>JAYKKT010000092.1:50487500-51987500 GCA_036023115.1 Brasenia schreberi
TCTAGCTTATATTGTGTAAACTGCTAGCATGATATTTGATCAAGCTCTTTGAAAACAAAGAATCCATGCAGTCAACCCCATCTAGTACGAAAAAGGCTTAGTTGTTGTTATTATACCACTGAACTCTATCATCTGCTATGGTTATTCTTCAGTTTTCTGCTGAGATTTCCTTATTGTTGTTATAGAAATTACCAACGGATTAGCGACAGAGGTTTCATTTTTGAATTTAAAAATTTTGTAGTGCATCTCACTAGTTCCATGATCTTATTTTTGATATCCTACTTCCATGATTCTTATTTTCAAATAATAAATACTCTCTTCAATGCAATAATGCATGTCTGCAAATGCCGTTTCTATGTTTCGGCCTTCTCCAACAGAGCATTAAAAGCTTCACTATATAACACAGTTTCTAAGTGGGCTCTAGCTACATTCTACAGGGATGGGATTTGTGTTTAAGTTGCCAATCTCTTGAGGGTGCACACTTGTTAACCAATCATGTGCATTGAGGGAAACAATTAATATGATCAGCAATTTGGCCCATCTAGGTGACCATCCAGCAACTTATGGAATAATATATTTTGTTTCCTCCAGTAAAGAAAGAAGAAAACTCATGTTGGGGGGACTTACCATACCAGTGTGTTTGTAATGATCAAAAACCGACGAAGGAATGTGTTGTCGTCAGAAGTGGCCGTGGTGTTCTAGGCCGTGATGTTCTAGGCCGTGATCTAGAATCGAAACTACATATTAATGTACTCTAGCATGTCATGATCTGTGAGATCACTTGACCCTGGCTGTTATTTCCTAGATTAATAGGATGAATGTTTTTACTGAAATTTCAATTGAAGGTTGAAAACAAACTCAATGTTGAATTGTTGGATCAAAACTTCATTGTAAAAATAAAATTCTTGACAGCTAATTGAGTCAGCATGCTCTTCTTTCTTTCTTTTGGTTGGAGAATCAGTACGTTCTTCGAATCTAAACACATACTATCTGTGCAGGTCTAGTTAATGTAAAATCTATGCAAGTCAATGTTCAGATCGGCTCCTTATATGTGAACGATCAATATAAGATCTTTAACGCACAACGGGCAATGGTTGATGGGTAAAGGGTCAACTCACAAGTTGAAAGTTATGAGTTCGATGCCTGGTGCATGCATCTGGCTTCAGCCTCTCCCTATTGTAACCCCCGTTCCTTTCCCCAGAATAAAACAGGAAAAAGATGGGATGATTAACATCTGTTCAGATAAAGAAAGGCTTGGATTTACACAAGAAGAAAAAGCTTGATTAGCCACGGTGATCCAACACTAAAATGTAGGTGATTCGTGAATGACATGGAATGCCAGATCACGATCTCCCAAACGACATAATTCGTGGGTTATGTGGACCTCATATAGGTCTACATCTGCTTTTCTTTTCTTGAACCAAAAACTTCACTTGATCTATTAGGCTAGCTTAAATATTAGCTATCTTAATCACCTAGAAGTACACATTCATAAAAGTAGGTTTCACTCGAACTCGGTCCGGACCTTAGAGTGGTATGTTTGCTTTGCCTTGTGTGTGTGCGTATATATATATATATGTGTGTGTGTGTATATATTCAAAGATCTCTAGTGTCTCATCTACATGATTAATGGTAGAGATTTTAATTTAAAATATGAAATATATTATTGTACATTTAACACTTTACATTTAATGCACAATAATACATTTCACTTTTTAAATTCAAATATACACTATCAAAGATGTTTAATTAGATTTGAATATGGATGGCTTTGAGCATATACCACTATATACACACAATCACATAGCCTTATTAGATTCAATTTCGAGCATGTATCTATCTATCTATCTATCTATCTATATATATGTGGCAGCACGTAGCTAGGAGGGTATAGTGGGACATGTTAAGGGATAGGTCCTGTACTGGACCCCTTATCTAAACCAAACAGACATTGTTCACTAACTTGAACTTAAAATTTCCTTGCAAAATTGAAAGATTCTATTATTTAGTTACATAATGGCCACTCAAATAGTTTATTTGCCATGTTTTTCCAGTTTATATGTACATTAAAACTATATATACTTAACTAAAGGAGATTATATGAGCCAAGCTGAACCAAACAATCTTGAGCTTGGAAAGCATAACGAGCCAGCTGCTAACATGAACAAGCTCATCATAAGCTCGATCTAGTCGAATCATGAGCAGCAGTTCGGTTGATCTACCAGCCCTACTTACAGTGGCTTGAAACAGACGTGGGCTCGATAGATACCAAAATGATGATAAGAAAAGATGCCAACCTGCACAAAGAGCAATATCTCACCCGGCTAAGGGGTCAGTCCACAAGTTAAGGGTCATGAGTTCGATACCTGGGCCGTGCATAAAATTCAGCCTCTCCATTGTACCAAAAAATAGAGATAGCATGCTAAATACTAAGGCAAGAACACCAAAGTGCAGAAAAATAAATAATGTCACCCTTATTCAGAGATTCACAAGTAATCTTCAACAGGGGGATATGTTCCAAGCCAGACAAATCTGTAAGAAGCAGCATTTCGTCCGGATGCCCCTCAAGATTTTACTGGATCACCTTCCAAATTTGACCGACTCCGTTGAGTTCCTATTCTATATGAAGCCAATTCTATCATCTGTCTGTTTATGAAATTAATTACAGGAACAATAATTGCATGAAACCAACACATATATGAGAAGGAGGTATGCAGGTGCCAAAAGGATTTAGGTCGCAGAACGAGCAATAGCTCACCTGTCTAGGAGGTCGACTCACAAGTTGAAGGTCATGAGTTCAATACCCAGGTCTTGACCTTCCTATTGTACCAAAGAAAGAGATTTTCATCATGCTTTATTTGAAAGTCAAGTTTGTGGCGACATTTTCCTGTGTTGGAAGAGTTGACATGGGTTTTCATATCTAAGATATGATTTAGTTATCTCTATACATATCGTGATATATATTTAGTTACTCAAGTAAAGACCGTGATGCATGTTGAGATTATTAGATAAAAAGTTGGTGTGTACCAATAAAAAATAAAATAAACAAAGATGCACACAATAGCAATATCTCTTCTTGCTAGGGAGTCGACTCATAAATCGAAAGAGGGAATGCATCTAACTTCACACACACATACAGAGAGAGAGAGAGAGAGAGAGAGAGAGAGAGAGAGAGAGAGAGAGAGAGAGAGAGAGAGAGAGAGAGAGAGAGGTTTTGTTTTATCTTCAATTCCTCACTTCACCTTAGAAGTCTTTTAACAAATCATGATATTTGAAATTATCAAAAGATATCATTTGTAAATCATAAAATGATGTTTGAAAGTATAGATGGTGATTGTAATTCATTGGATACTAATTTCTAATACATAGAAAATATTAGGGATTCTCCAAGTAACTGAAATGTGGTTTTCGAATATTAGGTATTCACTTGGTTCTACGCAAGTTTCAATCAGTTTTCCGGTGCCGGAATGTGCTTGGTACTAGAACACCAATCAATGTCGAGTTGCAACTGAAGCATTCATGATTAATTGCCAGAAGGCCAAAAGCTAGATGGAACCTATGACCTCTTCTTGGTTGTGGAATCTCCCATCATTGAAATAACGATATTCTTCAAACCATATCCCAAGAATTCAACTGTTGTATCATTCCTCTGTGTAAGCAGCTAATCACGAAAATAGCCAAGCATCAATAAAGGCTCTATTTAGGAGCCGAAGGAGATCCTGAAAACTGTAGCGCAGCATGAGACACCAAGGGCCTGTTTGTGTCATGGAACTTGAAGGAACTTATTGTCATGGAACTTTCTCGAGCTTGTGTTTGAAACTTGTAAATCATACAAAGTTCCATTACATTATTAGAACCCTATCATCTTATAGAAGATGTAGTCCCTCAATCATGCTCAAACCCTTGTTTTGCTTGGTTTCACCAATTTAATCATTGATTGTTACCTTACATCACCTTTCACTACTCATTCACTATAAAAAATCAATCTTTCACCAATAAAAAAACACAACTACTATATAATAACCACAAATCTACCTATATATAAATATTTGATTTTTAAGTGAATTTTGTAGTGATAGTGGTGACATTTTTGATGGGTGAAGAACAGTTTTGGGTGGTGGAAGAATAGTGAAAGGTGTTTGAAGACAATGACCGGTGATTGACTTGGTAGAACTATATAAAACTAAAAAATTAACATGATTTTCCTCACCACAAATACTGGTCCTCCTGTCAAGTTACTTGACGCAAACAAACTCCAAACGGGTATTTTCTTCTCCATTATAGGGTGAACATTGCTGCCAAGACCATCTGAATCTCTTTCTACCGATTATTGTGATTAAGCCTTGCATATACTAATAAATGATTGTACATACGGATCTGGGTTTGGTTCCAAACACCTAAAGTATTTATCAAATTTGGATCTAGCTTTCTGTAGTCCAATTACTGGTTCCCAAAGCATGCCAGAAAAGACTTCATTGTTCATGGATAGTTTCAGTAAATCAATGGTCTTCTCAAGCTGAAGTATTCAGGACATGTTCCATATGTTAGGTAAATACTAGTTTCCATGTAAAAAAATTTGAGTTTCATATAGAAGAAGAGGCTTTGAGACATCTTTGTTTTATTAATAAGCTTTTCTTTTCGAGGTGTTTACAATGAGGAGGCCGAAGAATCAGTAATCGTGCTAACACATTACATATGCGCATGTAAATCACGGGTTGTGTTTGGTTGACCTCAGAAACTGATCAACGTTAAGACAACCCAAAACATGTTAACTCTTGACACGAAAGAACAACACATATAAGACCCAAAAAGTCCTTATGCGCATCCAAACGAACAGAAAGAATCAGTAATCGTGCTAAGTTACCTGTTTCTGAGACGAGAACAAGATGAAATGACATAGAAACACGACCCAAAACACGAAATTGCCACACCAAACTGTCAACATGCACAGGTGGCTAATAAATCTGGCCAGCTTGCGGGTTAGATCCCAACAACTCAGGAACTGGAACCGTGGAGCTCCTGTGGTCCTAGTGGAACCGAAACTGGACCTGGACCCAAAGTGTGCGATTCGGTTTTGGTGGAACCGGAACCAGTGACGTCTAGCGGCTTGTCCGTGCTGAAATGCGTGTCATTACTGGCTGTGGTCGATGTTAAACGTAAATTTCCCGAGTACAAAGCCCGGCCCGAATCAAGCCATCAGGTCCCGTCCGTCAAATTGGCGAAGCCCGCCCTTCCGAGAAAACCTTCTTTCCCTCCTCGCGAGGAGCAGCGTCTGCTGCTGTTTTTCTGCATCATCTTCCTCCAAATCCGTCGCTTCAGAGGCCCTAACCTCTTCTACTGGTCAATCTATCCAATCCGATTGTTGTATGGTTTGCTGCTCCACGGAAGATGTCGAGCGCCTTGGACATGACCCTCGATGATCTCATCAACAACAACAAGAAGACGGCCGGCGCCGGAGGTTCGCGTGGAAGAGGCCGCGGTGGCAGTGCCGGCTCCGGCCCCGGCCCTGCTCGACGGTTCACCAATCGCATCGCGAATCGGTCGAACCCTTATTCGAAGGTTGTTTATACACTTTTTTTTGAAGGGGGGGTTCGTTTAGGGTCTGGGTTGTGATTCCCCTTCTTTAGGGTTTCGGATGTTCGATTCTCCCTTTATGCGCTCGGGTTTTGGTGCTAGGGTTGGGTCGTTCTGAGGCGTTTTGTTGCTTTGTTCGTGTGTTTGTTTGGGGGTACAGCCGATGCAGCCGGCTCCGGAGACGGCGTGGCAGCACGATATGTTCACGGATCAAGCCCCGGCAGTGTATGCGAGCCTTGGAACGCGGTCGATCGAGACAGGAACGAAGCTTTACATTTCAAATTTGGACTACGGGGTTTCCAATGAAGATATTAAGGTTCTTTACATTCCTTTGCGAATTGTACTTAGCTTTTCTGGTTTTCTAAGTGAATGTTGCATACAGCTATTTATGAGCTTTGTCCCATATAGCCATATCAGTGCGGATTAGTTTTCTAAAGTTCAGATTTATTTGTTGAATCATGTAGTCACACCTTAAATCTAACTGAGATGGATGCCATGTTTGATAGTGAACAACGCATTTAAGCTTATGACTTCCTTGGCTTTTAAAATTCCATTATATGGTTGCTTTGCTTGGTCCAGGAGCAGAGAGCATGGTTCTTATTGATGCTTAGACTTACTATGTTGTTTTGATACACTTTGCTCCCTTTACGTACTATGTTTTTTTGTTGTTTTATAATCATTGTTGGAAAACCATTTAGATCTGTGAAAGTAGCTCACAGAAGAAACCTAGAACTTGTTGAGATGTATGAAAACCTGAACTCTATGCTAGTCATTGTCAACCGAAAATTCTGCTGCTATATAAATTTATACTTGAAAGTTCGTGCATGACCCTGCTTTTTAAGAGGCACTTTTGGTAGAGGATGCACGCTGTTTAAATTCTAAAGGTTCTTATTTTCCGCTCATTTTGGTATTCTATTGTATATGCATTCTTTCACTTGGTTTTTCTCAGTTCACTTTCGCTTTTCATGTTCATAATGAGATAACATCCAGTAAAACCATCAGTATCTCTGAATCTGCTGTCTCTGCATGTGTCAGGAACTTTTCTCAGAGGTTGGTGATTTAAAACGATTTGGTATCCACTATGACAGGAGTGGAAGGTCAAAGGTATGTAAGCATTTTTTTTTTAATGTTAGTTTCACTTTTTGTGTTGAGAGTATTTGCTGAGGAAGATCCATGTTTTCAGGGCACCGCTGAAGTTGTGTTTTCACGAAGATCAGATGCTCTAGCAGCTGTCAAGAGGTACAACAATGTGCAGCTTGATGGGAAGCCAATGAAGATAGAGATCATAGGAACGAATGTGTCAACACCTTCTTCAATACCACCAGCTACAAATGGCTTATTGGGGAACCCCAGTGGCTTTCCGAGGAGGTAATGTTGGCCATGGAAGTTTTTGTCATTTGAGTTCAATTTCGTACTTCCGCAAGATATTTCCTTTGACCTCAATGTAATCGCTCTGTAGATGAGTGAAAATGGAGTAGCACTTTGTCTCTTTATGATGGGCTCTTGTGGGAACTCTTCTAGAATGTGTTTTGTTTCAATTTGATTATTGATCCATAAAGTAGATCTCAGAGGAACTCTTCTAGATTATGTGTCTTTGTTTCAATTTGTCTTTTGATCTTTAAGGTGAGCACTTATACAGAACCAAACTGCTGAGGATTGATTTGTTTCACAGTTTCACTACTAGTTGGGGTTAAGGAATGATATTTTTCTAGCACTTCTTTATCCAGCAAACAATAAATATCTCCAATTGGAAATGAACATGACAACTAAAAGTGATATATGAGTTATTACATATAGTCAAAGGTAAATTGGTCTGCTTGACTCAGTTGATGGATATGTGATTCAGCCGAGTAGGCTGACTCAGGATTTGTCCAGGTCTGATTCTGGTCTAAACAGGACTGAGCAAATCAATGACCATGTTGTTGGCTGATCCCGCTTGGCTCACCAGACTTTGGGGGTGATAATCATCAGGTTTGTGCATAAAAATGTTAAATCATTAACCATGTAGGATACTAATGCATGGACAAGTTAACAATATTAAGAAATTAATCTAAATGAAACAAAAGTTAAAACATCAAATGAGCATGAACACAATTTAATAACCATGAATGATCAAATAAACAAGTAAAACCAATATTTCTTCAAACTTGATTCAAAGTCCAAACCGTCTAACAATTATAAGACAAAACCATATTAAGCTACTCCACCGAGCAAAATTTCTCCCTATGCACGAGGAGAAAGAAAGGGGGTGGTCCTTTAAAGACACCCACCCTTAATTTCATGTTTGGAGTGATTGTAGGATACGGGCCAATACACTATCAATATCAAAACTTCTTATTGTATAGAAATTTTCAGCAATACGTTACATATAGTCTTGTGTACTAGTTTAGACTCCATAGCCAAAATGGATGTCAACATGATATGTGCTTCCACTCATTTTACCTTCACCTTTTTGTTATATATTAACTTTTCTGATAGTCTTCTACCTAGAATATCCGAAGATTGTATGTTTCCCAAATTGTAGATGTAGGGTGGGGTCCTTATATGACTAGGTGTTGAATTAAAGAGAAAAAGGTGAACATGAAATAAGGCTTCAATGAAGAAGGGAAGAGAACGCTATTTTGAAGTATCTAATTATTTGATAAATGGTAAATGCCCTTGCTGAAGTTCATCCTTGGGAGTTTGAAGCAAATTTTGTATGTATTTCATTAACTTCAAAATAGCATGGAAGTGGTAATGTTGTTGTTCTCTTTGTTTTAATCAGTGTCATTCGATGTGTATCGTATCATGTATTGTTTTGGTCCATGATACGTATCGTATCACTCTGTATCGTAATTTAATGCTAACAAATTGGTAAAATAAAAACCCCAAAAAAAAAATATGATAATTGCAAAGAATTCATATAGTGCAAAAATTTAGTACATATTCATCATTCACCATTTAATAATAAAAAAAAGAATTACATATTTTGAAGCAGAATCCTTAGAAAAAATACATTTATACATTGTAATAAGGATCATCAATTAAAGAATCTTTATCTTCTCCTTGTTGAAGATTTTCACTACCTTCTACTGCAAAATCAAAATCATCATCCCTTGATGATATTGTTGCTGCGCTCCTTCTAAATTAATCAATGCAATGCCTTTTTCGATTAGGAAGTGCATTTGCTTCATTATCTTCCATAATCCACTTCTCTAATATATCAAAATTATCCAAACTTATTGGATCAAATTAGTTTTCTTCCCCATTTAACTTTTTAATTGCATGCAAGAAAGAAATATAAGTAATTAGTAAATAACATTAACAATTTAAGTAAAATAAAATATTAAATAAAATATTAAAGTAATAACTAATAGAAGATTACCTTTGTTGGAGCCACATGTTACAACAAATGAAAAATAAGTCATTGAGCTGCTTTTGTTCCAATCTGTTGTGCTTTTTTATGTGGATGTGTTCAAAGACACTCTAATTCCTTTCAAAACCCGTTGCATTATAAGTTTGACTCACAATTCTTATTGCAAGATCTCTAAGGTTTGAGCAATCACTTTCAAACCTATTCCACCAAACATTTGATAGAAAAGAACAAAAATCAGAGACTTAATTCACAATAAATATAAGATTTAAGAAACTTTCACTAAAGGCCATGTAATCCTCTATAGTCTAGCACAAGAGTTCCAAAATGTACTCCTAAAGACTGTGTCTGAAATCTTATTTTTCTTCTATTTTAAAGTAACTCTGCAAATTGTTGTCACTCATATAAGAAATTAGTTGCAAACCGAGTTGCAGCTATACGAAGGAGCTCTGCACCAATTGTATATCTCCTCATCATACATATTACAAAAGCATGATTGTAGATAAATTTGGTGATATCTTGGCAATACGTAGTTGCTGCCTTTATCTCATCGATCTCACCAATATCCTCAAAGATGAGATCTAAACAATGGGTTGCACATGGTATCCAAGAGAAAGTCCTATAAGTATATGTTAACTCCTTAGCAACTTTATAGTTAGTTGCATTACACGTAATTAATTGGACTACATTCTCTATCACCTTATCAAACTCATGTTGTAAGACTTTTGAAGCATGCCTCTCCTCTGACATATCTAAGGATCTTAAAAATATAAGTACTTTAGGACAATAAAAAAGAAGGTTTAATAAAGTTCTTCCTCATCTATCTGTCCATCCATTGTCATAATAGTAAATCATTTCTCCTTCCATTACTCGCTCAAAATGGAACAATACTCCTGAACTTAACAATCTTATTTAATAGTTTTTCTCTTAACTTTTGATAAGAGGACATCTTATACCATGGACCACTATCACCTTTTAGGATATATTTTCAGTTTTATTTCTTTATTTCAGAATTTGGATACCTTCTAAACATGGTTATCCGTATTTTCTCAAAAGCGATTTTACTAAAGCATGTTATTTCATTTGTTCTCACTCCTATATTTTTGGTAATTTTTTAAACCATCCAAGACTTTTTGGAGAATGTTACGGTGTGAAAATCTCTCAATAAACCCTTTGTAAGAAAATGCCAACAAAGAGAACAGTGATTCAAGTATGAATATTGTCAATTAGCTTATGTTGCCAATAGCATTTAAGACTCCTTTGTCTGCTAATCCTCTATGTGGTAAAACTCTACTTAGCCAGACTAGCGGGTACTAATATTTGAAAATAAAAAGTATAGAAATCTCAATTGGGAGATCTTTTATGATATGAATGTTGTTATTTGTTACATCACAACATAAAATTCTCACTTGGAAAATTTGGCATTTTCAAGATGAACTAATTGGTTTCAGTTCCAAGCTTGCAACCTACAACATGGAGTTCATACTGTAAATTATTTTCATCAGCATCTCACAGGTTCAACCAGCTACCAGCTCTGTTAAAGATAAAATCATTGACCTCACATAATTGACTATGCGGCCCACATTATGCAGATTAGGTGGCCTATATATGCAGACTAGGCAGCTGCTTATTTGTCTTACGCAGTACAAAATACTGTTTATTAGAATTTCTATTAAAGTAGGTGGATTAGGTGCTTGGGATCCTCCGGAGGCGTGTATGGTTGTCACATATGCACAAATTTAACAGCGTATTAGCATGTGTTGTATCTTTTGAAGGCATAATATCTCTGCACCATATATTATGTTTAAAACCATACTTGCACTACATTGTCTGCATTACTCTAGTCACGGATGCAGTTTATAAGCATTGATGGGGAAATGTTTGATGTGATCTTATATTCTTGTCATTTTTGTAACTACTAAAATTCGATTGCATTGCTAACTGATGTCATATCTCGTCATGGGTGGTGTGCGGATCCTCATATACAGGTGGTTGTGCATTACTAATACTGATGGCTCTTTTCAAAATGCTTGAAAACCATTATAACATGTGTCATGAGTTATGCGCTACCTGAGCATACTTGAAAACTACTTCAAGCCTTTTCAAGAAAGACAAAACAAAGTAACGAGGAAATCAATCCAATAGTAGAAGTATATATATATATGTGGCCTTCTGCTACTTTGCCCTTGTTCTTGAGCAAAGCCTTTTGCATATTCTTGTCTGTTGTTTCTGTATTATAAAGATATTTTTTGATCTTTTTGTTGACCTACTCTTGTCAAATTGGAGATAGTAAGGTGTCCTTATTAATTTTTTGGTGTTCATTCTTTGGCAGAAACCAAGTAAGAGGAGCTGCTAGTGCACGTCCTCGAGGTGGTGGCCGTGGTTTTGGGAGAGGACGAGGAAGGGGTAGAGGACGCGGCGAGAACATATCTCTTGAAGAACTTGATGCGGATTTGGATAAATATCATACAGATGCTATGCAGACAAACTGAAGTGCATCGCATGTCTATGATGCTATTGGGCTTTCTTGAAGACGCTCATGAAAATTGTGTACCTTTCTTATCATGCTGCGGTTTCTAGTGGGGGAAACTAGGGTTCTTTATACTGGATGTGGCGCTTGAAATTTGTTCTTGCAATTCTTACCGTTTTGGTTAGTACACGGTGTTAAGGCTATAACTGGACTGTTTACTATCTGGATCAGACTGATTAGCTTGGTTTCCTTTTAATTTTCTGTTGCATTCTTCAATATGGAGCCGTGAGATGAAGTCTTCATATACTCATTGTTGGCTGGACGTCCCTTTCTAACAATTGGGGTGGTGGGAAAAGGTAGACGGACGGCATGACAGCTTACTGATAACTCCTGCTGAGGAGAGAGTCTCTTCTTATGTAATCATGGATGATCACATTGAAGGTACTGTCCATTTTATCCCTATTTTATGCCCTTGTTCTTACAATATGGTTTTCTCGTAGAATGCCATGGTTTTGGTTGCAGTTTGTGGGGAGTACGCAAGGTGCTATTTGGGCTACCTGTATCATAGTTTCGTGGTCATTCTGATTGTTGGGAGTTACCGCAGATCTTGGATTTTGGTTTATTTCTTCTTAAGGTTTGTCAGTGGCGCACCAGCGATTTTCACGAAGTGGCGACAAATAGTTCAGCTTGTTAATTGACATTTTCACGAAGTGGCTGCAATAATGCGATTTGAGTATTCTTGGTCAAGCCGGGTTGAGAAATAGTTTATGGAAGTAAGTGCAATAAGACAGCGTCTTCACTGTTCAGGTTTCCATAGGGTCTTTTAAGTTGCATTGAAAATAAAATTCGTGCCCTAATTGGTAGATCCTTGCTATTCTTTTGTCGATACTTCAGTGGTGCTTATGGGAGGGATGGAGGTCAACAGTGATGTACTTTGAATGGAGAGCCAACCATGTCTTCTTATATCTGCATGTTATTGATTGTTCGGAAAAGAGAACTCCAGGAAAAAGAAACCATAGAATTGATGTGTGATCTGCATCTCCCTGTATATGTTATGATCGTCATGTTTGACGGTTTTATGTGGAGTTACTTACGCATAAGGATAGCAATTGGTTAAAGCACATTGCAGCTTTTGCTTCGATAGCTTTAGAGCTGTTTGCTGTTTGCTGTTTGCGATCTCATTGTGATGTTGTCCTAACCATAGTTACTGCAAATATATGCTGCGAATTCTCCAAAAGACGGCATTAATTTAAAAGTGATGCCAGAAGCACAATTGAAGCGATAAACCTTGCTTTTTCTCAAGTCTGGCGAAATCTGTGTAATTTAGAACAAAGGCTGTCAAGGGTTAAGGAGATTCAAAGAATGTCATGGGCCATTTTGAGCGGTGAAATTATTCAAAATGACAGGTTCGTGCCGACTGTTCCTGTGGCAATTTGTCGTCTCTATGAAACTAGCGGTTGCTATATAGATATAAGATGCCGTGTGTCCGGTGACTATTAGGGAGGGCATTGTACGTTAGATGTAGCCGGTATTATTGGGGAAGGATATTATGAGCTGTACTCAACGTAGGTTCACCATGGAGCTGATTTTGCTATTACAAGTTAAATGATCGTAAAAGCGTTAATCAAAAAGTGGATTTAGTGCTGTCATGTAGGGATCAACTTGTGGTTCGTATTCATTCAATTTTCTTGTCTGACCTGCTTGATGTACCACAATTCCTTCTTTTACTTTGTCCACCATGATAGATTGGTTCGTATTTATGTCGTTTCCTTCTGTTTCTCCGTTATCATTTATTTCGGAGAATTATAGCTACATTATTATTGTTATTCATTGTTGAAAGTGCTTAACCTGTAACCACACTAATAGAAGATAAAAGTGGAGAGATGCAGTTTAAGGTAGATTCTTGAATGGTTTCCGGTGGGGCAAACTATGTATTATATAACCCTTGGATCCCATCATGGGCTATAGAGTTTAAGTTGATTTTTGAAAATTCAGGTGGGGCAAATGCCCGACCTCGACTCAATGTAGATCTGCCACTGCTATCGTTTTGTTTCTATATGTTGGTGACTTTTAAGCTCCCATAAAATGTCATGCACTTTTGACCCATGAATGTTAAAGGGTGACATAAGAAACTGTAATCGCCACTGAGATTTCAACAAAATGCAAATTCTCATTGCTCAAGTGAAAGCCAAATGGTTTGTTCTATGGAATGCCATCATAATGTAGAATCGCTTGCTTGTGTGTGAGGTTCCAAGGTTTTGGATTTTCACAATGGATTGTCCCAAGATTTTCTTTGAGGAAATTTTTCCCAAGAATCTTAGAACATGGGAAGAAGCTGTCAGTCCTTTAGCTTCAAAATATCTCAGATGTCATTATTTGTCCATTTAGTGGACCATGAAAAACATTCCAAGATGCTTTGCATCTGGAGTTATCGGTAATAATAGCTGTAAGGTACATTTTAGTTAGGTGTATGTCTAAATAATATGCTGAAAGTGTTGTTTATATCCAAATGTGTAGGCCATATATGTCACCACCATCACAATTCTGAATTCTCATGTACACTGTCTTGATGTATCTGAAGGTTATTCATTCTAGAGTAAAAATGAGACTCAATCATCGAGGAGCGACTCTGGATTATGTTATTACTATTAAGCAGTGTGGTTCTTTCTTCATCTTGTTGAACTAGCAGATCTACATTGAAGCAGCATGGAGGGTCTTCCCCAGCAAAAATGGGAATTGTTCAATGTTATTACTCACGGTTGATTTGGTTAGCTATGATACAAAGCCCAAGGTATCACTCTCGCCTTTCATCTCAGTGATGGGTCTTCTCCCTACCGTTCAAAAAATTTCGCTGAAAATTTTAAAATTCAAGAAAAATCCATTACCATAATAGAGTGCCTTGGTACAGCATTTGGCTATTTGCCTCACCTTAAAAGATTTTGTAGATCCGCCACCGTCTCCTCAAGATTTTGACTGCTGGGCAGGAGCGGAGGGAGCACATTTTCATTGGGGGCTAATCCGGCTCCTAGTGAGAACTTGGAAGTTTGTTTTTCTACAGTGGGGCGGCTGGAGCCACATGCACGGCCGGAGTATCGAACTCATGAACTTCAACTTACTCGCCCGTGATCTATTAAAACTTGGAAACTTTTAGTGCTGGTAAGATCAGCCCTCTCAATGTAACATGAGCCACAACTCTCTCTCTCTCTCTCTCTCTCTCTCTCTATATATATATATATATATATATATATATATATATATATATATATATATATATATATATATATATAAAAGAGTGTTCATGGAACCATAAGAATCAAATCAAACCAAACTGGTAGAGATGTCAATATGGGTCGGGCCATATTTTATATGAGCCTCTAAAGTTTCAGCTCGGCCCTCACACATACAATACATATACATATATATATATATAGTGTTTTAATTACATATTTATATGTATATATGTATAGTTTTTTCATTACATGTATAGATGTGTTGTTTTTTATTACATGTGTGTATATATATGTGGGTGTGTATAGTGTCAATGGTGGGTATGATCCAATCACACTATATATACATTTAGATATAAATCTTTATAGGTTTATATATATGAGTTTTATAACATCATGAGTTTGATACCCGTTGCATGCATTGGCTCCGGCCTCCCTGTTGTACCCCAAAAAACAAAAAGCTAGAGGAGAAACATGGGTTCTTTTAGGGAAAACAAAGATGTGAATTCCTATTTTCTTTAAATTTTACTCTAAACATTTAAAATAAATTACTAATTTCTACTCTCTTTAGAATCACAAAACCAGGGGCACAGCGCATCCTCCGGAAGGTACACATAGAAGACCATGGGCACCTCAATCATTTCGTTTGAAAAAGATGAAAACTCTTGTTCTACTTTCCATGTCATAGATAATATTGAAAATACTAATAAGTCCAAAAAATATGTTGAGAGAATTAGCTTTATTTTAGATAAGGAAGACGCTGCGGGGCGAAACCCCGCCTTATCGCATTGATCTAAGAGAGTTCGTTACGTAAGAGATGGCCAACCGATTTGGTAAGCCATCCACCTTATTGAAGAGGAAAACGAGCAATTTGATGCCCACTCTTATACAGGATCATTAGGTTTCTATTGTGAATCAGGTGACTTCTGCTGACCATTGATATAAGATCACTATTCGAGATATGTAATGGTGGAGCTTATGCGAATAATGAAAGCATATAAACCTATTTAAAATTAAAAATAAGAGGTTTGATAAACATCCCATTTTGTATCATAGAGTGAAGCCTAAGCTAGAACCAAGCCTTCTCCAATACCTGCTCTTCACACCTCCTTTTGAGTGTTTTCATTTTTTTCAACACTTTCGATGATTACCTCGAATTTCTTTTAAAGTGTTAGGGTTAATTCCTTACAAATTTTCACTGCCCAAACCACCTTAAAAATGTTTTCCATTATATATTTTAATAGATGTACTGAACACTTTTCATGAGACACCTTTTATTGTTTTCTTTCAACACTTTTTGATGCCTTATAAGACAGTTGAAACAATGCAAGATCGCTCCACTTTCGGTGTTTAGCACATGAAAAACTAAGTAAAAAATCCTCAGCAAGCACACAAGAAAAAACTTCCTCAAGGCTTTACACGACTGCAAAATCACTCCCCCTCTTATTCCCCACCCTCACTCTTTCACCTTATATATATATATATATTAATATTATAGAGAGAGAACATAGTCCACATGCACACTCACGTGCTCTAATCTTTTTAAATATTTAAGTCATTCAATCCTTAAGATTAATGGTTGAGATTTTTGAAGCAAAAAGTAAATAGTATATAGTGCATTTAATGCACGTGTAAAAAGTATCAATATATCTTTTTGTTTTTGAAATTTAAATTTTTTCAACTGTGGATTTCACCTAATTTCTTAGCCTTTTTTTCACCCTTTCTCTCTAATTTTTTAAATAAAAAATAGAAAAAGAAGAAGAAAAAGAGAGATTAAAGTGTTGATTGTCATAACGAGCAGCTACCATTTATGTTTGTCTGTTTCGAAGCATCTTTTATGAACATTTCTACGTATCTGAATTGGCTTTTCGTTTCAAACCTGGTCATTTACATCCGCCGCAACATCCTAATTTCCATCACTAAATTGGTTTGTGCTTGACACCATAATAGCTGATTTTATAATGGTTACCTTTCTGGTGTCTTCCGGTCATACAAAAATCTTTTAATTTTGGTCAATCTTTCGCACAACCTAATCTCAGTGGCATCCGTGAAGGTCTTGTCTAAATAATTCTCATGTTTATGCTTTTTAAACAAATACCAAATATTTTATCACACCAATGCTTTTGGTTGGTTCGGCAACTTGTTCCCCTTAATCAAGATCTTGAGTTCGAATCTTGTGGATACCAGTGGTTTAGATAAAAAAAAATCAGAGGCTTACATCAACACAGGAATCTACTTATCAATATAAGTATTAGACTGACAAAGTCGAACAGTTACAAGGTTGAAATTCATTCATTTTAAGGGAAAAAATATTCAATCCTCACATAAGTTTAGTGGACGTGAGTTCAGCCTTATCGCATAAAAGATAGGGAGACATTCTAGAATTGAGAAATACTAATAAAATTATTAAATAATAGCAAACATCTAAAGAGCATTTGCAGAGACACTTTTAGAATATTTGTTCTTAGGCACTTAAAACAAGAGAATGAAAACCACAAGCGCGTATTTGGAAATTCCTGAAATATTGGCATCTATAATAAAAGTTCGAAACTTCAGGTGGCTAAACATGAATGAGCCATGTTCAAGAATTGTAAATGGAAATTTTATGTTTACCCGCACTCTGAAAATGTATGGTTGCGGTGTCGTATCTTATTCATGTCATGTGATTCTTTCTCAAATGTAAAAAGCGGGTCGATCCAAACACAACCTTTTCCCATCGTGTTACTTAGAGTGGACAAAAACACGGACTTTTACGGGTGTGTTCGTTTCAGGTTCTACGATGTCAGCAGATTTACATTTTGGGTTGTTTCTTGTGGTGTTATTTGTGTTTGTATCAAAAACAGGTCAACCAAATATAACTTCCCCCCCCCCTCCTTCGTGTTACTTTAGATGGACATGAACACGAACCTTTTGAGTTATGTTCGTGTCAGTTTTCATGTCGTGTCTTATATTGTCAAACCTACTAACATGTCTGAATTAGGTCTCAACCTTTGACTCATCCCAGCCTGGTTTAGACTGTTTTTTTTACTAAGTATAGACATTATCCACCGAAGGACAAGAAGAGTCGACTACAAGAAAACTAATTCAACCACTAGGCAAAATCAGTTAGATTTAATTATATTTCCCACCAAATTAGTTCAATTAACATGGTTTTTAAGGCACATGCAAAAAGATTATACGAATCAGAGTGGACCGATAAGTCGGGTCTCCTCGTTCAGCTTGTAAGGAAGAATCAACTTGTGTTCATCTCATTTTGGTACGAACTGAGCCAAAGCAAAACTCAGCTCGGGTCATTTATCAAACCTACCTTTAATTCAAGTAGGAGTGCCCGACAGAGGGCTTGACTCACAAGATAAAGGTCGGGAGCTCGACATGCATATGGAGGATGCATGCTTGACTTTGACAAGAAAAAAAGAGAAAGAAGAAGAAGAAGGATTAAAAGATTGTGTTTTATCATTGTCTATCCAGCAGTTTTTAGGTTTACACGATCCCAAGGATTTTGGTACTGAAGATCCACTATGTCCAAATCCACAAGGTTCTCAAATTTGTACCCGAGTCCAACGCAATTTAGAGTCTCTATTGTTAGGATCTTCCGGTGCCAACCTGTCATGAAAGCTTAGCTTCAGGCAGAACACATGGTCCTTTCTCATTGCCCGACGTGTCATTGCTGACGTGGATCGGCAATAAAAGGATCTGGGGAGGAAGGCTCTAGTCAATGTTCTCTTGCCGACGGCAGCGCCCTCGAGAGTTTCACCGGCGAGTTCGTTATTTTCCAGCGTACGGAAGGACGCTTCTGTCCAGGGATTCCACGAAATAATCTCTCTCTCTCTCTCTCTCGGTCGCTATATGGCGGGATTCTCGAGTCCATAGTCGGGAAACCACTGCTCTGTTTCGAACGGGAGGGTGAGAAGGGTTCCTGGTTAAGTGCCGGGGATGGGCATGCTTTGCGACGACGTCGTGCTTATCAGCCAGGGCCAGAGGGCGGGGGAGCCGACGGTTATCACCGTTAATTGTCCGGATAAGACGGGGTTCGGCTGCGACCTCTGCCAGATAATCCTCGAGTTCGGTCTCAGCATCAGCCGCGGAGGTATGGTTTTCCGTTGGCGTCATCCCGGTTCTCCGGCGAGCTTTTTTCTTCTTTTCGCCGTCTCGAATTGTTAGGTTCTGTAGGTGCTACGGAGGTTTGGTAATGTGAGGTTCGGGAGTTTCGGGAGATAGGCGCCGGCCGATTTCTGGAACTTCCTTCTTCCCATTTCAGAAAGTTAGGGCTTTGTTGATTTTGAGGAGCTGCCGGATTTCCTTACTTTTTCGTTTTGTACTTTTTGTGTGATTTCCCTGTTTCCCCAAATCTTTTTTGTCCTGAAAGAAATACCGTGATTTCCTGTATGACGACGGGCTCCTACTCGAGTTTTTGTCAATATGTGTCCAACTCTCAGTCGCCGTCCATATTGTTTCGGTTAACTCGGCCATTGTTTGAAGCACGATACGGAGCTTTGCTTTAAATGCTGCTCGCCAGCTGTGGGGGATCTTCTATTTTTGGAATGCAACGCGTTTGTTATCCTTGACTCCTGGAAGAAACCGTGGTTGATCCCTTTCCTTTCCGTGCTGTTGGTTTCTAAAAATGTAGAATTTTTCTCTTGCTCAGGGATTTTCTTAGATATTCTTTGGTTTCTGGGAGTTTTGGTATCTTCTCCCCATCTCTTCACGAAACTTGGTTGTTGGTTTCAAGGAAGAAACGGGCTTGAGGATCAGAGAAGACACCCTAGTAATTGAGATGACAAACAGAAAAGATTAGTTATTAGTTCGCAGATGGCTCATGGCCCAACGAGCAAGCCAATTGGCACATGCTTTCGTTCCCATCTTATGCGAATGCGTTTTCTCAACCGGCCGTTCCAATGCAATAGGGCCCCTGAAAGCGTCAACCAGCGGTATGTTGTTGTTGAGAAAAGTAGGACTTGGTCAATGATTTGGTTTTGCTTGGATGAAAGCAGGAGTTACTTTTCCTTTTTTAGTGGCTTGAGTGGGATTGCTGTATGAACTTTTATTCAATCAAGACCACAACGGTCTGGCTTCTTATGAGAAGATTCGAATCTTTCGTTGGTACTTAACTGTTACTGTAGATAATTTCGGACGTATTATGAAACAGTTAAGTACCAACGAAAGATTCGATATCCTTGTACCATAGATTTTGGGAAAGTTAGTTTCTCAAAATCTTATTCTTCTCTCACAAGGCTGTCTTGCATGTTTAATGTTTTCTATAGGTTGTATATAAGAAAATGGTCTTCAAATGCATCTGTTTGTTTTGTTTGCTCGTGGAAGTTAGATGATTTTGTTGGTAGGGAGGACTAAATGATGCTTATTAATTATATCTGTCATTATTGTGATGAATTTTGGTGAACCCTTTTTACTAGATTTTTCGACTGATGGTAGATGGTGCTACATTGTATTCTGGGTGGTGCCTCAGTCTGGTTCCTTGAGAGACATAAGGTGGTCAAACTTAAAAAGCAGACTATTATCCAAGTGCCCTTCATGCTCCGTACCAATCTACTATGTTCCCGAACCAAAATCGCAGGATTCTCCTGTCTACTTGTTGAAGTTCATCTGCTCAGACAGAAAGGGTCTCTTGCATGGTACTCATTTCTACTTTCTCATATTATTTTCTCTTGTAAGATTTCCTCTTGGGAATTTCTACTGAATATCTTTGTTTTCTTCCTTAATTTACAGATGTCACTCATGTTCTCACTGAACTCGAGCTTACAATTCACAGAGTTAAAGTTTCTACCACTCCTGATGGAGGGGTTGTTGATCTCTTCTTCGTCACAGATGCCAGGTTATTGACTGTGTTATCTTTACGCTTTTCAAAATTTTGCATTTGTGGCTCCATCACAATGCCTTGCATGAAGATTTCTTTGATTTTGCTTTTCAATAAAAGTTTATAGTTAGCCTTCTTTGCGCTGGCTTTGACATCAAACTTCCTTGTAGTTGTCTTCACATATATTACTCTTTAATAAAAAAAGCCCTATGGAAGCGGTTCAAAACTTCCAATGATTATACGGAGAGCCTCGCCTGAAATTTATCCAACTGAACTTCGCCTCACCCCAGAAAATTTTCTTGGTCCACTGCTGGGACTTCTGCTTCTTTCTTTTGCATGCTGCCCTTATTCGATTCTTGATTCATTAAAGAATGTGTGCTTCCTGTTGCTTCCGTCTCTGTGGAAAGCGATGGTGACGATATGATGATCATTTCCTCTGCTTCCTGTACCTAGATGACAAGATATTCATGCAACGGCATCCTATTTTTCCAGAACTCTATCTTACGTTGTATCCTATTGTTTGGCATTTTTTAGAGAGCTTTTGCACACCAAACAGAGAGGAGAAGACACATGCGAAAGATTAATGGAAGTCTTGGGCGATTCCTGTCAAAGTTGTGAGCTTCAGCTTGCTGGTCCAGAGTATAATGCTCATCAGCATGGTTTTTCATCATTGCCGCCATCTGTTGCAGATGAGCTGTTTGGGTCTGATCTATCGGACGCTCAAATTTGTTCGCCAGCCCATGTTCCAGATATTTTGCGCACGAAGAAGGCCATATTCACTGTGGACAATTGTCTGAGTCCTGCTCATACTCTACTTCATATACAATGTCTTGATCCAAAGTGCCTTCTTTATGATATAATGAGAACTTTGAAGGACTGCGGCATCAAGGTTCTGTCGCTTCTCTTCGTTTTTGAAGATTTCCTAAATGATTGGTTTACTGATCATGGAGTTCGGTCTTGCTCCTAGGTTGCTCATGGCCGGTTCTCATCTAATCCAAAAGGATTCCGAGAAGCCGATCTCTTTATCGTGCAAACAGATGGGGAAAAAATGATGGACCCTGAAAAGCAGAATGCTCTATTTTCAAGGCTGAGGATGGAAATGCTCCACCCATTACGGTTGACCATTGCTAACCGTGGCCCTGACACCGAGCTCTTGGTTGCTAACCCAGTTGAGTTATGTGGGAAGGGACGACCTCGAGTCTTTTATGACATTACCCTTGCCCTTAAATTGCTTGGTATCTGTATTTTTTCGGTAAGTCTATGCTTATGGTTCAAATCTATAACTCCTTTTTCTTGGTAGAAATTATAATGATGATTGGCGTGTATAAGTTAATATCTTAAACCATTTTATTGTCCTTTTTAGGCCGAGATTGGGAGGCATTCTACGCCGGAACGCCAGTGGGAAGTTTACCGGTTCCTTTTGGACGACACAGGCGAATTTTCTCCGAGTAATGCTCGAGCAAGAAACCAGATTGCTGACAGGGTGAGGAGAACACTGATGGGCTGGTGATCATGGCAGTGGATCAATCTCTGCGCTGTTGCATGACAATCAACCTCTTTTAGAAGTGGGTGTCATGCTTTTTTTTTAAAAAGCTTTTCTTCCCTATCTTTTAGAGCCAATAAACAATAAAAGTTGTACAGCCACTATGCTATCCTTGTGAAATAGCCTGCTGAAAGTTTCTCAAAAATGTCTTTTCTTGCTGCAAAATTTCCACGTCGACCTTTTGGGTGTTCCTGTTCCATGACGTTTGAGAGGGGATTCTTACTGTCAAAAAGTCTTATTGTTCTATCAAAAAGCTCCAGCAACCATTTTCTATGTTCACCTTCGTGACTATTTTTCGTGATCGAGAACAAGTCAGACCTAATTAAGGTGTTACTAAACTTTATCACCACCATCCGGGCACTATTATGCTTGGGTGAGAATAGTGCCTGCTGGATGGAAGACCTGCTAGCTCTAACCAAACCCAGTAGTTCAAAATCAGAGTTGGTTAAGGTTAGTGTTACTTGATTTCAAATCTCCACTATCCAATTTCTTAAAGCGGATAGATGGAACTTTTATTTGAATATGTGAGAACGGAATGCTGTTAGCATACACCATACTCTCCTTTTATATTTAGAGAGAAGGTACCTTAGTGGCATAATCTATTTTCATGTATAATCTTGCACCAGTATTTTGATTTTCATTTAGTTTTTGTATGTATAGAGAGAGAGATTAATTCATGTGCTCCATGCTTAAACATTGTCAATGATTTCAACTACTCATTGAAATCGATGGTTGAAATTTAAATTTTAAAAATAAAAAAATATTTTGATTTTTTTTCATATGCTACTTGCTTTTTGCTTTAAAGATTTCAATCATTGATATTAAAGATTGAATGGTTGTAATCTTTAAGAAGGCTAGATGATATATATATATATATATAAAACCTTACTTTGCAATGCGAGCATGTATGTGTGTTTACTTCGTGAGATGTTCTTTCTATATCCTCTCCATCTTTGGGTCGCTCACTTTCGCTTGGGGGAATCATATTCTTTTGTGCTGCCTGAAGAGAGGAGGAATGTGGACGGTGGTGTACGTTCGATCCTTTCACCGGCAACCAAAGCAGGTGTAGAGTGAAAAAAAGAGGAATTGTCTGCACATAATGTCTCTTACAATGATTAGGGTACATAACGCATTAGCAATAGCTCACTTGGCTGTGGTTGACTCACACATTGAAGGTCATGAGTTTGATCCAGGGCATGCATCTAGCTTAGGACTTTTGGTCGTAAAAAAATAATGCACTGATCTAAATGAGTATGATCAACGGTAGGCAATACCCAGAGCTTTAGCTCACTAGGCAGTGGTGGACCTACATTAGGACGAGGTGAGACATACACCTCATCCGAAAGTCTGAAAAAATTCTCGGTATGTCCTGTATTTAGGAAATGTAAGTGTTTTGTGGACGAGAAATAAAAGTATACTCCACCCCAAAATTTTTTTGAGTCCACCACTACTGGTGGGGCTCTCCGCCTACTTGCAAGAGGCAAGTTCGGTTCCCCAGGGGAAGCATGCATGTGCGAGTGTCAGGCTTTCGCCTCCCACTATAACCAAAGAAAAGAAAAACTCACAACCTTCAAAGGTAGAACAATTGTTAGAAGTTCTTTCGGGTGTAAGGATTGTCTCATATGTAACAAAAAGGAAGACAAGTCGGTGGTTGTGGACGGGCTTACAAGCAGAGTTGGGAAAAGCAACCTTTTATATATCTTCAGGTTGATTGGGTCGGGTTGGAGTTTGCCCAACCTTAAACCTTTTTGCTGGGTTGCACTGGGCCAACCTGAAACTTGATCCGAGGTGCTCAGTACTCGAATCAAACCCAGCTTTTCTCCGCAGGTAGTGTATTTCGTGTTCTTGATCCATGGTTCTGCCTTTTACTTATATGAATACTTGCTAGAACATAGCGATGCCCTTTATCATATCTGAGCTGTCCGAGCTGAATCTATCTAACTGGTTTGGAATTCGGTTGATCTTAACCGTCTAGATGAATGGATCAATGACTTCAAAGGAAGTCCTATTGCATCCTCTATCGAATCTCACTTAGTGCCCGAAAAGGTTTGGTTAAGGTTCAGGCAGTTTGGTCATGAGGGCTCTATCCTTTCTTACAAGGTATGACGTTGAAAGCAGTGGCAGAACCAAACATTTTTTTAGGTGAGTTTCACTTTGTATTTCGGATGAGGTGCACTTTTATTTTACGTTCATAAAACATTTTTATTTTTTCATACAGAACTCATGAGCTTTTCAGATTTTGGATGAAGTGTATGCCTCATGTCACCCTAGAGTGAGTCCGCCACTGCTTGGAAGCTGTGTTGAAGCATGCCAGTAGATCAAACAGAGATAGTTCTTTTATTGAACTGATTTTGGATTCAGAGTTGGAATCTGCTTGGGATGAGATTATTGTCATCTGAACCGCACTGAGCAGGACCTTAACTCTTTTTCTTCGGAGATATTCATCTAAGTTAATGCTATAATTTTCTTCTTTCTCTACAACTGAAATTGATCGAGATTTGAGGCATTTTTTCCCAGAACCCCACAAGGACCCCGATTAATCCGGCTTGAGCCAGTCGGGTTGGCCTGCTATGGGGGGTAAAGCTCTCTCGATGTGGCTGTAGTTTAGTGGTAAGAATTCCACGTTGTGGCCGTGGAGACCTGGGCTCGAATCCCAGCAGCCCAGAGTCTCATTTCATGATCTGAAATGCTAGTTATATCTGTAACGGGTGCGAAAGAGTTTGCCGTAGTACCGGAGAACAAGATGGCGGCGGCAGTGTTAAAACTGCCGGGACCTCCAAATGGGCTGCCTTACCAGTCACAATTCCATCACCCACCGAGAATGAGCAGTCTGTAGTTTGGCTCGGTTCATCAGCTAATTCTTGGATCATTAGAGTTCGCTTAGTCAAACCATATGATCCGGACTTGAACATGGTTTGTTCAGCTCGGTTTGACTTGTGAAAGCCTGATCAACAGCTAATACATGTGTGTGTGACGCTTGTGCTAGATGACATAATCCGTTGGATCTAAGTTAGGTTTAACAGTTGATATTCGCCATGCACGATGCGCAAGATAGATAATTAAACATCTATAGGTTCAATATGAGGGTTCTGATGACACGGTTGCAGTCGATGCACTCTTTTTGACCGAAAGCTCTGCTTCTCTGCAACGGTTGTGTTCCGATTCCTTTAAGCAGTGAAAATGGAGATTGCCTTTGTTGTTCGAGGTTTCCTCACAGCGGTTTTTCCAGGGAGACCTTTTTGTATCTTTTCTATATGTTTCTGTATTATGCACTGCTCTATTTATAGAGTAGTGCCTAATCACTGTCTCTTGGCTTTTCACGCTAAGTTTCTCTCTTTTGAGCAAACGAATCCGGACGGTTATCGTAAAATCTGGTAACCGTCCGGCGGTTACACATGGCTCTTATCTTGTAACCCCTATCTTTGGTAATGGACTGGATGGCCAGTCCAGCCGTTACCAGATAGGGTTGCCGAGAATGACTATCCATTCTGTAACATCTCTCACTTGGCTATTCGAGCCAAGTGAATCGACATACTGGTTTTCCTCCCACTTTTCTAGGGTTTTACCTAGTAATGTCATTTCCTGATTACTATTGCAATCAGTACCTTTTATGTGATTATTTCCCTCCACAACAATTTATCTGTTGTATGGTTGTTTACCTATACAACATTATTCATCCGTTGTGTGGTTATTTCTCTACACAACAATCAAACATATCTCAAACCCATGTTTGTAACATGCTTTGAGAAAAGTTCCTCTGTTATGCCTTTTGTCCCAACATATCTTCTGTTGGCATGTATGAGATGAATATTTCCTTTCTCATCACCATATCATGAACATAGTTGTATTTTACCATTATATGCTTGCTTTTCGAGCAATCAGTTCCACTCTTAATAAGAGTAATTGCTACGTTATTATCACAGTAAATGATAATTGGCTCATCGGTTATTTCCAACTTCAAATCTCGTTTGAAGTGGCTTATCCAGAGAACACACATTGCAGCCATACAACAAGCTACATACTCAGCTTCTTGTGTATGCAATGCTACACAACCTTGTTTCTTACATGCTCAAGAAACAATATCACCTCCAAATAAGAATATTTGGCCCGAGGTTGACTTGCTGTCATCTTTGCTCCCAGCAAAATCAGCGTATGAGTATCCTATCACTTTCAGTTCATCTGCTTGAAAACAAAGTTTCAAGTCTTTTGTTCTTTTCAGATATCTTAAAATCATTTTCAAAGCTACCCAATGCTGCTAACCAGAATTACTTTGATATCTACTTACAAGACCAACAACAAAGCTGATATCAGGTCTTGTACACAACATAGCATACATTAAGCTACCAACAGCTTGTGCATAAAGAACATTAGGCTTATCGTCTCCTTCACCGGGACAATCAGTCTTACTCAATTTGACCCCTTTTACAACAGGTGTATTTATAGACTTTCATACACCCATTTTAAATTTCTTAAGGATATAGTCAATACATCTCTCCTGACTCAGGCATAAGAGTCTAGATTCTCTATCTCGAGAGATCTTTATTCTTAGGATATAGGATGCTTCTCCCATATCCTTCATTTCGAACTTCGAGTTCAACCATGACATGGTTTTGACAATCATATAATTGTCGTTTTCAGTCAACAATATGTCATCTACATATAATGACAAGATGACAAAGTGGCTCCCACTGTTCCAAATATATACACAGTGATCAAGCTTATTAGCCACAAACCAAAGTTCTATAATGACATTTTGAAAAGTTAAATACCATTGGCGATGTGACTGTTTTAAGCAATATAGGGATTTTGTTGGCCTATATACTTTATCTTCTTGGCCTTCCACCACAAATCCTTCAGGTTGCTGCATATATATGATTTCTTCTAAATCTCTGTTTAGAAATATTGTCTTTACATCTAACTGATATAAATCTAAATCATAGTATGCAAATATTGTCATGATTATACGTGTGGATGCAAATTTCGTAACTGAGGAATATATCTCAACATAATTTATCCCCTCTTTTTATGTATCATCGATCTTGTATTTCTTTTTTAGAACCCATTTACAGCTTATGGATTTCCTTTCTTTTGGAAAATCAGTCAATTCCCGTACTTGATTTTTCTTAATGGATTCAATTTCCTTATTCATGGCTTTCTCCCAATCTGTTACTTCTGATGAGTTCATGGCTTGCTGATAAGTTAAGTTATCAGTCAACTTATCTAAATCTACCAAATTACATACTTCTTCTGTAAAATAAGTATGATAATCCTTTAAGTAGGATGGACTGACTCTTAGCCTTTTATATCCACTTAAGGTATCGATATTTTGAAGAAGATCTTCAATGGACTCAAAAGATGATTGGTCTAAGTCTACCAAATCATCAACACAATCCTCATTGTTTTCCAGGATGTCATTCTTAATATCTTCTAAGAATTTAATATCTCTGCTTTCAATGAGTTTGTGGTCTTTATGATAAAACTGATATCCTCTTCAACCTTTCGGATATCCAATGAATATATATCTCAAGGACCTACTGTCTACCTTATCTCTAGATTGATTAAGGATCTTTATATATGCAACAAATCCCCACCTCCTGATATGACATAGGTTGGGTTTTCTTCCAAACCACATCTCATATAGTGTAGTGAATATAGCCTTACACGATACTTTATTGAGTATGTAAACAGTTGTACTTACTGCTTCTCTCCAAAATACTCTTCGAAGAGAGGCATCGATCAACATAGACTTGGTCATATTCAGCAAGCTTCTGTTGTATCTCTCAGCTATACCATTTTGCTGAGGTGTCCTAGGCATTGTATTTTGTTTTGTAATACCAAAGTCTTTTCAGAATTTTAAAAATTCTACCAAGATATATTTACCTCATCTGCCTGATCTTAAGATTTTGATCGAATGTCCTAATTGGTTTTCCACTTCTTACTTATATTCTTTTAAAAACATCAAGTACCTCATATTTATGTGCTAAAAGATATAGATACATATATATAGAGTAATCATCGATAAAGGTTATAAAATAACCCTTTTTTTGATGTGACTTTACTCTAAAAGGTCCACATAAATATGTGTGAATAACCTTCAACAAGGTTGTTGCCCTTGTTGATTCTTTGGAAAAAACTTTTTTTGTCATTTTTTCTTGTATACAAGCTTCACACTTGTTTAAAGTATTTCCCTCAAATCTAGGCAATAAGTCAAAGTTGGATAATTTCCTCAACTTTTTGAGACTTATATGTCATACGTGTTTATACCACATATTTACATTAACAGTAAAGACACTCTCAATATAAGCAAAAGATGTACCAATTTTATTATCACAAAGCTTAAATAATTCTTGTTCTACATCGAATTCTCCAAAGAATAATATTCTCCTATGCTTTCCCACAATAACCTTGTTAGGAGTAAACCTAACCTCAAAACCTTTCTTTACCAAGGTAGGAACCGAGACCAGATTGCGCCTTATAGATGGCACAATTAACACATCAGTCAACACAATTGGTTTGCCTTGAACAAATATTTTGAAGGACCAAATACCCAAAACATACGAGAAAGTATTATTTCCCATATAGACTCGATGTTCTCCAAGTTTGTATTCCTTCTGATCCATTGCCCATTCCTTCGTCTTCGAGATGTGCCGTGTAGCTCTTGAGTCTATCTACCGACTTGTCACCGGGCGGTCCAAGTACAAGAATTCTGAAATTATATAAATTACGTCACTGTGGGTTGTTTCCTCCACCTTTCTTGTTGCGGCAGTCCCTTTTATAGTTTCTCATCTTTTCGCAGTTAAAACACTTAACCCGAGAAGCGATTTCTTGTAATTTCTTAAAATTTTGATCCCATTTCTTGTTATTCTTGCCAAACTTCTTGTTTGGTTTTTTCTTCTAGTTAGTTTTGGAGCTAGACGCTATCTCATCATGTACCACTAGTAACTTTTCTTTCTTGTTTTTGACTATGTATTCTTATTCTATTGCTAGTTTTATGACCAACTCTGAAAGGTTAATCTCATACCCTAATCTGAGAGAGTGGTGACCATGTTCCTTGACGGGAGTAGACTGTTTAGTATGGTTGATATCTGTATCGGTTTCGGAATGATCGATTTTGCTATGGCTAATTCTCTAGCCATTACCAGCATATGGTTTACATGCTCTACTACATTATCTTCTTCTTTCATTCTAAATGAGTTATACTATTGTAGTAACAATTGCACATACAATTTTGCAGTCGTATCATACTTAGCTGTTTTATACATTTATACTTGTTGCTCATTTGCATCTGGGGTGGTAGACGCATGGTTTAATTTAACACATACTCATTACCTTTAAGTGTTAGAGCCAGTGGGATTCTCCTTTTCTAAGTTTGGAAGTTAGGACTGTTCAACTTCTCAGTTTTTGCCAACTCAAACACACATATCCTAGAGCTCATTTTTATGTGTTTAACAATGGTAACAATTAAACGGTCTAAAAAGGAAACAAATATAAAACAAAGAGCACACATAATAGGAATCATGTTAGAATGATACATAAAGTAGACCAACGATAATTTCATAATCTCTTTGAGACAAATTTAAAATTTTCTCAAAGAATTTCTGCCTTTGTACCCCTTAAATAATACCAAGGGTAAATCCATAATTTTATCTATTTGTCCCCTTTTTGTAATTTTTATAAAAGCCTAAGGACAAACTGATAAAATTACTCTTTGGTATTTCTGTAAAATTCGTGGCTGATTGGGGTTAAAATTGTAATTTTAACCCTTAGGTCGAAACTGTCATTTTTCAAAAGTGCATAGGCAATTCTGTCTTTTGACTTAATGGCAGACTTGAAATTATCTAAATCAGAAAGGGCATAAACGTAAAGTGACAATCCGATATTTCGTAATTTTCACAAACCGCTAGAGGGTAAAATGGACTTTTTGCATAGTAAGGGGAAAATAGTTTTTTTACTCGAAAATATCTAGACAATTCTATAATTTTGTAGTGGCAGAATTGTAAATAAATAAAACCGATCGGGGCAGAACGAACTTTTTAGTTCGCTGGTTGAGGTAGTTTTCAAAATCGCCCACGGTTTTGGCCTGCAGTTTTTTGAAACCATTGGCGATTTTGTTTTCCAGTATTTAATAAAGAGAGAGAAGACAATACACGAAAACAGGGGAGAGAGAGAGGGAGATCAGAGAGAGAGAAGGAGGGGCTGGGTGCCGATGCTTTGGTTGGGTTTCTCCTATGTTGGCTGGCCCTTTTCGGCCTGTTTCGACTTTAGCCTGCCGTTGATCATTTTTTTTTCGGCCTTGCTTTGGCCATTCCCTGTTTTGGATTCTAGCCGTTGCTTTGCTTTGGTTTCTGTTCTGGCCGTCGCCTTGCTTCGACTTCTAGCATGACCGTCACCTTGCTTTTACTTTAGTTCTAGCCGTCAGCTTACTTCGGCTTCTCTTTTTCTCTTCCTTGTTTCTTTCCTGTCTCGTTTTCTTTTTTTTTTTTTTAAACAGGTGCTTACCTTTTCCTTCTGTTTCTCTGATTTCTTTTTTTTTTTGCAGGGTTTGTTAGGCTCTGATACCAGTGATGACACAGTTGAAGTCGATGCACTCTTTTTGACCGAAAGCTCTGCTTTTCTGCAACGGTTGTGTTTCGATTCTTTTTAGCAGCAGAAATGGAGGTTGCCTTTGTTGTTCGAGGTTTCCTCACAACGATTTTTCTAGGGAGGCCTTTTTGTATCTTTTCTATATGTTTCTGTATTATGCACTGCTCTATTATGAGTTTCTCTCTTTTGAGTAGACGAATCCGGACGGTTATCATAAAATCTGGTAACCGTCCGACATTTACACATGTCTCTTATCTTATAACCCCTATTTCTAGTAACGGACTGGATAGTCAGTCCAACCGTTACCAGATAAGGTTGCCGAGAATGGCCATCCCTTCTGTAACAGGTTCAAGAGTTCCATTTTCACAATAAAATTTGTGTTGGAAACAACATTTTCACAATAAAATTTGTGTTGGAAACAAGCTGACTTTTTAATTCAATGCGCAAGCGTTTCCAATACAAATTATATATAAATGTATGCTTTTCAAGTTCAACAAGTAAAGGCATGTTCAGCTTGACCAACTTGCTACTAGTCTACATATAAGCTTAGCTTGTTCTAAACGAGGAAACAAACAACAAACAAACCCAGCTTGGATTTTTTAGCGAAGACAACACCCATAGCGAAATAATTGGTCTAAACCTAACAAAACCAGTCGCAGTGACGGATCTACATTGAGCCAAGGTGGAGCATTCGCCCCACCCGGAATTTTGAAAATCAGCTTAAATCCTATAGCCTATGGTGAGACCCATGGTCTATAATACATAGTTCGCCCCATCCCACCGGAAGGGCCAAAACCATTCAAAGGGCTGAGCTATTCACTCCACCTCAAAAGAGTTTCTAGATCCGCCGCTGATACCCGATCCATATATTCTCTCTCTCAAACACACACACACACAAACAGGTATATATGTAGTGTTCCTGTTCCGTACCCGCCCCATTACCTGTTGTGAAAAGGATAAAGTGGAATTTCCTAACTTGCTGAAAATTAATTTATGATAATGGGTTTCGTGAGGCACGACAACAAAGTTATATTAGAGAGAGAACCCTGTTCACTTATGTTTGACGAATGCTTTTTATCCTTGAGTTTAATAATATTGTTTTTTTTATATATTTTAAAAAATCTTTAAAACTTTTAAAGTTACACTTATACCGTTAAAAATCAATAGATGAGCATGAGTAAAATGTCAAAAGTAGAAAAGAATTAATTTATATATATATATATATATATATATATATATATATATATTTAATTCCATGCATTATGCATGATCAATGCACTAATGCGCTTAATTCAGAGACTTTTCAATTAAATAGATTGTCACGAAACGGAGCTTCCCCAATTCAAATAAATTAACATATACGTGTCCTCCTGTCCCGCTCCCTGACACGAGTCGCACTGGTTAAATGCATCTTTCGATGGGAACGCGAGAAGAATCCAATAAAAATTGGCGTCTTACGGGAGTGATCACAAGTACCCGCCATTCCATGTGGAGCGTACATCTCGAAGATGGACGGCATTAGTAAGAGGTAGGATAAGAGAGGCAGAACCCACCATCACCCCGCCTCTTTCCGCGGGAAGACGACGAAGACAGGATGGTAGAAACGCAATTATATTTTTCCACGGGGTTATTAGATAATTTCAGTTGTGATGTTTTGCTTCTTATTTTTGAATGCGTCGGCAACGGCGATCCACGGCGAGAGCCTTATAAATAGGAACCCTAGATCCACGGGAGACTCGCCTGAAAACAGATTTACACGATGACGCCGGCGTATTCTTCGGTGAGTGATTACTGCCCCCGATATGCATTTGTTCTTTCCGATCTCTTTTTGGTAGTCTGTTTACGGTCTCCGTGGCGTGTCTTCGTCGCGCTTAATCTTCGCTGTTACGTGTATAATTTTTTCGGATACTGGTTGTAATTCGTGGGAAGGTAAAAAACTATGTTTTAGGGTTTTGGAGATTGAGAGTTGTCTTGGGGTTTTAGGATGGTCTGTGGGAACTCGAGAGAAAGCTTTTATTTAAGCAATTGGCTTTCTAGTGACTTGCTGTTCAAGCTCAATACGAAATTCTTTTGTGCTCTTGTGAATTCTGAAAGAGCTTGCAATACAAATGTGAAATTGCGGTTAGGATTAAGGAATATTAGATTTAGCGAATGGAACGGAAAAATCAGGCTGCATCGCTCGTCTTTTAGTGAATTGTGATTATCCTCTTCGATTGTTTTTGTAATTATGTGCGCAAGTAGATGGTAGGAATGCAAGTAGGGCTTGGATTTGACAATGCAGGCGACACTCGAGAAGAAAAATGGGACAAAGAAATGGTTTCTGTGTTTCCCGTTGACCCAGTGCATCGACTTGGTTACTAGTTTGGACGCAATCAGTTTTTACGAAGCAGGTTTTAGCAGGTTTTTCCTTGAAAAGATTAAAGAAATAATTTAGCGATACTGGACAATAGATGGGAAGAGACATGGAGTTTGGGCTTGCAATAATATATTTGAAAGCCTACTTATTACTTAGCCTTGAAATAATATTTTTCCAAATCCCTGAAAGAATGGTATTTTCCTAAATCTCATCTTTTATACTTATAAGTATTGCTGTCAGCACCTGTACTGTTATACACAAGTTCCATTACACATTGAGTAATTTTAGGTAGGAACCCACAACTTGAACTAGTAAATATGGTTCTTAGTGCATATTTTACTATGTATTTCCTAACTTCAGAAACTTGTAACTGTTACAGTGCACCATTTTGATCTAGAAGTTGGTAAGGGTTCCATGATATTACTATGAATGATTTTTGGCTATTTCCCATTAAGATTGACTGCTTTCATGTCTCGAAGCTTTAGGCTTGTCCCCTTTTTTTCTTAAAGAAACAATAGGGTAAGGTAGGGGCTACTACTGCAGCTTTTAGCATTCTATGAATCTATTATGAAAACATAGTGATCTCCAGACCTGATTTCCATTTTGATCAACACTTCCTGAAATCAGCAGTGTTTGTTTTTGCATCGATAGCACATGCTTTTCTTGTGCACTCTTTATGCTTCCTACATAGTAGTTAGTATTTATCCTGCTTTTCTCATTGTGTACTGAACGTACATTTGCTGAATAATTGCCTCTTCAATTATTGTATTGAGAGCCTGCATCATTTTGTCTTTTGGGGAAAGAAAACCATATACTTTTTCCTAGCAAGAATGGAGCTATCTTACAAAATTATACAACAGTGTTATTTTCTCCCCATTACATTATGTATCTTTTTCCCTTTCCTCTTACGTCGGTTCCTCTTTTCTGCCACTAATTCATTTGCAAGTGCAGCTGCTGAAATCGGCAAACTTTAATTTCCAGGATAGACGCTTGTCATTTCTTAACCATTTCTTTGACTTATTTGTTTGAAATTTTACTGATTAAAGTATTAACCAAATTTTATTATCAGGTTGGCTTTAGTGGGTTCACCAAGCTGTCTAAAGGACTATCTGGAGTTCTTTTCATTGGATTTGCTCTCTCCTTGTTCTTTCCTTGGATTATTCAATATGTGGCTTTAGTTCCAGCAAAGTATGACAAAGGAATTACTCATTTCTCAGTCTTGAGATTCACTTGGAAGGGGATGTCCTAATAGATTATTGATTCTAGAGTGCACTATCATGTTAAATATGAATGCTTCTGTTTCACTATGTTGTTTAGAAGTGCAGCAGCTGTATTATTTTGTCTACTTGTTTTACTTTATTGTCATCCGTACAACTCAAAGCTCTTCTGTCTTCAGTTCTTCCCACTGGCCTTTTTGTGCGAATTGATCCTTGATAGTGTTTTTCTATGTGATCAAGAGTGGGTAGATCTAATGGTGATTTTTTGGGTTATGTCCCCAGGAAAGATTGAGCTAGCATCGGAAAATGTCACTCTTTTAATTTGCTTACAAAAGAGAATGGTGGAGATGGTGGAGAATTCTCAGGGTAATTGTGGCCTGTCAAGAGAATGGATAACTGCATCATTAATGCACTGCTTATACATCACCTGAGAATTCTTAATTGGCTGCCCTAGGCCTATGGAACAAAGGATTATCCTGGATCTACACTAGGTAGTGATGGTGGAGATGAATTTGAATGACAGCTTCAACTAGACTCCACTATGAAGAGAGCTTTTGGTCTTAAATTCTTAATCAAGCAAGATAGGTCAGGGGCGTGTCATTTATGTATATCTTTAAAGCATTCAGGCATTTCCTCAAAACATACACTTTTTTCCATAAAAGAAGACGCTATTGAAAGTGTTCCAACAGGATTGACGTTGGCGATGGTGAGTCTATATTGCTCATCCTGAACTCATAATTGCACCATTAATCAGATACGTCTAGTTTAGACCAAGACCAAGTTTCTGAAATCTTGAAAAGCTGATTCTATTATCTTTCATTTTGCAAGTGCCAGTACCACATGATAGGGCTATGTGGAAACAAAGAATCCATGTAGCCGACACCATCTAGTATGGGAAAAGGCTTAGTTGTTGTTATTTGCAAGTGCCAGTACATTTGGAAATGTGGTCCAAGTGTCCAACAAATACGTATAGATAAAAACCTGATGTGGTTCAGTTGTGAAGAATTTGCCTTTTCATCTTGCTATACCATGCTTGAAAACTCTTGATTTTGCCTTTTCTCTTGGAGTTTAATCATTTACTATTGCTTTGTGCAGAACTATACCTTTTGCTTGGAACATTATTACTGCTGGTTATGTTGAACAGTCACTGTTCGGGGTGCGGGTCTTCTTCATCCTTTTCCTGATCATACAAATATTTTGATTTACTCTTATCCTTTACGTGCATGCCTAGGTGAACAATGTAGTTCACAACATCAACATTTTTTCTGTTGTAGCCAACTAAGGGACGATATTCTCAAATTTGTTCTGGTTCTACTCCATTGAATAAATAAGATGCTATCTTCTGTACTTCTTGCTTTCGAGTACTGTCCTTCAGTAACATTCTGAAAGTTTCAAGTTGTGGTGACTGAGATGAAATTTTGTCACCTTCCAAAGATCAGGTGCATAAATTTCATTACAAGTACTTATGAAGGAGGTATAAATCTTCAGACAGATCAATTTGACGAAGTTGGACCTGGTTAGATGATAAAGTCTGACTCAGTTAATCAATCTAATCTGAAGTAGTTACCAAAATGACTTAAACTGACTTGTTAGTAATATCCAACTCAAAACCTGTATATTTAGATCCTTACTCCTCGATTTGATCATAACTAAGTATCTATTTCTGATTTTCATCTGAAATTTGTTATCCATGTAATGTTCTTCAGAGATTCTAGTTAAATCACTGACAAAATTTTAATTGCTGAAATTATTAAAAAAATTCCATTTGCAGTTAGTCGTGAGCATATATGGCCTTCTCTCTGGGAGCAGGTTACTAGAACCAATATGGGGATCTCGTGAGTTTGTTAAGTTTATCCTCTTTATAAACTTCTTCACCTTATCTGGTGTATATGTCACGGCAGTTTTGTCTTACTACTTCACCAGGAGAGAGAGGTTCCTGTAAGAACTTAATCCTTTCTCTGATGTGCTGCTTTGAATGGCTAATCCTGATTTTTAAAACCTTTAAGAGAAAAATATCTATATCTTGCTCTCAGGTATACTCCTCTTTCTGGATTTCATGGTGTCTTATGTGGATTTCTGGTTGGTGTGAAGCAAGCCATGCCAGATCAGGAGATTAATGTACTTGGGAAAATCCATATGAGAGCTGAGGTGTGGTTGCGATTCAAAACATGTAGCCGTAATATCAGTCATATCTTTTAAACGTTATTCTTGGACTAAAACCCTTAACAAAACTTATTAAGGTCACTGAGTTTTGTTTTTTCCTTTATCAGTGGCTACCATCACTCCTTGTCTTGATGGCCATTATTATAGGCTTTTTCACATTGGGAGTAATGCGTTACTTGCCATTTGTTCTTTTTGGAACTTATGGGAGTTGGATTTACCTGAGATATCTTCAAAGGAATCCTGAGACGAACTTGCTAGGCGATCCGGATGATGAATTTGCTTTCTCAACTTTCTTTCCATGCTTCTTAAGGTAGTGTTCATCCATTTTACTAGAGTAGTTTTTTGCATGACTGGAATATTTAAAATAGTCTCTCATAAGCTTACATTAAAAGGGTAATTTGTCCCTTACTTGCAGACCTCTGGTGGAGATTTTTGCTTCATGTTTCCACAAGTTACTCTGTGGCAGCAGAAACATCCACCGGAAAGGAGATAGACATGTTTCAGGTGGTCTAGGCGAACATGGATATGAACCCATTGATGCATCTAGAGGGAGGTCTCTCTCTCTCTCTACACACACGCACACACATATCTCCTCTTCCTCTTGACTAGCATAAATGACCTATTTATAGAGGGTATACAAACATTGGCATGCTATGCAGATAAAATATCTTGGCATTCGTTAGCCAAAGGTGTTAAAATTTCTAGTTTTTTCTTTAACTCTTTTTCTCATGTGAACTTCAATTACTGGAAGGAAATCATGTTAGCTAGATACATGCTTTAAATTAGGTCATGAAGTTCTATTTCCTGATCACCTTATGCTTAGCCAATCTCCAGGCATACTGTAATATGTCAAGATGAAGCATGATTTGTGAAGCTTACTAGATCTAGAACCAGCTGTTCTAATGTTTGTAGCTACTATTGCAAATTTACACTTATCTACCAGTACATGAATAACTGGAGTGCCTAATTGTGATAAGTAAACTCGACTATCAAGTTGATGATCCTGAATGTGGCCATCTCATAGAGATTTAGATGCGCTCTGTGCATCATAAATAACCACATTCTCTATCTGAATGCGGATGTTCAGTGGTTAAGGATTTAGGAGTATTATAATCCTAGCTCCCTGAATGTCTTTAAGTAGCAGATTGTGTTTTATCTCTTAAAGGTAAAAGAGATGTTTCACAAGAAAATTAAGTGCACCTCCTAGTCTTCCCTAATCATAAACAGGTTTTGGTTGTTTTCGTAGCTGTAACGGGCAGGAACAAATCCATATGCTCTACGGTCCTCACTGGATTGTAGATTGGAAGCTCCTTCCAGCTTGCTTAGTAGCTAGGGACTAGCCATTTCTGCATTCCGCTGCTTTCGTTTGGAAAAGGGTCCCATCTCGGGGTATTGTTTGCATTGTAACTGTTCTAGCCATTATCATCCAAAATTTCTTTGGAGTACCATAGAAAGATGGATGCAGAAGTTAGTCACTCAGATTTGACAAAATATGATTGTTGAGTTCCTATAAAGCCTATCACTAAACTAACCCCAGAACGAGTTAGTTCTAAGCAAAGCGAAAAGGGTTTTCCATGAGATGGAAAAGGACAAGTTAACCTCAGAAATAGTGCCCCTCTTTCTGCCGAGTAGGATCTGTTGGACTTATAGTTCATTAGATTCTTTCATGAAATGTGAACAGTTTTAAATTTGGTGGTAGTTTCCATTGTTAATAACTGTGCTGTTATATGTGCATACGCACTCTTATGTATTCCCCCCTATTCTTATGGCTTGTGACTGTTGCATACAGAGATCGGAGTGCTCATGCATCAGATGAGAATCTAGGTGAGGAAGATGATGCTGTAGAAACCGGTGGAAGTCGTGCATCTGACAATGTCTAAGATATGGATCAGCCATGGGGATTTTTGCACGTCCAGCTCTGCTGATGCAGGCTGTCTCGGTTATGATGAGGTCCTCATGTCCAACTTGTACAACTATAGGAACTTTTCTGATGATATATTGCCAAAACCTTCGTCTGAACTTTGGTGAAGTAATTTATCTTTATTGATGTCGTTTTGAGTTTACAACTGCTGGAAATTGTTGATAGGGAGGAGGCAAGGACCATTCTTCATACATGTACCTGTTAAGACGAGGTTCTTGTGTTCTCTTTCATGGGATGCTATAGATGTTGAGCATTGTGTAACTAGTTTGAGCATGTTTTCAGATGACCACAAAGATTCTCTCTCTCTCTCTCTCTCTATATATATATATATATATATATATATGTGTGTGTGTGTGTGTGTGTGTGTGTTCTTGTTAGGAGAGAGAAAAGGTGGTTTATGCAAACCGGTGGAAACTATCACTGAGCATCAAAGAATTCACACTAAAAATGCAAAAGTTAAAGTTTTTTGGTTTTTGAGTGGATGTATGACTTCTTTACTTATCATGGGAAGGCAAAAACTAACTTTTTGTTTTTTATTTTGAACCATTCAATCTTTTCTCATTGAATGGTCAAGAGCAGCTTCCATTGGTTGGCATACACCACCTTCTCTCTCTCGGTATATTACACCACCTTCTCTCTCTCGGTATATAAATATGGGTATTATCGTAACTTCTGTTCTATTTCTTTTTCTTTTCCTCCATTACGGTCAGGTGATCACTACCAGATATCGTGATTGGCTCTGCCTTATAGTAGTCAAACCATGATGCAGGGGACTGAACTTCTGATTTCTAGGGACCTGTGTCACCAGGGCAGATGAGAATCTTGTGAACCTTTTGTATTTCCGTAAAAGGGACATTAGGAAGGTACGAGTGGCATGGGAGGGAATGTGGGGAGACTTATTTCTTTCCTTCTCTTATCCTATCCATTGGGATGTCCAATGGATCGGATGTATCCAACAACAACTAAGCCTTTTCCCATATTAGACGGGGTCGGCTACATGGATACTTTGTTTCCACATAGACATATCATATGCCATGTTAGCCGTTGATCATTGTTTATTGTTTTTTTCAAACACTTTTATGGTCATCCTGTATCTCTTTTAATACTTTTAAAATCTAGTTTTTCATACCTTCTTATAAGTTTTTTATCTTCATTCTATATGTTCAAACCATCTTAAACAATATTTTCTCATTTTATTCTCTATTGTTGTCACGAAGAATAGACGTCTTTTATACATGTTAATGATTAACTATGCAATACTCAGAACCATAAAACATGATAGGTCTAATTACCTGATGCTCTTCTCTATTTTACCATAAAACACGACTTTGTATAATATTTACCTTTTAACTTTAATGATATCTTCTTATCACAAAAAATACTTGATGCACCTCTCCATTTTAACCAACCAGCATTAATTTTATGCATAACATCTTCGTCAATTCTCTTATCACTCTGAAAGATTGACCCTAAGTATTTAAAACTTTCCTTTTGAGGGATGCAATGTATACTAATTTTAATTTCTATGAACTCAGAAGTAACCAAACGATCAAACTTACATTCCATATATTTTGTCTTTATTTTACTAAGTCGAAAGCTTTTACTTTCTAATGTTTCTTTCTATAGTTCCAATTTTTTATTAACTTTTTCCTTAGACTCATCCACTAACACAATGTCATTTGCAAATAATATACACCAAGGTACCTAATCTTGAATATATTTTGTTAACTCATCAGTCATCATTATAAATAAGTAAGGACTTAAAGTTGATCCTTGATGTAACCTAATATTAACTTTAAAGAAGTTTGTCATTCTTTTATGAGTCCTCACACATGTTTTTACACCATTATATGTCTCTTATAAGGCTTATGTATGTCAATGAGATACTTTTTTTTGCAAGGTTCTCCAAATAACCTCCCTTGGTATCCTATCATAAGTTTTTTCTAGATCAATAATATCATGTGAAGGTCTTTCTTTTTTGCCCTAAAATATTTTATAAGACGTCTCAAAAGGTGAATCACTTCAACAGTAGATCTGCCTGACATGAATCCAAATTGGTTATCTATTGTACTCGATACTTGTTTTAACCTACGTTTGATAATTCTTTCCTATAATTTCATAGTATGATTCATTAACTTGATACTTCGATAATTCGCACAATCTAAATGTCTCTCTTGTTATTGTATACGAGTATAAGTGTACTCGCTCTCCATTCCTTTTGTATAAGTGTACTCACTCTCCATTTCTTGAGCATCCAAAGTTTCCATTAATACCTTGATATTCTAATTCCCCTTTGTCGATATGTCCATTTAAGTCTCTTCCTAAACAAATCATCTTCCTTTGTGGAATTCTTTGAATCACTTTATCTAACTCTTTTCAAAAAGTGTCTTTATACTAGCTTTTAGCCCTACTTTGGGTGCGTAAGTACAAACTATATTCAAAATCTCAGCTCCTAACATTAATTTCAATGTCATGATTCAATTATCATATTGTTGTATGTCTACTATACTATCCTTTAAATTTTTATTTATGATAATACCAACTCCATTTCGAGCCATTTCTTTACCTAAGTATCATAATTTAAAACCTTTATCCTCAATCTCATTTGCTTTTTCTCCAACGCACTTTGTCTCTTGTAAACATATGATATGAATCTTTTTTCGAATAATAGTATCTACCACTTCCATTAGCTTACCGGACAATATTTCAATATTTTAAGAACCAATACGAATCTTATTACGTAGGACTAGCTTTCTTACCTTCCGCATCTGTTCATATTGAAAATAAGGAGATTCTCTTTATAATTTATTCACTACATGCAGACGACAATATAGTGGGACTAACTTCTTTACCCTCACTTGTTCATGCTGTGGGAACCCTCTTTGCAATTGATTCACTACATCCGAACAAAAATATAGTGATCCTTTTTTATTTTCACTGTATTCGGGTTCAGTAGAGTGTAACTAAGAGAGGACGTCACAACGCAATGCTAATAATTTGTGTAATCTATAGTGTAAAAATCTGATAAAGTTTTACACTAGCTATCGGAAGCCTAATGTAACCCTTCTCCTTTATCTGGGCTGGGCTTGGGACCGGCGATTCAAGGGTGATTCCTTACATGCTTCCAACCTAATTAGTTGGATATTATTTTATGTTTAATTATTAATTATTATTTTTAATTTGAGTTCAATATGATTAAAAAAAAACTGTTTTGATTACTGAAGAGATTGAGTTATGCCCTTTATGGAATGATATATATCTGACGGAAAGAAAATAGAGCATCTTGTACAATGTGGCCCTTCCTTGTTGGATCTGGTTATGCTAATACTGATACCGAATACGTTTTGATTTATTAGTGGCATTGTCTGATCTATTGCTGAACTAGACTGTTTGAACCTGACTGCTGTCCGTAAAAGCTACCTTCAGTTCCATCTCTATCGTCTTTCTCAGCACCAACATTTCTGCCACATCGCCTCCTTTTGCATTCCCTCCCTGACCATGGTGCTGCTGATTCATTGGCAGTGACAAGTGTTAGTCTCGGGTTTGGGGAGGGGATGCTAAAGGAGAGCGGTAGTGCGGGGATATTGGTGTCGAGAAAGGCCCTGGAAATGGAGTAGAAGAAGGTGGTTTTAGTGGCAATAATGGAGGAAATGTACTGGAGGAGCAGGAGATGTGGCCAGATGCAAGGGGAAGAGCTCATCAAGGGTTTTGGTCGAGAAGAAGAGCTTGGGATGTTTGGCACCTCCTATGTCTGTGAGGAGCCTAGGACGGCAGTTTGCCGTCATCCGTCTGACTGCAGATCTCAAAGGAGAGCGATAGTGCGGGGATGTTGGTGTCTAGAAGGGCCCTGGAAATGGAGTAGAAGAAGGTGGTTTTAGTGGCAATAAAGGAGGAAATGTACTGGAGGAGCAGGAGATGTGGCCAGATGCAAGGGGAAGAGCTCATCAAGGGTTTTGGTCGAGAAGAAGAGCTTGGGATGTTTGGCACCTCCTATGTCTGTGAGTAGGACGGCAGTTTGCGGTCATCCGTCTGACTGCAGATCTCAAAGGAGAGCGATAGTGCGGGGATGTTGGTGTCTAGAAGGGCCCTGGAAATGGAGTAGAAGAAGGTGGTTTTAGTGGCAATAAAGAAGGAAATGTACTGGAGGAGCAGGAGATGTGGCCAGATGCAAGGGGAAGAGCTCATCAAGGGTTTTGGTCGAGAAGAAGAGCTTGGGATGTTTGGCACCTCCTATGTCTGTGAGGAGCCTAGGACGGCAGTTTGCGGTCATCCGTCTGACTGCAGATCTCAATTTTGACAGCAACCATGTTGCATGGAAGCATCCGAGAGTGGATGTTTCCCGTTTCGAAACGACACCAAGACGAGATACTTTTCCGAAACCACCAATGGGTGGTGGGGGATTCAAATGTGCAAGGTCTATACTCCTTGACGAAGCTGCGACCCGGCAGAAGCCTGTGGGTAAGGGTCCTACAAAGAGTTTATTTGCGGCTGGTGTGTGACCCCTTCACTGGGTTCAAACTTTTGTGCATTTTTAACTTGTGATCCAGACAAACTGCATTCCCTCAATGATAGGGATTGATAACTAGCCGTTGAACTCAATCCCTTTCAAAGGAAGATGCCATGGCACCTACGATATAACTTCAAACCACCCAAATTCATTGTATTTGTATTCATGCTATCCGGCAGACCCACAATTCACGTACTGGCAAAAATCCACGACCCACAATTCATGCAATGACACCTACGATATAACGGTGTCATCCTTCTTTGGAGTCTCAATAAGATCTTATAGTAATACGGGACATGGATGCTAACAAGCCACGTACTGGCGAAAATCCACGACCAACAATTCGTTGAGGTGTCCTTTGTCTAAACGTTTTACATTAACATCTCCAACTTTTTTGGAGAAAGACGATCAAAGAAAGCTTCAATAAAAAAAGTATGAGAAAGTAAATAATAAACATATTAAAAAACGAGAAGGTATGAAAAACTAGATGGTGAACATGTTAAAAGAATAAGAGAAAGACCACAAAGTGGTAGAAAAAATAATAAAGAATGATTGAGTTAACTATTAGGATGGCACACAATCAAGCTCTATGAAAACTAAGAATCCATGTTACCAACCCCATTATCTAGTATGAAAAAGGCTTAGTTGTTGTTGTATTGTCAACTTTGCACAACAATATTGAATATAAATTGTCTTTTATCCAGAGTTTGTTTTTTTTTTCAAATGAGGTTTCATGATTTTTCAATCTTTCAATCTTGAATTCAGGCTTATCCGAGTCGCGCATATTAAGCCAATTGTGTGGACATTTTTTAAATAAAATTGTTTGATTTCGAAAGATGATTCCACTGAAAAAGGAGTTTGGGGAATTGGTTTAAAGAAGTAAATAAGGACCCCAAAAATGTTGGAAGGACACAATAGAAAAGCAGTTCCAGAGCCAAACTCTTCCTTTTTTCTCTCTCACGACAGGGAGGTCGAAGCCAGATTCACGCCCCATTTATCCAACTCATTGCCTTGAGCTTGTGGGTCAACCCCTTAAGCCAGCCTACCCTACTTAGTATGGCAAGGCTCGCTTTTGGTTTTTGTTGGTGAGCGAGTATTCAAGCTTGACTTCAACAAGTTTGGCATAACAATTATGCTGCAAAGGGCCTTGTCTACTTCGATGATGACAATTATCAATCTTTTGGTATATGTTAATACACCAGTCCATTTTTCTTTTGTAATTTTTTATTGGAAAACTGGGGCTATACAGACCCCGAATAGATACGAACTTGTGTATCGAACTCAGAGACTTCTTCAATTCGATGTCATCCTTCTTTCGAGTCTCTGTAAGATCTTAGAGTAATACGAGTCATCGATACTAACAAGCCGCGTACTGTCAAAAATCCACGACCCACAATTCGTAACGTTTTACATTAACATCCACAACTTTTTTAGAGAAAGACGACCAAAGAAAGCTTGAATAAAAAAGTATGAGAAAGTAAATAGTAAACATGTTAAAAAAGGAGAAGGTAGGAGAAACTAGACTGTGAACATGTTAAAAGAAAAAGAAAAAAACCACAAAAGTGTTAGAAAAAATAATGAAAAATGATCTGGATTATGTTGAGTTAACTATTAGCATGACACACAATCGAGCACTATGAAAACTAAGAATCCATGTTGCCAACCCCATTATCTAGTATAAGGCTTAGTTGTTGTTGTATTGTCAACTTTGCACAAAAATACTGAATATAAATTGTCTTTTATCCTGAGTTTGTTTTTTCTTTTCAAATGAGTTTTCATGGTTTTTCACTCTTTCAATTTTGAATTCAGGCTTACCCGAGTCGCTCATATTAAGCCGATTGTGTGGACATTTTTTAAAATAAAATTGTTTGATTTCGAAAGATGATTCCACTGAAAAAGGAGTTTCGGACCCCAAAAATGTTGGAAGAAAACAGTAGAAAAGCAGTTCCGGAGACAAACTCTTCCTTTTTGTTTCTCATGATGGGGAGGTCGAAGCCAGATTCACGTCCCAGTTATCGAACTCATCGCCTTGAGCTTGTGGGTCAACCCCTAAAGCCAGCCTACCCTACTTAGTATGGGAGGGCTCGCTTTTGGTTTTTGTTGGGGAGCTTGACTTATACACCAGTCTATTTTTCTTTTGTAATTTTTATTGGAAAACTGGGGTTATACAGACCCCGAATAGATACGAACTTGTGTATCGAACTCAGAGCCTTCTTAATTCGATGCCATCCTTCTTTCGAGTCACATTAAGATCTTAGAGTAATACGAGTCATCGATACTAACAAGCCACGTACTGGCAAAAATCCACGACCCACAATTCGTAACGTTTTACATTAACATCCACAACTTTTCTAGAAAAAGACGATCAAAGGAAGCTTTAATAGAAAACTATGAGAATGTAAATAGTAAACATGTTAAAAGAAGAGAAGGTACGAGAAACTAGATGGTAAAGATGTTAAAAAGAAAGAAAGAAAAAGACTACAAAAGTGTTAGAAAAAATAATAAAGAATGATGTAGATTATGTTGAGTTAACTATTAGCACGGCACACAATCAAGGTTTATGAAAACTAAGAATCCATGTTACCAACCCCATTATCTAGTATGAAAAAAAGCTTAGTTGTTGTTGTATTGTCAACTTTGCACAAAAATATTGAATATAAATTGTCTTTTATCCTGAGTTTGTTTTTTCTTTTCAAATGAGTTTTCATGGTTTTTCACTCTTTCAATTTTGAATTCAGGCTTATCCGAGTCGTGCATATTAAGCCGATTGTGTGGACATTTTTAAAAATAAAATTGTTTGATTTCGAAAGATGATTCCACTGAAAAAGGAGTTTCGGGAATTGGTTTAAAGAAGCAAATAAGGACCCCAAAAATGTTGGAAGGAAACAATGGAAAAGCAGTTCCCTAGACAAACTCTTCCTTTTTTCTCTCTCATGATGGGGAGGTCGAAGCCAGATTCACGTCCCAGTTATCGAACTCATCGCCTTGAGCTTATGGGTCAACCCCTAAAGCCAGCCTACCCTACTTAGTATGGGAAGGCTCGCTTTTGGTTTTTGTTGGGGAGCGAGTATTCAAGCTTGACTTATACACCAGTCTGGCATAACAATTATGCTGCAAAGGGCCTTGTCTACTTCGATGATGATAATTATCAATCATTTGGTATATGTTAATACACGAGTCCATTTTTCTTTTGTAATTTTTTATTGGAAAACTGGGGTTATACAGACCCCGAATAGATACGAACTTGTGTATCGAACTCAGAACCTTCTTCAATTCGAAGTCGTTTTTCTCGCCGACTTTAGACAGTTATGCTGCAGCTCATTGTCCTTGGTTGGCACAGATTGGTAGTTTCGTCGACAAAAGGGAATCAATATGCATCAACTAGAATGATCTGAATAGGTGGATGAAGTAAAAGTATCTGTCTTCTCCAAAAAAGGCCGGGTCCAATCGGTTTGTATACTTTCTATCAGCAATGCTATCATCATCAACACATAGGCAGAGAGAGTCATACCTACCATGAGGAAATGATGCATATAAAAAGAGAGAATCTGATATGCTACATACCGTCCAAATCGTATCAAGCTTATTACCTCTTCTTGTCTAAGAGTTTTCAAGTAGGGTGGGGTGACTATGATGGCACATGGGTATGCATGGATCATGTGGAGATCGCGGATCGCTTCGGCTTTCCGGACTGGCTTGGCTTGCTCCATGGTAGCCTTGGCCATTGAGTTCTACGATTCGTGGGCTCGCCAACCCATGGACTTTCAGGCTTTTGCTTACCTCACAGCCGTGCTCATTGTTGGGGAGGCTTGCTTGGGTGAGGCTGTAAGAGGTGCAGTTTTTGCCCTCTATGGCACAGTCCAAGGTGTATGCTCGGCCTTGTTGGGCATATGGCTCATCGGTCCGTCAAGGTTCTCGGCGTGGACCGTCACATTGGGCGTCACAATTAGTGCATTCATGGTTTCGATCCCAAAGTCGACGCATATAGTAGCTAAAAGGGTGGCACTCGGCCAGATTGTTATTGTGTATGTTTCTTGTTTTGTTGAGAGGGAGAAGGGAGTGGATGCTATTCTTTACCCTCTGCATGTTGCATTGAGCACGGCTTTGGGTGTGGCTGCATCAGTTCTGGCATTGCTTCTCCCGGTGCCTAGGCTGGCTTCTCTTATGGTAAGCATATTGCATCTTAATTTTGTAATTAAGTCTTTTACCTTCGGAAACTAAACAAAATTCACCTATAAATGTCACAACCTTCTTAGTACGTTCAGCTCTTTAGTGGCACAAGATCGCTAAAGCAACTGATTCACTAGCTGGTATATGATAATGAACGGCAGAGATTTAGTAGCACATATGAAATCTGATTTCGCGTATCATCTAGATTTGCTCTATGAAGTGAATTGGGGACCCAAAGCTGATCAAATATGAATTTCGCCACCTACGAAGATCCGTTTCTTTTTGGGTACAATGGAGAGGCCGAAGCCAGAGATTCAAGCCACAGGAGTTGTACTCGATAATGACCTTCGACATGTGAGTCAACCTCCTAACCAGGTGGGCTGTTGCTGACGAGAACAATAGGACAATAGCCCATGGCTTACACCATGATCTTTTTAAGTCGAAGCAAATTCAAACATTAGCCCGTGGTTTTAAACCGAGGATTATTCTTTTAGTCCCCGTTTTATGATGGGCCACATCTTTTATATTTTCTACAATCGGAGTTCTGATGTCTGACAATATGGGCCTGGTTAGTTGTATTTCTCACCAAAGAAAAGATCACGTTAACATTTGGATCAGATTCATGTTGAATATTTACATCCAAAACTGACTCCAAATCTGGAATCAGTACATATCCGAATCCAATTGCATTGCATACAGATAAAAATAAGACCAGTTAGCTGAAGGGGTGGATTTTGTGTTTGGATCTGTCCCCTTAACCTGATTACACAAGTATCTGTTTGGATCTGGTTAAGTCTTTCCAGGACAAACACCGGCAGCCCTACCAACGTTCAATTTTGATTCATAGTCCTCTTCTCTATCTAAATTAACCTAAACATAATGAATATTGGGCCTAATTCAGGAAATAAAACCAACCTAAAGAAAAAAAAACAAGTTTGTTTTTTCACGATTCATGCATTTTATGACCTCGGTCTCAAGGTTGCTTGTCTACAACAACAAGAAGTAAGCCTTTTCCCATACTAGACGGGGTCGGCTACATGGATTCTTTGTTTCCACAGAGCCCTATCATGTGCCATGTTAGCAGTTAACTCACAATAAGCTAGATCATTCTTTATTGTTTTTTTCCAACACTTTTGTGGTGTCTTCTACCTCTTTTAATGCTTCCCAAATCTAATTTTTCATGCCTTCTTAAAGGTTATTCTTTTGATCTTCTTTTAAAATGTCCAAACCATCTTAAACGATATTCTCTCATTTTATCCTCTATTGATGCCACTCTTAATTTGTTTCTAATAACCTCATTATGTATATGGTCTTTTCTTATATGACCACTCATCCATCTCAACATCTTCATTTCTGTCAGAGACATCTTTTGTACATGTTGATGATTAACTGCCCAACACTCAGAACCATAAATAAAACATGACAAGTCTAATTGTTGCTCTATAATATTTATCTTTTAACTTTAATGGTATCTTCTTATCACAAAGAATACCTGATGCTTCTCTCTATTTTAACCAACCAGCATTAATTCTACGTGTAACATCTCCATCAATTCTTTCATCACTCTAAAAAATTGACCCTAAGTATTTAAAACTTTCCTCTTGAGGGATGCAATGTGTGCCAATTTTAATTTCTATGTACTCTAAAGTAACCAAATGATCAAACTTACATTCCATATATTCTGTCTTTATTTTACTAAGTCGAAAGCCTTTACTTTCTAATGTTTTTCTCTATAGTTCCAATTTTCTATTAACTTTTTCTTTAGACTCCTCCACTAACACAATGTCATTTGCAAATAATATACACCAAGGTACCTAATCTTGAATATATTTTGTTCACTCATCAATTATCATTATAAATAAGCATGGACTTAAAGTTGATCTTTGATGTAACCCAATATTAACTTCAAAGAAGTTTGTCACTCCTTCATGAGTTCTCACACATGTTTTTGAACCATCGTACATGTCTCTTATAAGGTTTATATATGTCAATGAGATACCTCTTTTTTGAAGGTTCTCCAAAGAAAGCTCCCTCGGTACTCTATCATAAGCTTTTTCTAGATCAATAAATATGATGTGAAGGTCTTTCTTTTTTGCTCTAAAATATTCTATAAGACATCTGAAAAGGTGAATCGCTTCAACAGTAGATCTATTTGGCATGAATCTAAATTGATTGTCTGTTGTACTTGATACTTGTCTTAACCTATGTTCGATAATTCTTTCCCATAATTTAATAATATGACTCATTAACTTGATATCCCGATAATTCATACAATTCTGAATGTCTCCGTTGTTCTTATATATGGGTATAAGTGTAGCCGCTCTCCAATTGATTCACCCATTCATGATATGAGAATCCTCTTTGCAATTGATTCACTACATCCGCTCTTGCTTACTTTTCACTACATTTGGGCTCTGCAACGCATCGCTAAGAGGATACTGGCACATTGAGGAAAAGAATAGCATAATGGCAGATATTACCTATAGAATGCTGAAAACGCTCGTAAATAGATACTGTACTGGCCCTCTCTGTAATTTATCAAGGTTGCTTGTCTAATTTGTCAAATCCTTTTCTAATGCAGATTGAGGAAAAGAGTAGCATAATGGCAGATATTACCTATAGTATGCTGAAAACGCTGGTAAATGGATACTGTACTGACAATATTTCATCTGCAAGAGCGTCTCTTTGCCAATTCAAAACTATGGCAGATTGCAGAACTTACCTTGTAGCTACTGTGAGAGATAAACAGGCAAGACCAACTACAGTACTTTCTTTTCGATGTAATTCTTGTACTTGAGTATACTCTATTGATAGGAAATGCTAATTTGTTTTCATGAACCATAAAAGATAATGTTCTTGTTCAATTTGGTATGAGCTCAGATAGATCAAAAGGATGTAATTGAAAATGTCCTCGTGCCGGAAAAGGCTCACTTTTGGTTTTGGTCGGCTCACTTGTTTTAGTACTGCATGCAGGACAATATCGGATGGGAAAGGCTACTGCTTTGTTGGTTGTCACCCAATTCCAAAGTAGTTACGGAAAGAATTCTCTCACTTGAGAGGCCCTTAAAAGGAATGGAGATTGCATTGGCCTCCTGCTCTTCATTTCCGATAAACAATCCAATAGAAGATGAAGGAATCGAAGATCTTGATGTCACGGCAGATGATGAGATTGGCCACTTCACAGAAAAACTCAACTTTTCACCTTCTAATAACTCAATTCCAGCATGTGATATTGATGCACAACCTCTGCAAATAAGTTTCAGATCTCAAGATAAGGAAATTCCATCTTCTTACGCCGATTTGCCTCCTCTGTTCTTCCTCTTTTGCATGCAACACCTCTACGAGCAGACAGTCACTCCCGTAATGCAACAGAAGACTGACGTTGAGCAAAATATTTATAAAGATTCTGTGAATAAATACGAAGGTGGTTGGTTTCAGAAGATCGACACCGGAAGCCTACTAATGGCTGTAAAATGCTCAATATCCTTAGGATTCTCAGTTCTCTTTGGGATTTGCTTTAGTAGGGATACTGGTTATTGGGGAGGACTAGCTCTCGCAGTCTCCATGACAGCAACAAGAGAGCCTACTTTTAAGGTGGCTAATATGAGGATCCAAGGCACAGCTCTAGGTTCTATTTATGGAGTTTTGGGGTGCTTTCTAGCTCAAAGATTTGAATTTTTGAGGTACATAGCGTTGATTCCATGGGTGGTCTTCACTAGCTTCATGAGGCACAGTGAGATGTATGGTTATGTAGGTGGCTTGACTGCATTTATTGGAGCTGTTGTAATTCTAGGCAGAAGAAATTATGGCTCACCCTCAGAATTTGCCATTGATAGAATGACAGAAACTTTTCTTGCATTCGTCTTTCGTATCCTTGTTGAGCTCATATTCCTTCCGAGGAGAGCCGCAACTCTTGCAAGGGATACACTTTTAGAAACTCTCATGGACCTTAATGGTTCCATCAATTTGATTAGTTGTACCAAACAGCCGTGCTCAAAGTTCTTAGAGATGAAAGAAGCTCTGTCCAGATCAATGAGCCGTCTTTCTGAACTGAAGAATTTTGTAGCCGAAGCAAAAGATGAGCCTGATTTCTGGTTCCTCCCATTTCCACATGCTGGGTATGAGCAGGTTTTAGGCTCACTATCAAATATGATCGAGCTTTTACACTTCATGGTGGAGGCGATATACCGAATTCAGGAAGTATCTTGTACCAACAATATCATTTCTGACATTGACATCCTAGAATTCCTTAATGAAGAACTTCAGAGTTTCAAGAATAGGACTTGTTCATACTTGGTTTGTTTCCAAGAAGTCCTTCAAATCAAGTGTTTGGGGAGCTTAGTTGAAGAGTTCCATAAGAAGAATGGCAGATTTGGTGATCTTGAGGCAGGTGAGGACCAATGCATTGATTGGCAGGACTTCAACACAATTATAGATTCATTTCTTAGGCGTATCAGAGAAATCATGACTCATGTTGAAGGCACGAAAGAGATGAGGATCCAATTAGTGATGTGCCTGAGTTCCATGGGGTTTTGCATAGCAAATATTATGAAGCAACGCAGGGAGATGGAAAAGGGAATCCAAGGGATTATACAAAGGGAAAACCCTCTAGCTCATGTGAACTTGTGGGAGATTAGTCGAATGTCTATGAAATTAAGATCATGGAAAACCCTCTAGCTCATGTGAAACTAGTGGGAAATTAGTCGAACGTCTACGGAATTAAGATCATCTTAAACAATTGATGAACCAAATTAGCTTCTTTTATCAGGCGTGATCCATGAAACAAACCCATAAAATAGTGGGTATGTGTTGAGTGTTTTGTATAAAAGAAATAAATTTCTTTTCCTTTTTGTGGAGACCAAGAAATTGGTATTCGACCGTAACAATAATGTTTAGTGTACAGGACTCAAAGGGTTCCTGCTTTTACTTTAAGACTCGACTTGTCATTGGCCACTCCTGATATGATTGGTGGTTCAGCAACGGGTTCATAAGTTTACTTCGAAGAGAATACTTTGTCATGAAAGTAAAGACAATTGCATGCCATGCTAGACATATAACCGCGAACCAGTAAAGATGAAACATGCAACCCTGAAACCTGAGAGCATGGCCGACGCAGCCAGGCACAGGGAAGCCCCGAAGCCAAGGGCAGTGGAGATGAAGGATTAAGTGCAGAAAACGTTCGTGCCTCCACACGGCGCGTCCAACCCGACGCAAACTCGGCCACCCTTCAAGTTTTGAGTTGACGTTGTAGCCGATGAGTTTGCTGAGAAAAGCAGATAAGCAAATGCCTGAAGATGCGGTAAGAACTTTCTAAGCTCGGAAACCATTTCCATCCGAGAATGGAACGTAAGAGCGATTGTTTCACCTGATCATGCACGGAGACGAACCACAACTGCAGAGTCACGGGCATGAGGGTGTTCCCGTTGAGGATCTCCCACAGCACAGCGGCCATCTGAAAGAAACAGTAGAAGGCCACCACTGTATTCACAACAACCAAATATCTGAAACGAATTTCAAATTAGAGGGATGATGAAATCAATTAATAGTGATATCTTAGCTGCGCATACAAGATGGATCACAATGGCAACTATGAATCTATGTCGTGGATGGGTCTAGCTTCCATTCACGTCCCTTAGGCGTGGCATCCTTAACAGGGCCAAGGTGCGCTTGATTCAAGCACTGCAGCAATGAGAACCTTGGCCAAAGAAAACTGCATTTGAGCATTTCTGGATGTTTTTCTTTTGGGGTGTCGACATTGTGAATTCCACACATTGTAGTAAAGAACTTGAAATCATTAGAAATCTGTCGCTAATCCCACGGAACTGAATCTCAGCAAAGACAGCAAGGCAACGGTGGACCTTCGCAAAATAATGAGATGCAATTCCGTTACCGTTTTCCTTATGAACAGCCCAAAGTCGTCAACTTAAAATTAGTTCTTGAGAATGACATTATCCTCCAATTTTCAACTCCAACTATCACTGTTCACCCTCATATGACTTTTTTTCTTTTCCTTGTTTACAAACAGGAAGCCAAAGCCATGCACCCTCGAAGAGTTGATCTCCAGTCTGTCGCAATTGCGTCAGGGCGCCCTGCCGTTTAGCTATCTCTCTGATAGCTAGTGGGTGCCTCACATGGCTCGTTCTGAACCCCGAATAAAAGAATACTTGACAGCCACTGTAGTTTTTCGGGTCCTACCTGATTTAGTCCACCACAACCTTCCATCTGGTCCTTTGGGGCTGGTAAAGTAAACCCCACTAGGGAGTGTTCAAGGAACCTCTGGAACTGAACCAAACAAAACCAAACCTGCTGCTTGGTTTTTAGGTTTAAAATGTCAAATGGTTTGGTTTTAATAAAAAATAATTGACAGTTTGTTCACTGTTCGAGTGGTGAAACCGAATCATTACACATATATATATATATATATATATATATATATATATATATATATATATATATATACATACATATATGTATGAGGTTATAAAACTTATACATATAAACTTATAAACTTATCAAAATACATACATATATACATATAAAAGTTTATATACTTATATAGATATAAATTTAGATACATTTGTAATATGAGTTTTATAACCTCGTATACATATTAAATTTGTACTGGATCCAAATAATATAATGACATATAATATTCAGTATTTAGCTAAATCCTAAATAAGTAGAACCGTTGTTCACAACCAAACCAAACCGAAACCATAGGTACATTTTTTACCATGTCACGGTTTCGTTCAGTTTTTTAAAAACTAGAAATGCCGCAAATAGTGGTTTGATTCGAAGTTAAAGTTAGAACTGAACCAAACCAGCCATGAATAACCCTAAGCCCCACTAGAAGTATTCTTACGTGAGAAGAGGTAATAGCCGGAATAAGATTCTTTATGGCATAGTTCATGAAAATGTAATGAATACATTATAAGATAATGGGAGGCCGAATCCAGATGCACGCTCCGCGTATTGAACTTATGATCTGCAACTTGAGCCAACCTCCTATCGAGGTGAGCTAATTCTCGTTGACCAATTTGCATCTATCGTCATTGACGCATAAACAAAGATATCAGCACTGGGAGCGGAAGGCATAGTTACAGGTTGGGTAGGGGACTTGACTCATAGTTACACGTTGTGAGTTTGATATCAAGTGGTGTAGCCTATACTACTATCAGGATCAGAGAGAGAGAACCTGAAGGCGTCGTAATTGGACCAGGTTGTGGGAGAGGAGTCGTGGGAATTGAAGATCATGAAGACGGTAGAGGTGAGCACGAAGCAAAAGCCAACAACCCGAAAGACAAATGCGATGTTGTTAAAGCGCCGGATCTTCTCGAAGCTGACCACGTGTGGAAGACGCCTTCCGTCCTACCGCCTATAACAAACGAACCAGAAGACCAAGATGGCCCTTGTCCGTTCCCATCCCTCGCCTGGCCGGCACCGCCGTTCCTCGCACCCTCCGGCAGCCACATCGCCGGAGCTCGAGAATGAATGGAGCAACGAAGAAGAGGGGAGCCACAAACAGAAGACGGAAGGGGCAGAGAGATAGGGAGAGGAGTTTCTACATTTATTGGTGACGCTTTATTGAAGATTTTATTGTTATTTTAAGGAATTTACGTCAATGCGCTCTTGCTTGAATTGTCTTTTACTTATGGCAACTATGATGGGCGATTCCAATGCAGGCAACCGAGTTCGGGAAGTCCTCCCGTTGATCTTTCTTCATGCATATCAGAACTCTTTATTAAATAAACATGATTAGCAATTGCTTGTTCATGTTGAACTTCCTTTGGGGAATCAAGTTGGAAGAATATGATATTTCATGAATATTTCAATAGAATCCTTTTTAATAATATATTATTTGGTATTTGGTTCACGCAAATATTTCATTTCTTTATATGGTCACGCAACGTATGGATGCCTCGGGCATCAAACTCACCACCTCCAACTTGTGATTGGAGCCCATGGCCAAGTGAGCTAAGCCTATGGATGCTTGGACATCATTTCTTTTTGGAAAAATGATAAAAGTCCAGCAAATGTGCATGCCTCCGGTATCAAACTTGTGACCCTCGAGCAATTTAGAATCAGGACTTATCAATGGAGTTAGGCAGACTTCTACCACACGTGCATGCCTCAAGTATTGAACTTGTGGTATACAAGAATACTTCTCACTTCATTAGGCAAATTTGAATACAAAAGTGTTCGATAGAATTGCAAATTTATGACATGAAAATTTGCCACGAACACGATTAGAAAAGTCTGTGTTCACATCCACCGAACCAGTGTGAAAAAAGATTGAATCATGTTAAGCTTGACTACCTGTTTTTTTACACAAAACGACAAGAGACACGTGTGTTCTGAAATATGAATTTGCTCACAATTCCGGCATGATTTTGAATCCAACAAGAACCTGACCTGGAAAGCCTAATGGTGTCCAGTTTGACGGGTTTTGACACGTTACGAACTATTAAATACGGTGATTACATCATGGTGGTGGGTAGCACAGTACTCGGTATATTGTAGTTGATGGCATCAAGGGGGTGGCGTTCCTTAACAGTATTTCACCCTAACGGGCAAAACCTTACTGCCCTACGCCTGCCATGGAGCATTAATTTCACGTGGTAGTGCAATTCAAAACACTGAGACCAATAGTACGGCTCTGTCCGCGAAAATTTGTCTTTGAGAAGATTTGGACACCGTTGTCGCCATAAATCATTATTGATCATCCATTTGAAGGAAAAAAATCATTATTGATCGCCAATATAATGTTGGGAGTTTTAGTGCAATGCCAAATCTAAACGTCGTTGTCAATGATGGTGAGTGCATCTTAGTCGGCCAACCACGGACATTTATATGTGTGTACGCGTGTGTGTGTGTATATGAGCATGTGGCTCCCCATGCATACGTGTGCCTGTGTAAAAGAATTCAACACATCATGGACATTTTCATGAATCAATTTGAGAGTACACAGAGAACATGTAAAACAACGCCCTATCTCAAAAGGAAGGGTATTTTAAAAAGGCTCCCCATGGACGCTTTTTCCCCTTCTTAGCAACGCCCAAAAACTCTGGCCGGCATATTAAAAAGCAATAGCAAGTAGTAATCATGTAAAACAACCTATTGAATTTTAAAAGAATAAAAATGTGTTCGGACAGCAAAGGAAGGGTATTTTAAAAGGAAATTTCTTAAAAATTAAAGTAAAAATTCCAAAAAAATGCTTAAGCATTCCGCAAGATCCAGAGCCCTTGTCTCAAAATTTTACCCTTTCCCCAAATAAAAGACCAATTTTTCACTATAAGAAGAATTCCACCTATATTTATCTATATATTTGTTTATTTGTCATATACGAACATCTTGTTGAGCTGTCTGTCAGTCTCTGATTAGCTCAAAAAGAATCAACAAAATCACCATAACGACACATAAATAAGAACTCAACAGAAGAGATCCTCTTTGGGCATTCACCAAGCCAGTCAAATACAAAAAGGAAAAGTTCCAATTATACTCAACTGACACTTATCTCAGAGAAATGCCAAGGGGACAGGAAAATGACGTTGAAGATGCATAGAGACCCCGCTTCACCAGATAACCAACCATAAATGCATAGAATTCTCAGAGATGACAAGCAAGCAAGATGGATGACCCGAAGAGATTGCACTGGCAACAAGACTCAAAACGCCTCTTGTGATTTTCTGACAATGCGACTCACCTTCTTCTTGAATTCGTCCCTTCTTTCTGCAATGCGAAATGTGGGTTGTGTTAAACTAATAAAACCTCAGCAACCTTTTAAAATCTTCCAATTTACGATCAAGGAATAGGACAGTGAGCCAAATCACAGTAGGTGGAGATCGAATCATTCAGCCAAGCCAGAAAAAAAAGCACCAGAAAACGCATGACCACTAAAACTCCACGCATAAAGAGATCAATTCAGGATACTGAGACCGCACAATTGAGAAAAGAATGCTACATACAAGTGAAGTTTCTCAAAGACATTGTGCTGTGGCACTTCTCCTTGTGAATGCATCAAACATGTGTTCACCATTCATAGGCTACACGCCATCAAACTATGAACTTTGCATACACCAGATACTTTGGTTTGTCTTGAACCACCATGTGCAGCATATTGTACATGGAGACCAGTAGGTGGGATCGGTGAATACTAATAATTTTGATAGTTGCAAGAATTATTCAGAAAGAGAAAATCTTTGCCTTCTCTTTTTGGCAAGGAACCCGTGCCAAGGTCCAGGTGATTTAAGGCCCGTACTTAGCACGAGATTTGAAAATTGTAGTTACTCGAGACAGTGGATGGAAAGATAGAATCATACCAATGAATTTAAAGTAGGCCTGAGGGAAAAAACAAAGAGATCTGCATTAGAATATGGGGATATTGCACCAAGTATCTTACAGTTACGTCAAATTATTACATCTCCTAGACCAAAAAAATGTATTAAATGTCACAGGGTATAGTTTTCCCTCGGTCATGACACATGTATTCATAAAAAGAAAAGTCAGAAAACGAATCAGAAAATATCTAACTTCTGCAGTTAAGTTGCAACATTAAAAAGGAAAATAAAACTTGATAAGGAGATTGATATATGTCCAACATGTGTAGGAGACCGAGGTCATTGCTCCTCGGAGAAGGAAATAGGATGAACAGAGTAAAAAAATTATAGAAGTTCCTATTATTTGTTTGTAGGAAAATAAAGGCAAGATTTGTTTGCATAGAAGTCATTAAGTGGGTGAGTATCAGGGACTCCCTATCAAGCGAAAGGGCATACAATTCTTCCAACAACATGAAAGGGAGCTGTTCGGTATCGATGAGTGCATTTACATGGTTAAGAAACAGCAGCCAACCGATCCCCCAGTTTGAACCAAGTCCATAAATGGTTGCCATAAGCAAGCATGTCTACGAAAGGAACTTACCGCAGCTTCTACATTTGCAGGAGATTCATCATTGGGACTTGCAAGCATGGAAATTATGCTTAAAACTATGCTTTCAACCTGCATATACTTAACATTGTCACACATACTAGAAGACAGCTGTAAAAAGATCCAATGAAAGTCGTATTGAATTGGAAAAGGAATAGTTCATCATAAGAGGCAAAACCAATTTTGGTGGGATACATAAGTTATATCGTTGTGCATATCTAGCAGGCTCCCTCTCTCCATCTAATTTTTTTAATCAGCAGACATTATGAAAATCAAAGAGAAGATATATTTATTCACTTGGTTTTGTACCTTTTCAAGCTTTGGGCACTAACGTTTAACAGATAATGGAGCTAATAATTTTCATTTGCACTGACTAAGCCAAGTAAGTTCAGATACTCATTAACGTAGATATATTGCACGTAATAACATGGCATTGTTTATTGAAACTAAGAGTCATCACAGGTCGGATTCCAGTTACCAGATCCAATTACCATTATTGTCATTCCAAATGCCACCATTAAATTTTCAACAATTATGTGTGTGCACACAGGAGAGATGGAAACAAAATACATGCCCTACAAATTTTCCTTATCGTTTGAGAGATCAAGCACACACAGACGCTCCCCCATGCACGTGCACACACACACCATAGCAGAATGATGAGCTTGAATAACATTAATGATCTGAAATGTGATATGACATCATAAGAATAGATCAAAGACCAATACTTCCGCATAACTTCAAAAAGGCATGATGTTATCACTTCTCAAAAGATTATAATCCCGTCTATTTCACCTCCGAGATCCATTACATGCATGTGCATGCATAAAAGCAGTACGCGTATGAGACCATGGATCAATAATGTATATCTATCATGTTCCCGCTGCTTACACATTCAAACACAACCGTGAAACCAATTCATGTTACACATTTGAGTGGACACCAAAATTTGCTTATTCATCCTATTTCCGCTGCTCAGGCACACACATGGAAGATTACCAAGGAGGCAGCCTAGAAGGCTAGAAATTCTGCAGATGATTCAAAAATGGAGAAAGAGAACATTGAATATATAAATCTTTACATATGAGAGAGAGAGACATTCGTTCTTGATCTTGCACCCATCGGCATAAATCTCAAAATATAAGTCTAAAAATGTACTCAATCTACATTAATACATTAGATGTGTCCCGGGAAAAAATCACCTACAGAAATATTAAATTCTCGTATAAATAGAGAAAGATAGCTGCATCACTAGAATGTACGAGAGACGGCCTTGGGAGAAAGCAAGAGATGCTCTAAAAACAAATACCGTGTGTATGGGCAACCAGCGCTCACTAGCAAGCTCATAGCCGTTGGGATCGTCACCAGGAGCATGGAGAATTGATATACAAACGCGTCCATCAGGATAAACTGAATATCCAAAATTCCAATTTTATCATAGACGTATTGGAAATTCAGAAAATCCACCGAAAGCAAAGAAAGGGTATAAACTCTAGGAAAAGAGTTGAACAACAACCATTTGGGTGCCACATCTCTGACGTAAACCTGACCGATGGAGGACTGTTGGGATAGTTAGGAGGAAAGCTCATGATCGCGTTGAAATACCCCCCATCGCTGAAATAAAAAAGCTCCAAGAATCCACAAACCAATCAGAATACAAGCAAAGGACGAAACTTTAGCTAAAGAAATGAATGTTTTACCTCACAAACGAAAACCGAATAGCTGAATGCACGATAGGATCAAGGAAAATCAACAAAATACCACGTTCCAGGCTCCAAATAAAAAACCCAACAAGGAAATCAAACAACCCCACCGAAAAATTATCAACTCAAAACGATAATCGAGAGAATCCATGTTGCATAAAGCAAAGACTCATCCCAAACTGTACAACAGAAATCGCAATAGTTGCGTTCCAAAGCATCTCTTTTCCGAAAAAGAACTTCAAATAACCAAATGACAAAGAAAGAAACAGTTTCAGACAACCCAATCAGGATACGAGAAATCCTTACACGAAAGAAACCACGCCACCATAAAGGCAAAGAGAAAGAGAGAGGTCTTACTAGAGAGTGTCCGGAGGGCCGATGATGGTCACACTCCACTCGAAGATATTGGAATCGTCGACGAGGCCGGCGGAGAACCCGTCAACGGGGTTCCTACAGAGATCTGACCAATAAGCCAATTGGCCAAATCACAGAACAAAGAAAAGAATAGATCTTTCACAAGTCATCGTCTTTCAAAGCCAGAAAACAACAGAAAGACCAACAGGAAAGCCGTCGGACCCACCTCCCATATGAGAGAGAGAGATCCTTTACCTTTGAGTTGCTTGTGAAGAAGAAGGCTCGCCTGAGTCGACGGATTTGCCATCAACAACGAACCCCGGTTCAGAGAGAGAGAGAGAGAGAAGCACAGAAAATGAGACAATGAAGAGGCCTAGAAATTCTGCAGCAGGAACCGAAACAGAGAGAAAAGACCGAATACCCGAATCTCTAAAGAGAGAGAGAGAGAGAGCGTCGGTATAAATCTCAAAATATGATCGGGTCGAGACCAATTCCAATTGAAGATGGATCTATATCCGATTAGATCTAAGTCTTGCAAAATTGGGTTTGCCTGACTAATTGGTTTACAGTTTTATACAAATAGTGCAATTGGAATCCGTTCAGCTAATGGATTCAGATCCAAAATGGGTCTGGACGTGAAGTACACGATAATGAATATGCCCAGATTATTAGTCGGATTTAAACCCAAGAAATGCATGGGATTTGTCCATGTGTTCGTACACAAGTTGTTGTATACGTCTGATTTTAGTAGTGATTTTATCGTCTAAAACAGATATTAGTTTAATTGAAAGGTAAATATTATAAAATGACCTAAAGTGTTAAATAAAGACAGAAACTTATTTATCCAGGTTGGGGTAGAGTCATATGAAGAAGAAAGAATCCTTTGTGATAGAAAAAAATTAAAAAAACACTGCCAGTGTTAGTCCAACAACAGGACACTCTAGTGCCGTTGTTGCTGGGAGTTTGACTCTCAGAGGGTGGATGTGTGGGTATATAATGTTAGGTTCCTGTCTGTTCTTGTAAAAAAAGAAAGAAAAAAAAGGATAAATATCCAATGACCATCAATAATAGAAGATAAAGTTATATATATATTTATATATTTATATGATGATTGAAACATTTAGAAAAGTTACCAAATGACACTATGTTATCGGTAAGGTGTGAGATAAGCTGGCAAGAGAAGCGTCAAATGTATTGCATGAAAACAATAAAATATGCTATTACTTTAGAAGCTAAACATGAATATAACAATAACTAACCTTTTGTGTGAAGGTTTTGTGTTTTAGTTGGGTTGGTTTTGGTTTTGGTATGAGAGAAGCGGGATCGTGAGAGACTAATCTCGTGGGGTACGTTCTGGGGAATCAATTCAGGATTAGACGCAGAAGGAGCCCGAGCCCTTTCCACTCGAACCGATGCTTGGTTGGTATTTTTTACTGTGACTCAGAAACTCAAAAATGCTGTACCTAAACTATGCCCAAATAGCCATGGAGGTTCAATGAGGGTGCTCGTGTCTAAGAGCTCTGATAATTGCAGGCTATGTCACTGTGACACGCCAAAGAGTGGCATGATGTGTGACACGTGAGACAGAAGGTACGACACTGACACGCATTACACATACGACGGTTCTAGATTGATGAAGGTTCCAGCTTTAATATGTTCGCACGTTATTGCCGTTCATTCCTAAAGAGTTTCGACACAGAAAAGGAGAGTCGTAGCGAATAATAAGCAATGCCTTTTATGATTTTGGGCATCCATAACCACAAAATATGTGAAAGTCCTCCTCTTCTTTTCCTCTATGCATTTATTACTAATATAACAAAATATAAATAGGCTTGCATTTTGGATGGAGAGAAAAACAAATGGCTAGTAGGGAATATTTGCTACATATGGTATGATCATATGACCCTCCATAATTTGGCAATTCATTATTTGCTATTCTTCAGATCAACATATCATATTTGACCCGCTCTGCCAGCGGCTGATCCACATTGTGGCAGGGTGGGGACAAAATTCTGAAAGTTTGCATTTATTTATTGAAATTTCAAAAAAAAAATGAAAACTTTTAAAGCTCACCCCACCTGAAACAAAGTTTCTTGATATGCCACTGAGCTCCACCTCGTGGGAGTGTGAGTGTTCATCCTTAGGTAGCTGATGGATGAAGGAAGAGGATTTGGCTAAGTAGATTACAAAACTAAATTGAGTTTCTTTCGACACTAAGCGGGGTCTGCATCATGGACTCTTAATCACCATACCGGCAGCGACCCGGTCGATTTCCATACGATGAGATGCATTGACTGGATTAAACAAGATAAGTCATATGGTGGTTTGTCCATCCTAAACCGGATCCACCCTACAACGGGATGGGTTTTCAACTCCAAAGGTCCGCCCCATGCAGGGGTGGGACGGGCGGGTAAGGGATTACCTTCTCTATATCACATCATACCATATGATGCACTCAATATAGTATATAGTTATCGTATCTTCTCATATGATACATGTATACTGTAATATTTATTAAACTATGTCATATTTTGTTATGATTGATGAGCCAGTGACCCCTTGGTTGTCATGCACGAATTGTCCTTTGAAGAGCTCGCCAGGTCAGATTGGTGTGTGCTTCTTATCCGTTGCTTGGTCCCCATGCAAGCTGCCAACTGATTCGTGTCTGACCAGACCCGATCCACTTTTGTTTGGAGTGCGGCACGGTGATCTGGACTGACGATCTGCCGGATACCGGATCCAAACTACAACCCGGATATAGACAGTATCATGATTTTCTGCGGATGGACATATAGATGGGTTGGATAATGGCGAGATAAACTGGTTTGGTAGATTTAGGTAGTTGGATCTGGGTTCAGTTTCATGTTTGAATCTGAGGCCATCTGCATATTGATTATGATTGGATTGATCTGGATCTTCCCAATGAGAATGCCAAATTGGGTGCTCTATTAGTTATCTAATTAAGCAATATCTATAACCCATGGTTAATATTTTCAACATCTGGATCCAGTCAAGGATAGACTTGGCCGGTTCCGGGTAAACTGGGACATGTGGCTCCAAACCATTGGTTCTGGTTCCACTCAAAGCTGGAACGGAAACCCCCGTAACCTCTGGGCTCCAATTTCGGTTTTGGGTGTAGTTATGTAACGGGTCTGGTTTCATTTGGAAAATCATGGCATTAAAGGTACTATTTCGGATTCAGAAGCAAATTATGGTTTGGAACCACCAGGTCTAGTTTTGGTTCGGTTTTGTTCCCCTGGTTTCTGATGAAGAGGTAGTTCCTGTCCGGTTTGAATTGCTGGGCTGGGCCCAAACCGACCACCCCCAGGACCTATTTTATATGACAAACAGTTCCGTGTTTTTGGTTTGTGATGCTTTTATTCTTGCTTTTCCCTAAATGGGTCAACCCAAAATACAACCTGAAATAATTTTCATGTTACTGTGCACAGATGTGAACCCGAACTTTTGGGTGGTATCCGTGTCGAGGTTTCTGTCATATATAAATGCATACATTAAACGGAAAATGCAAATTTAGGCAGTATCAGGGTTCGGACATTCTCATCTTTTCTAAAGATAAAGGAGAAAGCTGTAGTCAAAAAGTTATGTTTAGGCAACTAAAGGCATTTATCCAAAGTACCAACTTTGATACCTAGGCGAGGAATTCTAAGAAAGAGAAACTCCAACTTCTTTTGCTGAGATCTACTTTAAAGTGTGTGTAATGGAAACCTAGATCTGGTAGCACACGGGAACCCGAAACAAACACAACCTAGAAAAGTTCACTTTACATGTCTACCCTGAGTAACACGAAATAAAACTTGGGTTGTCTTTGGATTGACTTGTTTCTTACTTGGAAGATCTTCGACATGGTAAACGTGAAATTGCTGCAAATACCACCAAACACGATGACGATCCAAAGTCACAGGGTTCACGTTCGAGTTGTGTTTCTCATATGAACATTTAATGACACAGCACTGCATAGTCTATAACATGAAAATTTGTCATTATATTAGTCAAAATGGCCTCATATTTCATATTAAAATATACTTTTATCTACCATAGAAACTAGACCAGAACCGTCGTCAGTTAGGATTGTTGAACCAGGAATTGGACCCTGATCCTGTGCGTCCACATGCTGGATCGACCTGGAAAAGAACAATTGGTTGAACCGATGAGCCGACCGAACAGGTACTTTAGTTTTATTTGTATGTTTTTCAAAAAATAATAAATTCAATACGTTTCTTTTATTGATTTAGATGGTTTTTTGATGTCTGTTCTTTATTTGGAGGTCTTTATTGAGTGAAACGTATTGAGACATAGTAGTTTGATGCTTCCTGGGGTTCTTTATTTTTTGTTTTTAATAAACATATAATAAAATCATAAAAATATGCATATTTATTTACTACAATTCAAGAAGATTTTTTTTTAGCGAACCAGTGCCTTCTCCGATTCATTAGCCGGTTCGATTTACTGCAAAGAGAAGGGGGAGACAGGGTTCAGAACTTCAGGGTAAGCTCTCCCTTTTTCTCTTCATATATATATATATATATATATATATATAGAGAGAGAGAGAGAGAGAGAGAGAGAGAGAGAGAGTCCTACGATGCCAAAAGTTAAATCCAAAGCACAAGGCATGCACTGTCAAACAAAAGATTACAAGTTGACGCGCTTTCAGAGAGTCCTCGATTGGCTCGCAGCCTAATATTTGCTACTGCTCAATGTCTGGCCCTGCAGCTCTGCACCATCCTTTCCTCTCACTCCAACCCGCGCACTGCAACGTTATTCGTCCTCATCCTCCTTCCCCAGATAACCCTGGATATTGATCGTCTTGCTGATGTGCATTACTTCTTAACCTAATCCAACCCTTTAGGAGGTGACGACCGGAGGCGATAAAATCAATACGCTTATCATGGGAGCTATTGCAATTGCCTTTTGTGTTTTAAGTTGCTTCTGTGATTGTCATTTCGTGTTCATATTATAAAAATAGGTAAAGACGTAGACACGAACTCTTTTTCTCGCAAAGACGACAGTAATTAAATTTTGGGTCGTTCTCATATTGCATGTCATTTATATATGGTAGTTGTTGAACGTCATTTCGGGTCCCTGGGTCACGTAGAGGCCAACTGAATGGCACTTGGTTTCTTTATGTTATTTTTAGATGAACACGAACAAGAAACGAGTATAATAATGAAAAATCTACAAGAATGTGGCGTGCATTTCACTTTGATCAGCACTTATGCTCAAACACTTTAAGCTTGGTAGCCCCTAATTAGACCATTCTCTTTGACAGGGTTGGCAATGTAACAAACAACAGGCGAGCCGCAAACCCAATATACAGAAACTCAAAAGTTCGTGTCAGTGACAGGATATACATGTTTCCCATCGTGATCGTGTCCACCCAAAACAATTTGGATAGAAATAGATCATGTTTGAGTTGACATGTTTATCATACAGACAAAAGAAACATGACACGAACAGAACCCGAAGCACCATATGATATCAAGAGTATTAATATAACAGACGACACGAAATCCCAACATGGATACAACGTCAGAAGACAGCTTTTGTGTCCTCGTACAGACTTGCAATCTGAATTTAAGAAATTTTTGGTGGATCTTCACACCTGAGTTCAAGATTAACACCCTCCTTTCGTGCATGGAATTCCTTTTTCTCGCATATCAGGGTTATACGGTCCTTACAACCATGTCCCATACTCCTAATGGTTACTTCATGCTTCAATGACATTTAGAGTTGAACCCGAAATTCGTCAAGTTCTCTACCACTTGGATTGAATTCAGCTATTCCATTTATAGATTAAAACAAGCTTTAGGTTATATCTATCCTTTGTTTTTGTGCTTGTTCTGAATCATTAGAAACCTTTTTGAGAGAGAATATATATATATATATATATATATATATATATATATAGAAAGAGAGAGAGTCTTAGTTGTATAATATTGTTTGGTGCATAACCTTATGTCCTCATCATTCGATCTTTCATATTAATGACGATAGAAATTTAAATAAAATATATCATTGTACCTTTGTACTTTGCATTCAATCCTTGTGTGCAGTAAATACAAAAGTAATTAAAATTTCTATTGTTGATCTCAACGATCAAAAGAGATGATTGTGCTAGATTACGTACCATAGGACATTATAAGATTCTATATATATGTATGGAGTAGTAGATACATAATATTTAAATTGCACGATCTTATTAAAATATTTCTATTGTTCGATCTTTAAGATCAATGATAAACACTGCAATAATTTATATTTAATATACATGGTATAATAAAATACAAAACACAAAAGTACAATAAAAACTTTTACTTCAAATTTTCACCGTTGATTTTAAAGATCGAACAATGAAAATGTATATAAGTTTTGGCAATAAAGACATTACACATTTTCCATTTTTCATATATAGTAAATGTAAATGCTCAAACCCCACATATACTCAAACATCTTTATTGTCTGATTAACATGATCAACAATAAAAATTTAAATTAAAAGTTATATTATACTTTACAATTAATGTTTTTACTTTATCATCTCTACCGTTCATCTCAAAGATCAAAATGATTGAGATGCTAAAATAGATTTGAGCATAGATATAGTTTATGCATTTACCGCTACCTACTTATATATATATATCACTCAATGTTTATGAAACCACATATTATCATGTAGACCCACTGGATCTGCACCTCTGCAATGTGCTGAGCAATATAATGGAGTGTTCTCTTCTGCATGGTACTCCTAAATCCAGGGCTTTGCCGATGATAACATATTATTTGATGAGTTGTGGAGCTCTTCATCTAGTTTCTTCTCATGTTGATGCCTTTTGCTTTGTGTGAAGGTTGAAGTGGATAAAGCCGAGGCGGCATATTGGGTTCCACGTCCTCATTCCTTCACAGATAAGTAGACCTCTCTCTCTCTCTGCGTAGGTGTTAGGAAAGTACGTGCAACGAATGGAGACCTGCGTAGGTGCCTACGAGACAAGAAGCTCACCTCCGACTCACAAGTTGAAGTTGGATACTCCCCGTCATTTAAAAATAAAGAAAGATAAAGATAAGAAGAACTTGGAAATTTCTTCGCAATGTCTTATCCGTTCTCCATTGTCTCTTTTTGAACATTTGGCCCAATAGAAAATAGCCAACTCGAGATAAAACTCCAGGAAACAAATCTGAAATCTGTCTATTTTTCAGATTTCAGTTCCAAGTCTTTTCTAACAGCGAACACTTCTCACGAAAACATGCGCCCGTACCGGGAAGGGGTACGCCATTTCATCATAGTACGACCGGGACACGTGAATGGAGCACTAATACGTCAACTCTCGAGCAAATTTTCCTTAGATATTCACATGGAGAGACACGACACGCTACAAGTTGACATAGCCCATAACATAATATTGTGTGTGTATGTATGCGTGTTTTAAGGGCTCGAGAACAAATTCCGCAGTTTTTATCTATTATTTTTAATTTTTGAGTGTCCGCCAACCCCCTTCCCAGTTTATAAATACTCACTCACTCCCTCCTCTTCATTCAATCTTCGCCTTTTGAGTTCTAACGATGGCGTCGTTTCACCATTTCCTCCTCTTCGCCTTCCTCTTTAGCCTTTCAGCGGCGTCTCCGCTCATCCTGACGGTGGTGAACAACTGCCCCTACACCATCTGGCCAGCCATCCAGCCGAACTCTGGCCATGACGTCCTCGAGCGCGGTGGCTTCGCCCTCGAAACCCTCCAGCACCGCACCTTTCCGGTCCCGGACCGCCCCTGGTCCGGCCGCCTCTGGGCTCGTACCGGCTGCACCTACGTCCACGGCCGCGGCTTCACCTGCGCGACCGGTGACTGCGGTGGTCGCCTTGAATGTGGCGGGGCTGGGGGTGCGACTCCAGCCACTTTGGCCCAGTTCTCACTCCATCACCCTAACACTGATCTCTCCTCTTACTCAGTGAGTCTGGTTGACGGGTTCAATCTTCCAATGACCGTGACGCCACACGAGGGCCGCGGCACGTGTCCTGTCGTCGGCTGCCGGGCGAACCTTCTCGAGACGTGCCCGCCCCCGCTAAGGTCTCACGGGGTTGGAGGCACGGTGGTGGCCTGCAAGAGTGGATGTGAGGCCTTCAGCACGGACGAGCTGTGTTGCCGTGGGCATTTCAATAGTCCGGCGACGTGCCGGGCATCGGTGTACTCGGAGTTCTTCAAGCATGCCTGCCCGGCAACCTTCACCTATGCTCATGACAGTCCCTCACTGACCCATCAGTGTGCCTCTCCAAGGGAGCTCAAAGTCATCTTCTGCCATTAATCGGTGCCCGCTAGTGCGTTATGATCACCCTTCCTCTTTTTCTTTGTTTATTAGGGTTTAGGGTTTTAGGGGATTTTCTGAAATAAAGGTGAAGTGTCGTCAGTTAATCACTGGTTTGCCCTTGTCTTTGTTGTTTGTTTTTTGTTTGGGGTGGGCATTATGAGGAAGGGTGTTTCCGTCTTTGGTTGTGTTTTGTCTTTTTTTTCTTCTTTCGTGATGGAGGGAATATCCGGATATGTCAGGAAAGTGGGGAAGCCTTTGGTGACCCTAAATCCGCGTTGTGCAGGGAAATGTAAAGTTTGGGAAAGGAAAATGTCAGTAAATGTTGATTGTCACGTGAATACTGAACTTTGATTGGGCCTTTTCTGATGCCGTGAATCTATGAAGCATCTTAATTAAAACTCCTTGTGCTCAGTAACAATAATAAATAAAGGGTATCTTTTCGAATATCTTTTTAAATTAAGAATTTAGTGTTTACATGCTGGGTTCATCTTCATGGAGATGCTTCCCATCATAAAACCTAAGAAAAGAGACCCTAACACCGAGTCAAAATTGAACCATGTTACGAAATCCGCAAGGAATGAATTCGAAAGAGTCCCCTTTTCGATCACCTGATAGTGTTTACATCAACAGGTTGATACGATTAAGCGCGCATGTGTGTACGCGCGTTCATTTATGTGCTTATTCTCTTTATATGTTTTAGTTAAAAAGCACACAGAGTTGTCTCAACCGACGGGGCTCCTGGCTCCCATTGACCAGGTGGTGAGTTCGATTCGCGGGGCGTGCATCTGGACGATTAGTCTTTTGTTCAACAAAGCAAGCAAATACTCTTCTTTGTAACTTGATTCGAAAATCCAGCTGATGGATGATTCTTGTGCGTGTTAGGTTGCTAAAACAAGTTATGCATTCTAATATGAGGTTTTAAAGTTCTCTCTCTAGGAAGAACGTTACCCGTTCCATTTTGTATATGCTCCATTTTGACATTTTCTGCACTTTTGATGCAGAGTGAAGATGGTGATGAGAAGCCACCACAACATAAGGTTCTTTTGGAAATGGCGTCTGATTTACGGAATGGAAGATTTAGTAAGGTATGAGGGACAACACAACCCAGCACTTATTCTACATGCATCAATGCAAGCATAAGCAATAGCATAACAGAACCAGTTAGCATATTTATCGAATAAAAACATAGAAAGAATAAACTCTAATTTGAGACCTCTTGACAATCTAAGGTCTCTAATAGCAAAAGGCCATTACCGTATAGCATAGTACCCGACAAAAAAATGGGTTGAAATATACCACATCCTGAAGCCTGAAGGACCCCGACGGATCTGGTTTGAGCCGGGTTGGCCCAGTATGGTGTAAAGTCTGAGCTTCGAACTCGAGACCTTTGCTTAAGAGCAAGTGCCAGACTCCAGCCACGCAACCACAATGGTGATCCCTTTTTCAATAATACTGCAATATGGTTACAAAAGTTTGCAGCACCAGAAGTTTAAAATACTTTTCTCAATGGTTTTTCATTCTTTCTCGAAGAAACAAATATCAAGATCTCTCACCACTTGATAAGCATCCCAAGAAAATTACTCACCTTGAAAAAGTGGAGAATGAGAACAATGATTATACATACACAAGGACCCAACATATGAAGTATCAAATAAAAGTTTATCATCCAAAAAGAGATGTAGACTATTTCTATGATCTAGGACAAGGGCACATGCAATCAGACTGTTAGGAGGGTCTAGATGCTGTTAGCAAGTGGTGCCATGGTCATAAACCTGCATTGGCTCCCAATGCATTCAAAGCACGGATGTAGCCCGGCCTATTTGAAAAGAAATAACAGATTGGTTTTATTTTTCTTTTGGTGAATCTGGAACTAATCCAGTGAACCAGGTCCCATTATGGGGTTAAAGCTCTACCAGCACTGGTTTTCTACATTTACAAGGTTCGAACTTGAGACCTTTGCTTAAGGGAAGCAAGTGCGGAACCACTCGAACCAAACATACAACATTGCTAGCGTTGACATCCCACTTTGTTTTCTTCCCAGGAAATAAGCACGTGCCTGACGTATATGAAAGTAAGAAGCTCCACAAAATAAGTCATCCTCACCAAGAAACATCTGCCATTGTAAAATCCAAGGATGAAAGTTGAACACTAAAGGCCCGTTCGCTTCAATTCACAGCAGAGCAGCTGCAAACCCAGTGATCTGAAATCACAGCTTAAAAAATGACAGCTTTCATCGACATAACAGGTTTATCATCCTACACATATTTCCTCTTTCTTTTGTAACTAATCCACCTAATACCACCAGATGGCTTCTTTTCTAAACACAGTTAGTGAAGTGCATTCAGCAAGAACTATGTGACTGTCCAAATAATAAATGATTTGTTGGTAATCCTCAAGAAATGAAGTGTATAACTAAGGCGGCAAATAAGAACCCGAAAGAGAAGCGCTATTCTTCATTTCTTGTATCAAGAACTACTTGAACAGCAAGAACCTGCAAAGGCTAAAACAAAATGAACCTATAAACACAATATCAATGAAATCGGTTCACATATCGTTTAAGCTTCAAAAATGCATACAAAAGCAACAAAATTCATAATATTAGATTGAGAAAACAGGAGACAAAGGAAGGTTTCACCAACATCTATCAGAAAATTCTTACAGTAGTTCCTTATAACATTTACTAAAAAAGAATAGCAGCGAGATGTAGAATCTTTCTTCAACCAACATATCCCTAAGGCTGCAAAATAGAGTTGAACTGATATTCAACAATCACCTTAAAGATTAATGTAAATGTACAAGAATATACATAAGATAAATGGTATTCAATTTCATTTCTCCATTGTCATGACAAACAAAGTCAGACCTCATTTACTGAATAACCAAACAGATATTTGTTAATCTCCCTTGACATTGATTCATCAGTGAAATTCTATACAGAAGAAATGGTATTCAATCTCATTTCCCTATATCATGACAAATAAGGCCAGATCTCATTTTCCGAATAACCAGTCCTTGTCACACTCCCATGGAAAATCTTAGCCATCAATCTCAGTGAAACTCCCCAAACCTGATGTAGCAAGAAAAAGAGAAAAGTAAGAAAAAACACCATCAAACTCAATTGGGGTATTACACAACTCAATGGCACGGTAGAGAAGACGCACTCTCTTTTCTTTCCCTTTCAACATAGATTATATGATACAAAGGTTAGTAAACCAATGGACCGCTGACCTTGGCAATCAGCGACCATAAATCTTGCGATCCTTTTTATGAATTTTCCTTTCTGTGCAGGTCCGAAGAGCCGCTCCTCCCTCAAGTAAGAAGCAATTCATTTGTACTGAGATGCGGGCGAAGGCACACACGAACCTCATGCTCTTCCGGCCCAACCCTGTGCTTTGGAACCATAATCTCCAAACCAGCACTAGCCTCATCATAATAAGCCTCGAGCTTTGCTTCCTCCGGTATCCTGGTTGCAAGAGCAATCTCTCTCACGAACTCCCCTGGTGGGCAATGCTCTGGCGACGAATCTGTCAGCTTGAATGTCCGATCATGTCTTTTTATATAAGGCATCCTAGCAGTGCTTACGCAGAATATCTTCACAACTCCATGAGTTAGCGTATTTCTCCATGAAACCTTCACCCTCTGAAGATCCAAAAACGGCAAGCTCACTACAATCAGATATCCTTCTTCGTCTTCGTAAATCGTCTTTGCTGCAGTCACTGGACCGCACGCCTGCCGCATAACGCCAGAGAAATCATGCAACCACGGAGGTTCGATCTGATGACCCTCCATACCCTGGCTCAGGCTTCTATCTGAATGATTCGAAGCCAAACAGCAATCGTCATCATTGCCATGAAGAAACAACTCCTTTTTCCGTTTATTGCAGATGGTTGAGAGCTCAACCGCATCCCCACCAATGCTATTTGTAAGATTCAGTCCAGAGCCATTGAGCAACCTTCGGTTCTTCAATGGCGGAGGAAGAATCGGCCGATCGAGCCCAAAATCCGTGCTGGGAAGATTCCGCCACAAGCTGAAATCGCTAGCCTCCGACGGAACCTCAAAATTGAGCTCTCTCCCGGTCAATTCCACCCATTTCTTCAGCTCACTTTCGGGAAGGTGTGAGAGATCCGGCGCCCTCACGACGTCGATTCCATGGACGCACTGCGGATTTGAGAGGCCTCTGTATTGCTTCCTCTGCATCCTGTGTGATCGGACAAAGCCCTTGTCGACACTGTAAGGGAATTGGGGCTCACCGGGTCGCGAATGGCCGTTCATGTAGCTCCGGAGCTGCATTTTTCCGAGGGCGTTCTCCGGCCGCTCCTTGAAAACCCACATGTACATGTTCTCCATGTCGTGCTGCACGAGGAAGAGATCCAGCCGGAGATCCCCCTTGTCGAACCCGCTGGCACCCATCGCCGGATTCGGCTTCGCCTTCCCCTTTCCCTCGGCGAACACCGGCTTGAAGTAAAAGTTGAAATAGAACCAGGCACCCCAAATGCTGTCGCTCCTCTTTGCGCACTTCCGGCCGGGTTTCGGCATCGTCATGAACGCCTCTGTCTCGTAGGTCTGAGGCCCGAGACCGACGTCGAGGATCTCCCCGGCGCCGCCGCCTGTGGACACATCGGCCGAGGACCACGGGGACGGCGGAGGAGGGCTCCGCTCACCGGAAAGAGGCGGGAGGTTGATGTCTGGCGGGCGTGAGGGGGCGACCAGACGGCCAGGAGGATCTCGGTCGAGATCGATGTCGTCGTGGGCGCCAGAATCCATGGAGAGTAGAGTGAGGGGGTGGTGATTTTCCATGGGCATCAACCCATTCAAAAGAATCCCCTCATCGTCGTCCTTCTCTCGATCCCGATGGGGTTGGATCTGCTCTTCCGCCGGTGCCCACAATAGCATCTCAGAAACCTTCATCTATCCATCCAAACGCCTAACGTCACCAACCCAACCCCAAAAATCCCCCAATAATCCAACAAAACCAAAATCTGATATTTCTCTTAATATTTGGGAATAAACCAAACAGGAATTATATCAAAATCAGGAAACGTTGGGATTCATCATCCCGGATTCACTCATCCATCAACCCCGAAGGTCCACCAAAAGATCCCACAATCGGATCTTTTCTCCGGATTTTTGGGGATAAACGTAACGGGAATGATACCAAAATCAGAAAACGTCGCAATTCATCATCATCCAGGTTAGAGGAAAGCAATTATCTAACCCTAATGCGCGAAGTTGAATCCGAAAGTGTCAGAATTCATCATCCACGATTCAGGCGAATGGAAATTCACGAAAAGAAGAAAACAAGACTTAGAAACCAATAAAAAAGCCGGAACTCTAAGCCCAACTCCAATTGGCGTGTGGAGAGGAGAGATTCAGGGATCAGAGAGGGAAGAAGGAAAGGGAAGGAAAGAATAAGGAGACGTCTCTATGGGTTCGCCGCAAGACTGGGAGAGGAGGATCGATGGTCCAGAGCACGCCTCCTCGATGGCATCGAAGCCGTTCTATTCGCAGGAAGGACGCGGTAAGAAGTAAAAGAAGAGGGAAAGGATGGACCCGTCCGTCAGATAGCAGACGGAGAACCGTAAAGGATTTCGTTTCCCGTACAAATCCAATCAATCAATATATCCTCTGGCCAAAATCTCGTGATAAAACGTAGCATATATTTATCGGTTTAATATCAATCACTATTAAATGAAAAGGTTATTCGGGTTAGGGTCGATCAATGGACTGGCTAATGGTTCAGTCGAGTTCATTTTATGGTGAGCTCGTTCATATTCGGTTCACTATGAACCCCACATAAAGGGGTTTGTATAGATATAGTTTGATTCACTTGAGTTCATATGAGCTTGTTTAGTTAAATATACATAATTTTATGTATATGTGACTTGAATAAATCATGTTAGACCTTGGTATAATGTAAGTAAGTGAATGAAGCACCGTTGCTGTTGGTGGGGAGTTTGACTCCTTCCTAAAGGATGGATGTGTGGGTGTATGCTAGGCTTCAACCTTCTCTTATAACAAAAAAAAAAAAGCAGGTCAAAGAGTAGCTTCTGTTTGGCTCATTCGCCAGCCCTAATGGGGATATTGTCTAATCATCTTATCTTATCAGGGAAAGATTGCACACTAAAGAATTTGTGACGTTAAAGAAGTTGGTTCTTCTCGTGGAAAATCCGATAAATTCAAACCTGGGTAAAGCCCTCTACCGGATAGACCTCCTCCACGTAACGTCCCGTTACTTGTGACGGCGACGGCGAGATGGACCCCGCTTTCTAGGGATGAGAGGCCGAGAGCAAGGGAAATGACTAAAGGAGCCCTGTATATTTTATGAAGGACAGGTGGGAAGCGGGGGATTGTCTGGAAGAAGGATTGAACGCGAATGGATTCGGTTGTTGGTGAACTTGCCATGCTGGTTCCATCAGTGTAAGGGTTTTTCCGGGTCCGGATACGAGTGCGGGTCAAGGTCCAGTATATGTTCCGAACTAAGACTGGCAGTGGGGTTGGTACCTAACCCGTTATCCAGGCTAAGTTGAGAAAGAATAGTATTTGGGTACCCAACCCGAAAACCCAGAACAAAACAAAACCCAGACCTAGTACAGTTGTAGAGGCCGGGCTGCTAGATTAGCAATCCGGCATTCGGACCTCATGAGCACCATCACCATACAAGCTGATGATGGCCAACATGAGTCAAGCATGATTTTGTGTTCCAGTATATTGGATTTTGGACAATGGAATATGGTTTCACCTTAATCTAATCATGCATTACCGTGTCCAGGTAATTAGTTCCTATAATTTGAATTGAAATTGTGTCTCAACAATATGGTCCGCTACAATTAAGCCTTTTTCCATGCTAGATGAGGTTGGCTAAATGAATTCTCTGTTTCCATAAGTCTTGATCCTGTCCTTCTGGTTCGCTATTTCACAGACAATGTGAAAATCCTAGATCAACATGACGGGTACAGTCCTTGTTTTGTCCACCCAGAGTGACACCATATGAAATAGGTTAAGTTCGGGTTGGCCTAATGTGACACCAAAAATAACACGACGGCCAGCAAGAAAACGGTAACAGATGCAGACATTACACGTCGTGTATATGAAATTGCATGCATTTTTATTTGTGCATTAAAACTGTACGTTAACATCACCCACAAAATAGATGCTCGTGAAAACAAATGGCCGCATTGTGTTCGGGTTGCCTATTTTGACACGTACATGAAATGATACGACATGGACACTATCCGAAGCACCGAATTGTTGCCCCCACATTGGTTCCTCTTGGTCCTTGATATGTTTATTGCTTACAAAGTCGACGAGGAGAAAATGATATCTTTTTTAATAATATGGCAGATCAGAGATAATCCATAGTCATTTGAACTCAAGACTCATTGATTATGATATTGTGACTCCGATCGTCGACCTGTTCTGTCGAAGTGGACGATGCCTGTCTATAAGCAAAGCCAAGGACATAGAATGAGAGGCAGCAAGTTCCATTTACAATGGTAGTGAGCTATCACATAACATATATCGATGTAGGACCTTGGCAAAAATCAATCGGACTAGATCCAACCATTATTCATAATTGAGTTCATGTTAGGCTCACAAATTTCAAAACGAGAGGGAGAGGGAGAGAGAGAGATTATGTGCAAATCGAGTTAACAGATCGGGTCACTTCTGGTTCAGCTCAAAAACTGGTCAACAAGCCCAATTTTTTTTTCTCTGGGTCATTTGCACAACCCCAACCGACCCTGGCATTGCCTAACCATAACTAGAAAAGAAGCTTGTACACAAAATATTGTTCATGACCACCCAACAAAGAAGAAGATTAAGAAAAGCACTAACGAACCCCCAGACCCGAACCCAACCTGAGCCCGCACCCCAAGTACTCGCCAGACCCAAGCCCCCTAGACTTTTCGGGTCGGTTTCAGGTCGATGCAGAATTGTGCCCCTAGTATTAACAGGCTCGGTGGAGCCACATGCAATTGATTATTTTGTGTTGTGACCAAGACTGAGTTTAAATAACAAATTCAACTGTCCTTGGGTACAAATCTTCCAGGAGAGTCAATGAATCGGGAATATCCAATATTTGATCCGATTGATGTCTAAGTAATTGGATTCCTGCAGGCATGTGGAATAGATATTTGAGTCTTCTCTTAGGTTAGCAGGGTACGGACTGGGTATACATACGCACTAACACCCTTCGATGAGGGATACGAGCAAGAGGCTTGCAGAGATGTAGCTGAATCCAATTCTTAACTTGCATGCAGTTATAATCCGAATTCGTGATATTTTGGAAATTTGAAGTACTTTATGTGAGTGTGTGCCTACTAAGAGTAGCAAATCGGGTCACTGGGTAGAGTTCAGGTAGGACATTTTAGGTTCCTCCTGTAAGCAGGTGCTTAAGACTTCGTTTATTCTAAGCAGGTGCTTAAGACTTCGTTTATTCTAAACAGGTGCTTAAGACTTCGTTTATTCTAAACAAAATTTATAAAAATAAATTTTGTTATTGAAACCATTATTGAAAATTAGATTACATTTCATGGACATTGAGAAACCAATTGTAGGGAGTTTACTTTCCCTCGACGAATGGTCGAATGCCTGGGCTTGCTTAATTAATCACTATGTTAGTTTTGTGGTTCCGGAGAATAATGCCGATTAAGAATCCATGTAGAGCCCACTTAAGCTTGGTTTTGAATGTGACCTTTATGGTTGATGGGACTCACTTAAAAGTCAGCATATGGTTGATGGGGTTCACTGTATATGCTGAAGCTCTACTTGACCACATGAATCTTGCAATAGTAAGACTTAAACATGTCTGTTCCAGCATCCTTATTGCGCCGACAGATTAGATTTGAATAGGTCTGGTTTTACTAAACGAACCCGTGGCTAAGGTAGATTAAATTTTTGTGACTTCGTGTTCTGGTTCTTGCCCATATCACGTCAGCAACAGGTCAAACCGAACACAATTGAATCTTTATGTGTTACTTTTGGATACACACAAGCACTGAGTTATTCGGTCTGGTCTCTATCGAGTGTTATACTGCCAGTAGTTTCATGTTTTCAGCTGCATTCTTGTCATGTAATTTCATGGTCGTGTTAAAATCATGTGACAAACTCCGCCTATGTAAGGAATCACTCTTGCATGGCTGGTCCCAAGCCTGGAAAAAGGAGGAGGGTTGTGTTAGGCTTCCGACAGCCAGCATAAAACTTTGTCGGACTTAACTTGGATTCTACAAAAAAAAAGAAGAAGAATCCATGTAGCTGACCCCATCTAGTATGGGAAAAGGTTTATTTGTAGTTGTAGTAGTCAAAATCATGTGAACCCAAACATAACCCAATTTATTTGGTGCTAGTTTTGGGTGGACATAGGTACAGGCTTTTCGGGTTGCATTTGTGCTGGTAAAACGGACTGTAATCTTGTTGTGCTATTCGACATATCAGTTCCTTATTTGGATATTTGCTGGATATGCTATTGGGTATAATCTAAATCTGAATTTGCTCAGTATCAAATGTAGGATTTCAGAATGGATCGAATACCATATTAGCTGGCATTCCATCTTGCGAATAAGGCCGAATATAGGCATCCAGATCGTTACTCACAGATGGATTTATGTGCTTGGTTCGGATATGGCTTTTGATGATTTGACCCGTTGGCATCTCTGTAAATACATGCTTATCGTGCTGGAACCAGAAGAGAACCCGTACTGGGTCACCCACTGAACTAGCCAGCAGGCGACCAGAAGCAAGCTAGAGACGTGCTAGCATGTTTGTGTTGTGGGTCATACGTATAACGTATCTGCGTGAAGAGATGGATTTGGACCATGAGATTTTCTAAGGTTGACCGCCCGACGTGGTGGGATCATTCATTCATTATTCAACCAAGATAAGTGAAGGCAGGTATCGAGCTGCCCCCACCCCACCTTTATCCTCATGCCATGGGATTCTTTCTTTTCTTCTTTAGAAACCCTTTTTTCTCTCTTTTTCTTTATATATAAATTTGCAAAGATAAAAAATTAGGTATTAATTAAGTAGTATCATACCATATTTTACTTTTTGGTATTTTTTATTAATATCTTTTCTTTTGACACAAGGGACGGGCCTAAAGGGCCTAGGGAACAAAGGAGGTCCGGCGGTTCCGTCCCGGAGAAGTCCGGCTCGCATAGCAACACAAACCACGTACCTGATTTGGGTCTTGGTTTTTCTTATAAAAAGGTAAGAACCCTAAGGGAGGCTGTTCCTGCACATTTTTTAGAGTGGGACGGCTGATTGTGATAAAGAGGGAGAGAGAAATAGTTGTCCTTGGGAGAGATCGATCGTGTGAACATCACCTTTCAAAGGCAAGATTTTGCAATGCCTTTGTAGTCTAGTGGTTTTTCTCACTTTTCTTGAGGGGTTTTCACGTTAAATCTCGTACTTAATTCATTTTTGTTATTATTCTATATTTGGTTGCATCTATTGGGTGGACATTGTTATTGGTTTTTGGAGAATGACACATGTTTTATTGTTGGATTTGCAAGCTTAATTTTTTGTTTGGCCTAATAGTGATATTAGAGCATGGCTGTTTTTATTTGTAGTGCAAGGGAGTAAGATGAAAGGGCATATGAATCATATGATTATCCAGAATGGTTCTAACTATTATTTTTGAACTCTTAAGATGAAAGATTTATTGATTTATTGTTCGTGAAGTCTATTCATTTTTCAGTATTTGAAACATTAAAACCTTAATGTAAAATAGATAAAGAATGAGAGTTTTTGCATGAGTGTGTAACTTTATTCGTTATTTTGTAGATGAGAATATTTATACTCATATAACCCATGAAAAGAATGCCCAAACTCTTTGGGACAAACTAGAGTCGGTCTATGCTTCTAAAACAAGCAATAATCAATTGTTTTTGTTGAAAAAATTGATGCATTTGAAATAGAAGGATGAAAATTCTATATTAGACCACTTAAATAAATTTGAATCTCTTATGGATCACAGATGGCCAACGCATGCATTAAAATGGGTAATGACCTTTTGGGTAATTCTACTCCTAAGGGTTCTCTTACTATTGAATCTATAAAATGAGTTGTTTTAAGTTAAGAATTAAGGTGCAAGGTACATGACTTACTTTTAGAGTAAGATGTGTTGGTAATAGATGACAAGAGGCAGAGATAAGAGCTGAAGCAAGTCAAGATGTAAATTCAAGAATATGGAATGTCATAATTGTGATAAAAAGGTCATATCAAGAGATTTTACTATAAGCAGTATTATTCGTACAATACGATGCGATACGTATCATATTGTGTGACTCAATGATATAATAATTATTGTTCTATATCCTATGATATAACATTTATCGCACAATAGAAGGCATATCATTCGTATCATATGATACGGGAGATACACCCTAAGCCTTTATAAAAGGCCCGCTAGCCGAACAAAACCCTGTATTTCTGCTGGATTTCTAACTTCCGTCTAGCCTTCTAGTTAGGGTGAGGCATCTCCAACGGTTTTCAAGGGTCTCCAACTCAACCATCACTATGACACTGACAACACCAACAATACATTGGTTGTGATATAACTTTTTTCCTCTTTTTCTCTATGTATTTGGTATTTTTTTGTGTTATTTTTTTTTAATGACAATATTATGAAAGATAATGCAGCAAATACATTGCTAACTAAAGAAGACATTCAATAGATTAATTTCGAAGGAGCGCAACAATATCATCAAGGAGATGATAATTTTGATTTTGAAGCTAAAGGTGGTTCTTATCTTGAACAAGAAGGAGAAGATGAAGATTATTTAATTGATCCTGATTACAATATGTAATTTGTTTTTCAATTATAAAAGTTATAATTTTGTTAAGGATGTACTGCTTAATGCTTTATGCATTGAAAATTGAATGGTGATTGATGAATATTTACTTAACTTATGAATTATATGAGTTATTTAGAATTATCGTGATTTTTCTTGAATTTTTATGATTTTTTTGATTTTTTAGTTTTTAGTATTAAAAAATGATATGATGTCATATCATGGACAAAAATGATACATGATACGAACAACATTGGCTACAAGTTTAAAAGATAAAATAAAAATAAAGAAGAGATGAAAAAAATAAGGACAATAATTAGACAATTATAGTGGTTACTGAGGATTTTATTATTTTAAATGATAATATAATAAACTTTATGTATGATGACACCACTTGGATTGTAGATAGTGGAGTTTCAGTTCATGCCACTTGGAGGATGGAGTTCTTTAACACTTATACTCTAGGTGAGTTTAGTTGTGTTAAGATGAAAAACTAAGGTTTATTTAAAGTTTTTAGCATGAGAGTTATTAAGCTAAAGACAGATAATAGTATTGTTTTACCTCTTAAAGGTGTAAGATTTATTTTGCGTCTGAATTTATTATTAGTAGGAAAACTTGATGATAATGGTTTTACCAATTACTTAATGAATGGTTAGTAAAAGCTTACCAAGGTAATCTTATTGCGGATAGAGGTAAGAAGAAAGTATTTTTAAGTCTTTAATTGGTGTTGTAGAGGCTTCAAGTGATGTCAGGTTGTGCCATAAGCAATGTGATCATATTGGATGAAAAGTATGACTTTTCTTATTAAGAATAATCCCATTTCTTGTTCAGATGGAGTGCATCAAAGAGTCTATGAAGATTGTATTGCACGTAAACAAAATAGAATCTCATTTGCTTCTCTTCCTCCATCTAGAAAATCAAATATTTTAGATTTGGTTCATTCATGCATTTGGTGACTCTCTTTACTTTGTGACATTTATTGATGATTACTCTAAAAAATTATGGGTTTATACTTTAAAATCAAAGGATCATGTGTTTGATGTTTTTAAAAAGTTTCTTGTTATGGTTAACAAACAAACAAAAAAAGTTGAAATGCGTAAGATAAGATAATGAAGGTGAATATTCTAGGTCATTTGATTAATATTGCAGAGAGTATGGCATAAGATATGAGAAGACTTCTCATAAGACACTACAATTGAATGGTCTAGTAGAAAGAATGAACCATACCTAGATGAAAAGAGTTAGAGCATTACTTTCTCAAGCCCAACTATCAAAGCCTTTTTGAGGTGAAGCTTTAAGTACTGTGGTTGATATTTTAAATATCTCACCTTGTGTTATTTTACAAATAAAGGCTCCTAATGAAGTACAATTTGGGTGCAAAGTGTTTGTTCATGTGCCTAAGGATAAATGGCATAAGCTTGATATGAACACAAGACAATGCATTTTTTTAGGTTATAGATGATGAAATGGGTTATAGATGATATGATCCTCTTCATAAGAAAATTGTTGGGAGCAGATATGTGATTTTTGTAGAGAATCAAATAATAGAAGATATAACTAAAAAAAGACAACAAAGTGATTTATCTGAAGCAAGCATTAACTCCTTCTTGGAACAAAATAGAGAATACAAGTGATTGCTAGATGTACCAAAAGTATCAACTGAAAATACAACTCAATTCGAAGATGTTAAGAGATCTTTTAAAGCTAGACAAGCCTTTAGGAGGTATTCTCCTAATGAGTATATTTTGCTCACTGATAGTGGAAAGCCTGAATGATATGAAGAAGCCATGCAATGTGATTGTAAAGCACAATGGGTTGAGGACATGGAAGAAGAGATGAAATTTTTTCATGATAATATGACTTATGATTTGGTGAAGTTACACGAAGGCAAGAAAACTCTTAAAAACAGATGGATTTTCATATTGAAGCAAGATCAACATACTTCAAAGCCTAGGTACAAGGCAAGACTAGTAGTGAAAGGCTTCAATCAAAAGAAAGGAATTAATTTTGATGAGATTTTTTTTTTGTTAAAATGTCTTCTATTTGTGTTATTTTAGGCTTAGCTTCAAGCTTAGATTTGGAGGTGGAGCAAATGAATGTAAAAACTGCCTTTTTACATGGTGATTTAGAGGAAGACATTTACACGAAACAACTAAAGGAATTTATTGTAAAAGGAAAAGAAGAATATGCATGTAAGTTGAGGAAGAGCTTCTATGGTCTTAAATAAGCTCCAATGCAGTGATACTTGAAATTTGAATCTATAATGTAAAAAGAAGGCTACAAAAGACTTCTTCGGATATTGTGTATTTGTGTAGAGATTTAGATCGTGATTTTATCATTCTTTTATTGCATGTAGAAGACATGTTGATTGTGGATAAGAATCTTTCTATAATTTTAAGAACCAACTGAGCAAGTCTTTTGCATGAAAGACTTCCGACCAACTATAAAGATTTTGAATATTCAAATACACAAGAATAAAGTGAAAAATAAGCTCTTTTTATTTCAAAGAAATTATATTGAGAAGGTACTTAATAGGTTTAGCATGGACAATGATAAGGTGGTCAACATTCTTCTTGCAAAGTATTTTAAATTAAGTGCACATCAATATCCTTCTACAAATAAAGAAAAGAAGGAGATGGCTATGGTTCCTTACTCTTCTACAGTGTGCAGTCTTATGTATGCTATAGTTTGTACTAGGCCATATATAGCACATGCAATTGGTGTAGTCAGTAGGTTCTTGTCTAATCCTGTGAAGAAATATTGGGATTTGGTAAAATAGATATTGAGGTATCTAAAGGATATTGTTGGTTTGAGATTGTGTTTTGGCCATGAGAAGCCAAAACTTGTGTTTTATACAAATTCATATTTGGGAGGTGATCTTGATAATTATAGGTCTACCTTAGGCTACTTGGTTACTTTTGCAGGGGGTAACAATTTCCTAACAGTCTAGACTTGAGAAATGTATTGCTTTATCGATCAAGGAAGCCGAATATTGCTATCAATAAAGGTTTCAAGGAGTTACTTTGGATGAAAGAATTCATGTAAGAGCTTGCCTTTATGAAATCAAGGTATGCTTTATACTGAATAATCAAGTGCTATTTGTCTCACGAAACACTCTACTTAATACTCAAAGACAAAGCCCATCAACAAGAGATATCATTGGGTTAGATCGGTGGTAGAAGAGAAGATCTAGAAGTTGAGAAGGTACATATTCATGACAATCCCTCGGATATGTTGACAAAGGTTGTTACTATATAGAAACATGAACTTTGCAGCAAGTTGGTGGGCATGAAGTTAGCTTATTCTTCAAGTAAGCGAAGATTGTGGTCCCCTTAGTTGGAGGGAGAGTTTGATGGGCATTTTTTTCCCATTCGGGTCCAGCCAAGGGAGACTCGATGTGGTCTTATTTTTTTTATAAAAATCCTAAGGGAGATCGTTGCTGCACTTTTCTTAGAGTGGGGCGACTGATTGTGAAAAAGAGCGAGAGAGAAATAATTGTCTTGGTGAGAGATCGATCATGTGAACATCACCTTTTAAAGGTTGGATTTTGCACTTACGTACCATATTCTAGAAGATGGTATGGTACATGTATAATGCTACCTTAACATTGCTAATACAATATTTTAACATTTCTATCAATGCACACACATAATATATATAGGAAAACTGGAGCTTGCCTATGTTTGACATGTCCACCCATTGTTTTTAAATAATAAAGTATAATTATTTTTTTTAAGAGTATTAAAAATATAAGAAGATAATGTTATTATACTCATACCTCTGAAAAATAATAGTTTGGTATGAAGAAGCAGCATCAATGGTAGGCAAGATCCAAATTAATATATATAATAGATCATACTCACCTCTTACATGCTCACTCATTGCTCATGCAGTGGCGGGTCTAGAATTTTTGTGGGGTGGGGCAAACTGCCTATTCGACCATTTGAGGTAGGGCAAACTATGTATAGGGGCTATGATGGTTCCTGGTCTGGTTCGGTTCTGGTTGGAATTGCCGGACCGGTTAGGAGCCAGCCATGTCTACTTCCAACACTTGAATGGCCTTTCCTGTTTTCTTTAAATTGTTCACTGTATCATCTCACTCCGAAGCTCCACCAGGTTGCCTCGCCGAATGAAGTGTTTTAGCGTTCACTAGTCAAGCCCGATTTCTTATTAGATGAGGTCAGCTACATGGATTCATATTCTTCTTCTAGAGCCCAAGTACACGACCCACCATGTTCTACATGGCCGTTGGCCACTAAACCTTCCTCGGACTGGATACGGAAGGGTGAAAACCTCCATCTAACATGATGCTATCCATAGATCCAATTATTAAGTTGATAATTAACTTTAATGCACAATTCAAGTAGTGTGGATGCAAAGCCTGAATCGTGGTGGCCTAATGTGTTTCATATCAAACTAGATGCTTTAGTTATTTTTGTCTCCCTAAAAAGAACAACGTGAAATATAGTTTTCTATGTGCAGTTTTATAATTCAACGTGAAATATAAAGGTCATAAAAACTTTGAATATCTTGTTATTTAACGTTATATGTTAATAACTTTTAGCATTGTATTTTTCAAGTCACTTCGAATGATTCAAATTTAGTGGTTAGTACTTGATGGTGGGCCATGCATGATCCATAGATGCAACTTGAACAGCAAATTGGCTGCATTTTTGCGTCAATGCTCATTTAACAACAGGGCTAACAAAAATGCCTCAAATATCGTCTAACAAAAATGCCTCAATATCGTCTCTTTCTCTCTCTCTCTCACGCACACAAGCACACCATGACAAGCATCATGTTTCAATTTTCACCTTTATATCACCTCTATCATCTTTCATGCTCCACTTGCATTATACCTGATTTTAGTGTGCACGTCTCCGTGTAGGATATGTTTTGCTATTATTTAACATCCCTGTTTTATTTTTCAATTGAATGCATAGATATAGCAAGATACTTCATCTTAATAAGGGTGTTTATGGAACCGGTAGAACCAAACCAAACCGGTTCTATATGTCTGGTGGTTTGGTTTGATTCGTTTCTAGAAGAAAAAATATGACAGTTTAATTCATGGTTCCAGTGTTGGAATCGAACCATGAGAATCGAAGCGAACCATTTTATGCATATATAAAGTTTTATATACTTAGATATAAATCTTTATAAGTTTATATATATGAGTTTTATAACCTTATATACATATTATATGTGAATATATATAAGCTTTATATACTTACATGATTATAAATCTTGACAAATTTATAAGTTTATATATATGATTTTATAACCAAAACTAAACCCAAACCATAAATGGCGGTTCGGTTATGGTCATAGCACGGTTCCGTTTTCCAAATGTTGAGAACAGAGACTAGCGGTTTGGTTTGAGGTTGAGGCTAGAACCGAACCATGAACACCCCTAATCTTTAATGTGTTTCAATCTCATTTACAGCTAAAGAAAAAAGACGTCTCCTATAATGTTATTAATCAAAATACAAGTTGCACTAACTTATCTAGGCCTTAATTTTCCTCCTGTATTTGTACATTTCTCAGCGGCAATTAACTTTCATCCTGTCAACGAGGATTTGCTTCTGTGGGACTGTATAGGTTTCCCTCTCCGTCGTCACCGTCTCACAACTGATTTAGTTCTTTTGCAGGATCTAAATCTCTCGGCAAATGTTGGTCCTGTTGTTCCTTTGTATCGCATTCAGCTAAGGTGGCATTTTGATCCGACACAACAACCCAACTCGAACCCGATCCGAAAAACTGTCTCCTGGTAAGAATTAAGCACCTCAGATTGGCTTTGAGTCGTTGCAAAGCGGCTCAACAAAAATCAGGAATGTGCATATATTATTTATATATGTAAAATGTATACTTTTCATGTTTATTATGTATAAGGACAATCCGAGAGGGAGAAGTAGGAGGAGCGGCAGCAGTAGGTAGCCTACGGCACACTAATTAGCGATTGTGTTATTCACGAGGCATGCAGGCAGCAGATGTGTGTGTTCGAAAGTAAGCGAAGGTGACGATGATCTCTTTCTGTTTCTTTTTTAGCAGTATTATGCAAAACCCTATAAAAGCTACAGCGTCAAAGAGGAAGGGACAATCCGTGAGTACCTCCAAATTTGAAGTATTCTATCATCTTCCTCCACCCTTCAATCCTCACCAGTCTGCGCACAGTCCCAAGGGACATCACCACCCCTCCCTTTCCTTCTTAAGACAGACACCACCCTCCTCGTTATCAACGCAGGATCCGTCTGTAATATTGGATGAAGTTGAATCGATTCCACGGAATGAACCCTGGTGAAGTGACGGATCATATTCTTGGTGGAATTCGATACAAACAGGCGAAGCCTGCATTGGGAAAGAGCAAACAGATTTTCACGTTAAATTTAGAAAAATTCGGCGTGTGTTTCGACACGTGTCTTTAAGAAATAGAAGTGGGTTCGGAGGAATTTAAAGTGGAAAAATACAATGAAATGGCAATTTACCTAAAGATCCCCGCTTTTGAAGATCAAAGCCAATATACAGCGACTGTTCTCGACCATTTTGTTCACCTTTAAACAGCTCGTCCTAATCTCTCTCTTCCTCACTCCCCCCGTCCCCCGCACACAATTAGCGTGATAAAAAGATACTACTAAAATTATAAAGTAAATATTATAAACTAACAAATAGATCAGTAATTTGATATGGTGTCGAGTATTGACTAATAAATAGCATTGATAAACAAGAGAGATATGTTTAAGATTATTTAAATATGTAGAGAAGCAACTAAATAAAACATCAATAAGAAGATATAAGAAACTAAGTACTAAATATTTTAAAAGCTAGAGAGAAAGACTGCGAAAGTTTACTTTTATATACCTAGTCCTAAGCATTGATAAATGGATAGTTGAACGGTGCAATATATTGAGGTTCTCTTTTATATAGGTGGTCCTAAGCTCTATATATATGAGTTATTAGATAAATAACCTTGTATCACATCCTTTAGGATGACTCCATCTAATATGGGAAAAAAACCTGTTTCAGGTTAATGTTAAGAAACAACCTTGTTTCAATTGAGAAAGACGAAGTCACACACAAAGATCAACAGCTCACCTGGCTAGGGTTTTGATTGATCACATCATCATTCAGTTATAACAATGAATAGCCAAATACATACACAGAATTCACCCCAAAAAATACATTCATAAGTATATTCATACATAACTAGCATATTCAAATAAATCTCAACCATCTATCTTATTTTTATGAAAGGTTGAAAACTAAATTAAAAAAAACAATGTTTATGAAAACAAAGTACACCTACAAAAATATACATTTAATTTTGTTTTCTAAATTAAAATTTCAAATACTTGTCATCTAAGATAGATGGTTGAAATTTATTTGAATATACAATACCTAAGTGTATCGGTATATACCATGTTATATATACTAGATCATTTAGCTTATAACAAATGAATACTCATGCATTTCTTTTGTTTTGTTGGAATGTTCGACATTTATAAAGTTAATAATGGCTTACACAGAACTGCAATGAATGAATAAAAGTGTGTGCGTGCGGATGGGCTCGTGTGTGTGACCTTTAGATACTACAACTAAAATATATAATTGGATAGAATAGTCTGGGGAATTAGATGACGGTATAGCTTCCGTATGAGGACAAAAAATTTCATCATACTAACTAAGAGGGATGATACATGTACATGAATATATATATAGCCCAACACCATTGTAGAAGAGGAGTCGAGAGAAGAAAGACTCACCAGCTTTGACGTCGCTTTTCATCTTCCTCTCTAATTACCCTCCCTCTCGTGCCAACGATGCAATTCCCGAAGCGTTCTCTCTCTCCATAACACCTGCCCCTCTCTTTCACTCTCTGCCCCGCCGCTGACCTCTTTATTATCGCCAGCGTTCACCATGTTTTCAGGGATGTCCGGCGCTCAAATCGACACGCATGTCATCTGAAACTCAACCCTTATAAATCCACACTTACAAAGATGCAATCCCCAAAGCTCTCTCTCTCTCTCTCTCAAACTACATCCTCTCCCTCTTTCGTATTTGCAAATTGACATAGTATTGTTTTGTTGAATAATGGAAGATTGCAGTAAGGGAGATGAGGCATCTGGTGGGGGTGGGGGAAACTGTCGGTGGAACCCCACAAAGGAGCAGATTAGCCTTCTCGAGGGTTTGTATAAGCAAGGAATTAGGACGCCTAGTGCCGAGCAGATACAGCAGATAACCACTAGGCTTAGGGCTTATGGCCATATAGAAGGCAAAAACGTCTTTTATTGGTTTCAGAACCATAAAGCAAGGCAGAGGCAGAAACAGAAGCAGGAAAGCTTGGTCTACATCAACCGTTTCCTTCATGCTGCCGTTCCCACCTTTGTTCCTCCACCTCCTAATGGTGAACATGAGCCTCTCTCTCCCTCCCTCTAAAATTCTAGTTAGATATGGAAGTGCATGAGTTTCATGAGAAGAAGCCAGAGATTTTCTGTGCATGGCCTCTTTTTTGTAGCATCAATCAAACTAACAGAACAAAAATTTCTTTTGTATTCAGGAAATATCCAAAACCATAAATCCAAGATCAAGTCATATTTCACACTATGGGTCAGTTACATGAATTATTATTGATCATCATGTTCTGTCTTGTGCCATATAAGCTTTTAACTCAACTGCATTAAAATACAGTGTGTTTACTTCGAAGGGTCTATGTTGTCTCTTGTTTCATTTAGCTTTAGCTGTTGGCGACGGAGTTGTAGTTTCCTTTTGTTCTCTTGCATGTTCTAGATTTTCTCAGGTGGATTTCGTTCTTTTATATTATCTCGTTTTCTGTATAACAATTAAATTATGTATATATAAGAATTGCTCCACTTGTATCTTTTATGCATCCTAAACTATGTTAGATTTGATCAGTAGGCACCTTTTTATTCTTCGGTTTCTGAACGTTTGGAGTTGCCAATCTGCTTGCTTGCCTTTGATTTTCCGTCTCCTTTTTGCTGCGGCTTTTAGTTGCAGTTTATAGGGTTTTTTCTACATGAACGATTCTCCCAATTCTTCTTGATACTGTTTTAGTCATGTCTCCAATTGCATCTCCTCTCTCTCTCTCTCTCTCTATATATATATATATACATATATATATACACGTATAATACGAACCAAACCAATAATACATCCACGTTCTACCATGTTATACTCTTAAAAGTTTCATTTTCTTGTCCTTAAGATCCCTTATCTATAATTAGATATTCCTCTCTCTCCCTCTCTAACCTACACATGCTGACTGGGGACATTATCGTCTCGTTTGGGATTAACAGTTGTCTGCAGCCCATCGTATGCACCACATGGAGGCATCGGATATTATGCTCCGTTTCAGAAGATCCTTCTGCCACCGTTTAGGCGGCCAAGAATGAGCAAGACCGTGGAGATTAAGGGAAAACATAACCAGGATTACCGTCAACATGACAGAGATTGCAATCACTGCAGTAATGGTGGGCCATCTCTAAACTCGCAAGAGACACTGCAACTGTTCCCTTTGCATCCAACGGGTCTTATTCTTGAGAAGGATTCATCATCAGCGGAATCTCTCTCTCCTTCCTCTTTTCTCAGCAGCAGCGGAGACCCTTCTATCTTCTCAGACGACTCCGATGTGAGCATCGCGGATAACACAGAGGTCCCATTCATCAATTTCTTCTCTCAGTACCAAAACTAGAGAGAGAGCTTTTTGAATTTGGAACAGTGTTAGGGTTTAAGGTTTTCAGGTTTTCCTTTTGAAAACAAGGAAAGAGAACATAATTAGGTTTTCTCATTGTTCTTTTTGCATGCCTAGATGGGGCGTGAGATGAGAAGAGAAATGGGATAGTTTGTGGTGATTTTGAGTTTTTGAACAGTATTAGAGGGCCTTTAGCATCTTGGAGAGAGAGAGAGAGAGAGAGAGAGAGAGAGAGAGAGAGAGAGAGAGAGAGAGAGAGAGAGAGAGAGAGAGAGTTGTGGTTTGTAAGTTTCAGGTCATGGGAAGATGCCATTTATGGGAGAAGAATTTAGCGGGTCAGTTAAAGATCACAACTGATTCATAGGGCTCGATGTATATAACTGGATAAAGATCACAAAAGATGTAATTCGATCAACTAGTTCGATTTATTTGTGTCAAAATTGATTCATAGTGCTCGATGTTGTTCGAATTACATCTTTTGTGATCTTTATCCAGTTATGGAATCATTGGCCCGTATTCATTAACGGAAATTAGTTTATTGGATCATGCTTGTCGACTATTTGTGCCGGTTTTTGCATCACCTACTTCCACCCAATGCCTTGCCCAAGTGTTCTGGCAAAAGCCTCGAGTAGTTGAGTCGGGTCATTTGGCTGGGTCGAATAAGATCGAGTTGATGAAAAGATGGATCTTGGCAAAGCACGAGTCGGTGCTGGCTTTCTTTTCTGAGTTTCTTTGTGGTGGAAGTAATAGACCTGAGTAAATTAGCACAGGTTGCTAAGACTTAGGGGATGACAATATTAACCCATGCAACCCCTACCCGACGAACTCTAATGGGCGAGGAGTACCCGATCTGATCAGGTTTTGATTCGGGTATGGCTATAAGATGCCCCAACTCAATACTTGCTTCAACCCGTATATATACGTACATACATATACATATATATGTACAGGAATACCCCTTTCCAGACCTGCCTCACTGGCATCCCTACTAAGACTCCTTGAATTTGGGGGTGGCTCGAATGAATCTTCCAGCTGTTAGGGAACACTATTATCATCCTGCTCGGGTGCCACGGATGTATAAAGATTGGATTTGGGTTCAATTTGACTTTACCATATCCATATATAAATATGAAATGCCAAACCAAATCCAGAAAAGTGCATCGACAAGATGCTAATAGACTTGGAAGAGGACATTATATCCAGCCCGTAGACATCCCTGTGGAACAACACTCTTTAAGAAGGAAATGAAGGTGATCAATTAGAAGGAACTTCATTCTTGAGTAATTGGGATTTTCCAGGGAAAAGCTTTCTTAGCTAACATAATTGAAATGAATAAAAAAAGTGCAGATCCTAAAAGGTTTATGAAGGCTCGAGAGGGAAAAAAAATCTACAGTTTCAATTCTAAGCGAGAAAGTGGTTCACATGATCTAAAAGCCCGGCATTAGAGTGCAATCTAGCGCGATGAGTCTCAAAATTTTGGAACCATTTAGCGTTGGGCCCTGACCAGTCTTAACGCTAAGCTAAGTTCAATCGTAGATCATCGACCTCACTTATCATGTGGCAGTAGGGTTCATATTCAAATAAAAAAGATTTGAGTATCCCAAACCTGAGTCCAAATACAAGTATTTTAATTTTTCACGAGAAAATCAAATCTATCAATGCATATACTTTTTTTTGGTGACAAAGGGATGCCGATGTCTAACACACACACTGGCACTCCGAACTCCCCACCTGGAGCAAGAGCACCAAAGCACCCTGCCGTTGAGCAAATGTTCTCGGTGCTACATATGCTTTCTAATAGCATGCAATTTCAGTGACATAAAATCACTGAAATTTTTCATGAATTTGGCCGTGTTCCATATGAACCTAAATGTAAACTAGGCTTATATACAGCAAGAGATAAAATGATTTTACCATTACCCCAAGCAGAGGCTGGGGAATTGTGTTATAGCCCACGGTTACTGCTTGAGCTTGGTATTTAGGCCCCAAAATTTTAATCCACATCACCAATTCCCTTGATGAATAAGATGATCCACATCTATGGATGAGACGTTGATGAGCACATTAAACTATCCATATTACCAAGACTCAGTGGTGGACCACTTTAGGGTGAGGCGAGGCATAACTCACCCGAAATGTGTAAAATTCTTGGGTAGAGAAATACAAAGTGTTTTGTGGATGCGAAATATAAGTGCACCTCACCTAAAGTATAAATATGCCTCACCCCACAAAATTTCCTAGGTATGTCACTGCCAAGAGCCCTCATGCCCAAGCACAATGACAACTTGTATCGAGTCACTTATCCTTGAGTTCTTCCATTCCCTTACAGTTTTAACAATAATAACAATGATAATAATAATGATAACCTAAAAACCTAACTTAGAGAGAACCAAACAGCGGCCGTGTTCTCCGCAGCGCCTAACATTTGCTCGCAGTGCTAATTGCTTTCATGAATGCAGAGGTAATGCCCTAAATAGTATCATGTAGAAGGAAACTGTAGTAGTGTAGAAAGAACGTAAGGAGGAGAGGAGTAGACAGAAGAAAACAAGAGCAAGATGAACTCAATCATGCACTGGATGTGCTCAATGTGCACCGCTTTGTCTGCGCAACCACCAACAAATGACGTAAATATGGCTGGGCCATGCTTCCTTATCTCTTTTCTAGGAACTTCATTTTGAATGGAAGCACCAATTAGTCGGTTAATTTGAGCAACGATGATTTCTGTACCCAATCCAGAATCATGCAGTACTCGTATAGGCTACGGGGCTATATGAGCAAACATTATATATAGAGAAAAAAGAAGAGGTTGGATCGTATCGATGAGACAGTGAAGGTGTTTGAATAAATTTCGATATAGATTAGATTGAGTATATACCAAAATATATGCTATGTGAAATTATGCATGTTTTTATAATGAATTTTGTTTAAAGATATTTAACCTCCCTACTAGGCTGTATAGGAGTTTACTCTATTATTTTATAGTTCATCCTAAAGCTAACACTTTTAAGGCACACAGAGCAAAATAACAGTTGTATAGAGCTATCATTTTCATTTTAGATGGTATGATAATTATTAGACGATTTAGCCCGAATAAAGGAGGAGGGTTTTGTTAGGCTTTTGACAGCTAGTGTAAAACTTTGTCGGATTTTTATAGCATGGATTACACAAATTATGAGCATTGTTTTGGGGCATCCCCACCTAGCGATGTGTTATAGAGCCCGAATGCAGTGATAAGTAAGCATGGGCCACTACATTTTTGCCTAAATGTAGTGAATCAATTGCAGAGAGGGTTCCCACATCATGGACGGGTGTCGATAAAGAAGTTAGTCTCACTACATTGCCGCCCAAATGTAGTGAATAATTTACAGAGAAGGTCTTCACATTTTCAATATGGATGGATGCGTGGGGTAAGGAAGCTAGTCTTAGATAATAAGATTCGTATTGATTCTTGGAATATTAGAACATTATCTGGTAAGCTAATGGATGTGGTAGATACTATGATTCGGAGAAAGATTCATATTCTATGTTTACAAGAGACAAACTGGGTTGGAGAAAAAGCAAAGGAGATAGAGGATACTGGTTTTAAATTATGGTACTTAGGTAAGGAAAATGCTCGAAATGGAGTTGGTATTATCATAAATAAAGATTTAAAGGATAGTGTAGTAAAAATACAATGATATGGTGACCGAATCATGACATTGAAATTAGTGTTAGGAGCAAAGGTTTTGAATATAGTTTGTGCTTATGCACCCCAAGTAGGCCTAGAAGATAGTATAAAGATTTGTTTTTGGGAAGAGTTAGATAAGATGATTCAAAGGATTCCACAAAGGGAGATGATTTGTTTAAGAGGAGTCTTAAATGAACATGTTGGTAAAGAGGTATTAGGATATCAAGGTATTCATGAAAACTTTGGTTTTGGGGATATAAATGAGGAAGGTAGGGAGATTTTAAATTTTGCTATGGCATTTGATCTCTTTATAGTCAATACAATCTTCAAAAAGTGAGATGAACATTTAATTACTTATAAGATTGGCTTATCATAAACACAAATTGATTACTTTATTTGTAGAAAAAAAGATAGAGCGTGTTGTAAAGATTGCAAGGTAATTTCAAGAGAAAGTTTAACCACCCAACATCCACTATTAGTTATGGATTTACAAATTAAAAAATGGACAAAGAAGAAAAGAGTCTATTGAGCTATTCAGACTAAATGGTGAACCTCAAAAGTGAGAAAGAAGATATATTTAAACAGAAAGTCCTTCAAGGAGATGCTTAAAATTATGTTGGTATACCTTGTGATATGTGGAACAATATAGCTATACATATTAGGAAAGTGGCGAAAGATGTGTTAGGTGTATCTAAGGGAGGTGTACCGGCACAAAAAGAAGTTTGATGGTAGAGTTAAGTAGTACAAAATAAAATCAAGGCAAAGAGGACATGTTACAAATTACATTATGATAAGAAAACTAGTGAAACAAAAGCTAAAATTTGAAAGGTTTGTTACAAACTTTAGAGGCTTATAAGAAAGCAAAGAAGAAAGCAAAAAAGGCTTTTAGTGAAGCAAAAGCTAAAATTTGGAAGGATTTATATAAAAAAACTCAACTCAAAAGAGGGTGAAAGAGATATTTTTAAGATAGATAGGGCTAGAGATAAGAAAACTAAAGATCTTAATTATGTTAGATGTATCAAAGACGAGGATAAAAAAATTCTAGTGGCAAATGATGATATAAGAAATAGATGAAAAAACTTTTTATAAGCTTTTTAATGAAAATAATGATGTTAGTATTAGCTTAGGAGAGTTAGCCAAATCAGAAAAGTATATAAACCATAATTTCTACCGACGTATTCAAAAGAATGAAGTCAAAGATGTTCTTAAATATATGAAGGGGGTAAATCGATAGGACGAGACAATATTCCTGTAGAAGTTTAGAAAATAATAGAAGAAATAGGAATCACTTGGCTTACAAGACTATTTATTGAAATATGAAGAAACCAAAAGGTTCCAGAGCAATGAATAGCGAGTACACTTATACTCATATATAAGAACAAGAGAGACATTCAGAATTGTGCGAATTATCGAGGTATCAAGTTAATGAGCCATACTTATAAGAGTGGTTTATTACTTATAAGAGTATCAAGGAAGGTAGGGAGATTTTAAATTTTTCTATGGCATTTGATCTCTTTATAGTCAATACAATCTTCAAAAAAATGAGATGAACATTTAATTACTTATAAGAGTGGTTTATTACAAACACAATTTGATTACTTTATTTGTAGAAAAAAAGATAGAGCGTATTATAAAGATTGCAAGGTAATTCCAAGAGAAAGCTTAACCACCCAACATCAATTTTTAGTTATGGATTTACAAATAAAAAAATGGACAAAGAAGAAAAGAGTGCATCGATTTATTCAGACTAAATGGTGAAACCTCAAAAGCGAGAAAGAAGATATATTTAAATAGAAAGTCTTTCAAGGAGATGTTTGGAATTATGTTGGTAAATCTTGTGATATGTGGAACAATATGATTATACATTTTAGGAAAGTGGCGAAAGATGTGTTAGGTGTATCTAAGGGAGGTGTACCGGCACAAAAAGAAGCTTGTGGTGGAGTGAAGAAGTGAAAAATAAAATCAAGGCAAAGAGGGATATTATAAATTATATTATTATAAGAAAACTAGTGAAACTTTAGAGGCTTATAAGAAAGCAAATAAGGAGGCGAAAAAGGCCGTCAACGAAGCAAAAGCTAAAATTTGAGAGGATTTATATAAAAAATCAACTTAAAAGAGGGCGAAAGAAATATTTTTAAGATAGTTAGGGCTAGATATAAAAAAACTAAAGATCTTAATTATTTTAGATGCATCAAAGATGAGGATGAAAAAATTCTAGTAGCAAATGTTGATATAAGAAATAGATGAAAAACTATTTTTATAAGCTTTTTAATGAAAATAAAGATGTTAATATTTGCTTAGGAGAGTTAGCCAAATCAGAAAAGTATATAAATTATAATTTCTACCGACGTATTCAAAAGAATTAAGTCAAAGAGGCTCTTAAATATATGAAGTGTGGTAAATCGGTAAGACCAGACAATATTCCTATAGAAGTTTGGAAAATACTAGGAGAAATAGGAATCACTTGGCTCACAAGACTATTTAATAAAATATGGAGAAACCAAAAAGATGCCCGAGGAATGGAGAGTGAGTACACTTATACCCATATATAAGAACAAGGGAGACATTCAGAATTGTGCGAATTATCAAGGTATCAAGTTAATGAGCTATACTATGAAATTATGAGAAAAAATTATCGAACATAGGTTAAGACAAGTATCAAGTACAACAAAGAACCAATTTGGATTCATACGAGATAAATCTACTGTTGAAGCGATTCACCTTTTGAGACGTCTTATGAAATATTTTAGAGCAAAAAAGAAAGACCTTTACATGCTATTTATTGATCTAGAAAAAGCTTACGATATGGTACTGGAGGAGGTTCTTCGGAGAACCTTGCAAAAAGAGGTATCTCATTGACCAAAATAAACTTTATAAGAGACAGGTACGATGGTGCAAAAACATGTGATGACTCATGAAGGAATGACAGACTTCTTTGAAGTTAATATTGGGTTACATCAAAGATCAACTTTAAGTCCATACTTATTTATAATGGTGAGAAAAAAGTTAATAGAAAATTGGAACTATGGAGAGAAACATTAGAAAGCAAAGGCCTCCGACTTAGTATAACAAAGACAAAATATATGGAATGTAAGTTTGATCATTTGGTTACTTCAGAGGACATAGAAATTAAAATCGGCATACAATGCATCCCGAAAAGAAAAGTTTTAATACCTAGTGTCAATTTTTCAGAGTGATGAAAGAATTTATGTAGATGTTACGTATAGAATTAATGTTGCTTGGTTAAAATAGAGAGGAGCATAAGGTATTCTTTGTGATAAGAAGATACCATTTAAGTTAAAAGGTAAATATTATAGAGTAGCAATTAGACCTGTCATGTTTTATGGTTCTGAGTGTTGGGCAGTTAACCATCAACATGTAGAAAAGATGTTTGTGATAGAAATGAAGTTGTTGAGATGGATGAGTGATTATACAAGAAGATACCATGTAGATAATGAGGTTATTATAAAAAAATTAAGAGTGACACCAATGGAGGATAAAATGAGAGAATATCGTTTAAGATGGTTTGGACATATAAAAAGAAGATCAGAAGAAGAACCTTTAAGAAGGTATAAAAAACTAAATTTGGAAAGTACTAAAAGAGGTAGAGGACGACCACAAAAGTGTTGGAAAGAAAAAATAAAGAATGATCTAGCTTATTGTGAGTTAACTACTAACATGACACATGATAGAGCTATGTGGAAACAAAGAATCCTTGTAGGCCATCCCGTCTAGTATGGGAAAAGGCTTAGTTATTGTTGTTGTTGTTATTGGGGGTTATGTTGGATGGTTCCCACACCATTTTGGACGTATTGCTTAGAACTTTGGTATGAGCATTTATTTAAGCTAGATATTTCATTGAGTTGAATTAAATCCTACTTTGGTTATGTTGGATGGGTCCCGCGCGAAAAGCGGCTATGTGACATCATCTCGGGTCGGGTCGTGGTCGCGACCCAAGCAAGTGCGACAGGATGTGCTCAATGTGCACCGCTTTGTCTGCACAACCGCCAAGAAATATGACACGTAAATATGGCTGGGTCATGCTTCCTTATCTCTTTTCTAGTAACATAATTTTGAATGGAAGCACCAATTAGTGGGTTAATTTGAGCAACCATGATTTCTATACCCAATCCATAATCATGTAGTATTCCTATAGGCTACGGGGTGGGTCCTCAAAGTTAGGCCACTAGCTATATCAGCAGACATTATATATAGAGAGAGAGAGGTTGGATGGCGTCGATGAAACAGTGAAGATGTTTGAATAAATTTAGATATGAATTGGATTGATCATATACCAATATATATATATATATATATTTATTTATTTATTTATTGCTTCTTTCTTGTGGCTTGCACTAAAGGTTGTGGTAATGATTGGCTTCTGCATTTTCTTGCTAAGCAAAGATCTCCATCGTTATTTTTATCATATTTATTCAGTTCTTGCAAAAATGTCAGCTCTCCTAAAAGACGATATACTCATCAATTATTTTCTCATCGATTTTTTATATATGAGTAGAAACAGAAAATGAGTTGTCATGAAAAACATACCCGAAGTGCTGGTGGGCGGGCGGCTCTCGCAAACGCCCGTAAACTCTTTATTAGTTCATTACAAAATGAGCAGAAACGTTGGATTTTTTAGATGAAACTTTGGGTGACCTACGCCCTCTTCTTCTCGTTTCCATCTTGAATGCGTAGGTTTAACACAAGTTGCAACCAAGCCTTAATGACCATTTATTGTTTTAGATGAGGAACGGAGTGCCGGACACGCCACTGTCAGCATTTTGACAATCATCTATCAATTGGGCACATCGGACCCAGATCCAAATCCAACAAAAAGCAATAAAAGCAAGCTTTCTAGGACCATCTGCAGCCCGTATGATCCTTCCTAGTTCCTTGTATACATTCTTTATTGAATGAATCGATATTATGTTCCATTTATGACAAGCACCTACAATGGGAGCCCGTAGCCTAACACAACACACAGGTGTGTATACACCTCTCAGGAATCGAACTCACCACCAGTGATGTAGGAGTCACAAAACCCTGCTAAATGAGCCAACATTTTGCATACAAGCACCTTGTTTTTTCAATCTGCCAAGAGGAAAACTTGTATTTAAGACGTAACTCCAACCCTTGAAGTATGGTTGCACACTTAAAAGCATTAGCCCACTCGGGGAGGGCTCTCGACTCACAAGACACAAGTTGTAAGCTCCATTCCAAGGGCATGCATACCTGACTTGGCCCTCTCCATAGCAACCAAAAGAAGAGAAAAAGGAAGTAAGGTTGCATCTGGGCAACCTCAAGTTGGATCTACTTGGACCAATTTTATAATGGTGTCTAATTTCCCAAAATCGACCCATCTTAGTTTGATTTACGGCTCCGTTCCGGTATGTCATACAGACCTAACCAGGTAGTGTCAGGTATAACTCGGGTTAGATTTTAGTGGGCAGGTCCTCATGAGATACGTTTTCCAGCCAGGTTTAAATTTACCCAGGTTCGTTCCACTGAAAGATGATCTAAGTCTTTCCTTCAGGGTCATATCGTTCATCGCTAGCACCAGTAATTCACCATCTTCATAGTAATTCCATTTCGTTATATGATATCTTTATTGGTTTGGCATCATCACGCCCACTCTCGGGTTTGGTTTGGTTTGGTTACATTCGGGTTCCAATGTGTTGGACTCGAGAAGCAACCCATTTTCAAAATGGGTCACAATATTTTCGACTCATGAACAAAACCGAGATGTCTACAGGGGGTTCCAGCTGGTCTAATCGATTTGGTCTGGTTGTCCGGGACATTTCAGGTATACTTGACCCATGTGCTGTGGAGAGTTTTAGAACTAGGTTGCCTTATAGCAGTTGTACAATCTGCATTGTTTTCTTGAACATGAAGGAGAATATCTTGCCCGGATGTAGGGACAACAATATTGGCCCGACCCACGGGGACCAGACTGAATGTGGCCCAAAAGGGGTAGGCAATACCCGCTTTGATTGGTTTAAATTTAACTACTTCAAATTTTTCACTAGCTTCGATTGGATAATAAATGATTGGATTTTAATCCAAAATACCTTTTGAGTTTAAGAAAGCCATCAAGATTGAAATTAAGATATTGAGTCTCTCTCTCTCTCTCTCTCTCTCTCTCTCTCTCTCTCTCTCTCTCTCTCTCTCTCTCTCTTTCTCTCCTATTTTCCTGAAGGTATGTGACAACAAAAATTGAGGTTTGACCCCTAACAGGCAGGCCAACGCTGGTAAAGTAGGCCGAGTACACAGACTGTGTTTGGGTAAAAAAGATGAAATGGAAATTGAAGGGACAGCTCTAATTTTAGAAAAGGATACCCTGTTCTTATTTTGGTTTCGTAAGTTGTTTTATGTATCAAATTTTTAATTTATTTTTTTATACCAGAAAAAGTTTACTTTAATTTTTCTGTCAATTTCTTCCCATCTTTGCCTTCACTTTCTGGGACCAGGAGAAGAGCCATTGATTGAATATGACCTTTCCAACGGTATCCATTTCCTTGCCTTCGTCAAAACCATCAGCGGAGGATAAATACCTTCTTCTCTAGTGGGTTTTCTCCTCCAGCCACCAAAATTTTGGATCATAAATTCTTCTATCGAATGCGTCTCTGCAACAATGACCTAATTCATTGAGGTTTGAGCTCCAAAAGAATTTATTTGATGTTTAAATGTCTTCTTCATTGCTGATTCTTAGCATTATGACGCTGCCCATTAGAGGTCAAGCTGAGATGTTTATGTAGTATTAGCGATGTTACTGGCAAGGTTGTCTGATTCAAGAACGAAAGTGGGATGAGAGTTGTTGGATAGTTTCAGGTTGGTGGTTTCCTAGATATATTTCAAAGGAAAATATGAAGTGTTTGAGCGGTTTGGGCATAGGTTTGAGCCTTGTGTTTGGGTGTTCCTTTTGGCTCTGCTTGCTGAGCTCTACTATGTTTTCTGGTGGAAGAAAAGATTGAACAGAGACGCTGAAGATGAGTACAGCGGTACTCCAAGAGAGCTGTTTTATCTCTTTTGCTGGAGGAAACCTTCCTCTCTGAGGTCAGCTGCACTAAACCATCAAGAGATTTGTACTTCAGTCAGAAATCAGACTGCCCACAACCTACAAGATGAGAGCCAGCAGTCAGTTTCAAGCAAGGATCTGCTTATCAAGCCTTTTGGGGAAGAAGGGATTGAATCTGAGCTCATCAGGCTTCACCCTCTGTCTGGTTCACAGCAGTGGGTCAGTATCGACCCTGTAGGTGGGACGGCTTTAGAGGAGGGAAGAGATGGGGAAGGAATGAGTTCTTTTTCTTTTCCTCTTGGGTTGGAGGGAGGGGGGGATAGCTTTGTAAATGTCGCTACTACAAGAGTGATAGCATCAATCTCTCTCCCTCTCGCACACACACACACACACACACTATATATATATATATATATATATATATATATATATATATATATATATATATATATTTTGAGTGCATGTGCGTGTGAGAGAGAGAGAGCCCCATGATGTTTCAGTCCGGTTTGTTACATAAACCGAACGGAACATCAAATTCATACCAGTCGTGTAAAATTAGTTTCCCCTCAACAAAGTTCAGGTAAATAATATTCAAAGATTCGACAAAATCAGAGACATTACACCTCTCACTTGTCAGACCACTGGATTTCATTTGATGCATCAAATACAGTTCATAATAATAACTATAATAACTAGAAAAGGACAAAATGATAGTTGTATAATAATGCTTCATTCATGTTCCTAGATGGTAGACCACAATTTGTAAATGAGGGCGCACCAGCTGAACAGAAGATGACGTGCAAGAAAACCTAAAATTCATGACTCCCTCCGCTTCTTCTTTGAATGTTTTGCTGGTACAGCAAGATATTCCTGTGCATTTATGCTTTCAGTTGTTCTCTTGACATAGAGGATAAAATGACAGAATATTGTTTAAGATGATTTGAACATATAGAAAAAATATCAAAAGAAACACCTCTAACAATATGAAAAACTAGATTTTGAAAGTATTAAAAGAAGTAGATGATGACGACAAAAGTGTTAGAAAGAAACAATAAAGAATGATCTAGTTTATTGTGAGTTAAGTGCTAACATGACACATGATAGAACTGTGCAGCTGCTCAAGCCACTTCTTTCTGTATTTCTTTTCAGCTTTTAAGAAATATTCACCGCTTTCCAGTTCCAGGTCAACCTAAAAATGCAATAAAATGTATTTCAGCAAGATTACATGAAAATTGAAAATAAATGTACATAGTTCATGAATTTGTACCAGTAAAATGTATTCAGAGATACTAGCCAAGGCACACAAAGAATTCAAACAGATGCGTTGCCTTTCAAATAGGAGATTTGACTCTCGATTTTCAGAATATACTGAACGTTCCTTAAACTTTCAAGAGAAATAAAGCACGATCGTGCTTTTTTCAAATTAAATGCTAATATGACACAAGATAGAGGACAATGGCAACTATAATCCAGGCCTGCACTTAGTGCGGGAGGAGGCATGGTTTTGGCATAATGGAAGCTAAAGCCTAAAGATTAATACTTTGTAAGGATAAATAAAAGCTAAATGAGGATCTATTAGATATTCCACATAATTAACCAACCCTTTGATTCTGATTGGCACATCACATCAAAAGTATATCTAATCAATGAAGAGTGAAATGGTACACCTTTCGATTAACTGAAATAGGTAAACAGTACGTGTCATGAGGTTTTCAATGATCTAGATAAACATCATATGAGGACAGGGTGCAGACTGGATCCTGCAGGATGCATAACACAGAGGAATGGCGTAAAAAAACTCTGCAAAATAGTTTACCTTGCTAGGTTGTGGAGGTGGAGGGAATGGTGTATAAGGTTTCTTCTCTTTAACCTTCACCTTCAGCCGCTTGACATTTTTCCTAAAGACAGACAAGGATGAATACCGTTAAACTTTTCGAAAGCAAAAGAAAAGTCTAAGCAAATAATAGCATGCAGTTTGAAAAGTTCAGGATAAATCCTGCTTTTTATATTTTGGAAGGAAATTGTCCCAGTTTTCATTCGCAAGTGCAGGGTTCTTTGCAAGCTCTCTCTTGATCATAAGCGCCTAGGAAGAAACAGAGAAGTTAATAAGGATCGTACCAACTGTAGAGATGCCCTTTTTTTGTTTTTGAGGAAAATCTGAAGAGATGACTTTGACTAGCTTGAAAAGAGAGAATCATTTGTGTATACATTGATATGATATATGGGATGTATATTCCGTATCCAATCTTCCACGATCCTTCTAACTTGTTTCAAACCTTTGAATGAACCCATGGAAGCAACAGTGTTTCCCTGGGGGCAAGTATTCCGTAGAATCCGTACTCTATAAATGAAAGTTGAATATATCAAGAAGAAAAAGGCGAAGTGCACAAGTTTGCATGCTGGTGCAAAACTAAAGGGAATCAAAAACCAACTCAATGGCCAGCATTACCAAATTTGAGAAAACGACTCAACTTTAGTTTTCTAGTATGCCAAGGTACAATTAGACATAGGAAGTCATCAACGTACCCTTAGAGTAGTGTTATTGGCATCTAACAAGCTATGAAAGCGTTCCTACAGTGTAAATTCCATCAAACAACAACTGCTTTAGTTAAGACTTAGTAACTTCTAGTTTCCCCTAGGCCATCCTTTTTGAAGAAGAAGGACGATATGACATTATTTAGAGAACAATATTCTAATAATGCACATACAGGAAGCACATGAACTATAAGGTGTTAGAAGGTTCAGGATTTGAAGCTTCAAAATTAAATGCTAGCAGGGTTCCAGCTAATGAACAATCCATGCAGAAAGCTTGGTTTACAACCGAAACCTATCAAAAGGTCCATTTCAAGAGATACCTAGGGACGTGCAACTTGTCATACATCAATGATGATTGGCCATCTCAGGACATAGATTATTAGGTATATTAAACACAATTAGCAAGAACTCGTACATGAAATAAAAACTGTAAGCAATATGTCATGCCAAATACTTGAGGACCGAAGCCAACAATGATTAAGAAAAGTTTTCAGAAACTCTCAGAAGCATGGAAATATGCCCATGTTCACGCATACACATATGATAACTAGAGTAAAAAAGAAATGATAAATAGAGGAAGAGATAAAGGCTTGTTTCGGATAATGTTGCCAATCTGAATGATGTCACATTGCATTTCGTCATCTAAAATTTTGATGGCCTGCATCAGTAGGTGGGGATTAGATATTTCCTAGCGAACAATTCATATTTATAACTTATGCCTGGAAAGAACATATCAACAATTCATATTTATAGCTTATGTCTAGAAAGAACATATCAATTTATCCTGTTTAACGTAATTATCTTGTAAAATCACGCTATGTATTTGATGGAAAAATCGGCCAATAAAATTATTAAAGCATGTCTTCCTCAACTATGATGAGAAATAATTTAGAGAAAAGACTGATGTACGTTATGTCTATGTCTGCGTGTCTGTACCCACAAGCACTCATATGAAAGAGCATATATATACATACATAGACACACATATATACATATATATGTGAACATATTAGACATGAATTATTACTTAATATAATGGCTTTGGTATGCATAAGTATGGAAGTACACCTGATGAGCTGGAACACTGCAAGCTAGAAGCCGTAAAAGATCTGTAGACTTTATAATGATGTATGGATCCTTCGTCTTACGAGTTGTTGCAGCGCTCATGGTACCTTCAACCTGTAAAAGAAAAGCTAATGTAATTAAATTCATATTAACGCAACCCATTGTTGCAAATATCGCATTGAATATAAGGGAACAACAGACATATATCAAACGTTAGTAGATGACACCACATCAAACTCCATTTGTTCATTCAATGAAGAAAACATTAAAAGAAAAAAATTGCAGAAAATCAATAATCTAATAGTGTATGATACAATGATGTATTACCAAATAGCAGTGTTCTAAGAGAAATGCAGTCTTCTCCATGATTAAACTGAAGGCATCATATAAGCATGTCTGACAATATTTAACTATTCTAAATATCTTTCTCAATCCTATCAACTCAAACTATAATGAGGGTTCATCCCTACATAGCCTATCCCAATCATGGATAAGGGAGGAGGGTTGAGTTAGGTAGGCAACAGTGAACATAGAACTTTGTCAAATCTTTTCTGGGTGCGATATTTGAATCACTAATGCATCATTTTCTGATAGAACTTTAAAGTAAGGCATTCTTGGGCAAGAATAATAGGAAATCTGGACTCCTAGGAATCTCTTATGCTTCACCATTGTGCAAAGATGCTTGGTTAAGGTTAATTCTAAATTCTATCACAAAATTAAACTTCATAAAAAGGAATATGAGGAAACCTTCTCTGAATATTTGCTGTACTCGGTGAACTCTCAACAAGAGCTGTTACCCTTAAAATATCGCTGCATTAGAATGGTGCAAACATCATCCTTTTGATGCATGTGATGAAATATGTTTCGTAGTGTTTCAAATATTACACATAAACCTCTACTGTTGAATTTTATAGAGGATGCAGAGAAGCACTTACATTACGAACTTGTGCCATCTTCTAATAAAAAATCTGATAAAATGCGTCTCAGGAGAATGTAAAGTTTTATGCCTATATGAAAATATCCAAGTTTGCACCCCAGTGATTATTGGTTTCTTCGATACACATATATACGATTATGAGATACCAAATAAAGCAAGAAAACAGATGGGCCTTTTACCAACTGAGTTGAAAAGTGTGAGCCTGTGAGTGACCAAAATGCAAACTGAAGAAAATTTATAAAAGATCCGTCATAAGATCCTATAACACACTGCATAACAGCAAACCAGATTCACCTTACCAAGTTGAGCTCACAAGCTATTCCATATTCTTTAAGAGCTTGCTTCACAATATGTCATGCTTCTTGCAGATACTTTTCTGAAATAAAGTAAACAATGGAGATGGTCATCAAGAAACATATAATATATTATTAGTTTAGAATTCTTGAAACACGTCAGAATCAAGCCCGACTCCAAACACGATCGGCAAAGGACACACCAATAGTAACAGATAATATGAATTGGCAAAGGACAGACTAATATTAACAGAAACTTTTTATTAGTCCTAAACTATTAACTATTCACCTATTGTATAATGTTATACAGCACCTGCGGTAGCGGAGTCAATCATTGAATGTGTAGAAGAAAGATGTCTCTTAAGTGAGGTGGACATGACAATCAGAAAGAAAGTCAATGTGATGTGGAACCAAGAAATGATATAATTAAGGGGGATGCGATTAGGGTGACCCAATCGTCCAGAGAAACAGCAAAATGGACTTCCAGCAAGACAGTATGAAAAGTTAGATGTTGGTAGTGCAATTGAGGCCAAGGAAGGCACAAAATGTTTATTAAGGAAACTAATAAAACTATGATCTTCCTCTGTTAGAGTTAAGCACAGACGGTGCAGTTATGACCAAAGAGACCAAGAATCCATGTAAACAACTACACTTGTATGTTTGGAATCACGATTCAAGATAGAAGGTGCTTCGCGCGTCATCACGGTTTTGGAACGCCAATGTTTCAAGCTTGTGTGAAGCATCAGTCATGCTCCCAATTCATTGTACTGGCAACAACTGTCTTTTATATGATGCTGTTCAGACACCATTATTGGGGATGCCAAAGTTATCCTCTTACACTGCATTCTTAATTTTCTGTTTTCAAACAACAGAAACTTCTCCTAACACAACAATCTATACGTGTCAACATTATTTTCTAATTTCTCTGTAACACTTACGAACGTTCAAACGAATAGTGAAACTACAGATGCCGAATAGAGGACTAGGATTTTGGATTTCCTCAATCGCTATACCAATTGAAGAACGAACAGAATGGCAAAGGAACGCCAGAGAAGGAGAGAAGAGGGGACTTGAAAGTGAACCTCTATAGCCGAGGAATTTTATGAAGAAGGTGTGGCGATTTCGGTCGACTCTCCGGCTCTTCGGGGATTTGGTTGACTCTCCGATGTCCTATGCACAAGCTCGATGAAGCCTAAGTTACCTATTATCACACTAGGATTTGTGTGAGAGTTATTTAAGTTTGTATTGACTTACTGTGACAACGTCTTCTCCATTACCTCTCGAATTCTTTATTGAGCTTTCCGTTCATGGAGTCCATATGTGGTTAGTTACGGGTAAGCACCGTAACCGTCCGATGATTTTGGTAAGTCATGTACTTCATTCCTACAATCTATGACACATAATAGTTGGTCAGTCCAGTCGTTTCATAGTTGCGATTGTAGTCCAGTCGTTTCATAGTTGCGATTGTCGAGAATGGTCACTATTTTTTTAAATCTCCCACTTGGTCGTTCGAGCAAAGTGAACTGATATATTATTTTTTCTCCTACTTTTATAGGATTTTCCTAGTAATGTCATTTCATAATTGCTATTACAATCACCATCGGTTGTGTGTTTTTTTTATCTACATAACTATCAAACATATCTCAAAACCTTTTTTTAACATATTTTGAGAAAAGGTCCTCTGTTATGCCTTTAGTGAAGGGGTCTACCAAATATGTCATGAGTTGGCATGTATGAGAACAATATTTTCTTTCTCATAACCATATCATGAACATAGTAGTATTTAACCATTATATGCTTGTTCTTAGAGTTGTCAGCTCCACTCTTGATAAGAAAAATTACTGCGTTGTTGTCATAGTAAATGACAACTAGCTCCTCGGCTATCTCCAGCTTTAAATCTCATATGAAGCGGTTTATCCAAACGACACTCATTGTACTTAGCTTCTTGTGTATGCAATGCTACACAATCCTCTTTCTTACATGTCTAAGAAATAACACCACATCTAAATAAGAATATTTATCCCAAGGTTGATTTATTGTCATCTTTGCTCCCAGCAAAGTCAACATCTAAGTATCCTATCACTTTCGGTTCATCTACTTGAAAATACAGTTTCAAGTCTTTTATTCCTTTCAGATATCTTAAAATCCTTTTTACAACTATCCAATGTCGTTATCTAGCATTACTTTAATATATACTTATAAGACCAACAATGAAGCTGATATAAAGTTTTGTATACAACATAACATACATCAAGCTACCCACAACTTGTGCATAAGGAACATTAGACTTATCGTCTCATTCACCGGAACAATCAACCTTATTCAATTTGACCCATTTTATAATGGGTGTTATAGCAGACTTGCATTCACTCATTTTAAACTTCTTGAGGATATAGTCAATATATCTCTTTTGACTTAGGCATAAGAGTTTAGATTCTCTATATCGAGAAATCTTTATACCCAGGATATAGGATGCTTCTCCCATATCCTTCATTTTGAACCTTGAGTTCAACCATGATTTGGTTTTGATAATCATCTCATTGTCATTCCCAATCAACAATATGTCATCTATATATAATAATAAGATGACAAAGTGGCTCCCAATGTTCCATAGATATACATAGTGATCAAGCTCATTAGCCACAAACCAAAGTTCAATAATGACATTTTAAAAAGCCAAATATTATTGATGAGGTGATTTTTTCAGTCCATATAGGGATTTTCTCAACCTATATACTTTATTTTCTTAGCCTTCAATTATATATATCCTTCGGGCTATTGGATATATATGATTTCATTTAAATCTCCATTTAGAAAAGTTGTTTTTACATGTAACTGATGTAAGTCCAAATTATAATATACAGATTTTTCCAGGATTATCCTTATAGATGCAAATTTCACAACAGGAGAATATGTTTTCAACATAATCTATTATCTCCTTTTGTAAGAAACCCTTTACAACCAACATCGCTTTAAAATTGTCGATTGAATCATCGACCTTATATTTGTTTTTCAAAACCCATTTACAACATATGACTTTCCTTCCTTTTGGCAAATCAATCAGTTTTCAAACTTGGTTTCTCTCAATAGATTCAATTTCCTCATTCATTGTTTTTCCCTAGTCTGTTGTTTTCGATGAGTTCATAGCTTACTAATAAGTAAAGTTATCAATCAACTAATCTAAATCAACCGAATTACACACTTCTTCTACAAGACAAGTATGATAATCTTTTAAGTAGGACGGTGTGACCCTAGGCCTTTTATGACCACTTAAAGTTTTGGTTTTTTGAAGAAGATCTTCTATGGGTTTAAATTATAATTAATCTAGGTCTACTAGATCGTTAGCGTACTCATCATTATTTTTCAAGATGTTATTCTTAGTATCTTCTAAGAATTCAATATCTCTGCTCTCTATCAGTTTGTGGTCTTTATAATAAAACCGATATCCCTTTGACCCTTTAGGAAATATGATATATATACATCTCAAGGACCTCCTGTCTAGCTTATCTCTAGATTGATGATGGATTTTTATATGAGCAATAGATCCCCACCTCCTAAGATGACCTAGGTTGAGTTTTCTTCCAAACCACATCTCATATGATGTAGTGAATACAACCTTATATGGTACTCTATTTAGTATATACACTACTATACTTACTATTTTTTTCTAAAATATCCTTAGTAGAGAGGCATCAATTAACATTGACCTTTTTATGTTCAATAAGGTCCTGTTATATCTTTCAGCTACACCATTTTGTTAAGCTGTCTTAAGCATTATATTTTGATTTGAAATATTAAAGTCTTTATAGAATTCCAAAAATTTTGTAGAGGTATATTCTCCACCTCTATCTGGTCTTAAACTTTGATTAAATGCTTCACTTGATTTTCAACTTCTTTGTTATATTCTTTAAAAGCTTGAAGTGCCTCATATTTATATACTAAGAGATATATATGTATATCTTGAGTAATCATCGATAAAAGTTATAAAATAAACCTTTATTCGATGTCACCTTACTGTGAAGGGTTCACATAAATCATTGTAAATGATCTCCAACGTAGTTGTTACCTTTGTTATCTCTTTGAAAAAAACTTTTCTTGTCATTTTTTCTTGCCTTAGTAAAGAAAGGTTTTCAGGTTAGGTTCGTTCTTTAGAAGGTGACTGTGGGAAAACATGAGAGAATATTTTTCTTTGTGGAATTCGCTATAGAGCATGAACTATTACATTTAAATGAAAATGAGAGTTCTGTTGCTTATATTGATTGTGCCTTTAATATATATGTAAATGTATGGCATAAATGCCTCGGGCATATAAGTCTGAAAAAGTTGAGAAAATTATCCAACTTTGACTTACTACGAAAAGACAAAAATACTTTCAACATATAAAGTTTAAGATTACTGATTTATGTGGACATTACTGATTACTAAGGCAAGGATAAAAAATAGATTACGGTTTATAGATAGCACAATCAATACATTAGTAAATACAATCGGTATGCCTTGTACAAAAATTCTATAGGACCTCGTACCTAGAATATCCGAGAAAGTATTATTTTTCATATACACCCGATGTTCTTTTGGTTTGTACTCCTTTAGTTCCATTATCCCTTCCTTGGTCTTCGAGATATGTCTAGTTACTCATGAGTCAATCCACCAACCAGTCACCGGGCAATCCATATAAAGACATTTCGATATCACGTAGATTATATCCTGCTTCACCGATTGTTTGTGTTCTGGGTTGTTTTCTCCACTCTTCTTATTGCGGCAATTCCTTTTATAGTGTCTCATCTTTCCATAACTGAAACACTTGACCGAAGAAGAAGTTTTTTGCGTTTTCTTAAAAGTTTGATCGCCATTTTTATTATTTTTTTCAAACTTTTTGTTTGATTTATTTCTCCTTTGATTGGATTTAGAACTAGACCCTATCTCATTTTGAGCTACTAGTAATTTTTTTTTTTATGTTTTTACTCATATGTTCTTGCTCAATTGTTATTTTGAGAGACAATTTTGAAAGGTTGATTTCAAACCTTAATCGAAAGGCAGTGGTGACCATATTCCCTAATGTGAGAAGATTGTTCAATATAGTGGATATCTGCATCGGTTCCAGGATAACTGATTTTGCCACAGCTAGTCTCTTATCATTATCAACATGTGGTTTACATGTTTTACTACATTATCCCCTTATTTTATTTTGAAAGAGTTATATTTTTGTAGTAACAACTGAATATGTAGTTTAACAGTTGTATCATATTTAACCGTTATAGAGTCAAACAACTCTTTTGCGGTCTCAAATTCCTCGAAAACTCCAATCAAGTCATCCTCCATATACGTCAATATGACGGTTCTAGCTATTGTGTCATTTAAAAAAAAAATGTTTTATACATTTCTATTTGTTGCTCTATGACGTGTGGTGGTGGTGGACACAAAATTTCCTTTAAGAGATACTCTACACTTTTAAGTATTAAAGTGAGCGGTATTCTTCTCTTCTATGTTTGAAAGTTGAGACCATTTAGTTTTTTCGTCTTCGAGAGTTCTGGCACACATATTCTTCAGTTTATTTTTATGTGTTTGACAATTTTAATAAATAGATGGTCTATAAAAAAAACATTCACCAAGCAACAAAACAAAAATAACATAACTCTATTTAGCACAATGCACAATATTCAAATAATGAGCTAAAAATAATTCATTTATAATATAAAAACAAGCTTGGATAAATCTGTAATTTTTCCCCAAAAATTTCTACCTTTGTTAATTTTCCCAAAACACCAGGGGTAAAACGATATTTTTATCTATTTGTCCGATTTTGTAATTTTCCAAAAAAGACCAAGGACAGAATAGTAAAATAGATGTTTGGTATTTCTATAAATTTGTCACTAATCAGGGGTAAATGCATAATTTTCCCCTCACTCTGAATCTATAATTTTCACAAAAGACAGGGGTAGTTTGTCTTTTGATATAGTGACAGTATTGTAAAATGTTTAACCGATAAGGATAGGAAAGTAATTCAATCTCTTAGTTTTTTCGTAATTTTCATAAATTACGAGAGGGAAAAATAGACTTTTTGCTCGAATAAGGATAAAATATTCTTTTTATCTGAAAATATCTCTATATTTGGGTAATTTTATCCAATGTCAGTTTGAAATTTTACAAAACTGACCAGGGCAAAATGGACTTTTCTGTCCAAAATCAGGAGTGGTTTCAAAAAATCACTAGTTTCGCCCGCTATTTTCTGAAACTACCTAGCGGTTTTCGAGACTGTTTAAAAGCATAGGAGAGAGAGTGAGACAAAAAAGCGAGAAAAGGGGGACAATCAACTGCCTCTTCTCTGCCGCTTCCTAGCGTGCGGCCACCCGCTGGCCTTGTAGCCGGGGTTTTGTAGATGTTTTTTCTTGCCTTTTTATGGTTGTTCACCGACCTTTTTCTCTTGGCTTTTGCTGCTTTCTTTCCTGTCTCGACTTGCGTTGGTTGTTGTTGTCTCTGCCATGTCTGGACTTTGGTTGGTTGTTGTCGTCTCTGTCATGTCTCAACTTGGGTTGGCTGTTACTGTCTCTACCTTATCTTGACTTGGGCTGGTTGTTGCCGCCTTTTGACGAGATCTGCAACAACCTGTCTCGACTTAGACTGCTATTGTCTTCTTCTATCGAGACTTGCAATAGGGAGTCTTCTTTCTCTGATTTACCCTTTTTTTATTTCTAATGTGTACTTTCTTTTGCAGGGACAAACTAGACCCTTATACCAATTGATGACGATTTCGGTCAACTCTCTAGCATCTTCGACGATTTTGATCGACTCTCCGATGTCCTCTTCACTAGCTCTATAAAGCCTCAATCAGGTATGCAACAACAGATCGTCTGTATCCTATGAACATAGGTATGTTAGATATAGTTTCAAGGTTTTCTCATAGTAAGATTTGCCTAAGAGGTATTTCAGTTCGTATTCACTCACTGTATGATATCTACGGTGCTCTCTATTTATAAAGCAGTTCCTGCTCCATGACCTCTCAGATTCTCTAATGGGTTTTTCTTTTCTGGAGCCCTTATCTGGTTGGTTATAGATAAGTATCATAACCGCTTGACGGTTTTGGACAATCATGATCCTTACGGTCTTCTTTCCTGCAATCTATCGTAGACAACGGTGGGATGGTCAGTCCAACCGTTTCTATGCTGGGATTGCTAATAATGACCACTATTTCCTCACATAAAGAGTTGCTCTCGTGCTTCCCTTTGTGCCTCACCTTGGTCTTCCCCTCCATGACTCCCTCTCCCTCTAGTCTTGCCCTAAAACCCTAAAACATTGGTGCAACTCTTCTCTCTTTCTTTCTCTCTCTCTTACACATATCAACACGCAGGGCCCTTAGAAATAGACACGGCCGGTTCGACACATGCGGACTGTTTCAACCATAACAAAACTTAACAAAACTGAGTCTCAAACCGAGATTGTTGAAATCGAAATCGAAACCGAGAATCACCCAATTCGATTTTTATTTTACCTTCTATAAAACAGTAATTGCGTGTTCCCGTATCTTTTTAAAAAAATTATGTAAATTTTAAAAGTATTAATAATTTGTTGTTTTCAAACTCAAACCGAACCACCAAAACCAATAGTTATCATTTCTGGTTCCATTTAACCGGAACACGTCATGTCTTACCGTATTACACTCTGGCATCACATATCTTGGGATAAAACCTGCACCCTTACCCCATCCCACTTCATTTTAAGAATTAAAAGAAAATCAGGTGATATCATATATTTTACTTATAATATGATATTTTATATTATTAAATTATATATAATATAAAATATGTGTATAAAACATAGATGAATGAATGATCACGAAAGAAAAAATCGTATTCATAATCAGATTATTAAAAATAAATTAAAGTAATACTAATAAATGATAAAATAAGAGAAAATTGTTTAAGATGGTTTGAACACGTAAAAAGATGATCAAACGAAGTTCCAAATTGTTTGAACATTAAAAAATTAAATACCATAAAGTGTTGAAAAAATAATAATAAATGATCTAGTTTATGTTGAGTTATTATATATATATATATATAATCTTAAACCCTATCTCGTTCCTCTAGCTGGTTTTTTCTGCCTTGTTGCCCTACGCCTTAACTATCAAGGCTTTCTTTTGGGTGAGAAATAGTTGATGTTCATAAAACACTTGTACTTCTTTATATATATTGGTGAGCTCAAGAATTTTTGAAATTTTGGGTGAGTCACATTCTTCATACCTTACCTTGATGCGGAATACGATTCTACACTCCAAAATGTAAAAAGTGAGCTTTGAAATTTTGGGTGATGTGCATGCTTCGTACCTGTCCCTAAAGTGGATCCGCCACTGAATACAATTTTACGCTCCAAAATACAAAAATTGCTATTAAATACCCAAGATTGTAGACACATGTCATTGTCCACTGCTAAAAAGAGTTGATTTGGAATGGCTGTTGTGCAAAAAAATGAAATAGAGAGGATAATAGTCACATCATTCTTTAAACAAATTTTATCTAAATCAATTTCAATCATTTGATTGAGATTCATAAACATAAATAAAAATAAATATATATATAAACAATTAAGTATCTCTCTCTCTCTCTCTCTCTCTCTCTCTCTCTCTCTATATATATATATATATATATATATATATATATATATATATACTTTTTCACCTTTCTTTTTTTTCTTGAATCTCAATGACCCTTTATTGGTTGAGAGTGATGAATGGAGATCCGTAACTTTATAATTTAAGTGCACCTTGTCTTCACTTCATTCATTTTTTGTTGGCCTTCCAAGAATGAGTCACTGACCTTCATATAGGGCTGAATTTGTTGCTCAGCAGAAGAAAACCCGAGAATGTGAATCATTAGGTAGCCACGGGTCTTGAAAGATAGAGATTGATGTCCCATTCTCCACCCTCCAATGAAAGCCACTTTAGAAAGCATCTCCGCTGGAGAATACTTTGCCAGGTGAAGCTGGGGGAGTGTCCCTACTGTGCATCCAACTTAGGACACCACTTTGGTTTTAAGTAGCCGACTAGCTAAGGAATGTGATGGTATCGTGATCCGCCATGGTTGTTTCTCAATCGTGATTCGCCATGGTTAAAAAACATGAAGTTGTTTGAAGCCTTGTCCTTATTTCTTCTTACTAGTGCATATGCAAGTCCATGCTAACCAATGCGCACAGTGAGCACCATCGTCACCTATGAGAAGTAGTTCATAATCTCTCGGGTTTCCTCACAAAGGAAAGTGGGGAATAGGTTCATGCAGTAAGTGGCTAAAACTCAATTGATTTTAGCGAAATTCCTTTGCCTGTACCACTCGCCTTGCATCCATGGATCAATCTTTGCATTTCCGCACGATAGAACAGATTCGTCAAACCTTTATCGCAAAGAATGAAAGGGTAGTGGGGCAAGGGGTCCCCTTTGAGGAATAATGCATCCATTAAGTCGACCGTTCATTGATACATTTGAGTGAACTACACTGCCAACCTGATTTCTGTTAAAAACTCTATCATGCTAGTTGCTAAATCTAGATTATTTTGGCACTTGGCAGGGCGCTAGACTCACAAGCCGCATGTCTTGAGTTCGACTACTATAGGGTGTGCATACCTGAGTTTGGCCTCCCAAATAAAAAAAGAAGAAGACTACAGCTACGCTTTGTAGTTTGCGCCACTCTAAACTGTTTCATGGGCTTTCAGACCACCCTAAATTGAGAAAATTTTAAGGGTCCCAATACATAGAAGTGTTGAAAAGGAGGAAAAAATAGGCCTCAAACTTGTAGGAAGAAAATGTTGAACATCATCTAATTTTTTAAAAGTTGAATGCTAATATGGGACAAGATCAAACACAACGGTGACTAAGAATCTATCTACTTGAACCCCAAAGGGAGAAAGCTTAGTTTCGGTTTAGGGCCTTTCGTCGCCCATTACCATCGTCAGGCACCACCATCTTTGAAGGCATCAACTGTCAATCATACGATCTTACAGATTCATGGAGACCTTTGCTTTTGGTGAACAGTCACTCAAGCCTGGTCACTATGGCCCACCTATGTCATGAGCAATGACCTACGTCATGAGCAATGATGGATCTACATTGAGTCAAGGTAGGCCATCTGCCCTACCCAAAATCCAAAAATCAAAGCCTATTCATGGGCTATAATAAAAATATGGCCCCCACCCTAAACCGTTTGAGGGGCTATTCCACCCACCTTGAAAGAGTTTTTAGATCTTCCACTGGTCAGGAGGCACCCTTTCTCTGGCATGATAATTCAAGCGCCTTTCCTTTCTTTGTGGTCTCCTACATCTCATCATTCCATCGTCTTGCATATCGCCTTTCCATTGTTTCTACTCATTATATGTTATGGTTAAATTCGTGACGAGCATGAGCAAAAAGATGGGTGTCGAGTTCGATAGCTACAGGAATGTCATGTAGAACCAAAGGATAAAAGCTTGTTTAATTGCGACTTTCGGTGAATTATGACATTCACACCCATGTCAAACCATTACTATTGTGATCTCACAACCAAATTTGGAGAGTTGAATTGTTGGTTACAAGCCAATCGATGTTTTAGTGCCAAGCTCAACTTTATTGTCTCCAAGGTCTTGTAGGTTGGGGCACTATGGTTGGCCTGTAAGGAGTCCAGTTTCAAAATCAATCGAAGTATCGATTCGCCTCAAGTATCAACTTTGGAAAAATATCTCGGTTGTCTGCTTCCTGTATAGGCCCATTGCAAGATTTTCCCGCATATGGGTGGTAATGTTGGACCCGACCTGACAACGTGACCCGCACAACCCGAATATCCCTTAGGTTCATAAAGGTCATAAGGTCGAGTTGCATCCTTATCTGGTAGCAGTCTGCTTAAACCCAGCTTCTTTCTTTTGAGGTTACAATGGGAGGCTGACGACTCACGGGCACACACAAACACCCCATGAATTGAACTCGCCACCTGAGAGTGCGTCTCCGAGAGCCCAACCGGAGCTGATGCCTCGGGTGTTTGGTAACCAAAATTTAGGGATAGGACGTCGATACATCAAAATAGGCACCACACAGCACCCAGAGTTTAGCTCAAAGGCAGAGCTCTCTAACACCGTTGCAAGCTCGTGGCAATGGCAGACCTACATGGAGGATGGAGGGGTGGGGCCGGTTGCTCTTCTGAAAATTTAAAATTTTACACTAAAACCTATATTTTAATATGGTTGAGATTTGACTTCCACAGATTGCATGTGTAAATGCGTATGAAGTAAATAAAAAATTATAATAGGAAAACAACGTTAATGTAGAATAAGAGAAGATGCACGTACTTATTGTTGCTATTTTTTTAGAACTTGAGCACACGTAGACAAACCTCCAACGGACCGTTGACCAGAGGAGAAAAAACGGAATGTAATATCTATTTCTCGGCAAGCTTCATGCCTGCCGTAGGGCCCCATTTCTCGGCAAGCTTCATGGTTTAAGTGGTTGGGGGTTTGTTTCCCTTAAACGAGGTCTTGAGTTCCATACTTGTGAACATAGAAAAAATTGGTGTTGATAGAGCTCTACAACCAAGGTACATCTATCTAGAGGGTTAAGCTAGACAAGATGCTAGGAGTGTGCTTGATTAGTAGTTCTAAGAGAATTGGACCTTCTTGATTTTTTAATTTGTAGTTTTGAGTTATTTTGTGCATTGAAGGTAGAACCTTCATTAATTTGAACCCTAAGAGAAATTAAACCATGAAAATTAAACTTGTAAAACCTAAATCAAGCCTATTCCATTTGGGTAAGTCCGACTAAAATACATAAACAAGTACTCGTACACACGCGCATATATATATACACGTATGCATTATACATTATACATATATATTGATATGACGCCTCTTAACTCTATTTAATCTCGTCGGCGTTGGAGACCGATCTCTCTCTGAGTCTGTGACCCTGTCTTTCGAAAATTTCCAACTCCCCACATATAAAACCCCAAACAAATAGTGGAGTATTGACAAAGCCGGTGTAGTGTAGATCGAGAGCAAATCGTCTCCGTCCTAGAACCCAAAATGGCGGAAAACCTCCATCTTTCTCCATCGCCCCACCTGGAAACCGCCATATCCCTTCCAGAGTCCCACATTCCGAACTCCCACTCCCCGTCAAACCTCCTCAAAACGTTCAAGTCTAACCTAGCGTTCCGTTCCCGGTGGGCGGAGGTCAACGGCGCCATGGGCGATCTCGGAACTTACCTCCCCATCGTCATCTCCCTCACTCTCGCCAACGGCCTAGACCTGGGTACCACGCTCATCTTCACCGGTTTCTACAACATCGCCACAGGTGCGCTCTTTGGCGTCCCGATGCCGGTGCAGCCAATGAAATCGATCGCTGCAGCCGCGATCTCCGGCGGAAAATCCTTCTCCGTGCCGGAAATCATGGCCGCTGGGATCCTGACCTCCGGCGCTCTCCTCCTCCTCGGCGTCACCGGCCTCATGCAGCTCGCCTACCGTCTCATCCCCCTTCCGGTCGTCCGCGGCATCCAGCTTTCTCAGGGACTCTCCTTCGCCCTAACCGCCGTTAAGTACGTCCGTTACGTCCAAGACTTCGCCAAAGGGAAGTCCGGATCCAGCCGTCCATGGATCGGCTTGGACGGCTTGATTTTAGCCATCGTCTGCTTCTGCTTCCTCGTCATCGTCTGCTCCGTCAGCGACACCCTGAATGAACGGGAGTCCAGAGATGAGAGCATACACGTGTCGAGGAGAGACAAGTTGATGAGAGCCATAGCCTACTTGCCGTCGGCTTTCATCGTGTTCGTGCTCGGCTTGGTGCTTGCGATCACCAAGAATCGGACGGTGGTGAGAGATTTGAAAGTGGGACCCGTACATACACGTGTTGTCAAGATCTCCTCGCACGCTTGGTGGGAAGGGTTCGTCAAGGGTGCGGTTCCTCAGCTCCCCTTGTCTATACTGAACTCGGTCATCGCTGTGTGCAAGCTCGGGGTTGACCTGTTCCCGGCGAAGGAGTTCTCTGCGACGAGGATCTCGGTCAGCGTTGGAGTCATGAACCTTGTTGGGTGTTGGTTCGGGGCGATGCCGTGCTGTCATGGTGCGGGTGGGCTGGCTGGACAGTATAAGTTCGGGGGTAGGTCCGGTGGGTGCGTGGCCTTCCTGGGTGCAGTCAAGTTGGTGGTGGGTTTGGTTCTCGGTGGATCCCTTGTGGGGATACTGAGGGAGTTCCCGGTAGGTCTGCTGGGGGTGTTGCTGCTGTTTGCGGGGATTGAGCTGGCGGTGGCGGCGAGAGACATGAATTCCAAGTCGGAGTGGTTCGTGATGCTCGTGGTCAGCTCGGTGTCCTTAGTTGGATCGAGTGCGGCTCTTGGGTTCGTGTGTGGGATGGTGACTCACTTGCTAATTAAACTCAAAGACCTGAACCTAGCGCAGGGGAATGCCTAGGTTTTCGTGATGATTGTCAATTTATGTTATGGTGTTCACTCCGTGTTGGGCCCTAAACTTATGTGCAGTGTGGCCAAGAAAGTAATAACTAATGGGACCCAAATGGCCAACCATATCTCATTGATTAATCGGGTTCCATCTCGTTAATAAGATGTAAATTTACTTGTATGTTAATGACTATGAAATAATTCTCCTTACGTGTGACTACCGGTCAGTCTGGACCTGTTGATCTTTTCCCCAAGCCAGATGCATGCCCATGTATTGAACTCATGCCGTTCAACTTGTTCGTTGCTAATACTCATTAAAATAACAACAATTAAGCCTTTTGTCATTAGATAAGATCAATTAGATGGATTCTTTGTTGTTATATTATTTTTTATTGTTTTTTTTGAAATTTTTATAATTTTCCTTTTTTTGATTGATTATTTTTTCTTATGTTCAAACTATATTAAACAATTTTTTTCATATAATATTCTCCGTTGTGAGGCCAACGGAATAGCCTGCAACCGCTGTTATAGAGAGCAGCTCAGCACAATCGGACATGTGGTTAAAATATCTTCCGTCCATCTCATGATGGGCGTAGCAAGAGCCGTCCATCATGAAATCGCACGGATGAGATATCGAAGCACTTCACGGTAGGAGGAACTTCACTGCTTGCAAGTAGGTGCTGCAACCAATTTCAATGATGCTACACTTGAAAAAATACGCTACAAAATCTCTACCGTCCATTTTGCGACACGTCGTCAAAGTGAACCGTGCTCTTCCTTGATCGTGTCAAACGAATTACCCTCAATCGTACCCACAAAGTGAAGCACCGCCATGCGGCATCCTTTAATAAATTTCACTGCTTTGTTATAAAGTTCTCCCTACTTTCTCCTCTTTAGTTTTCCAATTGGTTTGAAACCTGTTCGACGAATCTCACCGAAACTCATCCAACGTACTGAAACCAAAGACTAGTGAAGTTGGACTCACATCAAGCCCAAAATCAAGTGAAACCAGAACTTATTCGAAACAAAAATTAATGGTTTCAACTAGTTGGTTCGAAATTTTTTTATAGTTTCACCAGTTTTAAACAGTTTAGGACTCAAACCCAAACTGCCCTCGAGTCGAGTCGTTCTGATCGATTCAATTCAGATACAAAACATCAAGGCATATAGTTTGTCTAATCACTCCGTATTATCGGAAGAAATGGATATGAAACCACAATGCTTCACCGTAGAGCCTATGCACATGCTAATACTCACTAAAATAACAACAATTAAGCATTTTCTCATAGGAGACGAGATCAGTTAGATGGATTCTTTGTTGTTATATTATTTTTTATTGTTTTCCTTTGAAATTTTTATACTTTTCCTCTTTTTGTTTGGTTGTTTTCCTGTGTTCAAACTATATTAAACAATTTTTTCATTTTATCATGTCATCTATCAATGTCGCTCTCAATTTTTGTAATCTATATTGTAACACTAATAGATGACAAAATGAGAGCGACACACGATATAAATTGATGTGACTTACATTTACTAGGGGCAACTTTACATGGACTGAATCTAGTGGTCGGCCAAACAAAGAAAAAGATAAGAAGCATTGCTTATGAAAATAAAAAATTCATTTTCCTCGAAGCCTCGAATGTAGATAAGGCCGATTTGAAACAGACCCAATGATTAGAACCAGAACTGCACTGACAACAAAATCGATCAAATCGGTCCTGGAACAGTAAAGAGAACCCGTTTTGATTATGGTCCATGATATCTAAAAGTTCGGGGGAAACCACAACCAATGATTCTAAATTGTTACTCGTTAAGTTTTATATATTTTTTCAACATTCATTATTATATATTTTAGTAGTGGATATAGAAAATTTAGATTTGAGGCGAAAATATAGGTCGTCTTCATTATATGTGAGTAAGAAAGTTATAAATTACTACGAACTCATTACAATATAGTTATTTTTTATAGGCAATCAACTTTATAAGAGTAAAAAGTAATATCTTAACACAAATTTAACTACCAATAATTCTTAAATTGATAACCAAACTACAAAAATATTTAACATCACTAAGATTCTATAAGTGCTACAAGATGAAATACCATTAATAATGGAAGCATGAGTTAATATGGAACCCCCTACTTGAAAATCCCATCTTTTGTGATGAAGATGATGGTTGGAATTGTCACCACGGTCCACACCACAATACTCAAGAGTTGCAAACCTTGTACTAATTTCTTTTATCATTCATTTATCAAGTACTTTTTATTTTACTCTATCTTCTGTGAAAAACATTTTCACGACTCAAAGCCAAACAATCTCCTCATTCAGCAGCAACAATATTGAAGTTTAGTTAACAAATACAAACGGAACACTTGTACTTGATCAAAGAAAAAAAGTAAACCTAATATAGTTGAATTGCTCCGGTTACATCAATCTCAATAGCTTGCCAATAGTGCTTGCTTGATGTCTTTGCTCTCCATCCTATGTCTTCACTTTAGACCTTAACTGCAATCTTATGCAGCACTTAGTTCAAACTATGGGTGTCCTAAAGCTTGAGAGATACCTTGTTTTGATATTCCCTCCTTTGAGCCTACAACATAGAGGCCCTTGTACAATAACCCCAACTCATCGTCCGCAACCAAAGGAAACAAAGTTGATGTTTCAGAAGATGAGAAAACAAGATCTCCAATTGCTGATTGTGAGGAAATTGTGGGCTCTTTGAATGAAGGTGTTGGATGTGTCAGTTTCTCATAGTTTTCAACATGTAAAAATGATGCTTGTGTGAAGTAAGAAATTGGGTACCTCTGAAAATAACTCAAGTTTCTTTCATATGCAAAGAACTCATTCATTTCACTAGGGTAGTTTTCCATCCGTTCTTTCCTAAACGTAAAAAACAACTCAAACACTTCATCAACCTCCATCTTTCTTTTTCTCTAACCGCAAAGACAAGAAAATAGAGTTTGTCATTGACATGATAAACAATGGGTTGCATAAGTAAATACAACAACAACAACAACAACAACTAAGCCTTTTCCCATACTAGACGGGGTCGGCTACATGGATTCTTTATTTCCACATATCCCTATCGTGTGTCTTGTTTAACTCACAATAAGCTAGATCATTCTTTATTGTTTCTTTCCAACACTTTTGTGGTCGTCCTCTAGCTCTTTTAATACTTTCCAAATTTAGTTTTTCATATCTTCTTACAAGTTCTTCTTTTGATCTTCTTTCTATATGTCCAAACCATCTTAAACAATATTCTCTTATTTTATCCTCTATTTCTGTCACTCCTAATTTCTTTCTAATAACCTCATTATGTATACGGCCTTTTCTTGTATGACCACTCATCCATCTCAACATCTTCATTTCTGTCACAGACATCTTTTGTACATGTTGATGATTAACTGCCCAACACTAAGAACCATAAAACATGGCAGGCCTAATTGCTACTCTATAATATTTACCTTTTAACTTTAATGGTATATTCTTATCACAAAGAATACCTAATGCTCTTCTCCATTTTAACCAACCAGCATTAATTTTATGCGCAACATCTCCATCACTTTGAAAAATTGACCATAGGTATTCCTTTTGGAAGATGCAATGTGTGCCAATTTTAATTTCTATGTCCTCTAAAGTAACCAAATAATCAAACTTACATAACATATATTAGGTCTTTGTTCTACTAAGTCGGAGGCCTTTGCTTTCTAATGTTTCTCTCTATAGTTCCAATTTTCTATTAACTTTTTCCTTAAACTCCTCCACTAATACAATGTCATCTACAAATAACATACACCAAGGTACTTCATCTTGAATATGTTTTGTTAACTCATCAATCACCATTATAAATAAGTATGGACTTAAAGTTGATCCTTGATGTAACCCAATATTAACTTCAAAGAAGTCTGTCATTTCTTCATGAGTCCTCACACATGTTTTTGCACCATTATACATGTCTCTTATAAGATTAATGTATGTCAATGGGATACCTCTTTTTTCCAAAGTTGAACCTCCCTTGGTATCCTATGATAAGCTTTTTCTAGATCAATAAATATCATGTGAAGGTCTTTCTTTTTTGCTCTAAAATGTTCCATAAGACGTCTCAATAAATATCATGTGAATCCAAATTGGTTCTCTGTTTTACTTGATACTTGTCTTAACCTACGTTTAATAATTCTTTCCCATAATTTCATAGTATAGCTCATTAACTTAATACCTCGATAATTCGCACAATTCTAAATGTCTCCCTTATTCTTATATATGGGTATAAGTGTACTTGCTCTCCATTTCTAGGGCATCTTTTGGTTTTTTCATATTTAATTAAATAGTCTTGTGAGCCAAGTGATTCCTATTTCTCCTAGTATTTTCCAAACTTCTATAGGAATATTATCTGGTCCTACCGATTTACCATCATTCATATGTTTAAGAGCCTCTTTGACTTCATTCTTTGGAATACGTTAGTAGAAATTATGGTTTATATATTTTTCTGATTTGACTAACTCTCCTAAGCTAATACTAACATCTTTATTTTCATTAAAAAGCTTATAAAAATAGTTTTTCCATTTATTTCTTATATCATCATTTGTCACTAGAATTTTTTCATCATCGCTTTTATGCATCTAACATAATTAAGATCTTTAGTTTTCTTATCTCTAGTCCTAGCTATCCTAAAAATATCTCTTTTACCCTCTTTTGAGTTGAGTTTTTTATATAAATCCTCTCAAATTTTAGTTTTTGCTTTACTCACAGCCTTTTTCGCTTCCTTCTTTGCTTTCTTATAAGCCTCTAAAGTTTCACTAGTTTTCTTAGCATAATGTAATTTGTAACATGCCCTCTTTGCCTTGATTTTATTTTGCACTACTTCACTCCACTACCAAGCTTCTTTTTGTGCCGGTACACCTCCCTTAGATACACCTAACACATCTTTCGCCATTTTCGTAATATGTATAGCCATATTGTTCCACATATCACAGGGTGTACCAACATAATTCCAAACATCTCTTTGAAGGACTTTCTGTTTAAATATATCTCATTTCTCGCTTTTGAGGTTTCACCATTTAGTTTGAATAACTCAATGCACTCTTTTCTTCTTTATCTATTTTTTTATTTGTAAATCTATAACTAAAAGTCGATGTTGGGTGGTTAAGCTTTCTCCTGGAATTACCTTGCAATCTTTACAACACGCTTTATCTTTTTTCTACAAATAAAGTAATCAATTTGTGTTTGTGATAAGCCACTCTTATAAGTAATTACATGTTCATCTCATTTTTTAAAGATTGTATTGACTATAAAGAGATCAAATGCCATAGCAAAATTTAAAATCTCCGTACCTTTCTTATTTATATCCCCAAAACCAAAGTTTCCATGAATCCCTTGATATCCTAATGCCTCTTTACCGACATGTCTATTTAAGTCTCCTCCTAAACAAATCATCTATCTTTGTGGAATCTTTTGAATCACCTTATCTAACTCTTCTCAAAAAATTATATTTATACTATTTTCTAGTCCTACTTGGGGTGCGTAAGCACAAACTATATTCAAAACCTCTGCTCCTAACACTAATTTCAACACATTTAAGTAATTGAAGTCATCAAATTCATATACTTGTTAAATTTATAACAAACATAATTTTCAAAATCTTTCAATCTTAGGTAGCCTTTTCAAGAGTATTTGTTAACATAACATCCCATAATCCATTATAAGCCTATGATATAAAAAAAGTATATAATTAACTCTTCTAACTAAATTTAATACTAAAAAGTAACCCACAAAGTTAAGAACACTTACACAAATATATCAATAATCAAGTATTATGAAGGATTTATCATTGAAGCCACATCTTTTGAAAGCAATGCATAATTGTCTTATTGTCTATATCTGATGATATGTCACACTAAATATATAAAACTAAGTAATCGTTCATAAACTTATCATCAAGTTCATATCTCAAGCGACTCTTTATAATATTCATAACAAAAAATACTTGCTCTACACTTTCAATGGCAATTGGTAAAGGCAATGCAAGTTTTATTAAATGATACACCAAAAAATAACTCTTATTCTTTATTTGTTATACTAACACCTCTGCAATCTCACTTATTCCTTTAAGTTATAGTTCTTTGTTCATCATATGTGTCTATAATATAGTTATCAAGTTGATGTTGAATTTATCAAAGATCATTAGTACAAAAATTATAGGGATAAAAACTTGCAAGTTGAATCAATTTCTGTTTATCGAAAGTAGTAAAATTATTGCTTGGATCAAAACAAGAAAACATAAAAGTAATTTGGTATTTTGCTCATCAAATTGATCATCAAGCTCATTTAACATTTAATCAATAATAACATTGAATATCTCATACCGATAATAATGCAAAATTGTTGTCTATCTTTGCCTTCGTCTTACTCATGTCACTGGCCCTCTATAGCTATCCTCCATTTTTTTAACATCAACATCATTCTTATCACAAAATAAGTTGAGCTTTGTAATGAAGTGTTCTTGTTCATTGTCTTCAATTTTAAACTTATTTAATTGTCTCTTTGATAACTTCACAAGGTTTAAAACATTGATAATATATTGATTTTCTCCTTATAGTGCTAACGATAAATCATTTGTCTTTCTCAAAATTTCTTTCATCAAATGTATATTTGTATTGTCTTCCACCAATTATAAGCACTATTTTTAATATCATCATCACTAATAATATAAAAACACATTCACAATATATTGAAACATTGTCATTAAGTTCAACAAAGTATAATAGTTTGAACCCAATTGTTTATCTCGAGCCCTTTTAATTCTAAGGGGCTAATTCTACTATATCTAAGTTTTAGTTCCTCACAAACTCTATGAAATTCTAATTCTTTAAGCTTCTCAAGGCGTTTACACAAACCTCCAACGCAATTCATGATTGCAGAAATAACATTAAATAGTTGACTTACTTCTTTATGTTTCTTAGGAATTGATGTATAAAGCAATGAGCATAAAAAATAGATAGATTTTCCCTCAATATTAATGCTTTTAATCCGTTAAATTCACCTTTCATATTACTCGCTCTATCATACCCTTGACCTCGTAATTGACTCACACTTAATCCAACTTTGGAAAACATCTAACATCATAGTTGTCATATCATAGTTGTCATAAATGATATTATTGTAGTAGAATGAACATGCACTAAACCAAGTAAGCGTTCAATAATATGATCATTCTTATCAATATACCTTAACACCATTATCATTTTCTATTTATTAGATAGATTATGGGATTTATCAATTAAAATAGTAAATATATCATCATGTACTTCTTTAACGATTCTTTCAACGGTCTCACTTGCAATAGTACTTACAATATCCCTTTGAATTAAAGGTGTTGTTAGTTTTGAATTTTCACGTGCATTCTATAATACAACATGACAAATCTTCTCATTATAGTCAACAACAAATGATAGAAAATAAAAAGAATATATATGTTCCATCAAAATATATAGGATAAATTTTGTCCTAAATATACTATTTTCTCTTTCCCTAGTGTTCATTCCATCAAAATATATATAAGCCATGAAAAACACACACATAATATATACATAATATAATATACAAGTTTATGTAATGGTTCAATGGATATTCAAAGAAAAGCTCAATTCTTACAAACTATCAATAGTTATAAATACTTGGTTAATAATCTATCAAGTGTAGTATCAAATCATCTTTAAATTAAAATTTTAGTTAAAAATATATCTAAAATAATCAGTGATGAGTCCAATAATAAAATTGCAAGTAATGGGTGTTGGATCTTTGAAATGGAGGCAGCAACAATGCCCTATTAGAAGTCTAAGAGTATGTGTGACAAAGCCTTGAACAAAAGCACTCTCATCTGTCTCCTTCTTTGCAAATGCATAAACACATATACACAAAATAGAAAAAGTTTAAATACTTACCAGCAAAACCTTAGTTATTTGTTGATGTAAGAAGGAGAAAACAATAACTTGCTTTGTTAGAAACTTCAATAGAAAAGAAAAACCAAAGACTACCAGGGAAAAGGAAGAGCTCGAATATTCTATATTCACTAGCAAAATTGGTCACCATGTCGAATATAATACTAGTCACAAACTACACAAACATCAAAAGATTCATCATAATCTATTCACGAAATATGGAGTTCATAATAACTGACTCTCAAATTCATAAGCAAAAATGAATGTCAGAATCCAAAAACCAAAATAAAAAATAGTTTTCGTCTTCACTTCACAACAACCTAGAATAATTACTACTCTGCATTCTTCAATTCCATGATAAGTATTTGAGAGAGAGAGAGTTTGATCGATCGACGATGGTTATTACTAGTAGTAGCGTGCAACGGATTGGACGAGGAGGTTGTGGACCGGTGGTGGTAGTGTTGCAGCAGTCTAACGACAGTCTCATAGTCGGACTTGTGAAAGAGTAGGCTAAAGGGAAGTATCGCTCAATCGTTCCCAATCAAAGAGAGAAGAATTAGGCAGTATCCATGTGTTTGTTTGGATGAATCGGTTTTTATTTTCTTAAAATACAATCCAAACCTGTTACAAAATATCAATAAAGGATTTAAACTTTTAGTTTTTTAGGCGAATGGATAATTTTTTCGTATTTTATAGATTATAATTTTTTTAAAGAAAAATTTTGGAGGAAGAGTTTTCAAAATTTTTTTTCAGAAATTGCATACCAAGTTCAAACTTTCTAAGATTCTTTGGAGCGGCCGCCCCGGAGGCCTTCATGTACATCCTCCCCTGGTATGTTTATTGGTAGCTAACAATGCGTTGAAAGTTTGATTTTCGTCAGGTGCATTTGTTTTAAAAAAAATTCTTTTAAAACAGTTCCCTAGAACCGAAACTAGAATCGCCTCGAAACCGATAATTTCAAAACCGGATTTAAATAACTCGAACCAATGATATCTACCCGGATATGACTTTCAACTTGCGAGTCAGCCAGGTGAGCTAACGAAATTGACCTTTTTACCTGTTCACCAAGCACGGAGAATCCTGGTAGAAGCATGGATATCCTAAAGGAGTGGCATTTATGCTATATCTCTGTTACTTGGGGATTATCGTAAATCAAGTAGACCTCCAAGATTGAATCTGACGATCCTTCCCACCTCAATGGGGAGCGTTTGAAAATGAACAGTCGAAAGGCGGACTCTCTCTCTCTCTCACAGTAGACCCTTTTGATCTCGGTCGTCTGCGTTCTTCGTCCCGACCGTCTGTCTCGTACGATTCGCTCCTGATGCTCTTCGCTCTCTAGCCTTTTGGATGAACCCATCACGAGCTTCACGTAGAATATGCGGCAAAGAATCCTTCTGGTGACAAAGGGACGGACCCTTTTCCTGATCCTAATAGTAGGCGTCGGAAACATGGGGGCGTCAACAGGATCCGGTGCCTGGAGGACCGAAGAGTTTGATGGGGGGTTCTCGGTGGTGCCGAGATTCGCGTATCTGATCACCAGAACGAAGGGTAACGGGGAAAGAATGATGCGGACGCTGCAGCAGTCTATCACCCGAGGAACGTGCACTTGCTTCACCTGGATCTTGATGCTCCGGTTAAGGAGAGGATGGATCTCGCGAAGCTCGTGAGATCGGATGAGGTTTTCCGGGAGGTCGGCAACGTTCGCGTGGTCGGGAAGGCCAATCTGGTCACTTACAAGGGTCCGACGATGATCGCGTGCACGCTGCAAGCCATCGCGATCCTGCTGAGGCAGGATAGAGATTGGGACTGGTTCATCAATCTCAGTGCCTCGGATTATCCGCTGATGACACAAGACGGTCGGTATTCTCTTGCGGTTGCGTCTTTTCCTCCATTAGTTGCTGCAATCGTTGTTTGACCGATTTTCGAAGTGGATTATTAATTATTCTTTCAAACTGTTTATTATTGAGAAGATCCTTCCTTTTCGTGGCTATCTGGATTCCTGATAGCCATTTTTGCTAATTTTGAAGTTTTAGATCCTTCGTCTTGAAGCTTATCAAAATTATGTATCACGCTGTGTTGGTCAATACACTACTGGGCAATTATAGTAATTTCCCCCTTTTGCAATTTAAGCTGTTTAAGCCGACCCCGTCTAGTATGGGAAAAGGCTTAGTTGTTGTTGTTGCAATTTAAGCTGTTTAGTTGATTAAGATGCACAAGTTGGTTTATTTGGAGCTGGTGATTTTCGCAAGACCTTATATTGAATTTTTTACGGTTTGGGTAGTACACTGTAAAGCTTGAGTTACGGTGTCGGGTTCTTTAATTGGCTTATTCCGTTCCTCTCAAGAAAAAATCGACTTCCTTTGTTGACTTATGCATAGTTTTCTCCGACGTGGCTTTTCTATTGTAGGGCTTAATTCCTTAGTTCTATTGTGTGACTTTAAAGTGCTAAATTTAAAAGTTTGCCACCTGTTCGCTAGATGTACTTATGTAACCTTTACATTTTCTTTTGTGTAAATATAAAACTATACCAGCAGCAGTAAGAGTACCAATACTCGGTGATGTCGAGTGGTAGGTAGTCAACTGTACAGAAACCAAGATGCCGGTGCCGAGGGGTAGGTAGTCAAAAGTCGATGTGTGAGCAAACTTGAAAAGATTCAATCCCTAATGAAGTTGTTAGAGAAAGTCAGCTTGAGACCAACAAAAAAAGAGTATGATGAAGATAGTTCAGACAGTCGGACGAAGTGTGGAATTACATGATGAATGAAATACCTCAAAAGTGTTGAATTATATTGCATTTCGGAATTAAATGTTAAGGACTTGAAGATTGAGCTCAATGGCGACCTAGATTTCATGTAGCCAGGCCGCGGATGAAACGCTTGGTATTGATTTTGGGATGTAATTCTCATTCAAGGGATACCTTTGTCTTCCGTTCCTCTTAGCTAACATTCTCTCCTTCTGAGGTATGGGTTGCCACTTGTGGCATTACTTTATGTATTGGGTGGTCGTATCAATCATGAGATTTTTCCTTGGTGCCTTGTGCTGCATTATATTCATAATATCTAGTCTCCCATGAAAATGTTTTAGCAGTTTATGTTGTACCTTATTTACTCCACGCTTGAATTGCAGATTTGCTTCATGTTTTTTCCAACTTTCGCAGGGATCTGAACTTCATTGAACACACAAGTAACATCGGATGGAAATAGTAAGCTGGGACTCTCGTTTTGTGATCCTGCCTTCTACTAGAATTTCTGGCATTGCGAAAGTTGAAGTTTTAATCACTGTATTTTCTTCTCCTTAGGTATCAAAGAGGAAAGCCCATCATAATTGATCCTGGGTTGTATAATTCAAATAAGTCACATATATTCTGGGCAACACAGTAGCGTTCCATGCCTTCTTCCTTCAAATTGTTCATAATTTTCTGATGTATATTTTGTGGTCATGTTCTGTATCGCGTTATTGTGGTATAATCTGTTTTTCTCTAGTTGAATTAGTGGTTTCCATCAATGGAAACTATACCAAACGCTCGTTGGTTAAAGAAAGAAACACAAAATTGGCATATGGTATATATTTGCATAAATGTTCTATCACATCTTGGCGTCTCTATGTTTCCATGTATAGAGATACCTTGGCTAGATTTCAATCTTTGAACTTATGTCACATGCACCAGTATCGGGCACTGCGATACTTGATACTCATACTTGGTTAGTAAATTGACAAGTAATAATAATTTATAAAACTGAATCTTGTTTTAGATTATAGGATATTCTCAATTATTTAAAGTAATTATACAATTTATGCTTATAAATTGTTTACCCTCGCATGATCTTCAAAATTGATATGTCCCGTATCTGCACCTGTGTCCACCGCCACCAACCACTCCCTTTTGACATACCTTTAAACCCTAATTCATTTTCAAGTCCTGTATACCTACAACTACTACAACTAAGCCTTTTCTCATAGTAGATGGGGTCGACTACATGAATTCTTTGTTTTTTTAAGAATCTATGTTAAGTCCGATAAAGTTTTACATTGACTGTCGGAAGCCTAATATAACCCTCCTCCTTTATCCGGGCTTGGGACCAGCCATGCAAGGGTGATCCCTTACATGGACGTACCTTGTGTTTTTCCTCTATTGAGCCTGAGCTAATTAGAGAAGTTCCAAAATGTTTGTTGCATCTAAAAGTTTTATCATTCCAATTTCCAAGTTACTTGAGGGAATTCAAAAGTATTATTGTGTTACTTAAAGAATATTTATCCCACCCTTCTACGTTTACCAGCTTCACTTGATAATGTTGAAGCATTTTGGATGGATATCGCTTCAAATTTTTTGTGAACATTTTAGGTGGCAGAGGTTCATTGTACGCTTTGTTTCATCATACTAAAACTGGCGAATAGCTAGTTTTACAAGACAATGGTGCTTGCTCTCGAGTTCCTCTTCACATTTCTCTAGTCGGTCGCCCCATGATGATGCTTTATTCAGTTGATTTAGCACTGTTATTGAATCTCCTGTTTGCTAATTGTGTCCATCAAATGCATGCAGGATCTGCATGGGTTGTTCTTTCTCGATCTTTCTTGGAGTTTTGCATCTTAGGTTGGGACAACCTCCCTCGCACACTTCTCATGTATTATGCCAATTTTCTTTCCTCGTCGGAAGGCTATTTCCACAGTCATCTGCAATTCGAAGCAATACCAAAACACCACAATCAATAGTGACCTGCACTTTATAATGTGGGACAATCCGCCGCGGCAGCACCCAAAGTTTCTCTCCCTCAAACATTTTGAAAGCATGGTGGAAAGCGGAGCACCTTTTGCCCGCAAATTTGCGAAGGACGATCCTGTGCTCGACAAGATAGACATGGAACTTCTGGGAAGAGGCAGGGAGCAGCTGACACCCGGTGGATGGTGCAATGGGAGATCCGTGCTTGCTTCAGACCCCTGCTCCGTTGTAGGCAATCCAGAGATAATCAGACCTGGTCCTGGTGCCAAGAGGTTCGAAAAGTTACTGCTAAGGCTCCTCAGTGAAGACAACTTCAGGCCTAAACAATGTAAATAAATAGTGGCGAGACCGGCCAAGAGGTTGATGTTGGGCATCCATGACCTCTTACAATGAAGTCGGAAGGCGAGAAACCCATTGTTTCCTGGCTACGAGATTGATGGCCCGATTCTTGGGGAGGGGGGCGGGGGGCATCCACCTCGATCGTTGTTGTGCTTGTTCAAGGGCCGAAATCTTGCAACGTGTACCTGTTCGATTATTATGTATTGTTGCTGATCAAGGAGAACATTGTATTCAGCCCGAATAACGTTAGGAGAATTTGCTGTCATCCTGAATAGCATTGGATGAATTTGCTCTCTCTCTAGAATGCGTCCTTTTCCGGCAAACTGAACTAGGCACGAAAGTTAATTGGCTCAAACGCCGGACAGCAGTTGAACTGATTTGATCAAAGTTGCAAATGAACATAAAACTACCTGCTAATCTGATTTGGATTTGGTTGAGTTAAACCCAGTGATGATTTAACATCACAAGCCGCAAATGTACTGCAGCATACATCAGGATGCGGTAATAATTGTTTTTCTCATTGGAAGTCAACTGTGATGATACTATATCTGGTGCCTGTTTTTTGCAAGAGGAGGCTGAAGCCTAACACACACACATGCATCCTTTGGGAGTGGAACTCCCCACCAGCACTAAGCGGTGGTACAGCACGCTGCTGTTGAGCTAACGCTCTGGGTTACATCTGGTGTCTTTAATTCGATAAAAAAATGGTTAAATCTAGGAAACCCCTAGGGATGAGAAAATGAACAAAACTCGTTTTTCAAGAGTAAGAATCGGAAACACTCTCTCCCCTATAACCTTTTCTTATCCTTGCACCCTCTACGGCAACGAACAGAGTCGGCACTATATCAACTCCCAACCTGCGTCTGTTCGTTTTCAATAGTGAGTGAGTGCGTGCACGGGCGCGTGTGTGTAGAGAGAGAGAGAAAGATATATTTGCATATACCTGATCATCAACACATGCCTGTGAAAATTCCTTCTGCCGCACACACCTATCATCGTTCTAATTAAATGCCAAGCAGTTCTTCTGCCCGGCACTAAACTTGTTGGGATTACAGATCTCCAGCCTTAAGACCCAACGCTTGCTGCAGCAAACCAAAAGCATAAATACTGTGAGTCGCAAACATTGAAGAAAAACTGCAAGGCAGGACCGTCAAAATCTCGTGTCCTGAAAGAATCAGCCGGTCTCCAAAATGCAACATGCATGTCTCAGGCATTAGCAAAGGCCAGCGACCATTTGTGAAAGACCCTGAACCATCAATATCAAAGAAACCTCGACACAAGGGACGACAGAGTATTGTTAGTGAATAATTAGCAACACGCAGTAAATGGAATATATGCAATACGTTACTTTTCTTTCAGGTACATGAAAGTGTTTCCATGCATTGGGGGTATCTAATTAAAAACTACCAGCCTTTGGAAAAAGTTTAATTAAAACCTATTAGCTTCAAGCCCCGAATAGAACAATAATGTGTTGACAAGTACAATCTGGGGACCTAAGTAAAACAGTTTTTACAGATAAGAAAAGCCAACTCTATCAAAAGTTCAGCTGGACAGATAACAAACCAGGTGAAAACTTCTGAGAGTTGATACATACGCCTGAAGCTATCTGAATCAAACTTCAAAACTCTCACACCCCACAAGGTACGTTCCACAATCCACCAATTGCATCGTGTCATGTAGCTAAACCTTGTGGGGCGTGATCATAAACAGTGGCGGATCTAGAAAATAGTTTTGGAGGGGGCGATGTACATATTTAGGGGGAGCGAAACATGAATATCACTCACAATTTCAGGGGACGGCTGCTCTCCCACCCCGCCATTGATCATAAATGAGTACAATCATAACCAAGTGTATGCAATTAAATCAAAACTAAATAATATCAATTAAAATATCTCAAAATCTAAAATAATATCAGCATTAATTCCAACAGCGGGGTTTACCGACAAGTCTCGAACAAAGTAAATAATTGCATTCTTGTATACATTCGCGTAAAAAATCCAACTGGCTTTGGACCTTTACAAAGGTTAAGAATCAGCTATAACCAAAAATTGAAAAACAGAACTAATTCATTTGGTTATTCATATTAGTCTATTGTTCTTTAATTCTCTATCTAACTCTCTTTTTAGTTACTTCAGATAGTAAAACAGATGCAAAGTCAAATTTCGGAGAACCCCTACGCTCCTCCTACAACGCAAGCAAGCAAACCAACGGGCTCTTCGGCGATGGTTTCCTTCAAGGAGAGCTAGTTGTTAGAGCCCAGTTGAATATAAGGAGGCCGTTGGGGTTCGGGAAATCGACCAGGCGTGTGTGTGTGTGAGAGAGAGAGAGAGAGAGAGGGAGCGCCTGGGAAATCGATCAGGCGTGTGAAGAAGATGACTATCGTTCCTTCAAAATTTGTTCGGACGTGCTCATAAGGGGACGGTACACAATGGAACAACACAGAGATGACTTCATCATCTAAGAAGAATAATGATAGACCATGCTGCTGACAGCTAAGATATCCAACAGAGATCGTCGGTAAATAAGTTGATAAGGCCTAAAGAATATTGAATTCTAAAATTATGAGAGAACGCATCATATACACTACAGAGTAAAATATTAAAATTATCAAATCCATGTAGGGCCAGGCCAAGATTTTATGGCCTAATCCGTCCGACAGTGGCGACTTTGGTGGGTCGAGCTGAGGTTGCCCACAGATGAAATGAGGGACGGACAGATGAGAAGATTCTTGGTCCACGTATTTGACGAGGTCTCCCTCTCTCTCTACATATATAGTCACTTTACCATCATAGACAAAATAAATAAAATGCAAACCTCATCTTTTTAAGTGTAATAGATGATATGAAAATTAAAATTGACAAATATTATAATCTTGAAAAAAGTTTTAAATGGTTTTTGAGAATTGGTAATGCTGTACTTATAATTAATGTAGGTTAAAATAAAGAGATACATAATGTATTCTATGCAATTAAAGTTAAAAGATAGAAATTATAGAGTAAAAATTAGACCTATTATGATATATGTTATTGAGTATTGGTTAATTAATGATAAATATATATAAATTATGTTTATAACAGAAATGAAGACACTGAGATAAAGGTGTGGTGTATTAGTTATAAAGAAAAACCATATCCTTAATGAGGTTATAGCACTGGATATAAATTATGCTTATTATAATCTAGGACAATTTTCAAAAACTACTGATTGTAGGGTATGATGCATTAAGAACTAAATTCCTCGTCTAATAAAATCAAAACCTAAGGTTTTCGCCGTTAATGAGGAAATGATTTGTATCATAACAACGTTAGTTTTGTTGACATAGTTTTTTATGTGGACATATTGATGTGCACATATGTCATATAAGCCTTATATATATACATGGAGAGAGAGGGGGGAGAGAGAAAAATTAGTACATGCATACATTGATATGCTTAAACATTCCTTAAGATCTCAAGAGTTCGATATTGAAGATTAACCGTTCAAATCTTCAAGTTAGAATAACTTTTATTGGTTATTTTACGTGCAAAAAGTATCTATGTACTTTTTTGTTTTTGAGATTTGAATTTCAATCACATATTTCTTTCACCAAACAATCCGATTTAAAAGCAAGTTTAAGCAAACGTTGATGTGTGCATGGACTATGCTCTCTCACTCTCTATATATAAAGTTGCCGCAGCAAGTATAATTAATTGCATTCTTGTATACATTGGCGTAAAAATCCAACTGGCTGTGGACCTTTACAAAGGTTAAGAATCAGCTATAACCAAAAATTGAAAAACAGAACTAATTCTTTTGGTTATTCATATTAGTCTATTGTTCTTTAATTCTCTATCTAACTCTCTTTCTATCGTTCCTTCAATATTTGTCCGGACGTGTTCATAAGGGGACGGTACACAATGGAACAACACAGAGATGACTTTATCATCTAAGAAGAATAATGATAGACCATGCTGCTGACAGCTAAGATATCCAACAGAGATCGTCGGTAAAGAAGTTGATAAGGCCTAAAGAATATTGAATTCTAAAATTATGAGAGAACGCCTCAAAATATATTGCATATACACTACAGAGTAAAATATTAAAATTATCAAATCCAGGTAGGGCCAGGCCAAGATTTTATGGCCTAATCCGTCTGACAGTGGCGGCTTTGGTGGGTCGAGCTGAGGTTGCCCACTGATGAAATGAGGAACAGACATATAAGAAAATTCTTGGTCCACGTATTTTACGAGGTCTCCCTCTCTCTCTCTCTCTCTCTCTCTCTCTCTCTCTCTCTCTCTCTCTCTATATATATATATATATATATATATATATATATATAGATAGATAGATAGATAGATAGTCACTTTACCATCGTAGACAAAATAAATAAAATGCAAACCTCATCTTTTTAATTGTTATAGATGATATGAAAATTAAAATTGACAAATATTATAATCTTGAAAAATTTTTAAATGGTTTTTGAGGATTGGTAATGTCGTACTTATAATTAATGCAGGTTAAAATAAAGAGATACATAATGTATTCTATACAATTAAAGTTAAAAGATAAAAATTATAGAGAGAGGGAGGGGGAGAGGGAGAAATTAGTATGCTCACACATTGTTATATGCTTAAACATTCCTTAAGATCTCAACAATTCGATATTGAAGATTAACGGTTCAAATCTTTAAGTTAAAATAACTTTTATTGATAATTCTACGTGCAAAAAGTATCTATGTACTTTTTTGTTTTTAAGATTTGAATTTCAATCACGATCAAACAATTCGATTTAAAAACAAGTTTAAGCATAGGTTGATGTGTGGAGAGACTATGCTTTCTCACTCTCTCTCTCTCTATAAAGTTGCCACAACAAGTATAATTAGTATTTAATATATAAAAATTAAAATATTAAAATAGATATTGCTTAATATGTATACTATTATAATTAAAATGTAATTAATATTTTGACAATAACTACCTATTAATTAATATCAAATGATACTTAACAGATATTACTTAGCACTTAAAATTATATTACTATTTTAATATAAATTATATTAAAAAAAGTATATATTTATTAAATATTATAAACATTACTATCATAAAATATTAAATTTATTTATTATAAATTGATACAGCTTGGCATCGTCTTAAATTTAGATAACAAAGTGTCAAACTTGTATACGGCATGATAGTTTTTTAAATTTTCTTATAAATCTATCGTTAGGAAAAAAGCGTAAAGCCAAATTTATCTTGATTACCACCACGTCACTGATGCAACGAATAAGTAGTAACTTAGAGGAAGTTCCACATTGTCAAGTAAGTAGGCATCGGTTTACTTTCATGCCTCTCTCTCTCGGCCAGCTCTATAAAGGTAGAAGGATGAGGGGGTTCCTCTCCACATCCGAGCAGCCTCTTCTCATACACTTGCTTGCGAAATTCCAGCTATATTGAGCAGCCATGGCAGGGAAAATAAGCCTTTTCGCAATCCTCCTTATTGCCCTAGTCTTAACACCTTCCGTTGTGTTTGCTCGAGACCTTGAAACCACAAGTACGTATCATGATGTGCTTCTTCTCCATAAATTCCTCTTTTGTTCTTCCTTTTTCCCTTTGTTACTCTTCCCTCAACTGTAAGGAGCCATGACCATGGAGGCAGGCTTTTTCTTTTCTGTTGATAAACTCCATTAGCTTATTTATGTTTTTCCGTTTCATCTTTAATTCTCCATGTGCGTGCACAGTTTTCATCGGTTTTTTAAATCTATATCTATATCTATATATGTTTAAATATTCTAAAAGGTTCGATCTTACTGATATTTTAAGTAAAAAATGTCAACGCATTTATTGTATTCGTAGAAGATATCAATGTATTTTTTTTCTTTTGAATTTCAACTACGCTTAAGCATAAATTAACGTGTGCATGAACTCTTTATATTTATGTGTATCTATATATATATATATATATATATATATATATATATATATATATATATATATATATATATATATATATATATATATATATATATATATTAGTATTACATATAACAAACAGCCAAGAGATTGATGACGAAATCCACGAACAAGGCCAGCTGGGGTGGGCTAGTAACAAAGCCTTAACTGAATTTGTTTACTGTTATAATTAACACATTTGAAGATTAATGATGCTGCGTATGCATAACCTTTCATCCTCTTTGGATCTCTGCAGGCAAAGTGGCTGTGAACCAAGCGCCTTTGCTTCGCGCTGTACTCGGTCAAGCGCTGGACGACGCCTGCGTCTGGTGCTTGATTGGTAGAACATACTGCTGTGGGAACCTCCTCCACTGCTGTGGGAGTTGGTGCTGCAGAAATCCCTGCTGTGGCAATAGGTGCTGCTAAAATGTGAATGTGTGCTCATCATGCATGCGTGCATTATGGTGATGTATGCGGATATGCATGATTCGGTTAAATAAATGAGCTTGGTTGGCGTCGTGCAACCTATGCTTTCTTTTATCTTTTATGTATCTGTAATACTCATCATGGCTTTGACGCTATGTTCTCTGCAAAACTATGCATAAATAAAGCTTGTCTCATGTTATTCCATGGAGTTGGCTTAATAGGCTTGCATACAAGAAGAATATGGGAATCCCCAAACGAACAACATCACTTTCAGGATTGAAACCCAGAACATGTGCAATGATATTTGTCACGACGTATCAAGTACAGCTAGCGATGAAAACTTCAAGCACATATCAGTCAACATGTGACCTCTCTCCAAGTCTTAAATTTTATGTTATGGATACGGAGACAAGAAGCTTCGGACGGGTGGATCTCGTGGATATGGGAGATATCCTAGATCGATTTAGGTGTGATATTGGTGAGAGTAATTGGGTAAATATATGACTTTACTAGTGTGGTATCCACCTACTTTATCTTGTAGACTTTAGGGGTTGGACACAATCATTAATGTCCTAAACTCGATATGTTGAGGGTGCTATCGGAGAACACATGGATGGACAAGAGCTGGTGAGTTCGGGAGACTCTTACGGCATGACTATGGTTGGACACAGTAGAGATCGTATGATCGAAACTAAACTTGTATTATTAATGAGTGTTTGAGTATGCATGCATATTTAATATGTTGATACATATTTAAATTTATATATAGATTTCTTATTGTGATGTATGAATTAAAAACAACATATTTTTAGTATGTTATACCTGCAGAGAGACTACATCCATCTACGAGGACAATTGTGATACTTATATTTCTATTTAATATTTCAGTACGTAATTAGTAGAGGCGTTGATGTGGTTAAAGCAATTGAGGATAAGATCTTTTTATTAAGCTACATTACAGTAGGATTTGATAGGTTGTTTATATTGTGATTTTTCTTTCATTTTTTTGTAGTCTTCATTGTTATACCACCGTAATATGATAAAATTTGATAGGTTGTTTGCAGTTGGACTTGTTGTGTGATCTTATTGGGTTATGTTATCGTTGAATTATTCGGCCATGTGGCATGGATAGGTCCTACGTTTATGTGGGTCGTTACACGAGGTTAGCTAGATGGGGTGTGGTACACGGATATCCGAAAGCCCAAAGGATCATGACTAATTTCGGAACCAAACACAGGACTGGGTGAGAGACAAGTAGGTTCCGGTTTTGGATTTCTGTGGAACTGAAATCCCTGGTTCCGACACGGTGGCCCGGGTTTACCCAAAACTAGACAGGTCCAGTGATGGGGCATTGGGAGAAGACACCATTTGAGATGCTAGGACTCGACTAAGTTCTTGACCCCAACATCACACTACCAACTCCACAAGAGAGACGGCTCCTTTTCATATATGGCCGCATTTACTGTTGACTATTATTGGCTGCTTTCAAGCTTTAATTTCATGAGAGTGGATTCCAAGTCATGGGGATAAGCTTTGGTTGGAAAGGGGGATTTTTGAGGAATGAATATTTGGTAGTCATTAATATTTTTGATATCCACCAGATAAACCTGACTGTGCAAACACTGGAATCATATTTGCATGTGCTTTCTCATGTATCAAATTTAAAGAGTTATCTAATAAGGTTGCAGGATGAAAGTTAAGGGCCCCTATCCATACCTTCATATTCCTCTTGATATTTGAGTTCTTCACGTGAGTTGCAGGTGGAATTGGCACCAGAAGTGCCGATTCTGCATCAAAGTTCCGTGACCCAAGATGGGCGCTGAAGGGAACTGATGCAGTTAGGGCTGCTACACTAGCTGAGCAAGGCAGGGCGGGCCTCTTCCAGGATTGTTTGCCACGAGATGCCCAGATTTTTCTAGGCTTATCTTACACGACCTGTCAAGCCAATGAGCAGAATATAAGCAAGCTCAACAAAAACTAAGTTTTACCGTTCTTTATCAAAATTTATATAAACATCCACAACAACTAAACCTTCTTTTTCATATTACATACTAACGGGTCGCTTATATAGATTCTTTATTTTCATACCATATTGAGAGTGCATTCTTTATTATTTTCTTCTAATAATTTTGTGATCTTTTCATTCTCTTTTAATATTTTCATCATCTAGTTTTTCTTATCTTTTTCTTATAATTTTCTTTGATTATCTTTCCACGCGTTTATGCCATCTTAACCCATTTTCTATTATTTTGCCATTTATTAGTACAACTTCTAATTTGTTTCTAATAACTTCACTATGTAATGGTTTCTCATTATGTGATCATGCATCTATCTTAACATATTCATTCTTATCAAAATTTATGTTCTTGACAATTTAAAAGTAAGCCTTTTGGTCTCACTTATAAAAAAGAAATAAATCACTGCACTAGTTTTATATACAAGATTTTGTGTGCAAGCAATTGTCCAAATCGTTCTCAATAACCAGAGCCATCTAATAAAAAAAGATCTATGGTTGAGATTAGGGATGTTCAATAAACCGCTAGAGTCGAATCAAACCGATTGTTTGGCTCGGTTTTAGATGCTAAGCGAATTGGTTCGGCTGGGTTCTTATAGAAAAAAAAATGGTGGTTCATTCCACGGTTCTAATGTATTTCTGTAAAGGATTATATTTATCACGACGTGCTCAGAAGGAGATGGTCCACAAAGGAACAAGACAGAGATGACTTCATCTTCTAAGAGGAGGACTACGTCATATTGAAAATAATAGAGATATCCAAGAGAGATCGTCAGCAAACAAGTTGAAATTGGGCCGATAATTATGAGAGAAGGGAAATTCGAAGCCTGAAAATCGTGGCCAACCACATCACGTGTTAGAAAGTGTTGGGCGGGGATTACGAGATTGATACTATAACCTTTTTCAGAAATTGGTCGGCTTACCCCGGGGTGGCTAACAAAGCTTCTTTCTATGATTAAATTGATAAACCCATCTGAAGCGTTATTTTGGGAACGGACTTCTCTTCATCCGATTTAGTTCTAGTTTTATGATTAAATTGATAAACCCATCTGAAGCGTTATTTTGGGAACAGACTTCTCTTCATCCGATTTAGTTCTAGTTTTATGATTAAATTGATATATGTTATTTTGAGAATGTACTATTTAAGTTGAAAGCTAGATATTCTAGAGTAACAATTAGACCTCGTATGATGTATATTGCTGAGTGTTGAGTAATTAATGATAAACATTTGTAAAAGATATCAATGCGAGAAATAAGGATCTTGACAAGAAAGTGTGGTGACAAAAAGGAAAGACGAATTTCTAATAAAGTTATTAAAAGTAATTTGAGAATTGTAATAAGAAAAATTGTTTAAAATGATTTTGATATGGAGAAAGCAACCTATGATTATAAATTCGTCATGCAATAAAGTCAAGACTTAATGTTCTCGTCTTATCAGATTCTTGGACATGGTGCTTACAAAAACATGTTGAAGTGGCACATAACCCATGTCAACTTATTTATAAAACAACTACCTATTAGTTAATATTAAATGATATCTAATAGATACTACTTAGTATTTATTAAAAGTATATTATTATTTTAATATAAATTAAATGATATCCTTTTTAAAAAATTATTTTTTTGTTACAAAGGAGTCCAAATCATAAATCTCTCTTTCACATACATGCATCCCATGGGAGTTTAACTCCTCACCAGCAACAACTGCGCCGGAGCGTTTGCAAGTTGAGCTTATGCTTTAGGTGCATCACATCTTAAAATTGAAAGGACATTCCTATTTCTGTTTTTATAAGCAAAGAAAATTATTGACAGACATGGATGTATAATTGATTTTCATTGTTTCTCTGTCTCTGTCTCTCTCTATACACTCATGAAATCTAGATCCTCCTAACTGAGAGAATCTTGATTCTCTTTTATGGAGAACCCATGTTCCATGATTGTATATATTTAAAAGACATGAGCAAAAAATTAGATTGTATAGATTTGAATTAATAAGAAAAAATATAAATGTTAAACAAGTACACTAATAAAAAGTGTAGACAATTTGTATATTTTAGATTCAAATGTAGCCGTTTATTTTTTGAATGAGCGAGATTTTTATTGAGATATGCTACTCGTTTTTCAAGAAAAGTCCAAGTGGGCCTTGATAGCAGGAGGCTAGAGGGCTATAAGTTCATCGGGTTTGGTGTCGTCATGGGTTTGAATAATTCTCACCTGATTTGTGCGGATTTCTAACCTACAGATGTAGATGTTCGGTTTTAGCGGTTTCGAACTGTTGGTCCAACAGTTCCGATTTTGGGCTGATTTTCGAAAACGATGAACCGTAATCGAATAAGAACGTCTATGGAGATGATTTCAGTGAATTGAGAAATAGGGACGAATATGAATTGATCTAAGGTTGATCAAGTGATAATTGTGAATGTAAGTTGGACGCCAGTGCCATCGATGCCACTTTCGAATCTTTACTACTTGTCTTTGGTGTAACCATGAGGGTGAGAAATCAACGTGAATATATCAAAGAGTGATTACTGGATTGGAGCCAACTTTAAGTGGAAGAAAATTCTGGTTACCTTCTGGAGTTCTCAATCCCATATACTTTGATTTCTCACATTAGGATTTCACTTGATTTTTTATACCATACTTTGAATTGTCAATCCTTCAATTCTCTATCTAGATTTTATGGGAGTGAGTTCTTAGCCTCGACCATTTCCATTTTCCAATGAATTCTTGAATTTATGGATACAGACCTAGCAACAGGCATTTGCTGGCAATTTCTTCTTGTTTGTGATAAACGAAGAACTTTCATCTTTTCCAAAGTTAAGATTTCTTGAAATGAAAGATCTGTCGAACTACGTTTTTCATGTGAAACTTGAACTTTGAGCTCTGGTGAAAAGCTGATCATCGTTCACTAGGATATTGATTCGCTTGATTGTTACCTGTACATGTCTTCACATTTTTCTAAATATTTTGGTTTGAGAAGAATTGTTAGAAAGTCATGTTTCATCTGCTTTTTTGCTAAATAACCTTGCGTACTGCAACAAACTCAAATATGATACGTGAAGAACTTAGGTGAAAAATCCTACAATAACTACTCATTTTTCATTATTGGAGCTTTTCTCCTTTCTAAACACAAAGATACATATTGCATCTCAGAGAGAGAGAGAGAGAGAATTATGAGTCAGGTTGGCTTGGTCCTAGGTAGAAAGAGTCGATTATGAGTCAACTCACACTCGGCCTTTAAATCATGATCCACTGCGTCATTTATCTTCGATGATAGATTATTTAAATTTGTAAATTTAAAAGTAAAAGTACTCTTGTAAATAAGGTGTACTTGCAAAAAAATATGCATATAAATTTTTTAGATTTAAATTTAACCACTCCAATGATATTTGTTTAGATTTGCTAATATCTATGTATATATTATAAATATAATACAATTTATAAACATTTCAGACAGGGTTTGGATCCACGTGGACCTGGTTCGCCTTTTTATTAGGTCACTTTGGCACAACCTGGAGAATATGTGCTCTTGGGTCTGGTTCAAATCGTTGTGGAACTAAACTTGCCACCCCCAGTCAGTGTTGGATCTATGTTGAGACAAGGTGGGGCATCCATCCTACCCAACTTTAGAAAATCAACAAGGTTGAGTTAACGGGTAACAATGCATATTTTGGCCGATGGTAAGAAATTTGCTAGATACACCAAATAATTGTTGTTCAACTTGAAGGGATGTATATTGCATCGCAAATATCTTATTTTTTGTTTCGAACTCTCGAAGTTTCCATCATGAACTTTTTTTAAGAAAGGCCATCCATGTAAGATGCAGAGAAGATTTGTGATTTACATGGTCTCTTAAGTTTGTCTTGTGATTACTTGAGGAGTCAGGTGTATGCTTGGTACCATATACTTCTTATTGTCTCATGGTTTTATAATTTTGGTAACATAGTTTATTCGTATTATCTATCTTATGATATATTGGTTGCAAGATAAAATTATGTGTAGTATAAGGGCAATTTAAGTATTTGGCAGTGCTTATTTTCGTTAGGTGGCTTTGCCAAATTAGGGTCTTCCTTTCATCATGTCTTGCTGGAGAGCTTGCCTGCACCTACGCATCCTCTACGATGATGACATGCCCATCACAATAAATCCAAACCATAGAAAGGTTTTTCTTCTATGAAGCATTTGAATCGAGTCTGGTGTTATCTTATTGCATCTTGTTTCTTTGCCGCATTTACATTTTCTCTTTATCCTTTTCAAGCGTCTTCATAGTTTGGGCGTGAAATGTTTAGACTTCTTTTGTTTGTTCGCCTGCGAGGTTAATAATTTTGAATCCAATACATTTATATTGCAGAGATGTTAGATATTGAGCAATATAAATTATAGGAAAGGCCTATAAAGCATAAAAATTAGTAAAAGTAACTATGAAACATGATCTTTCTAGCGAAAGTGTGCGGCTAAAATGGGACACTGTGGTGTGGTGGTGACGAAGAGTGCTCCACTTCTCTCTCCACCAAAGATAGAACTGTGTTTGAGGAGGTATAAAAGTAAGATTCGGAAAGAACATACAACTCGAAAAATGGGGATCCACGGACATGAAATATAAAAAAATCACACATGACAGTTGATAAAACATTACCAGTGCAATTGCAATCATCGTATTTACAAGGCACCATGAACAACTTCCCAAAGACTTAAGAAGCACTACTTAACCCACCAAAGCACACGGTAAAAACCACTGCTTTATCGTTGTTTTATCCTATCGGATCCTATTATGCTCGACACTTTTCGGGAATATGAACATAACAATAATATATTTCATACATATTCAAAAACTCTTAAAAATATTAAATTACATTTATACCAACAAAAAGCAACAAATGAACCTATAAAAAAATGGGCAATATATATATATATATATATAGAGAGAGAGAGAGAGAGAGAGAGAAGAGGAGAGAGCTGAGCAGCATGAAACCAGATAAACCCCGTAAGTATAAAAAGATCACTCCTCTTAGTGCTCCCTTCTCTCCTTATATCACCATCCAGAGAGAGAGAGGAGCAAAGAAAATCGACAAGAAAGGAGAACCAAGCGATTTAAGACAAATAACCACCTCAAGGTACAAAATTCACTCCTCATTGGTTCATTCCCTCTCACTCTATCACCTTAGAAGGAGAGAGATTGCAGGTACCGAGAGGCCCGAAGCCTAACTGCATTTCTCAAACGAGGAATTAAAGGAACGCTTGACACGCTTAGCCACGGACAGTGGGTGGTGCTTCTTTATCATACTCGACCAATATCATTTTCACGGAACTGTTTCTCAAATAACAGAACTTTCTGTTATATGCAAATCATGCAAGACTGAGAACTGCTATTCTCCTGTTCTAGTGTCAACAGACATAACACAGATATTTTCCTGGTGATGGTGCACGGCAAGCGATATCAGAGCTACTTGATTCGGAAGAATCAGTTTATTTGCAAGCAACTGCCATGGTGGCCCAACCATACTCAGGCCAAGGGAACTAGCCTCAGTTTTATGTTCAGCTTGTTTCAACAACTAAAAGAAAACAAAATATAAGGCAACAGCCAGTGGCTGATCAACATTGAGCCGGACAGGCTATCTCCTCCACCCAAATTTAAAAGTTCAACAAAAATTCGATAGCATATTTAGCTATTATATTAGTTCGCCCTACCCTAAAAATTGTGTAGATCAGCCACTGGCTGCAGCATGCCATCTCGCACAAAAGCTTGCCAAGTTTCTTTTAAAGAAAAATAATACACATGAAATGTTATAATGGAAAAGATAAACGAGATAAATCAAAACAAATATGCACCGCTATTAATGTGGCCTTGAATGCGTGGAGCATGACTTGGAACTCACCGCTGCAACATTCAACTTAGTAAATGAAATTGAAACCCCATTTGACAGGATAACTCTGTGGTCTAACAAGATCCACAAAGATCCCAACAAGAACTGCAAGCTGGTTAATCTGGTGTAGCCGTGCCTTGATTAAGCTCAGCAAACCTCATCCCCACACGCATTGAGTGCTTCAAGAACTTCTCTGCACAACGGCGAACACAGGTCTCTTCTTGTTTATCAAGTGACTTGCGCCGAAATGTGTCCACACAATCCTTAAAGCATCTTTCCACCAAAGAATTATACATCCGCAGACTGCATCCAAAACCATATGCCTCACAAATAAAGATGGGAAAGCCACACAAATGTACCAAGATTCAAATAACAAACAAACAACGAACTTGTAGCAGAAACACCATAGGTCATAGCCCATAGGCCATCAATGCAAGAGGATACATTCTACAGTTTTTTCTTTGCAGTATAAGCTCGGTATAAGAGAGCACAAGATACAATTCCATGAAGAAAAGCTGGGAAAACAAACTAAGCTGCTCTTGGCTCGACTCGTTCTAATCACGTTTAAGCTATCCGAGCTGAACACAAACACTGTGAGTTTGATTGAGTTAAGCTCATACATATTACATTTGAAATGTTTTAACCTTCAGAATCAACTTGAGTTCAGTTTGGCTAACTTGGATCGCGTGTTCCGACATGATCTATTAATCTGCTAAGATCTTCGTAAAGTTACTCGGTGGCTTTTCTTGCTCACGCTCACCTTGGCTCAAACGAACCGACCAGCCAACAGAAGCAGTATTTCAAGTCGGCCGATGAGCCGCAAACAGCCGTGCTTTGTACGATCGGCTTGTTTTAAAAGCCATGCATGTTCTGATCCATGTCTGCGTCTGAAATTACTAGTAGATAGTTCCTAGCAATTACAATATGAAGATTAAGATAATAGTAGTGGAGTTTTCCGAGACAACCCCCAAGTGTACTTCATCATCATGCCAGTCTTTAAGATGTATAATGCCACCAACGCGAATCCAAAGCGAAAAGCAAGCCTCCTCTCCCGTTAAATCGGCTTCCTGGATTCTTTGTTCTCATGCTGGTCAATTTAATTCTATCATATAAACTCAAAGAAAGAAAGAGATAGTTTTCATTGTTTCCTTCCAACAAAACATACAGCGCGTTCTCCCCGAATGCCTCAAATCATCAAACCACCAAATTCAACAAATCATCATGAAGTTCACAAACACAAAATGAAGCAAATAGTCGCAAGAAGAGGCATAAAAGAAATCACTTCTCCATCTTACGAGAACGAGATTTCTATTAAAACCCGAGATACATAAGAACAACAAATGACCAAAGGCGGATTCAGCGACAGAAAGCAAGAACGGAAATCCAAGTAAACCATAACCTATAGTTTCTTTTCCGATCCGTCGGCAGAGAAAGAGAGAGAGAGAGAGAGAGAGAGAGAGAGAGAGAGAGAGAGGAACCTATCACGGATTTGGAGCTGGTCGATCATGGCGGCCATCTTCATCTTGTCCTCCTCGGGAAGGGAGTCCAGATCACCCAGCATACTCTTGTCCATGGCGTCCTTAGGGTTTTTAGTTCACACCCACAGAGACTCGCCCTTTTCTTGTGCTCCCCAAAACCCTAACTTATGGGGGAAAGGCTAGAGCCGCTACACTAAACGGCATTCGCTTTTGCGGGTAAACTGGACCAATGCAGTCTGCGTCATGATTAACACGGATCCAAATATATCTTCCTCTTTCTTTTTAATAAGACTTGTTCCTTTCAGCATTAAACTTGTTTCTCATCCGAGGCAAGACCGAACAGTCCAACAAGCAAGAAATATTGTCTCCTTGTTAGAAAAGAAACAAATGAAGCAAATGAATATATCCAGTGTTTGTCTTCATTCATACGTAAGTTATAATTGGTATGGTCAAGGCAGTGGACGGCCTAGAAATTTTTTTGGGTGAGATATACTTATATTTTGGGTGAGGCGTATTTTTATTTTGATGTAACATCCAATGGTGGCTCCTTCTATATTTTTCAGATTTTGGTTGCCTCACCCCATCATCCCGCCACCGAACCAAGGTCGCAGACAAAATCTTCCTGTTTGACACTCACTATATTTGATATACTATGGAAGATAGAAAACATTAGCCATCTTCCAAATTATGATATCAAGGCTTATCCATAATCTTGAAATGGGGTTAAACTTCAAATTGTTTTCGGTTATTGAAAATTTACTTTAGTATCACTTAGTTAACTTTCTATATAATAAATGTCTAAGGTTTCAAAAACTCATCAGTATCCCATGTTTTCTAACAGTGAATGCTAGCATGACATAATGGTTAAGGCGGCTCTAATGTGGTACCAATCTCTAATGCATGTAAAACTTGATACTGAAACCAATGTTAAAATGGCACTGACATTTGACATGGTGCTAAAATTTTGATTTAATAAGTTGTGATATATAAAATCCATTTTATTACTCATACTTCTTAAAATTCCACTCCAATACTATGTCATATTTTGAGTATCAATAATTAAAAAATTTAAAATAAATTGAGATGGGTGATACATCATGTATTGCACAATACAAGGCATATCTCTGTATCGTACGATACGGGTGACACACCGTAAGCCTTACAAAGGGGTGCTGGCCGAAGAGAACCCTGCCTTGAAAGTGTTCTCGAACTCAATAGATCATAGCTGATGAAGTACAGGAAGGTGAATGACTTTTCATAATGGGCTTAATGCCGATACTATAGTTACAACTTGAGTTACAAGATGCATTCTTTTTACCAAGTGATGATGAATTCCTTGATGTAGTTGTACATGCTGTTACGAGTTAATTTCTTTCATATAGTGAAGTATACAAAGAAAAGGATTATGTAAACCAACACCTTCCATCAAAACGTGTTATAGACAACCATTTTGTGGAGTAAGTAGATGACAATCGTATACAAAATGTCATCCAACAAATCGTTTATAATCAGTGCTTCCAGATCAGACACTATCAACTTTGTTTCCATTTGAATATTCGTCCAAGTATCGCTCTTGGTTAGGTCTCTTGCTACCAAATACTCCACTGATTGATCCAATTGTGATTGCGACTCAAGATGCCAACTGACTTCAGCCCATACTTCATCAAGAATGTAATCCTTCTTGGGCATTGGTGGGGCAAATGCTGCCAAGGAAGAAAACGAAGGGTATTGTTTGAATGGCCTGTCATCAATTTGGAGTACTGTTTCGTTAATGCAGTCAAACAGCAACTGGTGGTTACTTGTACCCAGATCACCATCTACGATGCCACCTGAAGGTGAACGTTCAACTCTATTGAACAATAAAGGATCTATTGGCTGGTCTGTGGAATGCCACTTTCTGGGGGTTCCATCGCCCCCGAGCCCTGAGGCATTGAGCACACCTATCACATATGCTAGATCATCCTTTTCTAAGTTGTCATTCTCAATAGGAAGTTGGATGCTCTGAATCTCGTGCTTGGCAGACACATCCTTCAAATTTTCTTCATTGGATGCATCTCTTTCTTGAATGATGAGATTCTGTTCAAAGAACTTGTCTGATTTTATCAGTGAATCTGCAATCAGGGCATTATTGAATCAATTGACTGCATTAAGGAAAGAAATATGGTGGGGCATCAAGCATCATATTTAGCATCATAAGGGAAAAAATTAAAAGCAACAAAATGGAAAACAGCAACGAAAGAGTTACCTTCCTGGTATGGACATACCATTTCACTTGAACCGTCTTCCATGAGATGTGAAATAGCTTTCTCAGAGCGGCATTCTAGTGTAAAGTTTGTGTCTGAGTTCATTGTTTTTGCGATGGTACTTGTGTGTAAAATTTCCATCTCCCGATGGGAACTTTCATTGATATTCACATTGGGATTGTCATCATCTCCCTTATTTAGTTTTGAATATCCATAAACTCTTGAATCAATGTTTTCTACATTTTCTTGTTCTGTACCATAGCTCTCCATTTTCCTATTGCCCTCCGAAGCATACTTCTGGGAGAAAAGCTCAGGGCAAGACTGATCTGTTCCAAATTTATTTGCAGCGGGTTCATTATCTGCACTAGGATTAGTATTGGGTGTAGTGTCATATATTTCATCTCTTTTTAGAATGAACGAACTCACGTCTATGCATTTTAGAATTTCTTTTCCACTATTTGATGTGATTATGCAACTGTCACTACCTGCATATCCTCCATTCTTTCCATGTTCGGTGTTCACCCCTATTATATCCACTGCCTCCTTCCTTATCGCCTTACTGTCATATGGAACTTTGTGAAGGATGCCATCCATAGAAATGTACTTTTGCTCCTTTCTGCCCTCTTTAATGGCATACTTCAGCCGACGTTTTATCTCTCTCGAACACGCAACTACCCTTCCAGTCTCTGTCCTACTTTTGAGTTCCTTTGGTGAATTCAATGGAAGATTTGGAGCTGCATCATTTCCCGGAGTTCCTGGGGCAAGTTTTGTGATGGTTATACTGCTTGGCAGTAGAGTTCTTTTTCCTGTAGCGCACTCCTTTCTTTTTTGGTTGGTAGATCCTGTTTCTAGTGGTGAATCTGCCTTTTCCCCATGTCCTGAGAACAACTTACTCTGTGTTCTCCTATGTTTCAAATCCTTTCTATGAATAGGTGAGCTGTCCATAACACAGAATGATGAAGAGGAGCAAGTTGATTCTGTTTCTACACCGAACTGCTCCCTCTCTTGACCATGTTTTAACAGATCGACATTTGGATTTTGCAAAAGTGTTGGAACTAATTCTTTGTTGGTATTATGCACCTCCAGTGCATCCAGGAAGTGCTTGGACTGGTTCAAAAACAAATCTCTTGCAAGTGTCTTGGCTTCACTGTAATTCCGACTTAAAATGGCTTCCTTTGCTTCATCCAGTTTTTCCTGAAGAAGGGCATGCTTCACAAGCAATTGCTTTTCAAGTTCATCGAGTTGAGCATGCCTTGAGTAGATGTCAAAATTTGTGGTGTAACTGCGTTCAGATTGGCTATTTAAATCCCTGTACTCAGGCGAAAAATTCAAGAGGTATCCTGGAAAATTGTCTATGTCTTGAGATAGGTTGATGCTAAATGTTGAACTAGCATTATCAACTGCAAGGTCTGGTAGAGCGGTCTCTCCAGCTTCTTCATCACGTATTAAATCAAAATGTGTCGTTGGTAGTGAGACACTGGTCAAAGGAGATCCTCCAAAACTTTTGTTGGATGTTTCTTCCGCACCAAGTATTTTAATGAGTTTGGATACTCCCATGGTTTGGAAGGCGCCAGGGGTACTGCCATAACTTGTGTCTGGTATAGTGCTTGCCTTGTTGTCTTGTTCGACCTAAGAATGCATATTCAAGTATCAGATTTTGTGAATTAACCACAATAGAAGAAAAGCAATTTACATGTGATGCCATGCTTGATGTCTCATATATCTTTCCAATACATGCCCATTTGATGCATTGAATCAATTCTCATCAATAAACTAATTTCAAAACTAGAAGCAGAATAACACTCGTTCCACGAAAATCTCTTTGATGTATTTTAGTAGATTTCAGAAGACTCGCTGTCATGTACGGTTAAGGTTTGAGCATGAAGGATATGTGTGTGTAAGAGAGAGAGAGAGAGAGAGATCCGGACCATCACATTGTGGTGGTTTACTTTCTCAACCGTTATCATTGAGTTACTGAGGAAGTGGAGCCACCATAATAGGACTGACAGCATGTTTAGTTTCCTATTACTTGTTAATTCATCTATTTATAAGAACTACTTTGGCTTCGATCAAAGTGTTTTAACTTTTCATTTCTGTATCTATCAAATAGTCTTTGCTCAATGCAACTGAATCTTTTCCGCTAATAATGTCATTTCTTTTTCTAGGGAACCTTCATACCCTAGTACAAGATGTGCACTTAAACCTGTGTGACATCCCTTTTCTCTAACATGTGTTCAGATCCTGGATATATAAGCCAAGCACCTAATCTAATAGATAAGACAAATGAACTACGGATGATTACATGTTTTTTTCTCAAGACACAACAGAATCAAGAAAATGAATCTGATTAGATGGAACCTGATGTGGTACTCCTGGGGCATCATGAATAGATAGATCTACATTTGGGGCTTCATTTATTTTTATGGAACTTCGGCTCCCACTTCCTTTCCTCTTGAAGGATTTGTCACCTACAAGGAGTCAAATCGATTTACATGAGTCAAATGATATATCCTTCAGAGACGTGCCATGCTTGGTATCGGATACGGCCGGACCACTATGGGCTTAGATGGTAGCCCTTAGGATTTTATGGCGCTCTAATAGTACATAAGAAAATCAGGCTGAGCATCGTGCCTAAGGCTTAAACAGGTGATGACTTTTTTTGCAGGCATGTATTAAAAGTTAATATATTGGATCTAGGAAATATCCACAAACTAGGCTGTGATTGCAATAGAAATGTATATTTCATCACCATATACGAATCCCACTGCTGCAGGCAAGTGCACCACAAATGTATCCTATTCTCCGGATGCTTTTTAGCTGGATCCCGTTGCACGGCACCCACACCTAATTTGATCGTCTATGTATGATAATGCCACAAATACTAGTAACAAAAATCATGGGAATTCTATCATGCGAGCATGTAGATTAGAAGGTCTTCCTTATAAGCTTTTTTGGTTGTTTAACTTGGATGATTTCAGCAGATCTAGCGTAAATTTGCTTTGATGTTTTCCAGATAAGAATATCATTCTAGACATTCCAAGGTGCACGGGCTTCCAGCCTGTCTATTATCAAGTGGGACTCGGCGTGAACTTTTGCATTTCAGGTGCGTGAATGGTTGATAAGTAGTACCTGTTTTGCTGTGCTCTTGTTCAAGCATTCTCCTTACGTGGTGATGGCGATTGTGGAAATGAAATAAATGAAGAAGATTCCATGTGCAGCCCGGATGATGCTCTTTCATCTCCAACTTGTTCTTGTGTTTGTTCTTCTTTGCCATTGCCACTATAACAAAAAGTTGAGGGTTAACAGGATTTGTATTCAGTACAGGCTGGGAGAATATCATGAATTCGAGCTCGAACATAACAGGGAGTGCGCATCCTTCAATGAGAAAATTTATGTAGGATTAGATATAGAGCTTGATTTTCGGGATAGACAGTTGAGCGAGACTTCAGGGAAACGAACATAGAGCAGATTTTATGTCAGATATGAGAAGTGAATATGAAAGGCGTGTCCTGCATGGAAGGTTTTCAACCATTGGGTGTAAGAATCAAAGGAAAGGACAACTTAGAAAATGATGAAGACTACCTGGAAGAATGTGTTTGGAGAACAAGAGCAAACTTGCAGGTGCAATTTCTCGTGGACGAGAGAGAGAGAGAGAGACTTGTTTAATTATTTTTAGGAGTAGAGATGCCCGTCTTTAGTTTCTCCCTGCTTGTTAATTATTTTTAGGAGTAGAGATGCCCATCTTTGGTTGCTCCCTGCTTGCAGCACAAATATAGGGCCAGTTAACATAGCTCATCCTCTCGTTTCATTTCCCTGGAGTTGATCAGATAATGATCTGACTTGGGGCCAGAAAGCCCATTACTTTGGGTATTTGTAATGTTAAGAAGTTTCGGGCCATTTAGAGGATAAAAGAAAAAATGAAGGGGAAAGCTTTGCCAATCAAATTCACGTGTACGGTGCACGTGTTCAATCAAATTGCCTTCTAAGCCCCATGCACGAAGTGAGAACATGAAATAAGAAAAAAAAACATAATACAACAGCAACCAAGTCTTTTCCCATACTAAGTGGGTTCATCGATCTCACAATCTTCTAACGTATTAGGTGATTGTTCGTATTTGTGCAACCAAATTATTATTGTAATTTAAGCAAGATGTGTATTTTAAATGGCATGCGGATTACTCTATTTTATCTTTTCAGAATGTACCTATTGTGAGAGTCTTGTTATTTCATTGCCGGTCCAAATTACTGATAAAGGGGGAGGGCTGTGTTAGGTAGCCAATAACCAACGAGAAGATGAGGGGGCATCCCTTCTCTGGGATGCATTGCAGATCCAAATACAGTGAGGTGTAAGAGCTCCACTTATGTGGAGTAAACAAATTCTAAAGCCCAAATGTGGACAAAGATGCTTCTTCTATTACATTAGCACTTATATGTAGTTTAGATGGTTTAAGATCCAGCATTTTCAACATAGACAGATATCAAAAGTGAGGAGGCTAATGTAAAACCATGAAGCTTTGGGTTGATACTTGGAAAGTTGGTATGTTAAATAACAATATCATGTAAGTGGTTGATACAATGATGTATGGCTATAAGAGACTGAAGTCGATTGCAAAAAAAGCTAAGAAGATTGAAATTTGAGTGATTATGGCACTCACATTCTGATAAAGAGAAAGCTCATATTTGTAGGTGAAATAGTAATGAGATTGAATTATGATGGTCCAGTTGGTGCTAGGAGAAGAGGTAATCAATATTATTTGTACTTACATATCTCCTGGGATTGGGACAAAGAGTAAAAGAGGAGTTCTACAAGGAGCTAGATAATATAATCTAGAATCCCAAAAGAAAAATGGTTCTTCCAGATGGAGCTTCAAATGGACATGTGAGTAGAAACACTTTATATTTTCAAAGTTGGAACTATGGTTGTGGGAAATAAACAAAGACCAAAAGAAAGTCTTAATTTTAGTATGGCCACTGGCCTTTTCGTAAAACAACAGCAGCCAAATATTTTCTCAAACTAGGTGGGGTCAGCTATATGGATTCTTGGATGTCATAGAGCTCGATGTTGAGCCATATTATCAATTAACTCTAAAAAATCCATACACACCTTACAACAGTTTTCTTTGAATCACCATGTGTGTCTCCCTCTCATCTTTATCTCCCTTAAGTATTTAATTAGCTTTTCTGTAGGAAACTGTAAAAAATAGTTATTTGTAAGAATAAATTACCATAAATATAAATGTTGCTTGAACAGAAGAGGATCAAAATTGTGTTCTAAATAAGAGAGACAATTCTAAGGTGTTAGGACATTTGAATCGAGGTCAAATGGGGTTATGGTGAGAACGTGTGAGAAATTAGATGATGAACGCTTCAAAAGTAGAGGAAGAAAGCATTAAGAAAATTATACAAGTGGACTCAAGGACCGATCGGATACAAGATGGAGCACAATTACAACTAAGAATCTATGTACTTGATACCCACTTAGTTTGGAAGAAGGCATGGTTTTGATTTAGTGTAGGTGAAATTTTACATTAGCAAGTGTTTGCTAATTGATTCAAATGTTGTGAAGGCTTTGCTTTCAGGATGCTCGGCAGGGGATTGGCAATGTTTTTGCACTGTGATGATTTTCGTTCACACTAGCCAAAAGATACTACTGTTAAGTGTCTCGCAGATGGTGGCTTCTTTCTGAACGAGTATGCATAAAATCACTTTGGCCTTCTTCACTATGAAGGAAAATTTTCAGTAAAGCATAATATATATACATATACATATACATATACATATATATATATATATATATATATATATATATATATATATATATATATATATATATATGTATATCACATGAATGCAGCAATCTGGTAAGTGCTCACTTTGTTCTAGAAAAGCAATGAAATCTCAAAGTCATAATAACAAGTGAACAGGGAGAGTTCAAAACCAAAAAGAGTAGTTAAATTCATCTGGGTTGTAACCAGTGTTCGCTATGCACTTGCAGTTCATGTAAAATGATTTTGAAAATAACTAATCTGATGTTATGTGAATTGGACCTTTGAACAACATTGCTTCTTTAAAATTCTCTGTTTTGCATGATAAAGAACCGGAAGCTTCTTTGCTAAAGCATTTTATTTAGCTTCTTATTTTTCTTCCTTTCCATATAAAACATGGGCATCGATTGTTATAAAAGAACCATTACTTAACATCTGAATTTTCTATTTGATGCAAAATAATGACCTTCATGTCCTTTTATTTAAAATCATTTTACAAATCATATTTTTTCTGGTAATTTAATTCTAAATATGATAGTTTAAGATGTTTTGGACATGTGGAAAGACGACCCAAGGACCCTCCCATAAGAAGATATTAAAAACTAGATTGTGAAAATGTTAAAAGAGGGAGATGACGATCACAAAAGTGTTGGAAAGAAACAATAAAGAATGATCTAGTTTATATTGAATTAACTGCTAGTATGGCACATGATAGGGTTATGTGAAAACAAATAATCCATGTAGTCGACCCCATCTAGTATGAAAAAAGGTTTAGTAGTTGTTGTACTTTCATTCTACATATATGAATTTGTACTCTTGTCCGCCACAAACTGTCTTGAGTTCATTAAGGTTTAAGCTCACATAAAATATTTTTTTAAGTTTTAAGGTCATAATGTATATCTAGGGTCAATTTTTCAGAGTGATGGAAGAATTGAAGGAGATGTTACGCATAGAATTAATGTTGGTTGGTTAAAACGGATAGAGCATCAAGTATTCTTTGTGATAAGAAGATACCATTAAAGTTAAAAGGTAAATATTATAGAGCAACAATTAGACCTACTATGTTTTATGGTTTTGAGTGTTGGGCAGTTAATCATCCACATGTACAAAACATGTTTGTGATAGAAATGAAGATGTTAAGATGGATGAGTGGTCATACAAGAAAAAACTATATACATAATGAGGTTATTAGAAATAAATTATGTGTGGCACCAATAGAGGATAAAATGAGAGAATATCGTTTAAGGTAGTTTGGACATATAGAAAGAAGATCAAAAGAAGAACCTCTAAGAAGGTATGAAAAACTAGATTTTGAAAGTATTATAAGAGGTAGAGGATGACCACAAAAGTGTTGTAAAGAAACAATAAAAAATGATCTAGCTTATTATGAGTTAATTGCTAACATGGTACATGATAGGGCTATGTGGAAACAAGGAATCCATGTAGCCGACCTCGTCTAGTATGGGAAAAGGCTTAGTTGTTGTTTGTTGTTGTTGTTGTTGTATCAGTTTATCTTTTAGCTTGGTTAACTTTCTTTGGTTTATATTTTTTTATTATGTAGAAAGGATATTTTTGGGAGAAGCATCCTACAGGCATTCTATCACGAAGTGATCAACTTACATGTATTTTCTTTGGTCTCTCACAGTTTGTATGCATCTTCGTTGATAATTTAGTCTTTCGGATCACATAAGTGATTCTTACATGTTCGTTAATAATATGTGTTGATATTTGGGATCTCAGTTTCTGGGATGGAGCATATGTTCCAAACATAACCAGATAATTTATCTTATTTATATATTTGTTGTATATATGTATAACTAGACCTTGGATTTATTATTTATCTTATCTCAATTACATACTTACATTAATTAATCTCTCTTTTTATCGGTCTTATTTATTTGGCGTAAAAACTTGTGTGAGGACTCACGAAGGAATGACAAATTCCTTTGAAGTTAATATTGGGTTACATCATGGATTAACTTTAAGTCCATATTTATTTATATTGGTCATTTATGAGTTAACAAAATAACTCTGCCTATGTAAGGGATCACTCTTGTATGGCCGATCTCAAGCCAGGATAAAGGAGGAGGGTTACATTAGGCTTCCGACAACTAGCATAAAACTTTGGCTGATTTTTATGCTATGGATTATACAAATTATGAGCATTGCGTTGGGGCGTCCCCTCTTAGTGACGCACTATAAATCTCGAATGAAGTAAAAAGTATCCAAGGGCGAATTAATTGCAGAAAGGGTTCCCACATCATGGATGAGTGTGGGTAAAGAAGTTAATCCCGCTACATTGTCACCCAAATGTAGTGAATAAATTGAAGATAGGGTCTCCATATTTTCAGAATGGACAGATGCAGAGGATAAGGAAGCTAGTCCTAGATAATAACATAGGATAATAATATCAAAATATTGTCGAGTAAGTTAATGGAAGTGATAGATGCTATGATTTGGAGAAAGATTCATATCCTATGTTTAAAAGAGACAAAGTGGGTTGAAAAAAAAGCAAAGAAGATTGAGGATAAAAGTTTTAAATGATGGTACTCATAAAAAAAAAGCTCAAAACAGAGTTGGTATTATCATAAATAAAGATTTAAAAGATAATATAGTAGATATATAACGATATGATGACCAAATCATGATGTTAGAATTAATGCTAGTAGCAGAGGTTTTGAATATAGTTTGTGCTTACACACCTCAAGTAGGACTAGAAGATAGTATAAAGATGACTTGAGGAGTTAGATGAGGGGCTTCAAAGAATTTTACAAAAGGAGATGATTTGTTTAGGAAAAGACTTAAATGAAGAAGGTAGGGATATTTTAAATTTTGCTATGACATTTGATCTCTTTATAGTCAATACAATCTTCAAAAAAATGAGATGAACATTTAATTACTTATAAGAGTGGTTTATCACAAACACAAATTGATTATTTTGTTTATAGTAAAAAAAAATCATGTTGTAAAGATTGCAAGGTAAATCTAGGAGAAAGTTAACCACCCAACATCGACTTTTAGTTATGGGTTTAGAGGTAAAAAATGGACAAAAAAGAAAAGAGTGCATTGAGCTATTCAGACTAAATGGTAGAACCTCAAAAGCGAGAAAGAAGGTATATTTAAACAAAAAGTACTTCAAGTTGATGCTTAGAATTATATTGGTACACCTTGTGATATGTGAAACAATATGGTTATACATATTAAAAAAGTTGCGAAGATGTGTTAGGTGAATCTAAGGAAGGTGTACCGACACAAAAAGAAGCTTGGTGGTAGAGTAAAGTGATGCAAAATAAAGGAAAAGAAATCATGTTATAAATTACATTATGCTAAGAAGACTAGTGAAACTTTAGAGGCTTATAAGAAAGCAAAAAATGCCATGAGTGAAGCAAAAGCTAAAATTTAGGAGAATTTATATAAAAAGCTCAACTCAAAAGAGGGTGAAAGAAATATTTTTAGGATAGCTAATGAGGAAGACTTAGTTGTTGTTTGTTTGATGAGTTAACAAAACATATTAAAGATGAAGTACCTTGGTGCATGTTATTTGCAAATGATATTGTGTTAGTGGATGAGTCTAAGGAAAAAGTTAATAGAAAATTAGAACTATGGAGAGAAACGTTAGAAAGTATAGGTTTTCTACTTAGTAGAACAAAGACAAAATACATGAAATGTAAGTTTGATCATTTGGGTACTTCAGAAGACTTAGAAATTAAGATTGGCACACAATGCATCCCTCACAAGGAAGTTTTAAATACCTAGAGTCAATTTTTCAAAGTGATGGAAAAATTGATGGAGATGTTACACATAGAATTAATGCCGGTTGATTAAAATAGAGAGGGGGTATCAAGTATTTTGTGTGATAAGAAAATATCATTAAAGTTAAAAGGTAAATATTATAGAGCACCAATTAGACCTGCGATGTTTTATAGTTCTGAGTATTGGGTAGGTAATCATCCATACGTGCAAAAGATATCTGTAGTAGAAATGAAGATGTTGAGATGGATGAGCGGTCGCACAAGGAAAGACCGTATACATATAAGGTTATTAGAAACAAATTAGGAGCAACATCAATAGAGGATAAAATGAGAAAAAATCGTTTAAGATGATCTAGACATATAGAAATACGACAAAAAAATGTTCCCGTAACAAGATATGAAAAATTAGTTTATGAAAATGTTAAAAGAGAAAGAGGATGACCACAAGTGTTAGAAAGAAACTATAAAGAATGATTTCATTTATATTGAGTTAATTGCTAGCATGACACATGATAGGGCTGTGTAAAAACAGAGAATCTATGTAGCCGACCCCATTTAGTATGGGAAAAGGTTGTTGTTGTTGTTGATTTATTTGGTGGGCCCACTTGTAAAGAAGCTTTAAGTTACTTTTAATCAGCATAATGGCTCTATTTGCATATCATGCTATCTAGTATGAAATCTACCAGATTTCCCGAAAAAGGGAGACTATCCAGCTTCATTTGCATACCTTTCGGCCAATATCCTGTAGGATATTTAAACGTGTTAATGGTTGCCAAGAGATACTTGTTGCTTTGTTAGGTACATTGCCAGCTTGAGCACTCTACCGTTTCATTTCTGTTCTTGCTTTCTCTCTGCCAGCAGCCCCTTATGATATTTACTCCACTTATAGTAGTTTATACGGCATGTTTTATGAATAGATTGCTAGTATCTGCATTTTGTTGCTTCATCACTATCCTACATGGACTCGAAACGTCCTTGCTCAAGTGCTAGCAACATTGCATAGACATTGTGCATATGCATGTGCGTGCTTGTTTATTTTATCTTGTTTACTCTCTCTCTCTAATTCTACTCATGTGAGGGATCACCCTTTAACTATGCTGGGTCACCTTTGCATGGCTGGTCCTAAGCAGCTCGGATAAAAGAGGGTTGCATTAGGCTTCCAACAACCAGCATAAAACTTTATCGGACTTATCTGTGATGAATTCTACAAATTATGATTCACAAAGAATCCATGTAGCCACCCCATGTTCTTGTACTCTCTATATATAGTGTGTGATAAAAAGCGTTACATACTGATTTTGCTTTTTTGCAAGTCTCCGGGGTGTAGCAAAAGGTCTTTCCTGCGGTTGCACCTCAAGCAAGGAACCCTCGCAAGTATGTCATGTCATCTATTCTAATAACATTACTTCCCTGTAATTTATCATTTGGCTGTCTAATAATGGCATAACTATTCGCTGTGGTGGCAATCCTAGTGCTTCTTCCCAGAAAATGTAATCTGTAACGTACAGACTCCACTGTTTATTATTTATCCAGCTTATGATTTTTGGCAGGTAACAACTTTGCTTTCATTATTCTTTCCTTGGTTCTTCTATATAGGTTCATTTTATTATTTTATCTCATCATTTCAGATACAAAACGTTTTGACCCCGGATACAGCAGATCCAAATCGACGTTGGAACCGGTGCAAGCGGAGCATTGACTGCTGCACACCAGATCAGATAAAAGTATTGCAAGGTTGCAGTATCATTTCAATTAAAATGTGTAAGGACGACATTTAATAAGTAAGCCATAGTATGCTGTTGGCTTCGTTTTTCATTCTCTTCATAATTATGGACAGAATTCAAGGACAAGTTACTTGCAACATTAAGCCGACTGCCGAATTCCACATGTAGAGGCATATTTGTGGACTCTTGCTTTTCGCATTGTCAAAGATGGCTGAGCGAGACATGGCATTCACCAACATCACCAAGATTGAGCAAGAAGGTATGAATACCATCCTGTAGTTGAACAGGAGATAGTTTTCAGTCTTCTATTGTGCTATCTTGCTCTCTTTCCTCTCCCATCCACCTTATGGTTGACAATAGTAAGTGCAGAGTGTCATTCCTTTACAGACATCGAGGGCATCAATTTACAACCCAATTCAGTTTTTCACATCAAGTCCGTTTGATATGAACTTTATGAATGAATCTACGGTATCTGTGGAATCTCACTTGATCTTATGTTTCTGAATATTTAAGTGATTTTCAACTCCCTTAATCCCCTCCCCTCGCCACCCACCCACCCCTTATTTTTGTTTTCTCATATTCTGCAGTAGAAACTACTTGAAGTCTTGAAAATAGGGGTGATAAATTGGGCCGAGGGTTTAGGCTTCGGTTGGGTCACTTCCTGTTATGGTCAAAGTAGGTCGACCCAGACAAGACCAATTCTTTGTTTGAGCCATTTTCTTTAAACCCAGTACCGACATGGTCGAGCCTAGGTGGACCTGACTTTGACCGCTAAATGTTATATGTATGTGTATGTAAAATATACATATTTGTACACTGTACATGTGTATACTCTATACATGTTTTTAATATGCATGTATATATATATATATATATATATATATATATATATATATATATATATATATAAGAGAGAGAGGATGGGTTGGACCCAGATTGGACCAACTTTTCCTTTGTGTTGCTTCGGGCTGATCCAAGGGTGCCTAAATCCCGACCCAGGCACAGGTTTTGGGGTCCGGTTGTCAGGTCAGGTCCAAAACTGCTACCCTACTTGAATCCCTGATTGGTCTAGATGGTAGGCTTTTCTTCTTTCTTGGGGATGACCCGTAACTGGCTGTTGTTTTGACAAACAGACTATATTGCTGAAGCCGTTGGTTCTTTGATAGAGCGAAAGTGAAGCTAATCGATTGTCCATATCCATGCAACCCTACTTGTTACAACTCAAATTTTCTATAAAAGCTGTTTATCCACGTTCAAGCTTCAATATTCATTACAGAGATCTTGAATTCCAATCCCTTGCTTACCCACATTGGGTCATCTGGACAGGTGATATCAGCATTATAGAAAATGCTACCTCATTTATCCTTTAATATTTTATTTTAATAACTGTTATAAAGTTTTTACTCCTCCAAAAGGGTGTCATCTCCATATACTTGATTGTGGTGAGTAGCTGCTATACATCATATTTGCGTTTTTTAAGCAAAGCTGGATTTTTGACACACCTTGGCACCGTTTGCATATGTTTTTGTACTTGCTAGAATCTGTAAATTAGTGAGTCATTAATTTATCCACACCGTAATGATTGGGATAAAGAGGGTGGGAAAACAAAGTGCCGACGCAATAGGCTGATTCAGATCGTTGGGTTTCCAATTCATGCAGGATGATTTCAGGTACTTCATCAAAGGTTAACGGCCTATATAGCATATACAAAGTTTTGACATCATTTTGTAGTGCACTTTCTATGTAGTTGCAGAAGGGCTGACCATTTACAACAACATTCTCATATTAGATGGGGTTTGCTTATGTTAATTCAGGAACCTCATTATACAGTGGCCGCAGCTTATATGGATTAGTGAACGGTTGCCAGGTTGAGTTAGTGTTGGCACATAAGTCACATGATTGAATATATATATATATATATATATATATATATATATATATATATATATATATATATATATATATATAAGTACATGTTCAAATCTGTCCATGCTTAAATTCGCTCAAAGATTTCTATCATTTGGTCAATATAATTAATGATAGATATTTCAATTAAAAACAAAATGTATTGTTATGTATGAAGTATGAAAAAGTATAATGGTACACTTGTTTTTTTAAATTCAAATTTCTATAATCTATTTAACTTTTTAATTGGATGATTAGGATCAGTGAGGACAATTTAGCATGATTAATATGCCATATTCATAAGACATGCCAACCAAGTTAGTCAAATTGATGTACATATTTGATTCGTCAAAGTTTATCTTTACGATAATTGTTCCGCTGAAAAGTTACTCTTTAACTTGCTGAACATAGCAGCAAAGTCCAAAATGTATTCATGAATACCATTTCACAAAGGAGAGTGACAATGACAGGATCACTTATGTTACCATTTTTTGGGCATTAGTATCTGCAATCATATATATCTCTTTTTTTATAAATACCAAAATTATCCTTAATATGAATACTCATTCCTCTTACCTTCCATCCCAATATTTCTCTCTCCTCTATCATTCAAACTCTCCTCTCTCCCTCAATTCCAACAAAGGTATATCTAGCCGGATTTCTTTGCTACAGTAGTGGAGGTAGGTTTCACTTAGCATTGTTGTCTTCTTTACACCTCAATTGCATATTCTTACTAATTTCTTAAAAAAAAGATAGAACAAAGAAGAAAAACAAAATCAAAACAAGAAAAATAAAATCAATAATAAGAAGAGATACAACTCAATAATATGAAAGCAAAAACAATTGTAATAATCAAGAACAAAAGAAGAAAAAAGACAATTAAGAAATATACAAGAAAAATAAAAATAAAGAACTAAGGCATCATGATAAAAGAGATGTGGCTCGGGCTCTCTCTCAACGAGGGATTTTTTTGTTATTTTGATTGATTTCTCAATCGGAATTAAATATCAAGAACTAGGCATCCCGAGGGAAGAGATGTGGCTCACGCGTGTCTCTGTCAACCAAGCCGCATCTCTTCCATCCTAGCTCTTTATTTTCAATTTCGATGAAGAAATCAGCCAAAAATGTATCAAAATAACTAAATATCAAAACCAAATCAATAGCATAGATAGATAAATCAATGATTTTTTTTTAAATTGACCTTTTTAATACCATCTTTTTTTGTTTTTCTCTTTTTTCTTTTTTATTCTTTCTTTTTATTTTTCAATGGATTTTGATCCATTCTTTTACTGAAAATAACTGTACATTGAGTCCGGAGAGTGAAAATGAAAGAAAGAACAGTCAGAAACGAGGGTGTGCATGCATCCTTTTTTTGCACAAGGACACTGACTAATCTGGTTTGAGTTTGGTCAGTCTCTATTGGGTAGATCTAGATATATCCGGTTTCAGTTAGCCCGGAACTTGAAACCATCTCGAAATCAGTAAATTTATTAAAGAAAGTAAAATTTATAAGAAATATTTTTAGAAAATACCAAAACCAACAGTTTGAAACCGCTGATTCTGGTTCTAGGTCCAGCCGGTTTCTAGCCCAGCTCAGTTCCGGTTGAAACCGCCAGGCCAGTTAAGAAACCGACCATTATCTAGGTAAAGCTCTCCAGCGTTGGTTTTCTCTGTTTAGAGCCATGGGTTCCCTTCTCTTTTATTCTTTTCACTTTTGAACGATGTCAGTTGGTTTTCTCTGTTTAGAGCCATGGGTTCCCTTCTCTTTTCTTCTTTTCACTTTTGAACGATGTCACTCTTCCGCAAGTCTACCAACAGATTGAATTCTTATCGATTGAAAGCCCCTACATTTCCCATTCTCTTTTAGATTCTTGGATCTCTCTTGCAGGTAGGGGACTTATCCAAAAGAAAAACAAGTTTCGAAGTTTGTTGAGCAGCTTCAAATTTAGCTTGCATTTCACTGTTTTGCCTCCATATGTGAGCTCTGTTCATATCAAATACACAAAGATTAACCACGAACAAGCAACAAACTGGTGAGACAAGCCACGAAAAAGCCCACTTCAGGTTGTTTTACAACCCCAATTACATGTGAGAACTACTTAAACAAAAAAAATATTAGAGGGGTTTTAAATTTAGATCTGCCAACGAAATTTCTTCAAGCAACAAAACGAAGACAAACAGTCTTGCACAATTTAAGCTGGATAACTCAAAGAGACTTACAACAATAGCAAATAATTAAGAGGGATACAGTAGCAAAGTATCCTAACAACAAAAATTAAAAAAACCTTCATGATCGTCCAATAAACAAGGCCACCAAGGATCTACGTCAAGTGCAACTCACAGAAATGGTGGAAGTATCACCCATCGTCTTGGATATTTTGGTCTTCCATCTTTGCCATCAAATATCTGCAAATCATCGATGTTTTAGAATGAATATGATAGTTAATGAAGAAAGAAAAGAAAGATACACGAGTTGTAAGAACTACAAACATACATATGACCAGCCATAAACAACCTTACCTTCCTGAGACGGCGATGTTTCGCAAGAGCCCAGTTGGTCATGATCATTGCTGCCACCACAAGAAACACGTAACCTGCAACAGTCTGTGTTGCAATATTGAATCCAAGCCACTGATAGATCTCGGTGGTATAGTTAGCGCAAGTCACAATGTTGAACAGAAACCCTCTTGGAATCTGGTAACCTCCACTACCATTGGTATTCCTAAGGTTCCTCAACAAAATATGGCAATAGAAATTGGAAACCTGGCAAATCAACCCGAAGATGAATCCAATCTTCATCTGCTGATCACTAACAGGGGTATAGAGGGGATGGTTAACATAATAAGCTATGTAAGCACCGAATGTCCAGTAATAAGCACAGTTTCTGAACACATTAGAGAGTGGCGATGTTGCATGGCTGAACCTATGAACAAAGAATGTCTCCATGATGCGCTTGAAGTAATGGAAGCACCAATAGTACATGGCATAAGTCTGGACGGGGCGAATTTCACGGTCTCCCTTGTAGCCAAAGTACTCGTAAACAGGTGCAAAATAGAAGATGGGATAAATGATGAGAGGTCCCAAGTATTCCCAAAAGAAAAGTGTACTATAGAAGACCTGGGGTCCTAAATCCTTGAACACCACAGTCAGATTTTCCCCGTTCCCATCTAAGTAGTCACGGACCTTCTTCTTGGAGTCAAGGACTGTAGGCCTCCCCTGGGAGCCAGAGCTCTGTGGCAGTGTTAGACGCTGTCTCGAAGGGTAGTATTTTTTTGCTGCAATAAAAGAAATAAGGAAATCAGAAAAAAAAGCTTCTGAACTTCCAGCATGCTCAAAATGCTAGTAGAATATATGACCCCACTTGAACAGAAACGCTTTAACACTTGAATGAAATACAATTTTAGCTGGAAATCTATCTAACCCAAATGATTGAATACTGGCAGGAAGAAACCACGAATGCACAATGTTTATCGGAAACAAGATAAATGCTAGAATGATTTCCCATATGCCCCCCTGGATGTACCATACAACAGCAGGTTCTGCAAAATTGATGAGCCACTCATCGTTCAGCTCATCTTTTACCTCCTGAGCTCTCTTAGTCTCATCTCATAAGCTTTACAAGACAAGCCCATATTTGTCTCACGTAGTTTTGTGTGACAAGCTCGAAGAGATCATGCTCAGATTGGCTTGGGCCACATAGTTCAACAAGAAAAGATAAAAAAAAATGCAAAGTCAAGCTTGGATTAGCTCAACTCACATAGGTTCATCTAGTTGAATATTCTAATACCTTACATCTATATCTTAGAAAAGTTGCCATTTCAATTAAATAGACGAGTGTTGATGCCCGAAGGGGTCAAGAGGTTTGATTTTACAATGAAATTTTACATTAAAATAACTAAATTCTAACTTGAATCAACAAGAGTTCCCTTAATAGAAATTTAAACAAACTTATGCCTCGAATTAAATTAGTAAATGGGATGAGAGCAAACAACATTAGAACTTGATGAGATGAAACAAACAGCCTTACAGCAGCTCATTCACCAGCATATATAGAGTAACAATCCTCATACAGCATGAAGCATCTCCTTCAATTTTATTCAGAAGATACAGAACGACACTGTATAGATACAAAAGGGAAGCTCAACAAATACAAACCATCACTTGGATGATAATTACCACATTGGTGGTCATCGTAACAAGTACCCAATGGATAAACTATAGGGAAAAGAAGTCTCTCGTGAAAAAATGCATGAACTAGGACTTCCTGAAGAACACAAGAACCTTTAAGAAAACAAAGAAAAATATGCAAAGGCAGCTTGTAAAATCTATGAATCAACAGGACACATACCACTCGAGAAAAGGTGAGCACTTGCAGTATTTGTAGCAGTGACATAATTTCCTAACTAATTCTGAAAAGCAGCAAGGTAAATTGATCGCCGTTTTTTTTTTACTACATTAATAAGCAAGCCAATACTTGAGGATTGCTATTGCAGTGAACAATGACATTTGTTTAAGCTCAATCCATGTGAGCAGAACATGAATGAGCCCCTCATACTGCCATTATCGTGCATAGCAGACAGAGAAAGCTACCTTTGGTTAGCAACGATATATGAATATGGCAAAAGCATGATTCAATCAAGTGAAACACAAACAGTTCCAGCCTCTGAAGGCACAAACTCCGCTAACTAACCAATCCTAGTCAAAAAGAAGAACGAAAAAACTTTATGATCAGCACGACCTTATGATGTTCAAGGAATATTTCTAGTCCTGTCAATCTTAGTAGAAATCTCTCTGATCTTCTAAACTTCAGAAATCAAACCCAAAATCAAATCTTTACTTACGCTAATCGGGGTCAGCTACTTAGATTCTTAGTCGCCGTTGAGCTCGATCTTCCATCAATTTATTCAACTCAAAGTAGAAATCTATGATCCGGTCAATCTTAGTCGAGAAAAATCACTGATCTGTTCAACCTTTTCGTGGTCAAACAACAATAAAAGATGAGGAATGCCACCGCAATGTAACACTGAACAAGTTCTCTAATCACAAGGTATCTCTACCACATCAAACTCTCGTGTTTCACATGCATGGTGTATTTGGCAACAAATCCATAAAAGGGGAAACAGGCAAATCTAAAAGAAACATAAAGGGAAATCGTGAAACTCACTCCTGTGATGAATTGCCGCTTTCAGATCATCAACCGTTGCCTACAACACAAACAGTCGAATCACGCAAGTTACAATGATACCCCAAATCCAGAGAGAGAGAGAGAGAGAGAGAGGGTTCACCGAATCCAGAAGCTCAACTCCTCCTTTGATGATTTCCCTCCCACTTCTGGACACCACGCTTACCTTCATCTTCGCAGATCAGCTACACACACTCACCAAAGAATCGCAGAGAGAGAGAGAGAGAGAGAGAGAGAGAGAGAGAGAATACATAAGACCAGGGAGTTATGATTCTGGTTGGGGCAGTCGACCAACCGATCTCTATGCCTAACCTTTCAAATATTTATGTTCCAGAAATGATCAAATGAGTACCCTCCATCTTCGTTGATGAACGGTCAGGATAGGCTCTATCAATTTCTTCAATCTAAAACCGTGACTAGGTGAAAGGGAAAACCGTAGTTATCTATTAAAAGCTTCGCCATTCTAACATGATATTTTGGGTGGCATTATTTCCCCTCATATTTTCCAACCTATTCACTAGCCTCAAAGTATTGATCATATAATATGCTAGAAAACCCTTGTATAATGAGCATGCTTTCCGAGCTAGCGCAGCCACACTCGTGTATGATTTGTGGTCTAAAAGAACCTAATCACAAGTCGAGCTTGAACTTGCCAATAAAGAACTCGCTTGCACGCATGCACACACAAAAGTAAAATCATAAATTTATTCGAAAAAATTACTGAAGTGAATATAGCATGGGAAAAGTAAGACTTAAAAAGGGGCCTAGTTCTAGTGAATCAAACATCAGTATGTAGCAGTTCCATGAGCAAATCAAACAGGAAAGGATAGTTTTAAGTATCAATTTCAAGCACAAATCAAACATCAAATCATGGTCCATTCCATTCATACCATGGTTTCTAGTTTCATGTGGGCCTAAAACTGTTATTCCAATACCGAAGACTCGGTAATGTGAATCAAATACACTCTTTAAGTTCAATGAGATTAACATCAACAAGTCATGTTCAATTCTGATTGGCCTGTGTTAGCTTGTTTAGTTAATTATATCAAACTTTTATCACATTTATGCTAGAAAATGTCATCAACATGACAATTGGGTCAGTGAGATGTAATTAAATGATAAAATCTTTCAATTGTACAAGAAAATTGTATGAAGCATAAAAATATCGTTGTAATTTATAATCAAGAAACAAAATTCCTACTCAAAACCATACCTTTGGTTAGTCCAGTTCATAAACAAGCCGTATTCCTAGTTCATTTTATTTGTCGACATGGGGGTGTGGTGCGTATTCTCAAAGCAGTATGACTGGGTTGATAGAAACAAAGAATCTATGTAGTCGACCCATCTAGTATAAGAAAAAGTTAGTTGTTGTTATTATTGTATGGGTGCAGTGCGTATTGTGGAAATTATAGTGGGTAGCCTCGATGCTTGGAGATATACAGGCTATCATGCAATGGGGTTGCATACAAATTGGTCTTTGTTCCAGTACTTATTAGTTTCATGGTTTATGTTTGAATACTTATTAGTTTCTTCGTTGTAATTGGTCTTTGTTCCAGTACTTATTAGTTTCATGGTTTCTGTTTGAATACTTATTAGTTTCTTCATTGTTAAGTTTACGAGATCAAGTATTAAGAATCTATCCAGCTTGATCCACAATAAATCGCTGATGATTTTGGATTTAGAACTTGCAGTTATGATATTGATTTATAGAATCTATGGAAGATAAGTCCGATAAAGTTTTACGTTGGTTGTTGGAAGCCTAACACAACCCTCCTCCTTTATATGGGCTTATGAAGTATCTTGATGTATGTTATTTGCATATGATATTGTGTTAGTGAATGAGTCTAAGGAAAAAGTTAAGTCAAATTTTTAAAGTGATTGAAAAATTGATGGAGATGTTACGCAAAAAATTAATTTCAGTTGGTTAAAATGAAGAGGGGCATCTGACATTCTATGTGATAAGAAAATACCATTGAAGTTGAAAGGTAAATATTATAGAACAACAATTAGACCTGCTATGTTTTATGGTTATGAGTTGGACAGTTAATCATCAACATGTGTAAAAGATGTTTGTACCATAAATGAAGATGTTGAGATGGATGAGTGGTCACACAAAGAAAGATTGTACACATAATGAGGTTATTAGAAATAAATTGGGAGTAACACCAATAGAGGATAAAATGAGAAAAAATCGTTTAAGATGATTTGAACATATAGAAAGATGACCCAAGGATACTCTTGTAAGAATATATGAAAAACTAGATTGTAAAAAAATAATAAAGAATGATCTAGTTTATATTGAGTTAACTATTAGCATGACACATGATAGGACCCTGTGGAAACAAAAAATCCTTATAGCCAATCTCATCTAGTATGAAAAAAGGCTTAGTTGTTGTTGTTACTTATGGTCCTGATTTGGATCATGTAAGACTGGATGTGTATTTGATCCATTTGCATACCCATATATATATATTTATATGTATAAATATATATATATATATGCCAATTATATTATATATATATATATATATATACATACACACACACACACACACACACACACATATATATATATATATATATATATTATATATTATATATATATATTCTTAGACAATCAAAGGCAGGGATTTAGTATTTGCTCCTCCATGTGTTGGTTTAATCTTGATCAACAACCTTCTCTTCTGTACTTCACCAAATACAATATTATACCTAGCCAATTCATTAAATTAATATGTCTTTCTAGCACACAGGCACACACACATGAAAGGTCTATGTACATAACCAAACGAGCTTAAACAAGCGAAACCAAACCTAACGTGCACTGTCTGTTTTCAGCTTGAATAGCTCACGAGTTGAGCTGGTATTGGTAAAAGCGACGCAAATGAGCTCGTCATGAGTCGAACCAAGCCAAACCATGAGCAACTTGATTGATACACCAGACCTATGAAACAACCCAGGATAAACAAGACCAAGACCCTTGTTTTGCACAAGGGTGACGACTATTTGGAAGGCACTTTCACTATGCTAACTCCCCTTCCAAGGGACAGGTAATGGCGGCACTCAGTAAGAACCTAGCAAGATGAATTGTTATAGTTTTTATTTTCTTTTAATAACTTGCAATTCAGGGAGATCATCTTTAAGGTATTGGAGAAACACAAGGCAAAACTCTAGTAGTGGTCTCCGGGAGCTATGTTCGACACTGGCCCGGAAGGATTAGTGGTGCCGCGAATCGAAACTCTTGAGTCCCGGTTTAGTAGGTATAAACCCTTTGCTAGTAAAAAACAAGAACAACAATAACTAAATCTTTTTCCATTCTAGATTCTAGATGGTGTTGGCTATATGGATTCTTTGTTTTTATAGAACTCGATCATATGACATGCTACCATTTAACTCAACATAAGTTAAATTATTCTTTATTTTTTCCTTTCAACACTTTTGTGGTTTTCTTCTTTGTTAACATTTTCGCAACTTAATTTCTCATGCCTTTTTATCGGAGTTTCTATCCAACAACACTTCGCTAATAACAAAAAACAAAAAAAAGACAAGCCCTTTCACCATATACTGACCCATCGGGCCGCCAACATGATATCATATACTGTAATTGCGAATACTTATACTGTAATTGCGAATACTTATTCAATGCGAAGACCTTATTGTTGGTGATGAAGAGGAAGTACTGAATCCATACATCATGTAATGCGAAGACCTTATTCAATGCAGTAAGTAGCCCTTTGATCATGGGTGTGGCAGTTTTGGTGCGCATGGCTTGTTTATGCGCACCATGTTACTAGCGTTTGTGGTGGTTCTCGTTCATTGGTGCATGGCTATGAGCCAGCTGAGTTTGCTTGGAATCTGTCTAAAAAATTGCTTTAGGTTTAGGTTTAGGTTAATTGTTATGCAAAAGAAAAGGTTTTGTTGGGTAAGAAGTAATAAGAAAGAGCATGCTTAATAATAAATACCAAACTTCCATTCATTCAACGGAAAACGTCACCAGAAAAGCTTTCTTTGAAGAACCCCCTAGTTCAACTACTATCAATCCATGAAAATGATATAGAACCTCAATTTTGCATATTTTTCAGGCATCGTTGAAGGCTCTGCATCCAGTGACAGATCTACATTGAGCCAAGGTGGGATAACGGAATTTCAAAAATCAACTTAAAGCTTATAGTCCAGGATTTTCCCCACCCTAAATCATTGGACGGGCTAACCGCCTCCCCGCCACCCACCCACACAGACACAGACTCTCTCTCTCTCTCTCAGGCTATTAAAAAGAAGAACGAGGGGAAGTACCTGTGGTTCACAGGGATACACAGGAGAGAGGGGCAGATATTGGGGAAATTTAGGTCCACATCATGGGGAGTGGAGGCACCTTGATCCCCGTCCCCATGAACTTTTTTTTTTGGTAAAAAAAAACGAGGGCTAAGCCTGGATTGATTACATGTCTTCTCCGATTAGCGCCGAAGGACCATTACATCTCTATGTAGGACTGCATTGTGATCAACTGATTGAGTATGTCAAACCTTGAGTCCCACTTTGTGTTGAGAGGCTAAACCCGCCATTCACTTAGCATTCTTGTTTGCCTCCCGAGAAATATATCGTGTATTAATTTGTCATTCACGACTTAGAAGAATGTGGATTCTTGCCAACAGACGAACGGGACGAGGACTAAGTTCTCCCTTCATTAATTGTAATCCATCATCGATGCTCCATAATCTTTAAGGATGAGGTGTACTTGTTTTTTTTTTGTACACAGAGATCAAAGAATTTTTTAGATTTGAGGATGGATGAGTGGTTGTACAAGAAAACACCATCCATATACATAATGAGGTTATTAGAAATAAATTATGTATGTCACTAATAGAGGATAAAACGAGAAAAGTAAGAACGTAGGAAAAACTAGATTTTGAAAGTATTAAAAGAGGTAAGGGACGACCACAAAAATGTTGGAAAGAAACAATAAATAATGATCTAGCTTATTATGAGTTTACGGCTAACATGGCACATGATAGAGCTCCGTAAAAACAAAGAATCCATGTAGCCGACCCCGACCTAGGTATTGTTGTTGTAGGTAAAACACATACCTTGCTTCACCTTAAAGTGGATCCGCCACTGATCCCATGCCTCAGCTATAATAGCATTTGCAACGCCTATATAAAATACTACCCGAGATGATTATATAAAATACTAACTTTTGTCCAATGTAACTGTGGAAGAGAGCACTGAATTCGGGTGGGAGGTTTAGGTCTCATCGTGTGAACTTTGATAGTGGGCAAGGAATGAGCTCCTTTTCAGGTGTCCTTTTCGGGTTGTGGATCACCGCAACCATACCCATTCATTTTCCCTCTCTCTCTAAATTCAAACTGAAAGGAAGAACTCTGATGCAAAGCTAGCGACTGAGAGAAGGGAAAACCTCCAATCCGGAAACTCAAATCTCCTCTCATCGAAACTTTGCCGATCGATCCTCCCAGCGGCTGGTCGGAGGTCTCGGATCGGATGTCTTCTGTCTACTTGTCTGTCGATGATAGCGGTCTCGATGACGCCGAGCTCTGGGCAGTCATCGATTCGGCGGCAGCTGCGCACTCGGCCTCCAAAACTCATTCGCGCCGCTCAATACCTTTCAAGAGCACCGTTCCGATCTCCCCCAATTCCGCCGCCACTCCTCCCCATCGAATCCTTAGAAACCCTAGGCCCGTACTTGTGGCCGAGGATGACGGAAGTGGCTCATCCGCTGACGGCAAGGTCTTACAGTGCCGGCCGAGGAAGATCTCAAGGACCGGTGGCGGCACCGAAGACTGTTTCATCTCCAGCAAGCAGATCGTCGCCGTTCGCATGAACCCTATTACCTCTCCGGGAAGCTCGTCATCACCGAAAGGGCCGACGAGTTGTCTGGTGCAGGAGATGTACCCGCTGGTGGGAAACGGGCAAATGGAGCCGAATCGGCAGCTTCCTAGTGAGGGCTACGAACCCAGCTTGTTCGGAAGAGTTCCTTCTGTGTCTCTGTTCAAGCAGTATCAGAATGCAGCCATGGCGGTGAATCATCTTTCCTTCGTTCCCTCTGTGATTCTTGTTTTTTTCGATTACGGTTGTTTTACGTGTTTCCTTCACTCTTAACTATGTTTCTATTAAATTGTACGCCAACCAGGGCATATACACGCAATTCGAACCGGATTATGGCTGTGACATAAGGTTCTCTTAGTTTCACGAAATTGTAAAGCATTTGGTCTCTATAACATGTACATTGGTATCGAAAAAGAACCTTACTCCTTGAGGCGGTCCAATCAAACAATGCTCAGATCCTTATTCTTTTATGGAATGCAATCTGATGATTTTCATATACTTTTTGTGCACATGAATAAATAAAAATGACTGTTGTTACCAAAGGGATTTGAATCTGTGAAGCTTTTGGGTTTATATGGCTTGAAGTCAGTTTGAGGAAAAGTGAATTCAAGTTACCTTCCAACTCAAATGCTGAGTTTTGAGGAAAAGTGAATTCAGGTTACCTTCCAACTCAAATGCTGAGTTTTGAGCAAAAGTGAATTCAAGTTTACCTTCTAACTCAAATACTCATGCTTGGATTTCGCTTTAAGAATCAAATCTCAATTCTTGTAATTTTATATTTAGATTTCCCACTCCTTGCTTGGAAGAATTTACCTACATGGGACAGGGACATAGCAACTTAGCATCAATGCCTGCAAATGAGTTCTTGAGAAGCAGCACAAGAGTTCTTCTCAAGCGAGTTATTTAGCATTTATCCAACATACTGTAAATTTGAGTACGAATGCCTCCATAGTCTTGTTAGTCCTCTTTACAAGTTTCACTATAGAAGATACTACCTCGAGATTTAGCTGATTCTTTGCCTGTAAAAAATGCTTATAAATACATATTCTAGACGCTTTTTCATGAAACTGCAAGGACAATCCTACCTTTACTGCAGTTTGATAGATGGGTAAATGAATATTGCTTACTGTATGTAACATCAGTTAGCTAGGTTCATTAACTGTTCAGTTTTGTGAAAAGGAATAAGGAGTATAATCAGGCATATGTTTGAAAATTTCATTGAGCAGATACTAGAAAAAGGTGATTTTACCATGATTGGAGGACACCCATTTATCAAGAAAACTGGTAAATTTCCTCACTTCATGGATTTTGCATTCTTGATTAAAAGACCACGTTTTTCTTGTGGAAATCCTACAGTTTGTCTTCCTTTTACAGGTTGGAGGAAGATATCATTTTTCTTTAACATCTCATTTGAAATTAAGGACAAGAGTATAGAACTCGATCAACACCGGAATGTTCAACGTGCTGAGTTCGTTGTTAGAGCTTTTATGCAGTATGTGGTCACCTACCATGTCTGGCACCATACTGATTTGATACTGATCTTCATTCAAAATATCTTCATTTTCTTTTGTTTGACTGGTAGAGGTGGTAGGTTCTCGGATGGCTGGGGCTCATGTGACCGTGGAGAGAAAAAGTTTATGAAACCAAATCATGATATTCCAAGCACAGCGGAAACTAGAGCTAAGAATAAAGCATGCCAGGTAAGTCTAACAGTTGTTAGCTGTTGTTTATCTTCACTTACGGGCTTCCCTCATGCATATTTATGCCAGTATCTTTAAACCATCACAACTATGACCAGATTTGGAATGGATGTATCAACATGCAGAACACTTTCATATTATATCAGATAGGTTGCACATAAGCTCCTCTTTGAATCACATATAGCAAAGGTGCATGTGTGTCTCGTGGCGTTCACAAAATGTTGCAGACTTGCAGTGTACACAATCATATTGAACGTGCCCAGTTTACTGGTAGAGTATATGATGATATACATTTGTTCTATTCTAAGAAAAATATCAATTGATAAAATCATAAAAGCACCATATTGACAGCGGAAGACACTTTCATCCTTTATATTCATAATAAAAGTATTTTTTATGTTAGAATCCTTGAGATATTAAATGACATCATAACATTGAAAATAATAGTATAAAAACATTCAAGGACGGTTATATGTTCTTAAACGGATCTCCTGCCACTGGAAAAGCAAAACAAAAGCTTTCGTCCTATTCGATGAACTCGTTAAAAGGTTCTGCAATGGGGCGAACAATTTGCACAAAATCAGTGCAGACACGTTCTTTATACATCTCTCAAGAACTTAATCTGATAATATACAACAACTAAGCTTTTTCCTATACTAGATGGGGTCGGCTACATGAAATTTTTGTTTCCACATAACCCTATCATAATTTGTAGAATTCATAGTAGATAAGTTCGATAAAGTTTTACGGTGACTATCGAAAGCCTAACGCAACCCTCCTTCATCCGAGCTTGGAACCGGCCATGCAAGGGTGATCCCTTACATGGGCGGAGTTAACTTAATCTGATAATATGAGAAAAAAATAAGGAACTCACAAACATGTGTTTGTTTAGGATATGTTAGAGTGAAAATATTGGAGAGGCAACCTCTAGAAAACTTATTTCTTCTCAATTAGTGCATGTTTGTTGTCGAACTTAATTTAAGCTTGTAAGGTACGTTCATCAGTTTTAGATGAAGTGTCCTCGTACTGTTGTACATGCAGTAAAAGGTCTTGTCTGGAAGGTACTTCGATGATGATGTTTCCTAAGTAGAAATTCTACGAAAAGTGTCCGAAAGGCTCTGAAGGAGCCATTATTCACAGGTAAATCACGAGTAAGTCTGGTTAATGATGATTGAAAATGAATATTTGGAATGAGAAAGCTGTGAAGAGGAGTATTCAGTTATTAGATAATGAACATTTCATTGCTAGGAGTAATGTGTGATGTTAGATAGGGCTAATATGAAAAAATGATTCAAATTACTGAAGAAGGTTTCCTATGAGATCATGATCCTATGATCTTTTGATGATCAATCAACTGTGAAAAAGGTGAGTAAGTTGTATGGTTGTAATGCATGTTTTGATGTAGATCTAAGCTTGAGGAGAGCCAACGAAAGGCAAAAGTTTTTTTTTTCTAGCACTAGGTGGGGTTGGTAGCATGAATTTAGTTGCTATTCTGATCTAGGTCTAATCATACCTGCAATGAAGTCCAAGAGTAACATGATTATTTATGATTTCCTTCCAATATCCTTTTGCCCTTTCTCCATCTCTTTTGTATTGCATATCCTTCCAATTTTACATCTCCATGGAGCTGCATTTGATTGTCTTAAAAAATGTCCAACCATCCTAATTGTGTCGTCATTTTTCACACTTCCACTAGAAGGTCATCTTCTCCCATCTTTCTAGAGATTATTGATTATTTGACAAGAGATCACAGCATTGATGGTTTAACAAAGAAGTAAAACAACACCATGAAAAATAAAATATGCAAGAAGAATCTTTGGTTATTTGCTGATAAACAGAACAAGAGGTACCATTAAAGGTGACGTGAAGTTTGAACATGTTAGATGAACTATTAAAAACACGAGCACTAGCTGATCAAGGTACACTAGGAGATTCTTAAAGCCAAATCAGTCGACAAAGATTTCTATGAAAATTATGAATTAGGACATGAGGAAAACTGTCTTAACAGATTTTTAACGCTTGGACAAAAGGATTTGGGAATCAAATGAAAACCAAAATTTGCACAATTGAAATGAGGCTTGATTAATGTAGTTTTATTTTCAAAATATGGTTTAATATACAACTGCTAATACCACAGTAATTATGGAAAACAATGTGGATGGATAAGGGCTTCGAAATTTGATATATATATATATATATATATATATCAATGTTATCCGTATATAGAGACATGTATCGCATATGAAAGAGTAGATGCCTGTATCATATGATACGGACGATACATCCTATTTCTTTTAAAACAACAAAAGCGATGTGGGCAGGAACTACATGCACAAAACAACCAAGTTCAAGTTAGCATAGAATATTGATGTTATCAGGATGGTAGGGAGTGATATGCAATGGAGAGATGAGACATACACCCAAAATGCACACCAACATATTGATGATAAAGAAATTAACATAATTCACTAATATAAATTACACAAAAAAAATGCTTAACCCTATTGATAATGTCCCTATATCACTTTGTGCACTAACAAAGTAACTATATTAGAGTACCTATCATTTGATAGATACTTTTCAAGAATAAAAAAGAAACCATAAAAATAAATAATTTTCAAAGTTCTCAAGAATGGAAAAGACAATTTACTTGAATAACTTACCAATTATGACCCCATCTAACATTGGTAACTTACCAATTATGATCATGTCTAGCATTGGTTACCAATTATGACCACATCCAATACTAATAGGTGGCACAACACAACTATCTTACCTTAAAAGGTGACCTCCCAAGAATAAATAAGAACCATAAAATAAGCAGTTTTCAACAATGAAACAAGTAATTTCCTTCAATAACTGATAAATTATGGCCACATCCATCATTGATACCATGAATTAGGAAACTAGTCTAACTTAAAACATTTCTTAATTTTTACAGATTTTTATTTTAAAATATTTAAAAAAATTCACTAAACATTGTAATATGCTTCTTAAATGCTTTGTATATTGAAAATTTAATGGTGATTGATGAATATTTACTCAGCTTATGAATTATATGAATTGTTTAGAATTATCATGATATTTTTCTGATTTTTAATTTTTTTCAATTTTTAGTATTAAAAAATTATACAATGGGATACGATTCGATACAATACATATCGTATTGTGAACCAAAATGATATACGATACGATACGAACAACACTGGGTGATATGCCCTAAGCCTGTGCTTTAATAAAAACTGTAAAATCACTTCTCAGAAAATATAGATAACCATTGTTAGAAGGTATCTAGATTCTGAAATAAAGAAATAAAACTGGAAATATGTCCTAAAAGGTGAATATAAATTTATTAAACCTCAAAACAGTATTGTAATAAAACACCAAGAAATTTCCCTTACTGTGAAAATTCGCAGTTGTTCCTATTGCAAATACCCAGTTTCTCACCACAATGCTACTATGTTCCCTTGAGATAAAGCTAAGAACAAGCCTTTGTTAAACAATAGTCTTATTTTATAACATATCATAATATGCTGTCACTTGTCATGCATGTACTATGTTATTAAAACAAAGAGACAACATTGCCACTTCCATGCTATTTTGAAGTTAATGAAAGGCATACAAAATTTGCTTCAAACTCCCAAGGCTGAACTTCAGCAAGGGCACATGCCATTTATCAAATAAGTAGATACTTCAAAATAACGTTCACTTCTCTTCTTCACCAAAGTCTTATTTCATTTTCACCTTTTTCTCTTTCATCCAAGATCTAGTCATATAAAGATCCCCATCTAGAATGAGAAATATGAAACTACAATCTTGAGATATTCTAGGTAGCACTCTAGCAGACTATCATAAAAGTATCTATAACAAAAAGGTGAAGGTAAGATGAGTGGAAGCACATATCATGTTGACATCCATTTTGGCTACAAAGTAATAATTTTCAGATTTATTAATTATTAATTTTGCTAAAGGTGCACGGCTTAAATATTTCATACATTGAAAATTGAATAGTGATTGATGAATATTTATTCAACTTATGAATTATTTAGAATTACTGTGATTTTTTTCTGAATTTTATGATTTTTTAGTATTTAAAACAATACGGTGTGATACGATATGATACAAACATATATATATATATATATCTGTGCACTTTTATGTGGTACTTCGTTCTTTTGTTTGGTACTTCAATTGGTTGTTTGTCTCACCTTTGGCTTGACCTAGGTCCTCAGAAACGTGTATACATAATTTCAAGAGGACTTGGTTTGATTGTTCTTGGAGTGAATGGTTCTGAATCCTTGTAACATCTTGTATCCAAAACATAGCTTTCTCCGCACTAGGTGGGGTTGGGACACAAGACTTGGTTGCCGTTGTGATCTGTCTTGGGTCGTACCTGAATTAAAATCCAAAAGTCCAACTTCATGTTTTATGGTTTCCTCACTTTTTAGGTATTCCATGACCTATTTTCAGCGCACATCTTCCTACTTCTCGCTTCTTCAGCCTAGAGCAATAGAGCTCCATTTGGCTGTCACCTTTTAGAATCTTGTGTTTCTAGAAAGTTCCTTGACTGGTATACATCGCATATCTCAGAAACATTCATTTTGACTTCCATTGAACAACGAACATGGGGCCAATGCTGAAATCATTTAGATAAGGAATTGTGGACCTGGGTATCTCTACGTCAATAGGATTATATAGGGGATTTCTATGTAGGCTCAATTAAGATTGTGTAAGTCTATTTTACTTGGAATTGCTTTCCTACCCTCCGGCCACCAGTTCATGCAATTTGTTAAATGCCCTGGATAACTGAATTGTTACCGATTGGATTTTTATGAAGTTGCAAGATCTTAAATGGTTCTGACTGTCATTTAAAGTACATTTTTTCTTCTGTTTCCGCAATTAAAGCGGTCTTGCTTGTAGAAGTTGCAAGATCTTAAATGGTTCTAACTTTCACTTCAAAGCACATGTAGTTCAGGGCCAGTGTCTATGTGGTTTTCTTCTTCTGTTTTGCCAATTAAAGTGGTCTTGCTTGTGAGGTTCTTCAGCTAACTTGGTTCATTCATGATATCTTCATTAATAGTCCTGTAAAGTGCGGATTAGTTATGCAGGTGAAATATAAATATAAATCTAGGGCCTGTCTGTCAAAGTTATTAAGGACCGATGTACTTGTTTATGATGCTTGTAGGATCTACTTGGGATTGGAGAGTACCGGCCTGGAGTCGGTAATAATGCTTCACGATAGCTTGCTCAGATTCCTCATCAATTCGAACAGTTCTTTTGGCTATCTTTTGCAGGTTTTTCTCCTGAATCTCACTGCATACTCATACTCCATTACTGAAAGATCTGAAGAAAAGTAGCATCATGGTTGAATTCACTTGAACAAGAAAAGAGTGTGATGTTCCATGTGTGTGTGTGTAAGAGGGAGAGAGCATGTTGTATTTCCAAGTCTCATTAAGCAAAGAATGAAAGTTTTTCTTTTTCTCGAGTTCATTGGCGTAAGTAAACGGTAAGCAGCTCTTGGCTTCTTTTTTTCTTTGTTCTATACCTATGACATTTTTCATCCTTGAATTTGAATCAAGTTAATCATAGTGAAGCAAGTTAGAAGATGGACCGTAGAAAGCAGGCCTTTCACAATAAGTGTACCGTTGTCCCGTGAAAGAAAAAGCCAGAAATATTATAATATCTTGATATTAAAATATATTTAACACATTTCCGTTAAATAAATAATAAACCATCATATTCTTGGTCAAAGGTTCCACAATAAATGAGATAAGGGAAAAGGACTGGGCATATGATAGCATCCCTCTGATGAATCAACCAGAACTAATACAGTAAACAGTGATGGTGCCCACACTGCATGTGAATGGCCATACAAATCTGATTATGCATGCTTTAAATTTTAGAAAGATGGTATACAAAGGCTTGCTAGGACCTTGACTATTTGAAAGAAAATCTCTATTAAATTCTGTGTTTGTGTGCAAGGCGTGCATGTCTACCTGTGTATGTACGTGCGTGCATGTGTGTGTGTGAGAGAGAGAGAGGTCATTCTGGAAAAGATTTTGAGATGCCAGTGAAAGTATGCAGCTGAGAGAGTTTATGATGTAACGGAGCCTGCGCAACTAAAGAGGATGTTGTTTGGTGAAAGACAAGGTTTTTCCAAATCATTTAAACCAGAAATTCATCTGTTTCAAAACAATTTTGGCTTAGAGCATGTGGTTGCTATTTTAGAATGCAATGCATAATAAAAAGTTTTTTGAACTTGCCATCTCTGGCACGTGCCCTACAACATCCTCATCGCTGTGGTAGATCCTTGATTCATTTACAAGTACCATACTGTTTACTCTGAGCGGGTATACAAATGTGCATGCACCCATGTATATTGATGCTTTAGTTTGCAGATGCATGCATTCTCATTCATTGATAGCCCCAAAACATTGATGAATGCCAGTACTTTCAGCTCATCATGAAAATAAAGGAACGGCAGTTTTCCCTTTACCTCACGAGGCTTGTGGGCCACAATGGAGACAAAGAACTTTGAATCCTGTGACTTGGCCATATTGCAAGTTGCAAATCGGAACAAGGAAATTACTAGTCCCAAGTAATTGGCCTCCTATTGTTTGAGTTCCACAGGCATCCACAACTAAGAAATTGGAGACCGGTTTCTCAGTTTTCATGAGCGGTTTCCCGATTTGAGTTACGCGAAGCCGTCGTTGCCAACTATTGGGCAGTCAACTATGGATACGTGCGAAAGAAGAAAGATGTAAACAACGGATGCGAAGGCACTGAGTTGATGTCTAGGCACACAAACTAAATTCCATTAAATTATTTGAAGGAAAGCGAATACTAAGCCTTTTCCCACAATACGTAGGATTGATTTAGAGGGGTGCAATAAAAGGATTTTTAAACAACACTCATTCTAGTACTATTTTTGTTCAAGCATGCTTAATTTCAGAGTTTAAATGGGATCCAATGGTCAAAATTCACAACCCTTAAGATCCGACAAATTTTAGGCTGGTTGTGAGTTACCTAACATTACCTTCTTCTTTTATATGAGTAGTTAATAGTATGTTATAGCCTATTTTTTTCCTTTAGAGTGCTATAACAGTTGATATTTAATGTTAGGCCCTGAACAATTAAAATTGCAGAACTAAGAGGGAGTTGTCCACTATATTGTTATTAATGTACAGACCCACATGAAATTTTGAATTTTTACTGCTTTGCCCCCCTCTCCCTCCAAAAGTACTTTCTAAATCTGCCACTGCCTACCATCGTCAGCCACAACCATCCACAAAGACGAGTCTCTCACATTTTCCTTTTTTTGGTTTTTCTTTTTCATTCTCTCTCTTCATTTTTCATCTTTCCTATTCAGTTGCTTATCCCAATGAGGAAGGGAGGGAGAGGAGGGGGTTGCATGGGGTTTGTTGGGTTTCGGCCTCCCAAGTCTTCCTCCCTCTGACTATCGTTTTTATTTTCGTGTTTTTTCTTCTTTCATTCTTTTTCCTTTTTTTTCCTGCCTGTCTTTCCTTTTCTTCTCTTGCCCCTGGTGTTCTTTTTTTTCCCTTTATTTCTCTCTTGCCTATTTAAATTGATTTATAATTATGGTTATTGTGAATATTTTGCTTATTATTATTTTATAAAAAAATGGATAATTTAATATATATTTTAATTTTTAATAAAAAAGCAATGCTAACTCCGTTACATCTCCCCTACCGCTATATTTGAACTCAATGCTTGCAATCTGCTAATCACTATTAATAGCATAATTTGAGAGTAGGCATGTAAGAGTAATTTGTTACATGAGTGGAACTAAAAAGTTGACACGACACTAATAAAAGATAAAAGTTAGTATTTTTTGAAAGGAAATTGGATATAGTTCTAGTGAGAAGGTGCAAAGAATTAGATGAATACCTTACAAGAGAAAAGAAAAGGCTTGCGAAGTGTTGGATGGATAAAATGTGACCTTTCTTTTGAGGACTTGAAGGGTAATATAGCACAAGATAGAGCATAATGGTGGCATAAACAACCTTGATAGGCACAAGCAAAGGCTTGGTTTTTTGCACAAACAGCTCTCTCACAATTGCTCTTTGAGGGTTTGCACAATGGGAGGTAGGCATGTCCAGTTTCTGGTAAACTGGAACCAATGGTTTTAAACCGTCAGTTCCAGTTAGCCAAGAACCTAAAACCGTAACCAAACCAGTCCGAGAATGATTTCGGTTACTGTTTCTGAACAGGCGGTTCTGGAACGATTCTGCTTTGAGTCCAGAAATGGTCATTTTATTAAAAAATAAATTTTATAGAAAAAATATTAAAAAATACTAGAACCGAGAGTTTCGTTTTATAGAAGGTGAAACTGAAACTAAACCGAGTGATCTCTGGTTTCCATTATGGTTTCACTAATTTTGGTTCAGTTGTTCCTAGCCCGATTAAGTTCCAGTTGAAACCGTTACACAGATTAGGAACTGGCCAGTGGGAGAGGCTCCACCTACATAAAAGTGGTTGTAGCTTGATATCCTATGGGATAAAATGCGTAGTATATCAAATCCATGCATAAAGCTAAGGTCGAGTTTATGGCCTGATTCAAGGTCTTAACTCAGGGTTTTATGCCAAGTAGCCTCGACACCACACACCTCGCAAAAGGCGATTTTTATGATTTATATAAATGAAAGACTCTCCTCTAAGACTGACACTTGCGCCAAAGGCTGGGAACCTCTTGTCGCATATGCGGGAAAAGGAAAACGAATCAAGGAACAAACTCATTGTCTTAGCCATTTACTGCTGTTCATAGCCGCAGTCTAAGCAATGATGAAAATAACTCAAACCAACATAATTTTGTTACTGCTGTGCGGATTTACAGTCTCGCAGCTTTTCTTTTTCTTGGTGAACTTAGTCCCTGTATTTCTCTGAGACCCCTCATCTGCAATGATCATACACTTATGCGGCCAAGATTAACCGAAACAATAGAAGTTGGCTCTTGTGGTGCGGACAGTGCGGACCACAATGGAAGGGCCATTATCCACTTGACCAAAAGCATGCATAAGAAGGAAAGAGCCATTGTGTTGATGAGTGGGTAAAAGAACTAATTCTTTTTCACTGATAGGGCCTGGAAACTAGGGGATGGGGACAACTTAGGTTTCGTTGGATGTGAAACGCAAGACATCAGTTTGGTCCTTCTCCATCATGATCACTAACAACAAGAAGGAAAGCGCCATTGTGCAAATGAAGCACCCACATGGACTCAACGTTAGGTACAATAATCTGCCTCCATTATGGAGACTGCTTTCTTCTCTCTATCCCTTTCTATTCATTCTAACAACAGATACCCAGCAACTCCCACATGCCGTTGCTTCCTTCCTTTCGGTGATATGCCCTTTGAGACAATCTAACACCAATCATGCAGCATTTTACACCAGAGGGGAGGGGGGAGAGTGTTTTAAACCATAAAAAATCTTTATCAGGATTTAGTACAGGTAGAGATTCCAGCCAAGGCCAAACTTTTGTATTTACCCTTTTTGCCTACGAAGCACAGATATCCATTATTACACACACAGAAGCACAGATACCCATTATTACACGCACACGCACACATAAAGAATAGAAGATGCAATACTGAAAGTAGGGTGTCATTACTTTATGATGCTGGGAAACTTCTAATACTAGTAGCATATGAACCCCTCAGCTTAAGGCCTTCCTTCAACGGCAAACTTGTGAGGCTTGCTAACACTTGATCTACACCACCAACTTGGCTTATTTAACATATTCCATATATTATCAGGCTTACAATACAAAAAAAGGAACATTGAATCCATAAATCTGCTCGCTGATTACCAAAATGCAGCCTCTTCTTTCGGGCAAAAATAGTGAATAACCGGGTTCCAACATTTTATGATTCAAGGCTTGTCCACATGATCCTGCTGTCAGCAATCTAATAGTGAATAATGAGGTCCGACTATTTTATGGTTCAAGGCTTATCCACATGATCACTGCTGTCAGCAATCTTACTCGAACTATGAATGCCGGCTTTCCCGAATGAGCCCATTGCAGATAGACCTTTGAAGCTGCTGCTTCCCTCGCTTAGACTCCTTGATTTTCTCGACCTTGTGTTTTTGGACGCACAGTCCTTGTCCGCACTATCAATTCTGTTCTTGGCGACAACAAGCCGTGCAATGTTGCTGCGGCAAAACGGGCACAGAGGTGCTGGTAAGCAGGCAGTTGCCGCCGGGTTTGGTTTGCTGTGACAACAAAGAGCTAGTGTGCAGTGTGCACACATCTGATGCCCACAATCTTGAACCTCAATGGTGCAGACCTGGTCGAAGCAGATGCAACAAAGCTCGGAATCGCTTGCCTGTGAAAATGATAGAAACACACTTCCGTTAATAGAATCAAAACTGTGTTGACTTTAAAAACTCTGCTAACATGTCACCTTATCTTTTATCTGCCCTTAAGACCCTTGAAAATATGAAAGACGAGATTATGTAACAAAGACGCAAAAATACACACACAGAGGGTGCAACCTCAGACATCTCATCCTCCATGAAGTTATCTAAACGATCGGGCGATTGGGGAGAATCAGCAGTCTCCTTTAAGATGTCCTTCTCCCTTGCTCTGCTAGCCTCCATAAGAGCCCTCTCCAGGAGGCCTTTTGCCTCCTGATCGAGCTCACTGATGAACTTCAGTGGAGATGGCCAAACTAATGGTTCTGCCGAGGTCGGGTTCAGTATTGCTGCACAAGCTGCATGTCTATATTTCACTGCAACAGCATACGGTATTCTCCTGCAAATAAAACCGAATTTTACCCATGAAATCCCATTAGAAATCAGCATGTAGTTATAAGTTATTACAACTCACATACTCCCACATGATTGCAATCATTGACAACGGACCACAGAGATAACAGGAAGATCTGAAACAACCATCAACTTCTCCTACTACTTCTTTCTGCTTTAGAATTGCTTAAAGCACATTCGAAAGTCGGATAAGTTCATTTGCAAGTAATACATTTTAAAGTCGACAGTAGACTAGAACAAGTTAGCACACTGCGCTAAATAGAAGAAATGAGGAATGCGATTAAGAAGTTCAGATAATCGTTTAGGGTAAAGCCTGTAATGATTACGATGTTCATTTGTTAGGCCGTCCAGTTCAAGCTCAAGGATCCACATATGCATAGTGATGAAAAGAGGGTGAAGTTGTTCAAGAAATAGATGTGTAATATAGAAGATTTCAGAGATTCAGAGACTTTATTGACATACCCAGAAGAATCTCGCTGAAGCCGATCTGCCCCCCAAGCAAGCAATTCTCGGACACAGTCCAAGCAGCCTCCTTTTGCAGCCAAATGCAACGGGGTACTCCCTGGTACTCTGAGATTACGGTTTCATTAATGATTCACATAAACCTCAAACCAAAGGAAACAACAAGAGTTTTGGCACAAAACTCAGAAGTTAAGCAATAGGGAACTTACCCCTGGCCTCCAGTCGATGCACAAACAAGGCCCCCATTGTCCAATAAAATATGAACACAACCAGGCCTTCTTCCCCGAGCAGCTAAGTGCAATGGCGTCGCTCCATTTCCATCTCTAACATTCACAAACCTTGCAAATCCCCTGCATCACATATAAATTTAACAAGTTTGATCAATCTAACCCAATAAATCAAACACTAATTCAGAAAAAATCTCTCGAATTGATCCGATCCTGGTGAATATCATAAAAACTAACATTCAGAGAACCCACCAAGAATCTGCAACAGGGGTGGAATGAGCAGCAGATAAAATGGCTTCTAGGCAGTCTGAATGGCCATAATAAGCAGCATAATGCAAGCACGTTCTGCCATGTAATGAGTCGAACTTCAAGATCTAAAAAGACCAGAAAAAAAGAAGCATGACCCATTCAATAGCCGTCCTACCATTGCTAAGATCAGATCAAAATACCCATAGCTGACCAACAGTTTGAACATACAAATAACCAAAAGAAAAGCTCAGATAATTGCAAACTACATACATTCGCACCCGCTTGCAGGAGCTTTTCCACACAAGAGAACTTCCCATGCATTGCAGCTAACATTAGGGGAGTCTGAACCATTTCACATCAAACAAATCAACCCGGGAAAGATCGCAACAAATAAGTGTGGATGCAAATAACCAAAACCAGCACCAAAATGAAGACTCGAGAACACTGACCTGTTTGTGACGATTTAAGAGGTCAGGGTGAAATGATCGATCCAGTAGTAGAGAAAGAACCTAAAAATCAAAATAATAAAAGCTGAGAAACCAACACTGCAAACCATATCTGATTTACCAATACACAGATCACTTCACAATCAGAAAGCCACAAAATATAGACACCAATTACCCAGAACCTCTATCAAATTACGACCAATACATCCAACAAAAGTACCACATAAGATGTATATAGAGAGAGAGACAGAGACAGAGACCTGGATCTGACCATTGGCAGCAGCAACGTGCAAAGGAGAGAGCTTTTCACAAGAGGCAGTGCGATAGAGCAGTTGGGGATCTCTGTCAAGCAGACAGGACACCTCCTCGACATCCCCTTCCCGCACAGCACTGAACAACAACTCTCCGTCACTGCTACTCACCCCTCTCCTGCAGCTCATCTCCTGACCCATCTCTCTCTCTAAAAACCCATTACCCGGAATAGCTCGATCCTCTCCTTCTTCCCCTTGATGGGTGTTCCTTAAATTTGGTGAGAGAGAGGGAGAGAGGCAACGTCCGCCATGGTGCGATGGTGAAGAAGGGTATAAAGGAGGGACGTTGAGCCGGGCAGGGGAGGGGGAATGGCGCCAGCCCGTCGATCGCCAACATGAGTGGGGCCCAGGTAGGCGGCCCACCTGCCCATGGGCAGTTTACAGATATTTCACTGTCTCCTCATCTTCGCTCCATATCATGAACAATGTCTTCTCGGAAATTTAGAGAGAGAGCGGGAGAGAGTCATTCTCCGAAATCTCATGATATAAATGAGAAAGAAAGTTGGTAGATTCTTACTAATGCCGTATCATTCATGTTAATTTCAGAGATATAAATAATTTAAAAAAAGTAAAAGTAAAATGAAAGTATATATTCTGCTTTTTAAAAAATCATAAATAATGATCTAGCATAAATCAAAGTTTGACAACTCTCATTCCCTCTATAATGCGAGGAGGGATCCTTTTGATGATTTCTATGTGAAATATAGACTTAATTGCAGCCGTTGATCGTGTGGAAGCCGGGTTGCTGACTGCCCGATGGTTGTCCAACAGGGGTACATTGGAACGGTTGCGTTGCTGCGACACCAAACCGCGTAGTTACCTTTTAGCTCGGTCAATTTTTAAACGCCGACCATATTAAATTTTTAATTACTATCTGGGGCACATGATTTGCATTTTTATTAAGAGCTTCAATTCTTTTGGCGCGATTCCAACGGGTAAGATCCAAACACTGCCGAGTCTGGGTTAATTGGACCCTACGTAATCACATTTTGAATTGATTTTCATTCACGTTGAGGAAGCTTGAAAAGGAGAGCAGATCAGGGTCCAACTGAACCCAATTCGTCCTATAAAATCCATATTCAAATTCGAGCACAAAAGCCTCCTTAAGCATCTTAAACAATGGTATAAAATTCTAATATTGTCTAACAACAATACAACATGGATTTATCGCATGTCCCGCATCACATGGAGTGATTTATTGCTTATGTATCGAGTGGTATTGAGTTTTAGTAATCTTAGTTGCCTAAACAAGAAACTCAGGGCTGGTAAATAAGCTGAGATGCTTGTGGATTGGCTTGGTTCAGCTAGTGATGAGCTCATTCAGTTCAACCTGTTATCCATTAGCTGAACATGAGCTGACTAATTGAGCTTTATGAACTGAACATAGACATTGTGTTTTGGGTTCAACTTGACCAAGCCCATTTAATTACATATGGTTTTTACGTACATATATGCTGGAAACGCATGTATTGACTTGAATTATTCAAATCTCTGCTTCCAAACAAAGGTGGTATAACACATTAATTTAATTCTAAAAGTAAATCTCAATGAAGAAAAACTTCAAGAATTTTTTGTTATTCTACTTTAATAAGCAGCTTGTGTGCAGCTCGTTTAACTTGGCTTGTATTTGGCAGACTTTTAGTTGACAAGAGCCATGAACAACCTCTTTTCAGCTCTCCGAGGTCGTTTAACATGGAAGGCAATTTACAATTTGTCATCAACGAGCTCCATTTGGAACACCCGATCTTCCACTATTAAGATGACTTGTTGAGGAACGTCATCCTCCTAGACCGTGGTAACGTGTTGCCTAATGACGAGGTCATCGCACCACTTCCAGTTTGTCCACTTATCTATACGCATCGCTGCCTTCACATGGAGCGAATAAGCAAAATCATGTTGCTCATGTTGATCAACACAGAAGTTGTGTATGATTGATAATGTCTTGGAGTGTTGTGTAGCATTCCTCTGTTCTGGCTCCAATTACTCTCTAGGTCCTTTGCTTCTATGTAACTTATATTTTTAGTTTTCATCATCTAGCCTTTCCAACATATTTACATTGTTATCTCTTAGAACTGTAACTTGTACTTGTCTTAACATCAATATCCAATTTTATTGGCTTAACCCCATCTTATGAGGTAGTTTCCTTGGAGGTGTTGTGGGCATAACTTCTTCGTAGTCCTTTAGTCTTACAACATCCATCTTCAAAGACACCCTACCACTAGGTATCTTATGCTCAACACCTGAAATGCTAACACCTTTTGAACTTAATCATCATCCAAAGGTAACACTCGAACAACACACAATTGATCACAATCTACGAAGACTATTGTATTCGAGACTAAACATATCTCTATATAGCTTGCCCTCAAGAACTCCATATCCAATATCACCCAATACTCATCCAACGACGCCAAAGTAAAGTTGGTTATCCCTCACCAATTCTCCACTCAGATCTCAACAAGCAACTACCTTTCCTAATATGGGTTTGAATTTTGAATTTATTATCTTGATGTTGTTGCTCCCTTTTACTACCTTCATATAATTAGCTTATTGTAAGCAAATAAAGTTATAAATAATCCAATATCAATCATTCTCAGAGTATTTATGCTATTGAGCGTAATCGAAATGTACATGATGGTCTTTTTCATACGCTTATGTGACATTAATTTCATGTCTAAGGCATCGAACTATCTCAACACACCAATCCTCATTAGTTGCCTTGGAGGTACGGTGGGCATAACTTCTTTGCACTCCTTCAATCTTATGACATTCATCTTCGAAAGCACATTATTGTGAGGCATCTTTTGCTCAACACCCTACAATGCCACTATTGTCGTGATATCCCCTACTTGTGACTTTGTTCTAGCTGAAGCATTGACACCTTCTAAACTTCAACATCATCCAAAGATATTATGTGAACAATACACGGTTAATCGCAATTCATGAAGACTATTGTATTTGATGCAAAGTGTATCTCTTCATAGTTTGCCTTTAATAACTCCACACCTAATATCACGTGATACTCATTTAATGATAATACGATAAAATTTGTTACCAATTCAACTGCCTCCCCAGTATGGGTTTGAACTTTGAATTCATAGCCTTGATGGTGCAACTCCTTTTCACTACCTTTAGCTTAGACATTTAGCTTCTTGTAGACACATAAAGTTGTGAGTAGTATCAATGTTAACCATCCTCATGGTGTTCATGTCTTTGAGAGTAATTGGAATATGCATGACAGTTTTGTCCACATACTTATAGGACGTTGATTCCACGTCTAAGGTAACACATCAATCCTCATCTGAATCATTCATCCTTTACAATGCAAAGTTTGTTTTCTTGTGTTTGCACTCATTTGATTAGTGTTGGGTCTCATAATACCAATGTTATCTCCTAAATGATTCTTTGGCCTTATTCTTCTTTCGATGGTCATTTTCTTTCCTTGGTCTTGGGGTATAGAATACTTTACTCGGGTATCTTTCTTATTGTCTTACCGTTTCTTTTTTTTATTGTTCCACCTATCTGTGTCATGTATGTCATTCTTGAGACTATTTGGCCGATGATTATTAAGTAGACATCTTTTCACCATTATCATGTTTGAAAGAGTTTGTGGATTGATCATGTTCAATTCTTACTCTTGCCAAGGCTATAATCTATTGAGGAACTAAATGTTCTTCTAGACCCATCATCCATATGCTCAACATAAAGGTATGGTATGCCATAATATAATCTTACAATGATTTGTTTTGCCTCAAGCCATCATGTTTCAATGTTAGAGTTATCTTCGTATTTTGTGGGAGAAAATACTCTGGTAGAGCATGCTTGAACTGATCTTGAGTGTGAATGTGAAACTGTCTCGCCTCAACATTCCCTACATGCGACGCCACCATAACATGACATAATCTTCAAAAAACATAGCCACTACTACCAGTTTCTCATCACCGTCCTCAAGTTATCCAACCTTAGGGTAAATATACATCTAGTAAAGAAAATTTTACAATACTTGTGTATCATATCCCTAACAAAGGTCTTGGATTCTCTAACCTTGATACGATCTCCTCAAGTTATCCAACCTTAGGGTAAATATACATCTGGTAAAGAAAATTTTACAATACTTGTATATCATATCCCTAACAAAGGTCTTGGATTCTCTAACCTTGATACGATTGGGTCGGTCTAGTCTCCTGCCATGTTTATATCCATGCTTGTTTGCCAAATTGTGCTCAACATCATCTAGTACTTAATACCATCCAATTGAGTGAGCATGTCCAATTGAATTTGCTCCAAATCTATCTCCAATTGTTGGAGTCGCTACTCCAAGTGTTTCAATCGATTGATCGTAATGTCGCACGAATGTTTGCAAATATCTATAAGTTGTTCAATGTCCTTCACTAAGGTGGTCATTTTGCTTGTTAACCGGTCGAAGTCTTCCATAGTACAACAAGATGACTTACAAGTTTTTTGAGATTGGTAAACCATGCGTTGACATTAGGTAAAATACCTTATGTTATCTTAAGGTCGATTATTGTTATAACCTTCCACTTTCTCTTTATAGGACAAATAGAGTCACCATTCATCTCAATGTTAGTGACCATGTCAACGTGGACAATTGTTGACAAGAGTTACCATTTTATTATCAATACAAGGGAGAGTGTCCCATATCCACTCACCGATGCAAAAAATTGAACCGACTGTGATACCAAAGTTATCATACCTAGGCATTCGAATTACCCAATGACTCGCAATTTACGATCAATGCTAAGTCATGCACGACCTAACCAGCCTTTCACCAAGGATACAATGGTTCAACGAAAGCTTAACACTGATGATTGAGAGGATCGATTGAAAGTAATAGCAACAAAACTTGAGAATAAATAAGAAAACAAAGATTGTATTCACAGTAAAAAAAGGTATGTGACCCGTAATACACTTTTAACTCAAAACTTGTTAGGTCGTGCATGACTTAGCATTGATCGCAAATTGCAAATCATTGGGTGATTCCAATGCCTAGGTATGACAACTTTGGTATCATAGTCGGTTCAATTTTTTGTATCGGTGAGTAGATATGGGTCACTCTCCCTTGTATTGATAATAAAAAGGTAATTCTTGTCAACGATTGTCTACCTTGACATGGTTACTAACGTTGAGATGACTCACTGTGACTCGAGGACTCTCCACAATGAATTTTCGTATCATGGTTGTGTAATCAGGCCCCTACATGAGAACCACCTAACAACTCTAGTACCTAGTTTTGTGTCTTATTGTAGTCCAAAGTCACCCTTTGCTTTGTTACTCAATAAAAGTCTCGCAGTTTAATGATTTAACACTAATAATTGAGATGATCGATTGAGAGTAATAGCAACAAAACTTGAAACTAAATAAGAAAACAAAGATTGTATTAAGAGTAAAAAAGGTATGTGACCCACAATACACTTTTAACTCAAATGCGAGACTTTTATTGAGTAACAAAGCAAAGGGTGACTTTGGACTACAATAAGACACAAAACTAGGTACTAGAGTTGTCAGGTGGTTCTCATGTAGGGGCCTAATTACACAACTATGACACGGAAATTCATTGTGGAGAGTCCTCGAGTCACAGTGAGACAAATAGTCCATGATTTCTCAATGTTTTAGTCCGAGTTGTCTATTGATAGCCCACGATTGAAAACCCTAAGCCACAAATTTTTATGAGAGGTCAAACTGTAATTATTGCGTTTCTCCTTTTTCCTTTTGCGTCTTTTTCCTTCTCTCTCTCTCTAACAAAGAGAAGAGAGAGGAGAGAGAGAATAAGAGTTTTTTGGGGACATAAGAGAAACAATTGACCTCATTCAACTCTCTTTTTCTATTTATTTTTGTCCCATTTTTATTTTCTTTCCTACCTCCTTCCTTCTCTCAAGTGAGGGACAAGAGAGATGAGAGAGAAGAAGAGCTTTTTGTGGTCATAAGAGAAAACAACAGTTTGACCTCATGCAACTCTCCTTTTCTATTTATTTTCCTCCCATCTTTTTTTTCTTTCCTACATCCTTCCTTCTCTCAAGTGAAGATTTGCCAGCAAGGAGCAACAAAGTGTGTTTCTTCTAGCAGCTAATTATAATATCTTTAAGTGGTGCCTTTCATAGATAGTCGATAACCATCGATGAGTAATATTATGTAGTTTCTATCTTGGGAGATCTCCATTTCTTTTAGCCCCCTTGTATTCCTTTCCATGAATGAAGTTTATATCTTTTCGCAAAAAGAAATAACACGCAGTTGAGCCGAGGTCTGGGATTACGTAGCTACAGTAACCTTTAACAAGATTGGGCTCATCTCGGAATGAATGCCATTGAGATTGAATATCTCATAATAAGTTGAGACAGCTAATTTGTCAGCCCTAATTGTATGAAACCAATTCTGTATCATGAGAACGCTCAAGGGAGGAGTTGGGTTTCTCCTTCCAGTATGATTCCAACTCTAGAAGAAAAAATTGATCAAAAAAACTGGTTTGGAGGGACAGATCAAGGGTACCATACAGAGTAAGGATTCAATAACGGTGTTGAGAAAGACTCTGTATTTTCTTCTCATGTGAGTAAGTCTTTGTATCTACATCGGCTACCCGACACCCTTGGACTGATTACAATCTCCTGATGATGGATTCTTGATAATGTATAGGCCCTGACACAAATTGTTTGTACCTGATATCTGACCCGAGGTATCTGAAACAGCATACCCGAAACCAAATAGATTTGGATTATGTTTTTTTGCACTTATTTGAATCTAATTACCATTTATTTCTTGTAAAACAGTTTCGGTTTTCCATGTGTATTTCAATACATACTAATTTAATTATCCTAAGATCTCTAGTACTAGATAACCATGTACTCAATCTGTTTTACCTGCCCGGGAACTGAAGTGGAACTTGAACCAAAACGGGAAGCTCCAAGTCCATTTTCTCGGTTATAAAATCTCACCTTTGTTTCATGAAATTTTTGAGTGAAATCAGATCTAGGAGGCAAGACCTTTTTCAGTAGGAAAATATGATTGTTACTAGACGTCCTCAATTATAGTCCCGAAAATAAAAGGAATCTGGAAAAGAGAATGTATTTGTTGCCTACTAAAGAGAGACATGAAAGCACTAAAAGGGCGCCTTCCCAGGTTCCAGACGCTTAAAGTGATGAGATCAATTTTACGAAATTATAAGCTATATACTCTGCTTATCAGAAATTAATAAAAATCAATTAATTTGATATTGTCAATCATCATCTCGTGCTGCAAGGGAGAAGCAGTAGGTGCCGCGAATTGAGGGTCCGGCATCGGAATTTTATGAAGTCGCCGGCGAGTCAAGCCCTTTGTGCGAAAACTCTGCCTTGAATAGAGATGGCGAAGGTGACTTGTCTGTTGGCAAGCCGGTTTGGCATCACATCTCAATTGATTGATCTTGGCTTTACCAGCTCATGAACAACATTAGTAAGACTTGAACAGTAGGTTTTGGTTCGGTCAGGTGTCTTAAGATCGACTTTAGCTGAACATAACTCGGTTTCGTGTATTGTGAAACCCAGGGCAAGGAGACTGAATAATGGTCCTCAGTTGAGGTGTAAACAAGATGTTGATTATTTAGTCTTTCATCATCCAGTGAAGGAACATAAAGTAAAAAAACAAAACAACAATAGATGAGAGTGTTGGGGTTGCGTTTAGTCAAACAACAAGACAAGCATCTTGATCCTTTACAATGTTTGAATTTCCTTTCGCGTGTAAATAATTAAATGTTCAATTATTTCTGCCCATAATGGTTAGATGCAATGGAAAAAGTGCTCACAAACGTTGGATTCTTTTCCTAATGGTAGGGCACATACATATATAAATATAAATAAATAAATAAATAAATATATATATATATATATATATATATAGAGAGAGAGAGAGAGAGAGAGAGAGAGAGAGAAGACAGGGTTATACACATGCCACTTTATAGGCTTGTCATATCTTTATAAATCTCAATAATCCGATCAAAGCAAAAAAAAAAATAATTGATGTTTCACTTATTAATCCGATCACTTTTTTAATTGAATGGTTGAGATTTGTAAGGATAGACAAACATGTATCCCTCTTCTCTCTTTTTCTTTATATATATATAGATGCACGTGTATGTCAAGCTAGTTACCTTTTTGTTGTATGCATACAATAATTAACTTTACATAAACCACTGAAGATCCCTCAAAGCTAATACATAATCTCGACTTGGAAAGTGGAGAATTTGAGGGTCTTAATGCATTCAAATTGAAGGACTTAAGGTTCCAAGGAGACGGAGAAAATCAAGGAGGAAACATGTTTGAGAAATTTGCATGATCGGTAGCCCCATTTGTTGCCGTGATGTATTTAATAAATAGCAGAAATGGTACGAAGACTCTTGAGCCACAAGCTCTCTTCGAACACATCAAAATGCTTCAACGTGCAACAGAATAAAAAAATCAATACTCATTTCAAACCAGCGTGCCTACAAGTTGACTTGCATTCGATGGTGGGGAGCGTTTTCACTGCAAATGAATCGAGCTTGTCTTTGGCTATCCATGCTAGCGTTGTTGCAATCAAAGTGGAGACTAGCACAGCACCCAAGAGTGTTAACTCAACAGCAGGTGGGGAATTCGAGTCCCACGAGGTGCATGCAGGCGTGTTTTTGTTAGGCTTCGGCCTCTTCTTGTAAACAAAAAAAAAAGTTGAAGACTAGCACAAAGAGTAATAGATCACCTGACGAGATAGTTGACTTACAAATGAAAGGTTGTGAGTTCGATACCCTGACATGTCTGGCTTCTACCTCCCCATTGTACAAAGAAAACATTTAAGACTAGCATTCTAACTCTGCTCATGTAAGGGATCATCTTTGCATGACTGGTCTCAAGCCTTGATAAAAGAGGAGGATTGTGTAAGGCTTCTGATGGCCGCTTACAACTTTGTCGGACTTAGCACAAATTCTATAAAAAAATAAAGAATCTATGGATAAACTGGAATTGCCTATTTTGGGTTAGTTGAAATTAGAAATCAAAAGGGAATTTGAACCAGCTTGTTTCAGTTTCAAAATATTAAAAATTAATATTTTAAAGAAAATTTTAAAAACATTTGTGGAACCGTCAATTCAGTTTCATGAAAGGTGGAACCAAAACCAAATTGGTTGGTCCTCGATTCTAGGTTATGGTTTGAGCTGGTTCTTGGCTCAGTTCGGTTTTGATTGGAACTGCCCGACCGCTTTCAAACCGGCCATCTCTAGGTACCTAGAAGCTTATGGAAGAGTGAATGAAGCTCCACGTTAAACACCATCACTGCGTAAACTGAACACGATCCGACTCATTATGCTGTAGGAGATGAACATGAACACTGCTGATTCAGCTCAGCTACGTGTAGGAGAATATAAAGATATATGTAGGTATAAATATCAATAGTTTGTATGAGGAAAAATACTTAAAAAATGAAGGTTGGTATTTCAAAGTTTCCAAGGAAATTAGAGTCAGAGAAGATGCGAATCTTCTCTGGAGTCACTTATAGTCCACTATGTGGTCTTATCGGTCCCATGAAAAGAAACCATCGCACCTGGAATTTGACCGTGGAAGTACTCTATACTAACCGGCGCATTACCTGAACAGATCATTTGTGCCCCTGTCCCATACTCACCCCATTGCCGGTGGGAGACGTATAGGTCGCGGTGTAGGGGAACCCCTTGGCCTAATTCCATCTGCAATATTTTTTTAACATTAAATCTTTGATTAAAATCCAATAATCTGTAAATCTAATTCAAACAATTCAATGTTTTAAAGCTAGTTAAAATTTTGAAAATTCTACGCCTTGCACACATTCGTATACATGTGTATATCTTTATATGTGTGAATATGTACAGGTACATATAGAGAGAGGGAGTGGTTTGTTTGTATGGTTCCACCAATTCAATCTTTGGTTGTCATCTTCCATCAAACTGTCATTCACCAATCAAAACCATTAACACCAACACCAAAGTTACTTTAAAAATCTAGATATTTATATATAAATGGTTTTATATTTTTACGTGGTTTTGGTGGTAGTAATGATTGTTTTGATGAACAAATGGTGGTTTTGAAGAATAGAGTAGTAGTAGAAGGAGAGGAGGGTAGTGGCCAATGATTGATTTGGTGGAATCATGTAAAGCACTTGATTGAGCAATGTGCTTAATTGAGCATGAACCACTCCTTATATATATAAAGATAATGATATATGCCCAATCCAATTCATGCTTAACTATACTCAAACATTTTCAATGTTTGATTGGTGTGATCAACAATAAGATTTGAAAAATAAATAAATTATAATATTATATATTAAATATGAGTATGAAAAATACAATGTATACATTACTTTTTAAATTAGTTTTCACCATTGATCATATTGATTGAACGGTTAAAATATTTGAGAAGATTTAATCATGAATCGAGATTGAGCAAAATCTCTCTCTCTCTCTCTCTCTCTCTCTCTATATATATATATATATATATATATATATATATATATATATATGCGTATGTGTGTGCTGAGTGTGTATTCAGGTCCCATAGGGATTGGAAACATTTTATCCCATATCGGCTGCCTACCTAGTCAAAGATATTCAAGTTTTGCCCGGGGAGAATATCCAAATATCTGTGAGTGCAAGGGAAAATCCTCGCTATACTTAGCCTTTTCAGCGGGCATTTAACTCGTATAGAACACCAAAGTCTGCATCCAAATGGGATTTGATTATGAAACTACAGTCTAGATTTTAAAACATATGTAAATGAATCCAATCACGACTCCCTTTTATACCTTTCTGGTCAGCTTGTTTTTGGTACCGAACCGATCGAATCGACCTGCACCACTAGGTCTATATCGATTGGAACTGGGTAGCACTGAGCTCTGGCTTGTAATTTACAAATCTAAAATTGATGAATCACCACCAGCGAGAGCGTTAGCTCAACCGCAAGGGGCTCTAGCGCTGTTGCTGTTGGTGGTAGTTCGACCACCCAGAAGGTGCATGTGTGTGTTGTTAGGCTTCGGCCACCTCTTGTAAACAGAACAAATCAATCACCCAAACAAAAGAATTGAGGCGTTTCATCTTTATTAAAAGTTTAATTTCCAAAATCTAATTCTGAGCATTTTAACAATATATATATATTATTTGTTTGTTTATTTAAATGCTCTTGTACTTAAGACTGCTAAATGAGCTGAGTTGTTCATTTCGCGGCTCATGTCATATAATGAGCCCGAACAAGTGAGCTATGCATTGACTTGTTAGTTTTCCGAAAACAATGGAATAGGTCAAGTCGGGATAGGCTCGGCTCATTAACAATCACAGAAATAAATGCACAAATGAGTCGAGAACGGGTTACATTGATTAACGATACGAGAACGAGCAGACTTGGCTCAGTGCATTTGTCTAGTTGACCAGCCTCTTGAATATATGCTTTTATTGGTACACCAGGGAGGCCGGAGCCAGATACACGACAGTGGGGATAGAACTCATGACCTAGAACTTGTGAGCTATCGCTCGCTGCGCAGCCTACTACTTCGGTTTGGTTTCACCCTGATAGGGTTGGATCTCGACCAACAGAACCGAGGTTGCCTATTTGGATTTTGTTCCAGATCGGTCCATTAGGATCCGGATCCAATTTCAATAGCAATGTAAAAGTGTGAAACAAGGGGTATTACCGGAAATAGTTCAAACGAGGAACGCTTCGTCATCTCGTGGGGCTAGGGTTTTTCCCGCATTCGAGTTTGGCGGCAGCTCTGAGGCGATCAGGTCTCTCTCTCTCTGTTGTTTGTTCTTGCTTGATTTCTCCTCCGATCGTTGTTTGGCATCTAGAGTTCTTAGATGGGAGGTCATCCTAGTGTTTGCTTCTTGAAGTTTGATTTCTTTCTTTGCTTGGATTTGAGTCTGCGATTTATTGTGACCTTATATTTGTACATGCCAATTCATTTTTTGTCCCAAGTATCTTTACAAGATTCAACTTTTTGTCTCAATTCTGCGGAATTTCGATACTTTTTCACTTGGTTCTTGGGATTTTCACCGTTGGAAATGAGTAAAAGATGTATTTGATTACTTTAAACAATTGCCAAATGCGAATCTTTATATATTAGTCGATGAACTATGGATATCATGTTGACAGTGCTGTTGTTTTGTGTATAAACAATTTGCTGATCGTGTTCGCTTCTTTTCTTTCTTGCGAGATCGAGCATTAAAATATCTGCTTTTCGCTTCCTTTTTCTTTCTTCAGATTTACTCATGAAAGATTGAGCAATATGATGCGCTTCATTTAATTTCTTTTGATCCTTCCTGATGATTGTCTAACTTAACGATTGAAATATTTTGCTTTGAATTTCCATTATTCATTTGTAGGAGAGCAAATGGCTCCATCACAGCCAAAATCAGGGCTTTTCGTTGGGTTGAACAAAGGTCATGTGGTGACGAAGCGTGAGTTGGCTAAACGGCCATCTGATAGAAAAGGGGTACAATTTTCATCCTTTTCTTCCCTTCGTTATGTTACTGTTCGTGGAAGTTATTTATGTTCCATGCTTGGTAATGTATTTGACCTTTTGGTTACTTTTATCTGTAACCATCAAAAACCGTATTTGAGATTTTGCGTTATGGCCTTGTAATGCATAAGCATGGATTGAGCAGCCTGAGTGACCGACTAATAGAAAAGTAAAACAATTACAGTTCACTATGAAAGTAAAAGGAACAAATATCCGGTACATTATGCAAGTACAAAAATTTACAATTCACTATGAAAGTAAAGGGGACATATCCAGTACATTCTGTAAATACAAAACAACTATGAAAATAGAAGTTGATCAGGAAGAGGAAGAAATGCATCTGGTGCCTTTGTTGGCCAATGATTTAAAAGTTGACGTCTTTTGGCTTTTATGACTGATATTATGTGGGATTTAGAGTATGAACCACTTGCTGAAATGCTAGTGATAAATTGATAATACAATCCGTATCAGTTGGCATAACCACAATCAAATAAGGTGTTGTCTGTTGACTTATCGGTTGTTTTGACTTTTTGTCCCTTGTTAAGGTTGGCTGCATGGGCATTGGGAAAGCCAATCGTGCTGATTCAGTGGATTAAGCAAGTGCTTGCTCTCACTTTGCATGACGTAGCTTTTATCTTGATTCCTTATCCAAGGATGAGTTCATTGCATTCATGTGACAGTGCTATGAGTATGTTCTGTGTCTCAACTTTTCTAAAGGTTGCATATAAAAAATTGAGAATGCCCATCTACTCTCTCTTGTTTATTTGTTTGCGTTGGGTACTTCCCCTTCACTTAATTTGGTGTAATTTGTCTTGAGATTGGAGTGCCTCCATTTGGTACACGGCAACAAGGGAAGACCAACTTGTTGTAGCTTTTAATAAGTGAGGTTTTGATTTCATTGTGGATTCGGTCTTCTCATATTTTGGCTGCCTCAGCTACATAATAGTTGTGCTTTGTGTAGCATGGTTGTTCTGTTTACATGATATTCATGATGTTTCGGGTACAGTTACCTGTTCATGGTTTTTCTTGGGAGAGAGCTTCATCACGTGATTTTTCTTAAAAGGATCTCAATCACGTTGAAAAGTTTATAGATCCATAAAAGGGGGACAAGTAATAACAGAACTTACTACTTTCATATAAAAGGATTAAGAATCTACTTGGAAAATGTGCTTAAAGAAGATACAAGTTGGAAATCCATTTACCTAAACATATTTGAATGAAAAACATTCTAAATATGTCTCGAGTTTGGAGAATAGTTTTGCAAGAGATTTTAAAATGTCTTGTGACAACATTCTTTTCTCACAAACTCAAACGTTTGAAACTGAAAATCTCTCTCAAATCTGTTACTATGTTTCTGGATTTGTATGGTATTGATTTTTCTGAGATTTGCATTTCAGAAAAGTAGCAAAAGAACCGTGTTTGTGAAGAACCTTATTAGGGAGGTTGCTGGTTTTGCGCCCTATGAGAAGAGGATAACTGAACTTCTTAAGGTTGGGAAGGACAAACGTGCCTTGAAAGTAGCAAAGAGAAAGCTGGGTACCCACAAGAGGGCTAAGAAGAAGCGTGAAGAGATGGCTAGTGTACTCCGCAAGACAAGGTGACTGTTTTTCTTTAGGAATGTTTGACATTACAGATTTTCTTAATTTTCCATAGATTTTTCTTAACTCCTACAGGACTATAGACCGAATTTGTTACTCCTTGACACACGGGTTGCTTGGGGATTGGAGTTTCAGTTTTTAAAATTCTGACTGGAGGTCCTATGGGATACTGTGTTTCATGTATAAAGAAAATGCCATCAGGGATATCATGACTTGTCTATCATAAAATTTTAGAAATGCCATTCTTACCTTGGAATTGGTTCTTTCACAGTGGGCAATACTGGTGAACACTTCTTACTGCAATTTGAATGAATAACTTCAAGAATTCAACAGGCCATATCTTGTTCAATGGTTATTATTAGTGAATTGACTTTATATTTCTCGTCATTTTCATTTATAATTTTTCAGCTAACTAATCTTTTCCTTTATAAACTTGGTGTTTGAAAGGGCTTAGATCTGGTTATAAGCGTGTTCTATCACATTCTTAGTTGATGCATACCTTTGTGATTATTAGGGGTGCCACATAAAATGTGCTTTCTGATAATTACTGTGAACACTTTGCTCAGTTTTGTATTTATTGAGTATTTTGTTTGATGCTTGATTGCAATTTTTATTATTAGTGAATTGACTTTATATTTCTTGTCATTTTGATTTATATTTTTTCAGCTAACTAATTATTTTCCTTTATAAACTTGGTATTTGAAAGGGCTTAGATCTGGTTATAAGCGTGTTCTATCAGATTCTTAGTTGATGCATACTTTTGTGATTATCAGGGGTACCACATAAAATGTGCTTTCTGATAATTACTGTGAACACTTTGCTCAGTATTGTATTTATTGAGTATTTTGTTTGATGCTTGATTGTAATTTTTTCATTCATCTGCAAGGAGAATTATGTGAACATTTTAAGTTTAGTAGACGCCTTCTTTTGCTCATCTATTATCTGCCTCCATTATAGATCTCTACCATGTACCACCACTAGCTCGTGCATCGCCCTAGGATCATGATGCACTGTTGCTGTCACCTCTTCTCGTTTTCCACTCCTTTCTATAGATAAAAGAGCTTCTTTCTAAATGTGGAAACGAGCCTTCATATGTAAAAGGTAATTGAGAATAAATTTCATTATCTCCACTCTGTTAGCCATTTTTAAAGCTCCAGAAAAGCTGAATTGTCTTATCCTCTCGGTGAGGACAAGGATGCATTACATGATAGCAAAATCTTCACAAAATTAGCTGATTGGATATGTCTGAACCTGTACATGTGGAAGAAAAGTATGATCAAACAAGCATATCTGTTTGAGTCTTGAGACTCTACCTATTTCTTATGTGACTTGTAAAGTTTGTCTCATACATTGAATCGTGAACTGAACTTAGTGTTATAGATTTCACGTCACGTGGGTACGCTGAAGTTTTGAAAGGATTCATGTAAAACATGGGATGGTATCAAGTTTGCCGCTTGGATGAGGAGCTTGAAAGAATGTATCATGAGGGGTCTCATGAACAAGATACCCTTAATGAAGAGTTGAAACCCACTATATGTTATCATATCATTTTGTGTGGTGCTTGTGATAATAATCTTCCACAATGAGAGTGTATGACAAGCTCGTGAATTTTTTTTTGGTGTGTGAAATTTATCTTTGTTTCTTTACGAAAAGTTTTTGTTTATATGGATCCTTTTTATATAAATTTGCAAATGCACTAGAATATTATTGCAATATGCCTGTTGTCCGTGTTTTGGTAAATCTCCAGGACTCAACCTATGTGAACCAGATTGTGGGGTAGGTGAAAGTGAGCTGTATTTTGTTGTTTATAGACTTCTTCCTTTGTTGATACGAAACATTAACATTGTTTACCTCTCTTTCCTTGATTTTATGTGTACAAGTGTTAGTATTTGAACTTTTTATAGTGTGTGTTAGCTTATACACGCTATTTTGAAGACATTAAGTGCCTGAAAGGTTGTAATGTGAAAAGTTCCTACTTGGTAGTCGGTATATCTGCTGATATTTTACTGGTACCTTGACTGGTAAAGTGAGAACTTGTAACTTGCGTGTAGAATTGGATTATCCTCGCATGCCAAGTTCTTCGACTACTTGAGCCAATCATGATTTTGGCCAAGTTTTGTGTAATATCAAGCATTTCTTTTCTCTTGGTTGCTTTGAGTTCGTATCATAAGGATTCAGGTAGTCCATTTTGCCGTTTCTGAATCTTGATCGATTCTTTGTAGGCACCATTCTGGTCCCAGCGAGAAGAAGAAGTGAAGAGAATGCTACCTTCACCTTCTGATATAAGTTCTAATTTATTGGTAAGAAGTCTCTGTTTTTAGAAAGTTGTGGACTGTAGAGTAGGACTGAGTTTTAATGGTTTAGATTATATTCAGCAACGCTACGGTTTGCTCCTTTTGTTGTAAGAAGTCTCTGTTTTCAGAAAGTTTTGTGGACTGTGAAGTACGAATGAGGGTTACTGGTTTTTGTTATCTGCTATTCCTTTCGCTCTCATACTGGTAATGACGTGGTTGTGTTGGCTCTCTGCTAAGCAATTGGTCTAAATGACTAATTTCTGCTCAATGGTGATTCAACTGTCAACCCACAATTTTGCTATGGGATGCAACATAATCACGATAGTGGATGTGTTGCCGGAATGCACATTCAGTTGGATCCTCGTTATCAAATGCCCAACCAAAATTCATGCATGAACAGACATTTGGTTGGTTCAAGTGGTTTGGTATTTGTTCCCCTTAAGTGTTTTTGAGTTCGAATCTTGCGAATGGAGAAAACCAGTGATGGGGGAGCTTTACCCCATAGTGGGCCAACCCTGCTAGAACCAGATTAGGCTGGGGTCTTTGTGGGATTCTGGATACCAGTGGTTTTAGAACCAAAAGAAACTCTTGTTGTATGAACCATGAGAAAAATCATAGAAATGTAGCTCCTTTAACAAAGATATCCCAGCTCTGTTTGGCATTTAAAGATAAGAGGAGTCAACACATGCTACGACTGTTCACACCGTATGTTCGGCATTGCCAATTTAGCAAATCCGTGTGGTGGAATTGGAAATGGTCTCAGCCATTAAGATCATATTTTGCTGTCATACTCGTTCATAACAAAGTTGGGTTTCCCTAAGTTCCCCATGCCGCTAATGGGGTTATCATATGTAGAGCCGTTAATGGTTTGATTGTGGGGTCTGAATTTTTTTTGTTAGTGGTTATCATATTGAACGGGCATTGAGTTCCACTTAATGGACTGACTCGCTCATTGGTTTTCCCACTCCTTTTATGCTTTCCAAGTCAAAACTAATGTAGCTTACGTACAAGCACCATATGATGGACCACTGCACCCACCAAATTCCCAGCAAAAAGGTTCGTGCCGTGGAAGATTAAGGACTAGTAGATTTGCCTCCAAACAATAACCTAGGAGGTGATTTACAAGATGAAGGTCTGAGCTCGACACCCAGGGCTTGATTTGGATTTGGCATCCTGATCTTACCCAAAAAAAAATGAAATTGAAATAGCAGAGAATTAATTGCTGAGTATGGTTAGAAGCTGTAGACATTAGAGGGAAGTGTAGATGAGCGGCTAAGAGGATGGTCTGCATTGTGTTGGCATGAAGCAACCTGGTCAATTGAACTAGGTCCTTGGATTTCTTTCAGGCTCAAATCTTGACCCTTTTAAGAGATGGCCGTTTATCTTCAATCTGGCCTTCAGAGATTCTTAATGTGGCTTTTTTTTTAACCTTTCTGCTGAATGTCGAGAAATTCACATGTATTCGCTTGCTAGAAACCAATTTGTGTATATACTTGTAAAATCTCTTGCACGTATACCCTCTTCTAATAGATCCTTTGCAGATATACCTTGATAGTTGATTTGCTTATTCGGGGAGGTTGATCTCTTGTAGCTTTATTTAATCTGGTGATTACCTATACAGCTGACTGTTATATTTAAGCAAATCACTAGGTGGGGCGTTAACAGGAGGGTTTTTGTAGATTGGAAGGCCGAAGCCATATGCATGCCTGGGTATTGAACTCTGATTCTTCAACCTCTGAGTAGACCCCCCCTTAGCCGGTATTGCTTGTTCTGCTGTAAAACACTTTCTATCTGAGGGGTATGTAACTGGTAAGCTTCTAGAGGGGTGCACAGTTTCTAAGATGGGTGAGCTCTGCATGGTTTGAGGTACGAATTTGCTCTGTATATTCTAGTGGTTCGTAAGGTTGAGATGTAGATCCACCTACTGATTTCTTTTGTAAAATGTCGCATCTTGCGTACTTCTTCAAAGTCACATAATGTGTATTCTTCGACTAGACCATAGACTAAGTATAAAGTCGTACAGAGTTTAAAAATCTTGAAAGCTTGTCTCGAAGAGGCCCGCACTGCCTTTGTCCTTTTTCACATGGAAGAGTTTCCTGTTTGGTCTTTGCTTTCCGTATTACTGGTCATCACATGTAGTTTGTCCTGTTCTAATTTGTTTGAGTGAGCCCCCCTCCCACCACACACACCATATATATATATATATATATATATATATATATATATATATATATATAAAGAGAGAGTTGTCAAACATTGCTTAATCCTAACCACTGTCCTTTAGTGATCAAGGCACCAATCTTGTATCGCATTTAATGCATCATGCACACTAAACAACATTATCATCGTGTTGATGTTCATAGGTGGCTCAATTTGTGTTGTTTGTGTCATTGTACGAACATCACAAATTGTTTAAGAGAGTCTTAGATGAGAGGTTGTTCAGTAGCTCTCATTTTTAATATATATATATATATATATATATATATATATATATATATATATATATAGAGAGAGAGAGAGAGAGAGAGAGAGCTACTCAACCTCAAGATATCAATTCAACATATCATATTGATCATCATGTCAATATTAAAGGATGGTTAGATTGTGGTATGTACGGTTGCACAAATGACACTTGTTTTCCTCCCCTCCTCTCTTTCTCTCTCTCTCTCTCTCTATATATATATATATATGAAAACCAATACCAACTAGATTGGAGCAAAGGTAGCTAGAACCATCACGATTTGATAATTGATAGGAAAAGCTTGAGGTAGTTTCATAATGTCTCTCCATGTATGATCATGCATAAACATCTCTCAACATTCAATCTTTGAATAAATGGTGAGGTGATAAAAGAAAAGCAAATTACAATGATATTTTTAAAAAAAATTAATTCAGATTTAATAGTGAAAATCATTAAAAGACATTATGTATTTAGAACTATCTCTAAAAAACATTATCTAATTTTGTCAGGTGAGATGGTTTAGAGGCGGCTATGTCGAAGCTGGTGTTAGTTTCATCGACTTTTCTCATAGATTTAGGGAAGATGACGGGCTGACGGTTCAAACCATAACTAGACCGGATTTTGTGGCAGCCCAGATTGTGACTGGCCGTAATCGGTAATGTAACCGAACAGGGAATCATGGGTTTAGATACAGTTAATGAATTTTGGAAACTGAAACCAAACCATAACCCAACGCATAGGTTTGCAACTATGTACAACCTTTTATAGAAAAAGAACGGGAGTAGAGGAAGCTTCGGTTCCTCAGCTGGACCCGAAACTAAATGGAACTGGTGGTTCGGAGAGTGAAAACAGAACGGGACAGTTTTCGTTACTTTCCAGTTATGGGTGAATAAAAACCGAACATGTCTTCTTGGACCTGGCAAATTGACTCACCAGGTCGGGCCACTTCGGGTTCGACTACAAAGATGGGCTCACCCGATTATGACCTCATTTTCGTTCAGGTCATATTCTTTGAACCTGGAACTGGCCCAGATCAGGTTCGGCTCAACTTTGGGTCGGTCGACACAATATAAATAAAAATACATCTGATATACATACAAACATACAATATTCAGGTCTTGTATATGTGTGTGTGAGAGAGAGAGAGAGAGCATCGTGTTCGGGTCCGAGGTTGCTAGAATGCTTGGAAACGTGGTGAAGCGATTTGCTCGTCAAACTCGAGGTATCTTTTCCCTACGTTTTTTTTTTCTGCCAGTATGATTTGGATAAAGGCGATTCGATTCGATTCGATTATAGAAAGTTGGTATTGATGGATTGTTGAAACCCTATTTCTTCCATTGGTTAACCATTTAGCCGAGAGCAATTGTAGATCAGATTAGAAAATATTGATTAACTCATGAGTAGTTTGGATCTAGTTTCGTGGGTTGAACCAGATCCAAACCACCCCAGGATCTAAAAGTGGGGAACCACGAAACCTGACCCTTGTCGCTTCCCATTCTACTAGAGATGTCAAAATGGGAGCCAGACCGGACTGGCACATTGGTTATTAGATCGGGTCTATAAGACCCAATTCAAATATACTTGAAATCCACTGCATATAAGTCCTTGTTAGGGCAAATCCAAGCAACATTTCAGGTTTCAGTAAATCAGCATTTCAGGCTTAAGCAAAGTATTTATACATGTAATAATATATAAAATAAAAAACTATATATATATACACATGTAATGAAAAAACTATATATATATATATATATATATATATGGGCCCGTCCGACCCAAACCAGACCAGTACTTTTGAGGCCCATATAAAATGTGGGCCGGCCCAACCCTGCCCAGGCGGTATTGACATCTCTACGTTCCACCTATAGGGAAACTGAACTGCAACGAGAACGAGCTGCTTATAAACCAGGAAAGACGCATACTTTCTTTTTTATGGATTTTCTTCTTAAAAGCTTTATTTTAATGTGAGAAAAAGCCTTTTTCCTGCTTTTTGTGTTTAATCAGCTTTTTCCGCCTTTTAAAACAACAAAATTTTCATGAAATTTGAATTTCTTGTGAGAATTCGACTTTACTAATTGAACCCCATTGCAATGTGCATATCTTGACATACTGATTGTAGTTGTGACGATGGAGGAATCAGATTCCATCAATTATTTAGCTTAGTGAAATTGGTTAGGCTGATTTATGCGTCTAGTTACATGTACTCTGCGAACAAGACAAACTTTTGGTTTGCGGATACACCAAGAATGATATAATAAGATATGAAAAATGCACGTCAAATGATTTGAAATCTGCTATCTGTTTCCTTTGGAGAATTCATATGATGAAAGCATCTCTCGACTTATTAAAACAAAAACAGAATATATTTCCCTTCTAGAGATTAGTCCGCTGAGATGCCTATGTACTATTAGCAACTAGAGTGATTCGATCCACTGGCCTCCACTTAATATCATTATTGCCACCATCGATGGCCTTCAGCTTCCATAAGTCATCATGTGCTGGCAGTTAATGGACATTATAAAACTTGTTCAAATTCATGAAATTTTAAACTTAATTAGCATAAGCATGGCCCTAGATTAATTAGTCAAAGAGGACAATGGTGAAACTTTATATATATAGTAATATGATCCTACCCACCACTGATGTCACCACTCATGCTCAACTTTTTTTGTGTGACATGAGTATAATAAGCTTGTTATTCATTATTTTTTAAATACTCCTTCCACCTATTGAAATTATACTCATACTAACAAAAAGAAAATATCGAGAATGAGTGAAAAGCATCAATAGTGAGAGTATCTGGATATATATATATATATATATATGAAATTAAGTACTTTTTGTTTTTCCTACATATAAACCACCATCTCTTTAGTCTTACCATGTGGATTAGTATGAGTGGCTTAGTATAAATGGAAGTCTAACAACTCCCACTTTCTTATATATGTGTTTGTATGTGTGTGAGAAAGAGGGAGAGAGGGAGAGAGAGATCAGTATGCGTTAACATCACATTAAGCATGTTTTCCCATTATGGTGAGACAGTTGATATTGAAAAGACTAACTTGACTCTCTCTTTTCCCTCTACAGTTTGGACTTTCGAAATGCTTTGGCATATCATTCCTGGCACCAACTAACATAAATGCCAGCAAATCTCACCCGTTAATTTAAGGGTGGGCAGCAGATCCAATGGCTCATAGATCACCGACTCCCAAACCTTACAATGTCCAGGCCTGGCCGAGCTAAAAGATCGAAAATACACAACCATGTATGCGTGCACACACAAACTCTTGTTAGCTGGTGTAGCTTCCCACATTGCACACAGGGATAGGGATGACAATGGGGCGGGTACGGGTACAGGTATGGGTTTTATTTTCTCCACGGATAATGAGATGGGTGGACGACATGAACGGGGAATACATTCATTAATTCTCAATATCTTAGTATAAAATAAATTATTTTGATAGAGAAGTCGGAATAGTCTCATCCGGGTCTTTAAAAACCAAATTGCTTGTTATGTGACGACTTTGAATTAAAGATGAAACTCAAACATTTAGAATCTTATGTCCTCCTTTGTAATATGTTACCAAGCCGGAATAGTCTCTTCCCAACAAGTCATGCAATATGTTACTTGTCCCCGAAACTGTACCACGCGGATTGTATCTGGAGGTTCCCACATCAGCAAAAACTTATGTCCTTATTCTAGAGGTTCCTTTTTAATTTAGGGCGGAAATTAATGTCTTGATTTTATTGAGTGAGAGGTTTAAGTAATAAGATATGTTAACAAATACTTTTGTAATTTTGTTCTTTTTTTTAACACTAAAAAATACATGTTATATTTATAATTGACCACCATGGCTTAAAAGATGGGCCTGTAAATGTATAGGGAGGAGCCGCTGGGAAATAAAATGGTCAAATGTTTTTACAAGAAAATTGTATTGAAAATAGGTTTTTGATTTGATTTCTACCACGAAATGAAATTCCCCTCTCACAATCTTATATGAAAGGTTAATCTTTTAACCTTGACAAGCAGCTTGTGTCCAGCTTGTTTAACTTGGCTCGTGTCCGGATACAGGTTAACCAACCAAACAAAAGACAAGGTCTTACAGGATCCATATTTTCGAGTCACAATGCATGCAAGGTGGATCACCTGCCAAACACGGATTTTCGCTATATCCGACCTGAACACCATGCTTGATAGTAGGTAGACCTTGGCTGGTTACGGGTAAATCAGGACTGGCGGTTTAGCTTAAACCATTTGATCCAGTTGCATCAAAACCTGGAACTAGAACTGAACCGACCTCTCCAGTTCCAGTTCTATTGGTTCTGAATCTGATTCCAGTTCTGGGTTTGGGTTTGATTTTGAATTCTATTTCATTTGAATGACACATTAGAATGTGGGACTCTGGGACCGGAACCAAAATATGGTTTGCAACTACTGTCTAAGGTTACATGATAGGTACAACCGGAACCCAACCACAGGGTTTTCTGGTTTGGTTCTGGATCAGGTTCCGGTTCTCGGTGATTGATTCGAGTCACCTGGTCGGGTCCTAACTTTCCAACACTTACAGAAGCAATTCGGATCTTTTCCGGATCCGGATCGTACCCGATAAAGGCACCTGAATCACTCTCGGAAGGAAGGCCGGCGGTCACGTGGGCCTCGGAGGGGATAGTCTCAGATTTTCGGTCCCGCACTCTTTCGCGAGCCTGTCATTTCCCACCCCACGATGTTCGGTGAAAAGTGGGCCCCATTCACACGAACGGATCAGATTTCCCCGAATGCCGTCTCGACGGCCTAGATCGTCTGAAGCACGGCGCAACGATCCAAGTGGGCTACCACGTCCTCCACCACCATCGGCGCTGCGTCCCACGTCACCCATGTGACTGCCGGTCTCGAGAGGCCGGCCCCACCTCGTCTGCTGCAGTCATCCGTCCGATCTGGATCGGACGAACGAGTGCGAGTCTTATCTTGACCTGACGCGGCTTCGTGTATGACGGCCGAATTCCTCGCTCATTTACGCCTCAATTCATCGTCCAACGGGCAACTTTTGGTGGTTGTCTGTTGCTTTGCACTATCAGGTCTGAATGTTTCATTTTTACCCTCGACTTTTCTTCATATGCCTCATTTGGTCTTTAAGAAATAATGGAGTACTTTTTTATGCTTAGTTTTCATGCGTGGTCAAGAGTTCGACCCCCGCGGTGAGCATCTGGTATAGGTCTCTGCCCAATAACAACTTGCTTATTAGAAGAAGGAAATCTCAACCTCATCCTTCGGCAAATCCTTCACAACTAAACCTGCTAAAAAGAACTGAGCTGTTTGTAGGCCGGCCTTGTTTAATTGGTTCCTAGCTTGTTCATGTTTGGTTCGTGACCTTGATTGAGTTGAACATGAACAATGTGAGTTCTTTTACGCATCATGAAGCTCACGGAAGCGACCTGTTCGTGAATCATTTTTCTCGTCTAGTTGTAGTAAACCTTGTAAACTGATGGGTTCAGCAATGGCTACAAAAGATCATTCACATTTCCTTTTAGTACAATGGGAAGGCCGAGGCTACATGAATGACTCCAGTATCGAATCCATTACCTTCAACTTGTGAGTCTACCCACCTAGCGAGCTGAGCCAATGCCCTTTGTGCAAATGCACATGTTCATCTAGGCAATACCACATTTCCTTTTAGTACAACTTCTTGTTGAAAAGTTGTTATGTGCTATTTAACCTAAAGGTGAGAAAGGTGTTTCACTGGTTCCAAATGAGAATTGATGTTTATTCTTTGTTTTGGTCACAAGCTCAGTTCTCATTTCTATTTAGTTGACAGTAGTTCTATAAACATATACAAAATTGGGTCGGCAATTTGTGTTTCCAGGCCATGCTAATCCATTTTCCTGTCATAAACTGGGCAAATTGAACACGAGCCAACACATACCTCGTGTCAGTCGATACAAAATGAGCAAAACCAGTTTTTGTTTGCGTTGAAACAAACCCACCACAACCATTCTCATTCTTCATTTGCATGACTAAGAGGGCAGCACGAGGCCGAAGCATAATGCACACGGAGAATAGAACTCACCACCAGCCACATGAGAGTCACAGAGCTCTGCCAGATGACAAAAGAAAAGAGAGGTCATGTAGACAGCATGAGACCGAAGCCTCAGGCTGCAGCCGGGAGAATCGAACTCACCACCAGCCACATGGGAGTCAGAAAGTCCTCCTAGATCACAAAAGAAAAAAGAGGTCGTGTTCAAGTTCAACCATTTTCACTATCAACACAATGCAGCACAACACAGAGCACGAACGAAGAGTCTGTGGTAGTGTCTCAAAGTGGCAAAATTTGGGTCATCCATTAATTATCATGCTTTTTCCATGAACACGAAATCAAACAACACAAAGACGATCCAGGAGACGGAATTGTCAATCGTAACCTAGGAGTGTACAAGGGTCTGTTCAAACTGAAACCAAACCGTTAGAATCGAATGGAACTTATGGTTTGGTTTGGTTCTAGATGCCGAATGGTTTAGTTCGATTTGGTTCTAACAAGAAAACTAATTAGTGGTTCCGTTTACGATTCTAGTGCTAGAACTGAGTAATGAAAATTGAATCAAACCAAGTATATCATCGATGACTTTAGTCCCATATCGAGTAAGGATGGAATGAAAGATGGGTTGAGCATTATAAAAACCATTGAAGGTACTTAATGAGACATACTTTCTTGTTCTTCTAGGTAAGATCAATATTTGTTGTTATCAATTTAATATCGTTAGCTGGTCATTGATATATGATATTAAATTAATTTTTTTAAAGAGAATAATGCTTACATTAGCTTGCTACCTAGCCCTTCGACCCTCGTTTTTATGCTGTACTAAAAAAAAGAACCTGTGATTCACATCAAAACCGTCGGTTCGATTTGATTATGATCAATACCATGATTTGATTTAGTTTTTAAAATACTAAAAACTGCGAGTGGTGGTTTGGTTCAAAATTGAAGCTAGAACCTTGAACCGTGAACACCCTTGTGTACGGCCATTTGGGGTTGAATGACATTGTATTACCAAGGAAGGGTTTATTTGGAAAATGTTATTACAGCTTGGGGCACCAAACTGTAACCGTTTGACTCTGCAAAGATAACTTGTTCGTCTAAGAGAATGTCACTAGGAAAACGGTATAATCGTTTCCTCGGCCTGAAAAGATCGCCGAGTTGAGTAAGAGAGAGGAGAGGGCAGGAGAGAGAGATTGAGGTGAAGGCGTCAACTCCCCCTAACGATTTGTTTAAGAGAGCGACGGACACTCTGAAAAAGCGAGAGAGCGAAGGGAAGGAAGCATTGGAGCAAGCAATACGGCAAAGAGGAGACGCGTGAATCAACAACCACTCTCCAACGGAGGAATATCAAGAAATTCCGATTTTCGGATCTTTGCAGATCCCGAAAAATCCTTTCTTTTCCTCAGAGAATTGGAAAAGTAATCCATAGAGACCATCCTCATTTCTGGAACTTCAAAGATCCCGAGAAACCTTCCAGGATCGCAAAAATGGAGGAGGGAGAAAGAGGGATAGAGTCGTTGGTGGCGATGGCAAGGGAGGTATCGGGGAGTTCGGAATTCCGGGGAGGAATGTTCAGAAGGGAATTCGTGAACTTGAGTCGGAGGATGATGCATTTGACGCCCTTGTTGGAGGACGCCGGAGATTGCTCGCTCTCGTCGATTCGCGAAGCCATCGAGTCTGCCGGAGAGCTTCTCCGATTCGGCAACCGAGGCAGCAACATCTTCACGGTCGAATTCCTCTTCTTTTTTGCTAGTTTCGCGATTTTTCTTGTTTGTTATATTTCTTGGTTTTTCATGTATGTTCCTGTATTTTTGGGGTTTAGAGGAAACTGGGTTTGGCTTTCGATCATTGGCCAGCACACGCATCTATTTCTGAACTTATTTTCGGAGAGTGATTTGGTGAACGGTCGCGTTGGAATTGGGTTGTGTTCTTGGGATATTTTCGGTCTTCTGAATGATTTGATGCCTAATTCCTATTCTCTTTCTTTCTTTGCATATTCTCATCTGCGCATGATTCTTCGCATTTGGTTACACTATTTGATAGTGTGAAATCTCTAACGGGAATGTGTTGTCATTACTTATAGTAAGAGGTTAGCGGGTTTGGTTTCTTTTGGGAAATTGTTTACAAAACAAAAACCGAAGTTTTGGTGGAAATGGGAAGTTAGAATTCAAAGTAATCCCTTCTCTTATGATATTGAGAAAGGCGTTTGCTTGTATTATCTTGCGTTTTTATTGTTAAAATTGTGTAAAGATTAGCCTATTTAAGATGTTCATTAGACTCCCATGGTTTAATGGGAAGCATTTTACGACAGTAACTTCAAGTATGATATATTGTTGGATTGCGAGTTACGAGCTTCTCTTTTCTTGAACTTCTAATGCTTAGATATGGTTGATCAATTCTACTAGATTTTTGTGCCCTTTTTTTCTCTTTGAATAACCAAGGAAGAAACAGATATTGGAATTTACTGTCCCGGTTTCCAACCTAAATCCCTCCGGTTACCATGCCAATCGAAAGATTGTTTCCCTTTCCATGGAGGAAGCGGACCACCCCCATATTTGACCTTGCGACATGAGAATGCATCTCAAGGTTTTTGAAATCATGAAGCTCTTCAACTTGTGATGTTCAGAATTGCTTCTAGTTAGATGAGGAAAACCTCTAAATTAAGTCTTATCTTCTTATAATCATCTCATGCTTGCGTATGTACAACAGCATTTTCAATGATTCAGATATATTGATTTTATAAGAGTGAGTTTGTCGTGGGATTCAAAAAATCTCTTCTGCTTCTTGGAGGAAGAAGCCTCCTAATGGTGCGACTGCAAAATTTCAAGGACGAGAACGAGCAACTCTGATTTCCATTTGTTGTTTGTGATTTTGCTTTTGCATTGATTCTTTTGGCTTATTTCTACCTCTGTTTCTCAGAACCTTTACTTTTGGAACTGCACAAGTTGACTTACCTAACTGCAGAACATGCAACTATTTCTCTGATGAGTAAAAATAAGTGATCTTGTTAATATGCTCAAGATAAACAGGTGCCTGAGTTTTCATTAGGCATAGAGATGGTTTATTTCACGTTCACTCATACTGAGCCCTCCAAAGATCCTAGTTCTTATGTTGAGTGATTCAATTCCAACGTTTCCATGGGAACTGTTATATGATGTTAATTTATCCCTGTGCCATGTGTTAACTTTCATGCATAGAGAAATTTTATAATAATGCTTTCTAACGTCTGTTGGTTGATTTGATCTAGTTTTAGCTTCTTTTGGTCATTTTTGCCTGTCTGTTACAATAGCTTCACATAGTTAGTTTGCCGGTTTGTTGTTATATCATTCTTCTCGTTCCTGTTGTTTTGATTTTCTCTCTGTTTTTTGTTTATATGTGAGTGTATTACTATGTGTATTTAATTGCTTTTATATAGGTTATTGAAAAGGAACCGATGGCGAAAAGGTTCCAAAAAGTGAATAGCCAATTTGATCAGGCTCTCGGTGCCATTTCCTATGATAAGCTTGACGTATCGGATGAAGTTAGAGAGCAGGTAGACTCATTCACTTCTTGCATTCTCTGCAATCTTAAAAATGTTCTACTAATTGATTTTGGTGTACGTTTTCTTTCAGGTTGAGCTTGTGCATTCTCAATTTAGGCGTGCAACTGAAAGGATGGATGCCTCCGATGATGAGCTTTGTGCAGACCTCTTATCTCTCTATGATCAAGCTAACGATATGGATGTCGGTCCTGATGTAATGGATCGAGTGACGAAAAAGTTGCAACTCTGCACCATAGCAGAGTTGAAACAGGAGTCTTTGGCTTTACAGGAGATGGTCGCTGTGACCGGAGATCCAGAAAGGAAGTTGGAAAAGATGTCTGCCTTATTGAGGAAAATTAAGGACTTTGTACAGAGCCAAAACGCTGAAATGATCGATGATGTAGCAGAAAAGAGTGTTCCTTCGTGTGAAGAAGACCCTTCGTCTCCCGTCATACCGGATGATTTTCGCTGTCCGATATCTTTGGAGCTAATGAGAGACCCGGTCATCGTTGCCACTGGACAGGTCTTAACTTTATAAATACTGCCTTTTTTTCCGTCTTAAACTTCATATGATCTCTCATCTCTCAGTCAAGTTCTTTGCGTAGGATATTTCCTACTTTTTCTATTATCAGACCAGATAACAATCTTTGGATCGTTTTACGATTTTGGTCAGTGACCAATCGCATATCAGGTTTGAAGTATGAATAACCAGACAGTGGTTTTGCAGACATATGAACGTTCTTGCATCCAGAAGTGGTTAGATGCTGGGCAAAACACATGTCCAAAGTCACAACAACGGCTTCGTCGTACTACTCTTACACCAAATTATGCCCTTCGAAGCTTAATATCACAGTGGTGTGAGTCACATGGCATCGAACCACCAAAACGTCCCCCTGGAACTGGCTCTGCTGATCGTGCAGCTATTGATGCTCTAATTGTAAAGCTCTCTTCACCTGACCCTCATGATCAACTTGTTGCTGCTGGTGAAATTCGCCTCTTTGCGAAACGCAATGCTGATAATCGAGTCTGCATTGCCAGTGCTGGGGCAGTTCCTATCCTTGTTGGTATGCTCACTTCATCATCAGACTCATGCACCCTGGAGCATGCAGTAACTGCCTTATTAAACCTCTCCATATGTGAGAATAACAAGGGATTGATCATGAGAACTGATGGAGCCATCCCGGCTGTGGTTGAGGTGCTACGGAAGGGAAGCATGGAAGCAAGAGAAAATGCAGCGGCAACATTATTTAGTTTGTCAGTTCCTGATGAGAACAAGGAAGCAATTGGGTGTGCTGAAGGGGCCATTGAATCACTTGCTGTCCTATTAAGAGAGGGGAATCACAGGGGGAAGAAAGACGCAGCCTCTGCACTTTTTAACTTGTGTTTATTTCAGGTGAACAAGGGAAAAGCTGTGAGAGCCGGGGTTGTCGATATAGTAATGAGAATGGCTGTGGAAGGAGATATGGTGGAGGAAGCGGTAGCAATAATGGCACTATTAGTGAGCCACTACGAAGGCAAGGAAGCAATAGGCTCTGCAACAGGAGCAGTGCCCATTTAGTCGATATCATAACCAATGGTTCGCCAAGAAACAAGGAAAATGCTGCGGCTGTACTGCTCATGTTGTGTACAGGGGACGCGAATCGGCTTTTGGCCGAAGCCCACGAGATCGGAGCAATTGGGCCTTTATTGGAATTGGCGCATAATGGGACCCCAAGAGCCAAGAGGAAGGCAACGGCAATAATAGAATATATGACTAGGTTTCAAGAGCAGCAAGAGCACCAACAACAAAGGCAAGATCAACAAGAACAAAAACCGCAGCAAGGCCAGCTACTACAACAAGACTAATCTTTACTCCACACATCTATAATGTTGATATTGTGATTCTTTTCATGTACCTAATACGTAGTAGAGGTGGAAGATCATCCCTGATTCCAAGTTAGGCAGTTATGATTTGTTATTATTAATGATTTGACTGTAATTTCAGGTCTGCTGTTTTACATTGGCAAAAATATAAAAGCCTACGTGTGATCCCTTTATCCAATCTTGGTTGATTGAAACTTCATCATTCTCTAAGACTCTGGTGTGTCTTTTATGACATTATAGAAATTGAATTGCCTGGTAGGGCTGGTAAATGAACCAAGATGCTCGCACCATATGAGCTGAAGATGTACATGGTATGCTTGGGTCAGTTCGGTTCGTTAAAGTTCATCAAAGTAACATTTTTTCTAGTGGCATGCCCTCAAGATAATTGTATTAAGGTAACTTTGAAGTGTGATTTATGTTTTAACTTTACCACAAAAGAAAATTGTAGGTAAATAAATGTCATGTTATTGTGATGTTTAAGGAAATTACTCTCTCAACTCAGTTCGGACCGTTTGGTTCAGCTTGTGAAAGTATTGAACCATTTATGAACATGTTTGAACAGCGGCTGGTTCGACTTGTTCGGCTTGTTTACCAGCCCTATTGCCCAACCGTAATGACTTGGGTAAACCGTAAACAAAACAAACAAAAGAAGAAATGATGTGAAAAATATTCTAACGTGTAAAGTGGATTTGAATTGAATTGCTTAACCCGTGGATCCGTAAGTTTCATTTGGATTGTTGGCGTGGCTTGAGGGAAAAGAAAATAGTGCTATTGTCGGTAAAGTGAAATTTAGGGAAATGTATTTATGATGCTTTTGTTTTAAAAAAAAAACTCAAGGAGAGCTCAGAGTTTTTTTGGGGTTACAAGAGGAGGCCCAAGCCTGATGTGCACCCTCCAAGAGTCGAACTCCCCACCACCAGCTGGACAGATGAACTCGTTCGCGGGCAAGGTGAATCGGACCCGTCAACCTAAATTCAAGAAGACCCAAAATGATCAACGAAAGCCATCTGAATTCTTCGTAAATTTTTTTTTTATCATAGACCAATCTCACTTGATTCCACTCACATGGAGTTGGCCTCACCCCCCAAAAAAGTTCTAGTTTCACCGCTGTCCTATGGTATAAATTCTGTCAGTTTTCATTTGAGGGACAGAGTTTACCTTATTTCAAAAAATGGCCTACATTTATGAATTATTGTTAAGAAAAAACTTGTCTGGCAGTTACTGGATTTGTCCCACGTATAAAGTGTAGAAAACGATGACCGCTTTCCAAATAATAGACAAAAGGTTTTGAAGTATATGGAAAATTTCTTTTGATTATGTTCAATCATATTAAAAAATTGTAAACAAAAAGATGCTCTTGGAGTGCATCTTAGGAAATATCATCTACTGAAGGCATTTTTCTTTGTATTTTGGCACCTGCAAGGCACAAACGTGTGAGTAAAGCGGTGGAGAAACAAGCATTAGCGATGGTTAAAAGAGAGCCATTATAAATATAGGCTGTAGTTTTCTATGTTCTCAAGTATCGGTGATGGTTTTGGGTTTATTTCTATGGTTTTAACCATCACTACACAGTTTTGCAATGTTCTTTATCGTGACATTACATTCTCGATGGTTATTTGATTATACCGACGGTTCAACATATAGTACACTGCTTCAACCATAGCTATTAAGGGTGTTTACGGTTTGGTTTGGTTCTTGGTATTTTGAGAACCGCACTAAATCGTAGCATGAACCAAACCGAACTGACGGTTCCGGCTCGGTTCTGAACCACTGTTCTATTTATTTAAGATTTGGCTAAAGATTGTGAGAAGTAATGTAAAAAAATTTAATATCATATGATGAATGACCATGTATCGTATATTAATATGATAAGAACAAATACTACACTTGACCTTAGTCAAAAGGTTAAGAAAGGTATGCTTTGTTGGAACTCTCAAGACCCCTTTTATAGAATCTATGGATCCTGCCTCTCTTCTTGATATAGTATTAAAAAAATTCTTTATGAAAAGGTTTTCTTGATGCCTCGGTTCTAGCGTTGGAAATGCGAACAGAACCACCAGTATTTCTCCTATTAGAACCAAACCATTTAATATCTAGAACTGAACCGAACCACCGGTTCAATTCGATACGGTTTGGTTCGGTTCTAGCAGTTCCTTGAACACGTCTTATAGCCACAAGTTGTATCTCCATCAAACTCTTTGGGTATTATCTTTATGCTGCGAGCTTTACATGGCGGGGACCCTAAAGTAGCTCCTTTACATAGACGTTTGCCTCGAAGAAGGTTTGAAACTACTTAATGCATTGCATATACATATAACTATTGGGCCTTTTCTCTAAAGATTAATGGTGGGTGGGGGTTAATCTACAGGAAAGAGAAGGGTTACATCCTGATGAGCAATGGCGGATTTACATTGAGCCGATGTGGGACGTCATCTGAAAATCTCATCATCTCACATGTTTAAAGTTTTCAAATATATATATTACATATAAAGAGAGGTTAGTATATGATAACATGTGACAGTAAATTCAAACAAATCTCAATCATTTCTCTTTGATGAGATTAAGATTCAATAAAATAAAAAGTATACCTATCATTTTTATAAGTACACTTTATTCACATAAGTATTTATACTTTTAAATTTAAAATCTCAATTATTGATCAACAAAGATTCTCTTTATATATATATAGTGTTGCATCCTATTGCACAGTAGTAAAAACATTATCCCTTGCTTTCTTTCTTTTTTGTTGGCAAAATGGTGTACGGCAGACCCTGACCCATTAGATGAAGCAGCTGACTATTTCTCACACGCTAGCACAAATTAAACGACTAAAGATAAGATCTTCATAAATTAGAAAATCTAAGTATCGATTATTTATAAGTTTTTTATACGTTAATAGGTTAATAAATTGATTGATTTTAAGGCATTTTGAGCACATTATTATTTTTAGATTACCAAAATGGGGTTGAGAAGTACGCCTATAAGCACAATTTTTTCTTATATATACAGAATACATGAAGATAGAAAAGATACCTTCCATCAAAAAAATAGAAAGGACGGCTGCCTAATACTAGAAGGAAATGGTTGTGAGAGCAGCTCTAACTGGATTTAGAGTATCGCTCTGCTGATAATCACCCATTCAGATGGACACAACGTCATCTGTTGTTAAAGGTCGAACGTCTGATGAGCTGCAGTGTGTTGTTCAGCTGCTATAGCGAATAGGTCGAGGTGACTCTTCATGTGAATGAATATTACATCTTCCAGAAACGTAGTCAAATGATGTAGATTGTCTGGTAGTATAACCTACTGCATTCAGCTTTATAATCATCAGAGAATGGTTCCAATGAGATTCAAAACATCATCTGCTGCATAAGAAGAAATATCTGATAAGCGACATATGTTCATGCTCGGGGGCGTTCATATAAAATAATAGGCACTTCAATTACTTGCAAATGCAAAGTTTCAATGGTAACCATTGTGCTCTATTTTGGACAATTTTCATATGTAATATAGAGAGAGAGAAATAGAAAGAGAGGAAAAAAATCTTATATATAAGAGGTGTTAACATATTCAAACAAATTTCAACCATTCATATTCAAAAAACAAACGATTGAGATTTGTTTGGATATGATGACTAGCTCCGTCTTACTAGGAAAGCTGAAGATAAAACAAAAGAATTAAAGGAAAAAGAAGGTCAAAAGAAGCATGGGAATTGGGAACTGCCCAAGGAAAAAGAAAATACTGTAACGGGAGGTAAAGTGAAATTTAAACAAGTGTATCCATGACGCTTCTGCTTAAAAAAACTCCGCATACAGCCCTTAGATGTCAGTCATACGGAATAAAGTCCGTCAAAAAGTAGATCTACACGTATGATTTAATTGTCAACTAGCCCATTTTGGTGCCTATGCCCGTTCGGCGTTCTCAAATAACAGAAAACTAAAAAGGAAGGCATAGTTTTCACCATTTTCTTCGTCTGTGTACATCAGTCCACAGTTTACGGGCACCAAAATGGGTACCAAGAACAGGCACTACCTTTAGCAGTAGATGGAATTTTTCTTTTGAAAACGTAGATGGAAGTTTTCTTTCGTTTATTTTCATTAAAAACAGCGTATAAAAACCGTACCCAGAAAAAAGCAGTAATTTTCAGCAAGCACGTATTATTAGAAGCTTATTATAACAAACGCTAAGTAATAGAAATTTTTTATATTTAACAAAAGGCACCTAATGTCTCACTTATTACAATCCCAACAACTTTCTAGCTCAGAATTTACTGATCTCTACTGGGTGCTGAAAGTGTTTGAATGGCCTCATTGCTGATTGTCATACTAAAGTACCACAGAATATCATCGTCTGAGTAGTCGCTTGAACTGATGAAACCAACTTAGCAACTTCTAAATATCGGGTTTGCTCTGGTTGATTCGTGAGAGAGAAAATATTTACTCTGTCAACGTGAGTCCTTAATTTCCACAGCTCTTGAGTGGGTAACATGAATTCTCTCGAGTTGAGAGAACGGAGTTCTCTTAAAGGGCCGCTAGAAGGCTAAAACTAATATGAGAAAGCTGTCTGTATTGCTTTCTCTGGTTTGTTTCAGCTGCACAATGATTGGAATTTCAGATTGGATTCTCAGAAGTTCGAAATCCAATTCAAATTCTGAAGCCAACCAAAATGCCCTAAGACGGTCAGGCTAAATGATCTCAAATGCAGCCTAATAGGAAAACTGTAAGGTTATCATTGCAAATCATAAGCGGTCATTTAAAATGCATTAAATTAAACTGCTGCATTAAGACAAGAACCCTCTATACAAGCACTGAAGTGAATATTCTCTGATAGACTCCATGAATCCTGACATGATCACCTAATTCCTTCCAAATCCTACTCCTCCTAGCTTGGGCTGCCTCTTTGAGACTAGGGCTGTTCAATGAAACGATGAAACCAATCCAAACCAACGTTTGGTTTGGTTCAGTTTGAAAAGGAAAATTTTGTATAGTGTGGTACATAGTTTGAGGGTATATATGTATATAATCAAATGATTAACATCATTGGTAATCAACTGGCCTATGAGTATCGAATTCTTTTGGTCCAAATTTTGATACTATTCATGATCTTAGTGTTAAACGTTGGCAATTTAGATTGTTAGTGCTCTTCATACACAAAAAGTCACTTATGCATATATAGCTAATATAAATTGTCATAACAATAAAATTCTTCCTTGTCATATATGTTTTCTACTTAACATTGTATACTTTATAGTATTTATTATTCTAATATTAGGGATGCCATTTAACTTTTCCTAGAATGAGAACTGTAGTTTGGAACTGAAGCAAAGTAGAAGAGATGGTTTGGGTTGCTTTCATTTGATGAGTAATAATAATTACGTTTACTTCTCCAAAAAATGAGAATCGATTATATTGGTTTGGTTTCGAAGTAAACCACAAACATCCTATTTGAGACCTTCAAATTAATATCACCTTCTAAATACTAGATAATTAATTAATAAGTCTGATTTTCCTTGCCTTTCTTGTCTGGAGGATATTCTCACAATGCACTTTTTGGTGTCTTTAATGGCTTCCGATGACATAGGCGAAAGTGTTGTTTGTCGTTGTTCGCATAATCAGCAAAATCGCGGTCGGAGTCGGATGGCCAAGCAGTCATTCATTGGTCAATTAGTTGACATGGTGGGTTGGCCATATTAGGCTGTTATTTTTGGTATTCTTTTATAATAGAACTAATCGCATTTCAAATGTACAAATTACTTGTGAGCCTAATTAAGATTAATACTTGTAAGTGGGTGCCTATTTCCTACTCGATGTAGGGTATGCATTAAGACATGATGCTTGATTGGTCATTTCAGTGATCAGCCAGTTGAGAAGTTATTATTGCCAATGTTTGCTCATACAACTTGTGCATCTTTCTGTATAATACAAAAAGTCGTACATGTGGTACAAAAGTTAGTACCTGTGATTCATATTTTGCCATATTTGAAAGATCAATCATGCTCGACGATGCGTAGAGTTGCACATATCACCACGTAGGAGATATTAAAGATGATGAGGTAGTTGTGTGATAACTGAGGATATGATCTAAAATAAGGTCATTAGAGAAAGAGTTGGAATAGTATTGATCAACATAAAATAAGAAACATAATTAATATGGTTCGAACATTTGGCACTTACATAAAGCTCTAATGAAAAAGTAGAGAATGTACACTTTCAAAAAGGGAGAGGAAAGCCTTTAAAGTGCTTGAACAAAATAAAACATCAACTTTGCTCTCCGCAGTCAAATGCTAATGTAAAACAAGTTCAAGATCAATAGCGGCTATGCATCAAACCATTCATACACTGTGTATGGGAAAAAAGTTGGTTTACTGAGCGGCCATCGTCAAAACCGAGTAGACGTGTGAGAACGCGGCTTTGATTGTGTATCATAGTTCTGTCATTTAATCGACGTGTCGAAACACTAATCTTCGATGACATCACTTGGTCCTTTAGAGACCGAAACTCTACTTGGCTCTTCGCCTTGTCGTAGAATTCCTGCTTACCTCTTCGCCTATATAAGTTGGCAAAAATCGTATCCTCTAACTCAGTTTAGAAGGCTGGCTGGGGATTTCATTCTAAAAAACGAACAGAATTTTGTCAGTGAGTTCAGCCATATTAATGCCGGTTGATGCTTTTGGTACGATGTTTCACGATTTTCACTAGTTTTTTGGCTTTGAACTAAAGTAAAACCATGGTTTTACTTAGTTGCGTATTGTGTCGCAGATCTTCAGCAGTGAAACTCAATCTCGATTGAAACTCCGCCGCGTGACACTCACAGACAGAAAGAACTCTACAAGATTGACATGTTTAGGCATGAAACGATAGACATGAATCTGTCCTGATTGCAATGCGATCTGCACAGAAACTGCATCGCTTTGCCGCGTGACTTTCATTCATAGCGAGAATTCTGCCAGATTGACATGTTTGTGAATGAGAAAGATACATATACATATTATGTGCATAAGAGCTCGAAGCAATGGGATACAAACATCATGGACCGTAGTTTTTCCTCTTTTCAGATGGGTAGACAGACCCGGACCGCTTAGGTTAATCTTTACAATGTAGATTTAGAAGAAATCACTTAGAAGGTCTGTCCGTCCAAAGTCTCTCTCCTTCGACACTTGCGCACCATCATCTATAAATGCACTGAATGGTCCTGGTTAGAGTAAGGGCCAAATTTTGAAATTCTTGAGCCTTACTATGTATTGCACTATGGTCGTTGAAGGAGGGGAACTCGTGGGAACTACTTTGTTAAGCCGAGACTATTCAAACATGATCTGAAGGTTAGCTTTCAAAACCTTTAGATCGTTACAATCTTGATGCTTGACAAGGCAGGTAAAATTTTATAAAGATTTATAACAGGGATTGCTCCTAGTTTTTTTGGCTTATAAAAGTCAAAGGAGGAGTGTAATTAGTCGATTTTCCGGTCTTTATATATTTTGAGCTCGTCATAAGTGTGGTTCTCCATATATATGGAAGTATAAAGTTCCAATGGTTCTCCAAATATATGGAAGTATAAAGTTCCAATGCTAGAGGCTAGAGTCCATCTTCATCCAGTTTTATGCTGTGTTTAAATTCCAAATGAAACTGTAAATACGTTTTCTGAATTTAACAAAGTCTTCGTATTTATATAAAAGTTCTGCTTTTGTACAAAGAAAGTTATGATCTTCTTAGTTTACGTAAACTGTTGGATGACATCTTGTCTAACGGCTTAAATATGAGCATAGCTAACTTCCGATCAATATACCAATAAACGTCCTTCTCTCCCTGTTGCGTTAAGCAACATAATTTTCGGCTCTTCATGGTGTTAATAAAGCACGTATGCCTCTCATGCTCCCCTGCAACACATACATAGATTTCGCTGCAATGCGCATAAATGTGTGCATGCACAGTCGGGTAGACTCTTAATTCCTTTCTTGTTTTTGTTTAGAATCTGCGGAAAAAGAAATATGATGTGCTGCGTCGTCCAGGAATACGTTGACGGAAGGATCTTTGTGGACTTCGCGACTTGGCAAAAAAGTTTTCATGGCCCCCGATGTTGCTGTCTGCACTCTCTCCGATGCCTCCCTCTTAATCACGTAAGAATATTTTCTTTCCCCAGCACACACTTTCACACGCTGTCGGAAGCATCAGGGTCTTATTGGTTTCTTAAGAGGGATCCAATGATTTCTTTCCTCATACCATCAAGCTTTGGGAACAGACTTTCTCTTCGTTATTATAACAGTTTTACCCTCTCCCTCTAACGCACACACACAAGAATATTTTGAGGTGTTAGCCTCGTCTTTATGTATCAGTTCAGCTGTTTCAATTCCTCGAAACGTAGTTTCTCTTTGGTGCAAGTAGAAAAAGTCAATCCAAAGGAGACCGAGTAGTTGCCTAACAAGCGGCAGACTATAATTTGTTTTTGAGTGAGGTGCACTAATATTTGAGTGATACATTTTTTTCACATTTTTTACTAGATTCATGGACTATAATATGTTTTTGAGTGAGGTGCACTGATATTTTGATTGATACATTTTTTACTAGATTCATGGGTTAATACATGAATTCTTCATTTACATAGTTATTAATTTCTTTTAAACCTTCGTTTACTTTTTCATTTTCATCACTTAATTTCTCTCACCTAATTATAAGAACACCACTTAATTTCTCACACCTTTATGAGAATCTTTGGTCACCTTGTGTCCAAATCTTCTTAACGGATTTCTTCTCATCATTTACTGTACCATTCTCAATTTTTCTATAATAACTATCGTAAATGCGGTTTTCCTTCTTTTTGCTTGTGTTGACTGTACATCCTTCATTTTCATAATTTTCTTATCATATAAAATTGTAATGACATGCTTGTAAAGATGGCATCTCATGATTCTTCAAATACGCACTGTTTCTTAATGGATGGGGGCGTGACTACACCAAACGTCAGCTTAACTCCGCTCCTTGTGCAGCTTAATATAATTAATGAGCTGCTACTGGACATGGTCCAACAAAACATATTCAGAGGCAAGCAAGTTTAGCTTGTCTACACAAAATACATGCCAACTTACGAGCTTGTTTAGTGACTAAGGATCGAAGTCGAGAAAACCCGTAGTTGATTTGATTTGGCCCGTTGACCAGGCTTAGCTTTGAAAGTTTGAGATAGTGTCATGTCTTAGCATTAGTATTTGCATATGTGCAAATTCCACATACAAACACCGAGTTGTTTTGACTTATCGATTTGAAGAAACTCAACTAGGTATCCCGGCAAATTCCATTCCGTCAGTTCTGAAAATTGCTATTTCCGGTGGTTTTGACCACGGAAAAGCTATATATAACGGCGAGCATGATTCATATATACTGGTAGTTGTCTGTATGTTTTTTCTTGCTGAAAATAATCTTGTTACTATCTTAAACATACTGTATCTAGTACGAGTTTCTATATCTGATCGATCATGGCCTTGCTAGAGTTAAAACTGTGGAACCAACTATTATGTTCTTTTCTTCCATTCTGTTGTTCATGTTCTTCTCCTTTCCCCTAGAAACAAAAACCACTGCGGAACCAACTGCGTTTCAACGCCTAGCACTTCTCTCACTTGTTTAAGCGCCAAGTATATGCACGTTGCATGCAAGCAGCACCTTCGGTCCCACCAAATCCATCCGATGGAGATGAAGTGCTGATGACATTCATAAAATGGAACGCAAGTACATTTCCAAGATTATCCCGTTTTTGTCGAAACTGGTTTAGAGTTTTCAAGCTTTCAAAGAACTGGGTCATGGTTGGCACTGGTTATAATTTCAGTCACAGAGCCGTGCGTGCACTCAGGAAGGAAACAAGACGGCTAGCTTTTCCTTGGGGCCGCATAGGAATCATTTATACACTCATTTATTGGTAGAATCCTACACCAGATTGATCAGAGAAAAGGCTAATTGGCTCACATGTTGGTGCTTGTTTGTCATTGTTGTTCAATGCTGATGCTTTAATGCTCCTTCCACTTGTTATTGCTTCCTCACTTTGCTGTCAAATAATCACAATTGTCACCAGTGCGTTGATCTTCTTGTTGCTCTTTTTTTATTGTTATTCTTACTGTAGAAAAGCATTATTACCATCTGAATTAGTGTATGTGTTAGCTCAATGAATATATGTGTGTGTGTCTGTACTCGAGTGGTGGTACAGGGATAACGCGCGAGGAGACTCCATTGCAGGTAGCCCTGTGAAGGGTTTGGATATCAGATCAAGTATCTGCCTGACCCGGATTCAATTTCAAGATTTGGTCACTGAAAATGAGGGCACAATATACATTTGGGTGGAAATGAGAAGAAGTCTTAAGTTCCAATTGGATCTGGATATGGATGGAATAGTTAGAGGCATCCTATACACTAACGAGCTTAACATCATGTTGATGAGACACAAAGCCACAAAATTAGGTGCATCGGAAATAATCTCACTATTTTTACTGAGTTTATCTTTTACGGGATCTATGTTACTGCATTTATTTAAAGGATTTTATAGCTTGTCATCATCATTGGCTGAGGTTTCCAGACTGGTCTTTATATGGTAAACACCTGGATGCTAAGTTGAATCTTCGCTATTAAAGTTGGTGGAGACTGGTAGAGATACAGTACAAGATCAGGTTAGCTTATCTTACAGCAATTATGTATTGTAAAACTAAAACCATCGCTAGTTTTTCTTTACACTAAGTACTTTTCTGCTGCACAAAACATCAGTAGATAATGGACGGTGAAAAGACCCTTTCCGAAGAGATAGAGCTCTTTGATATTCATGCCTTTCTGGAATCGAGTTTGCCGTTTTGGAGAAGATAACGACTCTTTTGTTATATATAGCTTTCCAGAAAGAATAACTCTTCAATATAAATGTATGAGCTGAAAACGTTTTCCTCATCTCAAACAATCTCCCCTTCAATTCCCAAGAGGTTGGTTGACTATGTCACCTCTCATTTTCGTATCTGTTGCACGATTTTTTTTACATCTTTTTTAATATAATCCTGATAAATTAGGAGTGATTGGGAGTGGTACCAATAGAGATGATGAAACATAAAAAAATCATTGAAAGGAAGTTGTGGTAGAAACAATATGAGAAACCAAATTATGAGAAAGACCGAGAATGTAAAAAAGAGATGAGGAAAACCATAAGCTTGTTGGAAGAAAATAATAAAAAATAACAAGTTAACTACTAGCATGACACATGATCAAATTATATAAAAACAAAGAATTCGTGTAGCCAACCCATCTAATATGGAAAGACTTAGTCATTGTTATTGTAATACTGTTATAAATTCACTTTCTTATTTGTATGGTATATTTTCACTTTGATAACTCCAATTTTTGATGCAGTTCTCTTCTCAATCGTAGCTGCCAACAAACCAGGGCATCTTTTTTTCTTATTGACCGTTTGAGTTATGGACAAAAAATATTGGACGCACCTCTTCATTTTAGTTAATCTCCACTAACTTTACGTGTGCATCTTGATCGTTCTCCTTTCATGTTGACAGCGTTTTTTTTTCTGTCATTAAAAAGATTTTCGCACTATATTTTGTTTTTGTTTTTTGTATTGCATACTTTTTTTTACAATGGAAAGGTTGAAGCGAGTCGGGCAGAGAACTCGTGACCTTCAATTTGTGACAGTACCCCTTAACCAGGTGAGCTGGTTCCCGTTGTGCTGTTAAATATTAATTTTTATTTTTGTGTCTTGTTTTCTTTTGTGTAGTCTATATAAATATGCCTGTATTTTAAGATTGTTATATCGATCCTACTTTTGTGGTCAGCTTTTTTCTTTCCTTTTATATATTCAACATCGGGTTAAGCAGACCTTGTGACCTGTTACAAAGAGAGGTTTTCTATATATAATTTGTGCATCTCTGTATTTACATGGTAGGAAGCCACAAGCTTTTTTTCTTGTTCAGCACCACAGTACAGGTTTAATTGTAAAAGCTCAGTAAGTTTCTCGCTAGAAAATTTGACTGCCAAAGAAGTTTGGAGCACAGTGGTTCAGAATTGCACAAACCTTAGTAGGTGAAATGATGCAAAGTAAGATATATTGAGCTTGTGCATCACGATTCCTCACATGCACACCACCACGGTCGAATGCATGCAATTGGATTTTGAGATTCTCTCTCGTGCATGTCTCAGAGAGAGTGCCTCTCTCTCTCTCTCTGATCTCTGCGTGTTGTAAAAGAGAGGGAGTCGGTCTCCATGGATAAGGAAAGCTGATGGGTCGGATCGGAACAGTTCACGCCGATCCACGTGAAGGTGATCGACTGCCTTGAATAGAATTCTGGGCAGAACCAGTTTGGTTCGGATAGACCAACACCATCATACACATACACCGAGGCATGCACTCATGCATATATATTTTCTTGCAGACACACAATTGCCCTATTTCCTTTCTATTTTCGACCACTCTCATTTATGATCATACACACTATCCACCGTGAGGAGATTCTCTCCACCCTCTCTCTCTCTGAATTTTTTTATTGTGTTTCTTTTTGTGTCAGTAACCAAATAGACATGACCCTGGTCATTTTTTGACCTGTTATCCGATTACTAAAACGCCCTCTATCCTGCTGTAAACCACATTCCACTTTCAAGCGAAAACATATTTGTCGTCTTTGGTTAAAAAAGAACTCTTCTCTCTCTCTCTCTCTCTCTCTCTCTATATATATATATATATATATATATATATATATATATATATATATATATATATACATGTATAGTTCAGACTCCAACTACACATGCAGAACACCATGGTAAGGATCACTTAACATTACCTGACCATTATTTTCAGGGAAACTTATTGTGCATAAGGCATTAAGTTGCAGGTTTCAAGTTCGATATACGGGGGTTGTTGAGAGTCATCCTAATCCCAGCTTGCACAGAATAGTCATTTATGTTACCTTCCAAAGGGCAGAAACTGCAATTCTAACACTTCCGAGGATTCCTTGCCTCTTAGAAACGAAAATATGGCTATCTATGCAGCAGTGTTGATCCTGAAATCCTCTGTTTGAGAGAGCTTCCCCGACCCACCCGAGCCAGCAGCACTGGTAAGAGAGAACAGCACAGCAGAGCATAGCAGAAGGCAGCAGATTGTCAAGGAGTTTGCTTTATTGCTTTATTCTCTCTCTCTCTCTGGGTACGGGATAATCTGGGGGACTGCAAAAAGCAATGTACCTGTCACATGATAGAAAAGAAAAGGCAGTGCAGCTAAACTAACCAAAGTTAGGAAAAAGAGAAACACATTGCATCCAAACTCAAGATCTCCATTGTTTCCCTTCTCAGCTCTCACCCTGCCTACATTCTCATATCCTCCCTTAATATGTGTGTGCGTGCGTGCGTTTTTTTTTATGGTAGTGGACAAAAAATGATGGTATTGTTTGTGAGCACAAGTATTTTTTTGATAACAAATATCATTAAATTTAAAAGTAAATATTATAGAATAATAATTAGACTTACTTTGGTTATGAGTGTTAGGCAGTTAATATTAATATGTAAAAAAGATGTTTGTAACATAAATAAAGATGTTGAGATGGATGAGTGGTCAAACAAAGAAAGGTTATTAAAAACAAATTGAAAATAACATCAATACACGATAAAATGAGAGAATATCGTTTAAGATATTTGAACATATAGAAAAAAGATCAAAAGAAACCCATGTGAAAAAATATGAAAAACTAGTTTTTCAAAGTATTAAAGAGATAGAAGACAACCACAAAATTGTTGGAAAGAAATAATAAAGAATGATCTTAACTGTTAATATGACATATGATAGAACTATATGTTTCATGTAGCCGACCATGTCTAATATGGAAAAAGTGTGGGTTGTAGTTGTTGTCGAACAAAAATGATGCGGACCACCGTCTCTCTCGTTCTCCCGAGTAGCCGAAAAAAAACATTATTAAAAGAATAGATGCTTAGATTTTTCTCACTTAACAATAGATATATATAGTAAAAATATTCTATTTATTTATTTATGAAATGGCAGTCTCAGCGCATCGTGATCTCCCCGATTTCAGTGTCTCTCACTCTCTCGCAGGCGCAAACATACAGAAGAGACGCCTACACAATCACATCGCACGCTTGTCCCGGCCTTCGATACGGGAGTTCTGAGAAGCCGTGTAGTGCAGTCTCGAGATTTTGCACAGACCTCTCTTTTCTCATGAAATGCATGCAAAGATTACCCTTATCTAAATCGTGAGACGTTCGAAGTAACGCATTGTTTCCTGCACTGCAGGCTAAATCAAAGGAACCTTTAAAAGGACGCCTATTCGCATTGGCAATTAATTGATCTCACTGATGCTGAGATAATAAAATCATCGGCCTGATTGCTGATAAGATCACAAGCAAAGAGAAGAGAATGCAAAATTTAGAGAGAGTGCAAATGTAAGATGCGAATGAACACCTACTAGAAAAACGAAAGGAAACTTAATTGCCATATCATGACCTGTTCCATGCTTCTACATGTCTTTCTCCTAGACCTTGGTGTCCTTCCCAAGAAAAAGGAATGAGAAGAAAAGAAGATGCATATCTACTCTATGTTTCCAACATTTAACGTAATTGAAGTACCAGTAATTCTCGAAACATAACCCCGATGCTACACTACACTCATGAGATGATTTTTCAGTGAAAAACTTGGTGTTTCTGTAAATGAAATTCTTTTACCGATCAAACAAGAGAGCTCGTCGTTGAAGGGAAATTTGGAAGATCACCCCACGCATTGCCGGTCCAGTATCCGATGTTTTGGTGTTGATTATCTTCCATCTTCATCGAAGCACTGCCATGGTTAAGGTGAGCTGTTGGCTTGTTTCTAAGTTGCGCAGCAGTAGCTGCAGGGAGATACTGTTGCTCTACCAATCCTTCACCATCGAAGGGCAGTAGTAGTTGTGGTTCCATGTGAGATAAGCCATCTTGCCGTGGAAACACAGGCGGAAAATGCTGCTGCATCCGCCATTGCCCAAGGCTACTGCCTTCTCCAGCAGGCTCATTGGCCGACATAAAATCTAGACCTAGAGAGTTTCCGGTGCCTACCACCACTAAATCCCGACCGCCGGGGAATGCCAACCCGATATCAGTACCGCAGTTGTAATCAGAGAAACCATGGATTGTGGGGAGGAAAGGAAGAACTGTAGGCGGAGGAGGGCTGTTATCTATCCCCACAATCTCGCCGGACGAAATCATAGTTGCTCCGCCGGAGGTCGTGGCACTGCCGCCCTCCATCGTCTGAGACCGACTACCGGTGTTGCTGTGGCTATTGTTAGTGTTGTTGCTTTTGGTTCTCTTGTTCCTCCGGCATCCTCCCCCGACAGGGACGTTTCTGAGGGAGCCACCTTTGGTCCAGTACCGACGGCAGGTCTTGCAGAAGTGGCGTGGCTGTGAGAGGCTATAATTGTTGTAGTAACAGAATTTGGTATTTGTAGATTCGCACCGAGGACACTTGAGGGAGGTGTCTGGCGGTGGAACTTTCGCCAGCCGGGCACGTTCTGCCATTAGAATTGGCCGTGATGAGCTGGCACTAGCTGTTGTCGGGATCATCTCCGGTGCCGGCGGGTGGAGAATCTCGACGGGATGATTATCAACAACAGACGATCTGCCAATAAAGCTCGTGTTACCAGTCTGAACATCACTACGAAGTCCACTACCAGCGGTGCCTCCCCCTGGTTGATCCTAATGGAATTCAAATATTGGAAAGCATTGAGAAACCCTAAAGTTGAGTGGTATATTCAAGAGGAGAGCAAAAGGGTATCATTTCCTTTTGCTCTCTCATCTTTCTTCAAAGGAGCTATATAGAATTCCTTACCTGCTGCTGCCAATTGGGTGGATCCAAATACACGGGAATTCCAGTAAAAACCATCGTTTGGTTTCCCTTTCCTCCTTTCTCCCCCGCTTGTTTGTTGGTCTTGGAGACACAAATCAGGATAACAATACTGGAGGAGGCGCCGAGAGAGAGAGAGAGTTTTGTTGGTGGTGGGAATTACTTCGCCATTAAGCTTCTGAGAGTGCAGAGTTTGCTGAAAAAGGGTGAGTGTGGGCAAATGGATGGATGGAGAGAGAGAGAGAGAGAGAGAGAGAGAGATTGAAAAAGATAAAGGCAGGCTCCTCCACAGAAACCCTAAGGATTAATATAAACTTTGTGTGCAGAAACACATCTTATTTACACAAGCAACAACAGAAAAAGAAAAAGGTGGGTGGTGATGGTGGAGAGAGAGTAAGAGAGTGGGTCCCCTTGGCTCCTTCTCCTTCATTAGACCGATTGGATTTTGCGGCAAACCGCCGGATAACTCCATACAACTCACTCATCTGCTTATATATTGTGATTCATGGCTCTATCTGATCGTGAGTTGCTGCATGCTGCATATCGTCACTTTTGCTCAAGTCATCTTGTTCCTGAACGCTCTACAAATTCTTCCGATGGTGCTTGAAAGTTTGTATGAGATCCAGATTGAAACATTCTAGAGCAAGAGTACCAACAAACTAGTGTCAATCCTTTTAACAGGATTTAAGAAAATAAAATTAACAATAAATTTCATCTCATTGTACCATTAATTTACAATATTTTTCATCTCATTGTACTACTAATTTAAGTTAGGGCTTGAAAACGGGCCTCATGAACCCAACAACCCCTGTTCATTGCCCGGTTTGTTTTCCATATGAACGAGCTAGATGAACAACCTTGATTCGAATATGTTCATGAACGATTTATATAATTTATCGAGCTGAACGGAGTTGAAAGAGGCATTTCCTTAGGTATCCTAAACAGAATTAACCTTAGTTACCCAAAACCTTTAGTTCCGTCAAACAAGAATGAACTATTTTCCTTAAATACCCTAATATAGTTAACCATGGGTGCATGTTATACGTCACAATTAAACAAACTGTCATTTAATGAGCTTTCACAAGCTGAACCGATCGAACACGCTATGTTCATGTTCAGGTCATACAGTTCAATGAACCAAATGATGAACGAGTTAAGGAGGAGCAAAACTATCAGTGGCTTGGTCCGTTTACCAGCCCTAATTTAAGTACCAAGCCAAACTAACAATATCATTAATTTCACGTAGGCTTCAAAGAAAAGGTTAAGGAAAAACATAATTGTCAAGTATTTTAATTAGATTTACGGAATTTCTGATCATGTTCTTGTTTGATCACATTTTCTTCATTATTTTCCTGCTTAAAACATCATGTATGATATTCCTTATATAGACGAATTTTCACGTAATGTTGCTGCATGCACAAGGAGAAGTCAGCAGTTCGATACCCAGGTGTGTAAAGTAGCGAGATGCTTTCCCCAGGTATCGAGCTCATGACCTTTTAAAGTCGACCCCTTTGCCAAGTGAGCCATTTTTCGTCGTGCGACACTTTACTGTTCATTCTATCTTTATATATTTTATATAATATTTCATTGTCTAGGAAGGATGACATCAACTATCGCGCCTTTATAGTACTAAACGGTCCTACTAGAGCATAAGTCTTTGGACTACCGATAGATGGTAAGAATGAAGAAGATGCATTTAAGTTTAATTGGACTTCTCAAGAGAGGGCAAAATAAACATCAATGCAAAGAAAGGCGAAGGTGGGGGAAGGAGGCTGTAATCTCTCTCTCTCTCTCTCTCTCTCTCTCTCTCTATATATATATATATATATATATATATATATATATATATATATATATATAGAGAGAGAGAGAGAGAGAGAGAGAGAGAGAGAGAGAGAGAGACGTACATGTAATTAACTATATAAGCTTTGGCTTACGGTATCCGGCTAATTGTATTTGGTGTGGTGGATATCCAAACCAAAGCTGATATGTTCTCATCCCTAACCAGGATTGATATGAATAGGTACCAGCCTTTAGTGTAGGCATCCACTGACCTACAGCAAAAGGGTGCCAGTTAGAGGCCCAGTCAAGCTGATCAACTTGTACAGCAGTGCCGGGGTGGTCAAGATACATGGGACCAGAAATATAATATTATTTGTGTTGAGACTGGTACGGGCCCTGTCGGGTCTCGTCGGACTAACATGGGTCACATAATCGGGAATCATGATATGGAACCAAAATGCATGTCATTCTTTCATGTTATCTCCATTTGGATATGATGTCAAGATGCCATTACTGCTCTCGCATTTTGAATCATGATCTCTTAGATCACCTGATCTAACATCAAGAGAAATAGTTAAGTTGTAGCCAGTACAACTGGTAAATATATTTCTTTGTTTTTAAAATGATAATTTGTATATTTAGAATCAAAGCTTCTAGAATGACCTAATGAAGGTTATCATACGGAAAGGCCTTCAGCTGGCTGCCGCACTTGTCATGGGTTCGATTCTCTGAAGCAGCACCCCCATACAAGCCTACAGCAAACATAGGCTCGGGGCTGAGAACCCTCACACGCACGCACACACACTCTATATACATATGCATGTATGTGCATACCAATGTATGAATGCACGTATGTATGTATGAAAGATGATTCTTTAGGTTATAGATAAAAAATATGGTTCTTTATTTGGATTGGCATATTACTCTGAGCAATTGTTATCGAGGATCATATGATAATGGTGACTTAAAGTAGTTGTAATGATATTTAACCAGGTAGGGAATTTTGCGAGACCCATTATTGGATCACTGGACTTCAACTCAACCCGGTGCGATCCTAGTCTACTTCAAGATTGAGGCATTGCTAATCCAACCATTTTCAGGTATTATACTCGCGGACTCATATGGTTTCGCGGGTTCACGCCCAATTTGAGATGGTGAAGATTGGCCACTTCATAAATAGACTCATTCCAATCAGTTCTAATGTCCAAAAAAGTCATTCGGATTTGAGTATGACCGAAACTATACGTATACATTTTTCTGGATATGACCGAAATTATAGGTTTACTTTTCTTTTCTTTTTTAAGTTTATAAAGCTAAAACGTGATCGGTTATAAATGGGCGATTTTTCAACCTATGTCTGATTTCCTAATGGGATTGGATCGGATTTTTGGAAAGGTTTATACTGATAGTGTCCACTGTAGCTACCTACAAAGTGAAAACATAATCATAATCTAAAAGCAAATTAAGAGAACATCATTAGGATCAGGTTTAGGTCAGACCGTTTGCATGAGTCCGTTGGTGCTAGTTATGAGTCCATTTGGGTTATGATGGGTCAGGTTCAGATTGGGTATCGAACCAGGTTTTTGTTTCAAATTTTCTCCCAGTCAGGTGCAAGCTCATCGATCTTCTTCGAACAAGAAAAAGAAACAAGATCATACGGAAGTTTCTGAGTTTATATTTCTTGACCGTGAAACAACTCATTTTAGAAAACTGTTTAGATTGGACCCTATTAGATCTGAACCCACAAATATATTGATGTCGGATCGAGATAGACCAAGTAGTTGGATCTCAGCTATCCAACCCAGTTGCACCCTTAACTGCATTTGTTCACCCTAAGCAGCACAAAATGGTTACTACTTGTTCGAGCCAGCATTTGGGCGTACAGGTTGGTCCGGGTCCATTTCTCATACTACCCATGGCCCAATCTATCCATCAAATGTTGGTACTTGACAAGGGAGGTGACCTCTAAAGGCGTGAATTACATGGGTTTGGATTTAAAGGCAACTTACTCCGGTTTAGGTATCCAGTAATAAAAAAATTAACAATCAGATTTGGACTCATTATTCTTCGTTACGAACCCAAATTCATCTAGATCCATGGGAGGATTCAAGACCCATTGTATTGTTTACATACAAAATACAAGCCTGTTGGTTATTCAAATCGTATTCAATGTTGAAGTTTGTCACTCGAACATGACATCAACCCAATTATGCGCGGTTCTTGGATGAGGTAAAAAGCTCGAACTCTGTACCGTTCTTATAGCCTGCATACCACCAAAACCAAGCCTTTTCCTCCACTCAATGAGATTGGTTGCAAGATAAATAACTTTAACTCAAAAAAGCAAGATCATGTTTTATTATTTTTTTTCTGGAAGTTATAATCTTCTCTTTTAAAGCATTCACCATTTAATCCGATAGGTTATTGGTGGAGCTTTCCGGGCTGCCTTTCAAAATGACCGTATTACACTAAGCATGTCTCTTTCATTTTATCTTTTTATCAGCATTCATCTAATTTTTTCTTTAACAGTCTGATTATATATATGATCTTTCCTTGTGTCACCGTCTATACTTTTCTTTCTTCAAATGATGGGTGAAGTTGATGCTCTCCACTTCTTAATGTAAGTTAGCCATTAAGCAAGATGCATCTAATATTATGAATGACATTCGTCCATCCATCGAGAGTACATAATATAGAGATGGAATATGACATGTTGAATGAAGTAAGGATAATTTGGTCTTTTCATCCAAAAAGCCGGAGCAAGTAACATGTATTTTTCATGACATGAAAGCAGTTGATGAGAAACCCCATGTTAGGGGTCCCTTGAGGCTTGGGAAATGACCATCCTATCCCGAGATCGTGTGAGTTCTAGGATGATGAAGGATCGGTCACTGATAAAGTAGAATCCCAACCTGGTCCGGTTCATGTAAATGTTTATTTTTCTTTTTTTTCCTTCTTCTGTTCTTCCTTTTCTTCAATAAAAATAAATAAATGAAAGGTCGAAATAAACCTTGTTGGAGCCAACGATGATAGTTCAGTGTTCCACCGCTCCAATCTATGGGGCGTATGCGCTAAGCAAAGTCGAACTTGCAACGTCTCAGCTAATGCCCTTGCATGTACATATGCATAGGGCTACTTTTGATTTTATGACCATGTTTAACCATGTGTGTGTGCCTGTTTGTGTCCGTGGGATTTTGAGAGAGAGAAGAGAAAATTTAGTTTGTCATCTGAGATATGACGGCTGCTACCCAGCCATCATCAGGATGCATCTGGACTCGTCAGGTTTCAGGTAATCCGCTCCGCACAGAAGAATACAACCGGATGGTTAGAATGTCATCCGGGCATGGTTGTCGTCATACGATAGATGATATAATCTCTCTCCCCCTCATATGTACAAACGCATGCGCGCATGTAGAGTTGGCAAAATGTTGAACATGCACCTAACAATTGTTGGGAGGTTCAGGTTCTCCATCTAGTGCTACTACGTACACATACGTATCAGATAATCAAATTGTGTATCTGCATACAAATATTAATTAGAATTCTAGTTTGGTTTCGATATATATCCTCCGGTATCACCCGACCCGTTTGCCTGTCCTATTTGACAGTTATCACAAGAATGCACCGATTTTTGGTGATGTCCTACATGATCCAAGCGGACACGTGCGTCATAACACATCAAGCCATCAAATGTATTTGAAGTTTGTTTCTCATTAAAATACATATTTATTTATTTAAAATATAAGCTCTTTTTGTACGGAACACGAAAAATGAGAAGGCTGCTATCCTGCGTCTTCTTTGAGACGGAAGACCGGGTCGCTAACAAGATGAAGATGCCACGCGTCGGTTGTGGGCCCTCATCACATACGGGTGCTCCGATAAAAACAAACGCTCTTTTCTCTCTCTCTCTCTCTATATATATATAAATTCGATTTTCCCATACCGACACTTTCTCACTCATATCCACACTTTTTTCGTGGGATAAATATATTTTTAAATTTTAAAAAAATTAAAAATATATAAAATGTATTTTATAATAATAATGTCACTCAAAAATAATGAGCAGGTATGTGTTAGTGAAGGTAAAATCTAAGCTCTCTCTTTCTCTCTTTATATATATATATATATATATATCCTCGAAAATCAATAATAAGAATAGTGAATATATCGAATCGTATAAGAAAACCAAATCTTTTTAAAAAAATTAAAAAATATTTTATTATATTTATATCTCAAAAAAATAATGATCGAACTTGAATAATCACAGTAATAAACATGATACAATTATATATATTGGCTGTATATTTTGTTGAGCCGGAGAAGAGACATACACGACCCAAGTGGATGGCATAGCTGTATATCAAAACAGCTTCTTGAAAGGCTATTGTTGTCAACTTAATCTCAAGTAATCAACTATTTACAGATGACCGTCCAACCTTTTGGGTATTATATCAAAACAACAACTAAGAATTAATTGTACTTTACTCCACTTAATGTAAGTGAAGTAGAAACTTAGATTAGGTTTTTCTTTTGTTTTTGGCCGATAAAACTTGATGAAGCAAAAGCCAAAACTTGGTTGATAAGTGTTGATGCCAAGAAGCAGCGATGCAGTGAAAAACCCCACAACGAACAATATCTTACTTGGCTAAGGGTTGACTCACAAGTTGAGTGTCATGATCCGGCTTCGGCTTCTTCGTTTGTTAAAGAAAAATAACGATACATTGTGGTTGGATTGAGCTTCAATTAAAAGGAGGTGTGAGAAATTGCATTTAACATTTTAAAAGAGGTTAAGAAAGAGTTTAAAATGGTTGAAAGGTATTATTATGTCATGTCACGACTGATTCGGACATGGTTTAATAGATGGGTTCGCTTTGTAGAGTTAAGAAAACACTAATGGTGGCAAAGAATTCATGTAGATGATCCACTGTGTGATAAGGTGTGACCTTGGTTCCATGTCCGAATCAGTCGTGACATGACATAATAATACCGAAACCAGAACCGAGCCTTGTATACTAAGTGGGCTGGGTGCATGTATTCTTAGTCGTCATTGATTTCAATGGTGTATCACATTAGCATAATAAGATTATTTGCTTCGAATACTTTGGAGGCCTTTCTCTTCCTCTTTTGCAATATGCACTGTGCCCACCCTTTGTGTTACATGGGGAAGGCCGAAGCTAGGTATGCACAGCCCTCAAATCGAACTCACAACCTATATCTTATGAGTCGAATACCATGCCAGGTGAGCAAACACCCTCAATAGGGGATGCATGTTCAACACTAATGCCACATGATTCTTACTAGATCATTGTACATGTATACAGCCCAATCTTTAGTGCAAAAATCCCTTCATACTTCGTATCCATTATGTACTCAGCATATGCAATGAAGTTGAATATCACTTTATATCATTCCCAATTCGGCACAAAAGCTGTGGACCCAGCGACGGGTCCAGACCTGGTCCTGTTGGGCCAGGATCCAGTCTATTTGCAGCCTTAGCTAATTTGTTTTTATTTTGATTAGTTATTTTTCTAATAATTGCTATCAGAAATTCTTGAATGGGTCCAAATCCAAGCATGACAATATTGTTTTGTTCTCAAATCTGATTAAAATAGAAGAATTAAATCCTTGAGAATAGAAGGTTGGAATGGGAGGGACCTGAACGATGCCCACTCCAATAATGCATGATAGATTCCTCTGGTTGTACACACCGGAGCTAGTACAGTTTATTTTGGATACTTTCTTGCCTTTCCACCAACAACTCTTAGGGGGGGAAACAGCTCAAATCCACACACACACAAGAGCGACACATGCACACACGCAGAGGCCTGTGCTAGTTCACAATGATAAGCAAGTTTTATCCCACAATAAGTGAGGCCATATCACATTACCATTTAACTCTAAAAGAGTAAAACAATGTTTTATCTTCTCTTTCTAAAACTTATGAGATCTTTCTCAGCCTCCTTTAAGCACTCATCATCTATTCTTTTATAAGCAGTGGCAGAGCTAGAAGTTTGTATAGGGTGGGGCAAATAGGTCATGGGACTTTTTAAAGTAGGGTGGACTAATTATTATAAATATAGATTCAGCCATAGGATATGATCTCATTCAATTTTTCCAATTCACCTCAGTTCAATGTGGATCAGTTTCTTTTTATGAGTATTATAATTTCTTACAAATTTTCGGTAAAGCTCCATTTAATTTAAGTGTCACTAAATATCCAAATCATATTAAGCAGGACTCTCATTTTCTTATCTTCAATTAGCATCATTCGTTTCCCAAATAACCTTATTAAGAATGCGGTCTTTCCTTGTATTATGATGAATCTACCTCAACACCTTTATACAATCATCTTTTGAATATATTAATGATTAACTGTCGAAAGCAAAAGATTATAGAGTATTACTTTTTGTGATATTAACTATTTACCTTTTAATTTGAATTGTGTTTTTTTATCACACAAAAGACTGAGTTAGTTTATTGGACATAGATCACATTCTTTTAGTTATTTTTTGCCACAACGCACTCTATACTGCTTTCTCACTCTGGTTCTTGCCTCATTAATCTTTTATTTACATGTGTGTGTGTGAGAGAGAGAGAGAGAGACTTGGGTCATATGCCTAGGTGGTGATTCCATCCAGCATACCTAGTTGGTGCATGTATGGTCCTAGTCAACCCACTTGGACCATGGGCCCAGTCTAGGTCTTCCTGTCCGGTCAAGGCTCCAACCTGGGTTATATGAATCTGGAATACAAAACTTTTGCTTAGTGAGATACACAAGGTAGAAGTTAAGCCACATATGACTATATTTGTGATATGAGCTCAAACATCGTGCCAAATCCCAATCCATTTGAAATCACATGATCATATAAATGTGGCGGACCTACTCAAGGGCAAGGCGGATCGGCCGCCTCGCCCGAAATTCGAAAATATCCAAGAAAGCTATACAAGTGGTCCATTTTTCTTTGGAAAATTTACATTATTCATCTTATCCAAGTGAAAAATTTGCCTTCAGCCTAGAAAACTTTCTAGGTCTGCCACTGCATAAGATATCTACCGATCACTTATCTTGATGAGGTTGTCTCCTCATAAAGAGGCCAAGGGAGCCGTAACTTTCTTGCTTAAAATCCGAGAGACCGCCCACCGGAGGAAGTGAAACCGTTCGAAAGATTGTGTGTGTATGTGTGTATGCATGTTTATCAAAAGTAGTTACTTGAAGGTGCTCTACCACCATCATATGGAGGCGGTGCACAGCTGATTTAGGTCAATCGGTGCCAAAGCTAACCATTGTATGATGTTTGCCATTATTTATTACCATATGCATGTGCTATATTTGGTTAACAAGAAGATTGAGGCCATATTGGATATTTTTTTCTTTATGAACATTGAACTGATGATCTTCACTAGCTTAGAAACCAAAATTTGGTTTGTCAAAGTTAACAAACTTTCCAGAAAGAGCCACGAGTCTCCATGGAAGGGGGTCAGACACAAACCTTCAAGATGAAGGTCATGAGTTCGATACTCAGGGTGTGCATCTTGTAGGAGTCTGCCTAACCTCAGCTGGTCTACCAAAAAATGCTTACAAAGTTCCCGAGGTAGCAGACAGATCATGTAAAAACATGAATATGGCACCAAGCGCTTTAGCACTCTAGCACCGTTGCTGCTGGTGAGGAGTTCGACTCTCAGAGGGTGCATGTGTGTTAGGCTTCAGCCTCCTTTTGTAATCCAAAAAAAAAAGGAACGCATTAAAGGCTTGTAGCTACATGATATTTTTCCTCGCCCAAAATAGATCATGCATTGATTTATTCACCCATTCGTGTTCTTCCTCCAGTGTTTGCTTTCGGGTTGTCATCCTGGTTAATGGCGACGAACTATACGTATAGCCGACCCAACTTAGTGTGAAACCCATGACTTTATATAGGCCAAGCCCCAAAATGGTATCAAGGAAAGCTATTCAAGGCTCCATGAGATGACTCCACTTGACTTTCCCGGAGATTTCCTTGTCACGAAATGTATTCTTCTTTCCGTCTAATCAAGCATTTTACTCGAGGCATACGATTTCCTCAATCAAAGATGAAACTGGGTAAAGCATTTTACTTCTTAGAAGGATGGTTCCGGTTTGAGTCTTAAACTCTTCGAAACCAATAAAAGGCATTAAAATAATTAAATTTAAAAAAAAATTTGAAACCAGTCTTTTGGAACCGCCTGTTCCAGTTCTATAAAAAGTGAAACTGGAACCGAACCGGGTGGTATGTGGTTCTGGATCTGATTCCTGATCCGTTTCAGTTCTGATTGGAATTACTGAGCCGGTTCCAAACTGGCCATGTCTATTTGGCCCATTCAATTTCCCTTAATCAACTTGTTAATGTTTATGAAGTGTTTTAGTTGACCAGAGGTTATGGGCACCACTATGCGATGTAGCTGGCTATCAAACCCCTGACCTCTCAAGAGGGTCCAATACCCTTCCACTATGTTTCTTCTTTGTGAAATTTCTTGCATCTATAGAAACACTCGATCATGTTCCTCAAAGCATGATGCTCAATACGCGAATTCACTTCGATTGTAAGTTTAATGCGTTTCACTATAAAAAAAGCTCTCTTAGCTTGGTCTAGCACAAGGGTGGTTGATAGGTTTCTTTGAATATAAGCAAAAAGAATGAAGACTTTTGATCAAACACGGACAACAAGAGATTGTTACTTGGTTCGACATTATTATGCTATAAAATGCATGGCAGTGGGGTTGCGGACAAACACACGAAACAGAGAGGGGCAGCCACCCCTCATGTAGTGGGGCGAGTCATCTGTTCCAGCATTTACGGTGGGGCGAAGTATGTATAGGCCATGGATTCAATCTCACTCCTGCAACTTTTTCATTGGTTTTTCAAATTTCAGCTGGGGCGGCCACCCCTCATGTAGATCCGCCACTACCTGAAGTGTGTCATATCTTCAGGTAATAAGGTATTGAAGACATGGGTCTCGGGAAATCGAAGAGCAAAGAATGGAAAATTTCATGTGCATAAACAATCACACAAACCACAAGATGGCGAGATTTACATGGTTCAGAGAGAACTGTTCTTGCCTTCCACTCCATGGTTTGCAAAATAAATCACACAAATCAACGACGGACTCATGTCCCCAGCCGAAGTATACCTTGAAGGGATATCCTGGTCTTAAAAATGAACAGAAGCATCAGACAAGCTGAGCATAAAAGAGCAAATGAGTTTTCAGAAAGCAATGCAAATAAGTTGGTTAAGTATAAAGGATACTGATTTTTATGTTGCTGAGATAGTCTAAAACTTGTATCCTACTTATTCAAAACAGTGAATCCATGTGTTGGCTATTCAAAAACACTGTAAAAGATGACAAGCCTCTTCATATTCCTTTCTTAGAATGGTCATGTCACTCAAAGTGGTTAAAAGGAAGTTGCATTAATTATCCCCATATATTTCATTTATGGATATCTGAAATTATGTAAACGTTACAGAAATTCCAAAAGTTATTGGCGTTAATTCAGTCATTCTCAAGATAGAGTTAAACTCCAATACGACTCAAGATGGGCCATACGCGAAACCTGCAAGTTGAAGGTCGTGAGCTCAATACTCGGGACCTGCATCTGGCTTGGGCATCCCCACTTTACTCAAAAAAGATAATGAGCTGGTTTGTAATTGTCAATCCCATGCATTCTCAAAGACTCGATCTAAAACAAGTCCCGATATTCGATGGTCTCTGCAATATTCAAACATTGCAAACTTTGGGTCTTTGAGATTAAGGATGACTTTGGATAAACTCTAGAGAATTCACTCAACAACGAGTGCTTAATTCAAAGAATTCTTTCCCATGACCGAAATGTTCTTTTCATGTCTCCAATATTTGAGATTTTTTATACTGATTCTTCGTTGTGATGCTTTTGTTATGTACAGAAATTAGAAATCCGATGCAAGGAGGTGGAAAATCTAACATAATTTAAAGGATTCAAAATACAATGGTATCATCGGTAATTTGAGGCCAAACACAAGAATTTGGTATAGAAGGCAATTTGATTTCTCTTTTCGTCGTTCACTCCAATGTTAGCATGACCACCATTGAAGAGTTCAGACATGCAGATGCCGCAAACCAGCGTTGCAAACATTACAACATATGATATTGGCCAAGAAGATCCTGTTACGCATATCCAACACGTAAACAGATGATGATCTGTGCAGAATCATATTCCTATCTTCCTGGAATATAACTTTAGTCTTCTTCATTCCTAAAAGTTACCTTATCTTGATAAGTCGAAAAGGATGGAAAGATATTGTTTGCGATTGGCAGAAACGGTACTCAATGGAAAATGTAATCTTCTGATTTTAATTGGTCAAGGGATTCGAATTCGTGGTTTTTGGCAATGCGTTGTCTGAATCAAAGATCCATACGCACACGCTCAGAGAGAGAGAGAGAGAGAGAGAGAGAGAGAGAGAGAGAGAGATTTTCCAGGATATATGCCTTCCTGTCTGAACTTTAATGTGCGGCCTACAAAAGTATGACTTTGATAACTGCATGTTAACCAAAGTTCCGAAAGTGTGATAAAGAGCCACTTCACACGCGCGCACACACACACTACACATTTACCTGCAAATCGGTTGCCCTCAGGGTTTCTCGTGGATGACGAAGTCCCTTCCCCTTTCATCTTTTGTGGTGGGTTGTACCTCCCTTGATGAATGACAAAGCCTAACAGACTCACCCCGCCAGTTGGATTACATAGAATAGAAAACAAACGGGCATCAAAACAGGCATGTGCCTGTCTTGGGAGCAAAGACTGACTCTCTTCTCCGAAGAAGGGAAGGGCTTATGAGGAGGGTGCCTATTTCGATGCACCGTTGCTTCTTTTCATTGCATATTATCCCAACAATAAATAAACAGCAAAAGAAAGAGTAATCATGCTAGGCGCAAAAACCTGAACTATACCATTTAAAGTTTACATGAAAATGGAGATGAATCGAAGGAAGTTTCAGCAATTTAACTCCGCACTTGATTGGACGTATCTCCAATCATAACCTCTCTCAGCTTGCAATACTTTTGACTCACAAGGGTTAGAAAATAAGTTCTTAGAGCGAGAACGCTGGGCTTATGCCTCTCATTAGGAAGGCGTTGAAGGGTTCGTCTTCTGATTCCCAAGCACGTATCAGAGCTCTGAAGACCCTGCTTAGCATGCCAAAGGATGAGGAGAGCAAGGTGTGCTTGTTGGTTTGTTTGTTTATTCTTGTCCTTATAATTTCTTGGTTTCCGGAGTAATGAGCAGAGTTCGCATCGAACGAACAAGCTAAATACGAAACACGTCATCTTAACCGAGCCATCGGAAAGAATGAAGTCACTCCTTGAATTAGCGATACAGTCCTATGGGAAATTTGGAAAAGAAGGGAGAATATGCGTTGAAGTTACTCCTTGAATTTTCTGGTGATGAAAGCTATTGCACAAAGTTGGCTTTGGAGAAAGGGGCGCTTGTGCTTCTCACAAGGTGTCCATGGATGATTGACCATTTTGAGGCAGGGGTCCATGGATTGGCCTTCCCCTTATAAGGGATTTGGGGTACCTCACACCTGCAGCATGCTTGATGCGCTTTTGCTGCGAGACAAAGCGACCTCAAAGCATCCTCTTTGCAGGACGGTGGTTGGGTATGCGAAGCATGCCCCTCAACCAGCTCCACTCTTACAAGTCTTTGTTGCCCTTTTGCTCTCTAGACTTTTCAATTGTTAGAGTGTGTAGGTGACAACCTACAGTGGTCCGAAGGAAGGAAAGAATTGATGTCCGTGCTAAGTTCTTATATCAGCTAAAGTAACTGAATCAGACGGTTTCAGTTTGAGTCAAGAACCTGTAATTTTATAAAACCAGAACAGTTCCGGGCCCAGGTCCAACCAGTTCCTAACCCGATTCAGTTTCGGTTGAAACTGCTGGCCCAGTTAAGAACCGGCTTCACCTGTTCAGATCTTACCTTTGTCCGGCCAGCTATCCAGATTTACAAAAGTTTCTGTTAATTTTTCAAATGGAAAACTTTTCTCATGGTCACCATACAAATACAAGCAAATTTTAGGCATTCAAAGTTCAAACCCTTAGTTAAATAAGTTGCAATCACATTATCAAGGAATGTCCGTTACCCATGCCAGATCATCTTCTGCATTTAAATCTGAACTGATAAGCCCCAACAGGTTTAGCCTAATGGAAAGGTATATGACTGCTAGACAGGCCAGTCACGGTTCGATTCTCATGGGAATTACTTACTCCCTGTACAAGACGGTGCCCAGAACAGGCCCCAAGGGTGAGGTCCTGGCCTCGGAGTTCTACACTGTGTTGTCCAAACCCCTCCACATATGGTTTTTTCAGCGGTACCAATAGGAAAAGTACTGAACTGATAAAGCATCATATCATCTAATTCATGATATGAGGCAGCAAATATGTCTGACGCAATTTACACAATCCTGCACATGTTTGCATAATCTTACAAGGTAATGCAACTGTTACGAAAATCGACAGCTTTGAAGCGTTTCTGAAGCATTTGAAGATTCAAGAAATATCAGAAATTGGAATACGAAGCCATACAACTTCAAGCAATCTGCTCTGATGATATCATTTAAATTGGATGTAAATAGACTGGACAACAAAGGCAATTGAAATTGTCATCATGTAATCAAGGGATTGAAGATTCATGATGCATCCAGCCACACACAACCTCGTTAGCATGGAAAACCATAGGCTTTTCATATCTATTAACGTTAATGACTTCGTATTAGGTCAACATCTAAATTGAACTCCCTGATCAATTTGGTCAATATATTCAGAAGCGCCTGGTCTGATTCTACTGAACCAGAAAACATATGGGGAAGTAATGAAACTACATATACATGCAATAAATAAAGAATAAATTCTGCAAGAGGCATAGGCAAGTTGAGATTACAGAAATCAGTTCATGACTTAACAGTATACAGCCTAAATCAAACCTGACCATAATCTGAAAAAACAGAAACTTTCAACGGATGGGAGTGGACCTTAACAATGATAATCTGGTGTAATATTATCTGGTATCCAGTATTAATTAAATTACAACAACAACTAAGCCTTTTCCCATATTAGATGAGATCAGCTACATGAATTATTTGTTTGCACATAACCCTATGCCTCTTAGAGCTACTCCAAGAGGGAGCATCCTTTGGTCGTCTTTCTCCGTGTCCAAATTATCTTAAATGATTTTCTCTCGTTTTATCCTCTATTAGAACTACTTCCAATTAGTTTCTAATAACCTCATTATATATACGGTCTTTCCTTGTGTGACCGTTCATCCATCTCCACATGTTAGATTAACTACCACTCTATAATTCTATAATTGTAATAGAAAATTGCTGTCCAACATAATATCCATCCCACAAAGAAGTGGACCTCTGGGCAAATTCTCCAAAGCACTAGGGCAATGATGTGGTTTCCTTTCTTCAACATATAAACTTGAGCTCCATTAAGAAGCATTTAGCTTCTGCTTTTCTCGACTTTTATAAAAAAAGGATCTGTTCAAGGAAGGAATGCAGTTTGCTACTACAGAAATCTTGTTTATCGCATAAAATAAGTAACAAATTAGTATTATGGTGGGTTGAACCTAAGTCACACATACACTTCTAAGGGGTGGAGTGTCGACCTTGATACTGGTGAGACACCGACACCGTGTCGGTGCGGCATGGCAAAAAAAAATGCAATTTTTTTTTTTGTAACTCACGGATAAATGGGTCCAGATAATGAAAATTGAATTGTGTATTATGATGAAATTAGTAGTTGTTTACCATTTATGTGTTTTGTTTTAATATAAAGTTGTGTATTTGCTATTGTAGTTGTATCCAATATTAGCTTGAATGATTTTGGGTGCGGACAATTGGTTTCTTATTTCTCAATCTGATTAGATTCTCGACTCCATAGTGTATGCCTTTGCATAGAATAATCTCTGTCACCAAACACATTTGAAGACCAGAGATCAATAGAACAGAAGAGTATGACATCACTAGTGGATCCTAGCACAAATACTAGTATATGCTATATCCTACAAAAGATCTGGAAACTCTTTGAATCCATAACTTAAAATCATTCTAAGTTTCAGATCATTATCAGGAAACTTCCTAATTGATACCTACGTGCACCCAAAATTAGCAAATACTAGTTGTATTATGATTGATTTATGTAGTTTGAATATTATATATAATATATAATATTATATACCCTAACCGTGTTGCCGTACCCAAAATTTTTGAAATTTGCCGTATCCCGCACCCGCACCCGTGTGACATAGGGTTGAACCTTGAGCAACGTAGCAATAGGAATAGCAAAGGGGTTTCACTGCACGTTGAGTTCTAGAACATGTGAATACAAGTATATGATACTAAACTACAACCAAGAAACAAGGTGAGGAGATGAAAAATTAAGTTAACCTGTCGCTGAAAAACATACAGTATATACATGATACATCAAATTGTCAACTCCTCATTCTGGGAGGAGTGTTTCTGTACTTGTTCCACAGAAACTTGTACAAGCAAGAAAGTACATGGCAACAAAAGCCAAAAGAGAGTCTATTGCCTATGTTCAATGATCAATACATAAATAAACATGGCTGCAGATGGCAAAGTAGAAAATGAGGCACCTATGTACAAGGTCCAAGACATCATTGACAACAGTGTTTATTTTGACATAAAAGCTGGGTCTAGGCAGATCTCTACCAGATGCATGCGGGTATCAAACTCATGACCTTCAACGGAAATGAGTTTATTCAGCTAAATGCATTTTGTTTCATCACCACTGCATTGTCTGCAAAACTTCAGCCACCAACATAAGCTGAGCTAGTGTGTAAGCTGGGCAAATTTTATTCTGGCAACAACTTCCAAAGTCCTGTCCAGAGCATGCACTGCCACTTCAACAACAACAACAACAACTAAGCCTTTTCCCATACTAGACGGGGTCGGCTACATGGATTCTTTGTTTCCACATATCCCTATCATGTGCCATGTTAGCAGTTAACTCACAATAAGCTAGATCATTCTTTATTGTTTCTTTCCAACACTTTTGTTGTCGTCCTCTACCTCTTTTAATACTTTCCAAATTTAGTTTTTCATATCTTCTTACAGGTTCTTCTTTTGATCTTCTTTCTATATGTTCAAAGCATCTTAAACGACATTCTCTCATTTTATCCTCTATTGGTGTCACTCCCAATTTGTTTTTAATAACCTCATTATGTATACGATCTTTTCTTGGATGACCACTCATCCATCTCAACATCTTCATTTCTGTCACAAACATCTTTATGCATGTTGATGATTAACTGCCCAACACTCCTAACCATAAAACATGGCAGGCCTAATTGCTGCTCTATAATATTTACCTTTTAACTTTAATGGTATCTTCTTATCACATAGAATACCTGATGCTCCTCTCCATTTTAACCAACCAGCATTAATTCTACGTGTAACATCTCTTGACCCTAGATATTCAAAACTTTTCTTTTGGGGGATGCAATGTGTGCCAATTTTAATTTCTTTGTCCTCTAAAGTAACCAAATGATCAAACTTACATTCCATATATTCTGTATTTGTTATACTAAGTCGGAGGCCTTTGCTTTCTAATGTTTCTCTCCATAGTTCCAATTTTCTATCAACTTTTTCCTTAAACTCCTCTACTAACACAATGTCATCTGCAAATAACATATACCAAGGTACTTCATCTTAAATATGTTTTGTTAACTCATCAATCACCATTATAAATAAGTATGGACTTAAAATTGATCATTGATGTAACCCAATATTAACTTCAAAGAAATATGTTATTTCTTCATGAGTCCTCACACATGCTTTTGCACCATCGTACATGTCTCTTATAAGGTTAATCTATGTCAATGGGATACCTCTTCTTTTCAAAGTTCTCCAAAGAACCTCCCTCAATACCCTATCATAAGCTTTTTTTATCTAAGATTTTTTTAGATCAATAAATATCATGTGAAGATAAATCAATAAATATCATGTGAAGATCTTTCTTTTTTACTCTAAAATGTTCCATAAGACATCTCAAAAGGTGAATCGCTTCAACAATAAATATGTCTGGCATGAATCCAAATTAGTTATGTGTTGTACTTATACTTGTCTTAACCTAAGTTTGATAATTCTTTCATACAATTTCATAGTATGGCTCATTAACTTGATACCTTGATAATTCACACAATTATGAATGTCTCCCTTGTTCTTATATATGGGTACTCGGCTCTCCATTCCTCGGGCATCTTTTGGTTTCTCTATATTTCACTAAATAGTCTTGTGAGCCAAGTGATTCCTATTTCTCCTAATATTTTCCAAACTTCTATAGGAATATTGTCTGGTTCTACCAATTTACCACCTTTTATATGTTTAAGAGTCTATTTGACTTCATTCTTTTGAATAGTCAATAGAAATTATGGTTTATATACTTTTTTTATTTGGCTAACTCTCCTAAGTTGATACTAACATCTTTATTTTCATTAAAAAGCTTATAAAAATAGTTTTTCATTCTATTTCTTATATCATCATTTGCCACTAGAATTTTTTCATCCTCGTCCTTAATGCATCTAACATAATTAAGATCTTTAGTTTTCTTATCTCTAACCCTAGCTATCCTAAAAATATCTCTTTCACCCTCTTTTGAGTTGAGTTTTTTATATAAATCCTCCTAAATTTTAGTTTTTGCTTCACTCACAGCCTTTTTCTCTTCCTTCTTTGCTTTCTTATAAGCCTCTAAAGTTTCACTAGTTTTCTTAGCGTAATGTAATTTGTAACATGCCCTCTTTGCCTTGATTTTATTTTACACTACTTCACTCCACCACCGAGCTTTTTTTTTGTGCCAGTATACCTCCCTTAAATACACCTAACACATCTTTTGCCACTTTCCTAATATGTATAGCCATATTGTTCTACGTCACAGGGTGTACCAACATAATTTCAAACATCTCCTTGAAGGACTTTATGTTTAAATGTATCTTCTTTCTCCCTTAGAACATGTAATGCCACTTGAGGTTGCTCCATCCTCCGCAAACTTCATTCCCTGGTTGCAAATATCATTAAACATCAAACCAAGAGACTCTTCACAGTCAACGAACAACCCGCTGTTGCATGTATCAACTACAACACCGAACTTGGCACCTCTCGTAAATCTTTTGAGGACATAGTGAGATGGGAGCCTCAAAATATTTTTCATTCTGAATGCTATCAGAACGTGCCTACATAACAGCCCTGAGAATTCGAACATCTGACAGGTGCAACTAGCTTTGCAGCGTCTAACTTAACAATGTGTGGTCTAATTCTTTGTGCAAATTTTGTGACACTATATGTGACGTTTGTTCCATCTTTTTCTTTCGCTTCAGCAATATAAGCAAGACAACCAAGTAGCTCTTCCTGAAATTTTTTGAATACGGTTTTGGTATAAACTTCTAATGCGTCTTTCTCCAAAGGTCATGCTGTCTTAATGGTCGCCGGCATGCTATTGGTTTCCAAACCCGCAGACATTTCTTTCTCATAACGGCCCTCCAATGCTCTGTCATATTGCATCACAAATTCCTGTAAACTAGGTATTGGCATTGACAGACCCATCAAAGATGGAGTTAATGCTTTCAATTCGCTCAGTTTCAGATACATCTCCAAAGAATGTATTCCGCAAGTATGCTGGTACCCACTTGTGGCGAATTTTATATTGGGATTGTGTCCATTGATTCTCTCTAAAATCATATGTCTCGCATAAGGTCTTCCAACACTCTTCAAACTCATCAATCGTCTCGCTAGAGTAGATGACCTTGTGAATCTCCTCTTTGAAATCTTTGTGTGCCTGATACACCTGAGACAATTTTTCATCCGCTTTCTTAAGGATGTGCCGTGCATAATAACAATGACGAGTTTGTGGAAAGACACGAGCAACTGCTGCTCCTATAGCTTGTTCTTGGTTAGTGATTAGTGTCGATACATTGCTTCAAGCCATGTCGTGAAAAGCCAAGCAAACGCTGATTCGCTCTCACCCAGAAGTAAAGCACCACCAAAAAACACAATCTGTCGATGATGATTTAGGCCAGTGAATGAAGCAAAAGGCACCTTATACTTATTTGCCTTCTGAGTCAAGCCGAAAGTGACTGCATCGCCGAAGTACTTATAGGATGTTCTTGACCTCACATCAACCCAGAAGAAACTAGTCATACATTCTTGTTCATTGACTTGTAGGGCATAGAAAAACCCGGATCTTTCGCCTGAAACTGCTTTAAATAGTCAAGTACAGCTTGTGCATTCTCGCTTTCGATCGTTTTTCGGCGAGGAAGGGCCGTATAACTCCCACATTCCCTTTCAATGATTCACATCTTCGCAATCTTAGTAGCTTCCTTCTTAAGTAAGACGTCGTGATTTATATCCACTCCAGCTTCAGTACAACTATCAATAAGACTCTGCGCAGTAACCGTTGAGCTCGTGGGATCGAAGATATTGCACTTCCGTGGGCATTATAATAGAATGATTGTGTTCCTTTATGAAGATTCGAACTACCCATCTCCCGCAAGAATCCTTTCCAACCACCAATTTCGCCGGGCAACCTTCGCGCGTGACCAAACGCACCCTTTTCTTCTTGTTGTCCTCGTCACCATCACCCTTACTCCTCTTCTGGAGATACCCTTCCTTAGAACAATAGAAATATCGCCCAATTATCCCCCAATCAAGGGCCGAACGGCTCGTGGAGCCGATTCGGACGCTAAATCCCGTTCTTCTAGCGTAGGCATTGTAAAAATCCTTGCACGCCTCTTCTGAATCGAATTCCATGCCCACGTAGGGTTCTTGCACCACGCCATCATCGGGTGCTATGATGTCACCACCGTTCAGATTTCCCTCCGACCGATCGGCTAGGGTAGCGAATTGGGCGTTACCGACATTCGGATTCGAAAGAATGGGGCCGCTGCCGATCGCACAACGAGAGACAACAACAACTCCCACCCTCGCCCCGCTATCCATTCATCTATGTAGACGCTATCTCCCCATGAAGAGAGTCTATTGCGCAAGATCACGATTCGCTCAAAGAAGATAACCAGAATTTCAGATGAAATACAAAGGCAAATGCATTTAAGAACAAATGTACCCAGTAATAAAACCATTTGAGAAATTCGTGGGCAGAGAGAGAGAGGGTAAGGAGATCTCGCACCTTGGTAAGGTCACGATTTCGCCTTTCCCTTCGTCGGCTTCGTTTCCACACAGACACAGAGAGAGAGGATCTTTGACGTGAGAAGTATTGAACCCTAACTTCCTCGTAGGGGTGATCCCGGTCGTTAGTTGCGGAATGATGGCTAGGATGGACGGTGAAGTTTTCATCGGTCCCTCCTGCGGATTAAAAATACCGAGTATCCGTATTCTCCTAGAAGGAATTGGCAAAATGAACTGGTTCTTGGGTCCGACCCGTGGGTATCCGACCTGAACGACGGGGTAATAACCCGTTTAAGGGGGCGGGTTTGGCTCGAATATCTTTTGCCAGGTACTCGATAGAATAGGAAGTCTTCAACCAGTACCCAACTCGACAAATAAATATAATATAATATAATAGATTCTATTGAATTTCAAAAATTTGAGTCATCTAACCTTTAAAACGTCTGATTTAAATTCAAAATGTTTTCAATTTTAAAAATGTTATTTTGATATGGGTATAGGTATGGGGTAATGGGTAAGCGTAGGGAAGAAAATCAAGATATGGGTAATGGTATACCCATCCTTTACCACCCACTGCAGCCCTGCATGGTAGACGATCAGATTTAAACAACAGTCAACCGTGTTATGCAACACTGATTAAATCAAGAATTTATCATAAGGGTGAGTGAGACGAGAAAACAATAAAACATGATCTTATTCAGTGAACTTAATCCTAATTCTGAACGAAATTAGTCATAAAACGTACGAAATTAGTCATAAAACGGATAAAGTGAAGGCTGTGAATCCCACTTAGTAACAATAAAACTTGGGTTGCTAGTCTTGTATTAGGTTTGTGTTGGAGGAGAGTACATAAGTAGAGGCCTCAAAGTGTAGGGGTTTTGCACCTAGATTGTTAGCTCAACTGGTAGGGCGTATTGACCCGTGTTGTTGGTGGGGAGTTCGACTCCCAGGGCGGTGCATGGAGTGTGTATGTTGTTAAGGAAAGCTGTGTAATAAAAGTATGGGTCGTGTAGATACATATTCATGTTAAGTCCTATGTCATCTTAGAAATAGTTAATACTTACTAGAGGTAGATTAGGAAATTAAGTTAGATAGGGTATTAATAAGTGATTAGGGTTTAGTTAGAAACAACAAGGAAAAGTACAGGGCGGCACATAAGAGGACTGACTTCCAGCTCTTGGGCAGATTGGAGGAATGCCTCCAATCTGCAGTATTTTGTAAGTGATTTCTATTGGATTAATAAATATTTTTCATGCTAATATTGTATCAGAGCCAGGTTTGGCATTTTTTTTATGATTTGATTGAAGACAATCAGTAAAAAACGTGTTTTATAGAAGCACTTGGACAGAAATTCGATTTTGGGTTCTTCAATCAACGTGAATCTACTATTGAATCCTTGAAGACTTGACATTAGACATTGTGAATCTGATTATTTCAGATATTTGATTTGTGCATCGGATTATTTCATAATCTTTTATTGAAAGAGTGAAATTAGGAAAAATCGGGTGGAGCATATTGATCTATTGATCAATAGTGAATCTTTTTTTGGTAAAATCAAGTGGATCGTTGATATTGATTCAATCGGCTGGCCCATTGTGGATTATTTCTTGCATCACGTGGACTGCTTCAAGTCGTCTTTGTATATATTGATGCACTTGCCCCATTCAAGAGACTTCCTTGTTTGAAATCAATGTGTGCGACTGGTGCATATGTCAGAAAACTGAATTTTTGGGTGTCTTCATTGCAAGGATATAACTTTCAGCCTCTGCTTTTTATACATTAAAGAAAACCTCCTCCCCTTCTGATTTGTCAAAGTACTAGATTCAGATTTCAGACTTGATTAAGTGTGTTTCAGATTTTCTAATCAATGGCTGGCAAAGATAAAGGTAGTGACAGCTCCTTTTATACAGGCGAACAATTTGGCTTATTAGAAAAAACGAAAAATCTTCAGATTACAATGACTAAATTAGATAATCGAAATTATATGGAATGGGCAAGATCTGTGGAACTTGCGATTGTAGCAAGGGGGAGATGGGCACATTTAATGGGTCATACTCCAATTCTAGAGCCTCATGACATTCTTTATCATACTTGGAAAAAAGAAGTTGCATTGATATCATCTTGGTTGCTACAGTGCATGATTCCATCAATTGCTAAAACTTTTATGTTTTTAGAATCTGTCCATGCAGTAGCTGAGGCTTATTCCCGGAAGAATAATGTTGCAAAAGAATATGAGATAATAGAAAGAATTAGAAAGTGCAAACAAGTCAATCGGTCTATCAATGAATATTATGCAGATCTCCGAGATCTTTGGGATGAACTACTCTTCTATACGAATATTAAGTGTTATGCTTGTTATAATGAAAGAAACACTGAGATTGAAAAGAAGAAAGTATTTGATTTGTTGTGAGGTGTGAATCCAGAATTTGAATTAGTAAAATTGAATATCTTAAGCAAAGAAGAGCTTCCTTCCTTGGGTACCATTTACTATTTATTAATTAGAGAAGAAGATCGTAGGAATCTTGAGAAGGATCATGTTATTAGTACAGATCAACATACTCTTCAGGTAATATGAGACAGTTCTCATTTTCATAGCAAAGGGGACACCAGAGTCGTGGATGTGGCCGTGGTCGATTTAATTCAGATGATAGAGAAAAACTTATTTGCTCCCATTGTGGCAAATCGCGTCATACCAAAGATCATTGTTGGGAACTACATGGTAAACCAGATTACTATAAAAATCGTATTACCTCAGTTCATTCTGCAGTACCTCAGTTCATTCTACAGAAAGTTCACAACATCGATGAAATTCAAGAGATTATAAAAAGAATATAAGGTCTTTGGCATTTCAAAAACCTCTTACAGCATTTCAGCCTTTAACCTCTTGAAGAGGGCATAGTAAATTACAAAAGGATATAAGGTATTTGGACATAGTAAATTACAAAAAGGATTATACATTCTTGAAGATTATTCTCAGCCTTCAACCTCTTACAGCATTTCAGCCGCACCTGTTCAAGATGCAGATCTTCGTCTTTGGCATTATCATCTTGGTCATCTCCTATTATCAAAAATTTCATATGTTATTCCTCAACTTAGAGTTCCATCCAATAAATCTCATTTTGAACGTGAAGTTTGTCAGTTTGGGAAACATCAAAGGGCATCTTATCCTTTAAGTGATTCTCGATGATCTCAACCTTTTTGAGTTTATTCACTCTGATGTATGGGGTCCAAGTTCAGTCAGCTCATTGTTTGGTCATAAGTATTTTGTCTATTTCATTGATGATTGTACTCATCTTACAATCATTTACTTAATGAAAATAAAGTCTGAAGTTTCCTCTATTTTTTCCATTGTACATAAATTTATTTGTACTCAATTAAATGCTTTTGTTAAAATTCTTCGGTCTGATAATGGAGGAAAATATATTGGAACTCAGTTAAAAAATTATTTACAAGCACAAGGAATTGTTCATCAGACTACATGTTCGTATACACCTCAGCATAATGATATTGTTAAAAAGAAGAATCGTCATATTTTGGAAGTAGCCAGAACTCTTCTCCTTCAAAGTAATATTCCAAAATTCTATTGGAGAGAAGTTGTCCTTAGTGTTGTGTATCTTATAAATAGAATGCCCAATAATACCATTCAGGGGGAGAGTCTTATTCATAGTCTTGATAAAGACATCAAAACCATTTTATCTAGTTCCTCGTATCTTTGAGTATACCTATTTTGTACATATCCATCTTCCCAATCATGATAGACTTGATGCCAAGTCTAATAAGTGTATTTTCTTGGATATTTAAACTCTCAAAAGGGATACAAATGTTACGACCCACTGCTTAAAAAACTATATGTTTCCATGGATGTCACTTTCTTTGAACTTACTTTTTATTACTCTCCTCCCACGGAGTCCACTACAACTCCATCTTTTATCCTTCCACTAGTTCCTAGTGAGGGAGAGAATAAAGAGACAGTTGATCATCAGAGTGAGAAAACACAACAATCAAAAGAGATTCTGACCTACAAGAAAGGACATTGAAAGATTGTGTACTCTCAAGAAAAATCATGTGCTAAAGAGATTTTCCCTAAATCAGATCCTCAATTGCAAGTAGATAGTGACCTTGAGATTCCTATTGGTGTTCGCAAAGGTAAGCGTTCATGTGCAAGATATCCAATTTCTAATTATGTTTCATATGCCAACACTTCTTAGAGTCATCAAAACTTCATTATGAATGCTGAAAAACATAAGATCTCTTCGAAGTTTGAAGAAGCAATCAAGTGTCCTTTATGAAAAATTGCAATTGAAGAAGAATTGAATGCACTGGTAAAAAATAATACATGGACCATCACATAGTTGCCTTCTAATAGGAATATTGTAGGATACAAGTGGGTGTTTACTATTAAATATAAGGCAGATGGAACAGTGGAGAGATATAAAGCCAAATTGGTTGCTAAATGATACAGTCAGTCATATGACATTGATTATATAGAAACATTTGCACCCGTGGCTAAACTTACATCAATCATAATACTTCTCAGTATGACAACAAACTTGGGATGAGATCTATGCCAATTGGATGTTAAAAACGCTTTCTTATAGGGAGATTTAAATGAAGAAGTGTACATGAAACTACCTCCAAGCATGACCAAAAATTTGTTATCTTCTAATAGAGTATGTAAACTCAATAAAGCAATATATGGGTTGAAATAGTCTTCAAGAGCTTGGTTTGATAAATTAAGCAAAGTAGTGTGCAGCTTGGGATACAATAGAAGTCTCAATAATCATACAATATTCTTTAAGAAAGGGACAAAAATATCTATTCTTCCTGTGTATGTTGATGATATTATTGTTACAGGAGATGACCTTGAAGAAATATCAAAGTTGAAAATGAATCTTCATAGATTATTTGATATTAAGGATTTGGGTAGGCTACACTATTTCTTGAGCATAGAAGTCCTCTATTATAACAAAGGTATCTTTTTAACTTAGCAGAAATACCTAATGGATCTCCTTCAAGAAACTCAAATGCTTGAGTGTAAACTTAGTGATATTCTTCTGGAAGTAAACCAGAAATTTTTTAACGGTGACAGTGAAGAGTTCAAAGATATCCACAAATATCAGAAACTAGTTAGTAAGCTCATATATTTGACTATTACTCGACTAGACATTACGTATGCAGTTGGGATTGTGAGCAGATATATGCATTCACCAACTAAAAATCATATGGATGCATAAAATTCTTCAGTATCTTAAATCAACTTTAGGAATGGGTTTACTCTATTCGAAATCATCAAATTTGGACATTGAACTTTATTTTGATGCGGACTGGGCTGGTTCTTATGATGATAGGAAGTCAACTAAAGGTTATGTTACTTTATTTGGTGGTAATATTATATCTTGAAAGAGTAAAAAATAGACAGTGGTTGTGAGATCTATAACAGAAGCTGAATACAAAGTTATAGCATAAGCTATGTGTGAAGTAAAATGGATATCTTCATTGATTAGAGAATTGGGTTATTTACTTAACCATCCTATACTACTATATTGTGATAGCAGTGCAACAATTCAGATGGTATCAAATCCAGTATATCATGAAAGGGCCAAACATATAGAAATTGATTGCCACTTCATCATAAAGAAGATATCTAATCAAGAATTTAAGCTGAAATTTGTTCAGTCTATCAAACAGAGGGTTGATTTCCTAACTAAAGCTACTACCAACAGACAATTAAATAAGACATTATTCAAGTTGGGTGTCATTAACATTTTCCATTCAACTTGAGGGGGAGTGTTAAGGAAAGCTCTGGGTTGTGTAGATACATATTCATGTCCTTTTGAGTCCTATGTTATCTTAGAAATAGTTAATACTTACTAGGGGTAGATTAGGAAATTAAGTTAGATAGGGTATTAATAGGTGATTAGGGTTTAGTTAGAAACAACAAGGAAAAGTGCAGGGCGGCAGCACAAGAGGGCTGACTTCCAGCTCTTGGGCAGATTGGAGGGATGTCTCTAATCTGCGGTATTTTTTAGTGGTTTCTATTTGATTAATAAATATTTTTCATGCTAACATATGTATGTATGTATTAGGTTGCAGCCTCCTCCTGTATATAAAAAAAGAGTATTGGGTGACAAAGTTCTTGCAAGGTGAGTCTCGAATTATACAAGGACTGGACCCGAAGAGCCCTACCAGACAAACTAATGCGCTAGATGCAAGGAATTGCCTCCTTTGGCAATGGGGGAATGTTGCTTACTACTATATAAAGGGATCTATGACGAACCAGGTGCTAGCTCATGCTCCGACCCTCTTTTTTGTTTTTTGTATTAGCAACAAGCCATGGTACCATATACAGTGGTGAAGATAACCTCTCTATACCTGTTAAACATGGAGCTGTCTGACTTGCATCAGTGGCTTCAACCAGAGAATGTAGATAGGTATATGGCAATATGAAGAAATATGGACTCACTTCAGGGTTCGACAAGCTAAAAAAAGACACGAACTTGTCCGAAAATCTTCGATCTCATTTGACACAAAACCACTTGAAGACCTTCTCTTCTTCTTTACTGCCTCTCAAGGAGGAATTTTCATGTATAAGAGCAAGAATTTCATCTTTTTCAACCAAAGGTATATAAACTATTAAGATTACTGCAGATGCTTTGCATGTCTGGCTTGCATCAGTGGCTTCAACCAGAGAATGTAGATAGGTATATGGCAATATGAAGAAATATGGACTCACTTCGGGGTTCGACAAGCTAAAAAAAGACACGAACTTGTCCGAAAATCTTCGATCTCATTCGACACAAAACCACTTGAAGACCTTCTCTTCTTCTTTACTGCCTCTCAAGGAGGAATTTTCTTGTATAAGAGCAAGAATTTCATCTTTTTCAACCAAAGGTATATAAACTATTAAGATTACTGCAGATGAGTTTAGCTCGATCAAGTAAGGCAAGTATCGCTCAAGCAACAATAGGAGACAAACCACAACGAAGAATAAGATTAACGGTGACTTACGGTCCATGTAACCCACTTCACTTGGGGGTGTTTGATTCTAAGGGCGAATCTGTACCTCTAGAATTGCAATTTCTGTGGCCAACTCCTAGGAGTGGTCATTAGTGGTAGAACTGAACCTATAGTTCTAGTTTCGTAGTCTGAAGCCTTAATACCGAAGAAGGCATGGTACTTATTGTATTGTGCTGGTCAGATAATGCATGTCTTAGTATTGAACTCATGACCTTCAACTTGTGAGTCAACCCCCTACTCATTGTGTAAAGCACAAATCACCCATGTTATTTCTTTAGCATATCTTTAAGTATTCGGTTCACCAAAATTTCGTCTAGTTAGAGATCACAACACGAAGAATTTCAAGAGGAACGCATGTCAAACTTGCTCTCGTGTAAGTCGGTCACGGTTGTGTTCGGGTTGACTTAAACACGAAAACTAAATGACTTGAGCATGACCTAAGAAGCTTGTATTCGTGTCTACCCCAAATAACCCGTTTACATAAGGACACGACACGACACGAACTAAAGGGCTACATGCAGAAAAGGTCCCGTCGGAACCATTCGATTCGGTGCACGTGGAGAGCATTTCCGTAATAAATCTGTAATTTATGGCGTTTTTATTTACGGGGTTCCTAATTCTCCGTTCACGAAGGTACGCGACGTACTCGTGCGTCGGTGTATGGCAACATGATCGCGTTGAGATCATCGCTAACGACCAAGGAAACAGAACGACGCCGTCTTACGTCGGATTCACTGACACCGAGCGGCTGATAGGCGATGCCGCGAAGAACCAGGTCGCCATGAACCCTATCAACACCGTCTTTGGTGAGATCTGCTATCCAAATTTGCTTTGGTTCTAGTTCAACTTTCAAGTTTGTAGTTAGCTTATAAGATCTGTTTTTTTAGGGCTATGACTTTATATGCATGTTAAGATATTTGTTGGTAATATGCTCTTGCTTTTGTATTTTATTTTATTTTATTTTTGTGTGTGACTTTGAATGGATCGAAGGTTTATGCTGTTCCTTATTTATTTATTTTTAAGGATCTACCGTGTTCGATTTTTTAGTTGGTTTTTTTTTGTGATGTATGTGCCTTTCGTCTTGCTTAAGGAAGACTTACATGTTGTTGCGGTGTTTGGTATGATTTGTTGGATATTATGACTTATTTTTTTAATTGTATTGACTGTGAATTATTTGAAGAGTCTATGGATACCAATTTTACTACATATTTTCAGCCCTGAAATCATAAATTAAGTGAATGCTTCTGTGATTCTTGTTAAATCAGTTTGGATCTTGGCATGTATATATATTTTGTAGCATGTATAAAGCGTACATATTTATAGATCCACTGTTTCTTGAGCATTTGACTAATTTCATTTTATAACTGTTGCCTAGTTTGCTAAATTGCTATGATTGAATGTTCAGTGTCTTATAGATCAGCATTTTCTCTTTTATTGTTTGTTGAGTGCTTGAATTTTCCAGGTTTTCTCTCAACATAGATTTTGATGTTTATTTATTAATTAATAGGAGCTACGAGATTACCTGTTTGTAATGTTATTTGACTGTCTCGCAGATGCCAAGAGGTTGATTGGTCGTAGATTGAGTGATGCCTCTGTTCAGAGTGACATGAAGTTGTGGCCTTTTAAGGTTGTTGCTGGACCTGGTGACAAGCCAATGATCCAGGTCAACTACAAGGGTGAGGAGAAGCAGTTTGCCGCCGAGGAAATCTCCTCTATGGTGCTCATTAAGATGCGTGAGATTGCTGAAGCTTTCCTTGGTTCCACCGTCAAGAATGCTGTTGTTACAGTCCCCGCATACTTTAATGATTCTCAGCGTCAAGCTACCAAGGATGCTGGTGTTATTGCTGGTCTTAATGTCATGCGGATTATCAACGAGCCCACAGCTGCCGCTATTGCCTATGGCCTTGACAAGAAGGCTTCCAGTGTTGGCGAGAAGAACGTCCTCATCTTCGACCTCGGTGGTGGCACTTTTGATGTCTCTCTTCTCACCATTGAAGAGGGTATCTTCGAGGTGAAGGCCACCGCTGGGGACACCCATCTTGGCGGCGAGGATTTCGACAACCGGATGGTGAACCACTTCGTTCAGGAGTTCAAGAGAAAGCACAAGAAGGATATCAGTGGCAACCCTAGAGCACTTAGGAGGTTGAGGACTGCTTGTGAGAGGGCAAAGAGAACTCTATCATCTACTGCCCAGACCACCATTGAAATTGATTCTCTGTATGAGGGAATTGATTTCTACTCCCCCATTACCGTGCCAGGTTTGAGGAGCTCAATATGGACCTCTTCAGGAAGTGCATGGAGCCAGTTGAGAAGTGTTTAAGAGATGCTAAAATGGACAAGAGGAGTGTCCATGATGTTGTCCTAGTTGGTGGTTCCACTAGAATTCCCAAGGTTCAACAACTTCTGCAGGATTTCTTTAATGTAAGGAACTCTGTAAGAGCATCAATCCTGACGAGGCTGTTGCCTGTGGTGCTGCTGTCCAAGCTGCTATCTTGAGTGGTGAGGGTAATGAGAAGGTTCAGGATCTTCTCCTCCTCGATGTCACCCCACTCTCTCTTGGTTTGGAGACTGCTGGTGGTGTGATGACTGTCCTGATCCCCAGGAACACTACAATCCAACAAAGAAAGAACAGGTCTTCTCAACTTATTCCGACAACCAGCCTGGTGTGTTGATCCAGGTCTACGAAGGTGAGAGAACAAGGACTAGAGATAACAATTTGCTGGGCAAATTTGAACTCTCAGGCATTCCTCCTGCACCCAGAGGTGTTCCACAGATTACAGTATGCTTTGACATTGATGCAAACGGCATCTTGAACGTCTCCGCTGAGGACAAAACCACTGGCCAGAAGAACAAGATCACCATTACCAACGACAAGGGTCGGTTGAGCAAGGAAGAGATTGAGAAGATGGTACAGGATGCCGAGAAGTACAAATCCGAGGACGAGGAGCACAAGAAGAAGGTTGAGGCGAAGAATGCGTTGGAGAACTACGCCTACAACATGAGGAATACCAATCGAACTCTTTTTTGTGATTGTATCTGTTCCAGCCTATTAATTGGCCGAACATCCTAATTTAGGACACAAGATGATGAATCTTTCTGTTTGCTTGAAGACTTCTTATTCTCCATTACGTGTTATGAACGCTTTATGTGTGGTCGATGGAATAATCAGATGTGCATTTGCCTCGTGTGCCATGAAGTCTTCTGCAACGGCGGGTTTAGAGGAGGATTCAGCCGAATGTTCACTTGAACTATTGGATTTGCATTCAGATCACTGGGGTTTATTAAAGTCCCTAGCTGTACGTGGTCAGGGGGACAGGGCAGTCAAATGTTCCTCTTGGTGCTTGCCTTGTAAAAGGAGTTCTCGTCAAGGGAAGCGAGATACGAGACCTTTCAATAGTAACTTTGTCTTCAAACATTTTTCTCTAACAAAGTAAGAATCATCTCGATGTACTTGATTCTCTCGTAAAAAATGTCGGTAGATGATATGAACATGACACTCTTATTATCACAAATATAATGACGGTTATTCTATAATAACTTTCACGTGTCTGAGTACTCGTGTAATCAATAAAGTAACGGCAACATTAGTTGTCATTGCACGATATTGTGTTTTTGTGGATGATAGAGATATCATATCTTCTATTGTTTCTTGCATTTTTAAGAGATGAAAAACTCACCTAAAAATACGAAAACTGGTGGTATAGTGTCAATTGTTGACATCTTCACCCATTTACGATCAATATATACAGTAAAGTTAAGAGAAAAAGAAGAAATTAAAAACACCCCCTTATTCATACAATGTTTAATGTATCTGATAATTTTCATAACAACATTCATGTGAACACTAATAGGAGCTTACTGAAAGTAACTTAGAGTATAGACAACGTGTGATATGTTTGGGCAAGTGATAGTGAGATAAGTCAATGCTCTTATCAGTTGTCTGTATGGTGTGGGATCTTCAAATTTTTCTCTATTTGTTTCTCTTAATTTGTTTTAAGTACGTATAGTGTATCTATCTTCTTCTCATCGGCTATACCTGATTTAGTAACAATATCACTTGCAAATTTTGTTTGAGACATAAAGTATCCTCTATCATTACATATAATTTCAATTCTTAAAAAATAACTAAATAAACCGAGATCTTTTATTTCAAATTCTTTATGAAGATCCTTTTAACTTTCAATATATCATCTTTATCACTTTCAGTGATGATCATATCATCAACATGATTATTATACATGCATCTAATTTTCTCACAAATAGTATTGTGTTAGTATAACAAGACAACAAGTTATTGCATATGCATAAAGTTTTCAAATTTTGTCAAAACAAGCTTTATGAGCTTACTTCAAACTATACAAAACCTTATTTAATTAAGATCTTTCGACACATCAAGTCTCAGAGAAAGAATTATATATATCTCTACATTTTGTTTATTATTCAAGAAAGTATTTTTAACATCTAATTTAAATAATTTTCACTTCCAAATAGCACTAAGAGTTATAAAAATTCTTGTAGTAGTCATTCTAGTAACTAAAGTAAATGTTTTCTCATAGTTTATTCTATATTCTTATTTATACCCTTTAGCTACTAGTATAGCCTTATATCTTTCTATGATACCATCACTATATGTTTTTACCTTGTATACCTATCTACACCCAATAAGTTTCTTATTTTTAGGTTTAAGCATTATTTCTCCAATACAAGCATTATCCAAAGCTTTTAATTCTTCTTGCATAGTGTTTCCCCATTCTCATATACATTTAGCTTAATTATAAAAATTAGGCTCTTTAACTTATTAGATGTCGGCAATAAGATTTCTTCTTTGAGGTTCAAATGTTTCATAGGACACAAACCTTAGTGGAGTCTTGAGATTCTAGAGGCATTCTTACATTTTCTTGTCTTCTAGTTCTTTTAGTGTAAAAAAGTAAAAAAGGTTATAATGATCTCTCTAGGTTTATTGTTTTCTTTTATTTCTAGTTGTGCATTTTATTCTTGTTGTTTAGAATCTACGGTTCCCTTGTTTTCACTATTTTCATTGTCACTATCTTCTTATATGCTTATAATGTCATTTAGAAATACCTTTAATCTTTCATAATTCGGGACAATTCCAAATAATTTTTCAACCGGAGAAAGGCCACTAAGTTGCAAGGAAGGCATCCTATTTATTAGATACATTGCGGTTAAGGTAGCTTTTGCTCATAAATACTTAGGTACCTTACTAGCTATTAAAAATGTTCTAGTTGTTTATGTAATATGTTTATGTTTGTGTTCGTCTACACCATTTTCTTATGGATTTTAGTGCAAGATTTTTTAATGTAGAATTCAATGTATTTCTACATAATTTTGAAATTTTTTAACATTTACTCACCACCAAAATCCGATATAAAGATTTTAAGAGTAGTGTCGAATTGATTATTAATCATATTGTGAAATATCAAAATTTTTAAATACTTTAGATTTATGTTTCAAAATAAATATCTAAGTATATCTAGTAAAATCATCGATGAATATCATATAGTATATGATGCCCCTTTAGAGACAATAGGAGTGGATCCCCAAACATAAGAATACACAAACTAAAAAAATGTTTACTTGTAATAAAGCTTCTTTCACCAAAGGGTCAATAAGAAATTATTAAATAACTTGTTCATATCTAAGTGTCCTAATCATTTGTGCCAAAGAATAGTATCATGCCTCTTTTGAAAGAAACGTAGGGTGTCATGCGTGACCCAATTGGTAGAACGACCTGAATAGAGAAGAACGAGGAGGGCTTGGCAGGAGTCCATGGCCATTCCGATGCCTGTATTGGTGCCCACATCATATTGCTTAGAATATGAGTGTGGCGTCCCCATCTAGCCTGGAAAAAGACTTAGCTGTTGTATCCAAAACTGCCTCTGAATAATGACAACAATAGCGAAACTACATATTTCACTCAAATGAAAAAGAAGGCGCTACATTGTGTTATTTGGTTCTCGTTGGTGCCAAAATCAAGGCCGGAAACCCCTGCAACACGACACGGTTCACCACTTGCGAATTGATCAGTCGATCCTCTCTCTTGCAGCTTGTCTCTTTTGATAGGCTGTAGCCCGACGCACCACATTGTTGATGTCGCCCACCATCTATAGCCCTTGATTTGCCCTCCTCTCACATTGCACACATGTACATGCGTCCCAGTTAAAAACAACAAGAAGAAGAAGAATCCAAAAGATGGGATTTTATTCCATTGTTGAACACCCCATTACAAGAACTCAAAAAGAGCTTATATACCTGTCAAAACTAAATAAAAATGAATTTCAAATGAACCACTTCAAACCCAAACCAAATGATCCAAAACTAGACCCAAATACCTAATGATTTATCTCACATATGGACTCCCTAAACACAACAAAGTTTGTTGCGTATGACCACTTAATACATATCAAAACAAATAATGAAAGACCTTAAGCAACCTATCCAAAGGCACGCTAAAGGCGCTACTCTCTCACACTATGCGCAACGTGCATACGTGAAACACCCACAATTGACACTGTGACACATTGAATGTTGCTATTTCGAGCGAGTGCTCCAAAAGGTGCCTGTATCTGGGCGCTGTTGCGGCTGATAATTGGTGGCTAAGTCACAATTTGACAATAAATACTGTTGGCCCTCCACTCCCAATTTTCTGCTTGAAAGGTCATATCTTTCTGAATGGAACTTTTTCATCTTTGTGGTGCGTTCACTTTTAATCACAATTCAAAGGCCATACGAATTCAAACTAACTAGATATTATTTCTATAATGGTCCTACCATCTAAGTACTGCTCAAATAAAAATATGGTTGTGTCATCGAACCATCAACAGCGTTAGAAACTGTAAACTTTCGGCCTCATAATTCTCTTTAGCATTCAATAGAGGACGGCCCCCTGAATGCAACCTTGTCATCCATGAATTATTCACTCTCTCATTCTCTCTTGTTTATATATATAATAAAAAGCTCCTGTAAAAAGGTATGAGAAACTAGACGATGAAATTGTTAAAAAGAAAAAAATGAAGACCATACAATTATTGAAAGAAAATAATAATAAATGATCTAGCTCTATGAAAACAAAGAATCCATGTAGCCAACCTCATCTGCCATGAGAAAAGGCATAGTTGTTGTTTTATATGTGTGTGCACACATATATGTATGTATATATTTATGTATGTATAGATATACATATGTGTATGCCTGCATATGTATATGTAAACACACATATATATACGGGCTTTGTTTTCCATCTTTTGACAAGAAACTATACCATGTTCCAGATGATTTATTAGTAGGATCATCTTTTGAATTACCAAAGACCAACATACATCAATGTCAAGTTTATGGGGTTCAAATGCAACTTCCTTTTGAAATATTGGTGCTCGAACTAAGTAAAATATTTGATGTATGTAAGGATGGGTGAAAACAAAGATCAATTGCAAAGAGATCTTGGCTATCCGTGTGGTTCAAGTCCATATTACTTGTATGTGTGTGTTATGACAGCGAGAGGGAGAGAGAGAGTTTTGACATAAGTAATTAATAATTACATGAGGGAGCAGGCATTTGGGTTATCATCACTAAAGAGGTGAACCATCCTCTCGTGAGGGTTGCTAGGGCTAGCAACAGCCTGAGATGCGTTCTTCACGAACCCAGCTGGTGCCTTTTGTCGTATGCTTGAGCCACATAGGGTAAGCCACCAAGTTGTGCTGCACATAAGGCCAGGGTTCGGGTCGCTTGCCGATGCTCCTCACCCTCTCCATAACCTTCTTTGGGGTCACATAGCCCTAGCCCATGACTACCACCTTGCTTATCTTCCTGTTGACCTCAACAGATTTCACACCTCCAAAAAAGCATTATATATATAAATAAATAAATATAATATTCAAGTAAATAAATAAATAAATATATATATACGGTTTCTTTCTCTTCCCCTGGAGATTAATCATTAAACATGACCAGATAATATGGTGTTCTTTGTATAACTGCATGCTTAAACCAGTATCATGCATCGATTGCTGTGTCATAGAAATTGATGGAAATAAAAGCCGGAATATTATGTTTTGAAACTTTTCTACCCCAAAATCTTCAAATACACATATCATCTGTATACTGTCAGTCACTGAAAGATTATAATTTATTGCAGCAGGCTTTCATATATATGATGGTACGGGAATCAAATCAAGAAGCAAGTAATTAAAAGGAAAATTAAGAGTTAGAAATGTCGAAATGTGAACAAAATCATTGGTATCAAAATGATGGAAAAAGGAAAGGTGAAGAAAGGCATTTCATTGAAGGATCCAACTTCTACGACGAAGGAGATTATCAAGCCTTAATTTTCAGTAAATATTATGGTAAATACACAAGAAGGCGAGCTCCAAGATGAATTTGTCACCAAGGCCATCAAAACGAAAGACTTCCTCATGGAGTAGGAGTCAAGAAATAGCTCTCTTCGAACCACGTAAATCTCGTCTCATGTGGTTTACTTGATCTTTTTCTGCATTTGAACTTTCCAAGTTCTAAGGGCAAATTAACAAAACTCTACGGTAAAACTAAGTCCCATGCCTGATAAGAACAGAAAGATCGCAAATATGTAAGGTATGAAAGGCCAGTATAGAACTGGACTGACATTTTCACAATGAATTCTAACGCTTATGAACGTCACTTGTTAGTGACTCACTACATGAAAAGGTGGCAAGATAAAGATATAAAGAATCCGTTTAACAGACCCCACTTAGCGCAGAAGAAGGCTTGGCTATGGTTTTGGTTGTACCGGTAAAACGAAACAGAAGCGCAATAGTGAAAAAAGTGTAACCTTTCATGAATGAAAGTGACTTCCTAACTCTCCTTTCACAGCCATCACAATCCATCTTCACCTTCAATGACACTGTCTGCAGGATACAGATTAAGTGGAAGATCACAAACCAAGTGAGTCATGCAAGGAACAAAAGATGAAGAGAATAGAGAAAATTTTGACGGTGGCATTCTTAGATTTATTTGTTCTGTGTGTGTGAGAGAGAGAGGGGAACGGAAGGGGATTTCTGGAGTTATGTAGAAAAGAGACCACAGGCCTGCATAGTCCTTTTCTTTTTGCGGGTGTCCACGGTGCAGAAGTTCGAGAGATAGTCCAGAGCTCCCATATCTATCTCTCTCTCAGAGACTCACAGAGAAGTGTTAGGAAGGCAATATGCAGTGAACCAAATCATCAAGGAGCATGAAAATATAGAGGGATGAGGGAAAAGTTCGAGAAAATTCTTGAAAGAGCCTCCAAAATATAATAATTGACATGCCTAGCCTGTCTAACTTTCAAAAATTGTCTATCTTGCCCGACGCCATCGAATGCCTATGAAGTGCAAAGTTAGACCGTCTACTCATGCCGGGTGTAATTCTTGAAAGTAAAGGTGTTCCAAAATGTAATACACTCGTACCACCGACAAACGATAATAAAAAACGAGTGAGAAACATTAATTTCAAGAGAGGATCCGGTCAATATATATATAAGAAAATTAGGAGTTATTATCTACCCTATCACGTCAGACTTTGCTATATGATTTGCACCTTTCGTACCATCAATCAAATTCAACTAAATGATCTAAATATCAAGCCATCCTTAACATCAATGCAACGATCGATGTAATTTAATGTGCATGAATGTATTAAATATTATACGGGATGAATGTTTTGATCATTCACACATACAATGATAATGAAGTAATGTTCAGGTAGGAGTCTAATGTAATTACAATTTATTTTCTTAAGTACTCATGTAATTACAATTTATTCTCTTAAGTACAACAACAACAACTAAGCCTTTTCCCATACTAGACGGGGTCAGTTACATGAATTCTTAAGTACTCCTCTAAAATTGTACATTGTGCTCCTACCCTAAAAAAGCAATGCGAACGAAAGAGTAAACATCAATGCTTATATATATATATATGCATGCGCACATCTAGTCAAATTAATTGCAAAATATGCTACCGGCAGTTTGCGTAGAATTTTATTAGATTTTCTACTTTATAAGTTCGAGTCTTTTCTATTACAAATATTATGTTAGATAATGAATTAAGCACGAGAGAGTTGCTTCTTTGAGTTGAGGACGTAAGGGAGATAATCCGTACAATTCATCTTGATTAGCGAGTGCTCATGGAATAACGTTTGTCGTCCTTAACTTTTGCCCTTAAAGTAGAAGTCCAACTTGCTAAGCTACTGAACCGTGTTAAATTTGGCGCTTTCGTTTCTGATCTTTCTCCTTGTTTCCGTTTCCATTCGATGACATTGTGAATTAGATGATTACCTTTCAGTTTTTTAGACAATGATACACGATACTTGCTGGTGTTCGCCTTGGGTGAATATAGAGTGTGCTAACTTAAGCAGCACACTGACAGAATTGTTGGTGACGGATTTTTTTTGGGGTGAGACGAATTGCCTCTTCACTATGTATAGTGGCTGTGTGCTGGTACAACGGCTACAACAGGGAGGCAGCACGCCCTGGTATCGAACTCAAGACCTTCATCTTTGTCACCTGCTAAGTGAGCTAACGCTCCGAGTGCATCTGGCTGCATGTTCATGAAATGTATGCGCCTTGTTTGCTTCGTCTACGTACTTCTGAATGTTTGCCTTATCCTTCACCGTCACGACTTCAAGTATTCTGCAAGTGATTTTAAAGAGGGTATTATATTTATACTCCAAGACCAAGCAAAGCGACAGCATGCGGAAATTGTGGAAGATGAAGGAGTTTTTGGAATTTTAGCAAACGATAAGCGGCTCTCATGAAATTCTCCTCCCTTGTCCGAGCGATTACCGAATCTCTCTCCCTGTATTCAAAACCCTAGATGAGATCTACCAACCCTCTTCTTTCACTCGCCGGAAGCTGACCGGAGTTCGCCGGAGTACAGAGAATGTCCGCGTCGGACAGAATGCGTCCATTTTCTTCTAATTCCAAGCCCATACTCACCGATGCGGTTCCACTCTCTGCCGTCCGGCGTCGCGACGACGTCGGAACCATAAATCCACCGTTCATAGTCTGTGGAGGAGGGGGGCATTCAGCCGGTGGGTTCCGTGACAGATCACCGGGGTTTCTCGCCAGGTCTCTTGATCTGTTCGCAGACGGGAGTGTTACTCTCGCTGCTGCTGTCGACCAAGAATCCCCCGTCATCGGTGCCGGAAACGTCTGTAAGGCCACTCCGGCGCAGGCGGCGCTACCGGAGACTGCCGGAACCGATTTCGTCGCTTCCAATCGGCCCGATTGGCTACCGCACGGCTGGCTGATCGAGATCCATGTCCGTACCAGCGGCGCAACCGCGGGAGCTAGAGATAGGGTAAAATTTCAACCCTCCGTGAGTGCGGAAATACTCATTGTTTCAGATATGAAACATTGGAACTGAGAAGATTTGTTTTTGACTTTCTACTCGGAATTTCCCTTCAGAATTGGATTGTAGTGGTTATTACATTACATCAAGATGATTTCTTCCTGCAGTATTACTTTGATCCAGTGTCAAAACGGCGTTTTCGATCGAGAAAAGAGGTTTTTAGCTTTCTGGCAACGGGGAAGCTGGGAAGATACAAGCCTAAACTGCGGATGAATCAGTCAGATGCTTCCTCGACCGGCAAAAACCCTTCAGTGAGTTTTTACTTCGTTAAGTCTTAACATTCGTGATACACATCGTATTGTCAAAGAGAAATGCACATGACAGTGATGGTGAATTATATGATTTTCTTGGTGGTTCGAATAGCTTGAAAGTTTATGTGGATGCGTTTGGCTTGGAGTACATTCGAGAGAAAGAGAATTCAGATTACCTTCAAACTGAAATTCTCGTGTTATAATTTCACTTTAACATGTTAGCTTGAATTGTCGATCTTTCAAATTCTCCGTTTAGATTTCTAACCTACTCAAAGGCGAATTCCAGCTACCCTGCATTACAAAAGCGTACCAACTTGTTATCGGTGCCATACTTTCAAGAATTGGAAAGATGAAAATGTTGGTAGGGATGCAAAAGTAGCTGAGATGCTGGTTGTTTGGTTCACTGTCTATGCTCGCCTCCTATACTTGGGTCAGAAGAGCTTCAGACATGTCTGTCTCGTGTCGCCTGGTTCACATCGGTTTGTGTACGGAGTATCCATATGTAGCTTTTACATGTAATGTATTGTGCCAAGCCAATGTGTTAAATCACTTATGTGGCTGTCATATCTTCAACAGATCAGTAGTTCTTTTTTTCTCTTTAGAAAGGCAAGCTGGGTTATGCAGACCCTACCAAATGCACGCCCTGTGTGTCATGTCCTTCTAGTTGAAGATTCTTCATTTTGAGTTGACCCCATAAGCAGGAGACACGTTAGCCCTTTGTGCAAGAGAGTTTCATCTACAATAAATATTGTGGTGAAAAGCTAGTTTTAAACTTACATGAGCAAGAACTTCATTTTTCACTCGATAGAAAATAACATGAAGCTTAAGTTTTTTCAAGTTCAATTCGCAAGCTTGTGTTCAGCTCATCTAGGTCCAGCTTTTCAATACGAGATCATCTCACACTAAAAGGGCAAACAAGACAAGCCAAAACAATGTAATGATGAGCCACAAACACAATGATGTCTAGATGTTCAGCTGGTTTTATGATTCCTACTTGTTAGAGTAAATTTTGAGTTCATAGTATAAAACATTATGATTTTCATGTGAACTCTTGAGAGTTTATCCAAACTTAGCTTTACTTCTGCACTATTCTTCCCTGCACATAAGCTCAGTTTCTACACTCTTGATATGCCATGTGCATGTCCATGTTATTTGTGCTCTTCCTTTTGGTGGATTTCTTGCCTAATCCTTCAGTCTTTGTCATTTTCTGGAAATTGTGCCCTTGGTGTATTTTGTGATTCTCGCAGTTAATTTCAGTTCGATTATGGGTTAGTGAGCTAACAGTGCATCACAATTTTGCTTGGATATGATAGGCGGGCTTAGTTGTTGTTGTTGTTGTATGATAGGCGGGCTTAAGCTCCAAGAGGAAAAAGTTTGATTATTTCAGCAGACCAGCAAAAGTAAGATGGGTTCTTGATGGGGACGGGTCCTGGACACCGTTTATCGGGAACGAAGAGCTATCTGAATCAACCAAGAGGGCATGGATGGCTGCCCTTGATCTTCATGAGAATGAATCGGACCCTTTTGAAGAGTAACCTCTACTATACCACCTTCTTTACTAGTGGAGTTTATAAAACCACGAGTTATAGTTCGTCTTACCATTCTCCCCTCGCAGATAAAAGCTGGTCAGCCGTTTTCTGGCACCGGAAGCGTAAAGCTGCAGTAATGATGCAGACAGCCTCATTTTCAATCTCAGAGCAACGAACTGCAGTTATATTTTGTACAAAAATGTTCTTGTTGTTCATGCCATTTTCAGTGAGAGCGCTTCATGTAATCTGTCGCTCGGTGGGACGTCGGAAAGTTTTAGCAGCGATAATTGCTGGCAAGTGTAGCTCATTTCCAACAACTGGAGTGTACACAAGAACTTGTAGTTGAACGAGAATGAGTAAGAACTGCATTCTAATGAATCCTCGAGTATATAAAGGAGCTTTCTTTTCTTCTTCATCACCAACTATCATGGCGTTTGTTATTTTTCTTTAATACAATACTACCAAGTCGGAAGCTTTTAATGACTCAAAGAAATCACCTTTGCGAGTCACATTTTGGCTTCACTTTAGCAGAAAGCTTCGAGTCCAGAATTGGACTCACCACAAGGCCTACGCCGTGATCTGAGGAATGATGATACTTGCGCTTTAAGATCCTGTGACCAGAGAACACGGTGCCTTGGAGGTGAAGCTAACAAAAATAGCATTTTGCTTTTCCCGTGAATCAGTCCTGCATTAGCTGGATTCGATATCATATGTGATGCGATTCCACGAGGGTGAGTTAACTCCAAAAACCATCCTCGGTTTAGATGTAGGCTGCAACTCAAACTGCATGAAACTAGAGTGGATGGATAGCTAAAGGATCTCCTTTATTCGACTATGAGGTTCATTCAAATATGAAACCTCCATCCTGGAAATGTATCTGTATCACTTATTTTATTGACCAAGGATTCAAAACATTTAAATCCTCACCCAGAATTGATGATACAATGCAAGGACCACCTCCCACAGGATGTGTTTGGACATTGACTTCACCAGCTTCATGTGGCTTAGGTTTTGGGGGTTGGCTCGTCATCGCACTTAAGAGGAACAAATAAACGATGCTTCCATGGACTCAATCGTAGCTTAAATTATAGCTACCTGTTAATTTGGGATAATTTCCAAGACAAGTAAAGATAACTCCAATGAGGAACCATTTTGTTTTCCTTTAGACTAATTTTGTGTTCTTGTTAGATTTCTAAGGAAAGATTGCATACATAACGAGGTTGTTAGAAACAAATTGAGAGTGATACTAATAAATAATAAAATAAAAAATCATTTAATATATGAACTAGAAAAACAATCAAAGGAAATTATGATAAGAAAGCATTGGAAATTAGATGATGAAAATATTAGAAGAGAAAAATCTTAAAAGTGTTGAAAGAAAATAATAATAATGATCTAACTTATGTTGAATTAATGTTAGCATGACATGTGATCATGGAAACAAAGAATCCATATAACCGACCCATTTAGTACGGATAAAGGCTTAGTTGTTAGATTTCCAAGGACATCATTTTGGGTGAGAGCAAATTTGGTGGGTCCTGGGCTATGTATGAGAAACTATAACTTATGATAAAGATATTGCATTGTAGGAAACGGTGTATGCAGAACATGGAAGTCACTACCAATGCATTGATATGTGAGCATTTGGGTGTGCATGCACTCCTGTGTGCGCATGTGTGTGAAGCAAGAGCAATTGATTTTTCATGGCGCCTTGGAATTCACTTCGTTGGAGGCTATCTACATGATACTGTTGACATAAATTTACGTACAATGCCATTTCTTAGTTGGACAGATATTGAACCCGTCAGCTCTTTGATGAGTTTGAGAAAGAATACTGAATACGTCAAATTTTACCAAAGTTCAAAAATACCGAACCCTTCACGTAAAAATTGGTTGAATAATGTTTTCTTGATATAAACCAACCAAAGCAAAACTAAAACTAAGCGAGCACGAACTCCATGTTGCTATTGCCTTTGATCTCTGTCGTGTTAATTCAACCCCCCAAGCAAGAAAATTCATTGCTTGCTTCCAACACTGTTAAGAGTTTCCTTTTTATCTTCAGTTCATAATTTAATTTGTCAGACAATCTAAAACCAATAATAGACGTAATGAAAATGGATATGAGCAGCCTAAGCACATTCCAAGGACCTCTCTGTGTGTGTACACGTGTGCTTGGTGTGTACATGAGATATGAGCACATAATCTCAAAAGTATGAAGGCTATGTTTAGAATCATGGTCATGAGTTGTAACTCCGAATATCAACAGAATGAACTTCAACTTTTGGAACTGAAAACCAGTGTTTCATTAGCTACCAACAATGTGCATCATTAGTGCTCCGAAGCAATCCCTGGTTCTGATAGTTACTTTTATCAGATGGTGTCCAAACACCAACCAAAACCAAGCCTTTTACCCCCATTAAGTGCATCGCCTAAATGAATCCTTAACTGCCATTGAGTTTGATCTTGCAGGGGTATTCTTAAAATAGCAATATCTACGGCTTACGGCGGTTTTCGCATGACGGGTATGCAGAAACGGGGGCAAGGACTCCGCACCTCGCAATCTCAGGCTCCTCCATCCTAACCACCGTGACGTAGGTTGGCCAAACCGTGTATTATAACTCACAAATTTGGAAAGTGGGCTATAGCTGAGTGGGGCGGTTTTTGCTCCACCTTGTCTCAATGTAGATGCGCCATTGATTCCTGGGCTCAATGTAGACAACCACTGATTCTTGTGACCCCAAAGGGAGCCGAAAATTAAACAGCAGTTGATCACCCAACGATACCGTTGAACCCACTTGTGTTCTCTAAAGATACAGATGATGGTAAACAATCGGAACCATCAATGGCGAGGCCTGTTGCAACTGAACACGTAGCACATTGTCCACCATATGTGAGAAAATCAATAAGAAACAAAATTTGATACCTCCAAGACATCGACGAAGTCTTCATGCATGTGGGTTTCACATGAATAACGCCTATACTTCAAGGCAAGATGCATCTATGAATCGATTTCTCTCCAAGATATCGGAGTTAAATCTAAATTTTCGCTCAGTTTTCTCCCTTTTCATCAGCATGTATGAACTGCAAAGAAGTGGACAAAGGATATACATGTCATAAAAGAGTTCAAGGTACTCTGGACATCGTTTCTTGGAATTCATTTGCACAGAATCTCACCAGGCATAAGAAGTCTGGGCCACAGTTGATCACCGATTCTCATTAGTCGGGCATGGTGGGTCGAGATGCAATCTGCTCAAGGAATTTTATCAACCTCAAATGCTTTGTCATCCATTGCTCCATTAGCTTCTGCTCCTTGACTTCCGCTTCCTGCCGGAGGCAACATATCTGTTCCCGGTACTCAACATCCATTCTCTCTAAAAATATTCTCTGCTCTTCCCTCAGCGCATGCACCTTCAACTCAATTTCCTCAATCTTCTTCAGCCATCTGGTTGCCTTCTCGGACTCGAGCTGCAGCTCCAACCTCTTAAATCTCCATGCTGCTTCCTTTTTGTGTGCCATCCATTTTTTATGATCTTCTTCTAGTTCTTTGCAGCATTCGAAGAACTCAAGCAGTTGAATCCCATTGCTAGGATGCACATTGCCAGGAATGGCATCGGTTGGTTCCCGACAACCCCAAGGAACAGTTGTCGATGAAGCTGTGCACCCTGAGGTAACTGATGGGGACAGAGTCAAGGATACAGACGGAGAGGACGGCTGAGCAGATGACAGCCATTGTGGAAGCACAGGTGGAGGAGCAGAAGTGGGAGGAGAGATGGAGCTAATGAAGCCATCAGAGGCAGCCATGAGAAAGCAGGTATTATTATGATCACCTGGAAGACTCGGTGTCGGCACAACTGCATGTGATTGTCTTTCCTTCACAATCTTCTCAGCAAACGTCTCGAGTATGTGGTCATACTTCCCAGTCTCAAGAGAGTAGTCAGCGTTACACTCCCTTTGCTCTCGCAATTGCCTCTCCTTGAACACCTCCCACCACTTACCTAGCCTCTTTGCGGTCCGGCCAGGGACCTCGGCGGCAATCTTCTTCCACTTGTTGCCGTACTTGGCCTGAAGGTGGATCACCAGTCGCTGCTCTTCCTCAGTGAGGGAGCCCTTCTTGATTCCAGGTTTTAGGTAATTTTTCCACCTCTCTAGACAGGACTTGGCATCTCTGTCGAACTGGGGTTTGTTCATCCGCTGGGAAACAAGATTCCAGTCGTGAGGTCCATATTGCTTCACATAAGCGCACAACAGAGCATCCTCTTCAGGCTTCCACCTTTGCCTCTCTTTCATTTTGCCAATTTGGTTTCAATTTCCTCATCATCTTCATAACTTAGCTGCAACAGGTTGAACTTGAATATAAGGATCACACACACCAGGAGGCATACCAGATATTTATGATATGGGTGCAGGAAGGAGAAAAAAGAGACAACTATGAATCCCAAGGGAGGAGAACCTGATACGATAGACACATAAGATTATATAAATAAGAAGTCGTATCAGAATTAACAGATAGAGGAAACGTCGCAGATTATCAAAATCAGTAGTGAAGGAAATACGTGTAGAAGTGAGCTGTTCCTCTGGGTAAAATGTAGTCGAACTCGGCATACAAAATATACAAGGAACGCTAGTATGTAAATAAAATGTGACAAAAAATAGAATCACAAAATGACCTTAACATCAACACAAAGGCAACTTGTGTGTGCGTGAGTGAGAGTGATTCAGGACCAGAGGTTCGATCACAGAAAGTCAAAATAGAGAGCTGACACAGCTCTAATAGAAAAGGCAAAACGCATTTATGGTTCATGCTACCATGACCATATTAACAAGTTCTCTGGACCAAAACATATTAACCTCATCTCAGTTAAGGAGCAGAGATTACATGCAATCAACCATTGCATTCTAAACAGATGTCGTTGTTCTCCGTAGCCTTCAGTTATGTCTATGACTCTTACATGGATATGAGAATAATTATGCCGGTGTTCAAGCCAACAACAGCAAAGCTTGCAAACACTGCATATGCAAGAACAGATCTCGGATTCTCAATGTTGGGTGGAAGATCATGAATTTAAATGTTATGTAAGATATGACACTATATCTAAAATTTTAAGCGGTTTTCAATTGGAAAATGATGCCAACAAACTATAGCTTTAGTGGGTGCTTACAAAGACAAATACCTTAAAGTCCATGGCCCAACAGAGAACAAAAAGCAACCTTTTAACAAAGACAAGTTTGGCAGAAAACTGACTTTCCATGAACTCGATACCAGAAGCAAAAATGGGTTAGGCACGAATTTCATCCAGACAAAGAATGACACGTATCTCTCTCTCTCTCTCTCTCTCTCTCTCTCTCTCTCTCTCTCTCTCTCTCTCTCTCTCTCTCTCTCTCTCTCTCTCTCTCTCTCTCTCTCTCTTAAGACCAACACCAACGAATAATTCACTCCTACGCAAGCAAATACGTTCACTGCCATTTAATATTTACTATGTAAACAGAGTGATGAGGAGAAACCCCGAGTCTCCTTCAACTATTCTACACAAGATCTCGAAATTCTTCCACTTTCACGATTTTCCTGAAACTGTTTAGCCGCAATGAATATTCAACGCATTCCTCCATCAAGAAAAAATAGTTGTTTTAAACTTAAAGTAGGATCCTCTCATCTCTATCCCGAATCAACGAGAATGTGTGGAAGGGAGACACCAACAATACCAAACCTTTAAAGCCCGCCGTGTTTGGGTCAATCTCTTTCTCGTCATCGAAGCAAATCCCTTAAAAGAGCCCCAAAACCAGAAAAGAAGAGACACCAAAATTGGCCATTTAGCACCAAACAGCAAAACCCCATAAAAGATGACGAAAGAACGTACCAGAAGTTCAACCTCATCTGGAGCGACTTTACTACCACCATGAGAGAACCCCTCGTACCGGTATTTACCTTTCCTCACCGTTGTTAGCAAGAATTGCAGGATCATCCCCCACTAGAGTCTGAGCTCCCGTCAGGGAAAAAAGAACTGAGAGATTAAAGAGAAAGGCAGAACCCAGAGAGAGAGAGAGAGAGGAATGTTGTCACGGAAAGAGCGGGAGAACGTAGTGGCGTAAGCAGTGGATTCAGCAAGCAGCGAGGCATTTATGGTCTGCCTCGTTTCTTTCCCTATTTCTTCCTTCCCTATATTTATTGTGCGCAGCGGATGAAAACAAATTGCCATAGACCCACACGAGAGAGGGAGAGAGAGAGAGAGAGAGAGAGAGTTGCAATTAGGAGGTGTGGACGGGTCAGACTCGATGCGGATCAGATCTAAATTTCTGTTCATTTTAAGATGCCAGTTCATTTTAAGATGCCAGTACTTATGTTTTGCTCTCTCTCTCTCTCTCTCTCCACATACACAAAAGAGAAAGCACCACACCTTTTTCTATGCAAACAACAGTTCATAGCAGTCGCTCTTTTTGCATTTGAGCTGCCATCCTCGGGTCACCCACTATATCTAAAGGAAAAACAAGTCAGTACCCATGTGCTTGGAAAAAGTTGACAAACTACATTATTCTAAATTCCTTTAACCTTATAACTTTTACGTTAAGAAAATTATCGAGTATCTCTAATTTCATGGTTTAGAGGCAGCATCTATTCCAAAAAGGAGGGTTAAATATGGTGATTTCATTTTTCAATAAGGTTTACGTTTAGACTTTAGTTCATGGGGTATGAACGAAGGTTCCTATTGAGATTAGAGGCAAAATAAATACTGTAGCTCAAATTTACTCTACAGCAAACATATGAGATTCACCTCTCCTATGTTTGAGAGTGTTATATATATATAATAAATCTCAATCATTCATTTTGGGTGATAAATGATTGAGATATATTTAGAAATTTTAGAACCAAAATATGTTGGTATATACTAGATTGTCTTATATATATATATATATATATATATATATATATATATATATATATATATATATATATATATATATATATATATATATATATATATATATATATATATATATATATATATATATATATATATATATGTAATAACTAAGTCCCTTCTAATATGAAGTCCGCTACATGAATTCCTTGTTTTATAGGACATAAGTTAGGTCATTCTTTATTATTTTCTTCGAACAAGTCTCTCTTTATATATATATTAGAGGTTGAAGCATATGTTTATTGTGGTTATCATAGACCTTGAACATGTGAGTCGACTAGACAAGTGATCTATTGCTTATGCTAAGTTTAAGTGTTATGTTATTGTTGTAAGTCTACATGTATTGGTAGTATGGTTCGCAAATGGCATTTATGTATCATAAGGTACAAAGTTGTATTATACTAGATGCATAAATGTATTTAGGTAACAGGGAGAGTACAGGGCACACAATTTAGGTTCGGGCATGAGTCAGGTATAGGTATATTTGCTCCCGAGCCACTTATCTTGTTTATATGTATAACGAAACATTATTAGTTTTAACTTTTAAAGGCATGTGACCATGCTAGGATTATCGTGAATGGAAAAATATTTGTTTATTGGCAAAGGAGAATGGAGTTTCCGAATTTTCCTACTTTTTCTAGATGAGCTTGCCATAAAGATGCCACAAGCGAGAAGGGAGCTAGGATGCAGGCCCTACGGGCTAACAAACAAAATTGGTATGGCTCATTTCTTTACCTTATTTTTGTGTGGTGTCCCTTAAAGGTATTTTTTGAGATCTTCAAAGAGAGACTTGACAAGGGATAATCATTGCCTCTCTCTCTCTCTATGTGTGCTATGAATGGATCATACTTAGTAGAAATTATTCACGGGTTGTCTGCATTCATATAAAGGAAAAGGAGGCAACTTTGCTTCAAATTGGGCCAAGCAGAGGAAAAAGATGTTAAGTACACAACTCGTTTCTTTTGCTAGAGTCAATCCCAGACGACACGAAATGTAGATGCTCCTTGGCACCAACATGAACTTTTTGTGATCCATGCTCGTTAAGGCTTTCGGTTATATAGCAATTTCAAGTCTAAGGTCCAGTTTGCAGCATCGATCCAAAATGAAGCCAATGGATAGTAACATGGAGTTCTTGTTCATGTTTGTACTGGGTTTTCTTGTCTAGTTCCATGGCTTTCCTCCTGTTATTCGTCTTCATAAAAGAACAGGTCAATCCGAACACGATCCAGTACATTTGAGTGGACTTTCATACTGACGAACACAGAATGGAGAGAAAGAAGCCCGGTATCGAACTCGTGACCTTCCATTTACGTGGGTCGGACCCCTAGCCGTGAGCAGCCTAACTTGTGCCAGCAATTTTAAATTTAATAAAACACAGTAATCACATCAAAATAGCTTTTAATCTAATAGTTGTATCTTGATCGTCCCTCTAATCATACCTAAATTCTAAAACCTCTTCCATTTTCGTCTATTTCCTAGAAATTGCCTTCTATTCTTGAAATACCCCAGTCACCGTTTCAAACCAAGAAAGTAAATATAACCATATTATTATTCTTTCCCAAGAAACAGCTTCGAATTGAATTTAATTTATGATCGTAAAACAGAAAAGACATATTCTGCCAGCTCTTCAGCATATACCATCCAAGCTCCATCAGGGAGCAACATGAACAAGAGTTACCTGATTCCCAATTCGGGTTGGTAAATGAGCTGAACAGATCAAGTCGTGCATGACTTGTTCAGCAACTTGAGATCTTGTTTCCCTCGTAGCAAAACCAAAACGTATCAAGTAACATGTTGAAACAAATCTTCGTGCTTAAATAAAACGAATGCGTATTACATCATGGGTTAATGACCTTTTGTGTCGTCCACCTCAACCGTAATGTAGGGCTGGTTGATGAAATAAGCTTCTCCTAGTTTCACCTACCCGGTTCAATTTGTGCTATGTTTGCTAAACCGTTTGAGTTGAACACGAACATGTTATGTTCAGCTTAGTCTCAGCTTGTAGAATTTGAACACATATTTTGAACTTTTATCTAAACCATACTCTCATGATAATTGCAGAAGTTTTCTTAAGGTAGATGAAGGGTGTTTTCTTATAACTTTTACAACAACAAAAGCCATAGGTAAATGAAGAGCCACTTATTTAAGGTATTTAAGAAAAATTTCTCTATATATGCACCCAAAGCTTTAGCTAAACGGCAGGGCACCTTGACACCCTTGCTCCGGGTGAGGAGTTCGACTCCCGGGGGTGCATGTGTGTAAAAGGAAGAAAGATCTCTTTAGATATACAAGTTATCGCTGCAAACTCTATTCAACTTAGCTCATAAAGGACTGCCAGCCGATCATAAACATGATGAAACATAGTTTGTTCAGCTAAGTTATGTTCATTATATCGAAAATGGGCTAGGCAAAAAAATTAAGAAATGCTCCGTTCGTTCGGTTTTGTTTACCAACCCTAAATCTGTGTGAATTTTGAGAAAATGTAAAACAAAGGGGCAAGACCATTGTAATTGATAATAATAAAAGTATGCATTTGGAAAACCTACATGACCAGATTGGAAAATGTTTTCTCTAATATGTTGAACTTGGCTAAGTATTTTTATTTGATGCACGGGATAATGTGGAGGAGTATAAGAAAAAGTTAATAGAAAATTAGAATTATACCAAGAAACATTAAAAAATAAAGGCTTTCAACTTAGTAGAACAAAAACATAATATATAGAATCTAAGTTTAATAATGTAGGTACTTCAGAAGCTATAAAAATTAAGATTGATTTGCATCTCTCACAAAAAAAAAATTAAATACCTAGGATAAGTTTGAGTGACAAAAAAATCGATAGTGATGTTATAATATAAAATTAATGCCAGTTGGTTAAAATGAAAAGGGGCATCGGGTTTTCTATGTGGTAATAATATATCATTAAAATTGAAAAGTAAATATTATAGAGCAATAATTAGACATGCTATGTTTTATGGTTATGAGTGTTAGACAATTAATTATGAACATGTACAAAAGATGTTCATAGCAGAAATGAAGATGTTGAAATAGATGAGTGGTCATACAAGAAAAACCGTTTACATAATGAGCTTATTAAAAATAAATTAGGGTAGCACCAATAAAAAATAAATGAAAGAAAATTGTTGAACAAGGTTTGCACATATAAAAAGATGACCAAAAGATGGTCTAATAAAAAGATATAAGAAATTAAATTATTAAAATATTAAAAGAAGAATAGAACGACCACAAAAGTATTGGAAATAAATAATAAAGAATGATCTAGTTTATATTGAGTTAACCACTAACAATTAGCCAACCTCGTATAGAATGAGAAAAGATTTAGTTGTTAGTAATAGGGGATCACGGTGGGAACGGTTTGGGTAATTATAGAAATTTTTGGTTTATCCTTCAATCAGTGATAATACCTACTTAGTCACTCATTTAGCAATTTTCAAATAAGCACCTTGGAAAATGAAAAATTATTCAAAACACCAACTAAGCAGGGGCCTCTCCACATCTCATAGAGCACTTCATGATGTAAATGAGGGAAGAAAATGCTTGAATATACACAGGATTGAGACTCCCGATTTCGAAGAGGTTCGAACCCCACTAAATTACACACAGGGTTAAAGAGAGCTAGAAATCAAGCCTTAGCCCACACTAAGTAGTGCCATTCGTTAGCTGCCAAACATTAAGTATTCCACCAGGGGAGCATTTCACAAGAATGAAACTCAAAAAAATTGAGGGGATTAATAGACTCAACTCTTATCATAGTCATCAGCTACTTAATTAGCACAATCTTCCTCTTTTATTTTTGCTTGGAATGATTATGAAATGACCAAACCTTCAACATAGGTTAGGGGAACAAGCTAAAGGGGAACTGTTCAAGATTATTGACTCAAAATCTTATTTATGATCAGATAAAACAAAATAAAACCAGGGGCCTCCAAAATCAGGGGCTGTCTTGACGAAGAAAAAATCAGGGTGCTGTGAAGATATTTTCTATGGGGGATATTTTGGTCATTTACACATTACGATGGCGTTTGGGCACACCCATCCTGTCTCCCGTCCGCACAGCCACCGCACCATAAGATGCCCTTCCTGTTTCTGGCCGTCGTCTGCGTCTCGGAAATCTTTCAGACAGAGAGTAGAGGAAGAGAGAAGGGAAAATGGGCCGCAAGTTCTTCGTCGGAGGAAACTGGAAATGCGTAATCCCTCTCCCTCTTTCTCTCTACGATATTTTCCGATTATTGTTGTTGGTCTGATCTTTTTCTTGAAAAATTTCGGCTTTATCGGTCAGATCTCTGATGGTCTCATCTTCCCTGTTCCGATCGATCGCTTTGCGAAGGAAACATCGTGCTTGATATTTGCTTTCCTGCTACCTGTCTGGGATTTCGGATTCGTTTGAGATTTTTTTTCCTTGATAACGGATCTGATCCTTTTTTTATCGTTTCTCGGTTTGTCATATTAAATTTGGTTTAAAAGCTGTCTTTGGAGTATTATTGGCTATTCTAGGCTGCGGCGTGCCGTCTGTTACGAAGTAGCATGTTCAGTGGTTTATAGCATCAATGTGTTCGCACAAATGGGTTTACCGAATATTAAGAATCGCAGTTTAGATCGATCAGTCTTATATAGTGTAAAGATCGAAACAGGACGATGCAAAGAGTGTGTTCTGGCTAAATTAAGTTGGATTTTATACTTGGTCTAAATAAGATAAACTTAAGAAAACTTAAAAAAGAGCGTTTTCAATTATAAAAAATATAGAAGCCGTTCTAGCCATTTCCCTCCTTATCTTCGTCTGCTTTTAGGGGTGCATTGGCAGGGTTAAACTCTGGCTGCCATATAGCAGACGTTAGTGTTGCTGCGACTGTCTCTGAATCGCACACTCTCTTCTCTCTCTCTCTCTCTCTCTCTCTCTCTCTCTCTCTCTCTCTCTCTCTCTCTCTCTCTCTCTCTCTCTCTCTCTCTCTCTCTCTCTCTCTCTCTCTCTCTCTCTCTCGAGTTGTTTGACCTCTTCATTTGGAAATTGAACGAGTGAGTAGTGGGCGTTTAGACATAGAGCAGTGTCACACAGTTTAACTGAAGATATTCGTAGAAAAGCTTGAAACAGGAAGACACCTGCTCTATACTCGGAACTTGAGCGAGTCATTCAGGTGCTTAAATTGTTCTTATATTTCGAGGAACTTTATACCAATATTTAGATGCAAATGACTTTAATTTTTCCTTTCGTTTCCGTTTTTTCTTTTTTGCATGAAATTATCAAGTTAGTTTCGTCTTCTAGTGATCATGGAAGCAGTTATTGTCTATAAAATAATGTTTCAATTTATTGAGATTTAGATTTTTACACCCTATGGGAATTGAACTCTATTTTTTAGTTGTCTTGCGGTCCTTGCCCGATCTTGAATTATGAACTGTATCGATAGTTTGGTGCGTTTCTGATTGACGTTCCCTTTTGTTGCATGTCTAGAATGGGACCACTGATGAAGTGAAAAAGATTGTTTCCGTTCTTAATGGTTCTGAGGTGCCATCAGAGGAGGTTGTGGGTAAGTGCTCTGAGTTTGTTGTCTCAATCTCATATATGGTTTTAGTTAGAAGAGTTTATATTCTGGATAAACTGTGTTCACTACTCTGTGATGTTTTGCTCAACAATTTAAAATTTGCAAATTCTAACTTTGCTCCATTTCTGAAAATTTATGCTAAGTTTAAGATCAAGGATTTAGCAAGTTTACCATTTTATGATTTGGTTGGTTCCTTTTCCATGTTGCTCTACGAGCAAATTAGTTGTCCATTTTGAAGTTGTTCCTGCTTAGCATCATCACTTCTTTTATAGAAAGATTATTTTTCTGGTCCATAATATGAAAATCAATGTGTCAGATGGGAAGAAGAGGGCAAACCTGAGGCTGTCATAATTTTTGTTTATTTGTCAATCTTCTCCACCCTCTTTTTGGTGTAGTCTATTTTCTGTGTTGTATTTTATTCTTTTGGGTATCATACGTTAAGGAACATGTTAAGAATTTTGATGGCAGAACCGTTAACATCTTCTATCATGCAGAGGTCGTGGTAAGCCCTCCATTCGTGTTTCTTCCTCTTGTAAAAGGGCTATTACGTGCTGATTTTTCTGTTGCTGCTCAAAACTGCTGGGTTAGAAAAGGAGGTGCTTTCACTGGTGAAATCAGGTACCTTTCTTGCTTTAGCTTTTTCCTGTTAAGCTGAGCATGTTGAGTTAACACACACAAACTTTGTTTTTTTATCAGCTGGTAATGATTATGAGACCTGTATCATTGTTTTAGTGCGGAGATGCTTGTCAATTTGGGAATCCCGTGGGTCATTCTTGGACATTCTGAAAGAAGGCTAATCCTGAATGAGCCAAATGAGGTATATAGGCTGTATGATGCCATTTTAACCATCTAAATAGTGGATCCAAAAGTTGTCGTCTTAGTAATCATCGTTCATCTTATACATTGTTTCTCATGCATAACATTGTAACCGTTGCATGTTCTGCATTTAGACAAAACATGGAAACTTTCTATAGAACAATACAATTGATAACGTATCACCTTAGTGCATTTGTTTGGATTCTTCATTTATAAAGTCTTGATTGTGAGAGTCTTCTCAAGGTGGTGCCTATCAAGTGGCCTTTTGGTTAATGATTTCTCTATGGTTTTTCTGTTTAAGTGCTTCTTGCATGCTTGTGTGAAACTTCATTGTGTGATCTTTAACCTTACTGTTTCTCCCAGTTTGTTGGAGACAAAGTCGTGTATGCCCTTTCCCAAGGCTTGAAAGTGATTGCTTGTGTTGGCGAGACCCTAGAACAGAGGGAGACGGGGTCCACCATGGAGGTGGTTGCTGCACAAGCTAAGGCAATCGCAGGTTAATACTTCTGATTATATTCTCTTTATCTTGGCTTCAGATGGTCTGCCCCACCCCTATTCTGATTGGCTTTCTCGATTTAATATTGGGAGGGTATTTCTTAAAATTGTTGTGAAATGTTGCTTGTTCTTGAGCCTTTTAGATTGGCAGTAGAGTTTTAACTTTTACTGACATGTCCAGTGAAAGGACCAAGCTATTTCTGACTGGTGAAGGTAATGTTCTGGATGTAGAACGAAGAAGAAAAAACTTAGAAAAGGAATTTAAGATTTGCTTGTTTTCTTCCTCCCTACAAAAATATTGCTGCATTCAGTTTAGTAAACGTCAGTGCTTGTGTGTGATGTTAGTTGTAGAAGTACTTTGTTATTTGCATCGCCTACTTGAATTGTGCCCAGGCTGGTCTGTACCTCCATTGAAGGAAATGATCTTCTCTTACTGAGTTTCATGACTTAAGTGCACATCTAGTAAAATCTATGGGATTTGTTAGGATTTGTTTGTGAACTTATTGTGCATTTGTTTTGGTTCTTGCAAATGGCTTGTGGTTTTTAGGTTGAATAGAATAGCTGGATGGTTAACCAGAGACCTCCATTAACTGAGGAGGCTTGGGTTTGAATTCCTCATTGTTATCCCCCAAAGTACCATTGTGGTAAAATAAATAAAATATTTATTACTTTCTACTTGTTTTCTGTGGCAGAGAAAATATCCAACTGGGATAACGTTGTAATTGCTTATGAGCCTGTTTGGGCAATTGGCACCGGCAAAGTTGCAAGTCCTGCCCAGGCACAAGAAGTAAGTTCCACAGGATGATGAACTCTGATCATAATTTTCCAATTTTTTTCATTGTTTTTTATGTGTATTTCAATCGCAATAAGCCAGGGTCTTCAAGGATGGTGAAAGTAACAACCAACCTTTGAAAGCTAACTGTTTAAACCTGTTACTTTTATCACAATCAAAATGCTCCTTTAAACAAGAAAATTGTGGATCGTCATGGTTTCCAGATTGCTTCCTGTGAATGATTTTTATTTATGTTGTCTAGTATAGATGGCTGTGTTTTACAAGTGAATGTAGGAAGGCTTTTAGGAACAAGGCATCTCACTATAGTCAAATAGCATTGTTCTAACTATATGCTAAATGGACATGTTGCCTTTTGATGAGTTCATTCTTTTGTCAATGACCAGGTGCACTCCGAGTTGAGGTCGTGGTTGGCTGCGAATATTGGCTCTGAAATTGCTGAATCCACAAGAATTATTTACGGAGGTAGAACTCCTCTGTGTGTTTATTTTTTGATTTAAAAATAGTCTACATAAACTTGCGTTTAGTCATTTAAGCATGTTTGGCTATCCTGTTGTGGCACAGTTTGCATTCATGCATCATGTACGGGTGATTTACATTTGCAGAATCAGGCTTCAGTTGCATGACTATTCCTAAATCCTTGCTTGTGTTGCTCTTCATCACCATCTTGTTGATGCCTACAGTTTGGAATTTTGATAAAAAAGCTTGTTGTTTTCCATTCAATTCCTTCTCTTTTCATGGTCCTGGATCCAGAACATACGTATTTCTTAGGTCTTTCCAACTTTCACCTAGTCTCGTTCCATTGTCAATGTCCGATTACCTGAAAACTAGAGATGGTTTGTTTTTGCTCGAAAAAGAAAGAGATTGAAAAGTTGTCAAGTACGATAACCGGTGAGGCCAAATTATAGCTCGTTTTCCTCATAACACAGGCACTTTTGTGTCTATTATAGGGTGTGCGTTCAGGTCGGTAAGGCAAAGAGCATGAAAAGATCCTGGAAAAATGAGGAATTTCTCTAGGATTTGGATTGATGGACAGGGAATGACATTAATGGCATGGCAGAAACTCTTGGTGGCTTAGTTAGGGATAAGGTTTTCACATGTATTCTGTTATTCTTTCATCACAAATTTGGAGAATCGTTTTCCCCATGATAGAAAGGTTTTCAATAGGGGTTCTGTTAGTCCTCTTGCTAAGCCTAAAAGTTTCCCATCCTTGTTCTCAAGCGCATGAACCCGTCTAGGCTTTTCCAATTTGGGAATTGTGGACGCAACATTAGGGTTTTGTCATGGTTGCTAGCAGTTCCTTTTATCATGAAAATGGTGGGAATTCAAATAGCAATATTTTACCTGGCTAGGGAGTCAACTGGCAAGTTGAAGGACGTGAGTTCGATACTCAGGGCATGCTTGCCTCCCTATTGTACTGATAAGGACGGGCATTCCCTGAAACAGAAAAAAGGGAGCGCTATTGTGTTTCGTCGTTAACATCACATTCACCAATGCAGGTTCGGTCAATGGCGCGAACTGCCGGGAACTTGCTGCTCAGCCTGATGTTGATGGATTCCTGGTTGGCGGAGCTTCTCTCAAGGTTGTTTTCACGATGTTATGCTATTTGTTTCTTTCTCATTTCCTCTGATATCCATTCAATATTTGTCTTATATATATATATATATATGTTTTTTTGGACTCATTTTGACTTTCTGCTTCAGGCCGAGTTCATCGACATTATTAAGGCTGCAGAGACCAAGAAGGCTGCTTGAGCTCGTTTTGACAGCATTCACCGGTTTCATAGCGTTAGTATGCCTATGTGTTTTCCGAGTGTACCTGTTATACAAAACCAAGAGAGGGTCTCTTTTAGTCTTTTGCACGAGCATGTTGTTGGAGTAGTTGCCGGGGCATGATACTCGGCATTGGTGACTTCTAATTTCCGTGCCTTGAATGAATAATGTAAGTTTTTCGATCCTTTGCATGAGCCAAGAATCAAGTCCTCGACTTGTGTTGTCTTTTCCTTTCCATTGTAACCGAGTTGAAACGAAACCGAGCTGGGCGGTAGGTGTTTGACCAGAGGATTCCAATCCTAAATGATGGACATGTTGCCCTCACGAATAGGGGCTTTCCGGGTTGTGCTCGAGTTGGATGTTGTATTGCCCAAAATTTCATGTTTCAGGGTCATCTTCATGTTGTGTCGTTTCGTACTCATGTCAAAACAGGTCAAATTGAGCATAACCTAATCGTTTGAGTGACTTCTGCGTCTTCTCTAAAACTGGCACCCTCTGGTTTGAGAGGAATTACTTCTAGACCACTCTCGGGTATAGGGGAGTATAGAGGGTTTCACACAAATTATGAGCTTCTACTTGGGGGTATTCTGTGAGCTTTTACGGTTGCAGATTGTCCTACTTTGATACTTTGAGGACGATATACGGGTCGACGTGTCCACTTGGGAATGGAGATAAAGCTCCAAACTGATAGATGAATCTGGTCTTGTCTTGAAATTTATAAACCATAAGTACGATCTGATTAAGATCCAGCAATGGCTTCCTTATGACTATCTTTTCTAGCTTTCGAAGTTGAAGTATACCCTTAGTCACTATGTTGTGTGGCAAGCTGGAAACTCTATAATCTTATTCGGACTGGATTCTCAATTCCGCTCTCAAGCTGATGATGAGTGCTTCATATTCGTCCTCATCATTAGAGAAAGCCACCATGAGCGATACCATCGAGGGCTAAAGCAATTGTCATGCGTGTACATGGCCGTCTTAAAAGCTAAACATTTACAAGAGGTTTGCTAGCGCTGAAAAATTCTTGAACCGGTTAGAGCAGGTGTGCCCTGGCTCGGTCAGTCAAACAGGAGAGAGGACCCAATCAGGTACAAGCAAGGAGAGAATGTGTTACCGCACGGCTAGCGGCAACCGGCTTTTGCCTTTAAGACCAACTAGCCTACTTCTTGTTAAGTTCTCAAATCAAAAGCAAAACACACGGCTGGCCAAAAAAGACTTATTAAAGAAAAAAAGGGGTTCACAAGTACTAACCTGACCGACTTTAACCTCTTAGAGGAATCCACACAACGGGCAAAGGCACCGCTAGGCAGTGGAGGCACTTGAACCAATTCGACTCTACCAAAGGGGGTGTTCATAGTGGAGGTCGACCGGTGATGTCCAAGACACCACCCTATGCTCATCTCTCTCTCTCTCTCTCAAGCTCTCTAAAATGTTGAACTCCCTTTTTCTCCTAGCCAGTTCTTTTTTATAACACAAGGGTTTAAGCACATGCATCTATTGGGTAGGGCAGGGCAGGCCTTGCCCCAAATTGACCTTGAGTGGATCCATAGGATCTACTCCTGACTCGGGCATGGCCACTCAAGGCGTGCCCAACTTATTCATTCATGAGAGGGAGAAACCTCTCCTTTCAAAAAGGGTCTTCATAGCAAGGCTTAAGCTAATTAACGTGAAAGACTAGATAAATTTTCAATGTTTTAATAGGCTTAACTTGTAGGCCACCCTTTCAATCCTCTTTATAACATCAAACAGACTGTCATACTTAGGTTTGAGATTTAGCTAAATTCCTTTATATGCTTGTTTTCAAATATAATCGGAGATCCTTAATCAGAGTTTATCGCAATATCATATTGTCTATTTTTTTTTCTATTGGCGAAGGTAGTCATCCTTGCTTATGTACGCTCTAGTAAGGTGTAGGCTTCCTCTAACATAGTGTGCCTTTAACGAATATCTCTAAGGGTAGCTGGACAACTGAGTTTAGCCCCACCTTGGGCTAAGTTAAGAGGCAACAATGGTTGTCAACCCATTATCAACTCAAATGGGCTCTTGCCAATTGTGGAACTCTTATGTGTGTTATATGCAAACTATACGGTTTCAAGTAACCCAATCTAATTTTGCTTACTAATGTGACATAGTATCTTAAGTATTCCTCTAGTAGGGCATTAAACTGCTCAGTTTGCCCATTTCTTTGGGGATGGTTGGTCATAGAGAAATGTAGTTTCATGTCGACTCGTTGGAAAAGCTCCCTTCAGAAGTTGCTTGTAAAACGAGTGTCTCAATACAAAATTATCTCCTATGACATTCCAAAATGTTTCGCCACATTCTTCGTGGGTTGCTTCCTTAGTTGTACATTCTCATGAAGCAGCCATGAAGCTGGTGTATTTGGAAAATCTATCAAGCGACGCGCGTGCCAACAACCTTCCAAAGCGCATGTTATATGTGCCCTAGTGCCAGGGAGGTTTCTACTTCCCTGGCCCAAGTCAGGAGTGGATCCTATGGATCCCCTCGATGTTAGTTTGGGGCAATGCATGCCCCCACTCAATAAATGCATGTGATTGACCCCTTGTGTTAGGGTGGTGTCCAGGTTATCACCAGCCAACCTCCACCTTCAACGCCTCCTTTGGTAGAGCCGAGCCGGTTTAAGGGCCTCCACCCCCTAGTGGTGCCCTTACTGGTTGCGTGGATTCCTCTAAGAGGTTAAAGTCGGTCGGGTTAGTACTTGTGAACCCCTTTTTTTCTTTAATAAGAGTTTTTTTTGGCCAGCCTTGTGTTTTGGTTTTGATTTGAGAACTTGACAAGAAGTAGGGTAGTTGGTCTTAGAGGCAAAAGCCGGTTGCCGCTAGCTGTGCGGTAACACATTCTCTCCTTGCTTGTACCTGATTGGGTCCACTCTCCTGTTTGACTGACCGAGCCAGGGCACACTTGCTCTAACCGGTTCAAGAATTTTTCAGCGCTAGCAAACCTCTTGTAAATGTTTAGCTTTTAAGACTCGGCCATGTACATGCATGACAATTGCTTTAGCCCTCGATGGGATCGCTCATGGTGGCTTTCTCTAATGACGAGGACGAATATGAAGCACTCATCATCAGCTTGCGAGCGGAATTGAGAATCCAGTCTGTATAAGATTATAGAGTTTCCGGCTTGCCACACAACATAGTGACTAAGGGTATACTTCAACTTCGAAAGCTAGAAAAGATAGTCATAAGGAAGCCATTGCTGGATCTTAATCAGATCGTACTTATGGTTTATAAATTTCAAGGCAAGACAAGCCTTGCCACACAACATACCTCGAGAAGAGAGAAGGAGTTTTAACATTTTTTAGAGCTCGAGAGAGAGAGAGCTGAGCATAGGGTGGTGCCTAGGGCATCACCAGCCAACCTCCACCTTCAACACCTCCTTTAGTAGAGCCGAGCCGGTTTAAGGGCCTCCACCACCTAGTGGTGCCTTGGCCAGTTACTTGGATTCCCCTAGGAGGTTAAGGTTAGTACTTGTAAACTCCTTTTTTTTCCTTAATAAGAACTTCTTTGGCCAACCATGTGTTTGGGGTTTTGATTTGAGAACTTGAAAAGAGTTGGAATAGTTGGTCTTTGATGCCAACGTCGGTTGCCGCTAACGGTGCGGTAACAGAATGTGTGGTAAGATCACCCGACAAGGTCCCACCACGAAGAAATGAGAGTTGGCGTTGTCGAAGACTCAGGCCCCTATCAGTTGTAGATTGGGCCTGGCAGCTGCAAACGAGTAATGTCTTCCATAGTTGTGGAACCTAGAAACAGCCGGTTTGGAACTGGCCCAGCCGTTCCAATTGGAACCGAACCAGGCCAGCAATCGGCTAAATTCAGAAGCGGTCAAACCAGACCCAGAAACAGGGACAGAAATCAGTGGTTCCTTAGCCATGCGTTCAGGCTACTCTTGAGAGACCTTCATCCTTTTCCTTCCTAGCCACACCCATAGCTACTTTTATTGATAATTTGTAGTGGGCCTCCGTAGGACCAGTTCCGTAGTCCCACCTCAGTTTTTTGGTTGCAAAAGGGGCCCGTGGGCCCTGTTTTAGTACAGTGATGAATGATCCATGTTTGAAAAAGTAAGGTGCCTGGTACTCTTGTCCTTGTACTACAGTTTCAATGACTGGCTGTCAAACAACCCCCAGGTGTCTATCATCAATCACCTTAGGCCACGCCTTCGAGTTAGTCTTGAAGAAGTCTCCACCATTTTATTACCAATTCATGTTTAAGTCAGATGTCTTCGATTTAGGTGCATTGTGGCAAGGAAATCTAAGAGACCAAGAAGACATGAATCTATCAACCTCTCAGCGTACCACTCATACTTCAAGAACTTTGAAGGGTTCACCTGTGGATCTTGTTCTATCAACCTCTCAGGGTAGCACACCCTTGCACCAACTTCATACAGTGAATCTCATGCCGTGTCAAAAGACTAACCCTGGCATCGACAAGGTTCCGTAATTGCGGTGGGTCTAGAAACCTTCTCGGAGTGGGGCGAATAGCAAAAAGGTGGAGGTTTTGTATTATGATAAATCAACTCGCTTTTGGGTGAGGCAAGTAGGCGAATTGGCCAAGATTATACTGTGGAATCTGGTGTATAACCCATTGATTAAACCGTGGACTTTACTTTTAGTTGGACACTAAGCTTGCAACAGCCCTCCTCACGGTCAATGTAGATCCACCACTGGCTTAACTACCACCATCTACTACCAACCACGGAGACTCTTGTTTTACCAACATACTATAAGGACTTGCCGGTGTGATGTATCATTATTTCGTTATCTCAATACATATTTGTACAAATCAATTGAAGTGTCCCGTGTCTTTCTTGACGTTTGCATGTAAAGTGTCTTTGAACTGAACTGCTTAGACGAAGTTCGGATCTAACTTATGGCCTGGGTCCAGTATGGTACTGGTTAGGTCCGATCCAAACAAGCTGGTGCAAATGGGACCACGTGGGCACGACTACTGCACAAGCTTTCCAGCGAGGCACTTCCGAATCTTTAGGTGGAGCCCGGCTTCCAATTCACAGGAGACGAACGGTGTTGACTTCAGACTTTGAGTTGTCTTAACCAAGCGGGCCCAGGTCACGGGCAGCACGAGAACTCGTCAATGGGTCTTCTGACGTAAAAACGACCGGGACACCAATTGCTGAGTTTGACTCCTGTCGTGTCCGTTAGTTCCTAAGTTTACATGAGAAATCCATACTCAGGTGCATAAACCGTATTTCTGCAACCATCTTAAAAATGCCATTCGAACCTCCATGTTTTTGTACGTGTGTACACATAGTTCCGTACAAAGATAAGTCTCGCATAGGAACGCATTATTTAGGACGAGTCGTTCCCTCCACCCGTAGCTTAGAGATACGGTGTCACAATGTTTTCCATCTCTGCACATCGCAGGCCCTTCTAACTTGGTTTCTGCAACGGAACAACACTTTTTAATTAAAGTGATAAGTGTGCGAGTTAACAATCTTCTTGTTAAGTTAGAGGCTGACATTACCCAAAATTGATCACAATAAGCCTAAGAATGTATACAAGCTGTGATAAGAAACTCGGTTTTAGTTTTTTTAGAAACGGTGGAAGCGTAAACTCGTTTGATTTTACCCTAATGAACTCGCCCACGAAAACTTGTAAGATTTTACCCCTGTTTTAACACTGTCAACATTAAATAGGTGGAGTTTCTAAGCAATCATCGATTTTATCGTCACTCAACTCGTCAACATCCTTAGAATCATCAATACGTTCTACGATTGTGACTTTTTTGACTACTATACTCTTTATCACTTTGCTCTCTCTCTCTCATATATATATATAGTGTGTGTGTGTGTATGGATCTAGTCTTTCTGTTCACTTATTTATAACGATTGTTTTTTGGTGGTTTTAGTTTAATAAAGTTGTTTTTAAATTCAAATATTTACTGTTAATCATATATATCGATCGACTAGTAAAAATCTTTAAGTGCATTTGAGCCTAAATGAGTGTACACATGTACCAAAAGAGAGAGAGAGAGAGCAAATGGTACATGAAAGATAGGTATCTAATATTAAATGCCATTGAAATTCATTGCCAGTTAAGCTTTGAGCTAAAAGGAGGCCGGCTTGTTACAAGATGACAAAAGGTTGACCAAGTAGGCTTGAATTGAAAAGGGATAAGGTGACAACAGCCAAGATAAGAAAGCCTGCAAAAGATATGCACTTGATTTCAACCGGTCCAATCTAAGGGTCCAAACGGGTCTGGTACAATCAGGTTCTGACCCACATCGAAGAAATCTTGAGATCTGATTATCATTATTCAAAACTTCTTTCTGTGAAAAATTTCATGTTTATAAATCTTAGAAATCCATTTTTGAAAATTCGTAAACCCTTAAAGTTGCCTTGATATTTTCCTGGACCTGGATTTTTCAAGTGCACCAATGGATTCCTTTTCATATCCGAACCATTTGATCCTTGACACAAATAAAGAAACTCAGAATAATTGAGACTTCACGTTGACTGAATCGTAGATCGGACGTCCAGATACAGACAAAGAAGATGAAATCAACGGCTGAAAGAGCAATTGGACGTGCATATTTGTGGTGTGGGTTTGGTGTAAAGATTTGTGGGTTGAATTTGAAACCCTTAGTGTAGAGTATCAAAATGTGGTACCAGCATACATTCCTAATTTATGTGTGGTTTGTGCCTTGGTAATCTGAAACATTGTTTTGTATAGATGTTCCTGATATAAGGGGTCTTTCTTGATGGTCACTTGGTGAGACAAGAGGAATTTGCTAAGAGAACACACCAGCCGAGCTCTTCTCTTTCACGGCTGGCTCTTCCTTCTCAAATCAATAGCAAAAGAATTCTTCAAATGTAAATTATATCTTTAAGAGGACCGACACTCTTACATAAGCCAGGGTCAAAAGCATAAAAATCTCATCACATCGATATTGTGACACCACGAATGTCTAAGAGACACTTAGACGGAGACACTCCAAACGAGATGCAATAACACTAATGTGGATCTTACGGATCCAAATCCAACACTTGAATTACGACTCACGTGACCTTGTTCTTTAGATGCAGTTGGCGTCATGGAACAGTTACGATGGAGGCCGAACCCTGACACACACACACACTCATACATGCACCCCATGGGACTGGAACTCTCAATCAGCAGAAAGGAGTCAGAGCGTCCTGTAAGTTGAGCTAAAGCTTTGGTGCGTCTCCATATCTTCTATTCATGTTTCAATAGTGTCATTATCAAGTTTAATATGCCAGCAGCTTTGATTCAAGACGATGAGTAGCCAAGAGATTTACGACTCATGAAGAAAAGCAAACCAATAGCCCAGACTTTCACGTTTTAACCAAATTTTACACATGAATATGGCAAAAGAATGATATTAGACATGCTTCAGTCATAAAATTTTGCCTTTCAGCAGTTGATTGATGTAAATCACGACCATCTTAAGATACAACATTAGTGCGTGCGTCTCTCTCTATATATCTATATATATATAAATAGATGAATGATTGAGATTTTAATTTAAAAAGTATATATGGGTGCAAAACGAATGCAAAATGTACAATCCACTCGGGGCGGGACCCTGCGGAGAGCAAGGGATCCCCGCCCTATGAACACCCCTAGTTAGAAGTGCGCAAGAAGATAGACTCCATGGAAGTTGAACCCCTGACCACTTGTTTAGTGTTCGAGTCGTATCATTCAGTTATGTTGCTGGATGTCCGCCCTATGCTTTCTATATATAGAGAGGGGATATGTTTCACAAGTTGAACCCATGTAAGTTTGAAGCGGTCAAATATCAATGGGTCTCAAAGAGATGAACCGCCCATGGTTAATCTAAACCACCAGTATCAGGAAGCCCACAACGACCCCCAAAAAATATGGTTCGAGTCGGGTTGACTCAGTACGGGGAGGTAAAGCTCTCCCGGTGCCGATTTTCTCCATACACGTCTCAAACTGGAGACCATGCTGAAAGAGAAAAAGTGCTGAACCACCCGAACTGATCAAGCAATGGTGGACTTATTCAATATTAGACTTCTCTCTTGATTTTTTGTATGCTCGTAATTGGTAGGGATCTGCCTAAACCCATATTGACATAAAAAAAAATGATAGCAACTAGTTTTCGCCCTTCACACTTATTGAGGTAGCATTATCTTCTTAATTTCATCAAACATGAGCCTGGAATTAAATACCATCTTGCTAAGACATATAATATTAAAAAATAAAATAAATATAATACACAATGTGGTTCCTTACCATACTTCAAAGTGCTAAAGTAGGGACGGTAATTTGGACCAGTCCCGTGGATACCAGCTTCGACTTGTCCAGTATGGAACAGGTTTCCAGGTTTAAAAACCCGGCTCTTCAAGTGAGTTTGTAATAGAACTGCTCGGAGTATATATATAAAATACCTTTTAGTTTAATATTTTATATAAATATATAATATTAAATATTTTTTCTTAAAAATATTTTTATTAGCTTGAAGTGGCGCGAGAGGAGGTCAGGTTGTAACAAGGAGGTGAGGAACGGGTGTGAGTTTGATCCCTCAAGTCCTGCAGGACAGGGAAAAGAGAGGTGTAGAAAGGAGATTCTAAGGTGGGGCAGGTGCAGGTGCAGGTGATGTTAAAGGGGGATTCTAGGGTGGGGCGGGTGAAGTGAAAACCCGCCCACCCCACCTCGTTGCCATCCCTATGCTAAACAGGGTCGTATTGAGGTATTTTTAGTGCATTTTGCAATTTATTTTTATGAACAAGTTAAGGTGAGGGATGCTTGCGTGACGCCACGGTGGGAGTCCGCCCATGCAGAACCTGAAAAATCACTGAATGTAAAGAGAGGGACCATGAACGAGTCCCTAGCCTATAGCATAGTTTGCCGCCCCACCCTAAACAGAATTGACCGTACTCGCGGACAAATAAATGCACTAGAAATAATTCTAATGAGTCCATTAGTCGGATAAAATGGAATCTCATATCATAAAGGTCAATCAAAGGCACCTGTTACAGCAAAAGTCACTTGGCACATGGTTTCATAAAATTCCAACGATTTTCCTTATCTCCGCCCCAAGCCGATGCCACGTGGCCACTTCTCGCACGAGCGTGATCGTAAGAAATAGCCAAATATAATTCTAATTTAATTTAACTTAATGAAATATCTAACTTAAATAAATATTCATATAAAAATTCTAAACAATACACCCAAAATGGTACGAGACACACCATACAATAACCCCGAATAACAAGATTTTCTAAATTGTTTAATACTTATCATACCATCTAAAATAAAATAAAAAGACAACTCTATCTAACTCCTACTCTGCTCCATGTGCCTTGTAAGTGGTTATTTTAGGATGAGCTGTAAAATAATACGGTTAGCTCCTATACATAGCTAAATAGGGAGGTTAAACATCTTTAAGCAGAATTCATACTAAAAGCATGCATAATTTTACAATCATTTCATAACAAATCACAATTTTATCTTTAAATCATGATGTCAAATTCATACTCATATATTTACACACGCATACAAACATCATTAGTTATGATAATTACAACCTCATAATGTGTTTGCCCCAAATGCCATGAGAGTCGTTTGGCCCTTCCTAACGTGACCTCAGTAATTCTGTTGACGACGATAACTACGCCGACTCTCACGATAGAGCGTTCAGGAACATACCTTGTATTCGCCCCAAGCCGGACCGCTTGAGGGACTTGTAACTCTTTAGAGACCCCACACAAACTATATAAGTATGACTCATGTATTCACAAATCATTATATTTTCAAAACCAATTATAGTTCATCACATTCACAAATCATATCCAGATCCACAAATATCAAAATTAAATTCCATATCCATACAATATTTAAATACCGTGTTCATACAAAACATGCTCTTTATCAACTAATGTCGTAAACACATTCTATTTCAAAAGCATATCAAATAACCCATAATTGCGAACATCATTTCATAAACATCAATTAAATATTTATTAATTATGCACATTTAAATTTATCTAAAACAAGAAAATCATTTATACCATGATTTTATAAAAGAATGCATAACCCTATCAGAAGGAGTGCTAAGATCCAATGCCAAAACCGCTGGGTCACTCTTATCACCGCTAAATCCTCCAATTTTAATGTCTAAACAATACAAATAATTATTGGTTTACGAATATAACGCAATAAACTATATCCAAATTGGATTTCAAATGACCATAAAATTACCCAAAACTCAATCTGAATCCGTTTAAACTATCATGCATCCGATCTTATACCTTGATCCACATCTGATCCAAATTGAGTGACACAATAGGTAGCCTTTGTCACTGTGTTAACATAGAACCTGCAACTACTGGTACATATCCTATTTTTGACCAAAAACTCATTTGAAGACCCAACTTACACCTGACTCAATTTCGACACAGACCTATTCCTTGACATACGACATGAGGACACGATACAAATGAGTGTCATTTCAAGGAATTTCAGACACGACATGACACATAGACCGGGACACGCCCAAAAGGGGTTGGTTCCCTTTATTTTCCAGCATCGATTTTGCTGGTTTTCGACGACGACCAAGGCCGATGATAGACCCCAACTGACCACCTATCCTTCCTCTTCCAATTTAACGTATTATTGGTCGCCGACGACGGCATTTTGGTTGGAAAATCCATGAAAAACCGTAACTAGGATTTTTAAAAAATCATGAATCTACACTTGTTTTCAATTTTTCGTGTATTGGGACTTGTTTTTGAATGTTTAGCGTAAATCAATCAAAAGCCCTTTGATCTAACTCAGATTTAACATCTAAAAATAAAAAATACAAAAAAGCAAAAATGAGGGTTTCTTACAGGATTCCAGTCGACTCCTCGACATCATTCTCGGCTCGCTCATTTCCACGAGACTGAACCCACAACGAAGGCCCTCTTATAGAGCATGACCAAGATGGTAACCAACCTCAACAAGGCAATTATCATCCTTGGTCTGTCACCCAAAACCAGTAACGCCCAGCATTGCATTTATGGAATGCCCAAATCGGGCGTTGTTATTTCTTTAGACTCGAGCGGGTCTGGATATAACGGGATCCAAACCCGCATCATTCCATAATGTTACAATAAACGATTGAAATTTGAATTAAAAAAATCATGTATACTTTTATACTTTATTTCTATTTATACTTTTAACTTTTTAAATTTAAATTATCTATTAACATAACACAACATAACCCTGTTTTACTTGGAACCTAGAACAATAACCGTATCAGCTCTGGATCCGTTCTGATTTGAGCCCTATACCAGCCTAAACTTATTAAAAATATTTAATATTCAAAGAAAATTCAAAAAAGGAAAATATATCTGAACTAATGGTTTTAATTCAATGAAAGGTGGAACTAGAACGGAACCAGGTATTCTTCAGTCGTGATTTTGGTTTCAGTTGATTCTTGGCTTAGATGATTGGGATTTTTTTGATAGTTAAGGAAGGTAGCATATACGAGGTCATATATATATATAAAGAGAGAGAGAGAGAGAGAGAGAGAGATTTATCCAATCAACGCCATCCTACGCCTATATATGAGGAACCAAATACGGTACTTTAGTGCGATCGACAATGATAAGGACTCTGTATCCAAGCATACTGGCTGAGCTCCACGCTGTTTCTTCATACTTGTACCATACAATGCATGTCGTACAATACACGCGTATGTTTTGAACAATTCAATATTACTGTAAGTATGAATGAGAATGTGTGTGCGCATATGCTAAATCTTCCGAAGGGAGGACTGGGCGGATACTTCTGACGGAGGTAGTACATGAAGGCAATGTCGGTAAATAATAAAATTGTAGAATTTAGTTGCTAAATCGCCTAAACGGAGGACTTTATGGATATTTTGGAGATAAAGGCACGGACACCGCGCCCGCCATCAGTGCCATCGAAGGAGTGAACTGTCGCAGTCTCTTCCGAATTTTTTAAAAATTAAAGAAAAGGCCCTCATCCTTAATTCGTAGTGTGAACGTTCACAATGATATCGATCCTGAGCCGTCCGATCTCGCCGCCGTCCCCATCTTGCACCGTTAAAGCTCCACTGGCTGGCAGTGCCTGATGGAAGTGGCTTCTCTCTCTCTCTCTCTCTCTCTCTCTCTTCACGGATCTCGCTCTTTTTTCTTCTTTCACACTAGGCGAAACCAAACCCTAGAACTTCTGGTGGTATTTCTAGGGTTGGTCATCTTCTTCGTCTTCTGCTTCTTCTTGTTTACCTTCTTCGTCATCTTCTTGTTGGTTTGGATCGGCCATGGGGAGTTGCTGGAGTGCAAGGATCAAGGCCGAGAGTCCGTTTCATAGCGCAGCGCCCTCGGGTAATTTCGCCGAGTAGTTAGTGTTTTTTGCTGGTTATGGTTGCCGTTCATCTAAAATGCTTTATGCGAAAAGAACTTCTGGCATTTTTAGTTTTCACGGGTTTTTTCTCTGACTTTTGAGTTCGAAATTCGGTGTTTATTATGTTTCCTTTTTCACTTTTACGGTTTCGCGTGGTTCCGTGGATTTTAACCAGTGTAATTGGGTATCGTGCTTGGAGATATGCGCGGAAGATTTTGCTGGATTTTATCGGGTTTAATACGTAATTTGAAATATCTCCTGCATTTTGGCGGATTCTGTGCTTGGAGATGCGTGTGGGGATGGTTTTTGCAGCTTTTTATGCCTTCTTTCCACATCTGAAGACGATCTGTTCGTGTCTGATGACTCAGATTCTTATCTAATTATGGGCCATGGCGTTAATATCTGTATAAACATGTTAGTTTCCTTTCAATTTTGAGAATTTTAGTCACACACACGATCTTGTTTTGTAGTTACTGTTTATGGGTTTTGATTTATTGGGTAAACGAGATTTTAGCTGTAATTTATACCTATGGCTTTCAGATGGGTGCTTATGAAGAATTAAGATTTGTGGTATCGGTTATGCAATTTTAATATCGTGTGCTTGTTCTCAAGATTTGCATTATCGACGTTTTTGTTTTTGCAAAATTGCTGCAGCTAGGTTTTCAGGATCACTTTCTCTTCAATACGTTTTACTCTTTCATGATTGTGCAGCTACCATATTCATTGTTTGCTTTTTGTGTTTATCTTTTTCCAATCCTCTCCGGAATTAGCTTTTCACCAAGAATCTTGTTTCCTGATAATTTGACTCTTTCCTTTTTGGACTCTTTCGGTATTTGATCAAACGCATTGATTGTGTCGCGGACCATATGTTGTTATCTTTGCCTGACTTGATCGATATATTCAGCAGAAGCTGTGGTTTTCTGGTGTTGCAGGCAGTAATCCATCCAAGGGTTCTCTTAAGGGGGGAGCAGTAGAGATTAGCAAATTGAGAAAATCTTTATCAGGATCTGCACCGCAAACGCCGAGAACTGAGGGGGAGATCTTACAAGCATCGAATGTGAAGGTTTTTAGCTTTGCAGAGCTCCGGGCGGCGACCAGAAACTTCCGTCCGGACTCCGTTCTGGGAGAAGGGGGCTTTGGTTCTGTCTTCAAAGGTTGGGTTGATGAAAAATCTTTGACGGCGACGAAACCTGGTACGGGCACAGTGATTGCTGTTAAAAAACTGAATCAAGATGGGTTTCAGGGCCACCGGGAATGGTTGGTGAGTCCTCTGTCTTTCCTCTTAAGTCTTACCGCCACCATCTTTTCCTCTTAACATCCTAATTCCTCGGGACACTGTACTAAAGCGAACCTTTCTCCGGGATTCCTGATCTACGATCTTGTATTAAATTCTAGACGTGGGCCGAGTTTTAGGATGCTGTCGGCTACCTAACAAAACCCTCATCCTTTATCCGGGGTTGAGGCCTAGCCTGCCAGAGTTTTGATTCCTCAAGAGACTGTAAAAAGGATAAATACTTGTTTGCTTTGGCACACTCTGTGAATGCCTTGTGATCAGTTTGCTTACATTTCTTTTGATGAAAACTTTTAGGCAGAGGTGAACTATTTGGGACAGCTTTCCCACCCAAACCTGGTGAAACTCATTGGATATTGCCTAGAGGACGATCAGAGACTACTGGTATATGAGTTCATGCCACGAGGAAGTTTGGAAAACCATCTTTTTAGAAGTGAGTCCTCGTCGCCATCTAATGCATATTTATGTTGAGTACAACCGAAATGGTAATCGCAGCTAGCTGTGAAATTTCTGGATTCTATTTCTCATTTTCCAGTACTAGCTGTAGAATGGATCAGCTGGCTTTGATGAATGAGATGACGCTTGTTTTCAAGCTCATGAAGATCAATGGGTAGCAATCCTTTCTACGCTTATTTCCTCTAGGAACTTAGCCGTCTCCATAAGGGACTTCCTTTATGTGTTTTGGGATCTCACTGGTGGAATGCTGCATGTTGTTTCTTGTACTGTTTAGCTATTGTTCAGTTTCTATTTACTTGGGATCTGATCCAACTGAATTTTGAGTCCTCATCGAAGCTGGGTAGCCTGACAAGTCTGATTTACTAGTAGAAATCTGGAGATAACCGTGGAAAGCACTATACTCAGAAACTTCTCGTAGTTGAAAAGAATTTACCCACTAACACCGAAACGAAACCTATGGCTTATGGCTTAGACTTCCTTGATGGAAGACCCCCCTTTTCAAAAAAATAAAAAAGTATATATTTGAAAAAACCAAAAGAAATTTGAAAATTCTCAAAATCTAAAAACATTAGAAAATTCTGAAAAATCCAAAAAGGAAGTCTTTTACATTCTAAAGAAAATTCTTTTAGTACAAACCCAAAAATCGATTTTGCAAAAGCCTGTGTACATTCTCATCGATGACGTTCAAACACATGCATGCCCGTATGCACACACGCACACACAATTTCAGATAGTCAAGTGTCAGCTTCAAATGTATCAGACATTAATTGTCTTTTGTCTTCTCCTTTTCCTGTTTTATGAATGCACATCAGGTTTAACTTTTTTCTGAAGCATCGAATGTTGTCTCCGTCTCCAGGGGGCACTTACTTTCAACCACTTTCCTGGAGTCTCCGGATGAAAGTTGCTCTAGAGGCTGCAAAGGGGCTTGCCTTTCTGCACAGTGCTAAGATAAAAGTGATTTATCGCGATTTTAAGACGTCGAACGTGTTGCTGGACTCGGTAAGAACTAGAGTGACCTTATTTTTTGCCTCAATAATTTACGTTTATCAAAGTTTTATATAAATTGTGAATGACTTATTTGTGGGTCCGTAGAAATACAACGCCAAACTTTCTGATTTTGGTCTGGCAAAAGATGGTCCTGTTGGTGACAAAAGTCACGTTTCAACTAGAGTCATGGGGACATATGGTTATGCAGCTCCCGAATACCTTGCGACAGGTATTCTTTTATTTTTTGGGTGCATACTCATATCTATGCACATGAGTGAACACGGATGTGTGTGTGAGAGAGAGATAGAGGTTCATGCCTTCTTTTGGTATCACTCTTTCAGATTTTTCTGGTGGATCACTGTTTGCTTCTAATTTTCAAGGTCATTTATCGGCAAAGAGTGATGTGTACAGCTTTGGAGTAGTCATGCTAGAAATGCTATCTGGGCGACGTGCCGTGGACAAGAACCGGCCGAATGGGGAACACAGTCTTGTGGAGTGGGCCAAACCGTACTTAAACAGCAAGCGCAGGTACTTCCGCGTCATGGATAGCCGCCTGGAAGGCCAGTATACAATGAAAGCAGTTCAGAAAGCTGCTACTCTCGCACTTCGTTGCCTGTCTCTGGATCCGAGGTTGAGACCTACTATGGCTGATGCTATGGTAGAGCTAGAGCAGTTGCAGGAACCAACACCTTCCAAAGTTCCTCACTCTGACCGGACCCAAGGAGGGCGACAGAACACACCGGCAATTCAGAAGAATCGTCGGTGGTCAGACGTTACGAATGGTGGCAGGGTTCCATACCCTGGACCTTCGGATTCACCACTATATTCGTGAGAGGGGGGATGATAACAGTTAACCTCTTCAGTGAGATTGCTGTGCTTGCAAACTCTAATGCAGAAAACTCCAGTTGCGAGGGATGCGTGCAGCAGAATCAACTGTTGGTCCATATGTAGATTGGTCTGTAGACATTAATTTGAGGAAAACTCAAAAGGCGATCGACATCTCTCAGTGAGGATTTCCTATTGTGGCCGGAACTCTGAAGGAGAGACGGAGTTGTGATGTCTCCTTGGTTAGAAGTCTCACGTTGTGAAAGATTCGTGAAGTTCTTTCCATGCCTCAGTATCTGTTTTTTATGTAAAATGTTGGCTATAATCACCGTTGTTCATGAATCTTGTTTCCGTAAACGTTGGTTAGTATCCAGCGTTCTGAATGATTCATAAAGTTATTTCCGTGCCTCGGCTGTACATTTTTATGTAAAAATGTTGGCTATAATCTAACGTTGTGATGAATCTTGTTTTCTTGCATCACCCAACAGATTATGTTATTTTCATGTGTTCGTGCATGTGTATGTATGTGTGTGTGAGAGAGTGATTGAGAGAGAGGGATCTGGTAAACGAATAGGATGAACCAAACATTAGGTGTTTGTGTTCGGTTGTTTGCTAGGTTGATCTACTGTGTACGAACCAAGACAAGCTGCAAACTCTTTTTTCATATGATTTATCATAGGAAATGAAATTGTTGCTTGTTCTTATGCATGGAGAAGGCACCCCATAACAATTGAACCTTGACTCGTATAAGAGCTCAGCCTCCTGTTACCAATTTCGCTTGGAATAAACACAAAGTTTGAAGAATTTATAAAACAAAATTGCGTTCACCTTTCTTATTATAGAAAAGCTAAAAAGCTACAAAACTTTTTAGCTGATTGTATGTGTGGGATGCCCACCTGCAATTTCTTTCTTCCATCTAGCTGATTGTATGGGTCTGTTGCTTCAAAGAGGTCCTTGATTTTACCTTTTCTCCCAGGCCTGGCACCTTCTTGAAGAAGAAAAAGCTAGAATGTTTGTTGTTATCGATAGACAGATTTGGTTTGGTAGGCCTTTACCAGATATGCACACCCTGGGTATCGAACTAGAGACCTTCAACATCTTTCGAGTCAACCCCCTAGCAAAGAAAGTCCTACTGTGTGCAAATGGAGAGAGAGAGAGTTAAATTCATTTAATATGGGAAGACAGTTTCAACATCACCGAAGTTCGTTTCATTTTCATAATAGAAGAAAGCTTCCTACCTTTTAAAAGCCAGCTTCTCATAGAGTTTCAAAAGGCATCACTCTTCTAACGTGACGCTTTGGGATGCCAAAAGAAGCTTTCCATAGCAATTATGGCTTCTTAGGAGATTCGCATGGCTGGATTCATTTCACCCATTTCGCCTTATCAACTTGCTGAGAGAATCCATTGCCTTCACGAGCATCATCATGTTGGAATAATGTATACTTTTCATCACATTGAGGTTGTAGAATTGAAAGAAAACAAAATCAAAGAGAATCCAATACAGAATGCAGTAAGAAGCAAACCAACGAAGGAAGAGGAGAACCACCAGCAATGGAATCATAATGGCGGTCTTCTGCAAAACTTTACTTAATGCAACTGCCTAAAAGGCTCAGATTACGAAAAGGAGAATTTACTCCATCCCAGCCTGGCTACCTGCCTATTGCAAACAAGTGACTAGCTAAAGCATTAAAAGAACACAAGCCACTCATGGATCAACGACAAGCTTTTCACTCAAAAAGCCAATAACCACCATCCATGATAATTTGCAGTAGTACCATCAAGTAACAAACAAGAAGAAAAAGAGATGCATATGTTGGTGCATTCACTAATCAAAGCACACATTGGCACGCAAGTAATGCTTGAATCTGCTGTTTGAACCTGATGAGATCTTAATGCACAATTTAAAATTGGGATGCAACATGAAGTCTCACCACGTGATAAGGTATGGTATTGCAACTTAAAATTCATCAGCACAAGATCTTCTCTATCGAATACTCAGAAAAAGGCAACGAAGACAGGAATGAGGAGTTTTGAGGTGATAGTGAGGGTAAGAGGGTAAAATCTTCAATATTATGGCAATGTTGAATTACTTGCAAAACGAATTACTCGGAAACATTATTATAAGAAGGTAAAAGCTGGAATTGCCAGAATGAATTTACAAATGTACCTGTGGAGACATTGTTTCACAGTGTCTTTTGAACCCCAGGGGCCAACCCTCTCCAATCTAACCCCTTATTTTCCTTGTTTCTCAGACTAATCAGTTTCTCCTTGAAATAAAAGATCCGCTTCGAGTTGCTGCGGCCCCTCTCCAACCCAGATGAAGCGGCTAGTAGAGATTTATCAGGAGCTTCTTGCCCTCCACTATCAGCAGTCTCAATGATCTCATTGAGGGACACGACCACCTCGCTCATTTTTGGTCGAGACCTAGGTTGCCTCATCAGGCATCTGTTAGCAAGAGCAATCAGCTTCTGCACAGACTTCAAGCAATGCCGGCCTTCAAGTCTTGGATCCATTATCACATGGAACCTTTTGGGATCTGATATATATGGCCTAACCCATTCCAAGAGTTTCTGCTCGCTTCGTGGTCGATTTCTGTCAACAGACCGCTTGCCAGTGATAAGCTCAAAGAGAACAACACCATAGCTCCATACGTCACTTTTTACAGTAAGTCTCCCAGTCTGGACATACTCTGGAGCTGCATAACCAACAGTGCCCACCACCTGCTCAGAAAAAGTTTTATTTAAAGAATTGAAAGTAGAGAACCTGCTAAAAAAATTGCTTTATAAGAATAAAAATTAGACACCTGCTGTCTGTGTGCACAAGCGCATGTTTGTGGTGCATCTATGTGCGTTTTTGTGTATGAGAGAGAGAGAGATTTTTGAATAGGAAAAATCCAGGAAGATCTACAAAAGATACATTGAATCCACCTTGATGAGGGAGATTCTCAGAGTAACAACAATAAAAATAACAACAACAACAACAACTAAGCCTTTTCCCATACTCAAGGGAGATTCTCAGAGCAAGAAACAAAAATGAATGCAGGTTCCGAACATGCTATCGGATCATGTTAAAAGGAACTTAAGTATGCACAGTTCTAGAAATATGACTGAGACCTATCAAGTTAAAAGGAACTTAAGTACGCACAGTCGTAGAAATATGACTGAGACCTTCAGCTGGACCCTCTCTAGCTAGCCCAAAATCTGACAGCTTTGCCTTGAAGTTCTCGTCTAGAAGGACATTTGATGCTTTGAAATCTCGAAAAATTAGCTGCACCAAGGATAGACTGTATCAAAAGCCTGCGATACAATTCACTATTTAAGAATGGCAAAAAGAAAGAGAAAAGAAAAAGGAAAAAGGGGAAAGAAACCCAAAGTCCTAGAAACAACTATCATGAAGTCCCAAGTACAGGCAGCACATGTGAGATCGTTGGAAGGTAAGAGGGAAGTGAAAGATTCTAAAACTAATTTTCAATTTCGAAAGGGCAATAGTTTGAAAGTCACTATCTCAGCTGTAAGAAGGATCACGTCACTTAATCTAAAATTTAGTATCCCTCCCACCTCTCTAGACTATTAGTTTCCATTCAACAGGCTTGAACGACAAGCTCCCCACAAGCTTCTGAGGTAGTGTCACAAGTGGAATACCTGAAATTCCATTTCTTCATGGAGGTATGCTAGACCACGAGCTGCATCCTGAGCCATTTTCAAACGAAGAACCCATGGAAGAGGTTCTGAAAATCGAGAGAGTAGATGGTCCTCGAGACTTCTGTTCGGCATAAATTCATAAACCAAAAGCCTTTGGATCCCTCTCTCACCGTCCTCAGCACAATATCCCACTAACTTGACAAGGTTTGGGTGCCTCACCACTCCAAGAAAGTTGACTTCAGTCATCCATTCCCTGTGCCCCTGAAAACTAAAAGGTATACCATATGACAAGAACCTGTTAGATACGCTCAACCACGCATAATCACATTGAGAAAAATAAAATGAACAGTGAGCACTGTGCAAAATGAACTGTTAAAGTCCTTTTTCTTCTTATGATGCCTCTAGATATTTAGCTGGCATAATACTTAAATAAATTAGCAAGTACTAAAGGAGTAGAGGCTACAATTCCCACAATGCAAAAGACCAGTACGCCAATAAATTATGTCCAAAAGAGAAGAAGAATATTAGGCTAATACGAACTCGTCAGTAAAGAAATGCCAAGGGATCCGGATTAATGGATGTCGAATTGACAAAACCCTAAGTCTAGAAAATGCAATCAAAACCAAAACCAAGGCTTTTCCACATTAAGTGGGTCAGCTACATGGATTCTTAATCACCACCAAGCCAGATCTTGAGCCATATTAGCACTCCAAACAAGCAAGATCGTATTTATTGTCTCCTTCCAACAATAACAGCTGTTTAAATGAAAGAAAGTATGAAGAGTAGTATAGTGTAAAAGCCATGAATTACCGACATGTCGCCTACTAACAAGCAGGTCTTTGACATTTAGTATGCTGTTGTCACTGATTTTCCATAGATGTTATGTTCTCTACAGAAACCAAACCACCAAAACCAAGTCTTTTCCCCAATAATGGCCAAGGAGGACTGGTGGTATGCCGATTGCCTCCTTTGTCATAAAGTTCCAGAATGAAAATGAATGGTGTCAGTTAACTGCCTTTTGCCATCATGATGTACTTCGGGTCATATATTTAACAAAAAAAGTAAGATAGGTAATATCACATTTCACGGCTTAATTGCAACCTTCTTAGGCCTAGGCCTATCACGACCTCTTCTTTTATAGTGTTCTAGCATCCAACTTCTCAACCCTTCGAACTCGACTATTCGAGCGTTTTATCTAAACAATAGTGCCTCTCTCATTTTAGAAGGTTTTACCTTACATTGAACGCAGACCTACCAAAATACAACTTAAGACAATACTTATGATATTATTAATATCAAGGAAACAAAATCAAGAAGCACAAATGATTTGAAACAAAAAGATTGGTTCGACAGACAGTGATACGAAGACAGAGCATCAATCAAGTTCAAACAATACCAAAAGATAAAGAAACCGATCAAGAAACGGAACCACATTAGCACAAAAACAGCACATGCCTGCATCCCATTCCGATTCAATTGCTTAACGGCGACTTCCATCTTCGAACCTGGATTATCTTCCCTTTTGATCACCCCCTTATAAACGCATCCAAACCCACCTTCACCAACTATCAACGATCTACTGAAGCCCCTCGTTGCAGACTTCAACTCAGCGAACTCGAAAACCCGAAGATCGTTTCTCCCCCTAGACAGATTCCTCCAAATGACCTCAGAGTTCGATTCCATCCCGCACGATCTGCCATCCACATTGCTGGGATTCGACTCACCTCCGCCGATCGTGGACGACCACGCCCACGAGAACCGAACAATGCTGCTCCCCCCGCTAACGACGGACGCCTTGTTTACGCAATTAACGCCTTCTTCCTCCCCCTCTCTCCTCTCCCCATGAGAGAAATAGAAGCACTTCATCTATAGGAAGAGAAACGAGAAATCCCACAAAATCCAAATGAAGAAAAAGAAGAGAATCGCGAAACGAAGAGACACCAAGATTCAAAAATGAGAAGGAGAAGGGAGAAACAGCCAGAAAAATCAAATGCAGATAAAGAAGAGAACCACGACAAAGAAAAAGACACCAAGAATCAGATACCCAGTGCAGATAATAGAAGACACACCGAGATCCAAAATCGATTGCCACAAACCCAATGCAGATAATAAAATGAATGCAGATTAAGAAGAGAAGAGCGAAAAGAAGAGACAAAGATGGCAAAAATGAAGCAATTACCACAAAAATCTAATGCAGACAATCGAAGAGACAGCAGGATCCAGAATCAAACGGAAAAGGGGGAGACGAGGATAAAGAAAAGGAGAGCGAATGATTGAGAAAGAGATAGATGGAAAATGCAGGAAAATAATGGGGACAGGGGCAGGGGAAGAGAGAACAAATTATTGATTATTGGGTGTAGGAATGGAAGGAGGGAAAGGTGGGCTTATTTTAAAAAATGGAGGAGAAATGCAGAAAACGAGCAAGCTGATTGGGGGCGACTCATTGGAGGGTTTCCCTTTGCTTGTATTGTGTAAGATTCTTTGGTTTGTCTTCTTCCTGCCTTTTTCTCTTTGGGGGGAGAGAGAGAGATCCACTAGATCGTAGCGGGGGAGGGGACAGAGTCTGAATGTCAGAAAGTGTCACCAGCGGCGCATCTATGTAAGAGGTCAGTGGGGCCCAACTCTGCGGATCATTATGCATCGCCAATGTCGACTCTCTAATTCATCATCCCCCATGTCATAAGCATGGTTGTATAATACTTCTGAAAATAAATAATCTAAATCTAATTTGTTAGATTTGATCTTAAAGCTCATGGAATGACATTTCTAAAATTTTACTTAAACCGTATCGTTAAAAAAATTATACAACAGTACTTAACCTAAGACAAAAGTTTTTCTTTTCCTTTTCCAACTTTTTTCCTAAGACTTTTGGGAAACGAGGGTATTGAAGGAAGTCTTTTTTTTAAGAAAAATAGGTTCAGCCTCATGTAAAAGGACCATTTGAAGAGTCACTGTCTGGTTAGAGATTTGCTTAGTTCGGTTCACCCATTTCGAGAAAGCATCACTTAGACAAACAAAAAGAGACACACCAGTTAGTAGTCATCCAACTTAGTGGCAGACCTACATTGAGTGCACGTAAGGCGTTTAATAAAGAACCCAAATTTTAATAAAAAATATAACTGCAACCATTAAAAAACTTAAGGGCAAATAAAAAGATTTTTTAGTTCCACAACCACCCCATCTCCTGACCTTATTGACTCTTATCTCAACATTTCTTGATATCTCAAAATATTTCGAGAAAAAGAGCCATCGATTTACATCTTTATAAAAATACGGAGATGTGTGAGTAGTTGCTCTTCTCGGAGATGCATGGCTCTCCATGCATCTCTCAGGTATCCTGAAAACCTGAATCTTTATGTCAACATAGGGTAAGTGTATTTACATGACCATGATAAGCCTACCAACCAAGCTCACAAGTCAAACAGAAACTTGGGTGGCTGTTGGGCGTGATTAATCAACGCCAACCGACATGGTTGAGTCTGAATAATCAACAACTAACCAAAATTCAACGTGAGAGCTTGGTTGACTTGGCTAATCGTCATGTAAGGCCAAACCCGAATCGCGTTGAGCAAGTAAGGTCATATTTACATTTCAAACAATCTGGATAAGCGATGGTTTCAAACCGGATGTTCCAGTTGAGAGATCGGTTCCGGTTCAGGACTTGGGATTGAAAGAATCAATAAAATAATTGACCTAAAAAAATAGAACCAGAATAGTTTGGTTCGAGTCCTAAGCCGTTCTGTTCCGGTTCCATGAAAGGTGGGATCCAAAACTGAACCAGGTAGTCCTTATCTTGTTTTGGAGATAGTTCCCATGTCTACTTCCATCAACAGACTCTCAGCTTGATGGGGACGCTCCCTTTCAATGGTAGCACTTTCTTGGTTCTGCTTCTTGGATTGGAGGTGCTCCTAAACGATTTGGAAGGGGGACTCCCTTTAGAGCTAGTAAAGAAGGCAGAAAAAGCTTAACACATATGTATCAGTGTCTACGATCGGATGGAGGCTCGACTACTTCGGAAAGCCTTGGTAGAAACTAAGTTCAATTTTATCTCAATAAGCCGAGAACTTATCAACTCCCTTTATGACCAAGTCTGGTTGTGAATCATGATTGTTTCTGGTTTTAGTCTGTTTCTTATCCGGTTTGGTTCCAGTTGAAATCGGTATCGGTCATGTCTAGGTCTAATGATGTACTTCGCATTAGCAAAGAATTGCAACTACAACCTTAAGCTTCGCCAAGAACTTTGAAGACTACATGGCATCAGAATCCGATACCAACACCACCAAGAAGTTCATGTGGATCCAATTTGAGATGCAAAAGCAGGTCATTTCGGGTAGATTGGTCTTTCACACAAAAGCGAAATGACAGGATACAAGCATGTCTCGAAATGAATATTGTTGGCAAATCCAGACCTAACACGACCTTGACCAAAAAAGATTGTGTTCATGTCCACCCGAAGTGACACAAATTTTCAAGTCCTTTTGGGTTGTCCTGTTTTTCATCACAAACTCGAAGTAACGTGATATGAACACGACCTGAAACACAATACTACCATCTCTGAAGTCAACTAGAGATAAACACAAGGATATAAGCAAAAACTATATTGCAATATCATATACATACAAAAATGCTTAAATTCAGAGTTTGAAATGGAGCTGATGCCCTGATATTAGAACAACAATTCTTCCGCCAAAGTTTTATACTTAGATACTTAATTCGACTAATATAAGAGAAAATCCTCATCAAAGATAGGAGACCAACATCAACCCCCCAAAAAATAATAATAAGGATGGACAACCCCACACACCTTAATTGGTTAACTTATGTTAGGTTGAACTTAATATCCGAACTTGCAAATCTAATACCAACCCCCAGATTCTAACCGGCTAACACAAGTGGGTAGTTTACATGGACTCTTGTGTAATAAGTGCTATCCTGGATTATAATAACATCTTAACTCCAACTGATCATGTTTTATCTTTTTTTTTTGTCTACATTTAAAACCTTGTTATGCTTCTTTTAAAATGTTCACCATCCATACCTTTTCATTGAAACTCCTCCTCCCAAATAACCAACCCGGACCTTCTTTTAAAGTGCTTTACATATTTACGCACAGGTTATGTTCGTTTTGCCTTAGAAAGTCTTTGACAAAGTGAAAGCATCTAGTTTGGATGTCAGCTACAAGCTCAAGTGACAACCCTATTTGGAGGCCTAGGTAGTGAAAACCATCCTCACTTGGCATTCTTTTGGCTCTGTTCTTGTGTCGGCGTCGTTTCTAAGTTCATGTCAGCTTTCTCGGCACCAAATTGGGTTTATTCTGTGCAGGCTCAAGAGTTTGCCTTCTTTGGTCGAGCAGACACTCTCCTACGTTAGCAATGGGGCCGGGGCTCCGGGGGCCTCAGTGGGGCACGAAATATCCCGACGGTTTTTGTAGAGATTCTCTCTCCCAGGACTACCTCGACCACTCACCCATATCTCATACAACAGGCTGGAGAGTTGGGACCCCGACTTGGTGGCATACTGGGCTTGGTTCCTTTCCACCATTCTCGACTGGGAATAAATAAATAAAGTTTTTGTATATATATATATATATATAATATATCTTGTCCACAAACAAGCCCACTCACTCATACCCGTCTATTCTTTTGGGTGATATAAGCGTAATTTTAAAAGTTTTAAGAATTTTTAAAAAAGTGTTACGAGTATTTTTATTAAACTCATGTCACTTAGACAAGAGTTACTATAAGCAGGGTCCAATCACACATTCTCTCTTTATATATATATCATGTCTACTTGTGACATATGGATTCATGACTATCTATTGTTTTTCAATAATATTAGTGTAATTTAAAAAACTTCAAGAGTTTTCATAAGGAATGAAAGACAATAAGATGTCTTTAAAAAGTATTTGTCAGATATGAATGAATAACCTTAGTAGTAGACAAAATCTAATCACCATATATAGAGAGAGAACCTTAGCTAATTCAAATAAATATAAATCATTCATCTGAGGTTAAAATTTTAATTTAAAAAGAAAAACAATACATGTGTACTTTTTGTAAGTATATTTTATTAACAATACTTTTTTGAATTCAAATTAACTAATCAATTAACCCAAAATGGATAGTTGAAACTTGCTTGGATATTCTATCACTTAAGTGGTGTCAATTTCTCCCTTTCTATACTCAAACAAACTGGCAAGTACATAGTTACACGCATATCAAGTGGAAATATCAGCAAAATATAGAAAAGGCACAACCGCGGGGGAATAATTTAGTGCCTTGTAGGGCATAACCCCATCACACTTTCTCCCCCGAAATCATGCTCCTCTTTTGTCACTATTTGCCATCTTGTTCGCCTTTCTGGTGTCCCAAATATACCGTGACCATCTTGCTACATTGTGTACTCTAGTGAGTACTGAAAGCTAAGTTTACCTTGTTGTTTTCCACACTGTTACTTTAATCTTGATACCCACCATTTTGTACTCTCGATATTATGAACACCAAGTTTAACTTCTCGGTTTTCCATACTCTTGTTTATGAATATCGTTCTGATAAGATTTTGATCATCCTCTTAGATAAAGACTTCTGCTTTGCACAAAGAGCAATAGCTCCCTCCACTAAGAGGTCGAACTCACGAGTTAAGGTCATGAGTTCGATATCATGGCATGCATCTTGGCTTCGACTATCTCCATTGGACACACCCAAAAATGTCTTTTGAACTAAAAGAATAGAAAGTGAACACCTTAAAGTCACTTTCTAGATGATATTTTATATAATAATCATCAAATTAACTTTTAGAACAATTGATTATAACCGCATCAAACTTTTTATAAGATTTGAAAACAATCCATTACCATAGTTGCATTCTAAACCTTATAAAAACACAATTACGTGTAATATTTTAACAATCTAAAAGTGTATTTATATGAACTAAATATGTTGATTAAGATGGGGCTGGGAAGGTTTATGAAAGAATGTTATGAAGTCGAAGCTTATTGATGTGCCTGGTAACTAGTTTTCCAGTGAAGCATAAACTAGGTGTTTCTTTACGCAATTCCCCGATGCACGCTCCAGGTATCGAGCTCGTATCTTCAACTTGTGAGTCAACCCTCTAGCCAGGTGAGCTATTTCTGGTTGTGGGTGCTCTTACTTTAGTCTTAGACACATGGAATGGCTGATATATGAAAAAGTAGGCATAATTCTGAGATTAGCCAATAGGGAGGGGGATTTGGAAATCTCTAGAAATATGAGGATGAATTTGGGAAACAATAAGCCTTCCTAGTCATATAATCATATGAATCATTTTCGTTTCAAACAGAAAAAAGAAAAGCCAAACTATGATTCCTGTGATTACCGTTGATCCGGTTTTAGTTTAAGAGTAGCATTTATGTTCTTTCATGCAAACACTGGAAATTAAAGGTGGCCATGCTTTTCTTGTCACGAGGGCGACTGCAAACGGTAGCCGGAGGCCCCGGAATCATGTGATCAACTCCCCAAATTGAAGAAAATTACGGCACCGAGTGTTCACTAGAAACTTTTACCATGGGTCCGGGATTTCCTGTCCTTTTAGTTTCCCGGGGCCCCACTTTTTAACTGTATATGTTTCGCAGTTTTAATGGCAGCAACATGAAATTCAATACTTCTCAAGTTTGCCTTCTGAAACGGACTCCCGCGTTTCCCGAACCGCCATTTATTCATTTCTGTTCTTTGCTGAAATATAAGCCTCCCGCAAAATGCTTGGCATGTATTATGAAACTAAAGGACTTGATGATGCAGACTAGCGAGACAGAGCAGAGGAAAATGGAGTTGGAACATGAGGTAACAAGTTCTTTAGAAGTTATGTACGAGTTTTCAGCAAATTTTCTTCTTGAAAGCGGTTCTTTGTTGACTAGATTTATAGTTTAAGTGTTTCTCGATATTGAGTTTACTCAATCGCTAGCGACATGCTTATGGAAAATTTAGTAGTTTTAGTCTCTCGGCTGAAATGGGTGTTGAGGATTTCAAATATTTAGTGGTCGAAAAGGAGATTTTGATTCGTTGTCTCAACTATTTATTTCAAATTGTTACGATCCTTTGGTGCTTTCTTGCCTCAATTCTTTCTGGAGTAGTTTAGTGGTTAGTCTGCAATTTTAATTTTTCTCATCTTAGCAACCAGTAACTGGAAGTTTTCAACGTTTTCAACTTCTTGGTTTTAATGGTTAGTCAGGATTGAAGGATTTAGTGGGAGTATATGTCAAACGGAATATCTGATTCTAAATTCTAACCATTTCTTCGAATTGCTTGTTTGGTACTCCTTTGTTTCTGCTCTTTCTGTTTTTAAAGGAATTGTATTAAAAGAGGTTCGTACTTGAGTAGTTCTCTCTCTCTCTCTACTTATCTATCTATACACACACACACACACACACACGCTTTTGGGTTCCTCATTGATAACAATATTGTGGAAACTTTTGAAATTGCAATTTCTCAATGAAATAGGTGTTGAGGATTCAAGGATTTAAATTGAATACACCTTCAAAAGGAAACTTTGGTTCTTTATTTCGACCATTTTTCAGAATTTTCAATTGTATGATGATCCTCTCCTTCAATATTTTCTGGTTCGAGTGTATGAAGATTTTAGAGTAACCATGGTACATTTCAGGTGGATGAATTGCAGAAGATTTTGGAGGATCAACTGAAGTTGCAAAAGGTTCTCCAATACGCACTTCATAAACCTTTGATGGCTCCCCGTTACTTCTATCCTTCTCTTCCTCACAAGGCATGAATCTCTTTTCTCTTCCTGTTCCAGGATAAATTCATTTCCACTACTGGCCTTCTTCTTATCCTTGGCCTATGAAGAAGAAAACTTCCATACTGAATTTGAGAACAGAAATCTTCAGGTTCAGTATAAAGATAAATCACTTCCCCTACTGAACTTTGTCTTATCATGTGCTTCGATAAGATGAAGGATATTGTTAAGAGAAAGTTTGATACTGAGCTTAATTTGATCACTATATTGTTCAGGTACAGCTTCTCCTCTCAGAGATTGCTGCCGTAGGCGAGGAGATCTCTTACCTTGAAAAGAAAGTGAGCGAGCTTAGGTTCAAACTATGTCAGGAAAAGAAGAAAACTGAAATGCTGAAATCTCGCAGACAGTATCAGCAGAAGAACCAAGAAAGGAGGAATTCCTATATGCTTCAGACGAGAAGCGAACCCGGTGATATTGACCATTCTTCGACACATAGTGAAGGAAAACATTCATGGAGCCCCTGCTCTGAAACCAGGGCTCTATTTTCTGAGAGAAGCCTTACAATAAAAGGTGATGATAGCTGCAAGTTGTTGAATAGTCTTCAGTTCAATAGGATTTGTTCATATTGAAGATTCTAGTGAGCTCGAACAGCTTGGCCCACTGAAGACAGATCAGAGGCACATGTTGGATACACTTTCTTTATAAAGAAAGTTTTGGTTAGATTTGAAGGATTCAACTGAGTATCCTTATGCTCTGTCATGCCCAAAATGGGGTCCCAAGAACCCTACCCTTTAGGTTGTTTTTCACACCTACAAGCTCCTCTCCCTCTTCAATATGGGACTATTTAACTTTTTTAAAAGGAGAGGCTCCCTCCAAAAGAAACATTTTAAAGACTTGGGATTTAATGATTTAAAGTCAGTTTTGGGACAAATATTGACCTATTATTTTCTTTGTTGTGATAGACGAGGGTGTCTCAAAAGACAGTAATGAGGAGCAGAAAACTCTGCACTGAGAATCCTAACCAGCTCTCCGAGGAATTGTTTAAGTGCCTGATCAATATCTTTGTGGCACTAAACGAGGCACCCCCACAGTTGGACTCTGAATCTTCAGCAACCATTCCCAAGCTAGCTCTTTCTTGTATGAGCTCAAGGAGCTTCACCTCCAAGTCTTCCTTCAACTCTAAAGCACCAATCTCTATAGTCGATGACGAATATCCTCTGACTGATCCTTACGGCATGATGAACAACCATGACTGCTTACCAGGAGATATTGGCACCTACAAGCGTTTCATTCAATTCACTAGGAATTCAATGAACTTCAACCAGATGCCTCAGTGCATAACTTCCTTTGAGAAATTGAGGTAGACCCCGAACCAATCTCCTTTCTTTGACTTCTTATTCAATTTGATCAAACTTAATTCATTTGTTCCTTTTCAGGAGTTTGATTGGCAAGCTCCACACCGTAGACTTGAGGTTCTCGACTCACAAACAAAAGCTGGCTTTCTGGATTAACACATATAATGCCTGCATTATGCATGTAAATTGTACTGAACGTATATATAGTTTAGATAATATATAGCTAATTATTACACAAAAGCAATGTCAATTTGATGTCATTTCAGTATTTTATTTCAGGCATTTCTTCATTATGGCTTGCCCTCCACAACAAACAAGTTGCTTGCTGTAATGAATAAGGTACCTTCAACAAGCTTTTTCATCAAATTCAGTTGCTGGTGCAAATTTATAGTATTTCCCTATTCATAATATGCCAAATATTACCAGGCCGCATTGAACGCCGGTGGAATAATACTGAATGCACTAGCAATTGAGCATCTCATTCTAAGGCACCCATCTAATTATAAAAGTGTAATCTAACTTCCTCGTATGTTATTCAAATTTCACCAGTGATGAATAAATATCTAATGCGATCTTTTGATTATGGTTACAACAGGGAACGATGGATGAGAAAGAAGCCTTTCTAAGGCATGCATATGGCCTGGAATACCCTGAACCAAATGTGACTTTTGCTCTTTGCCGCGGCAGCCGATCTTCCCCTGCTGTAGGTGAACTGTTCCATTGCTCTCTAAGAATGTGGGCTCCTTTCATTTTTCTTTCCCACTGCTGTTATAATGAATCTGGAATTTCTGATCATTTACCTAAGTCACTATGTTAAATATTATTTATCATTTACCGATTTGTTCCAAGTTCACGATAGTGCATAATGTAGTGACTAATTGGAGATATATGGCAATTTATAGATTAGGATATATACCGCAGAGAATGTGGTGAATGAACTAGAAACCGCGAAGTCGGAATATTTACAGGCTTCAATTGGGGTCACTATTAAGAAGAAGATAATACTGCCCAAGCTTCTACACTGGTATATGCATGATTTCGCCGATGACTTGGAATCACTTCTGGAGTGGATCTACAGCCAATTGCCGAAGACTGCATCATTGAGGCGATCAATAGTTGAGTGCTTGAATGGACAAAGAAAGTGGCCGATCCATAAAATGACAGATGTGTTGCCATATGAATCCAAGTTTCGCTACATATTAGCAGTGTAAATTTCTCCATACAACAGCACTTCTGGATTTAAATGCAGGTATGAGCAAAGAAAAGTGACTGAAGAATTCTTGTAGCCAAACCACCCAGTGTGAGAAAAGGCTTGGTAAGCTTTTCTTGTACAGGTGAAATCTCGAAAGGAAGCCACTAACCGGAGTATGGGTCAAATTTATCTAGCGTATGTGCAATATCTTCTATTTTATATTACTAAAGATGCCAAAATAAGGTTGCACGTAATTGTGTGCAACCTCTCTGTAGTAAACATCAAGTTCATCGTGCATGTTCCACCGCAGTTCAGAAAGATGAGAATATAATCAGGAGGAAGTCTGCCAGATTCATTAGATAATCTTTTGTTTTTTAGTACACTGGAGGCCAAAGCCAGGTGTGCGCCCTCGATATCAATCTCCTGACTTCCAACTTGTGAGTTGTCTCCCTAGCTGGGTGAGATATTGCTCATTGTGCCCATTCATTTATTTTCTATGACCATTTATCTTGAGCAATGGAAAACTGAAACACGTAAGCGTTGGAGCAATGAAAACCGCACTACTATCCTAATACGCAGCTGCAATGACCGTTTAATATTCCAAGTAAAAAACCAATAAGCATGTCCAAAGCAGCGAACCAGATCAAGCTAATTCGATTGTCAGTTGCATATTCTGCTTGCACTGAAAGACGATACAATGACCGAGTAATAACATGAATTTTGTATTAAAAAAGCCGATAGATGAATGACTACTCACACAAAGGACTACTTCACAAGCAGCTCAGTAATTAATGAAAAATGTAGAGAAAAGGAATTTCAGATTGGACAGCAACTGTGCTTGGAACTGCACCTTAGCACTGCCATCTTATGTTGATACCAAGAAATTACTCGAGAAACGCTAATAACAAGAATATTACTCATAAAAAATAAGTAACCAACCCTTGAATCACTGGCTCCTCATAGTTACATATGGAGACAAATCATGAAAGTGAACCTGAATGACGAAACACTGAGGCGAACATGGTCTTTTCATATTGACCTGTAAATAAGAAAGCCTTACACGTTGATTTGATGTACCGGTGCTTAATCCTCAAGAAAACTCTGAAAGTAAAACAATCATCTCTTTCATGATTAAAGGGAATGTAAGTCCCACTGTTTCCTGTGAATGAAAAAGGCTCGTTCTCCATCTCACGACAAATTCATGTTGATTCTTAAAGTCTTCTGTATGACGTGCATAGCACTACTGCCACCGATGAAGGATCTTACAGTGGTTCCTAATTCATCTTTTTAGCTTACAAGCCGTCTCCAACTACATGAATTCTTAATGTCATTTTACAAGATCTCGTCACCTCATGCAGCTATTTGTATTTTGTTCAAGAATTCGCAGTTTCACCATATGAAAGAGGTAACAAAGACCATCCTTAAATCCATTTCTGCTGTGCACCTAATTTGGTTGCACAAACAAGTAACGCAATCTTCCTTATAGAAGATCCACAAAGACGAACTCTATAACCTCTCAAAAATTGAGATTTTATCCCTAAATACTACTTTATATTAAGCTCAAACTCAACATCGTGTGATCGTTAAAGTGTAATAGGGAATGGGTCCCTAGGGCCTGTTGGTCCTAGTCCCCTGGCTCGGGCCCTAGTTCTCGGGTCAAGGGGCCCCCATTGGCTAGTTGAACTAACCGTTGGGGGAATCCCCAATGGCTCTCCTCTCTCCCTCTTCTCCCTTTCTCCCTTACTATAAATGTAAATATCTATTCTTGCTCTATAAATAGAGTCTCAACCTACCTTAATAAACAATTCATTATTTGGGGAACCTACCTTAATAAACAATTCATTATTTGGAGAATCATTTTAGTTATTTGTTTGATTCGTTGATTTTTTGTATGACTTGTTTGTGTGTTTGAACAACAAGTGTTTGTTGTATTTGGCGTATTAATCTCTTGGCGATTCGTGGTTTGAGATTCGACATATATTCTTAAGTTGAAGAGTTATTCTTTGCATGGTACCAAAGCCTACTCATAAGCAAATCATCGGATATGATTTCATTGAGAAACATGGCGACTTTAAGCAAGATTTAAAAAATAGTGCTTTGTTGTTTTTATTATAAGGTTAAGGTAACTCTTGAAAACTTATTTATTTTTGAAAATGGAAAACAAAAATGAAATTTTTTGTTGTTTCCTTGATCAAAATTGTTATCTAAGTTGGTCTAAGTTGAACTCGAACAATGAAAAAGTATTTTGTATCTAAAGATTATTGAGATTATATTGATGGTTCTATTCAAGAACCTTATGTGCCACTTAATGGGCTTGATAAAAGTGAAATCATCAAGGCTCACGAAGAATACAAACAAGATTTGAAAATGTGAAAAAAAATAAACACAAAGATCACTTAGATCATTCGCCAAAATGCAGATGAAAAACTTAAAATTACAATCAATATCTTTGAAAATGCTTTTGAAACCTATAATATTTAAAAGCATCCATTCACAAGATGATTTTGTCTTTCAAATCAATCTAATGAAAACGATAATACTCAAGGAAGACAACTTAAGTATTAGAGATTACCACAATGAATTTGTCGAGTTATGCAATCAACTTTGAAGCTTTGACAAATTTAAAAAACTATAAAAAATAGATGAATTTCAAAAATATCTAGATAACCAATATTTCTTCTTATTTGTATGGGTTTTAAAGAGAAATTTGAAAATATTAGATCCACCTTAATACATAAAAAATTAATACTAAAAGGAGATGGTTTTTTTGTCGATCTAACTACGAAAGAAACTAGATTGAAAGTTAACACTTTCAAAGAGGTCGTTATTACCACATAGAGTCAATCTAAAGTCATACAAATCCTCATGTATCAAAAATATTAAAGGGCAAGTCAAGCATTACATAAGATCCACCACGACCCCTTGGCCCAACAAAAGTACATTTGTCATTATTACAAAAAAAATGGATACATCAAGACTAATTGTCCACTCTTGACGAGGAAAAACAAAGATGTTGTCTTGAAGGATAAAAGAGGAGTGCTACCTTGTAACATAAGGCATACATTGAAGAGATACTTAAAGAGAAGGCTTCCTATCAACCTTTGCTCAAGGTATATCTTGACTTTTAGATTTGGGTGTATCCTTTCACATGACACATAAAAAAGATTCTTTAAAAACACTTGTCAAAAGATTTCAATTAAGTATGTTTTTATGGCCGATGGTACAAAACTTCAAGTAGAGAGAATTGAAAGTTTTGAAAATAAAGATTTCAAAATACCAAATGTCAAAACTCAATCTTAATGTACTTTCTGTCAATATTGTAAAAACCGTATCGATGCCCGTATTGCACTGGGTACCGATACGACTGTATCATACAATATTGTACGGTAAGATACACTGAATTTTTTTTTATTAATAAAAAAAAATTAAAATTAAAATGACCAAGACTACAAGCATCCATATTTCATAATCCATATTCCATAGAATTCATACCATTAGGCATTAACTATTAGGTACATGAACAAAATACTGAATAGTGAATATAAAAGGGGTTTAACTTAATAAACAATAAAGTTAGAATTACAACTTATAATTATTAAAGGTAAAAATGTTACAAAGTTACAAATAAAAGTTAAAACAAATTACAATCATTTACAAAGTAGATCATAATCAACGTAGTAGTCATGATCACTACCATCACTATCATCTCCTCCCTCTTCTTCCTCCATAAAAGGATCTATCCATTCAACACCTTCGGCTTCATTTTCATCATCTCCAACTCTAAGGATCTGCCCATCCAACACCTTCGGCTTCATTTTCATCGTCTCCAACTCTAAGTTATGCTTAAGCTTAGAGTGTCCTTCAGTTTTCATCATCTAAATTGATAGGGGACTCCTCTTCGACCCAATCATAAAGAATATCAATATTTTCGTAACTCAACGAGTCATATGACATCTCTCTTACCCTTCTTGCATCTTTTTGTATTTGTTTGTAAAAAATATTAAATACAATATAACCACATCAAGCATTCATTATTAATAAAATACAAGTCAAGAACTAGACAACAACAAGCAATATATATTTTATAATTATTACCTTTGCCTTAACTTCATCTTATGTTATAGGCAATGTCTACCAAATCACGCAGTCGAACATGCTTCAGTCAGTTTCGCTTTTTCGTATGAATGCGTTCGAAAAAACTCTAATTTCTCTCGCACCCACTCGAACTAGATGTTTTACTCAATATACGTTGAGTAAACTTTGTCAAATTTGGTTCATCTACACCAAAATGAGCCCACCGCTCATCTGAAATAAAACATAATAATGATTAATAAGAAACACATGCAGTTAATTAATTAATAACTTAAATTAATATTAATAAAAACATAATACTTGATCGCATCTAAGAGCAGGGTTAGATTGTAATTGGCCTTCCAAAATCTCTAACACTTTATATATATAATTATTTAACTCTAAATGGATATTATAACGAGTAGATGAATCTTCAACAAGGTAAATTGCATTTAAGATATCATTTTTCACTTCTTCATACTCTACAAAGTTAAATCTTTCACAAAGTTAAGAAAAAATCGAACAGAAGGGCTAAGAAAATATGCAACAGCATGCAAATCATGATGCATTTGACGGTTCCAACGTGCATCAATTATCTACTAAATCTTCTTTAGAAGTAACCGTGTGCGGTCAATGTTTGCTTGTATTTTCAATTTGGCCTTATCCATAGCATCATATATATAAAGCATTATCCATAACATCATATATATAAAGCATAGTAGATCTATCTTCAGTCCATCATCCTCGTTACTTAAAGGTATAGTTATCCTCAAAAATTTGAGGCAACTTTTTCAAAAATCAGCATTAAAAACAACATCTACCACAACAATCCTCTCCCTCTTTCTAGACCAACTAATAGAACCACATTCATCATATGCAAACAATTTTTTCAATGCATTTTTCTATATGACGACTTTGCACAATAATAACATTTGTAGTAAATTTTGTCTATGAAGCCCTAATCAATTCCCTTTCACCTGTATGAATTCAGGTAAAATGCAACACAGAAGAATGATTAAAAATAAACTTTGTAATATTTCTGCATGCATCTATAGTCCCTCTTATTTCATCAATTGCACTCAAATCTTTAAGCATTAAGTCTATGCAATGTGCAACACATTGAGTCCATAGTAAGAATGGATGATTTGCCTCGAAATTTTACCAACTGCTCTAAAATTTGCAGCATTATTAGTAATGCACCTACTTCCTCAACAAATTTCTCGAAAATAAAGAGTAAATTATCTATAATTTTATTAATATTGGATAAGTCATATGATTTCAAAAATAATGTGCCTTTGAGACAATAGACTAGAAAGTTAAAAAAGTCCTACGTTCACCATCGTCCAACCATCAACCATAACAGAATATCTCGTATCATTCCAAGACTCCCTAAATTCAAAACTCCATGCATTAACAATATCAACCCATTTATGTAATAATGTGTCTCTCAAAGCATGATAAGTAGAGACTCTATAACCCGATCCCACATTGATAATAGCATCCACCATGCTTTGAAAAGAAAATAAGTTTGCAACATTGAAAGGGAGACAATTTTCATTAAAAAAAATTCAACACACTTCAAATCTTTTTCATTTACCTCATTTGAATCCATAGTTGATCTAATGCCTTACTGAGCTCGAAGAATCGTACGTGAGAAAAAAAATTAAAGCATCTCACTAGGGTCACAACCTCCTCTAGATCCTCTTACAGTACCGAGTAGGAGCTCTTGTAGTGGAACAAGAGCTAATTCCACTTCTACTACCATCACAACCTACACTTTTTTCTTTTTCTCACCTTCTCCTTCCTCTTCAACTATCTCTTCTTCCATATCAGTTACACCATGGAATTCATGACCACCATAACCATAATTACCATACATCCCTTGAGTAGAAACATCTTTAAATAGTTGAGACATATCTCAATCACATATTTATGCCCTCTCACCCTTAATCTCTTATTCTCTTTCGAAACCTCCAATACCTAACAAAAACATGCACTATTTCCTTTTTGATTCCTGCAAGGTGATGTTTCATACGAGAAATATCACAATATTTTATAGTATTGTAAAACATGCACTTATTCATAAGCCTATTGCCTTCGTACACCAGAGTGCAATATTTTCAAGCCGGATCGACTCGATCGAAAACCATTAAAAAAAGAGTAGACAATAAAAAAGAAGGAAGAGACTTTTTAAAGGATAAAAATCACGAAATCCGCAAAACCACATAAAATTTTAAAGTGAAAAATCGGTTAGAATGCTAAAGGAAAGAGGTGCGACACGAGTTTGACAAAAACCCTAGAGATGGGAGTTGAATTAGGTGAAATACTTGAGAATCTTGTAAATAAACCATGAAATTAATAAGAATAAGGTAAAAAGAGGATCTAGAAGTAATGGAATGAAGTGAAAAAGGATTTAGAAAGAAGCAAAAATGGAATCTCGAAATTTCAAATTTTCAAAATTTATTACAAAAAAATCGAAATTGACTCGTACGATACGAAACATATCATACTATATGATATAATACACCCCTTATCATACGATACGATACGACACGATAAATCACAATAAACAATACGTGCCCTCGTGTCATATTGTAACTTCATATGATACGCGATAAATCGTAACCTATGGTACGGTACGATACGATACGATTTTTATAACATTGCTTTTGTTGCTCAAATTTGTGACAACGATTGTATAGTTACTTTTTCATTCCAAAATTGTCTAATACATTATTATCTATCGAAGAAGGTGATTAGACGAGGTTATAGAGAAAATAAATTATACAAAATGAAAATTTTGGTTGTACCAAAATTTGAAAATTATGGTGTAGTTCATGACCCAACTTTTTGGCATAAAAGATTGGGTCACTTGATGTGAACAAATTGTGTAACAATCATTTGTTGAATAATAATAAAGTTAAAGATTTTGTTTGCAAAGACTTTATTCTTAAAAAGTTATCGTTTACCCTTTCATAAAACAAATTTTATTGTAAATAAACTTTTAGAGTTGGTACACTCCGATGTTTTGAGATCATCTCCTTTCGTATCTAAGGAATAAGATATTATGTAACTTTCATACATGATTTTTGTAAATATACTTAGATATATCTTGTGAAACATAAATACGAAATCTTTAGAAACTTTTGAGATTTCACAACATGATTAAAAATCAATCCAACACAACTCTTAAGATTTTGAAATTGAATTTCGGTTAGGAATATATGTTAAAAGAATTTCAAATTACATGAAATTTTGCATAAAAAATCTTACACTAAAACACCACAATAAAAGGATTTGGTCGAACTAAAACAAAATGGTTTGGCCTCACAAAAGAGGCTCTCAGGTAGACACATTAAGAAATAAGAATGAAGAAGAGGGCAATGTGGAAGCAGACGGGGTACAGGTTAATTGTTTGATCATTCAGTTTTCCAACCACTAAATTAATTTGACTACCTCGTTCCAAAATCTTAGGAAGAGAAATGCTTAATTGTAGGCTACGACCATCTCCTCACCCACTAAAATTACTCTGTGTGTGAAGCTGGCAAAGAAAGTGATTTAGGTGTGATAACCATCTAACTGAATTTCTCATATTTAGGTATAGCTTAACAATCATGCATTAAATTCTCGATGATTCAAAATTTTCCTCCATAGGAAAATCCCAAGTTTTTCATGTACAAAATGCAGAAGCATGGCTTGTAACTGTTGAGGAAAGGAAGAACGAACATGCTACAGCGTTTAAGTTGAGTGATTTTCTTTTTTTCTTTTGAATTCAGAGTTCCAAATCTCAAAAGAACAACCTCAATATTGCTAGCTTCCACCTCTTCTTATGTTCCTTCATTCTTAATTAAAAGTTTGAATAATTGAAAGCATCTACTCATTACTCCATCGCCATTAGTTCTTGGTAACGGCAATATCTATAAAAACACAAGGCATCTGTTAACTAAGAACATAATCCCCTCTTTTGGTTTCATGACAACTGAAAGGCAAGCTTGTTTACATCAGCATAGATTCTCTCTAAAACACAAATACTCCCCCGTCTTTGACTCCCCCAAAGCCAATAAAGGATAACGTCAAAGAACTGGAGGTATCAACCAATGTTCAGTTAGTTCAAGCAGTTTGGCACTTGTTTCCTTAAGTTCCCGAGTTCAACCCTTCTGAATGGAGAAAGCCAGCTTCTGGGAGAGCTCTAACCCATAGTGGTCCGACCCGGCTCCAACTGGATTAGTTGGGGTCCTTCGGGCTTGCCGGTACCGTCGGTATACTTCACGGGTAAAAATAAGCTGGAAACATCTTTTGCATCTTTCATTCTCCCAACAGTTGCAGATCTACGCTCACAAAACTATTCCCATCTTTTGACTCCCCATGACTGTAATCCACGGTTGAATTCTAACCCTATATTAAATGGTGGGATCTGGCTCTGAATAGCTCTGCTGGATATCTGCTCAACCCTAAAACAATTTCTAGATCCTCCGCTCTCTCTCAACCACTTCCCCTGAAAAAGAAATGTGCATCTCACCGTTTACGTGCTCAAACCAAACTTTGAGGATCCATCAAATCGTTCCTCATATATATATATATATATATAGAGAGAGAGAGAGAGAGAGAGAGAGTTTTGTGATGTACCATGATGTCGATGGAAATTCGGGGCATCATGAGGGGCTTGAGGAGGAACTGCATGGCGCGGGTGGTGAATGCAACGATGAGAAGCTGCATAGAGAAGATAGACAAGGTGGATCGCATGGGGTTACCTCCCATGATCCATGTTTCGCCGAGGACCGGTGCATTGCCTGAGCATGTGCCCTCTCCCAAGCTTCCCATCTTCCTCTGTCTCTTTCTCTCTAAAGAGAGGATCACGAAGAGGAGAGGTGTAACCGTATATATATTATTTAAGAAAAGCAAGTCCTGAACTATTTGCTTTTAAAAAGAATTAGGTAATGCGTGGAAGCTGCTTTTTTGAGGGTTAAAAGAACTCGGGCCGTCAGGCAAATCTTCGATTTATAAATTAGACAACGCGGAAAAACTGCATCTGAGGGGTTAGAATAACTCAATATAAAGCTCAAACGCTAGGACAAGTAGACTTATCAGGAAAGACTGTTGTGTAACTGTAAATTTTTCATCTGGAGATGAATGCGTTAAGATTGCTGATCGATCGGAGCTGACATGCTTCTACTAAGATTAGCTGGTTAAAAACCCAACATGAAAGGTTCTTGAATTGGAGGTCGACAACCACCAATTTCTGGATATCTTGCCCAATTTCAGGTACACCCATTTTAGCTGGTGAACCCCCTGCTCTCTCTCTCTCTCCAATGAATTCTGACCCAAAAGAAATATAATTTTGAGAGAAAAAATAACTGGCAGAAAATATAAGGAAGATCATGACATGCTGAAGCAGCTATATGTACCGCTACTTGATAGCGGGGTTTTTATTTTGTTTCTTTTTTTTTTCGTATAACTTTATTATGACTTATTTTGACTCTCCCACTGGTGTTTATGATTGAAGCATGCTTACATTTACTCCATATTAATTTTATGTCTAAGGTTTATACCAACAAGGTTTTCATGAGTTTAAATAGCATGCGATAGAATTAGATGAAAGCAGTACAAATTATAAATTATGGAATCTAATTGGGGAGTGATATTTGCAGTTTCTTTCTTTGTCACATGAAACCGTAAATCATAAAACAATCAAATACATTTTATTAGTAGAAGTAGGTTGTTAAGTAGAAACCCATAAACTTCTGAGAGGGGAGCACAGGGGACACACACGGGGCTCGACGAACCCAAATTGGTCCTCTCTCATGTGAAGGCCAAGGGTTAAAAGCCCAAAACTTAGCTGCTTCGCTTTGGATGTGGATCAAGTGTTGGATTCTCGGGCAGAGGAATGGAGAGACAAATGAGAAAACACCAACCAGTTACTACAGAAGCACCCAAAAAAGGGTAATGGAGTCTGACAAAAAGCTACCGCCGCCGATTTCACGGGGCTCAACTTAACGACGCGGCTTTCCACCTGACTTTTTATCCTCTTTTAAACTAGCATCCTTCAAACCGCGTGATGCATTCAATGCCCTCCACGTGAGAGAGAGAAATAGAGATTCAACATCATCAGGAACTGTGCATGCACGCACTGACAACACAAGATTATAATATCATTAATCACATAATTTGATGGCTCGCGGACTCAGTTTTATGTGTTAAAGAAACAGGTTCATTACAAACACAACCTGTATCTTTTTATAATGTTGGGTGTGCCGGATATCGACTGTGGGAGTGCTTTTCGTGTCAGGTTCTCATAAAATGTTTTAATCGTGATCAACTTATTGCCATTTTGTGTAGTGTATATAGTTCGTTTTCGATTTCTTGTAATGTATCAAATATCTGGATTTTACTTTTCAAATTCGATCAGCTATCCAAACAAATCCCTTCCTTTCACGCTCTCATTACTTTCTCCTTCATTTAGATCAACATAAAGATCATCCTTAGTTTGGATGCCATCTCAATTTGGTGATATGCTCCTCGGGAGGGTGGGCTTTTGCCCGGGTGCTTTAACTTGAGTCAAAAGTTGAGACCTAAACCTGGTTCGTCTTTTCTTTACAACGGGTAGACAAAGCCGTGCACCCTCTGGGAGTCTAACTCCCACCTACGGCAAGGGCCTCCGAGATCGCTGTCGTAAAGCTACCGTTCTTGGTGCGAGTTCAGGTTATTTTGGATATAAACTTGATCATGCACTACACAACATACACAGAGACGCCAAAGAAGTCTGGTTCAACAGTTAGGGCCTTAACAAGTGAAGTAGGCCAGATATTACTTGATGATCATGAGCTGCATCCGATTCATCACATATTTCCAACCTAAGTCTGACATTCAGATGTATGCGAACTTTGGTCTATTTGTCATAATAAGAAGTTTTTATTAAGAATAGCATACAAAAGATAGAAATGCAATAACTCACCTGGCTAGGGGGTCGACTCACAGTTCGCTGGTTGAGCAACTGGCTCCGGCATCCCTCTATACTGCAAAAAATGGCAGGAAAGAGTGATGAAGGCATGGAGAGACAGCAGAGTTTCATTATGACAAAACCTTTGATGATTATAAACGAACTTAAAACTGTATTGCAGTGACCTGACTCTACTTTAGCGTGCTTTTTCATGAAGAAAACCTTTTTAGAGGTGAATTTGCTTCGAGGACGTGATCATCTTCCCTTACATGCACCACCACCTAAGATTCGGCCGGGTAGCTGCATTACGTCGCAGCCATTTTCGGCAGTCTACTCGGAATTTGGCTGCCTGTAATCGCTTCCTTTTGTTTGTATGGCATTGTTGACCAACTCAGTGACCTTTGAAGGAGATACGCTGGGAACCTCAGAATAACTCCGACTCGTGCAGTTCTTGTCCGAGACTCACAATTGGACTAGGCTGTGTTTCTGTCCATGGAATCAGATGGAAAATGAATCCAATTCCACCAAAGAGCTACCGTCGAATGTGGGAGTTGTTCTAGATAAAATCCTGCCTCAATCTAGAATTAGAAAGCTCTGAGGTGTGACGCCCTTATTTCTACTGGACTGAGAATCAAATGATCCAAACAGTTCGCTCAAAAACCAATCCATCTCAAGGAGCAATGCACTAGCAGTTTGGCATACCAATTAGCAACACAACGTGCAAGCAGGAAGAACAGAAGCAAAAGGCTTTTTCTTTTCTTAAAGAGATGCAATCAAGCAAAAACAGCTCATCCCCCAGACGTCTGAGAGTGCCTGTGTGATAAAAGTGAGCACCCAATCTGCTGTACTTCTTGATAAATCAAGCTGCTATACTTCAGATAAATTAAGCTGCTATACTTCAGGACGTGGTAGCACACGTTATGATATGATAGAGAGAAAACAAGTGACCTGACATAGCTCAGGGTTTCACCCATAATGTCAATGGGAAAAAGATCAGCGACTTTTACAGAACCAATACACATTTTGGAAGTAATCGTAGAAGCATATAACGGGAAAGTGGTAACAAATCTGGGAAAACAAGTGAGCCCACGAAACACAGGATATGGAAAATTTGGCAAATGGAAAATCAGTGAATGGGAAGCTAATTAAGACGTGAATATGATACCCCGAAGAAAGCAAAGCAAGTTTCCCTTTCACTAAACTTCTCCATCGAAATATTCCCGGCCCCGCATTTCCTTTCAGGAGCACTTACTGCCTATCGTCCCTACTGAAGGGAAAGAGAATTTACAAAGAGAAACCATGGCCACAATTATGTCTGCCATAGTAAGGTAGGCCAAGCACGCTAGTGAGAAAAATTGCAGAGATCAGTAGTGGTCTAGTTATATCTGCTGCAGCCAGATATGCCAAGCGAGTGTGTAATGCAACAACTTTTTAGCCTTGTACATCATAACCATACAATCTTATGTTCTTCGTTCGCATAGTCTTCGCTGAGGCATCAAAATATAGCACGCATCGTGCATTTGATCTTTTGATCAAGTTAACCGCTGTTTGCTGTGGAAATATGTACACCAAGCTCAAACTACCTTTAGTTGATAGCCAGCTCATATAGATCACCTCAAACACCAAAGCAGCATGAGCATATGCGGATTTTGCAGAGAGATGAGAGGGGGGGAGAGGGTGACCGATTCTCCCCTTTACCCTCATTCTCTCTCCCTTTCTATCTCTTCCCTAAAGTAAGAGAACATGTGGATAAAAATGAGTTCTTTTGTCTTGAGAGGGATCGTTCTCCATCTCTCTCTCTCTGGGTAACACAAAAGAGAGCGATCAATGGGGTTTGTTGTTTTAGTGTTTAAATAACGAAAATGAAGGTAAAGCGTTTCTTCCGAATGATTTTTTCTTTTGTTCTTACTTGAGATCGTATGAACTTCTGCTATCATGTGAGATTATATGATTTTTACATTGGAAGATCCCTATGCCTTTAGGAAGCCCCAATGCTGCTGTGGGAAGCCCCCGACTTATGAAGTTTCTATCTTTTGCACTACTCGTAGTCAAATCATGTAAAGCTATTTATTAGGAAATGCACAACCAAAGGCCTGATTTGACTACGAGTCTTACTTGGGCTTCATCTGTCAGCAACAAATCGAAGTAATGCACAGAAGAACCAGCAAAAACCATAGTTTTCATTAATCATAAAAGTTAAAAACTACACATATAAGCCATAATAACAAGGATAAAAAACCATATTATGGCATATTAACCCTTCACCTAAAGCCACAATCATGAGGAAAAACCACAATATGACATTCAACACCTCCTAAACTTTCCGCCGCTGCGGGCTGCACCTTTTGCAGCCACTTCAGCCAGCCCCTCCTCCATCTCCCAGTCAACTTCAGCCACAACGCTTTCAGATCACAATCTACTTCTCCCGCCAACAAAAATCAATCGTTGATATATATAAACTCCTACTAGTACTTTAAGACAAAAAGATAAGGAAATGGAACAAATTTTCCTTCCAAATTACCCTCTTCTCAAACACGTTACTCTCTAGAGAAATCTCCTTTTCTCATAAAGGGGAGGGAACCTAAGTGACCATCAGACCCTGAAGTTCTTGCCAATGAAGGTCTGCCCAAATTGCCAATTGAATGGGGCAATGTTCCAGGAAGTGGACGTGCGGCCGTCACCACCGGTAACTCTGAAGGAGAGTGCCTGTCCCACCAGAACAGCATTGGATTGCCAGTTCTGGCCCCAGTTCCTGCTCATGGGAATCCACCCCGTCTTGGTACCCTTCAAGCTCACCCTCACGATGTTGCCGGCTCCCGCCACGTTTGTAATCAGCACCAAATTGAAGTACCGGAACCCGTGGATCGTGAAACGGATTCCGCCCGGCTTCCTGCACGGCACCCTGCACCAACATCCCGTTCATTTCATAATTCAATAGTAATGTTTTGTCACTCTCAGTTGTATCAAACGCACCAACAAAGCAGACAAAGCCTGAAAAGTAAATCAATAATAGCGTAATCGAATGAAGACAAGGGTTAGCAGACAAGAATGAGACCAATATCCACCTAAAAGATTTGCTGGAAGATAGGAACTTACAAAATACCATAACCAGAAAAATAATAAAATAGTTTGCATCACTCTTTGTAAATTGTACGCATCTTGTAATTTCCGGATTTATAGGCGGAAATACTGGATGAAATAACGTAGACCCCATCCACGAGTCAAGATTAAGCTGCGGTGAAAGGAATCCAAGGAATACATCAAAAGAGCATTTATTAAAAGATCATACGGCACTACATATCTGACAACGTAACCAGACTTAACGGATTACAAATCCCGTCGACAAATCCGAATATAATCAACAAACCAAGGAAAACGAAACCTGAAGCTCAAATGCAAGGCAAAGCAGCTGAACCAGCGAAGGACAGCTGGGGAAAAACAAGAAAAACGTCTGCATTTTCCGGTGAAACCAAATCCGAACACAAATGAGGACACATTTACATCTTCTCCGACAAAAATACGGCCCAAAAGATGAGAGTACAAAAACTCATCTGGCTTAACAAACATTATCCCAAGAAACCGACATAAGAAAAGAAAAGCAACCTAAAAAGAACCACAAGTCAAAAGAGCGAAATCATGAAAACACCTATCAATCACTAAATAGAAGATCTCAACAACAAACACCTTCACCTTGGCTCCTACAAGGAAAAGGCGACTAATGGTCACTCCTATTGGTCGAAAGGAACCAAAACCAAACTAAGTTACTCAAAAGCCACCGACCTTCCGACGAAAACTTAATTTTCCGGACGAATAACAAGAACCCCGAAATACAACCTAGAAAACGAAAAATCCCTAGCATTGTTTCCAAAACCACAAGTTAAAACACAATCATAACATGTGAGACGGACTACGTGAACATTTAGACACTAAACAACAAAGTCACGTGCTTAATACTGTATCGTTTTTCCTTCTTAACGCTTTAAGGCCTCACACAGCCTCAAGAAACAGAAACCAAAGGTTCGTAGCCAGAGAGTAGTGGAAGAACGCGAACCTCCGGTAAGTGACAGGAACAATGCCGGCTCTGTATTCGGCGATCTTGAGAAACATGGGCATGGCGAGGTCGAAGTGCTGGCGGGGAGGGTTGCACCACCCGCCATTGTCGCTCGGCAGGGCAAAGTTAGGCGGGCAGAAGTTGGTAGCCGTGATGAAGATGGACGGGTTGCCAGAGTGGCACCATCGTGGGTCGTCGGCGCACTTTATCTCAAAGCAAGCGCCGCAGCTCTGCCCCTCGTTGAATAGAGCCGTGCTCAGCGCCGCTGTTTCCACTCCGTAACCCTGGCTGTACAGATTCCCGTACCCGCAAGCCCCACCTGAAGAAAACCCGGCCACGAAAATAACCCGTCAAAGAAAAAGCATTATGAACAAGCAGAAACCCGTTTTCAACGGGGAGCTAACTGGGTAAAATGGAAGTACCCATGGTGCCGGAGGCGTCATTTCCACCGTAGAACGTCGCGTGGGCTTTCTGCCACTCAGTGCCGGTGTAGAATCCGGGGATCCTCGCGGACGCCGGGGCCAAGAAGAGGAGGAAGAGGGCGACGAGAGGAGACATCTTCGTTTCTGTCGCGTTGTTTAAGTTACAAACAGCACGAGATGAGAGAGCGGGAAGGGAGTGTAGTAGTTGCCGGTAGTGGAGACGACGGGGAGTACTTATGGACGGCGGAAAGGGGTAATATGGGCATATAAGAACAATGGCAGCTTTGTAATTTAGGGGAAAGGCTAAAGAGACCTCTTGGGAGACTGAGAATCAAAAGGACGCATTAGATTTTCAGAGCTTTCTGACTGATAAGCCACAGCCTTTAATCCTTCCTTTCCGTTTTGCCACTCATGTACCCTAGGGTAGGGCTTCTTAACGACCCGATGAACCTGATACTGATAGGATCGTTCCTATGGTAATGAACCGATCCGCCCGTAGCTCGTCTCAGTTCTGCTCGTCTCCGGTGTTTAGATATTATAATTTAACAATCATGCTTGCTGGGTTTGGCCATCCCCTCTCATCGCTGCAAAGAAGCCGGCTTATATGCACGGCGAGGATAATCTTTTCCGGCTAGGTTGAGCTTATAAAGGCCCCTTAACATAGAACAAGGCTATGAACGACCAAAAGCTCTTATAATAAAGATGTTAAAAAAGACATGGACATGTAACCATGGTTCTGAGGAACCTTGGTCTTTTCTTTGATTCGCGAGTGCAACTGAACCTGCCAAGGTTTTCTGACTCATATTAAGCTTACCATAATCTCACTTCAACATTAGGTTTTAATAATTGATATACAATGAAATTTGAAACTTTAAGCACCAAAGTTAAAACCATGAATCAAAAGATCTATGTTTTCCTCATTTGCATCCAAAAAGTGTTAACCTAGAAGTGATTAATGCGTTAAATGCGGCTAAAAAAATTGTGAATAAATATTTGAGATGATGATTGAAGACTGCAAGGTGAATTTTCGCTTTCTTGTTCATATACTTTCAAAGCAAGAAAAGGAGCACTGTGACTCATGAATGGCGAAGCTGGGCTCCACACGCCCTTACCATATTTGATTCTAAAAAGAGCCAGCAACAATCCAAAGCCTAGCAATGCAGGAGATTCCAAGGACTCTATAAACTTATCTTATGTTGCTTCTCTTTGGTATATGATTACTGTTACTTTCAGTTAAAAAAAGGGATGTCAAAGACTAACTTCAGTAATTTGTGATCACAGAGTCTATGCTTTGTCAAAGATTCGAGAAAGCAAGCTTATTGATAGTTGAGTTTTAATGGTATCCATAATGTGCTCTCAGCGAATAGAATCTTACCCAGTTCATGAAACTTTCATTGCGGATCCCCAAATGTATCCACATGCTTAGTGGGGACCTTAAAATTTTTACCTCGAGATAATTTCATCATACAAAGATAAATTTTTGCTTGAAATTTGAATTTCAACAGTGGATCTCATCGGTAATTTTTATAGAATAATTGAGATCTTTGAGAATGTTTAAGCATAAATAAATATGTGTATGAACTAATTTCTCTCTCTCTCTCTCTCTCTCTCTCTCTCTCTCTCTATATATATATATATATATATATATATATATATATATATATATATATATATATATGTGTGTGTGTGTGTGTGTGTGTGTGTGTGTGTGTGTGTTAAAAACTGTGTATAACTTGATTAAACAAGCCAAAATGCACAATGATAGTTGGCTCACCAGTTGGGCTCTCTGACGCCCACTAGTACGTGGCAAGTTCGATTTTGGGGGAGGTGCTTACATGTGCTTGACTTAGGCTTGAGCCTCGCATTGTAACAAACAACAACAACTAAGCCTTTTCCCATACTAGACAGGGTCGGCAACATAGATTCTTTGTTTCCGCAGAGCCCTATCATGTGTCATGTTAGAGTTAACTCACAATAAGCTAGATCATTCTTTATTGTTTCTTTCCAACACTTTTGTGGTCGTCCTCTACCTCTTTTAACACTATCCAAATTTAGTTTTTCATACCTTCTTAGAGGTTCCTTTTTTAATCTTCTTTCTATATGTCCAAACATCTTAAACGATATTCTCTACTCTATTGATGCCACTTACAACAAAAAATGGCCAATATGAACTGATAACATGCATGGTTCGTATTCTAGTTGACTGGCAAACGGTGGAGATAAGAAGGGGGCAGTAGTACTTCGTTTAGATCACCAACCGGCTCCTCATTAGAAACCGACCCAAATTACAAGTAATTCAGTTCATTACCAGAGTTTGGATTGGACCTGATTGTTTGAACTGGACCAGACCAAGGCAATCAGAAGCAGAACCAGAACTGAAGACCCCCACGGTTCAGTTTCAATTTCACCTATTCATGAACTGAATTAATGGTTTGAAGTTTTATCTTTAAAGTCCCGATATTGCCATGAAGTTAGAGTCAATCCGGAACCCGAGTCGTCCCGGAACGGAAACAGGGGCTTTTAGAGCATAAATTATACAAGGGGTTGGGGAATTCGTGTCTCTACCAGCGGTCGAGATTCGAGAAGGGTTTCAGATGGACGGCTACATGACTGCAGCACCGTCGACGCATCAGTGGGGCCCATGGTTTCTGCGTATAAACCAGAGCTCTTTTCACCGTTTGTCGGACCCGCCTCGAGCCTCACGAGGTCCACCAACCGAAATTTGCGCCCCAAAGGTTTTCCCCCTCCTTTTTTTGGGTCAATGTTTCGTTTCTTGGGTGCTACAATTTCGGTTTGACCCGTTCGGTGGAACAGTAAAAACGGGGATCAAAACTGCAAGAGGTAAAATTTGACGGGGAGGGTAAAAGTGAATGTGATAAACCCACCCACCCGCACTCTCCTCCACGTGCTTCTACTGCCTACGTGTCAACGTCAAATACTCCAACCCATGTGAGTTTTGAATAGCTGTTCGTTAATCAAGGGAACCCTCCTCCCGCGGTTTTATCACAGGGACGCACTATGCTTGGACATTGATGAATGGGATACGACGACAACAACTAAACATTTTTCATATGAGATATTAAACGGGGTCGCCTAAGCGACATTGTCATATGTCATAATAGTAGTTAACTCAATATAAATTAGATAATTCTTTATTGTTTTCTCACTATAAACTAGATAATTTTTTATTGTTTTTTTATAATACTTTTGTCGTCGTTCTCTTTTTCTTTTAATATTTTTATAATTTAGTTTTTCGTATCTTTTATGAGAGTGTTTTTGAATCATTTTTGCATATTTCCAAACTATCTTAACGAATTTTTCCTCATTTTATCCTCTATTGGTGTTAATTCTAATTTGTTTTTAATAATTACATTATGTATACCGTTTTTTCTTATGTAACTGTTCATCCATCTCAATATCTTCATTTTTACTATAGACATATTTTATACACGTTGATGATTAACTTCTCAATACTTAAAAGAAACACGAAAAAAAATAAAATATATTAATAGATCCCGATACAACCCATAAAGAATAGATGCTCTTTATCTTAAGTTGACATATGGTTAAAGGTGATCGAAACATGCTATGTTCATATGCTCATGTTGTTATTTAGTACGTGTGTTTGATAGAACATTTTAGAAAATGAAGTTTCAAGTTTTTGTTATACATCAAACGTGAAACTCATTGGTGACATGATATTATATATAATTTCATATTTTTAATTAAAGTTACATATGTTGATAAAGGGGAGGTGACTACAGTAATTAGAGTTATAAGCTTTTGTATGAGAACCCAGGCGCCTTATTCTCTCTCGTCTTATTATCTTGCACCCAAAAACCAAGTACTACTTGCCAATTAAACATAGGATCATTGTTCCTCGGGTTACAAATCAAACATACTTTTAGTTTTAGCATCAGGGTTTTGATGCCACGAATCAAACATACTCCTATAAGTAATTCTTATTTACTCTTATATATATAGAGAGAGAGACATGTATATTGTGACCGAGATGGAGATGCACTCTGAAGGGGAGCACAATCTCTTATATATATATATATATATAGAGAGAGAGAGAGAGAGAGACGTATATTGTGACCGAGATGGAGATGCACTGTCCGGTGAATAGCTACAACAAGAAGAGTTGAAATGTTGGGAGTTAATAACAGTGGAGATGAAAGCCACAAACTTGGAATCGGTTTGAGGATGAGGCTGCATGCATTTAGCAAGTGGGTATGTTGGAAGCTGCAGCAACCACAAGAAGGCAGCCATAAAAGATCCTTCTCTTCTCTAGTTATGCCATGCATCAAAACGACACAAGATATGTTTCTTTTGTTCAAGTATACGTACTTGGTCAATGTACGATCGAATACGTATTTGGTCAAATACTTTTCTACCCGTTGATTGCTGGTAATTTCAATTGAATAGACTTCTTCATGCAGCCATGTGCATGGGAGAACGTGAGATGTGAACATGCACGCCGTGCTTACATCCATGATTGTATTGATCAAGCATTTAGGGTTAGGGTTTAGGGCTCTATTCTCTTCTGGGGTTTGTCTTTTCTATATGCATGAGGGACCTTGTGCTTCCCATCGTCATAATGGCACAAGGACACCTATCTTTTGGGAGAGCATGCCCTCCTGGGCACGATTTTCTCTTCTGTATCTATATATAATGCATGATACATATCTTTAATTAATGAATATTGGTCAGGCTTAAACAGTATCACAATAGGTGCTGCAGTATTCGAATCTGTGTCCCTAGGCCTTTAACCGTGTCTCATTATTGAATGTGGGTCTAGGCGAGGTAAGTTCGTTTCACCATGGCGATAATTTGGGCATTTTGTCCAAGATGTCGGGATCCAAATGTTTCTTCCGCGGCTATTGTAAAAATGCAAATAAGCAACACAAGTGATATATATATCCTAAATCATTCTCTTTACGAACACTATGGTTGACTATTTGCTCTGTTTATTTGTTTAATCGCATAGTTCTATTAATGGCAATCACGCATCAGTCTAAGTGGATGGTGGTTAAATGCAATAGTCCATGCAGAAGAGAAAGAATAGGAAGAGGACAACAATTGAGCAGCAAATGAAAGGGCGGTTGTTTAACTATTTGTTAGTGATTAGATTAAGATGACCAATACATAGTTGTAATTACTGTCTCCTTGTTAGGTGGTAGCACACCTGACTCGATCACTCCGTTGGCACTGCAGAACAATAAAGAAGAGATGGGGAGGGGAAGAAGACAACGGAAAGACATCAAGAAGAAGAATACAAAAGTTCCCTCCCTCCTCCCAGTGTGTGTGTGCGCGCATGAGTGACCATATGTACAGGACTGCAATATAGTATCGCATAAACTTCAGATTGCATGAGATTTTAGTAACAAAGATATGATTTTCATGCCCAAAATCTTTGAATCGTCATTTCTCACACTACTTTTAGAGGAAAAAATAGAACTATAAAGAGGGTTTAGAAATCAACAGCATTGGCTTTTTTTTGGCTTATTAGATTTGATTTAATACATCAAAAGAAAAAGAATGTTCCAGTAGCTTTCATGATTTTTGAGCATCCCAAGCACATAGCAGAAAGTGCATGGAACTACGTTCCAGAGCTCGAATGCCTTGCCCTCACGGTACAGACTATATTCACACACACACTCGCGCGCGCATACACGTTGGAGGTCAATACTGTGTGTGTGCTGTCAAGAAGCAAGATGAGTTGGACAGCGATGGAGGTTGGACTCCAAGTGAACCTCACTGCCTGTCTGGGCTCCAACTCAGTCATGGGATTTTCTGTAGCTCCTTACAATCATCAGTCAAAACTCAAAATCCAATTCTGATGATCCCCTTCTCTTCAGTATGGAGATACGTTTGGGACCATAGCCAACACATATCAGTGTAGTCAGTTGGTTTTGGAATCCATTCATTTTCCAAAATGATTCACAGAATAGGACGAGTCCGATCAGATAAATTCGAATCGGCATAAATGACATTCTAGAAATAAATGAATCAAAATATGGAAAGAAAAGGTATTTTTTAAAAATCAAATAGTCCCTGTTTTCATATTAATGAATTCAATCTTCCCGGATCAATCCGTTCGTCAGGCACACATACAATTCGAATTTACAAACCCAGTAGCCCACATACATGATACAGCTCCGGGTTTGAACCAGACCACCTGATCGCCTTAATTAGCGGCCATGTTTGGAATTCAATGTCAATTTAATTCGTCATGTGATATAACATTTAAGGAAGAACAGTGTAAATTGGTGTATTTTTTATGAATCTACAAGAGAAGTTGCTTTCTATAGTAGATTTGTTACTGAAGAAACCAACTTTCGAGGGGTCAGTTGACATGGTATGAAACTCTGAAGCTTAGGATGCTTGCTCTCAAGAGTCCGTTATGGACATTGGCTTCAGTTGCAGACCTATTCATGTACAATCAGTCTGAAGTTTTGAGATATTGTATAGACCAGCTCACTTAATATAACTCAATTATTAAGGACATTACTATTGGCACATTCTTTCTATTATTGACACGTTCTTTTTTTATATAATATCAAAATTACCTTTTATATAAATACTCTAACCTCTCACGGTCAATTTCACCCGATCAACTCTCCTCTCACACTCAATTTTAGCAAGGATCAATTTCAACCGAGCAATATTTAGCATTGTTGTCTTTTTCACAACCGATCAATGTTTGTTCTTACAAATCTCATCAAAATAAAGTAAAAAGTTAAAAAATGAAATCAATAATAAAGAAAAGACAACCAACAACAATAAATAAGGGTTCAGAATAAAAGATGAAGAAAAATATAGAAAAATAAAAAAAATAAGAAAATAAAAAATTAGAGTAAATTCATGAGAAGAGAAACACACCCTAGATGCATCTCTCTCTTGTTTGAGAGACACAACCCATGGCATCTTTCCAATGAAATGCGGTTGAGGCATGTTTCTTTTGTTGGAAATGACCTCATTTTTTTCTGTTTTTTAATAAAAAATAAATCAATATATCTAATAAACAATAAAAAATATTAAATCAATGAAATATCCCATCAAATCATTAAAAAACTCTTCGAATCAACCTCTTTCTTTATTTCTCTTTTTTTCTTCAATGTGATTCAAAGCAATATAAGATGGTGCATGTAAGATCGAGTTTAAGTCATGGGTCACTGGAAAATTGAATGATATTAAATGGTAGAAGGAAAATTGGAGAGATTTGGAGATTAGGTAATTTTTGGATTTTAACTGAAGCAAAATCACAAAGTCGGACAACATTAAATGGAGGTTGTAATGTCTCACTTACAGGGGTTTTTGTTGGATTAATGTTAATTATGGTTGGTCTTAGCAAACTCATGTGTATTAATAACATTTAATTCATGTTTATATTGCAAATATTTAATTGATGCATCATTGATATATTTGTAAGTCCTAAAGTGTAAAAAGTCACATGTGAGGAACTTGTATATGTGATGACCAAGAGAAGACAAAATTTAGTCCCATATTGAAGAACGAGACAAACCCACATGTCCTTTTATATAATTGGTAGTTCATAAACCTGAGTTTAAAGAGCTTGGAATGAACATGTTAGACCACACGTGTGCATCGGGTTAGAGCTTGGGTTTTGAAATTGTCTTCAGTCTATCTTTTTGTAAGAAAATATTTTGATCTAATGACGAAGAATGCTTGCGTGACAACGGTTACGGGACGGAGAGGTATGTTGTTTAGATCGGTTTTACGATATGTGATCCAACACACACTCTATAAATACGTGATTAGGGCTCCTTAATTAGTATATATTTAGTGATTACTCTCTCTCCTCCTATCTCCCTTCTCTGCCTGCGGTGTGACTGTTCTCTACCGTACTTCCCTCCAACCATAGGTGATTGAGGCGTGGTCGAGGTCGACTCGAAGCCAGGTATGTCTGCATTTTATCCTGAGAGGAAGGTGCAAGTACGTGTACGTACTCGTAGTGGAGCGTTGATGTCTCTAAGGTAAGTCCGTAAGGACGACTCGCATAGATAACTTTCTATTCGGATTTTGCTTTTGTTTTCCATATGGTTTGTTTATGACTTATTTTGGATATGTGGTTGTTGTTGTCATTGAGGTATGTTTACATTTGTTTCATATTCGTTTATTATGCATGTATGTGAGTTTTGATAAAAGTTTCTCGTGATGGGGTTGGTCAAGAGCTCGTGGAAGTTATTATGGTGGGGTGTGGTAGATGAAGGAATCATAAGTCTAGGTGATGAATGTCGGATTGGAAGAGGATGTAAGAATTTATTTGAGAAGCTACAGAAGATGGGGAAAAAGGATTAGAAGAAAGTTGAAAGTTGATGGTGCTTGACTTTATTCGAAGGTGCAAGAACCTAAAGTTGTCTAAGAGGGGGACGAGTCTTGAGAAAGTTGTCGCAGGGTAAGGAAAAGCTCCGACTGGTTGGGGGCCTCATTTCAGTTAGACCATCCAATCTTGTGGCAATGGGATGGACCGTGGAATGCATCTGGCGTCCGGTGAAAGCGTTCAGTTTCAAGAAGATAAGGAAGAATTTAGTAGTTTTCGGGTGTGAGGGAAAGAGAGACCTTATCAGTCACCAAACCATGGAGCTTTAATAAACACATGCTCATTGAACCTCCGGTTGACTCATTCGCCATTCTTGATAAGAGTTATCCATCTCTCGATCATGGCGATGACTTGTGAGACGGGCTCAGGAACCCACATGCGATTCTTACAAATCTTCTTCCTAAGAAGGAGAATCCTAATATATTGTCTAATAGAAACAAAGCTCTTGAAAGAATAATTCATGAAGTTTAGTAGAGAACTTATTTTGCAAAATGATGTTAGTATTTAGTAGTTTAGAGAGAACGGGACGGTTGGGGATTTTACCGAAAGAAGTGGATCTACCGGCAGAATCTTATAGTTTTGACTTTATTGATCGTTGTGTTCAACAAAAGGGAACAAGGTGAGGGATGCAGACCTCCTCACCAAGGAGGAAATCATGTGGAGCCACTGCACTCATGCAAAGTGGATACAGGGGGAAGATGCTAATACCAAATATTTTCATAACCATGCATCGAGGAGGAGCTGAAAGGACAGGATTGAGAGATTGAAAGATGAAGACGCAACTAGATTAAGACCAGGTGAAGATTGAAGAGATTCATCTTGCCCTCGAGAATGTTAATGCGAGAGTGATAACTGCTACCAGTGACTTTTTAAATATGCTTCTCACTGCAATGAAAATCAGAGAAGCTGTCAAGCATATGGAAGGAGTGAAGACCCCCGGACCTGATGGATTGCCATATTTCCTTTTCCACAAAGATGGGGCATTAATTGGCAATGAGATTATTTACAAAATTCTTCGTTTCTTGAATGCAACAAATGATCTGTAATCGGTCAGTGAGACATTTGTACCTGTCATCCCTAACGTAATAGTTCCCGTAAAGTCTTTACTAGTTCAAGCCGATCGCATTGTGCAAGGGGACCCTTTGTCCCCCTATCTTTTTATCATTTGTGTTGAAGGGTTGTCAGCGACATTAACAAGAGCTAAGGAAGAAAGATGAACAGGGGATGTGAAAGTTAATAGTTCGACTCTTGCGATTTCACATCTTTTTTGCCGATGACTTTAATTTTTTTAGAGGATCGATTGCAGATTGTTCGCATATCTTAAAATATTTTGGATGTCCGTTGTGGAGCGTCAGGGAAATTGATAAACTATGACAAATCAGTTTTAATGTTTACTGAAGAGAATGGTTAAATAACTCTACAAGATTGAAGTAGAGGCCTTCAGTGAGAAGTACCTGGGGCTCCCCTTATGGATTGGCAAGTCAAAGAACAGTGCATTTATCTGTAAAAAAACTCATCGTTTGGAAAGAAAAGTTGCTCTGTAAAGGAGGAAACCAAGTTTTTTTAAGGTTACTACTCAATCAATTCCTATATGTAAGTTTTAGTGGGGCAGTCAACAAGATAAAAAAGAAATACACTAGTTAAACTCAAATTCTATAGGACATACACCTTTCTTCAGAAGCTCACAGTCCACTGGCCTTCCCAAGTGCGTAGGGTACCATCTTTTTCAGCCAAATTGATTAAGCTTCCATCTATATACTCAGCTTGACATGGCCTTCTAGCAGTGAGATCCACCGTTGCTGGCCTAAGTTGTTTCTGTGTTCTGCTCTGCTTACCAAAAACTCTGTCCCACTGAATACACTCATTTAAAACCCTTTCTAACACGAAAGTTGTGGACCACTTTCTAGCTTCGATGGAGTCATTGTTCCTTCACCTCCAAATCCACCAAATGACTGCCGCGCACGGTCGATTCTCCTTAATTTTGACCTTCAGTTTTCCTTTTTCTTTGGTCAAGAACAAGTTCATCGAAAAAGAAATTTGCCACACAAACAGCAATAGCTCACCGGGCTAGAAGGGCGACTTGCAAGTTGAAGGTCATGTGTTAAGACACCCGGGGCGTGCATCTAGGTTTGGCCTCCCATTATACCAAAAAAGATAAATATAAAAGAAATTTTTGCCACATTAATTTTGAGGCTAACATCAACCCAATAAGCCCATTATAAACTCTTTGTCGCAGGATTTCTGGCACCTTATTACTTCTCTGGTGGTTGAGGGGTCAGCTTCTTATGCGAGTGAAAGTCGTCACAAAATAGGGTTGTAGGTGTGACCTCTGTGTGTGTGTGTGTGTGTGTTGGGGGGGGGGGGGGGGGGGGGGGGGGCGGGGGGTATTGTTTTGCCCTTCTATAACCAGTCCCAAGTTCCTGACGGACGGTTGCATCACGTAGCCGAGGGCAACGGTCAAGTTTGTCATCTTACCAACAAAAGGAGGGGAAAAAAAAAGCTTCCCTTGCTCAAGTCTGCAACTGGGACACAACCACATGCACACGCACATATGTGCAGGTTTATGAATTAAAGCACATGAATTCATGCATTTAAAGCTTGAAGATGGTTGAGCAGACGCTCTTGGTAATATTTCTTTCTAATTGGAAGACAGTGTCGTCTTGCTGATGAGTTGAACCCTTTTTTGGCAGGTCAAGTCCCCATGCTCCAAAAATTTCTCGCCAACCAACAGTCAAGAAAATCAGGCACAACTTATCCTTCTGTCTGGTAGATCAGTTCAACATGGGTAAACATTTACAAGGAAATTACTAGCATTCACTCGCTACAATGAATATGCTAACCAAGACAATATTAAGCTGTGTATGTGTGTGTGCTTGCTTAATCTATTATCTAGCAATAGCAAGAACACAATCAGCGAGCAAGCAGCTATAGCTTTTCTGCCTAGCGGGTCAACTCAAAAGAACCTTCAAGTCGGAGTTCCCAAATTCGGTACTGAAGTGTGTAAATTGGTTAGGGATCTGTCCAACCCGATTGAAGAGAGAGAGAGAGAGAGAGAGAGAGAGAGAGAGAGAGAGAGAGAGAGAGAGAGAGAGAGGGAGAGAGAGAGAAAAGAAAGGTAAATCAGGGCCTTCAACTTGAACGTTTTCTCCATTCGACCCTCCAGGAGAATCGCAGCTCTTTCGCTAATTGTTTTCCTTTTTGTTATGACACAAAGAAATGCACCATAAGAATGATTAGTTATCTTCTAATAAACTTGATCCACTGTTTTGCTGACAAAGAACTCTCTCGAGAACCATGTCACTCGGGTCTGCTACCCGAAGCCTAGATAAAGCTGTAGCTTGGACTTGGTGTCTAGCTCAATGCAATGTGCGGTATATCCTACTCACATAAGAGATATCCATGGTGCTATAATAAATTAAACATATTATGTCAGCTCGGTAAAGAGGCGTTAGGATATAGAGATATTTATGGAAACTATTGTTTTTGAAATTTAAATGAGAGGTAGAGAGATTTTAAATTTTGTTATGGCATATTATCTCTTTATAACCAACACAATATTAAAAAAACAAGATAGAACATTTAATTACTTATAAGAGTAGCTTGTCACAAACACAAAGTGATTATTTTATTTGTAGGAAAAAAGATAGATCATGTTCTAAAAATTGCAAGGTAATTCCCACAGAAAGCTTAAGTACCTAACATTGACTTTTAATTATAGATTTTGTAGTAAAAAAGTTGACATAGAAGAAAAAGGTGCATAGAGTTATTCGAACTAAGAGGTGGAACCCCAAAGAAAGATATATTTAAACATAAAGTTCTCAAAGAAATGTATGGAATTACATAGGTACACCTTATGATATGTGGAACAATATGACTACATACATATTAGAAAAGTGACAAAAGATGTGCTAGGTGAATTTAAAGGAGGCATACCGGCAGAAAAGAAAAGTTGATGGTAGAGTGAAGTGATTAAAGGTAAAATTAAGACAAAGAAAACATGTTAGAAATTGTATCATGACTAGTGAAATTGGGAAGGCTTATAATAAAACAAAGGAATAAGTGAAAAAGGCTGTTAGTGAAGCAAAAACTAAAATTTGGAAGGATTTAAATAAAAAGCTTAACTAAAAAAAAAGTGAAAAAATATTTTTAGGATGGCTAAGGCTAGAGATAAGAAAACTAATGATCTTAATTTTATTAAATCTATCAAAGATGAGGACGAGAAAATTTTAGTGGCAAATGATGATATAAAAATAGATGAAAAATTTATTTTTATAAGCTTTTTAATGAAAACATATATGTTAGTATTAGTTTAGGAGAGTTAACAAAATTAGAAAAGTATATAAACCGTAATTTCTACCGCCATATTCAAAATAATGAAGTCAAACATGCATTTAAACATATGAAGGTTGATAAGTCTGTTTAGCGAAACAATATTCCTATAGAAGTATAAAAAATTCTAGGAGAGACGGGGATCACTTGACTCACAAAACTATTTACTGAAATATGAAAAAACCAAAAGATCTTAAGGAATAGACAACGAGTACACTTATACCCATATAAAAGAACAAATGAGACATCTAGAATTGTGTGAATTATTGGAGAATCAAGTTAATGAGTCATACTATGAAATTATGAAAAAGAATTATTGAACGTAGGTTAACACAAGTATCGAGTACAACAGAGAACTAATTTGGATTCGTGCTAAGCATATCTACCGTTGAAGCAATTCACCTATTGAGACGTCTTATAAATATTTTAGAGCAAAAAAAAAACCTTTATATGATATTTATTGATGTAAAAAAAGCTTACGATAGGGTGTCAAAAGATGTTCTGTGAAAAACTTTGAAAAAGAGAGGTATGTCATTGACATATATAAATCTTATAAGAGACATGTATGATGTACAAAAACATGTGTGAAGACATCTTTGAAGTTAATATTGGGTTATATAAGGGATAAACTTTAAGTCCATATTTATTTACATTGGACCTTGATAAGTTAAAAAAACATATTCAAGATGAAGTACCTTGGTGTATGTTATTTGCAGATAATATTGTGTTAGTGGATGAGTCTAAGAAAAAAGTTAATAATAAATTGGAACTATGAAGAGAAAGGCTTCCAACTTAGTAGAACAAAGATAGAATATATGGAATATAAGTTTGATCATTTGGTTACATAAGAGGATATAAAAATTAAGATTAGCACACATAACATCCCTTACAAGGAAAGTTTTAAATAACTAAGGTCAGTTTTTAAGAGTGATAGAAAAATTGATGGAGATATTACACATAGAACTAATTTAGGTTGGTTCAAATGTAGAGGTGCATAAGGTAATTTATGTGACAAAAAGATACTATTAAGGTTGAAAGGTAAATATTATAGAACAACAATTAGACCCACTGTGCAGTTGATCTTTAAAATGTACAAAAGATATTCGTGAAAGAGATGAAAATGTCAAGATGGATGAGTGGTCATACAAAGAAAGACCGTATACATAATGAGGTTATTAGAAACAAATTGGGAGTGTTACCAATAGAGGATAAAATGAAGAAAAATTGTTTAAAATGGTTTGAACATGTAGAAAGACGACTAAAGAAAACTCTAATAAGAAGGTATGGAAAACTGAATTGTGAAAATGTTAAAAGAGAAAGAGAAAAACTACAAAAGTGTTGGAAAGAAACACTAAAGAATGATGACATACAATAGGGCTTGGTGGAAACAAAGAATCCATGTACCCGACCCCATCTAGTATGGGAAAAGGCTTAGTTGTTTTTGTCATGCCAGCTTCTTCTGGCCCTATGGCGATCTTTGGAACTGAAAATAAATGACCAGGGATATTTGTTGTGCAGTTTCAAGGAAGGATTTGACTCTGATATAGATTCTTCACAGTGGCTTAATGGTTTAGAGTCTCATCACCAAAGCTAAATCAAACAAAAACAGTAGCTTATCAAAGCTGAGGGTCATTAGGCTGAGAAATGAACAAATAAAGCTTGGATTTTAAGTGCAAGAAATGTATATTGTAGTGAATGTATCAATGTGTTTCACTTTTAGTCCAGCTTGGCTGTTAGTATGTGCATTCTTATGCATAGGCAAAATGCACCGAGTTAAGTTAGAGATCCAACTGAGAAGAACTTCACATAAAACATACTTTAGTGTAGTGTAGATAAATTGATGGGCAAGGTTTAAGATGTATATAATGATCGACGACTTACTAAGGGATATAGTGCGCCTAAGGCTATTCTGTGTATGCAGGTAGTTTACTGGCCTAAATCAGAACAAACTAATATGCGTAACACACACACTCGCCTAAATCAGAACAAACTAATATACGTAACAAACAAACACACACACACACACACACACACACACATATATATATATATATATATATATATAGAGAGAGAGAGAGAGAGAGAGGGAGGGGGGACGCTAGGATACTCTGGGTGTATATACTCTCGCAGCCTGACTGTCAGATCGCATTTGATAGATGTGGATGTTACAAAAAATGCAGGGTCCTTGTCACATGGGCAACCTCACCATGTTGGTGCCATCTCTGATCGTCCATCAATGGCGATTGGACGGTGGTAATACTCCTGAAGTATCCTAGAGTTCCTTATATATATATAATGAAAACTGGACCCTGCATTCTCTGACACATGCGTGATCCAATCCCTCTATACACACACACACACACTTGTTTCCTAGTAAATTTTGTTGTTCTTGATATATTTTCACTAAAAACATATTGCATTCAGTTCTTCAGAAAAATTGCAAGCTTCAATCACTGTTTATAAACAAAATACAGTTCTTTGGGAAGTATCACTATGTAGCATCAGTGTCATTCAAAAGTTCTGTAGGAAGTATGTTCAAGGATGACCAAAAATTACATAAGAATTGCCATGTTACAGGAGCTCCAAAACTTGCCTCAACTATAATCCAACAAATTTCACATCAGTAAAGTGCCGTGTTATACATTTAATAGACATGAGAAGTTACAAAAGGGCCATAAGATAGCTTAAGCACAGATGCTGCAAGTGATCCAATGGCGTAAATCTGTATTATATGAAGAATGGCATCTGCAAGAGATGATTTGAGCATAAATTGCTATCTTTCACATTGAAGGTGTTGTTAGATGCTAACCACAGAGCCGGGTACACAAATCTGACAAACTAGTATCGTTCGTGCTAGCCAATGGATATGTCTTCGTTCTCCCATTGCTCAAGCATGTCAAGTTCAATTGGTTTTCTGTCTGCACAGACTGCAGCAAGAATAACACATTGGTAGTCAAGCACTGAAACCATTACAAAGAGAGACTTTTGAAAATCGCAATTCGCCTAGCACCAACTTACCGAGCATGTTATGTTGGGGACTTTGCAGTTCCAACTGGAATTAGGCACACAGCTTAAATAGTGGCACCAGGGACAGTGATCGTATGCATTGGTTCCACCAAAAAGCATAATGAGATCACTAGAGTACCTACATAATAGGCAAGGGTTTTGTTGAAAGAAGAGTTTCTGAATCAAGTACGTTTACAAGTCCTCTTCTATTATTTGAAAGGAAGGCTGGGGTTAGGCAGCCCCCTGCCAGATGCAACTCAGGTATTGAACTCCTGATCTTTTGTGACAGAGCCAACCCCATCCAGTAACCTATGCCCCTTGGAGGCAGTCAAAATTTATTAATCACAACAAAGTTAAGCAGAGAACTGTAGTCCTGAATTATGCAAGGGCAATCCCAACAACATGGTAAGCAGAAGCTTCTTAGGAGCATTAAAACTTGCTTCCCGTTGTGAATTGAATGCTTCCAAAGTTTAACAGAAGCATGGTTTATGACAATGTACACTTGCAATGAACAAAGACTGATCAAACTTAAAATACACGATTAAGGCCCACTTGGCTATCTATAATTAAGAAAAACCTTGGTATAAGATGAGGTGCAAAACTCACGGGTACTGTTCACTGGTAGCAGCAAACCATTTTATATAATTAAGCATCAATAAAGCAACTACCAGAACATTATGTGCTTGTGCACGTGCATGTGTTTCAAGTATCTATGTCAACCAATTTTGGTGCATAGTGAAAGGATCACTAGTAAAAAGAGTATCATCCAACAGTGAAGACATTTTGAAGTTGTGTGTGTACCTGTGCACGTGCACGTGTGTGTGGATGGGTGTGCGTGTTTAGGGGTGATGGAGGTGTCAGCATGGGTCTGCGTGGTGTTAACAAGCAGGTAAGTTCCTGAATTTGAACTACATACACAGCAGCCCCGAAGGAACTCAATTACAGCTTTTTATTAATAGGAGATTACATTATTTATAGAGTAAGAGGGTATTTACAGCATCAAGAGTTATAGGAGAGAGAAGGTCCCAAAGGCTATCTCAACTAGCCGTTGGGAGCTGAATGATCATCCCCAATGGCTAGTTGTTGGCGGCCCTAAGGTGGTCCTAACACCCTCTTCAAGCTTACGGTCGATTACCGAAAGTTTGTCTAAAAAGATCATAAATCAAATAGAGCTCAATTCTTTTGTTTGCTTGTAACAATAATTTTCACAACAATAGTATCTAAGTTGCCACCGCTTCCTTCAAAATATCTTTCTACAACAAAAGCATCAATTTAATCATACATGAAAACCATTGAAGTATCAACACTCAATTTCTAAAACCAACAAGACAATTTATGATATCTAATCTAGAAGACAAACAAAAAATGACTCAAATAAGTTCATAAAGTTGATTTACTCTGATAGAAAACATTGATATCATCTAAATAAGATTGTCTATTATAACAAATAGGTTCATAAATCACTTAACTTATGATATTATAAGAGGACCTTGGTATATCAAACAAACTTAAGGCAAACAAGCTTTTTAAGGTTAAGCTCAAAACCCGTCAAATCAAATAAGTTTTAAGGCCAAACTCGAACCCAAATAAGTTTTTTAAAGCAAAACTTAAAAGCATTATACATATAATTCTCAAGACCCTTAAATATCCTTTAAACTCAAAAGTGATTATATGATTCAAAAAATAAGACAATCCATTAAGATGATTAAAAAAAGTCAAAGGAATCAACTTAATGCTTTTCAAAAAGTCTCAGAAGACTTGACTCAAAACTCTCTTAAAAGGCCAACAATCTCACAAATTTTATCAAATACAAACTAATCAAGATAACTGTAAGTAATTTTTCAATATTTATTACTCTCCAACCAAAAGGCCAACAACATGGAGCATCTTAATCACAAAGATCTCCAATAAATGGCTTTTTCATAATCTCATGAAAAACAACCTTAAAGTTACCAAGATCACAAATCCTCAAATAACAATAAGTGCATATTCAAATATCAATTAATTTCCAACAAAAGGCCACCAAGATGAAGCACCTTAATCACAAATATCTTAAACAAAATGCCAACAACATGGATCTCAATTATATACAAAGATACAACTTTTTGTTTTCAACAAATACATTTTTTATCTAATCAATAATAAAGTTTGAAATTGTTAATACATTTTCCCTCTAAACATTCCAACAAACAATGATACAATTAATATTAAAAACAAATAAGTTTGAAAAGAGCACGCATGGATGGACTCGAATCAAGCAAGGTTAAATCGGATCAAACGGCCGGATCTCATTTTTAATACAGATCGGGTTCTGGATTCGGGACCGGATCCACGATCCGACTCCATATAACCGTCTTGATCCTTCTCACGCCCTCTCTCTCTCTCCTTCTCAGCCATCTCTCTCTCTTCCTTAAACGATGCCGACTCGGCGATCGTAGCTCCCCCTTCTCAGCCTTCTCCTCCACCAGAGGGGCCTCCTTCGACTCCTTCTCCGACGCCTCTACCTCCTTCGGCGCCATCTCTGTCGTTGCCTCCTTCACTGGCAGAGTCGCTCTCCTTTTTCTCGGCCGCCACCTTAGTCTCGTCCGCCATCGCAATACCCATCTTCTGCACAAACTCAGCACGTAGCTCACTTCCCAACCAAGAACTGGAAGCTCCCAAACAACAGAAGAGACCTCCGGCACCGGGATTTCAACAACTAGAGGAGACGGCGGCTTTATGAACAAACTAGTAGCAGCATCAGCAGTAGAGAATTCTGATTCGTTTTTTTGCTTAACCCACCATACTGCACTGGAATTTGTTCCGGTGCTATATATTTGAAAAGGGTATCCGTCGACCTGGATGGACCAACGTACACGATCTTGCTTTTAGTTATGGGTGTGAATATGGTGCTAAACACCCTTGTATAAGCCACATACCACCATGGAACGCTGATAACAATCTGTTTGGCAACCAATTCAGGGTAATTATCAAGAAGAACAATCAGAGCCTTCGTGGTAATATGTACTTCCTTTTTAAGCAATCCGGGGGATTCCTTGAGGTCAGTGACCTGAACAATGGTGGAGATTCCGTCTTGCAAGAAATTGAGCTGCCGGATTCCCTTCTCCAGGAATTGGATGCGCCACTTAAGGAAATGGTCGCGCTCGGTAGCCGAAAATGCCTTCTGGAGGAGCTCCTTGTCGCCAAGGACGTTATAGCAGACGGGGTGGCCCTCGCGGTCGACGCCTTGGACGAAAACCGCCTTCTCCAACTCCTTTCCGCCAAGATCCTCGTCGATGAGGTCGTCGGCTTTGTATTCTTTCCGCCAACGGACGGTCTTCTTGATCTTTTTTATCATCGTTCTTCGAGCCGTGCCATACTGTCGCCAATCGCAGCGCCATACGCAGGCTATGATACCATGTTAATAAGCAGGTAAGTTCTTGGTTATTAAACTACGTACACAGCAGATGAGAGAGAGGATTTACAGCACCTATAGGAGAGAAGGTCCCAACTGCTATCTCAACTAACCGTTGGGAGCTGGATGATCAGCCCCAACGGCTAGTTGTTGGGCTGGCCAGGGCCCTATTGGCCCGGCCAGGTCAAGGTGGTCCACGGGCCATATTACATGTTTTAACACGTGGGTATGTATGCTATGCGCGCATCTGATGAAGGCAACCTAGCTGAACATTGGTGCAGTTTACATCTGTTAACAATTACATACAGGTAACCTTGGTGCTCTCAAATGCAAACCAATCACATTACTGAAAACAATTGCATGCTGTTTCTACTGACAAAGCAACTAGCTGAACAGGTTTATGCTTCTAAAAATGTCTCCAAATCAAGGCATAACCAACTGAAAGCTAATATATCTGGTGATAGAATATCTCCAATGTGCACTTCTATCCTGAAACCCACATGCCTAATCCACATCAAGGCTATCGCTACAGAATCTTGTCGTGCTTAGCGACAGAGTTGATCTCCATCCATACAATGTGTAATCTTAAACGACTCTTGACGACATCCTGTGTTGCATCCAATCCAGATAAATCACAAAAGATACATGCAGACATTGTAGAGAGCACCCGTAATTGGTAGCAACTAGCAATTAGGTAAGAGAATAATCACATCCATCGGTTTCAAGCATAGATAAAGAACTGCCTTGCTTACCCGATAATTAGGAGGACCAAAGCAAATACCAACAACATGTACTGATATATCCTGTATTTGGGTTTGCCAGATGGAAGATTATATCCATAAGGCACATTCTTTTGGCAACATATCCATACTGTGGCTTAAGAAGAAACAGGAATCCAAGAAGAAATCCTGAAACAAATCCTCCAATATGAGCAAAGTTGTCCACATGCGGGAGGATGCCAACAGCTAAATTGATTGCAATCACAAACACTAGAGTCAGTAGAGTTGCACACTGAAATGCAAAGAACCATAGGTGAAGAAAACCAGAGAATGTTGATAGTTTGCATTCAGAAATTTATGCAAGAAGTAACATTGCCAAGGGATACCTTATTTGCATAGATTGTCCAATTCGTGAGAAGCTCAGAAAGCATTGCTCCCAACAAACCGAAAAGTGCACCTGATGCACCAACTGAAATATTTGGTTGAATGAAAAGAGCTGACAAAAGGCTCCCACCAAATCCAGCAAGAACGTATAAAAATCCAATTTTCACTGAGAAGAAAGCAAGATTCAGAATATTTTATTGTGAAAGTGAGGCCAACACATATATAAAATATCACTTCCACAGTACAAGCACCGAACAAACAAACGTCATATCCACCACCAATCTATGAACCAGTCTTGCAATAACTTTCCAAATGTGTTTCTTGTAGAGTCCTACTTTCTCCTAATATCCATGATCCCAAAGTCTATGGAAGCAAACAGCACTCTTCTGCTTATGGCAAATGAGGTACTATAATAAACAGAAAAGGGTCTCATTTTCATAGAAGCCATCATAGAAAATCTCCATTTTCTATAAATCTCATATTTGGCATTCAACCATCAAACAGAACAAATCACCCCAATCCCAGGAAAAAGAAAAAAAGAAGCAAAGGATCTTCATAGTTGTGGCCCAAAGAAACATAGATTTCCAATTATTGCATGAAAAAGACAGTCCTATAGGCACATGAAATAGAAATTCCACTCTAATAACTTTAATCAAGTTTCTTGTTACTCATTCAAAGTGAAGTTACATGCATGTGTGCACATGTCACATAGACAGGTTGGTGGAAACAAGAAAACTCTCTAAATAGAAGCAATAGAAATGAAGATGCTAACAACTCTAAAGAATATTAGATCATCAAACTGAGCGATGTGTAACAAATTTACTTCGAGGTTTTTGCAGTCACATGCAGGACTATGTGCACAGGGACAAATGCAGAACCGTTACTGAAGTCCACGTTACACTGCATTGCTGGTCACTGTCTCCCCATGAAACAACGTCCAAATACATTGATGCATGAGAAGGATATGAAACATACCAAAACCAAATTCTTTCTCAAGATGAACTCCAATAAATAGAAGACTGAACATATTTCAAATGAAAAACTCCCCCATGTAACCAAATGCAAGTAATAAGACACCATAGCTCGTGTCCTTGAACCACTTTATTGACCAGGAGCGCTCCCATTCTGTCCAGATTGCGAGAATAGAATGATGAATGTAGGTCGAAACATGTTAACATCTAGTTGGTGAATATCACTTTCTGTGTTCTGCTTCAAGCAGGCCTGAAGTATATGAGTGCCAATTACCCAAAACCCTTTAGAGAAAATAGTCAAATGTTTATATATTTGATAAAGAGGTGATCATGTTGCTCCTAGATGATCTAAGTGGCTGAGATGCTGACATAATGCCAGATGACCTATGAAGGCAACCTGGATTACAAAGAAATCCAGGACCGCCTTTTACTTTCTGCCATATTTATTGCAGTCTACTTCGATATGATGCATAGGCAAGCAACAAATGCAGATTAAGCCTAACGTGTTGCTTAGTATTCTTAGCACTAGGACACTTGATTTTCATGAGAAGAAAATTTTTGATTAACTTCAAAGTAACATCTGAAGAATGAAATTATTCAGCAGCAGCAATCTTAAACAAGTTCTTACAAACTTAACTAAAGAAGAGATCCTTTGTTTCCTCAAAATAAAAATATACCTACATGATGCTTATAAGGAGCTAACTCCGCCCATATAAGGGATCACCCTTGTATTGCCAGTCCCAAGCCCGGATAAAGGAGGAGGGTTGTGTTAGGCTTTCGACAGCCAGCGTAAAACTTCGTCATATTTTATAACATGGATTACAAAAATTATAAGGATTGCTTTGGGGCATTCCCGCCTAGCGACGTGCTGCAGAGCTCGAATGCAGTAATAAGCAAGCAAGGGCAACTACATTTTCGCCCGAATGTAGTAAATCAATTGCAGAGAGGGTTTCCACATCATGGACGGGTGTGGGTAAAGAAGTTAGTCCCGCTACATTACCGCCCAAATGTAGTGAATAATTTTCAGAGAGGGTCTCTGCATTTTGATTATGGACGGATGCGGGGGGTAAGGAAGCTAGTCTTAGATAATAAGATTCGTATTGGTTCTTGGAATATCGGAACATTATCCGGTAAGCTAATGGAGGTGGTAGATACTATAATTCAGAAAAAGATTCATATTCTATGTTTACAAGAGACAAAATGGGTTGAAGAAAAAACCAAGAAGATAGAAGATACAAGTTTAAATTATGGTACTCAGGTAAAGAAAACGCTCGAAACGGAGTTGGTATTATCATAAATAAAGATTTAAAGGATAGTGTAGTAGACATACAACGATATGGTGACCGAATCATGACATTGAAATTAGTGTTAGGAGCATAGGTTTTGAATATAGTTTGTGCTTACGCACCCCAAGTAGGACTAGAAGATAGTATAAAGACAACTTTTTGAGACGAGTTAGATAAGGTGATTCAAAAGATTTCACAAAGGAAGATGATTTGTTTAGGAGGAAACTTAAATGGACATGTCGGTAAAGAGGCATTAGGATATCAAGGTATTCATGGAAATTTTGGTTTTGGGGATATAAATGAGGAAGGTAGGGAGATTTTAAATTTTGCTATGTCATTTGATCTCTTTATAGTCAATACAATCTTCAAAAAACGAGATGAACATTTAATTACTTATAAGAGTAGCTTATCACAAACACAAATCGATTACTTTATTTGTAGAAAAAAAGATAGGGCATGTTGTAAAGATTGTAAGGTAATTGCAGGAGAAAGCTTAACCACCCAACATCAACTTTTAGTTATGGATTTACAAATAAAAAAAATGGACAAAGAAGAAAAGAGTGTATCGAGCTATTCGGATTAAATGGTTGAACCTCAAAAGCGAGAAAGAATATATATTTAAACATAAAGTCCTTCAGGGAGATGTTTGGAATTATGTTGGTACACCTTGTGATACGTAGAACAATATGGCTATACATATTAGGAAAGTGGCGAAAGATGTGTTAGGTGTATCTAAGGGAGGTGCACCGGCATAAAAAGAAGCTTGGTGGTGGAGTTAAGTAGTACAAAATAAAATCAAGGCAAAGAAGAAATGTTACAAATTACATTATGCTAAGAAAACTAGTAAAACTTTAGAGACTTATAAGAAAGCAAAGAAGGAAGCGAAAAAGGCCGTGAGTGAAGCAAAAGCTAAAATTTGGAAGGATTTATATAAAAAAACTCAACTCAAAAGAGGGTGAAAGAGATATTTTTAGGATAGCTAGGGCTAGAGATAAGAAAACTAAAGATCTTAATTATGTTAGATGCATGAAGGACGAGGATGAAAAAATTCTAGTGACAAATGATGATAGAAGAAATAGATGGAAAAACTATTTTTATAAGCTTTTTAATGAAAATAAAGATGTTAGTATTAGCTTAGGAAAGTTAGCCAAAGCAGAAAAGTATATAAACCACAATTTCTACCGACGTATTCAAAAGAATGAAGTCAAAGAGACTCTTAAACATACGAAGGGTGGTAAATCAGTAGGACAAGATAATATTCCTATAGAAGTTTGTAAAATACTAGGAGAAATAGTAATCACTTCAGAAGACTATTTAATGAAATATGGAAAAACTAAAAGATGCCTGAGGAATGGAGAGCAAGTACACTTATACCCATATATAAGAACAAGGGAGACATTCAAAATTGTGTGAATTATCGAGGTATCAAGTTAATGTGCCATACTATGAAATTGTAGGAAAGAATTATCGAACGTAGGTTAAGATAAATATCAAGTACAACAGAGAACCAATTTGGATTCATGCCAGGCAAATCTACGGTTGAAGCGATTCACCTTTTGAGATGTCTTATGAAACATTTTAGAATAAAAAAGAAAGACATTCACATTATATTTATTGATCTAGAAAAAGCTTATGATAGAGTACCGAGGGAGGTTCTTTTGAGAACTTTGGAAAAAGAGGTATCCCATTGACATACATTAACCTTATAAGAGACATGTACGATGGTACAAAAACATGTGTGAGGACTCGTGAAGGAATGACAGACTTCTTTGAAGTTAATATTGGGTTACATCAAGGATCAACTTTAAGTCCATACTTATTTATAATGGTGATTGATGAATTAACAAAACATATTCAAGATGAAGTACCTTGGTGTATGTTATTTGCAGATGACATTGTATTAGTGTAGGAGTTTAAGGAAAAAGTTAATAGAAAATTGGAACTATGGAGAGAAACATTAGAAAGCAAAGGTCTCCGACTTAGTAGAACAAAGACAAAATATATGGAATGTAAGTTTGATCATTTGGTTACTTCAGAGGACATAAAAATTAAAATTGGCACACATTGCATCCCCCGAAAGGAAAGTTTGAAATATCTAGGGTCAATTTTTCAGAGTGATGGAAGAATTGATGGAGATGTTACGCATAGAATTAATGCTGGTTGGTTCAAATGGAGAGGAGCATCAGGTATTCTTTGTGATAAGAAGATACCATTAAAGTTAAAAGGTAAATATTATAGAGCAACAATTAGGCCTGCCATGTTTTATGGTTCTGAGTGTTGGGCAATTAATCATCAACATGTACAAAAGATGCCTGTGACAGAAATGAAGATGTTGAGATGGATGAGTGGTCATACAAGAAAAGACCGTATACATAATGAGGTTATTAGAAACAAATTAGGAGTGACACCAATAGAGGATAAAATGAGAGAATATCGATTAAGATGGTTTGGACATATAGAAAGAATCAAAAGAAGAACTTGTAAGAAGGTATGAAAAACTAAATTTGGAAAGTATTAAAAGAGCTAGAGGACGACCACAAAAGTGTTGGAAAGAAACAATAAAAAATGATCTAGCTTATTGTGAGTTAATTGTTAACATGGCACACGATAGGGATCTGTGGAAACAAAGAATCCATGTAGCCGACCCCATCTAGTATGGGAAAAGGCTTAGTTGTTGTTTATGCTTATAAGGAGCCGAGGACATGAGCCAACAATTGAGAGATTGAATACCTATGGACAACAAAGGGAACTTTTCTAAATGTGAACCTAGACCTTCATACTTCAGTGCATAGAAGATAAAATTGTTACATTGCAAATGTGACGTCAAACAGAACAAGAGAAAAGAAACTGATTGGCTTTATTTGTTCAGAATTTCATCTTTTGCGTCAAATGGTCAGCAATTACGTAGTAAAATATGGATATAGTGAATAATGTATTTGCACGATGAACATAGAAAGTTGTCAGATGACATTCTGAGTGTTGGACACGGTCAAATACTTGAACTTAAATATTCATTGCCAACAATGTACACTGTTAGAAAATCATCTCTGCAGGCCATGTCCAAAGATGTCCAGCCAAATATCATTGTCAGTTTGGACAACTAGCGATGTGGAACATGAAATATTTGGAGTGAAGGCACTGCATAAATTACTGGATGACAACATCAGGCGACATATTTAATCAATAAAGTACAGTTAGACAGACTTCTACGGCTCACATTTTTCAGAAGTTTTTAACCAGACAAGCATGATATCCATCTTGAAATTGCTCCAAAAAGAAAAGTTAATCATATAACCATGTAGTACATGATTATTAGTATCCGAAGTTTCTAATTTTAGATGTAGTAACGTGAATTGTTTATGAGAAAAAAATTTATTTGGCAAATCTGCAGGAAACAAATGATGCCTCTATTGCATGCACTCGTCAGAAGAAATTGGTTAAAAATCAACCTTTTATCCATCTTACAATTGATCCTAGCAAAACCAGATAATGTTTCCACTTCCCTCAATTTTGTTTCCAGATATTGTAGTTTCAATCTTTCAGATGTAATTGAGAGAATCGCATAGGGACATATAGATATCAAGGTCTATAACCAAACCGCAGTTATCTATAAAGACTGAAGCGAGATACAAATCACAACACTATAATTTGCGAGACCTGAAATCACAAATAGGGAAAACAAGAAAAGGCACAGGGCTACAAATACAGAAGAGGCAAAGTCCTGCGTAGAACAGAAAGAGAAGAGGATTTTGTTTTCTCACGTTGAAGCAGAGGATCCCAGTAGAGGATTCTCCATGAATGGCTGAAATGAGAACCTTCCCAAATATTCAACAAATACACAATTATCGCTTTTCGCGGGGCAGTCATTGACATACATCGTGATCACGAAAACTGCCCCATTCGCAATGACGAAGAAAGGGATGATCCACGGGAACCAACTTCGCTCAGGCTGTTGGGGGACGGCCACGTAGACTATCGGAGACGCACCGCCGATCGAATGGACGGTGTTCCGTCCTCGATGGAGAAGCACATTGCTCTCGATATCGCCTCTACCTCCCATTCACACGCACACAAAAATCTCGAATTGGCCCAACAAAGAAAAAAGGGAGAAACTCTCAATCCCTAATTCGAAGATGAGAAGATCAAGTTCCCCACATCACAACCATAAATTCAGATCAAGAAGTCAATCCGAAGCCGAAGGCAACGCAAAAAGAGATTGAATACAGAACAAAAGCATTGAAACGAAGGCAGATCATCAATTGAATTGAATCACAAAAAAGAAAAAAACGTACAAAAGAATGCAGACCATCAATTGACACGAAAGAAATAAATGCGGTGAAGGATCGAAGGCGTTCCGTCGTTAGCAAACAACATTACAAGGGAATTGAACAGAATTAGCAAAAGCAGAGGCGAAACATTAATGAACGAACTTAAACCCTGCATTGCAATTCAACAGGAATTTACCACGAGGCGCGGTGAAAGAAGACCCAAAAAAGACGAGGAAGAATCCAAAAATCGAAGAAACTAAACCGGAACGCTTCCGTCCAATTGAAGAGCAAACCGAGATTGTGACGAGAAACATGGATATGGGGAGAAGCTTTTACGGGTTTCTCGGACAAGAAAAAGGAGGAAAGCGTTAGGCGCAGAGATTCGAAGGGAGTCGGTTCGCAAGTTTTCCCTCCTTTTTCTGTTCCTTTTTTCCCACCTGTTTTCCGTTTCTTGCCGTTGGTTTGCTTTGCAAATTATAGGGAACAGGGATGAACCGGGCAGTTCATAGTACTGTCTTACAGGGACACTGATGAGTCGAACATAGGTAAACATCACGACACGACAAAAGATAAAAGGATCAGACATCACACTGACACGACACGGGCATAGGTAACATGTCCTTGAATTTTACTGGTATAATGGGGGGGGGGGACAAACCATATGCCCTGGGTATCTTAGTCACGAACTTCAACTTGTGAGTCGAACCCATAGCCCAGGTGAGAGCAATTGCTCATTGAGCAGATTTTTGTTAAACTTTTTAATTATAGATTGACTCTCGTGTCCATTTCGACAGGCTGGTTATTAAAGATATTAAAGCATCAGAAGATAATATTTCAATAATTAAAACAAGAAAAAAGTAGCTATATGATGATGAGCAAAGGGTCAGATTTCTACCTCAACCATAGAAGATACATGTGACATCCACCAAATCTTGTTGGTTAATCAGTCTTTGTTAGATCTAATTGGATACTTAAGTTTAAATCTTGTTGTCAATAAGTATCACGCTAAATTGTGCAGGGGATGTAGTTACGTACTATGTCACACTGACACGTCTAATAGGGTGCCATACTCATGTTGGACACTCCAGCACTGTCCATCTGAAATATGCTTTCTTTTTTGTTTTATGAAAAGAATGTTAGATAGCATATGATTTAGTTAAAAAATATAGATGGGAGTGTATCCGCACTACAATTTTTTAGATTGTCCTACTTAGACATGTCTGGTTCCGTTTGCTAAAATCTGGAACTGAAACAAGAACCAGCCCAGGGCCAGTTTCGGTTCCAGAACTGCCGATTTGGGGGTGGTATCAATTTGAGTTCGGAACTAGTAGTTTTATTTATAAATTTTAAAATTTATAAGAAAATAAAAAAACTAGAACTGATGGTTTAGAAGCGCCGGTTACGGTTTTATAAAAGTTGAAACCAAAATTGAATCGGGTGGTCTCTAGTTCCGGTTTCACCAGCTCCAAATTCAACCGATTCCTGGCACAATTCAGTTTCAATTAGAACTACTGGGCCGGTTAAGAACTGGCCATGTTTAGTCGTACTCATCACTTGCACTCGCTCCCTTACCCATGTCACATAGGTTGTATATCCCTAGAATGAAGGCTTTTCTTTACTCTCTTTTTAGAGTTAATAACCAAAAGCGAGTCTTCTTCGTTAAGTATGAAAATTCATCATATCCATGGTTAACAATCAATTATCTCCAACATGTGAAGGCTTAATGATGAATGTATGACCGGTTAAGACCAACCAAGAAATGCACACTAGAACCTTGACATAAAAGCATTTCTTCGCAGATTTCCAACCTAACCGTTCACTTGGACATGGCCAAGAACTGGGACCTTAAATGGCTTGAAATTGGAAAATCATTAAAATTATTGAAATATTAAAAATGTTAAAGAATATGAAATCGTCGGTTTTGGTTTTCACTCGGTTCCGGTTACATGGAAAGTAAAACAGGAACTGAACTGGGTGGTCCCTGATTCTTGGCCCGGTTTGACCACTTCCTACTTGAGCCGGTCCTTGACCTGGTTGGGTTCCAGCTGGAACTGCTAGGCTGGTTCCAAATGGCCATGTCTATATCCACTTAACGATATTGTACGTCATATACCATTCTTAACAAATAATATTCTTGATGACGCGAATTACAGCAGTACATGAACAACATTGTTTCACGATTCCTATTCATTTCAATCCAAACACAGATATAACTATGTTCTATTTGTCGCAGGGACATGCAAGTTAAGCACCAGTTGATTCTTGACGTAGCTGGACCATATATGATCTGAATTCAAGCAAAATGAAAAGGGTTCTATTATTAATAGCCCTGAAAATGATCAAAAAAGAAGAATTTGGGAAACATGAGACTTAAGGTTTCCCCACGGGCCATAAATTATCAATACATCGCTTCACAAGGTAGTGCAAATATGTCAAAACATTAAAAAGAAAAGAAAATTGTCCTGTCCTGGAGAATGTTATGGAACCATCAGAGGCAACAGAGCTGCACTGATGTCAAAAGTGCACCAAACTGTATACGAGAATCCAAGCTAGCTGCACAATCAATTCAAACACCATAGAGGTGTCATTACGAGCATTTAATCAGCCAAAATAAAGAGAATAAGCATTAATTTGCAAACAAGTGCGTATTCGCACGTGTGTGCACAAGCAAGCACACAGATCCACTTACCAGAAAAAGAGTAAATGAAGTAAAGAGGCCTTCTTGAAGAAGTGCTCCATGTCCACCAAACTCTTCTTCATCGATCTTTATTATAAGGGCGTAATACCCATAAATGATTGTTGTAGATATTAGCAAAAATCTGCAGACATCAGAACTGCTGTTAGATTTCAGGGATTTTATAACAAACCACCCACATTGGTTGCAAGAATCTAAGTTCTTAAGATGGTACGCTATAAGAACTAAAAGCCTGTATAGATACAAGACCTCTGAGCTGGGCTCCAAAAAATAAGCAGATTTTGATTTCCATTATTATGTTTTGAGACAAGCTAGCCATCTGGCAACTGTTCAGGTCTCCATTAATTGTTGTGTCTTTGACGTCTAATTTCTAGCAAGTAAAGAACTGAATAAAAAGGTCTTTTAGTTCCCTAGATATTTATCCGTGATGAAGATGTTCTAGGCATCATGAAAAGGTTGCGTATTATGCAAGAGGACTTACCAAACAACAATAACAGGCAATGAGAGAAAGAGTTGAGAAATTTCAATGATCTTTTCCAATTGTATTGGCTACATCAGTGCATCTAAACAACTCAAATATTTTCACCCAGTCACCTATGTAAAGAGACAAACAAAAATCAGAAAGTATTTCTTGGCTTTCTTGGTGACAAATAAAAGGTGAATTCTGTGAAACATTTAGGATGATTTCATGTTTAAATCATCAATTAACAGCAGCACAAATGCATTTATAGCAACAATTTCCACTGTAGAAAAGGGTAAGCTTTTATTAGATCAACCAGACCGTTAACTTGTATCCAAAGGTATGGCAAATATCGTCTGCTGGTACATTTGGATACACTGATCATTTCTCACTGTCGGTATTCAATAATTCTGTGGTAACAGGCTTTCAATCTGCAACTGCACAAGAGGGCGCTAATGCACGATGAACAACAGTAACAACCGCATGCCAGAATGAAATTAAGGGCACCTAACGGAAAGCAGTACAACCTATCTTCTGAACAACAATGTTGCCTCATATAGATTCATAAAGGTAAGGGTGTAATCCAGTCCAGATGAGCCTGAGAGCAAGCTCGAGCAGGGTTGATAGACAAGTACCTCTTGTAGAGATAGACTGATCTTCTATCACCGAGCTCAAACTAGGCTCCAAATACACCGACCCTGCTCGAGATTGTCTCGGATAGCTCATTAAAATGATAGTAGAAAACATTTGAAATGTTAGGCTAGGCAGTACGGTTCTCTGGCCCTAACATTTCAAATGTTTTCTACTATCATTTTAATGAGCTATCCGAGACAATCTCGAGCAGGGTCGGTGTATTTGGAGCCTAGTTTGAGCTCGGTGATAGAAGATCAGTCTATCTCTAGAAGAGGTACTTGTCTATCAACGTGAACTAATAAACCATCATTACACTGAGTTACGGTAAAAAGCACCTATATCCCGACCTTTTATAAGACACCAACTGCTCGTTATCCTGGAGTTTTATCGGTAGAGACTAAAAGTAATTGGAGCCCAAACACAACACGCAAAAACGGAACTTTCAATGAAGTAGGCTTCTGAGCTAATCGAGCCGAGTACTAGTGAACTTGAGGTTGAGCCAACTTAGAGCCGATCCCAAAAAATCTGAGTCAAGTTCGAGTTATTCTCAAGTAGTTCACAAATAGCTTGGCTGACTTGCGCCCCTACATAAAGGCGAACAATAGAAAGAAAAGTTCTGCTCATTAACGAGAAGCCAGAATAAAATTATAAATTCATTTTCAATTAAAGCAAAGAGCAGTTGTTCTTTTTCTGAGAGAGCGGACTACGATTTAAACTTACACCACAATCCATATTGCTCCAACCAGAGGAATTACACCCCATAACAATCCACAGACAAGGCCAACAACCTGCCTAATCCAATGTAAAGTATCCCCGAGTTGATCCTGCAAAATTTCTCATCACAAACAAAAATACCATCAAAAGTCACAAACTTAGGGCATTTCTCTGACAGTCCACCTACAAATTCTAGGGATGCTTGTAAATAATTCTACATATTTGTCCATTTCAACAACTTCATCAATCATGAGTAAAATGCACATACGTGAAAGTTAGACATTTGGAACCATTTCAAACATCTTTGAGATGCATTAGCACACCTGTTGGAAACTGTCTTATGCGTAAATAACCAGCAGAATTGTTGATTTTGATAGAAAACCAGGCAAGTGCTCATGTTGCTATATATAGCAACTCAAAACAAAAACTTTATGTTAGGAACTTAGGATGCAGCATTAAGGATGAAAAAATTGAATTTGCCAAGTTTTTGCAACTTGACAGGTTGATAGAGCATCATCCTCAAAAACTTACAATCAGGGGTGCTCAAGCTTGGATCATACATTCATGTGTGCATAAAAGGCATAAGGTCAGTCTATCAGCATATCAGGCATGATAGCATCAAATGTGGAGGAGAGATGATGCTTCAAAACCCAAGCTTGATAAATAAGTTACTGTTTATATATATTTTCACATTACAGTATGGAAAAATCACTCATTTATCCAATGCCACGTGATCAGGTTCCAAGATTTCGATTTCCATGTCATGCAGTTCCAAGCATTGTTGGACATCAGGAGAGATAAGCAAATGGAGCTTCGGTTGAAGACAGAGTCAAATGGAGTTTGCAAAGATGTCAAAAGCTGGAGGATGTGCACCAAAAGTGTAGCTATGGAAGGCCGACAAAACAATGACAGGAAACAATAAAGCATGATCTTGCTATTTTGGATTTACATGATAGTACAACATGAAATAAATACAAATGGGGGCTAAGAACCCATACATCTGCTCCAAATGGTGAGGCGGGCTTGGTTTTGGTCTTTGGTTAGATTCCCAAGCATGCTTATATTAACAACCCAGAAAAGCATCAACCGAAAAGGTCACATCAAGCTATGAGCTTCAAGTCGTCTTAAGAATGTCCAAGGTATGTTATTCTCCAAAGATAACAGACACTAGTCTTGAATATGATGCTGATTCAGCTGCCTCTATCCATCCAATTATAGTACTCTCTGGAGCTTGGATGCCAGAATAGTTTTGCTCTTTGAGGAAATAAGCCTTCTTCCTGTTGATTTCTATCAACTACATATTCATGATTGCAGTTCATTTAAAATCATTTATGGATATTTACTATTTCCTTTTCTTATGTTTTTCTTATGTTGTCCATCTAGGAAGAGTCTTCGTATAGCACCAATAAAAGATAAGATAAGAGAGACATGAAGTGGCTTGGTTAGGTGAACTCACCGAAGCCATACTGAACCCGAAGCTCGGGGATCTATCCACAACCAGGATGAGGCTATGGTGAAACTAGGTGGAGGTCCGAACTGATGATTCAGAAGAGGTACTTCATTAATGACTCTTTCAGCTCCTTGTCTTGTCATTTGAGTACAAATTTCTAAATTTTCATAAGGCCACCCCGATTCATTCTACAACTTATTTCCATTGACATAAATCTGACCTCTTCCCCTGTTCCCACATATTTAAGAAGTGAACCTCTTTCTCAGTAGGGGTTCAGAGAAAGGATGGGAAAGATTATTTCACTATATCTCTTGATGCGAGAGTGTTACCAAATCAAGGCAAAATGGGGAAACTATACCTGAATTCCTTTTTATCTGGCATTACCTTGGAACCACGTGCATCTAAAGCCCCTTACGGTACATGTACGCTTCTAGCTGGAATCTTATTAAAAGTGGGAGCATACAGCCTTATTCGGATCAATATGGAATTATTACCCCATACCAACTCCATAAGGACCCTAACTTCTCCTTGGTTGATGATAGTAGGAACTATTCAAATAATCCGTTAAGTTGAGGGCTGGCCATGCCCGATTTTGCTGCCTTAACCGAAAAGAGGGGACGTCTTGGACATTGGAGAGGTGATCGCATGGACACCAAGTTGCGAGACATTGAATACATAACACTTTCAGAGAGGGAGAGATAGGCCCTTAAAGTGTTGGAATGAGACAATAAGACATGAGCTTTCTTTTTCTAGTTAAATGCGAATATGCACACGAATTGAACTCAATGACCATCAGGAATAAGAATCATGTAGACATCCCCACTTAATGTGGGAAAAGGCTTGGTTTTGGTTTGGTACGTTTCCCTCTTATGATACATTTGTGTCCCATAGCGTGTCAGAGCCCCTGAATCGGTTGCTTGAACCGGTTTCGTCTCTTACTACCAAGAGATCCAACTAATCTGAAAGAGGAGAGTTGCAACACAACGATTTCAGTTCAATAAATAAATAACAACGTAAGCTCATCAAAAGTAGGTATTTCCTACTAACTAACTGATGAGAGAGAGAGAGAGAGAGAGAAATGGCATATTAACTTCAAACTGGTACAAACGGATTGAGGTGTCCGAAAGTACAGGAACCAAGCAAAGCAACCCATAAACCCTAGGGTTTAACTTTACGATCCTGAGAGACTGATTCTGAGTGAAAATCCATAACTTTCAACTGTGAATGAAGGATGGGAATATAACGAGTACTGACCTTATCCCAGGAAGCCTCCGGATCTAATAATTTCGCAAATTTGAAAGGCGATACGTGGCCGTTCTGATCCCGCCGTTTCTTTTCACCCTTCGCAGATTTACTCGCTTTCATTCTCACCCAATTTTTTTCGCGAGACACACACACAAAGAGAGAGAGAGAGAGACAAACGATTGTCCGATCGATTGGAGGAATAGCTCTAACTACTGTTAGTTCTCCCCTCCGTCCTAGAATAGGAAAAACGACGGAGGGAAGAAGACCAAGACAGACAAGGGAAAGTTCGGAACTTGACACAGGAAAAGGAATTTCCGGAAGAGGAAAACGAAGAGCACACGGTGGATGGCCTTCATGGAATACTTTTCGTGTTATGGTCTATCTTCGGTTCGAGAATATCCTATCCAAATAGATCTATTCTATTATGAGAACAAGTTTATGTTAGAACACTTACAAAATGGCATATAAAAACAGTCTCAATCATTCATCTCGCTAAATAAATAATTGAGATTTAAATTAAAGAACAACAAATATTTAGGCCTAAATTCGGCAGTACAAACAGCTAGTTCTGATTTTATTTGTAAGTTTTTTCTTATCGGCGAATATTAAGGCTTCTTAAAGAATTGAAACCCATGGTTTCAAATCGGTATACTCGAAATTGGTCATGTCTAATCATAAGAAAATTATATAATATAACATGAGTTTTCAAATTTAATTTTATTATAATAGAAGATTATGGTGATTGGCTACCCCGCTTAGTGTGGAAGAAAGCTGTGGGTACTCTTGTTATTTCTCCTTAAAACTTGAATAGTTTCATTGGCTAGTATGGAACTAGAGCTAGTAGACTACCCAATCGAACGAAACAACTTTTGTGCATCTCTAGATTTGTTTTCAAAAGTAGATTTAATTGCTACCCAAACAAATTATCTTTCCAGGAACGGCTTGCCATTCTTTTTATAAGCCGAGTTGAATTAGAGGGATTTCCACAAATGGCAAAATAAAATCACTCTTAGCTTAAGTAAAGCCAGCTTCTATGTGAAAATGCTAAAGAAAACTGGCCATTTTACTTTAGAAGCTCAAGCAGTAGTTTTTGCCTAAGATCTCACACAAGACAAAGAAGGAAACTACATGGCAGATGCCTTTAACTCTTCATGGCTGGTTCCAAACCATCAATTCCAGTTATCTCCAAACCACCAATTCCAGTTTTCCTAGAACTAGGAATAGGAACTGCACCAATACATGGCCAGTTCTAGCTCTAGTTTGAAACCATCGGTTTTGGTTTGAATCTTAAACCACCTAAAACCATAAACATATAATTAAAGTTAAAAGACAAACCAACAGTTTGGAACCGGATTCGATCTAATCGATTCTAGTTCTTGGCCTGATTGGATTCTGGTTGAGATTACCCGACCGGTTCCAAACCGGCCATGTCAACCCTTAACCTTCCGTTGGCAACACAATATTAGGAGCCACCTCCTAACCAAGTCCGTCCCCAAATACTCGAGCACAATTACCTTGTGGGCAGGTAATTACACTACAAAAATATTGTTTAGCAAGCTTTTACCAGTTGAACATATGATGTTTAGGTCATGCTTATATGGCTTAACATCCCAAACACGAAAGAGCCCAGCACAAGACAATTGAGATTAACTCTACAAACAGCTATTTTTCTTCTAATACAATGGGGAGGCTCGAACCCAGATCCACGCCACCGGTGTGGAACTCATGAGGGGCTAGGTTCATTTACCGCTATATGAAAAAAAAAAAGGTTTTAAAAGAAAAAAGTTGAGGTTCCACGTTTTATGGTTTACCTCTCACATCCCATCAATTTTTATTAAATATATAGAAATCATATTAACACAATGTTTATTAAAGCATAATTTTTATTTATAAAAATGCAGAATTCATTGTTTTATTATTTAGTAAGCCGATTCTACTGTTAAATTCGGAAAGATGGATTTTATCGCATCATTTTGCCTTTTAAAACCTTCGAGCACCTTGCTTACCCTCTTTATGGGTCCAACGAAGGCTGGGCTGTCCCGGGCCTTGCAGGGTCGGGTACGAATCCACGACTACGAGGTGGAACCCAGCATATCCGATCTTGTTAATCAACGTTCCTTATTTTCAATTATTTACGAATCGCTACCCTCTTTTTCTCCAATTTTTCGAATTCCAGTGTGGTTCTCCTCTTTTCCCCCGAGTATAAATAATCACAGCTCCTTCCGTTCCCGGGAATTCCCTCTCGGGAGTTGCTTCCCGAGCTAGCCTTCTTGAGATCCGACGCAAAATCTATTCGTCTTGTCGTTCTGATGCTCTCCTTTTCTCCCGATCGCCGTCCTTCATCGTCGGCTTCTCTTTTTTCTGGTTTTGATCGATGATTAGAAGGTTAAGGTTTCGCGGTCGAGATGACGTCCAAGGAGCAGAAAAAGGGGTTCTTCGCGTCCATCGCATCCAGCATCTCCAATTTCGGCAACGCGGTGCATAAATCTGTCAACGGGTACTCTCTCTCTCTTCGGCTTTTGTGTCATTCTTGCCGATTTTGTTGTCTAATGCAGTTTTATATAAGAATTATCTCTCTCTCTCTCTGTGCTGATTTGCTTCGGTTCGTGTGTTCTTCTTGCCGATTTTTGTTCTGTTGCATCCTTCGAGGGGATCATATCGTTGGAACGAGCATTCTGTAGTTAGGACATTCCTGTTGGTGTTTATATCTGAATAACGTAAAATTCTTGCTCTTCCGGATGATCTACTATGCTGATGGAGGTTGGAGCAAAAAGGAGGTTGCGTAAATTTGTGGCAGTTATGTCTCAAGATGAATACACAGAGAAACGTGACATAGAGCGGAAATCGAAGTTTGCCAACGGCGAAGACCGATTTGAAACTAAGTGATTAGAAAGAATTGCGTCCTCTTTGTGTTACTGCAGATATTTTGAACCGAGATGGATGAAAATGTATAAGCAATAAATGCTGATATAGTTGGAAGATATGCAATGCATCAATACGTCAATGCTCCAGTAGATGTAGTCAAAGTTGGCACTTGGTGTTGAAGCAGTGAACGGCGAGAAGATTAAGTCAGTGGCTAAACGGTGCTAGTCACTTTAGTGAAGAACGCTAAGAGACGGATAAAGTTACTAGTTTTAAAGTTCATAACAGGAATAAAATTGTGATTGTAGGGTGAAGTTTAATCGTGTGAGTGCGACATGTAGTGATAAATCAGCGTTTTAGCTACAAAGGTTCCTGCTTCACGTGAAGCCTTTTTGCATTATACAAATGCAATCCCTTTTCCTCCATGTAATTTCGTTTGACATTGTTGCTTTTGTGGTGTAATCCTTGAAACTGTCTGGAGTTTCCTGGTGGTGCTGTTCCTCTGAAGATGCCAAGTAGGCCATCATTTACTTGCTTAAGTTATATCTGATGCTGTGAGCATTTTTAAGTCATAGTTTTGCAACATCTTATTTAAACTAATCACTGCAGCAATTCTCTGGTTTCTACATCTCTGCCAGTCGATTTTATTCTTGGATTTTTTTTTATGTGAACGTGTTTTAGCATGGTGAAGAATTCATGCTTTGGAAAAATATTATCTTATGGTTGCCGTGGTCATGTTCAACCATCACTTTGCCTTTTGATCCTCGTATTTTTTACAGTGTTCTTGTCTACTTGAGAATGCTTTCAGTTTCTGGACTCTTGTTGATAGCTTATGCTTATGTACATGCACATGTTATTCTCTTAGGTTTCTTGGTTATGAAGGACTGGAGGTCGTAAATCCTGAAGGTGGTAAAGAAGATGCAGAGGAGGAAGCTCAAAGAGGGAGATGGAAGCAAGAGGTCATTATTGTTATTATGTTCATCATTGTTTCTTTTCCTTTTCATTTTGTTCCTTGCGTTGTTCAAAACTTGAACTGGTGGATCAATAGTCAGTGTTTCTGCAATGTTTGCATGATTGTAGCTTAAACTACTATTTATAGAGAAACATGAAACACATACTTGTATTGTTTACTACTGGTCAAGTGTGGCCATATGTATAAATGCTATACAATCAGAAACCATGAACAGTAGAAGGTTCCATCGATACATGCTACACATGTTCAGATGGATATAGAAAATTAACCATGACAAATAGAAGGTTCTCTCTCTCTCTCTCTCTCTCTCTCCCCCCGTGAGTAAATGCTTTCCAGAACATATCTTTTAGTGGGCACTGCTAATTTGACCGATTTGACTCTTGATGTCCACTAAGAATGCTAAGGATGCATATGCAGGCGTTGTTGACCACAATTAACAACGTAGATAATACTCTAACTACTCCGTATCATTATGTTTTTTTAATGTTTTCTGATGTCTTCTCTTTCTGTGAGATGTTTGATGGAGATGGAGGGTTATCAAGACTCATTTCTTTTGTGTGAATGAAGATTTTAGGATTCTGCACGGACTGAGATCAATCATCTCTCCTTGGGGATTTGACATTAATCCTCTCATACCTACTAATTGGTGGACCTGAGATGCATTTCCTCTAGCTCCAGAATAGGACATTATATGGGCTGGATTAAAAGGAGCAGTCATCTTAAAATTAAGACTCGTTCTTGTCACCAAAAGTGATTCCTCTATAGGGATAGCCTAAGATGCTCTAGTTACAATTTTGTCTGCCCAATAACCAATTTGGTTCCAAGGTAAAGAATTCCATACATGGGCATTGGTTTCTGGGTCCCTGATGCTACTTTTGCCGCCTGCATGTGTGCGTGCATGTGTGTGCACTGTAGTGTTTGTTTCCTTGAATTCTTTCATAATCTGGTTCTATAATTAGAATCAAATTTTGTTTGCACATCTTGGTAGACTCTTTGCTGTTGATATAAACCTTAAGCACTAAATAGACAAGTTACTTTATAGGAGCGTGATGGTTACTGGAAGATGATGCAGAAGTATATTGGTTCAGATGTTACCTCGATGGTAACACTTCCAGTTATCATTTTTGAGCCGATGACAATGATCCAGAAAATTTAAGAGGTGAGTATTTGCTGGTTTTGAACTGGATGGCATCTCTAAGACTAGAAGGGGTTCTCTTCTAGTTTTTGTTGATTATGTCAATACATTTATTCCTTTCTGCATTTAATTTTCATGTTACAGTTGATGGAGTATTGCAGCTTGTTGGATCAAGCGGATGAATGTGAAGATCCTTATATGCGATTGGTCTATGCTTGTAAGTGTGATATCCTCGTGTTTTCTTTTCTTTTCCTTTGAAATATTTTGCTTAGTAGTTTTCTGAAACAAATTCCTTACTTACCAGCATCATGGGCAATTTCTGTTTACTATGCCTACCAGCGCACCTGGAAACCTTTTAATCCCATCCTTGGAGAAACTTATGAAATGATTAATCATGGAGGAATGACATTCATAGCAGAGCAGGTTTGTCATCCTGCATCCTTGTCTTCCTCTTACCGTCTTCCTTATCTGTTATATTGCACGGGTATAAAAGCACACATACTAGGTGTGGCAAAGTTATGAACAGTACAAGACTTTAATTTTCAGAACTTATATCATGTTATATAACTTGTAAGCACATCAAAATATAAATATACAAATTAACTTGAGTGTAATTACAAGCTTTTAGGTTGAGGATACATGACAATTGAATAAAGATGGATAATTTGTGTTGTGACTACTGTCATTAGGCAAGTCTAGAAATCGGATGGTGTTGGTTGTGTGCTTGTTCATTGCAATGTTGTCAATCATATATGATAGAAAGCCTGCAAAAAGCTAGCCAAAATCAGTAGAGAAAGAATCATAAGTAGATGATGTTAGCACTTTGATGTTAGTAATGTATAAATAATTGATAGATATGGTGGTTCCTTTTGATTATTCAACTCTTTGCATTGTTGTATACATGCACCCTTACATACATATATATATATATACATACATATATATATATATATATATATACATACATATATATATATATACATATATACATATATATATACATATATACATATATATATATATACATATATACATATATATATATATATACATATATATATATATATACACACACACGTACTGTACACACTACACAGTACACACAAACAGAGCATCATCCTTGTGAGGTGACTTACGAACTTATGAACATATTGCATTGAACAGGTAAACCATCATCCTCCTATGAGTGCTGCACATGCTGAAAATGAACACTTTTCTTATGACGTAACATCCAAGTTGAAGACAAAATTTCTGGGGAACTCAGTAGATGTCTACCCCGTTGGAAGGTAAAAGCTATATGCCCACTTCCTCCTATACATTGTCAGACTCCTACTTAGTGCTGCTACCTGAAATGCCATGTGACCTATTATTCTTTTCATTTTTAGTTGTCATATTCTTTTTGTTAAAAAACATGGACCAGGTGTTAACTCCGATAAGTGTAACAACAAATGGAAGGAACAAAAAGATAAACTAGTGCAGATTAAGACCAAATTTGCTATGAAGGAAACATTTACGTCCTGTTCTATGGAAAGAAGATAAGGATTAAGAAATTTCTTCCCTGTTTGCCACTTGATTCATTGACCTCGAAGGGAAGAATTAGTCAGCGTTGATGTGGTTGCTGATTGGTCCATGTGTCTTCTAGTTGTTTTTTGATATATTTTTCAAAAGAATGGAGGATACCTACAAAGATGTAGGACTGATATAATAAGTACTGCCCCAATGATATTTTTCGTTTCATAAAACCATGAATAAAGTACGTATGATGCACTCCCTCATTTTAATTCCATGTTATGTGATTGACCTGAGACTGGGTGTATCTCCCTATACATACTTTATATGCATATCATTTGAATAGATATCCACTTTGTTTATTGTTTGATTTTTTTCTGCATTTACTTAATGATATGTAAGTGAGCAAATACCTATATATTAGTCCAGTACAAACAGTAAAAGCCCAAAATTTTCTGAAGGTAAAAAAGTACATTTTTTTATCATTCTGTGTACAAATAGAAATCTGAGAACTTATGAACCACTCCAAGTTACATGGTAATATCATGTATTTGTTTCCGCTTAGGATTTTTAAAAGTTATGTTTTAACATGCTATTAGTCTTGAAAGACCAGGGAAAAATCTTCCGTATGTTTGTTGCGATATGCAATTTCTTTTATGGGCATCACTTACCATAAGTGGGCAACGTGAAAGTTTCTCTGCGTGTTGTAATTGGAGTTAGTTCGGTTCATAATGTCTGAGGTTAAACGTTTTCAGGGTACTTGGTTTTTTCTATTCGGGTTTTCTAATAAAAGGTTCCTATTTCTTGTTAAAAAGGTTATGACTTTTATTGTGACCTGCTATTTATTGGGGACCTGACAGATACAGGTAAGAACGCTTTTTAAACACTGCGACTACTGTTTTACTATGTAAAAGAGTAGACACAATACAAACCATTGATAAACGATACAAAGGAGTTTACAGATTTTAAAAGCTTATAAGTGTTTTTCTTGTGTAAGTATCATGTGCAACTGACAATTTTTTGGGTTTATACAAACTTTTGGAGATATTGCAAATAAAATCACATTAATTACCATTTATAACTTGGTTACTAGTTAAGGCATGACTTCTGTCTTCCACATTAGCAATTGTTTCTATTTGCAATTTGCATGCGAGGATCCTCCTTTTCATCATGGAAAGGAAGTTATCAATTTCCACGTTTATTTCTTCTCAAATAAATTGGTATAAGTGGAACCCATTGTTCACTATCAGTTGCCTTCCATTAATATATTTCTAGTTTATATGATGAGTTATCAAGAGATGTCGGGCTTTCCCTTTCTCTCTTCTTTTTCGTCAATGTGGAGAAAAAGTCTGTTATTTGGGTTGTCAGTGAGTAAATATTGTGTATTGAACTCTGTTTAGCTGACCTCAAGAGAAAACCCTATTGGACTTTGAACCCTCTAAATGGAGTCCCATCTTCAGCCTTGCCCGCACAAACTCACAAGCTGCGATACATAAGGGTTTACCTCTTTACCTGGAGCTTGGAGTCCTCATAGGCAGTTCCACACAGTTTTATGCATGTTCCATGAAAGGAAAAACAAAACTTCACATTCTAATCTTTTTATTGTAATAATTCCAAATTCATTGTATGCAGGACACGTGTAACACTGAAGAAAGCTGGTGTAGTTCTAGATCTAGTGCCACCACCAACCAAAGTTAACAATCTCATATTTGGACGAACTTGGGTTGATTCACCAGGGGAGATGATCATGACAAATTTGACAACTGGGGACAAAGCAGTCCTTTATTTTTCAAACATGTGGATGGTTTGGGTATGTTCAAGAGTGTTTATATTTTAAATATCAAAGTCAACTTGGAAGAGTTGCTCAACACAGGCCTTGATGTAGCCTTTTCAGATTTCCTTAGGGTTCTTTGTACATTTTCTTTTTTGTTTCTGGTACAGGTTTGTGAATATAGAAGTCAGACTTTTGTTTCTCATTTTCTGATAAGTTCCTTAGTGGCTTGGGGCTCACTGGGGTTGGTATCTGATTGCAGTGCTGGTCGTTATGAAGTGGATGGCTATGTCTATAACACTGATGAGGAACCTAAAATTTTGATTACTGGGAAATGGAATGAGTCTAGGAGTTATCAGCACTGTGACCTAGAAGGAGAGCCTCTTCCTGGCACAGGACTGAAAGAGGTAAACTTGTTATCTGCATTTTTTTCATTCAGATGGTTGCATTTCACTGCATTCCTTGGGTAGACTGCCTCTTGTTTCTCTCTATGATGACATCTCGGACACATTACTAAGAATTCATTGAAGCAACATTTCTATTTGAATATGCTCTCAGCTAGAAAGTCAGTCGTGTTTTTGCCAGTTAAGTGTCTTTGGGAAAAACTAAGAATTCATGAAAGCAACATTTCTATTCGAATATGCTGTCAGCTATAAAGAGAGTCTTGTTTCCGCCAGTTAACTGTCTTGGGTTCTCTCACCTTGGGTTCATTACATAACAAACAAACAACAACAACAACTAAGCCTTTTCCCATACTAGACGGGGTTGGCTACATGGATTCTTTGTTTCCACAGATCCCTTTCGTATGCCATGTTAGCAGTTAACTCACAATAAGCTAGATCATTCTTTATTGTTTCTTTCCAACACTTTTGTGGTCGTCCTCTAGCTCTTTTAATACTTTCCAAATTTAGTTTTTCATACCTTCTTACAGGTTCTTCTTTTGATCTTCTTTCTATATGTTCAAACCATCTTAAACGATATTCTCTCATTTTATCCTCTATTGGTGCCACTCCTAATTTGTTTCTAATAACCTCATTATGTATACGGTCTTTTCTTGTATGACCACTCATCCATCTCAACATCTTCATTTCTGTCACAGATATCTTTTGTACATGTTGATGATTAACTCCCCAACACTCAGAACCATAAAACATGGCAGGTCTAATTGCTGCTCTATAATATTTACCTTTTAACTTTAATGGTATCTTCTTATCACAAAGAATACCTGATGCTCCTCTCCATTTTAACCAACCAGCATTAATTCTATGTGTAACATCTCCATCAATTCTTCCATCACTATGAAAAATTGACCCTAGGTATTTAAAACTTTCCTTTTGGGGGAACTTGGGTTCATTACATGTTTGAGTCAAATCTCCTCAGAAAAATCTGGGCTTACTCAGGGTTGTTGCTAAATATGTTACAGGTATGGAGAGTTGCAGAAGCTCCAGCAAATGACAAATTTCAGTATACATATTTTGCACATAAAATTAACAGTTTTGACACTGCACCAAAGAATCTGCTTGACTCAGATTCCAGATTACGTCCTGACCGCTATGCTCTTGAAATGGGTGACTTATCAAAAGCCGGTGCAGAGAAAAGCTGGTACGATACATGTCATGGTCTCTTTATTGCTACTCTCTGTGATGCTCAGCCCTCCTCTTAAAGTAAAGGATAACATGTCCTATTCATATTCATATAACTTATATGTGCAATTTGAAACCCGAAACGTTGAAGACTCGGGCTACCAATGTTTCTTGATGGTTTCTTTTCTTTTCCTTTTTCCTTTTTTTTTTTTTTTGGGGGGGGGGAGAGGTGGTTAGGGGCTGAATCTCTAGGGTTACATTAGAATCCTCGTTGGAAAGGTATGCCCATTCTATCCTTCTATCCGCCAGGTAATCCGACGATAATTCCGAAGGTGTAGACTCCCATATATGCAATCCTACTGGTAGATCAAGGCTTTATCTTGTGAACATGTCCGCACATCGATTGCCTTCATGAAGAGTATGTTCATACTGCACCTCCCACTCCCTATGTAGGACTGGTACAATTCTCTTGTACTACTGATGCCGCTTTGTGTCTTAATTCCTTTCAGTAAGTTGATGAGAGCTTTGGGCTCTGACTCAATAACAACCTTCTCTAACGCATTTTTTTCCGGTGGTCTTTTATTCTACATGTTTTTGACTGCTTCTGTGACCAATTTCTTCATTATTATCAAGGACCCTTTCCATCATTGAACTAGAAAAATCCTCTGTATGCTTCCGGGGAATCATTAAACTGATATGCTTGTTGGGAAATATTTCATACTTCCATTAATTTTTCCAATTCACTCTACCTGTGTCATCTTCTAACACGTTCAAATAATGCGCTAAAGAATGTGGTGGATCATTTGTATCTTCCATTTTGTTTCTGTACAGTATCCCAAGCATGTCTGCTAATTCTTTGGTAAAGATCATTGTCACAACTTCAGATTATGCTTATCCAGATACTGATTAGATATTTTCTGTTATGAGCATGCTTTGATACTTTGATATCGTATTGTTTTAGTCTGGAAGAGAGGCAAAGAGCTGAAAAGAAGATCAGGGATGCTAATAACAACAAATTTACTTCAAGATGGTTTAGCCTAACTGGAGAGGTTACTCAAACTCCTTGGGGAGAATTGGAAGTTTACGAGTACAATGGAAAATACAGAGAACACCGTGCTGCAATTGAGCTCTCAGGCGGTAGAAGTGGATGTGAAATCAACTGAGTTCAACCCATGGCAGTATGGTAACTTATCTGTGTGATAAGTGTAATTTTTGTATGTATTTTCTCTTTTCCCAATTACCATCGAGTACTTATTTTTTTGTTTTCCCTACTTTATTAATGGTAGTTGGAGCAATATTTGTCATTTTTCTTGTGGTAAGTAACTTGGTAGAGGGTTATAATTGGGTGAAATTGTATTAGCGTATTTCTGAATCAAGAATTCTTAGGAACTTTTATTGTCATGTGTCCTTCTATGTAGTATGATGTCATGAGTCTTTCCCCCTTTCTTTTTCTTTTACTTGGACCTGGTAGTGGATCTGAGTTTCACTAACTTGTTGCTGATTAAAGTTGAAATATATCCTCTTACTGGGGATCAAAACATATAGCGATTCTCTTAAGTGTAAGGAAAATCATCGAAAAACTTTTATGTAGTTCAAACCAACTCAAGTCTTTTTTCCACACTAAGTGGGATGAAGTATATGGATTCTGAGTTGCCAGAGTCCAATCCTTTAGTTGCTCTAGAGTTTGATAATGTGCCATATTAGCAATTTAAATCCATAAAAGAAAGGTCATACAATATAATCTCTTTATGATGCTTTAGAGCCTTCTCGGCCTCTTTTAAAAGTGTTTCTTCATTGTGTCACCTCTTCAAATGTCTAAACCACTTTAGTTGTGTTTCTCTCGTTTATCTTCTACCTAGCCCCCTTTATGTAAATGGTTTGTCATACTTTGGTCATTACTGGGATAGTATCCAATTGTTGTTGAAAACCTTTTTCTTGTTTGTTTTCTTTTTTGCTACAAGAGGAGGCCGAAGCCTAACACACCTACACATGCACCTTCCTTGGAGTTGAACTCCCAACCAGCAGCAACAGCTCTACAGCGCCCTTCGAGCTAACGCTCTCGGTGCTCTTGTTTGTTTACCAGAAAATGGACTACATGGACATTAAAGAGCAAAACGGACATGCCCTGAAGGAAAACACTCTTGGGAGGCAAGACTTGCGTTCCCAACAGCCTAAAACTTTGAAGGATGAACCTTTGTTGCGGGGGCTGTGTTGAATGTTGGTTTGTGTGTATATAAGTATCCACTGATTCCTGTTTAGCAGACGATTCTCACCCTCATGATGCTAGCTCCCTCGAGCTCTTAATGTCTGCAGTCTGCTTGACAATAGAAAAAAGAACCTTATCCTGGTATTGAACTTCTGTAAGTATTTTTGTAGACGTGAAATACAAGTCTGTCTCATCCGAAATACAGGTTCGCCTCACCCCAAAAAGATTCCTGAGTGTGTTATTGACCAGGTGCCCACCCTGGTACTGAACTTCTGACGTTTTCTCAGAGAGTGCAAACCCTAGCTTTGGTGCTTACTACCCACGGACAAAATATCAGAAACACATTATTTGCATTGCACCAATACAAAATTCGACTCTTTATCTAAAATTTTATTGCCCCTACACAACTTGAGCTTTCTCTTCTCATCCTCTCAAAAAGAGAATGGATACCCTTTCATGTAGAAAAAGAAAAGAAGGTTGGATCAGGTGATCCGGAAGATCATGATCATGCAGAACTGAAAGACGTTATTCATGTTCTTCTAACATACCTAGCACCAATGTTGACATCATTTTGGTGGATCTAGAAATTCTTTTAGGGCGACTCTTCCACAGAACTGTTCAGGGTGGGGCATATTATAGCTCATGGGTTAAACCGAGGCCTACAACCCTTTTCTCTGGAGTGTATGTAATGCATGTTATTTAGGCTAAAATGACACAAATTATGTGCAATTTGGAGGTAGATATCATGATCTCTTAGATCACCTGATCTGTGGTCGTCGAAGGGGACGTTAGGGAAGTCATACCCAATTCATAAGGACACTTTAGTAATCTACGTTTAGAAAGTGAAGAGAACCACTCATTTACCGTTGGATTTTCAACTATGATGGGCTCTCTCGTGTTGTCACCAGGAATCTTGGCCTGTGGCCCTTGTTTTTCAATAATTGGTTTCGTATTAAATTAATCTTTTGCATGATCAACTAAGCTGGCAACGATGGTCCCATTAACATCTCTTGTACAGCAAGCAGACGCTCCGATCATTGCACGATCTTGATTAATCCACCCAAACATATAAAGTTTCTGGACGTAAAAATCTAGCAGGTTGGCGATGAAAATGTGACACAAAATGTTCTCTATGCTGTACTATATATATGTGTGTGTGAGTGAGTGAGAGAGAGACTCTTTTTACAGAAAATAACCTGATAACAACAATCAAAAACATTTTAGAAGTAACTCACATGGGGTAATAACGCCATGAGAGTTATAGACTTTCTATTTGTCTAATATGTGTGTATATATATATATACATGCGCACGCAGACACACACACAGAAAGTAACTTCTTAGATGTGTTCAGAATGTTAAAAAACCTCGAAATCAACTGTATGTATATCTTTTGATGTAAGGAAAAGCTAAGGATTTATTTTAGATGTTATAAAATATGCCTATTTATAAAAAATGGTGTTGATAAACAATTCTAAAACCTTTGGCTTGAAGAACACTTTTGTGTGGTTAATTTTTTTCATAAGTTTCACCCATGTGGACATCAATTGCGGGGCTGGCACTTTCCTACATGGCAGAGAAAGAGCTCGGGTCGTGTTTGAGTGACCTGTTCTTCAGACTGTAAGCGACACGACCCGATCTTCAATTCTTGAGGGGCAGCTTCATAAGCGGAGGTGGGTGTGAATGGCCATTATGGAAGGGATGATTCTGGCCGAAAGGGTGTGGGCCATCCCCCCACATTGTGGGTGACATCAAGCATGGTCCCACCCACCGGTATCAATTTTGGCTGCAAATGGTTTTGGACCCATTCTGATCTCAAATGTCGTGATCTGGACCGTGCAGAAGACGGGTCAGATAGGCATATCCAACTTGTTTTTAGTGCTTCCGTAGTTTTATCTGACCATCACTGCAGTTTGTTGGGTGGATATGGACCCGACCCAATGTCCAGAACAGTGATCATCTACTGGTCGGGCTGGATGCATCGGTTTGGATATGTGGAGCAGGTTTGATGAATCCAAATCCAGCCGACATCAAAAATTTTGAAGGTAACACCATTTACACATCAGGGAAGGTGTGTACAACACAAGATGACATATCTCTATATATAAGATTTGTATTAATACCAAAACATTGATCGGTAATTTAATGGAGGTGATATATAGTGTGTTTCATAGAAAGATTCACATTTTATGTTTACAAGAGACAAAGTGGATTGGAGAAAAAGCAAAGGAGATTGAGAATAAATGTTTTAAATTATGGTACTCAAAAAAAGAAAATGCTTGAAATGGAGTTGGTATTATTATAAATAAAGATTTAAAGGATAGTGTAGTGGACATACTACAATACGGTGACCGAATTATGATGGTGAAATTGGTGTTAGGAGTAGAAGCTTTGAATATAATTTGTGCTTATACACCCAAGTAGGATTAAAAGATAATATAAAGAAGGTTTTTCTAGGAGGAGTTAGATAAAATAATTCAAAGAATTTCATAAAGGGAGTTGATTTGTTTAAGAGACTTAAATAAATATATCGGTAAAGATATATTAGGATATCAAGGTATTCATGGAAACTATGGTTTTGGGGATATAAATGAGGAGGATAAGGAGATTTTAAATTTTGCTATGGCTTTTAACCTCTTTATAGCCAATACAATTTTAAAAAAATGAGATAAACATTTAATTACTTATAAGAGTGACTTATCATAAAAACAAATTGATTATTTCTTTTGTAGGAAAAAAGATAGATCATGTTGTAAAGATTGCAAGGTAATTTCAGGAGAAAACTTAACTACTCAATATCGACTTTTAGTAATGTATTTGTAAATAAAAAAGTGGACAAAGAAGAATATAGTGCATAGAGCTATTCAGTCTAGATGATGGAACCTCAAATGTGAGAAAGCAAATATATTTAAATATAAGGTTCTTCAAGGATATGCTTCAAATTCTATAGGTACACCTTATGATGTGTGAAATAATATGGCTATACATATTAGGAAAGTGGAAAAAGATGTGTTGGTCATATCTAAGAGAGGTGTACCAGCACAAAAAGAAGCTTGGTAGCAGAGTGAAGTGGTGCAAGATAAAATCAAGATGAAGAATGCATGTTACAAATTGTATTATGCTAATAAGACTAATGAAACTTTGAAAGCTTATAGAAAAATAAAGAAAGAAGTGAAAAGGGCGTTATTGAAGCAAAAGCCAAAATTTAGGAGGATTTATATAAAAAACTTAATTCAGAAGAAAATGAAACAAATATTTTTAGGATAGCTAAGGTTAGAGATAAGAAAATTAAGGTCATACTTTTGTTAGATGCATCAAAGATGAGGATGAGAAGATTTTAGAAGTGAATGATGATATCAAAAATAGATGGAAATTTTTTAATATAAGCTTTTCAATAGAAATATAGATTTTACTGTTAGCTTAGGTTAGTTAGCCAAATAAAAAAAGTATATAAACCATAATTTCTATCTATGTATTCAAAAGAATGAAGTCAAATATGTTCTTAAATATATGAAGGTTAGTAAATATGTAGGACCAAACAATATTGTTATAAAAGTATGAAAAATCCTAGGAGAAGTGGGGCTCACTAGACTATTTAATGGAATATGGAGAACCCAAAAGATTCTCGAGAAATAGAGAATGAGTACACTTATAATCATATAACAAGTGAGATATTCATAGTTATTCGAATTATCGAGGTATCAAGTTAATGAGTCATACTATGAAATTATAGGAAATAATTATCGAATATAGGTTAAGACAGGTATCGAGTACAACAAAGAACCAATTTGGATTCATGCTTGACAGATCTACTATTGAAGCGATTCACCTATTGAGACATCTTATATAACATTTTAGAGCAAAAAAAGAAGAACATTCACATGATATTTATTGATTTAGAAAAAGCTTATGATAGGGTACCAAGAGATGTTCCTTGAAGAACCTTAAAAAAGAGAGGTATAAATAAATCTTAATAAAGACATGTACGATTATGCAAAAACTTGTGTGAGGATTCATGAAAGAATGATAGACTCCTTTGAAGTTAATATTGTGTTACATCAGGGATCAACTTTAAGTTCATATTTATTTATATTGGTTATTAATGAGTTAACAAAACACATTCCAGATAAAGTACTTTAGTGTATGTTATTTGCAAATGATATTATGTTAGTGGATGAGTCTAAGAAGAAATTAAAGAAATATTATAAAGTAAAGGCTTCTCACTTAGTATAACAAAGACATAATATATTAAATATAAGTTTGATCATTTAGGTACTTTAAAGGACATAAAAATTAAGATTGACAAACAATGCATCCCTCACAAGGAAAGTTTTAAATACCTAGGGTCAATTTTTCAAAGTGATGAAAAATTGATGGAGATATTATGCATAGAATTAACATCGATTGGTTAAAATGGAGAGGGGCATCAGGTATTTTGTGTGATAATAAGATACTATTAAAACTAAAAGATAAATATTATAGAACAACAATTAGACCGGCAATGTTTTATAGTTCTGAGTGTTGTTAAGTTAATTATTAAAAAGTGTAAAAGATGTCTCTAGCAAAAATGAAGATGTGGAGATGGATGAGTGGTCACACAAGAAAAGACGGTATACATAATGAGGTTATTAGAAACCAATTGAGAGTAACATCAATAGAGTCATTTAAGATGGTTTGGACATATAGAAAAATAATCAAAGGACCCTCCCGAAAGAAGATGACAACAAAAGTGTTAGTAAGAAACTATAAAGAATAAGCTAGTTTATATTGAGTTAACTGCTAGCACGACACATGATAGGGATATATAGAAACACATAATCCATATAGCCAATTCTATCTAGTATGGAAAAAGGCTTATTTTATATATATATATATATATATATATATATATATATATATATATATATATATATATATATATATGTTCATGATGTTCATGATGCCAAAAACATGAAGTGGTGGTAAAGAATTAAACGTGAAACTAGATACAACAACAACAACAACAACTAAGCCTTTTCCCATACTAGACGGGGTCGGCTACATGGATTCTTTGTTTCCACAGATCCCTATCATGTGCCATGTTATCAGTTAACTCACAATAAGCTAGATCATTCTTTATTGTTTCTTTCCAGCACTTTTGTGGTCGTCCTCTACCTCTTTTAATACTTTCCAAATTTAGTTTTTCTAACCTTCTTATAGGTTCTTCTTTTGATCTTCTTTCTATATGTCCAAACCATCTTAAACGATGTTCTCTCATTTTATCCTCTATTGGTGCCACTCCTAATTTGTTTCTAATAACCTCATTATGTATACGGTCTTTTCTTGTATGACCACTCATCCATCTCAACATCTTCATTTCTGTCACAAACATCTTTTGTATATGTTGATGATTAGCTGTCCAACACTCAGAAACATAAAACATGGCAGGCCTAATTGCTGCTCTATAATATTTACCTTTTAATTTTAATGGTATCTTCTTATCACAAAGAATACCTGATGCTCCTCTCCATTTTAACCAATCAGCATTAATTCTATGTATAACATCTCCATCAATTCTTCCATCACTTTGAAAAATTGACCCTAGATATTTAAAACTTTCCTTTTGGGGAATGCAATGTGTGCCAATTTTAATTTCTATGTCCTCTGAAGTAGCCAAATGATCAAACTTACATTCCATATATTTTGTCTTTGTTCTACTAAGTCGGAGGCCTTTGTTTTCTAATGTTTCTCTCCATAGTTCCAATTTTCTATTAACTTTTTCCTTAGACTCCTCCACTAATACAATGTCATCTGCAAATAACATACACCAAGGTACTTCATCTTGAATATGTTTTGTTAACTCATCCATCACCATTATAAATAAGTATGGACTTAAAGTTGATCCTTGATGTAACCCAATATTAACTTCAAAGAAGTCTGTCGTTCCTTCATGAGTCCTCACACATGTTTTTGCACCATCATACATGTCTCTTATAAGGTTAATATATGTCAATGGGATACCTCTTTTTTCCAAAGTTCTCCAAAGAACCTTCCTCGGTACCCTATCATAAGCTTTTTCTAGATCAATAAATATCATGTGAAGGTCTTTCTTTTTTGCTCTAAAATGTTCCATAAGACGTCTCAAAAGGTGAATCGCTTCAATAGTAGATCTACCTAGCATAAATCCAAATTGGTTCTCTGTTGTACTTGATACTTGTCTTAACCTACGTTCGATAATTCTTTTCCATAATTTCATAGTATGACTCATTAACTTGATACCTCAATAATTTGCACAATTTTGAATGTCTCCCTTGTTCTTATATACGGGTATAAGTGTACTTGCTCTCCATTCCTCGGGCATCTTTTAGTTTTTCCATATTTCATTAAATAGTCATGTGAGCCAAGTGATTCCTATTTCTCCTAGTATTTTCCAAACTTCTATAGGAATATTATCTGGTCCTACCGATTTACCACTCTTCATATGTTTAAGAGCCTCTTTGACTTCATTCTTTTGAATACGTCGGTAGAAATCGTGGTTTATATACTTTTCTGACTTGGCTAAATCTCCTAAACTAATCCTAACATCTTTATTTTCATTAAAAAGATTATAAAAATAGTTTTTCCATCTATTTCTTATATCATCATTTGTTACTAGAATTTTTTCATCCTCGTCTTTTATGCATCTAACATAATTAAGATCTTTAGTTTTCTTATCTCTAGCCCTAGCTATCCTAAAAATATATCTTTCACCCTCTTTTGAGTTGAGTTTTTTACATAAGTCCTCCCAAATCTTAGCTTTTGCTTCACTAACGGCCTTTTTTGCTTCCATCTTTGCTTTCTTATAAGCTTTTAAAGTTTCACTAGTTTTCTTAGCATAATGTAATTTGTAACATGCCCTCTTTGCCTTGATTTTATTTTGTACTACTTCACTCCACCACCAAGATTCTTTTTGTGCCGGTACACCTCCCTTAGATACCCCTAACACATCTTTCGCCACTTTCCTAATATGTATAGCGATATTGTTCCACATATCAGAGGGTGTGCCAACATAATTCCAAACATCTCCTTGAAGGACTTTCTGTTTAAATATATCTTCTTTCTCGCTTTTGAGGTTCCACCATTTAGTTCGAATAGCTCGATGCACTCTTTTCTTCTTTGTCCATTTTTTTATTTGTAAATCCATAACTAAAAGTCGATGTTGAGTGGTTAAGCTTTCTCCTGGAATTACCTTACAATCTTTACAACACGCTCTATCTTTTTTTCTACAAATAAAGTAATCAATTTGTGTTTGTGATAAGCCACTCTTATAAGTAATTAAATGTTCATCTCATTTTTTGAAGATTGTATTGACTATAAAGAGATCAAATGACATAGCAAAATTTAAAATCTCCCTACCTTCCTCATTTATATCCCCATAACCAAAGTTTCCATGAATCTCTTGATATCCTAATGCCTCTTTACCGACATGTCCATTTAAATCTCCTCCTAAACAAATCATCTCCCATTGTGGAATCTTTTGAAACACCTTATCTAACTCTTCCCAAAAAACTGTCTTTATACTATCTTCTAGTCCTACTTGGGGTGCGTAAGCACAAACTATATTCAAAACCTCTGCTCCTAACACTAATTTCAATGTCATGATTCGGTCACCATATCGTTGTATGTATACTACACTCTCCTTTAAATCTTTATTTATGATAATACCAACTCCGTTTCGGGCCTTTTCTTTACTTGAGTACCATAATTTAAAACCTGTATCCTCTATCTCCTTTGCTTTTTCTCCAACCCATTTTGTCTCTTGTAAACATAGAATATGAATATTTCTCCGAATCATAATATCTACCACCTCCATTAGCTTACCCGGTAATGTTCCGATATTCCAAGAACCAATACGAATCTTATTATGTAGGACTAGCTTCCTTACCCCCCGCATCTGTCCATAATCAAAATGCGGAGACCCTCTCTGAAAAATTTTCACTACATTCGGGCGGCAATGTAGTGGGACTAACTTCTTTACCCACACCCGTCCATGATGTGAGAACCCTCTCTGCAATTGATTCACTACATTCGGGCAAAAATGTAATGGCCCTTGCTTACTTCTTACTGCATTCGAGCTCTACAACACGTCGCTAGGCGGGGATGCCCCAAAGCAATGCTCATAATTTTTGTAATCTATGTTGTAGAAATACGATGAAGTTTTACGCTTCGGACTAGATGTTGTTAGATAATTACATGGTATATCCGTTCTACGTACCATGACAAAGTTCTATTGAAATGACACATGGTCCGAACAGATTATGATTCGCAGTAATGGTTGACATGAACTTGTTCGATTAATAAAATAAGAAAAAGAATATGCATAATTAGAAGTGGACTTTATATTTTTCTTTCCTTTTTCATTGCTCAAGTACATCCCTAAATTCTTTTATTCTCCGGATAGTGATGTTTATCTGGGGCTGTTTATATTCATTTAGGTATAGTGGCGGAAGAGAAGTTAGAGAGGTGGATCTGACTTGGATTTTATATTCATTTAGTGGTGTTAGAAATAGAAATTCAATCCTGCAAATTAGAAACCAAAGACTATGGCTAAATTAATTTATTCAAGTCTTTAACAAATGGGCCACTTTCGTGACAGTTAAGAAGCGACTGCGCCAATTGTTTTTAGAATATGCGCGCACATACATACACGCACACACGCACACACACACACACACACACACACACACACACATATATATATATATATATATATATATATATATATATATATATATATATAGAGAGAGAGAGAGAGAGAGAGAGAGAGAGAGAGAGAGAGAGAGAGAGAGAGAGAGAGAGAGAGAGAGAGAGACGTTTGTACATAAATCTATTCCGACTGTGAAAGTTTAACTGATTCATTAATCTAGGGGTACCTGTTTTTAATGCATAGTTTACTCTCTCTCCCTAATAGTAAGGCCGAAGCCAGATGCTTGCCTCAGATATAAGTATTGAACTCATGACCTTTAACTTGTGAGTCGACACCCTAGCCAGGTGAGCTACTGCTTTTTGTGCTACATTGAGGTGCACGCAAGGCCTTCTCCTTGCCGTTGAAGCTGTGAGATATAAGTATAGCCCACAGAATAGATTGGTGTTTTTTTGCAGAAATAGCCCACAGTTATAGCAGTGGGTTATAATAGACGTCAAGATCATGCACTTGATCCACCACTGCTACCATATGTACTGTTTGTTTAAACAATTTGCATTGCATTTTCACGTATAAAGATGGACAAGGTTCTCTGCACCTATAAAAAAAAGAGTCACTCACATGAAGCTTGGTAGAAGGGAAATCATATAATTTTAACTTAGAAATAAAGTTTGTGGGTTGTGATCTCACCTTTGCAACTTGCTCTCAGATTGAGTACCCACAGTGTTATTCTCTGCCTCCAAGACTACCCATATACCCCCTTTATGAAAAATGCCCCCCTCTCACACACATTTCTTAGGGTTTTGGTACGACAGAGAGAACGCCTTGCTGGTATCAAACTCATGACCTTCAACTTGTGAGTCGACCTTTTAGCTAGGTGAATTATTGCTCTTCATGCAAAATTCCCCATGCTTTGTTTGCAGGTCGGAAATGATTTCGTAGGAAAACAAAACCCTTTCCTTGCAGAAGTGAAGTTGCATGGATATGGTGCAACGTAGGACCAACAGAGAATTCCTTGTAATCCAGCTTCATTCTAACTATGCTCATGGGCCAAGCAAGTGGAGCTAACAGTAACACGCCCTGTGACAGCGATCTTATCTTTAGTTGCCGCTTTTAAGCCGAGTGTTTAGTGGGTGGCCGCCTTTAAGCCGAGCCTGCATAGCATGGTTACTGTAGGCGCCTCGTGGGAGGCACCACCAATGGCGGATCTACATCGAGGATTTGGGAGGCAGCCACCCCTCCTGAAATTTTGAAACTTTTATCTATATTTTACCGTGAATCTATGGTTGGGATTCATGCTTCGCCCTGAATCTTCGCTCCCTAACGATGAAATATGTAAATCGCCCCCTCCAAAACTATTTTCTAGATCCGCCCATGGACACCACCATGTGAGAGTGATCAATCACATGCTATAAGGTTGAATCAATAGGGTTGTACTGGCTGGTATGTTACCTACATCATATCTTAGCCATCTGATTGAATTACATTGGGAAGGTCAAGTTCTCGGTTGATCCTGGCCATTGAGATGAATCCATACCGACAATTAGGGTCTGATGTAGGAGGGCACATATTATATGTTAGATGATGGAAATCCCACAAATTCCACTTCGAGACTCCCAAACAGAAGCTTTGCGGCAAAACAAGGAAACTCTCCCCCACCGAAATAATGTAGAGGGGTCATCTGGAAACGTGAGAATACTTTTCCAGGGAAACCTAATCACGGAAGTTTTTTGATTTTCCGGCATGGGACCCACATTGCGTTTCTTCAAAAGAGACCATATTCACGTATTGCAAGCTGGCCGGGCTTGAGGAGGCCTGCTAGTTAAAAAAATCCAATACACAGCTGGTTGATTATGATAATAATACAAAAGTTGACCTAGATAGGCTCGAGCGCATCAAGTGGGTTATAATTTAGCCCACTTAAAATTAGTCATGGGACACCACCTGAATATTTAGCCATCTATGGTAAACTTTGTCCCACTTAGTACGGGATAAGAATTTTCGAGATAAAACCTTCGCCTAGTTAGGAAGGATTCCTTTGTTCATCAGCAAGGCCACTTCCGACATGTCCGATATGAGCTCGATATCGACGTAGCCGATGATACAACAAAGCCTTTGGCAAGGTGAGGATCAAGTGACACAAGAAATCGTGCTCTAACACAAAATGTATCACCACGATGAGTTCTTTTTTTTAACAGTGGGAAGACTGAAGCAAGATGCATGCACCGGGTTTCGAACAGATGACCTTCAATTGGAGAATTGACTAGAATGATATGAGATACACTGCTTTTGTACATTTTCCTTATAAGTTAGCACAACTGCAGGTCGATGTGTTCATATGACACAGAAGCACAAAGTGAAACAGACAGAACAGTGCTTTTAAGTCTTGAGAAGCCTTTCTCACTGGACATTACACACGGTAACTCTGAACCAACTTGGTTTCCATCTGAAGCAAAAGAGGCTCTATGCTTGGCTTGAAAGGTAGGCACCAAATCTGATCCTTGAATTAGCATCAATCAAAGTTTGAAATCATGTGCCACCCACAAGAATCCATGAATACAAAATTGACATAAAAGAATGATATATATATATATATATATATATATATATATATATATATATATATATATATATATAGAGAGAGAGAGAGAGAGAGAGAGAGAGAGAGAGAGAGAGAGAGAGAGAGAGAGAGAGGGAATAGATTCAAGTTGGAAAAGGAGGCAAGGCCTGACATAAGTAACATGATGCTTCCTTAATGAGCCAACTCATGCCTCCTCACACCCTCTCAATTCTCTAATACCCAAACACCTTTCCCTTTTATTTACCAATTTTAGATCTTTAATTGCGATCACCAACAAGTATATCTTTTTCCTTTCTTTAGTTTTTCTCTGTTAATCATTGATCTGAATATAGAATTTCTAGCTTTTCCTATTCATGTGGATCAACAGACAAAAGCTTTAATAATCACGTGATTCATAGTCTGGCATGGTAGACGATGCCACTAATTATCTTTCGGTAAGTTAATTAATCAGCTAAACATGAATATTTAGAGCAGTGTCGGCATGTTACCGGCGGTGTCGGCTGTTATACGGACGGTATAGGTTTGATTCCTGTGGGCATCAAATTTATTCTTGGGGTCATGAGGCCCAGTCCTAAGCACAATAGAGAAGAATCCTAGCTTGGAGAACTAAAGAATAACTCAAATTTAGCAGTTTTATTTTTTGTTCCCATTTTCTGCTATTAAATACCAAATACAAATTGTGCTGCCAAAATAGGTTCAGAGTCCAGTCCTATGTATTGCAGAGCATTATCCGGGTCCATCCCATTTGGATCCAACGCAGAACCAAACTCCAAACGAAGTTTCCTTGATCGTCAATCCTTAATGAATGCAGGGTACTATTGTCTTTTAATGGGGCACTGAGTCGCAGACCACGAAATACCACCTGGTTTTGGGGTCGGCCTTGTCCAGAGAAGCCCACTTGACTTACGCATCAATCAACCAACAACGTTCAGGAAGGGCGACGTTTTTGGCGGGTTGGAGCAAGATGGAGAGGGTTTTGGGTCCACGCATAGCTGCGGGCCCCATCCTTTTCGTCTGGCCCACGGCCCTCGTCAACCTTATCCTCTGAACTAACAGCCTTAGGGCCTCTTGGCTCTCCCGCACGCCACGTCATCACAACGGGGCCCCCCCCCTTCCGTGCCCCGTCACTCTCACCCCCATTGTTTTTCTTTTACCTTTTATTTATTTTTCACTTGGCCCAAAATAAATGATGATTATTCTCAACACGAAAAAACAGGTCGATATTGCACGAAAGAGACCCCTCGGTTACTACTTTTGTCCAACGTGGCACATCATTTTTACCGTTCTCACCCTCGATTTTTTTCAATAGTACTTTTGAGTTCCTCCTTGGTTTCTCAGGTTTGGGTTGGGTCGATTCTGAAGTCCCTAAGGGTAAAACCGGATGGAAGAAAATAACGTGGGTAGAATAGGGATAAAGGAGAAAGCCGAGATCTTTCATTGTAATTTTTGTATCGGATCGGGTAAATAGGTCCGTGTCATGTGTATCGAACGATTCGCCTTATCCGGTTTGCCTTTGCGTCTGGAGAAGGATTGCTCAAATGCGAATCTTACTCGCGGAAGACAACGATTCCCTTCTTCTTTTTCCAATTTTACTATTATTATTATAATTTCGTCGCGTTCACGCTTCTTTGTGGGATCAATCAACGGTCCAGAACTGTCGTCTACAAAATGGAGCACATGAGATCTGTTTTGCAAGGTTTTCTCTGGACGCACAATCCCGGTCCGAAATCCGCCAAATAAGATGAACGTTAAAAAAAATAGTTCCTCCATAAAGAAGGACAATATTACCCTTAGGTTTAAACATTAATTGACGTAGCACCCTTTTTTGAGCTTACAAAGAATACTTACCCTGGATCTCACTTCATGGCCAACTGATCCGACCCAAATCAAACCATCTTTTCCTCTGCATTTGGGGCCAAAACAGCAGGATCAGATGGTTTTAACAGCTAGGAGAAGAAGTGATCCAGCTCCATTTATCCTAGGCCGAGATCTTAAGAGAAGGTATAGATAGCATAGCACCTGGATGCATTTTTCTCGATTCAGCAGTTGGAACTGTGCAAGTGCAACTTGGAAGCTCAAACCAAATCGGACCCAACTATTTGTTGTCTACATACCTGTTGATCGATGCCAATTTGTATCTGAATCTGCATTTGGACTCATCAAGAAGCTGATCAGCCGATTGTCACCTCGGAAATAGCCAGCCTATTTGAACAAGTTGGTGATTTAGTGGAATGTAGGTCCCTGGCGATTTAGTTCGATGTGAATCGGATCCAGTCAATTGCAATTTGGGTGGGTTTAGATTTTCCGATCCATTTCAATGGGAATCAGATACGTCCTGAGATAGCGAGGGCATCAACATCACGTATAAGGGCATTTTCGCAATTAAATCACCTCGGTCACTCGGTCAATTGAGAGTTTTACAAAAAAGTAACTGTCACGTCCCGTTTTTAACAGTCAAATAACTGATGCGTTTTCCCTTTTCAACTTTCTTGCAGTAAATTTATCGTTTTAACCCTCGTGAACCACGCGGGATGGTAAAAGTTAAAATGCCAACAAGGTCCGGCGCAAAAATAAATACACTTGCGGTAGGATTGCATATGAGCCGCACGATGGATATCTGGTCCACGTGGCGGAAATCGAACGGGTGTGAGGGTAGTGGATCAGCTGCGAAGGAGGAAGCGGTCTAACTGGTTTTGGGCAACCGGGATTAACCGGTCGCTGCGCGGGGTTTGCACCCGACTAGCCGGTGGGAGGGGTCAAAGGTATAAGAGAAAGGGTTTAAGCGGAAAAGAAACGAGAGAATTTGTTTTCAGGGTTTTGCGGATCAGAGAGAGCGAGAGGAATCGTCATTTTCACATATTTCTGAGTTATTCCCTACCGGAATTCTCGTTTTCCGAGAACCAAAGCGTCTCTCTGGAGGACGCAGGAACTCTTTCTGGCCGGAATTTTATGCTTCGGTAACGACCTGTCGAGTAATGTAGGATCTCAAAATTGGAACCTTTCGGAGGTTAGACTGCGAATTTATCTTGCTGAAACGAATCCGCGGGAATTCGATCCGTTAGGATGCCAATAGCGTGTAATACGTCTTGAGGTTCTTGTAGAATGATTTTTTTCGGTTTTAGTTGAATGTTTTCGTGCTTTTCTGGTGGAACTCTCCATACGACGAGACGGAATCGATCTTTTGCCCTTGAATTGGTGTCTGATTGTTGTCGATCTATGCGTCTTTGTTCTTTTCGTCTGACTGGTGGTCCAATTACTGCGTTTTTGCTGGGGATTTGTTGTGAGCGTACGAGATCTACGATTTATATGTTAAATTATGCGGAGATTCTGCATTTTTCGGTTTTAGATCTCAGATTTTTCGTTTGAAGGTTCTCTCTTTCCGCCTCGTAGAATTCCCTGTTTCTTAAGGGTTTCAGATTTTCGTAGTCTGTTTGTAGATTGTTTGGTCGTGACTGCCAAAATTTTGTGTCTTGGTTTGCAGAATTCTGAACGGCTTATGACGGCCTGCTATTTCTCTGTCAACCGAGGAAAGAGAAAGCACTTTCACTGAGATCGCAATGTAAGATAGTAGCTGCTTTTGGTTCTTCTTTTGTTTTAGAATTTGTCATAATTTTGGTTTTGCCGTGGCTTATAAGCAATTCTCCTTTCCATCAGATCTCTCTCTCTCTCTCTGTATTTATTTATATATCTATAGTCATTTATTTATTTATGTTGAGGATGATGAGTGCGTAAACCGATTCAGTGGAATTTCGATCTTTGGTTTCGATGGTTTACCTGTCTTCGCCTTTTGATATTGTTATGTTAAGTTTGTCTTTTGGAGCTTTGCATTTTCTCTCCTCCTTCTCTTAGCTGTTGAAAGTAACGACATGGCGTCATGTTTCAAGTCGTCGCTCTCAAAAGGAAAGTCTTAATTTTGCATTTTTCTTCTGTCAGATCGTAGACATTTTCATTTCCTATTTGAGATTGTTTTCTGTTATTTTTTTTGTTTGTGAATAATTATTCCCTTTGTTCGTTATCTTGGTTCTCAGAGTCTTGGTTAAGCCGCTGCTATGTGATGTTGAATAGTTGGTGTGCACATCACGAAGCTCATCAGTAGCCTCCTCCTGATATTTATTTTGCTTTCTTTTAACTTTCAGTTATGGTTTTCAAAATAATTTCGTCCTGTCATGTACCGTCAAAATTCTCGTTGTTGATGAGAAAGCTTGTTTCCCCACTTTTCAAGTTTTGGGATGTCATTGATATATTTGTTCGCTGATTTGATTTCTGATCTGGATGCATCCTTTCGAAACTTTCTTGAAACTACCTGAACATGAGCACTGGATTGCAGGTTTTTCATCTTATTAGCTTCTCAGTATGTGTATGATCTTGGATATCGAAGCTAAGTTTTTGATCGATCATTTGTATTTGTAGGCAACTTCTTCTGGATGGCGAAGTGATGCATGCCATGCTTACTTGCTGAAATCCCCTGGGGCATTGTAATAATTACTGATGCAGAAAAGGTTAGGCTATGGGTTCAGACGTTACCAGGTGCCCCGGGCTACAAGATCAGCTAGGGTATTGCCATGCATTTGATTATCTTTTTCGATTCTTTCAATTTTTTCCACGTAGTTTTCTAATTCCACTCTTTTATCTTTTATTTCAGGGAAAGGGTTTATCAAGAAAAAATGTCAATGACAATCAAATGTGTGCTTTTGATTTACTAGCAACTGTTGCTGGTAAATTATTATGCGAGAAGGAAACCTCTCCCGCCAATTGTGATTCTTCATCTGGAAGAACCCCGGAGTCCATTAAACAGTTCAAAGATAGTGAAAGCTGTTACTTGAAGACAAATGGATCTTCTACAGGTTTAGACAGCTCTTTCTCTGTTTCTAATGAACTTGTCAAGCAGGAGTTGCAGGACGAAGTAAAACTATTTAAGTTAGAAGTATGTGATCAAGGAAGCTCTGATGAGGGTCCTTTAGCCTCTAAAGGTGGTTTGCACCAGCAGATTTGTCAGGTTAAGAACTATACCCTTGAGGAGGTTCCTCATGATAACAACGAAGATGCTTCAGGATCATTTTCAGTAACTACCAAGTGTGATACCTCTGCACAAGCTCCTTCATGTGGCAATTTAATGTTTGAGGTAGGAAGTAATGGATCTGGAGGATCCTTAGGAGCACGAGATAGATGCAAACTTAAGGTAGACATGCCTCAAGGAGAACGTGGTGAAAGCAAGAGGCGGTGGGGCCACCTCCAGGGACATGCACACGTTACCTGCGGTTCGGAGGAACCCTTTGATCTGGACACAAAACCTCCTGCATTAGTTAGTTCAGACAGTAGTGATGAGGGTCTTCTAAGTATTGGACGATCACGTGGTGCTTCTCTTCCTGTTTGTAGGGAGGATTTAAAATTAGTCGGTAAAGATGATGATGATAACTCTTCCGAATGCAGTCAGCCTAGCAGTATAACAGTGAAAACATACCAATCTTCACACGTTGGAAATAGGGAAATTAGGAAGATGCTCTCCTCCAAACTGTGGAAAGAAGCTTCTGCTGTACTAAAAGATGGAACCCCCTTTAAGAATGGTAAAGTATATCCTCTTCCTCATGTATCTAAGATGTGTTTCAAAGCTGACTTTGATTTTATGATCATTTTCTCTGTTGAAGAACTTTAGGATTTTCTGTATTTATCTTGTCTTTACTGCTTTTCTCAGATGGCGGAAAAAGGCCTTCATTTCGCAGCAAAAGAGCTAATTATAAACGACAGAGAAGCCAAAGGTGTCTTCCCATCAAGAGAAGGCGGTTATGTGAGCAGAACTCTGCATTAACATCTGATGGAGGGGTTGCCAGTGAAGGTGTTTCTAGTGTACTAGAGCAATGCATATGTGAAGGAACTCCTGGATCTGCTTCAAGAATGGATGAAGGTACCTTAAGTTAATGACTAACTATGCCCCTTCTTTGATTTAATTTTGCTGCTTATCTTTCTAAAAGATCCAAAGTTGTCATATGCAGCCAATAGGGTAGCCTCCCCAGTGGAAACTTCAAACTTGTCTGTAGTATCTACTGATGAAAAAGGTGGGGCACGCATTTGTCATGCTTCAGTCTCCTAATCACTATTGATTCCAATTGCACTGATTCATAGTTTTTTGTTTCCCTTTTTGAACTTTGCAGTGAAGCTGAGTATCAAATCGTTCAAAGTTCCCGAGCTCTTAATTGAGATACCAGCAACCGCAACTATTGGGACACTAAAGGTGAGTTTCTTGTCTAAAGAGTTTTATATTCCCTTATTGTCATGACATTAGAGTTGTAGCAAAGGCATAATTCTAAGCTGTGCTTCATTTGCTACTCAATTTGTTTCTAAATATTGTGGTTTAGATTTATCAAAACAGTTTCGAGATTCTTATCTTGTAGGCCCCTTCGTACTATTCTTTTAAAATGTGAAAAGGGTTTCCTTCTTTATTGAGCCAGTTTGCTGTTCATTTTCAGAGGGCTGTCGTTGAGACTGTAACATCCATGCTTGGAGGTGGGGTGCAGGTTAGCGTTCTACTTCAGGGGAGGAAAATCCGTGACGACACCAAGGCGCTACGCGGAACAGGTGTTTTGTGTAGCAGCGAGCTTGATGGCGTAGATTTCATGCTAGAACCTAATACTGCTGTTCATTCTCCAAAACCATGTTCAAGTGATCCTTACGCTCCCCTCTCTCCTCAAGAAACCCAGCCACTAAACAGGTAGCTATTATCACATTGATTCCCTTTAACTTCCATATGTTCTCCCATACATACTACTTATAAACATTATCTTCCACTGTGTTGAACCTTTACCCTTTTATAGTTCTCTGTTTTTATTGATATGCATTTTAAGATAGAAATGTATGAAATTTGAGAGTGTTAGATCTGTTAGTCTGGAATTTGATTGTCATGTTTGATTTTTATTGAATTATGTCGATGCAATGCAGGGATAATCCACTGTCAGAGAATTCAGATATGGCCCTGGACGGGCCCACTGCTGTTGGATCTTTAAAAACAGATTCTTGCGACTGGGAGGAGAGTAACTGTGACCAGAACATGTTTCCCACGGAGGCAATTCCAAATTCTCGGGCATTGATCCCCATGCCAGCTGCTAGTATAGATGCACTGGCAGTTATGCCTATGAACCGCAAGCCTCGTCATGCCGAGTTAGTGCAACGGCGAATCCGGCGCCCCTTCTCTGTTTCAGAAGTGGAAGCTCTAGTGAAGGCTGTGGAGAACCTCGGAACTGGGAGGTGTGTGTTTCACATGTAATGCTAATTCTTAAGCTTTAGCCCCATAAACGGGGATCAGTGATACACCTGTTGATGGAGAATGGTGGACCGAGACAAGAAAAGTGCTAGAATCATTGGCAGACTTTATGTTAGATTGTGTGATATTGCGAAGTTTTATATCCTTATAAGCGTTTACTTCGTTCATCATTACAGATGGAGAGATGTAAAGCTGCAATCATTTGACAACGCAAAGCATCGCACGTACGTCGATTTGAAGGTAGTCCCGTTTTCCGGTTTCCCTTATCTTTCTCTCTTTTTCTTCCCCCACCTATTTCTCGCTTTGCCTTCACCGTTTCACGTAATCTTTTGCAAATTAGTTATCGCGAAACCAACATTTTTCTCACGCTTCGAAAGGTCGATACATGGACTTTAAATTGTCAGTGAGCTCGGTCCTGTATAAATATTAGATTACCCAAAAAGAGAAAAACACTACCATGCTTATACCAGCATATGGTGTCGCTCAGTTGCCTTAACGAAACGTGAAGTTAGAATGAAGAGTCGTACAACTACAGGTAGGTGCCACTCTGTTTTTAGTTGACCAAGATTGACCTCTTTTCATAGGCGAATTCTTTCGCTTCTCGTCTTTTCCAACCGCGTGATGGAAAAGGAAAGGCTGGCGGGAGCCAGCCATTGTTGACCATGCTTTGCTTGTTTATGTCGCCAACTGTCTTTTTCATAGACCAGGATCAACCGCATAGTTTGACAGGTAAGATTGGGTTAGAGACGCCCTTTGCACGAGATGACCAAGCTATCCCTGGATAGTTTTGCGTGTGCTGGTACGACGGCTCATCCTTTAGACTTTGAACGCTGTTCGCCGGGTCCCACCGTTTTGTTAGTATCCACCGTTTACTTTCTGGATGAGCGATGCACGTGGATTGTGGGCCGTGGTTTGTCATCGAGCTGCAGTCTTTTAAGTAATTTCCATGTTTGTCCAAGGTGATGGCCCGGTGGACCCGATCCGGATCCGTCCAGCCTTTTGCCTAGATGACAGAATCGGACCTCAAAAGTATGAAGGCTAGGCTGGCCCTGTGTTTCTGTTACCGTCATGAATTCTTAATTTGATCCATTTGAAACGTTTTGAATGGTTCATCCTTTAGGCCATGTGTTTGATTTGGATGCATCTGAGATTCAGTTATGGGTGTTATGTTTTATTAACTATAGAGATGCCTTATTAGTGGTTGATTTATTGATGTAAACTCTGCCCACGATGAGTTTTTACCTTTTCAGAGGAGGGCTGCGTAGGAGACGGCCAACATAAAAATCAGTCCCATCATTTATCATCAAATCTATATGTTATGAGTACTAATACACTTAAAATAAGACTTTTTGTGTTTGGTTCTTGATTGACTTACGCGTTTCCTTCATTATCGCGTCTGTCAGTGCAGTAATTTTGCCTCACCTGCTCCCCTGCTTTTATTGCAAAAGGGCCGGTGCTCATTTTTGTGCCCCCTTATCTTCTTCATGAAATTGTTATGGTGTTTGAAGTAATGGTTGTTTGGTGCTGATTGTCTAGTGTTGCATTGCAGGACAAATGGAAGACTCTGGTCCACACAGCACGGATCTCCCCTCAGCAAAGGAGGGGACAGCCGGTGCCCCAGGAGCTGCTTGACCGGGTACTTGCTGCCCACGCCTACTGGTCACAGCAGCAGTCTAAACATCAGGTCAAGCAGCAGTCTAAACATCAGGTCAAGCAGCAGTTGGAGAAGCGCTTGCTCCTCTGATAACCCACATTGTACAAAAACTGATCAAAACAAGAAGTATGATTTCATGTCACCATGATTCTTGACTGGATTTTTCCCTTTCTTCTTTACTTACAAGGGAAGTCTGGTGTGTATATGATGAAAATAAAAAATGGGCAGGCTTGTGGATGGGGAAAGTAGCTAACAGAATTCATCATGGCTGCTTGTTAAGGTCAACAGGTATGCCATCTCTGTCTTTTTAGGATTCTTCACATTTGCTAATGTGATTTGTAGTAAGGAATTGGGTCGTCGTTTGATTGGGGGAGTTTATTCATTCCTGGCGGATGCCTCTTGTAAAGATATCGGGTTTGATTATTTTCCTTTGTATTTTCTCTTTGTTGATGAAATAATTACCAATTGAAATTACGTGCAATTTTTGTTTAATTTAATTATATTTGTTCTTTCGCTTTATGATCGATGTTAAAAGATCTGACTGTTTTCTCTCCAAAACGCAATGAGGTGCAGCACCAACTTCCGTTCCTGTCCGCTCCTATAACTCAGTCAACATCTTCGCATCTGTACTACTCACCACAACTTGCCACCACCCATCACTTTTATTACCATTCACCACCGCCACATTATATCACCGCCACCATCAAAAGACGTTTTGCATCCAAATGCATGAAAATAGCACATTTTTATGATGCACTGTATTGGCAGTTCAGCATCCTCCAATGTGCAGCCGGATCAGGTCACCGGGATGACATGAGCGGGAATGTGTTTTTGTGTCAGATTCTCATCTGTCTACACTAGATCAGCAGTGTATAATGTCACGTTTTAATCATCGGGCGAGCCGACAGGACTAGCAACACCGACGGGACTAGCAACATGACTGGCCTTAGTACCAGATCAGTTTCAGCGGATTAGGTTTAGCGAATTTTTAAGTGAAGCCGCAAAATACTTAACGGCTTCTGACGTCGACAGACACAATTGTTGTGTGACACTCTTCATCATCAAAGTAACCACCGAAAATCGATAACTCGCACAAGCCATGCCTTGTGGATCAACGATCATTCTATTGATCTATGCATGCACGCCATGTAGTTCACCATGCCATCCCTAGTCATTGCAATGCAACCAGAGGTTTTCTTTCATGTGCTATCAATCACGTCTTACACTTAGTGACAATGTTCAATATGTAGTGGGGTCTGGTATACCCTTATCATGCAATAATATCCACCTCTATAACCATCATGTGTTGTATCGATCATTCAATCCTTTTTTCTAATATTCATGACCTTAATGCACTCATCGAGGGATAACATGAAGTTGAATGCATTTCGAGTGTTGTTTAGGAGTAGCACTAGATTTTCGGATACTATTGTCTCAGTAGGTATGATATGTCTCCCACTAGAGATTGTCCTGCATACCTCAGGATTTTCAACCTTCTACTTAGTTATAGTGTTCCTTCTAACTGACACGAAAGCAATGACAACCTTGATCCTCCTAGTGTTTCGCAATGTTATTCTGTGTGCAACACTAGTTTAGGAGTGACACCATCCCTCGACTAACGCCTTTTTAGTAAAACCAAAAAGGCTATGATACCAATTTTATCATGGTCTAACTATCAGGCAAGCTGGCATAACTAGCAATGTGACATCTAACATTAAGACCAGATTAGTTTTAGTGGATTTTCAAGTGAAGCAGCGAAACACTTATTCAGACGACCTCCGATAGGGAATATAAGTTTGACCCCCTCTTCCGGATGCTAAGGCCTAAAGTGTGACTTTGCATCTATTTTTACTCACATCATGCAGCTAGACAACCAGACTAAGGTAATCAAAGACACATGAAATCCAAACTATAAGGCATAAGGCTTTTATTGATAGCAAAAAGGAGTGCATGACCCTCGTGCGGTACATGGATAATATAGGGTTCTTCCCACAAAGAAGGTTTTCATTCTAGAGGTTCACAGTCCCAAAATACAGTTCACCATTAAGGGGTTATAATAATATCAACTAGGCAATTTTTGTGAAGTCGTGACAGTTTGAAACAATACCCAACAAAAATCAAGTATTTTGGAGAATGAAAACAAACAGGATCGTACTGGCAATTTGAGAAAGAATAGCATGAGTTTTCTGGAAATATCTGTTCTCTGTGAATGTAAGACTAGCTAGATGTGCGAAATCCAAATTGGTTGTGATTGCATCACGAATGATCATGTTGGCAATCTCCTGGTAAGATCTTACTTGAAATAAATAATAACTATAGTACCGATAGTAAACTTGCTCAACTCCGCAGGTGTATTGCATGACAGAAGAGTTGCATTAGGTATTCCGCAACCAGCATAGAATTTTGTTAGGTATCAAAGGAAGTGACGTTTCCAGCATTAATGCACCGGATCCCATCCAAACGCTCAAGTTGACTATGCTTGGATGAGAATAATAATAGGATGGGTGGCAACCTAGGAAGTCCTTGGATTGCATCCTCAAACCAACCCCACATAGTGTTGGAAAAGGCTTTGTTATGGTTAGAGAAGGTAGGTAGTTAGTAAACTTATTAGGTTCTTTGATGCTTAACCAATTAGCGAACTATTCATGATTATTAGGAGGAAGATTATTAAACTATTGATGTATGATCACATCAAGTGAAGAAACATAGCAACAATGGAATGATTTAGGCATTTTACATTGTTTCCCTTTACCCAAAATGAATATTTCCGGCTGCCAGCTCTGGTGGTTGCCTCCGCGTTTCTATTTAACCAACGTTGCTATTTACATACTTTTTGTTCCTTCGGTTTATTTTACTATTCCTTTTGCAGCGATACCCGCTATTGCTTATGAAACTGAATGTAGCACCTCTGCTGCTCGGGAACCTGTCGGGTATTCAACCAATAAATCACACACAGGCTTTTTTCCGTTTTGGGCGGCAAGCTGGGTTAGGTGGACGCCCCTTTCAAAGGCACACCCGCGTATGGAGCTCGTGATCTTCAACTTGAATGTTCTTTTAAGTCGACCCCTGAGACCAGAGAGACATTAGCTCGTTGTGAGAGAGTAAAAGCATTTACTTCTTGGAAAACAACCGACTTTGGTGGGTTCGCACGTTGTGCTCTTTTTGCGAGAGAGGAAAAGCATTTAGTTCAGGGGCGTTACCCATGAACCAATCCTGACTTGGAGAGTGTGGCACTTTACGTCTCGTTCATAGAATCCACATTATTAGAACTATAATTATTCCCGTGTTTGTTTTTTGTTCTTATTGTTTCTGAATCGTAGTTGGTCATACCTCTTTCGGTTCGCGTCCTGACATTAGCACAATAAAAAATAGGCATGCACTAAACAATCGTTAGAGAATGGCAAAATTGTGAGAAGAGTTTAATATTATAGAATGACGACATTATGAAGAGAGTTAACATTAGAAAAAGAGATGAAAAAATTAACATAAAGATGAGATGACAGACACTTAAACCGTTGGCTCACTTGGTAGGCCTCTCGCATCACATGATGCATGTCCTGAGTTCGACTCTTAGGCCATGCATACCTGACTTCAGCCTCCCATTGTAAAAAAAAGAGAGAAAAAAGAGATAATGAAAACAACAAATTAGTATATGTGGTCCACCTCAATGCCGACTCATAAATAGCCTAAGGTTGAAGAGATCTGGGTGGTATATGAGTTAGGTTAAGGAAACTGTACCTGGATTTGTGGTGCTCATAATTTCAAGTTTTGTTAAATGCAAAACTCATTGTTATTATGAAAATGTAGTTCTACATTTCCAATTTAAGTAGAAAACTCAAGTTCCCTGTACCACCACCAAAACAAAGTGGGTCACAAGAATTAGACCCAAGATCTTCACATAAAAACCTAAACACCTTTTTCTCTCTTATGTTTCTATCTTACTTTGAAGGTAAACTCAAGTGTCAATATTACTTGTGAATCAAACACGAAACCATGGTTCTCCATAACCATATTTACATGCCCATGGGAGTTAAAAGATCCAGTTCTAGTTTCAAGAGCATGTCACCATGAATCAAACACACCCTCGGGGGTCTGAGTGGCCACACAATGATCATCACTTTGGTAGAAGAATCTATTCACGTTTAAATTGGTCTGGGTAGAACTTCTCATTAGGTTTAAGAATTTCATGTTTCTTGTCGTGTCATGTAGTGTTCATGATACAAGCTCATTAATATCCAAATATAACCGATCACTTTGGGTGGGAAGGAACACAAATCTTTAGGTATTGTTTTTGTTGTTTTTTAAATATTGGGTGCTACAATTTCGTGTTTCTGGTCGTGTTTGTGTAGAATGGTTCAAACAGTAAACAACAGGGTACAATATGAAGGGCCTTTTCTTTTTTCACTTAAAATGCTACTGCTACACGAAGCAAAACACAGTAATAACTAGGAATCCATACAGAAGACCCCACTTGGTGAGGGAAAAAACTTGGTTTTAGCTTCAGCTCTCGTGCTCTTTTCGTGTCTGCTTGTATCAGTCTTTTGTATATTACTACTCTACGGGTAAGAGACGGTAAATAACAAGAGTGTCTCATACCAATACGTAGTCTTACTACACTCAGGGCATTATCCCATGTGGCAGGATCTCGACTCTGCAAGTTGTAGACGTGAGTTCCATTCCTGGGGTGTGCATGCCTGGCCTCGGCCTCCCTGTAAAAAAAAAGGAAGATATATGGTCTTTATTCAACTTGTTGAGTATGAATTTAGTTGGATGGAAGAATTAGGTATCCTACCAGAGTGAAATCCCCCTACGGTAGTTGTCTGTCTCGACGATCACCGTCCAGTTAAGCTCTAGCTCGGTTAAGAACTCCCCGTGCTTCCATCTGATAGGATGTACATCAGCCTTTAATTAATAACAATTATCTTAAGCTCTCAAGAGAAGAAAATCCTGCCACTTAAATATTATAATAATTGATGCTCATAGCGTTAGCTCAACTAGCAGGGCTCTGTGACTCCTCCGTTACAAGTGAAGAGTTCAATCTCGAAGGTGGAAGTGTGTGTAGATATGTTTAAACTAGAACCGTTGGTCGAAGGTGGAAGTGTGTGTGTAGATATGTTTAAACTAGAATCGTTGGTTTTAAACCGTCTGGTTATTTTTGCTCGAAAAATGAAACAGTAACTGAACCGTCTTAAAACCGGTTCAGATTTTGGTTTCCGGGCGATTTCAGTTCTCACATACATCAAAAAAGAAGACATAATATGGGCTGTTACTTGGGGGTCCGGGTTTCCAAATATACCAAAAAAGAACGCCATAGTGTGGGTTGTCACTTAGTTGACAGTTCATTAAAACTGCCAGCTCCATATTTGTTATATGTTTTTATTTTTAATTTCAACAGACATGGCGGGGGGAACAGAACCACGCCAGGAACAAGTAGGAACTGGAACCAGACAAATTAGAGTAGGAGCTAAGAACTGCAAGCTCCATATTTGTTATATGTTTTTTATTTTTAATTTCAATTAATAATTTTTTCTGGTTTCGAGAGGTTTAGGATTCAAACCAACACCAAAATTTACATGGACTTGGTTTGGTTTTGGTTCCTAGTTCCAAGTAAACCAAAATTGGCCATGTCTACTCATGGAGTTGAAACTTCTATAGCATGAGCATCACAAGTCAAGAGTGGTTCCAACCTTGTTGGGCATGTATCCAAAATCTTAACATCGAGATTTTGCATGGTACTATAAGTAGTTAATCCATTCACGCATTGATTACCTTCCCGTAACTAGACATTGACTGGTTCCAGAGCGACTCGACATACTTTCTATGGACTAGGGACCACCCGTTTCAGTTCCTTGGGCCAAAACCGCTGGTTCCACATACTTTTTATTTCTTTTTTTGAATTTCAAATTTTTTAATGGTTTTTTTCTGTTTCCAAATGGTTTAGGCCTCAAAACTGAACCAGAACCAGGTTGAAGCCAGAAGTTGCAGTTTCAGGCCGCTGGTTCTATATCTGTTTTAATGTTTTTTTTTAATTTCGAATCTTTGATGTTTTTTTTCCCAGTCCAAGGCCATTTTTGTCTCAAACCTGAACAAGAGTCCCAGTTTGGTTCCGATCCCTGATTCTACGAAAACCGGAACCGGCCATGCCTACATGTAAGTATGGGTTATGTTCACTTGCCAACTGCAGGAATTTCCTTCAAAAAATTGCCATTCTAACATAATCGGCCTTCACTTTGTTTGTTTTCAGATATGAGCATGAAGCCATGGGATCCAATTCTATTACCTCTTAAGTCCGCGACTCCGAGCCAATTGAATCCATTCGAATGGCCCCATGACGGTGGAAGAGAAAGATAGAATTGGGTCGTTGGGCCGCCTGATCTTAGCCATCACATGAAAATGAAAGTTAACTGCGGTCGGAGATGGCTCTACACAATTTGGGCCTAAATTTAAAAGAGTCTGAAAATTTGAGGCCTATAAAATTGGATATTATAATTGCGGACTCAAATTTTTGGAGCTTAAAACATTACATATTATAAGTGTCTAAAAGGTATTGGGGCCTACAAAATTGATACTTCAACAATTTTAAAATTTGGGGGCTTATCCATGCTACCTACGCACGTATTTATCTTTTTTTGATAATATCTACATCTTTTAAAACTCATGGTTATGTAAACTCCTGCTATAACAAAACTTTATGATATGTGTGTGTTGGGGACATGTTGATAGAGTTAAGATAACATCTCTATTGTCAGAGCCTACGTAGTCCTCGTGTAACATGTTCCGTACGTAGGAGGATTTTGAAGAACGGATTTCATATAACCTTCTAAATAAGTGTGTGTGCACAATTTACATTTATCATGTTCTCTATATAGTGATTAGATCCTGTCCATCATTGGCACTGCTCATTCATGGCTTTTGGGTAGGATGAACATAATTTAGAGATTTTAAAAAATATAAAAATTTATAAATTAAACGCGTGCTACCTAAAAGCAATGGGTGGTCATGTATAAACATATCAAAAGTGAGTAGGATCCGACTTTTCTCTCTCTCTCTCTCTCTATATATATATATATATATATAGACATATCAAAATTGAGTAGTTGATGCAGTGTGTGTTAGGCTTTGGCCTTCTCTTATAACAAAAAAGAAAAGAAAATAAAATGTGGCACTGAGCAATCATGAAGCTACTTTTTATACTTTTAAATGCACAAATGAAATCTACACCCTTTATTATTTCAGACATATACTTTTGAGTCACTTGAATACAACCCACCAATATATTCATAAGATTCAAAATCAATGAGAAGACATTGCATATCTGAAAACTCATATATTCACTTTGGAATATTAAAGTTTTTTGGGGTACAAATGTAAGGCCAAAAGCTACATGCATGCCTTGAGTATCAAACTAAAGACCTCGCCTTGTGAGTTGATCCCCCAGCCAGGTGAGCCATGGCTTGTGCCAAACTATTATATTTTAGTAGTGATTCAGAAACTGATTTTGATTAAGCAGACCATGCCAAATAAGTCTTGACGATAGTCGGTTTACTGAAAATGGTTACAGATAAAACTTATTCATGTAAATTGGTTTTACGGTGCGTCCGGTAGACATGGCCGGTTCCAACCGAAACCGAATCGGCCATGAACCAGCTGGACCCAGAACCAGAATGGGAACCGGGACTCACCCAATCCGGTTCCAGTATCATCTTTTTAAAAATTGGAACCGGATCAAAATCAGAACTGATGGTTTCAAACGGCCGGTTTTGGTATTTTTTTTAAAATTAATAAAAAGTAACTTTTTAATAAGATTACTAGTTCTCGATTTAGTTACGGTGCCAAGTTAAGGGTTAACCGGCACTGAGGGTCGAACATGTCTAAACTCAGGACTTGCTTTGGAATGACAAAAGGAAAAAAGTTTACTCTTTGACATTGTACGGTGAGCTCGTCCAAGTTGTCGTTCTAAAATTGTGTGTGTGTGAATATATAAAGCTCAAGCAATTTGCCGAAGGCAATCTTATTTGAAATCCGAAGACCACAAGTTTGACAAGTGATAGCAGAGACCGTTTATAGTCACCCAAGTGCATTGGGAGAAACTTATCAACAAGCGGATGTTGATTGAAGAGAACATGACAAAAGGATAAATGAAAAGTACAGGAAGAAGCATTATCCATCCTTTTGAGAAGGAACACCAAATTAAATATTACACGAAATTTGGTGGTTATAGGCCAACTACTTGGCTGATACAAAATAAATAAAAAAAGATGAAAATAAGAAGACGAGATGCAAAGTTCTAGAAAATCCTATTGCTTCATTCCATCTTTCACACACACACACGCACACGCACACACACACACACACACACACACACATATATATATAACTTGGATCATGCTCACATCTGACATGTCCATGCTCATTCATTGTTTTTTATGGCAGCAGGATGCACCAAAAGACATTATATATATAGAGCATGTTATTGTTTGTTTGTTCGAATCCCTAGCTCATGTTCTTTGTCCAGTTGAGCTTCTTACTAAGGTGGTTTTGGTGAGATTTTCTAAAAGCATGAGAACCGAGCTTGTGTTAGTGAACATATTCATGGGGTTAGCTCAACGAGGTTCATTTTGTTTAAAATCATTGGTTATTCATAAGGGTGGCAATTTGGTATTTCGGGTTGTGATCGTGCCATGCATGTCATCTCTCTTCATGCTAAAAATATGCCAATCCAACATGATATTTTCCGTGTTACTTTGAATGGATAGTACGAGAGCACAGACTTTATGGGCATCTTAGGTATGGTATTGCCATTATTTTGTATTGGGATCATGTTTGTGTCATGCCATTTTATGTTCGTGTGAAAGGTAAGTTGCCTCTAACACGATACTGTTTTTTCGTGTCACCTTGGGTGGGCTCTAAGACTGTGTGGTTGTATCGTGTCATTTCTTATATTGTGAACCCTGGTCATGTACCAGTAATCAGCTAAGCTCTTTTTTTTTCTTCCAAACCGTGCAAAGAGCAACAACTCGCCTGGCTAAGGGGTCCACCCATATGTTGATCATGAGTTCAATACCCAGAGTGCACATCTGGCTTTCTCCTCCCCGGTGTACAAAAAAAGACGAAATGTAGAATCTAAGTACAGAAAGACATGAGATCCAATAACTTAATCGCTTCATCATTAAGTTAAACCCTGAATATTATTGTTAAATTTTCAACACCACCAGCAAGGCGATTTCTAGCGTTGACATAATGACGATGGCTCATACTTATTTAGTTAGAGAAGTACTGCTAGATCCACGAACCAAGTCGAGATTAAGACTAAAAGATGATGATAAAAGGTAATTAGCACTGTGACGTTAATAAATATGCCAATATGTATCTGGGTCAGATTTAGAAAAATCAGCTAACACTAGTGGAAATCGGAAATCCTAATGGTGATCATGTCCCATTCATGATGTGGATTTGACGTTCCACAGTAGCTTAAAGAGACGATGAAATCGATGAAGATCGTCACGTGATGTCGAGAAGCTAATTCATTTCAAATGACTTGTGAGATTTTCAAATAACTTTCAACCGCAAAAGTATTCATTTAACCTTAACGACTTTTTAAAAAATCTTGTTGGGATAAGTCGAACACTAGAATCCATGTACCTTAAAAAAAAGGATCCATGTAGTGATGGAACAACTTAATGCGGGGGAAGATCTTGGTTACAGTTTGGCATATAAGGAAGTAGTTCAACTTAGCTATCATTTTCAAATCTATATTGTAATATATTGTGATTTCAAAAATACATCTCTCTTTCTACATATATAAATATATACATACATATATATATATATACATATACATACATATACATATATATATACAACTTAGCTATCATTTTCAAACCTATATTGTAATATATTGTGATTTTAAAAATACATCTCTCTTTCTACATATATATATATATATATATATATATACATATACATACATATACATATATATATATATATATACATATGTATATATATATATATATATATGTGTATATATATATGTGTATATATGTATATATATACATATATGTATATATATATATATATATAAGCATAAGCATGCTCACCTTTTACTTTTGAACGGGTATGAATGCCATTAGGGCGTGCGAAGAATATAAAGAACTCTATTATTATACTCATGTTTCCAAAAGTAAATGATAGGTATGACTATCATATGTCACAAGCTATAGAATCCAATATATATAAAATCTTGTATATATTAGCACATTTAAATGCTAGTATATCCAAATTAAAATTTGAGAATGTATACTTTTCACATGTTTACTTTATTTATATGAACATTATTTACTTTTTAAATTCAAATTTTAATTATCTACCAATCAAGATGGATGATTATGATTTATTTGAATATGTGTGAGTATATATAGAGAGACATTGGTATAGGGTAACATACTTAGGTGCTAGCAAATCCAAACAAATTTCAATCATCATCTTTTGTAATGTAAGGTTGAGATTTGAATATATAAAATAAAAAATACATGTATACTTTTTGAAGTTACACTTTATTCAAATATGTACTTTCGCTTTTTAAATTTTAAATCTCAACCATTCATTATCAAAGGTGGATGATTGAGATTTGTTTTAATTTGTTAGTATCTAAGTATGTTAACATATACTAGTTCCTCTCTCTCTATGTATAATATATGTGTGTATGCATGTTCATGTGCATGATTACCTGTCTTCCTTTTACGGGTATGAAAGCAAAAACATTGTAGTTATTATGAGCATTTAAGGTTATTACTATTGGCTCCTCAAACTTCCTCTCCATTAGTTGTTGTTGGACCATGCCAGCGAATAAGTTGAAAACAAGGATACTCACTCTCTCTCTCACACACAGATGCGTGTGCACACACACAAATATAACCTAACGTATTTAAATCACGTCACTATTTTAATGAGTTCCGCTCACCTAATGTCATGTCTATATGTACGGACATGTGTGTATAGATAGAGAGAGAGACGTTGATAATTTTGATACGAACTACTATCCGAATGTGTGCATTACGAGACGTTGATTTGTTCTTTGCCCTTAAAATTCTTACACATCGCAATCCAATTGTTCGAAAAATCTTCGTTGAAGATTAGTGTCTAAATTGCATTCACAATACCTTAATCACAAACTAACCGATCATCATTGCCTTGCACTTGAGGGCCAACGGAGTTCGCTAATTTGATATCATGCCAACAGTTACCTCACAAAGACTTGATTGTATGCGGACTGCCGTTCTCTACCCCACTAGGACTACTTCATTGTATGCACACAGACATGATCCACACCTTAAGGGCTGTTCACGGTTCTAGCCTCAATCTCGAATCGAATTCAACTTTTTGAAAACTGAACCGTGCTATGGCCATAACTAAACCAAACCGCAGGTTCCAGTTTGGTTCTGAACCATGGTTTTACTTATTTAAGAGTTTTGCTAAATACAGTGTACTATAATTATTTGGATCTATGGCCTGTTTTATATATGTATGAGGGTATAAAACTCATATATATATATATATATGCACACTTACAACTCCGCCCATGTAAGGGATCATCCTTGCATTGTCGGTCTAAGCCCGAATAAAGGAGGAGGGCTGTGTTAGGCTTCCGACAGCTAGCGTAAAACTTTGTTGGATTTTTATACCATGGATTACACAAATTATGAGCATTACTTTGGGGCGTCCCCGCCTAGCGATGCGCTGCAGAGTTCGAATGCAGTGATAAGTAAGGGCCATTATATTTTCGCCCGAATGTAGTGAATCAATTGTAGAGAGGGTTCCCACATCATGGACGGGTGTGAGTAAAGAAGTTAGTCCCACTACAATGCTATTCGAATGTAGTGAATAATTTATATAGAGGGTCTCCACATTTTTAATATGGACGGATGCGGGAGGTAAGGAAGCTAGTCCTAAATAATAAGATTCGTATTGGTTCTTGGAATATCAGAATATTATTCGGTAAACTAATAGAGGTGATAGATACTATGATTCAAAGAAAGATTCATATTCTACGTTTAAAAGAGACAAAGTGGGTTGGAGAAAAAGCAAATGAGATAGAGGATACATGTTTTAAATTATGGTACCTAGGTAAGGAAAAGGCTCAAAACGGAGTTGGTATTATTATAAATAAAGATTTAAAAGATAGTGTAGTACACATACAATGATATAGTGACCGAATCATGATGTTGAAATTAGTGTTAGGAGCATAGGTTTTGAATACAACGCAAATCATATTCTTGTTCATATGTGTTTATGCAGTCCAACACGCTCGTGGTCCCCCTTCCCCTTGTTTCGCTTATTCACGTCGTACCACATATGAACAAGTTCCTTACAATCATACTGTGTTACTCTGATGTTAATCTTGCGTTTGTGCTGATATAAGATGAATAAATTTGTTCTTTTATTTGTAAGTTGGCGTTATGCAAGCTCCCATGCACCAATATACAATACCCAGGCCCCGGTATCAACTGAAGACTTTCATTTGAAGGATTCTTTGAGTCGAATCATCCAATCAGGAGACATGCATGGCTCCTTGTACAATATGTAACAGGGGTGGCTTAACACAAGTTGAAGCTAAAAGTAAAAATTGGTCACTATATGTGCTAAAAAAATTAGTCCTAAAACTACCTATGATATACAATTAATGTTCATTTGTGATTTAGGATATATGTTATAGTATAAGTTATGGGGTGGAGGGTCTAAATCAGAATATAAAATCATTGGAAATGTGATTAAGTCTCTAGACCCGGGTGCGATTAGGTCGTGGTCATGGAGTTTTAAGCTGTCAATGATGCGATTAAGTCTCAGCAGCTAATTAGAATTCTCAATTTACAAATTAAATAATAATTTGGTTCATGGAAATATAATTGAATTTATGTGAATATGGTTGGTGTTACATTATGATTACTTTATTTGTAGAAAGAAAGATAGAGCGTGTTGTAAAGATTGCAAGGTAATTCGAGGAGAAAGCTTAACCACCCAACATCGACTTTTAGTTATGGATTTATAAATAAAAAAATAGACAAAGAAGAAAAGAGTGCATCGAGCTATTCGGACTAAATGGTGAAACCTCAAAGGCGAGAAAGAAGATATATTTAAATAGAAAGTCCTTCAAGGAGATGTTTGGAATTATGTTGGTACACCGTGTGATATGTGGAACAATATGACTATACATATTAGGAAAGTGACGAAAGATGTGTTAGGTGTATTTAAGGGAGGTATACCGGCACAAAAAGAAGCTTGGTGGTGGAGTGAAGTAGTGCAAAATAAAATCAGGCAAAGAGGGCATATTACAAATTACATTATGCTAAGAAAACTAGTGAAACATTAGAAGTTTATAAGAAAGCAAAGAAGGAAGGAAAAAAGCCGTCAGTTAAGCAAACACTAAAATTTGTGAGGATTTATATAAAAAAACTCAACTCAAAAGAGGGTGAAAGAGATATTTTTAGGATAGCTAGGACAAGAGATAAGAAAACTAAAAATCTTAATTATGTTAGATGCATCAAGGACGAGGATGAAAATATTCTAGTGGCAAATGATGATATAAGAAATAGATGAGAAAACTATTTTTATAAGTTTTTAATGAAAATAAAGATGTTAGTATTAACTTAGGAGAGTTAGCCAAATTAGAAAAGTATATAAACCACAATTTCTACCAACTCCGTCTAGTATGGGAAAAGGCTTAGTTGTTGTTGTTGTATATACAAACTTACAAACTTGTGAAAATTTAAATCCATATGTATATAAACTTTTTACATACATACATATACATACAATATATATATACATATATACATATATATATACATATATACATATATATATATACATATATGTATATATATATATATGTATATATGTATATATATATGTATATATGTATATATATATGTATATATGTATATATACATACTCGCATTTCATACGTATATAATGTTATAAAACTCATTCACATGAACTTATAAACTTATAAAGATTTACATTTACATGTATATAAACTTTATATGTATATATATTCACATTTTTACATATATATAATGTTATAAAACTCATAAAGATTTATATCTACATGTATATAAACTCTCTCTCTACATATACATATACATATATATATATATATATATATATATATATATATATATATATATATATATATATATATATATATATATATATATATATATATATATATATACATACTCGCATTTCATACGTATATAATGTTATAAAACTCATTCACATGAACTTATAAACTTATAAAGATTTACATTTACATGTATATAAACTTTATATGTATATATATTCACATTTTTACATATATATAATGTTATAAAACTCATAAAGATTTATATCTACATGTATATAAACTCTCTCTCTATATATAAATAATGGTTCCGTTCCAACACTGGAAGTAGGAACTGAACCGCCAAGCTTTTTGCCTACTATAACCGAACTGAACCAAACCGCCCGCCAGTTTGGTTCAGTTCTGGTGGTTCCATGAACACCCCGAGTAATGTGAAAAGCTATTGCTTGGAGATAATCATCTTTTCAGATATGACGAGCATGAATCTCAAAAATGGTGTCTTAAGCGGCGTTTTTCACTACAAAATTAAAGGCAGGAAAAGTTCGATATGGTCAATTGGCACAAAGGAAATCTTCCGACGAGCAAAACCAGCCATTTGAGCTAACAAGGGGTTGTTTGTGGCTTACTTGTCAACTCAAAATCTTGTTAGTGCTCAGCTGGGTAGCTCATTTTAACCAAACCAAACATGACTGGAACATAGATGAGTTGAACACAAGCCGTTCATTAAAGTGCTAAATATGACTTCTAATGCATGATATTTGTAGCAAAAACATTTTTTGATTATAAATTAAATCAAAATCTATTTTTCCATGTCTCATAAAATTGAAGGATTTGATTATTTAAGTTTATTGTACCCGCCCAATTTCATCGGGTTCACATGTTCTTTAGTATATTTGTGCACGAAAGTTTTATATACACAAACTAAATGAGCTAATAATGCCAGTCTACACATACCGGACATGCATTCTTGATGCTCAACTGGTATAGCTTAACGAGTCATCTCGTGTTGCAGCCATTTAGACCATGAACTGAAAACTCGTGACCTCCTAACACAGAGAGCAACCATCAACAGCTCGTGAAACGAGAGAGAGAGAGAGAGTGTGGGGCCGAGAATCTCTCGGACGAGTAAATGGAAATGGAAAACGATCCACGATCCAAATCTCGTCAAAGACAACTACGCGGAAACCGGAGATAGCCGGTGGCGAGTACCCTGCGAAGGGAGGTTCGACGGTTGACAGGCTGCCCTTCGTTGATCCCCTCTTTACTTTTTCTCTCAATACGGCGAAGTGGGCAAGCCATCCTATCTTCGCATCTCTCTCTCTCTCTCTCTCTGGCGGTCAGTTCTCTTAGCAAGGTGCTCTCTCTCTGTCTCTCTCTCTCTCTCTGTTATCATTCTGAGAAGAGAAACTAGGCGTACTTTTCCAATTTTCTTTTTGTAAATGACTTGTCCCATCGATTCTTGCAAATAACTTTTATTCTGGTAGAATATGAATCTCCGTGCACGGTATTTATTTGTGTACTGGAGTAGTGAAATCAGGAGGCATCCTTTTATTGAAGCGTTATCAAGCTTTCTAATTTTCGTTCTTTACCGTTTTGTTGTGATTTGTGGAGAAGCCTATTCTTACGTTGAGGGAGTTTTTGCAAATCTCAGTTTTTAATGATAAAAATAGTCCAGTAGGTTCTACGCGTGTTTCATGGATATTTTCGTCTGATTTTGCACGATTGGGCCTCCTGTCTTATAAGATTAAACCGAGAAACTGGGAAATCTGGTGTGGTAATTGCCTCCTGTGTTGCATAAGTGTTCTAATGATACTTTGCTTACCATGAAGTTTCTTGGTATCCCTTGATTTCTATCTCCGGGATGCAAGAATTTAGAAGAAATCTTTCGCCCATATTTTTCGTCTAAGTTACAGTTGCGGATTCAATTAGTGATCTGGGTTTTTATTCACTAAATAGATCTGGGTTTTATTCACTACATACTTAGTTATCAGCGTCTACAAAGTTTTTCTACCTAAAAGATGGTGAAAGTGTTCCGAAGATTGAGCCTAATTGATGGAAATCTGCGACGGGTCTCTCCTTAGAATCTTAAGACCAACGGTTGATCGTTGTTATCAATGTTCTTTATGGTTGAATGATCGCTAGGGATCGAGAATCCCATGGGTTTTGATTCTCGGTGTTGAAAGTGTCACTATGTTCTGCTGTATTTTCTTTTTTGAATCCATGTTTAACGTGCAGGAAAGCCTACGATTCATGGTCTGTGAAGTATCTTGAGTTCAGACTCTCTCGCTGTATAATGCCCGGTATTTCTCTTTCCTGAGCTGTGAAAAGTTCGCTATCCAGGACTACCGGTTCTATGCCTGAAGTGCCTTTCGATACAATCAAATAGATTGCGGCCCAAGGAGGAAACCCATCCCACCAACTTGAATCACCTTTGTGATAATATGCCTTTTATAAAATAGAACGAACAAAAGATGACAGTCGATCCTAGTATAGACGATTTGTGGTTCCTTAACGGGTTTGAACTAGAGGAGCTTTTCCAGGATGTCCCCCCTATTCTGCCTGACCCACCTCTTGCTGTTCCTGCTGCTCTTTGGCCTGATGCGATCTCTGCTCCAGCTGCTTCAGAGCCATCAGAGGACTGTGAGATACAGTCTGACATGCTTTTGAACTACATAAGTCAGATGCTAATGGACGAGGACATGGAGGCAAGAACATGTATGTATCAAGAATGTTCTGCTCTTCAAGCAACCGAGAAACCCTTCTATGATATACTTGGTAAGAGGTATCCACCATCAAATGATTATCACCCGCTTTACCATGGAGATAGTACTGAGACTCTGGATGAAGTTAGCAGCTGTACAGTGGCTTGCAATCATGACCAGAATTGTTGTAGCCATATCTGTGGTGGCAGCGACATTCATAGTGACTGTAATTGGATTGATGATCATGTTGACTGCATTCACCAAAGTGAATTGGTGTCCCCTGTTTCAACTTTATCTATCGATTACTCAACCCCATCAACTTTCGACTCCCCTTTGAGTGGCCAAGCTAGTGTTGTCGAAGGATATCAGGCCCCAGTTGGGAATATTGCATTTCCTGAAATCTTTGATGAGTCATACAAATTGCAGTTTCAGAGAGGAGCAGAGGAAGGAAAGGAGTTTCTGCCGAAAGATATTTTATCTTTTGGCCTTCAAATGAATGGATTACCAGGAAGCTCAAAGCGAGAATTCAAGAAATCTCTTCCTAATGGCAGATTTGTAATTGAGTTAGAAAGTAATGGATCACCTCTGGTTTCAAAGCAGGCAGTCAAGAAGTCTCTTCCTAATGGTAACTGTGTAATCAACTTAAAAAGCAATGGATTATCTCAAGTGTCAAATGCTGCAGCAGATTGTGTTCCTGCCGTTTGTGGTGTTGTCGATCTTAGCGACAATGATTCATCACAAGCGTTGAACTTGAAAAACAATGGATTGGTTCAAGTATCAAATGCTGCAGCAGATTGTGTTGTCATTGATCTTACCAGTAATGATTCACAACAAGAGTTGACTAAAGAGGCTCCTCAGTTTCTTCCGAATAATAAGTCGGCTTATAACCTGGAAAACGGTCGAGAATCAAAGAAGGAATCAGACAAGTTATTGCTAGGTGGTAACTTTGTAATTGAACTGGAAAGGAAAGACCCGCCGCAAGATGTTAACCTAGCTGCTGTTGACAGTGAAGGCAAAGTGGGGATAAAGGATGGGAAAGAACCCCTAGATGTGGAACCTGTGAAAGGTGACGATCAGAGTGAGCTACGGAAACATAGGAGCCCTCATTGTGAAGATACAGAGCTAGAAACAGGAAGGAGGTGCAAGCATTCAGCTATCTGCTGTTCCTCAGAAATACGATCTGAAATTTTTGATCAGGTTTTGTTATGTAAAGGCATAAAGTGTTATGAGCCAGCAACTAATCTTCGAGAAACCATGGAAAATATTAACGGGAAAAATGTGCAGAATGGGAATTCAAAAGGATCTAATGGCACAAAATCCCGTGGTAAGAAGCAGGGTAAGAAGGAAGTTGTGGATTTGAGAGCGATGCTTATGCACTGTGCTCAAGTTGTAGCCACGGATGACTATCAGTGTGCAAGCAAACTCCTACAGCAAATCCGGCAGCACTCTTCACCTTTTGGTGATGGCTCGCAAAGGTTGGCACATTGGTTTGCAGAGAGCTTAGAGGCGCGTTTATCGGGTACTGGAAGTCAGATCTACACTGCACTCTCAGCTAAAAGAACTTCGGCTGCAATCATGTTAAAAGCATACCACTTATTCTTTGCTGCTTGTCCTTACAAGAAGCTTTCTTTTTACTTTGCAAACCAAACAATCTCTAGTGCGGCTGAGAATGCCACCACACTGCATATCATTCATTTAGGGATCCTATATGGGTTTCAATGGCCAAGCTTTATCCAGCGTCTTTCAGGAAGACCTGGTGGTCCTCCAAAACTCCGGATAACAGGAATTGATTACCCCCAACCAGGATTCAAACCTGCTGAAAGGATTGAGGAGACTGGGCAGAGGTTGTCGGAATATGCTCGCATGTTTAATGTCCCATTCGAGTACAAAGCAATAGCAGCCAAGTGGGAGAGTATTAAAATCGAGGATCTCAACTTGGTTGATGATGAAGTGCTGGTTGTAAATTGCTTGTTCAGAATGAGGAACCTCTTGGATGAGACAGTAGTTGTGGAGTGTCCGAGAAACATTGTGTTGAACACGATTCGGAAGATGAACCCTAAGCTTTTCATTCTTGGCGTAGAAAATGGAGCATATAGTCCTCCTTTCTTTCTAACAAGGTTCCGAGAAGCATTATTCCATTTCTCGGCATTATTTGATATGCTTGAGACAAATGTTCCTCGTGATCATCCGGAGAGGATGGTGATAGAGAGAGAAATATTTGGTCGTGAGATCCTGAATGTTGTTGCTTGTGAGGGTTCTGAAAGAGTTGAGAGGCCAGAGACTTACAAGCAATGGCAGATTCGATGCAGGCGTGCAGGATTTGAGCAACTTCCTTTAGACAAAGAAGTAAAGACCAAAATAAGAGATAAAGTGAAGGAGATATACCATAAGGATTTTGTGGTTGATGAAGATTCTAGGTGGTTGCTACAGGGCTGGAAAGGGAGGGTAACTCAAGCTCTTTCTACGTGGGTCCCAGCAAACCAAATATGATTTTTTTTCATAGGTTTTTATCTCTTCATATATTCAGTTTTTCATGTCCGATTTGTGAGAGTTATGTCTGCATGATGGGTCCACATATGAGGGTTGTTGCAATGCTAGCCATCGTATGCAATGAATAGAGGCTGAGACTTGTCAGTTCCAGCTATCAGCAGGTAAACAATGTATGATTTCACTTCTCCGGGATCAGGGTAGCAATCTGAAATGCTGGCACGCTAGTGGAGCTACCAGATTTGGAGAAGAATGGCTGAAGAGGGAGGTACTTGTGGTTTTGTTGGTCATTTGTGTATATGAAGAGGTCACTTTTGTTGTTGCTGTCATTATTATATCTTCATTTAACTGTTTTCTTGCCTATAACTAATATAGTTCACTGTAGTTCATTGAAAGGTGGTAAGTTTTCCGTTTTGATTTGTAACTCGATGAAGCTGCACTGGGGTGGTGAAACTTAGTCGCATCCTTGCAGTGTAAAACCCTTAGGCCAGGACTTCATACTAGGACACTGAACAATGAAATGTGAATATAGGAATCACCTTGATGATAGGTCCTATGAGGCCTTCATGTGCATTGTTACTGATACCGGATCATTAGTATCTTTTATTAATTTGCCTTTGTGGTTCTCCAACTTTTTTACAGTGCTGTGGCTATATTGAAGGAAAAAAACTGAAGCGCTAAAAGCAAGTATCTGAGGTCTAGAATCTGTCTCCTACCTATGACCTAAATAACTACTGTAGTGCACTAGAAGATGAACTTTTGTTTGATTGGTAGCTCGGAGAAATCACCTTTTGAAGCGTTAAATACAACTTACGTGAAGTTTCCTAAGCATTGAACTGTGAGGGGGTTGTTTACGGAAGGTGACATGTATATATATCAACGTTGCAGATACTAGTACGGGTACATGGTACATACATTATTTTAAAACTAAGATACGAGTACGTCACTATTAAAAAATATAATAAAAATAGAAGAATCAATCACATTATGCATCCTAAGTGTTTAAGAAAGTTTCTGCTGATTGTGTGCAATCATATAAACAAAAATAAGATGATCAATCACATAAGGAACAAAAACATGAACAATTGAATCTAAGCTGTTTGTTTTGGTTACCAAAATAGCGTTAGGTGGATTAGTTTGGTTTGGATTTGGTTTTGGTTGCCAAACATAAACAATCAATCAAAGAAAGTTTCTGCTGACTTGGTTTTGCTGTTTTGGTTGCCAAACACAAACAATCAATCATATTAATCGGTTGCTTAAGAGAGGAACTCTTCAAGGGGACTGGAGATTGATGCTGTTTAGATTTGGCAATGAGGAAGTCTTGGAATATGAAGTGGTTACTAAAGCCGAATCAGCCAATCACTTCATCGTTTGATCTTGCTGCAAGTTGGACACCTTAGCCTTATTGTTCGACTATCCATCAGAAACAAACTAGGTTTCATTACTGAAACAATCTTTGTTCTTTGATTCCTTAAATCCTACCGAAACAAGGATTGAGAGAATGAGAGAAGACAAACCACCAGTGATCGTTCTCTTGCTGCTGCTGTCGTCCGTTGCCTGCCGATGATCTCGTTGCCGTTGCAGTGCGAGGCTCAAAGCATAGAGAGAATACCAATGGAATAGATTTGAGGAAATAAGGGTTTTATTTCATTATTCGGATTGGATCAACCCATATCCATGCGAGTCAACCTTATCCATCTCCACTGGGTAAGGGTACTTTACCCCAAATGAGGGTATGCATACCGGTACACATCTAAATATATCGTTTCATATCTAACATACCAAGACATATGTATGTATTCGGTATATACTGGATATGGGTACGTAGCCCTAGTTGGTGTACTCGTGCATCATATATATATAAATATAAACCCATAACCTTGTAGAAGAGGCCTATGGGCGCCTCCTTGCAGTGTCACTTGATTGGAAGACTTCTGAAGAAGAAAAACAATGCTGAAACTGTTTATTTCTTGATGTCTTTCTATATACTGACATATTTTAGTGGGTGAGAATATTTATTTGGTGCAGTGCTATATAAATGGGAAGCTGAAGTGCCAAATGCCATGACCCTTTATGCTCAAGACTTTTTTAGGTGCCTTTGTTCCAGATGAATATGCACCACAGATTCTACTTTACAGAAAGGCCCAGATTAGCATGGCATTCATTATGTTGGTACTGTTTTTCTTCTAGGCAATCTGGGTTAGGCAGAGCCCTACCAGATGCAAAACTGGGTATTGAACTCCTGACCTAGCCAATGAGCAATGCCCATTTGGACTTCTTTTGTTGGTTACTGGTTAAAGGTTTTCCTAAATACTTCCCTGCAACTCCTTTTCAAAGATGGGGATCAATTTGCAAAACCCTTCTCCTTTTCTTGGTTGTAGAAAGGGCTTCGTATTTTTGGTATTGGGCAGACAATTTCTAAGTAGTAGAGCTGTAAAACAAGATGAACTTTGCTGCTCATTTCGTAAGATTGTCTATGCACAGTTGTTTCATTTTCTTGTTAAAACTGAGGCAAGCCACGTTCATACCCGGATGAACCATGAGGTTGACGAGCCAAACACAAGATTGCTCGTTAAACTGAATTTTTTTAGAAGTCAATGTCTTTCTCAAGTTAAAAGTTAATTTCTTGATTCATATGTTTTTACTAACATGCATTTATTTCAATGTAAATATATACTGAACTAGACGAGTCTAATGAGCTGTATTGAGAAGAGATGTTTGGGGACGTATGTTATGACCGGTGAGAATGAATTCTTGGGTGAAGGCGATCTGTTCGCATCATGTTTTGTCAGACCCATTTTGAAAATGGCCTACCAATCGGACATAGCTCGGCCCATTTTGATCTAAAATCCGCAATCAGGTTAATATAAATAATCAAGGGTTTATTGAATAGGCCCGAGCTTGAACTATTTAAGCTTGGAACTATGTATGATCACAATTGAATAACTCGGGGTTATCACTAATCCTTTCATTGGGGTGTTATTGGGTCGGACCTGGTTTAGATCTAGGTATGTCTAGGTCACATGTTAGTCCTTAAGTGTAAAAGTGTCATTCTAATCCAACCATCATATTATGATTTCAGTAATGGTACATTTCGGTCTGAATCTTACATGAGTTATTCAATATTACCATTGCAGGAATTAGTTAACATACATCTTCAACCTAAACCTTGGGTGTAAAAGTGTTTATTGGTAACAATATAATAAAAGATTATATCGTGATCTATAGGAGTGATGCATTAATGGCCATGCATCTATATCTTGTATCATGATTGACTTCAAGTAATAACCCAATTCCTCTATTGCGGCTACATAATGTCAATAACTTAGTTGGGCATCTCCAATGATGTATTGCTAGCATCCTATCCTACGACTCGATCTCATTCAGAGAATAATCTCTTACTAAACTTGCAGTCATCAGGTTTATAGGAGAAAGACACATAAATACTAAAAGTATCACATAATACAAACTATCATCCTATTCACCCAATAGCTTGTTATTATCACATTGAACCTATTTCGTAGGATCTCCATTCAGTTAGGTTGGGCTACCACTACGTACTCTACTTTCTTGTCTGACCTTAATTGTTTAAGTACCTTATATTTTTATTTTGTACTTCATTTCTAAATATGTGAAACTTTTCTAAAGCTTTATCTTTACTTGCACACATGTACCACATTTGTGCCACACATATACCACATTTGTGTTTTTTATATATGATAATTTTAGGGATAGGATTAAAATTCATCATTCTTTTCATAGAATTAAGGTTTACATCACCCAACTTATCACGTCATACATCAAATGATTCAACATTACACATATAAGAAGAAGAATATGAAGCCGAAGTAAAGACCTTCCCAAGAATCAACAATTGATTCTACATGAATTGTAAACAAATCTTTTACATTACACAAATAGTCCTTCCCAAAGAAATACTCAATACTAAGTCATATAATAATGACTTTATTATATTTACAATATAACATTAATCCCCCTCTAACTAAAGCATGACTATTGATGATATTTCATCGAATCATTAGAATATGTCTAACTCTCTTAAGAGTAAAAATCTTTCTGAAAAGAAACTTTAAGTGAACAAGCCCTTCGTACTTGACTTTAGCAATCAAATGATCCTCAAAGATCACTATTCACCCACAAACGACATGGTAAGACACAAATGGACACTGGTCAGCACATACGTGCACACTAGCTTTAATATTTACTATCTAGTACTGTGACTCATAAATAAAAAGGAGATGGAGTTTAAGAGATAGATACCCGTCACTATTAAGTATAGTGATCACCACCATTTTGACTATAACTCCTTCAATGGATGTAGGTTTCTTGACTTTCTTTAAGAGATAATCCCTCGCTCAATGTCCAACCTGATCACAAAGCTAACACAATTTATTTTTGGGTTTCTTTTGGATCTTTGCTTTTGGTATATGCTTTGGCTATTTTTCCTTAGGATCACTATATTATTTTTTTTTGACCGTCAAATTAACCTTATAGGTGTCATCTACAAGCATAACAAGTTTTTGACTTTTATGCTCTTCTTCTATTACTATGTCTACTATAAGATCATCAAGGGTTATCTTACCCTTCTAATGCTCAAGATCTAGGGCGAAATCCTTTAAAGACTTTAGAAATTTCTTTATAATAGATATAACAATAAACTTGTCAAGAAGTTCAATTTCGGCTTCTTTCAGACCATAACATAAAAACTGGAACTCGTGAGCTTCTTCGGTTACAAATTTTCTTTCTATCATTTCATACTTAAGGAAGTTAACTACAAAATATTTTTCAAGACCAAGGTCTTAAGTATTGTATTTTTTATCTAAGGCAATCCACAGATCTTTCACTGTTGTGGAAAGAAAAAAACTATATACATCAAACAAAACATTTGATAGTGCCGATAAAATGCAATAGCGGCATAGAGTGTCCTTCTCATTCCACTCAACGATTCTATCTGAGCTTCTAGGATCAATATCATCGACAATCTGACTCAATGTACTGATATAACCCTAACATACAACAACAACAACAACTAAGCCTTTTTCCATACTACATGGGGTTGACTGCATGGATTCTTTGTTTCCACAGATCCCTATCGCGTGCCATGTTAGCAGTTAACTCCCAATAAGCTAGATCATTCTTTATTGTTTCTTTCCAATACTTTTGTGGTCGTCTTCTACCTCTTTTAATACTTTCAAATTTAGTTTTCTAACTTTCTTACAGGTTTTTTTTCTATATGTCCAAACCATCTTAAATGATGTTCTCTCATTTTATCCTCTATTGGTGCCACTCCTAATTTGTTTCTAATAACCTCATTATGTATACGGTCTTTTCTTGTATGACCACTCATCCATCTCAACATCTTCATTTCTGTCACAGACATCTTTTGTACATGTTGATGATTAACTGCCCAACACTCAGAACCATAAAACATGGCAGGCCTAATTGTTGCTCTATAATATTTACCTTTTAATTTTAATGGTATCTTCTTATCACAAAGAATACCTGATACCCCTCTCCATTTTAACCAACCAGCATTAATTCTATGTGTAACATCTTTATCAATTCTTCCATCACTTTGAAAAATTGACCCTAGGTATTTAAAACTTTCCTTTTGGAGAATGCAATGTGTGCCAATTTTAATTTTTATGTCCTTTGAAATAACCAAATGATCAAACTTACATTCTATATATTCTGTCTTTGTTCTACTAAGTCGGAGGCCTTTGCTTTCTAATGTTTCTCTTCATAGTTCCAATTTTCTATTAACTTTTTCCTTAGACTCCTCTACTAATACAATGTCATATGCAAATAACATACACCAAGGTACTTCATCTTGAATATGTTTTGTTAACTCATCCATCACCATTATAAGTATGGACTTAAGCTTGATCCTTGATGTAACCCAATATTAACTTCAAAGAAGTCTATCGTTCCTTCATGAGTCTTCACACATGTTTTTGCACCATCATACATATCTATTATAAGGTTAATATATGTCAATGGGATACCTCTTTTTTCCAAAGTTCTCCAAAGAACCTCCCTCGGTACCCTATTATAAGCTTTTTCTAGATCAATAAATATCATGTGAAGGTCTTTCTTTTTTGCTCTAAAATGTTCCATAAGATGTCTCAAAAGGTTAATCGTTTCAATAGTAGATCTGCTTGTCATGAATCTAAATTGGTTCTCTGTTGTACTTGATATTTATCTTAACCTACGTTTGATAATTCTTTCCCATAATTTCATAGTATGAATCATTGACTTGATACCTCGATAATTTGTACAATTTTGAATGTCTCTCTTATTCTTATATATGGGTATAAGTGTACTTGCTCTCCATTCTTCGGGTATCTTTTGATTTTTCCATATTTCATTAAATAGTCTTGTGAGCCAAGTGATTCCTATTTCTCCTAGTATTTTCCAAACTTCTATAGGAATATTATCTGATCCTACCGATTTACCACCCTTCGTATGTTTAAGAGTCTCTTTGACTTCATTCTTTTGAATACATCAATAGAAGTTATGGTTTATATACTTTTCTGACTTGGCTAAATCTCCTAAACTAATAGTAACATCTTTATTTTCATTAAAAAGATTATAAAACTGGTTTTTCCATCTATTTCTTATATCATCATTTGCCACTAGAATTTTTTCATCCTCGTCTTTTATGCATGTAACATAATTAAGATCTTTGGTTTTCTTATTTCTAGCCCTAGATATTCTAAAAATATCTCTTTCACCCTCTTTTGAGTTGAGTTTTTTATATAAGTCCTCCCAAATCTTAGCTTTTGCTTCACTAACGGTCTTTTTCGCTTCTTTCTTTGCTTTCTTATAAGCTTCTAACGTTTCACTAGTTTTCTTAGCATAATATAATTTGTAACATGCTCTCTTTGCCTTGATTTTATTTTGTACTACTTCACTCCACCATGAAGCTTCTTTTTGTACCAGTACACCTCCCTTAGATACTCCTAACACATCTTTTGCTACTTTCCTAATATGTATAGCCATATTGTTCCACATCACAGGGTGTGCCAACATAATTCCAAACATCTCCTTGAAGGACTTTCTGTTTAAATATATCTTCTTTCTCACTTTTAAGGTTCTACCATTTAGTCCAAATAGTTCGATGCACTCTTTTCTTCTTTGTCCATTTTTTTATTTGTAAATCCATAACTAAAAGTCGATGTTGGGTGGTTAAGCTTTCTCCTGGAATTACCTTACAATCTTTACAACACGCTCTATCTTTTTTCTACAAATAAAGTAATCAATTTGTGTTTGTGATAAGCCACTCTTATAAGTAATTAAATGTTCATCTCGTTTTTTGAAGATTGCATTGACTATAAAGAGATCAAATGACATAGCAAAATTTAAAATCTCCCTACCTTCCTCGTTTATATCCCCAAAACCAAAGTTTCCATGAATCTCTTAATATCCTAATGCCTTTTTACTAACATGTTCATTTAAATCTCCTCCTAAACAAATCATCTCCCTTTGTGGAATCTTTTGAAATACCTCATCTAACTCTTCCCAAAAAGCAGTCTTTATACTATCTTTTAGTTCTACTTGGGGTGCATAAGCACAAACTATATTCAAAACCTCTGCTCTTAACACTAATTTCAATGTCATGATTCGGTCACCATATCATTATATATCTACTACACTCTCCTTTAAATCTTTATTATGATAATACCAACTTTGTTTCAAGCCTTTTCTTTACTTGAGTACCATAATTTAAAACCTGTATCTTCTATTTCCTTTGCTTTTTCTCCAACCATTTTTGTCTCTTGTAAACATAGAATATGAATATTTCTCCGAATCATAGTATCTACCACCTCCATTAGCTTACCCAATAATATTTCGATATTTCAAGAACCAATACGAATCTTATTATCTAGGACTAGCTTCCTTACCCCCCGCATCCATCCATAATTAAAATGCGGAGACCCTCCTTGAAAATCTCCCTACCTTCCTCATTTATATCCCCAAAACCAAAGTTTCCATGAATCCCTTTATATCCTAATGCCTCTTTACCAACATGTCCATTTTAAATCTCCTCCTAAATAAATCATCTCCCTTTGTGGAATCTTTTGAAACACCTCATCTAACTCTTCCCAAAAAATAGTCTTTATACTATCTTTTAGTTCTAGTTGGGGTGCATAAGCACAAACTATATTCAAAACCTTTGTTCCTAACACTAATTTCAATATCATGATTCGGTCACCGTATCATTGTATGTCTATTACACTATCCTTTAAATATTTATTTATGATAATATCAACTCCGTTTCGAGCCTTTTCTTTACCTGAGTACCATAATTTAAAACCTGTATCCTCTATCTCCTTTGCTTTTTTCTCCTACCCATTTTGTCTCTTGTAAACATAGAATATGAATATTTTTTTAGATCATAATATCTACCACCTCCATTAGCTTACTGGATAATGTTCCGATATTCTAAGAACCAATACGAATCTTATTATCTAGGACTAGCTTCCTTACCCCCTGCATCCGTTTATAATCAAAATGCAGAAACCCTCTCTGAAAATTATTCACTACATTTGGGTGGTAATGTAATTAGACTAACTTCTTTACTCACACCCATCCATAATATGGGAACCCTCTATGCAATTGATTCACTAGATTCAGGTGAAAATGTAGTGACCCTTGCTTACTTATTATTGCATTCGGGCTCTACAGCACGTCGCTAGGCGGGGACGTCCCAAAGCAATGCTCATAATTTTTGTATTCCATGTTATAAAAATCCGACAAAGTTTTACACTGGCTGTCGAAAGCCTAACACAACCCTCCTCTTTTATCCGGGCTTGGGATCGACAATGCAAGGGTCATCCCTTACATGGGCGGAGTTTGATGCAATCCTAACATGATTAATCATATTTTCATACGTTGCTGCTAGCGTTTAAAATATGTACCAACAAACTTTTCTGATATGAAGGTGAAGTTGACCTTAGGTTGGAGGGTAGCAATCGTAGATATGTTTAATACGGTAAAAACTAATTTCTCTAAGATTATTGAGAAAAATCGTAACATAATATGCAACAAATGTAAACATGCTCCAATCATAATCAACAATTGCATATCCAAAATAAGCCATAATCAAACTGCACGAAAAACAAAATTAGAAGTAAAATAAAAAAATTATTTATGCGAGTTATCTTTACGGACTTGTTTTATAGAAATGAGTGCCCCGTAGGTATTCACTAGGAGCACCACAAGTAGAGAGAAAACAAGTTGACAGAAAGAGAGAGAGGAATAACACGTTCACGGACTGTGGATCTACGTGATCCTCCTCAGCTTTTTTTGAACTAAGGTTTAAAAAGATATTTGTCACATCATCAATATGAGATTGTTCTTCTTGAGTTGATCGTACCTTACTTTTATCATTTAAGGTCTTTTACATATATTAATTAAATATATAAAAATACTAACAACACTTTAAATCCAACACATCTATCCTCTCGGCCACCGCCGCGGGTACCCCTTTTGCACCGATCATCGAACCCCGCATCGCATCATCCACACCGAGACCTTAGTCCCTAATGCCGACCCCAACTTCCCCCTTTCCTTCAGGCGACCCATACGCGTATCTCTTCCTTCCACGACGAGGTAGATGTTACCCCCGCGACCCTCCCTTCTTCCTTCACGTAGAGGCTTCTCAGTTTCGAGGAGGACAAGCAAGAGGAGGCCGCACGAGCTAAGATTTCTAACCCGTACCGACTTGTCGTCTAGGAAAATATTTGCATCGGACGAGTCATTCCTCGACGCTCTCTTAGACCTCACCGCGTCATTGGGTCAGAAGCTTCAGAGCGATTGCGTCGCGACCCTCGTAAATTTATCAATCGAGAAAGAGAACAAGGTTCGGCTGATTCGCGCCGGTGCACTCGAGTCACTCATGGAAGTGCTCCGTGGCGGGTACCCGGAGGCACGAGGCCACGCCGCCGCTGCCATCTTTAGCCTCTCCGGCGAGGAGGAGAATCGGACTGTCATCGCCGTCATTGGCGCGATCCCCCCGCTGCTGCGGCTCCTCGGCTCTGGCGGCGACCGAACCGCTTCGTACGACGCAGCCATGGCGCTGTATTACCTCACTCCAGAAAGTCAATAAGAGTCAGATTGTCCGAGCCGGGGCAGTGCCCATCTTGGCTCGGTGCGCCCGCGACTCTGCTCAGTACGGCGAGAAGGGTGCCGGTATTCGTGCTCGGTAATTTATGATAATGGGTAGCTTCGCAGTGGAAGAAGAAGGGAGGAAGGCTCTTCTGGGCTCGGATGCACTCATGTGTGCCCGAGACGCCATAGAGAAGGGCTCAGAATCGGGTTCAGTTGAGCAGCATGCACTCGCGTTCATGCTGGTCATGGTGCGAAGAGGTAGGGTGAGGCTCGTGGACTCTGGGCCCGAATCGAGCCTGACTCGGGCGGTCCGGAAACTGGCCGTAGTTGGGACGGGTCGGATCAAGGAGAAAGCTGTAGCCTTGCTCAGGGTGCTCAAAGAAGCTCACGCAGCTGAGTATGGCGAGGGTGGCGGCGATAGTGGTCTCAACCCCGTTGACCCACCACCAGCCCTAGATCAAGGTGGGTATCTGGGGAACCCAGTAGGGCGGACCAGGTTCCCTGCTCCCAACCGAGCTGCTGGCTTCTGACATTGGGATTGACCCCACGTCAATTAACTCTCTAAAATTGTATATGGAAAGCGTTTACTTCAAAAATTTCGTTTTCATTTGTTTTTTTTTCTCTTTCTTGCCTTTGATGGATTTTATTGATTGTTTTGTGTTCATAGATTATGTGTGGCCTATGTCCTGTAAGGTCTCTGGTTTACTGTACAAAAAGAGATGAATGTTGAGGCCGAAACCTGATGCATGCCCCCTGTGTCAAACTCATCACTCTCAACTTGTGAGTCGATCCCTTACCGGGTCAGCTGTTGTTTTGTGTGAAGAGTTGACGCTGATAAAAAAGAGATGGTTTATTGATTTGATTGATTTTTCTCTTTATATTTCTCTCTCTGAGAGAGAGAGAGAACTTGGTACATATTAGTATAATTCAGGTGTTACAGTGACCAAACAAATGTGTGTTTTGGTTCCTCTACTTTTATAGTCGGTACGCTTCTTAAAGAAGTGGAGGCTTTCAAACTCAGCAGGTTACATTCACAGCCCTGATAATGCAAGCCTATCACACTGCACAAATTGCATGAATTCAGATATCCTATCAGGAAGACACGAAAGTTTTTCGTTATTTCCGTTGTACAGAAATAAATCACCTCTATCCATCAATGGATGGAGGATGGTGAAGAGATAATCAATCTTTAGCCAATGACAGTATATATGATTAGCTGGGATTGATTCAATAATACATGCAATGCAATGTGCCTCTAGAATATCACCAAGAACCAGAGTCCCTAGATGTTCACTTGGCATCAATTCAAATATGTTGCAGACAACTTCAAATTATGAAGATAATCAATCAATGCGGCTAATCAATTGATTTTGGATGTCTCTGGCCGGATAAAATTATTGATGTATACGTATAGTTGCACGACAAAAAGTACCATATTCTTAACAATGTTATTAAAGAAAAAGTTTGGCACCAATAAAAGATAATAAAAAAAGTCCTTAAGGTGGTTTAAACATTTGGAAAGGCCACGGAATAGAGTGATTAGCAGTGCCAAAATTTATGTAGCGAAATGTCCATAAAATCTAAACCAGGTGAACTGCTTTATGGAGAACAAGACCTCTAAATGTTGCAAAGGCACAGTAAAACATTATCTTCTTTTGTTAGAGGTAGAGCTAAATGGAAGGGGATGAAGCTCTAAACGGACGAAGAACTAAGAGTCCATGGCAGCAGACCCCACTTAATGTGGGAAAAGGTTGAGCCGTGGTCTTGGTTGTGTATTCATTGATGCTAGAACCAGCATTTGATGCAGTACATGTTTGTGATGTTCTGGCAGTATCCATTGACGGATCTAGAATTTTTGTGGGATGGGGTAAACTGTCTATTCGATCATTTAGATAGGGCAAACTATGTATGGCGACCATAAATTCGATTGTCTCCTGTAACTTTTTCATTGATTTTCTGTATTTCAAGTCGAACAGTCACCTCACCTGGCCTCAAACATTATAAGGCTGTCTGGTAGCTCCCCGCCCCTCCTCTCTCTCTCTCTCTATTTATTTATTTATATATATATAAAACGATTAAACCTCAAAGAAACGGAAGGCTTGATTTTGGTTGTCGATGCATTTCAATTGAAGATGTACTATTAAAAAAATATTAAAAAATTATGGAACCTACAGTTTCAATCCACCGGTTCCCATACGGTTCTGTGGGACCAGAACCGAACTGAGTCCTTCCCGGTTATGGATCTGGTTCCAGTCGAATCTTGACCCGATTTGGTTCCGGTTGGAACTGCTGGGCCGGCTCGGAACCGGCTACTATATGCCAAAGCAACAAAACAAGTAGTTTGATAACTTTACTTTTTTCCCCTCTGAAGCACTTCTTAGTTTATTCGTTAGGAATAGTTGATCAAGTTGACAAATTTAGGCAAGAAGTCGATTTCCAATGTTAAGGCAGGTGTTTGATCACTAAAAGATAAGGACATGACAGAGTACATCACAAAGTTCAAAAGAAGTGATTATTCCTTGTCAATGTGATTCTCTTAAAAGAGTTGGATTAGGAGTTTGGCCGGTTCCGAGTAAACCAGGACCATGAATTCCAAACTGGCAGTTCTCATTCCACCAAAACTTGTATCTGAAACCAAAGTGTCCCCCTCCAGGTCTTTGTCCGTTTTGGGCTCCGCCAGTTTGGCTCCTGTTCTAGGCCAGTTCAAGGATGGTACTGGGCAGTGGCGGATTCAGAAATTTGTTTTGGGTGGGGCGAACTTTAGGTCCAAGTCAATCGGGCTTTGAAAATTTCAATACTAAATTCAAAGTTTTCCGAATTTCGGATGGGTTGACTGGTCCCGGGTTCATTCGAAATTATCATGAAACAATGGTGTAATTTTAATATCAAAAGAAAAGGGCTTGGAACCTTTGGTTCTGGACTCTCAGTTCCAGTTCGATTTCCTAATAGGCAGAACCAGAACCAAATGTCAAGGATCCTGCTGTGTCATTCGGGGACAATTCAGGTTAGCTTCAACCTTTTGGGCCAGGTCCAAACAGACCATCTCGGTAAGAGTAGTATTAACTAGCAGTGTAGCTAAAGTTCACATCAATCCACTGCCTCTGGTGTTGATCATGGATCACCCGGTCCCGGATCAATTTGAATTCATACTTTCTAGGGCTGGTAGAGGAGCGTAACGAGTTCATGGATTGCCAACTCAAGATCTTCTTCATGTTTGATTCATCAGCTCGTGTAAGCGAAGCTGATTGCATGATCCGCGAATGACTCCTGGTGCATATCATATGCACCATTGTTACTACTCAAAACAAGCGGTGTGAATCACTCTTGGTGCAGTCCCAGTTGACACACACTAATCAGACATGCCTTTCATGATAAGACGTCTTGGCATGGTGTCGCTATATAGAAACAATTTTTATCATTATTGGCACTACCAAACACTGTTATTAAATACCAAAATATACTTCTCCTGACACCATGAATGAGGCATAAGAGTTGTCCATTGTTGAAAAGAGTGTAGTCTTAACCAGAAGGTCAACTCACGAATCCCCCAATTCTTATTTCAGCTTCCAACCTCATCACATCGCCATTGACATGACACAATGGAAAGCATCATTTAACAAACGGAGACCTGCTTCTTTAATTCCAAGGACACCAAAGAATCAACTAAAAACGAGAGAGAGAGAATGCAGACATGTGTGCTCGCTCGAGCGCGTGTGTGTAACTAACAAGGCAAATCCTAAATAGGATTGGTCCTGGAAACAAACATATTCCTTCACATGTCCTGTTTGTGAGCACCTTACATTGCTAGTAAAGAGCAAAACAAAGGCATAAAGGTCCACCAACCAAATGAAAAAGGAAGCACTACAGTAACCTTTCTTTTGATTGCACGACTCCCTCCTAGCTCCTTTGCAAGAGAGGAAGCCATCTACATGATTATATATATACAAAGAGAGAGAGGGGGGTTAGGTTTATGTCAATTCTAATGTAATTTCTTGAAGATATGGCTTATTTTTGCTATTTATAAGATACCCTCGAGTTTAATTTGATTGATCAATACTAAAACCGAAGACCATCACCATGCACCAGGTGTTATCGACATGGAGAAGGGATACCGGCATCAAAGATTTACCACAGAGGAAAAGCTTCACTTAGTGAAAAGGATACCCACCACATCGCAAGAGCTGCCACTGAACCAGGAAGAAGAAGATGCAGGAGAGCATGATGATGATGATAAAGATGATACTATTGATGTTGGTGATGATGATGACGATAACGACGATGACAATGAAGATTTTGCTCGGTCACATATTGATGGTGAGTTCATGGGGTTTATTATACCTAAAGGAACGATATCCTGGAGTAAACCCAGTTGGGGTGGTTGAGTAGGGGAAGAGGGAAGAGTTGCAACTTTTACAAAGGAATTAAAGCAGTTGAGTTGTGGTTGGGGTGGTTGATCCTGGTGCTTAGGATTTAAAGGTGGGTCCTCCAACGATCCAACTCTGGGTTCAACCAAATCCACCCTAGGCCTCTTGTTGGGTTCGGTGGCTTGCTCCACACAAGACTGCTGCCTTAATTGGAAGTAGGGATAAGTATAGTGAAGATGCAGCCCTTCGTACGTGACGACAAGTATCTCCGGGTCGTCCGTCGATCTCTCCACCTGCTTCTTTGCACTGCATTGTGGATTTGTGCACCTGTAGTAGCTCCTACATCCCCAGAGCAAAAGCAAATGAGATACAACATTAAACGTTTATATGCATAGTTATGCATGCACAATCATACGCACATTGCTTTGGAGTTCTTCACTTTCCTAACAAGAGACTCAAGGATTCAAGGCCTTTTCATGCCAACAGCATTGAAGGAACTCTGCATTTGCAGCGTCTTGTGGCAAAAGAAGTTCAAATATAATGTCTAAGATATCGCTTCTAGTAACATAAAACCAGTGGTTCACCTATTCTTTGGCGAACCCAAAATCCCAAAAAAACAAAAATTAATACAAGTATTCCAGATCTTTTCTGAAAATTATGTATACTGCCTCACCTGAATTTCAGAGATCTGGACTTCGCCTCTCATTAAATATTTTAGGACCACCACTGCTTTAAACAGTCTGTTCTATTAAATAAATCAAGCCCTTTATTTGACACCTCAGGTGTTGAACTTATGACCTTCAACTTGTTAGTTGACCCCCTAGTCAATGTGAGCGACTGCTCTTTGTGCAACAAGTCAAGCCTTTATTCTGCGTGTGTCATTCACATGATTTTTCCCCCTTTTTACTTGAAGCACCACATCCACCTACAGCACATGACAGAATATGGATTGTCTGGAACTGGACTGGCCAAACAGCCAATGGTTCGCGAACTCGGTCTGGTTTATCGATTTCAGGAACTTGGTCGTCTTCCACTGTAAGTCTCAGTTTCTTACCCCTGTGAAACTGGATTCCTCTGTCACGTTGCATGGTTCCATAATCACGCAGATGAAAAGGACAAAGAAAAACATTTTCACGGAATTCGCTGACATAACCAAAGTCAAGGTGACTTTGAATTTTTCAGTGGATTTTCTCTCTCTCTCTCTCTCTCTCTCTATATATATATATATATATATATATATATAATATGTATGTACATATATCGAGTTGATAACGTGGAAGCAAAAGAAGCCAATTCCCAATTGTTCACTCAGAGATATCGTGATTCATGCTCCATTAATAAAGCTTTTTAATTACACCTCCCTGACTGGCAGCCACAAGCCTTTTGCACAACCTAACCTCCCTTGCTCCATCTTTGGCCTGGTGGAAAGGGACACGCATATACTTGATGTTGAACTCGTGATGTCCTTCCTTGTGAGCTTGGAATCACTTTCACAGGTTTAAATTAACAAACTTGTTCTTCCCTAGTATCTACTGTCTAAGGAAATACGACTACAATTATCCCTCACTCTTCGTCTCCTTCCTCTTTGTTTTCTTTCTAAAGTAAACTTTTTGCAGACACGAGCTTTCAGGACACCATAACTGCACCTTTGGGGTAAAATCCTTAGGTTAGAGCCCCGCCCCCAGCCCAAGGTACACACACATCTATGTGTGTATGTCAAAACTTTGTACAAAGAAAAGATTTATCTTGCTGATTGACCGTAACCAGATGATATTTGTGAGAAAAGAGGGTTGTACCAAACAGTGAAAGCCAATAATAACGCCAATAATAGAGGAAGGAACTCTCCGATTTGATTTTTCAACTTCCTTTAGTTCTCACTTTGTAATCAAACATGCGCTGGTAGGGGAGGTCCTAGTCAAGGTTTCATGCCTTTGGGGTGCAACTAAGTCACTACCCAGCTGAGGTTTTCTCGAAATTACTAGTCAATAGAAAACTGTGGTGGCGAAAATGCAATAATTTAAACTGCAACCAAAAAGTTGGACCTGACTCGCTCTAAAAATTTTCCAGTTCAACGAGAGAGAGAGAGAGAGAGAGAGAGAGAGAGAGAGAGAGAGAGAGAGAGAGAGAGAGGTTTACCTTGGATTGGGGCTGTTCTTGATAGTTTTCTGACCATATTTTCTCCATTTGTATCCATCATCCACCGTTCCATTCCCGCAACTCCTTATCCTGAGCGTGTACTTATTCTCCATCTTGCTTTTCTCCAGTCCTTTCGCTAAAAACGACAGTCTAGAAGAGCAAAACAGACACTTATCATCACCATAGGTTAACCAAAAGCCTTAAAGTGTTTAGTAGCAGAGGGTAATTATTCTCGTTAAATTACAACTTACGCCGATCGGAATCCGGCGGCGGCTGTGTTCTTGTTACTGTTGCTACTGCTATTGCTGCTTGTTGTCGTTGTGTTGCTGGTGGTGACGATAGCGGTGGTGGCAGTAATGTTGGCTGGAGTTGATTGGTTTCCAGGAGTTGGGCTCCTGTGACTATGAGATAATGCATTTTCAATGTCTTTGATGGTCGGTCCGGAGTAAATTTGTGGAACGAATTGGCCGATTTCCGGTTCCGGCTCGGGGCTAGTGGGAAGAAGGATGAAAGAGGAGTCGTCTTCTAGGAGCTCCCTTAAGAGCTCTTCCTCCTCGCAGACTATCTCTTCCATGGGGCGCTAGCTATTTTCTTAGTCTTGAATTCCGAACGCTATAACTTTAGCTAGGGAATGGAGGCCGGAACAACCACAAAAGAGAATGACGAAAGATAGACAGATGGCCTGCTACAATGTGAAACCAAGGGAGATTTATACAGATCTCTCTCTCTCTCCTCATATAAATTAATTAAGGTACCAGAGAGAGAGAGAGAGTTTTGACCTTGGGGTAAGGCGGATGAAAATTGACAGTGTACGTGTTCACTGTAATCTTCTGAATGGCGAATAAAATTTCCATTTTTGTGTGAAAAAATTATTGGTGTTGGGAAGAATTATTGGTGGACAACGGTGACATTGAGTGTTTAGCCAACCATTTAAAAGCGTTAACAATATGACGGGTTGACTTTTTTGCAATTCAACCCTTAAGCTTGTATTATATGAGTGTGCATTCATTACACCGTGAGACAGATAGAGCGTTTTGGAGCCTTTCATTTTGATTACTACCAAGAACAAGTGTCGCATCATGTGTCGTGTGTGTGCGTACACGAGTGTGTGGGTGTCTACATAGGATCGATCTGAGCCATAAAAAAATATTCAAAGTAGCATTACATAGTTATAAGGACACAAAACCATTGAAGAAACGAGAAACATGTAAATTAGAGATATATACTTATAATTTAACATATAATTACAATATATTATTCTAAAAAATTAATAGATTGTTTATAACGAAGAGAAGTATCAATTAAATACACATTATATTTATCATATTCTGTGAATTAAAGAGATAGAGAAGCAAATCATGAACCAAAAGCGAGGAGGGCAGCATCATTCCAAGGTATCATGGTACAAATAGATGCAGTTGGACGGCACAGATCCCATCTGAGATCATGATGACATATGACAAGATCTTCAACCTAGCTGAATGACTGATAACATAGGCGAGTTGATCATCTTAAATTTTGACAAGTTTTCATAAAATACATGCATGCCGGTCTTAACTCATGCAAGTCAAGCAATTATTAATGAAAGTTTCGTGGAAATTTCCAAGACTTAATGCTTACAACCAAAGTCAGGATATGTGATGCAGGACTTTTGCACTTCAAATTTAAGGCGGACGGATGAAGCTCGGCACATATATATTAGGTAGTGTGACAATGTCATAGACTCAACTGAAGTCAAAGAGTCATGTTGAGGGATTCATACTTTTCAAACTAAAGGTTTGAGACCTAAAACTCTTGCAGGCTTACGTATATTTCGTAGTACCTGCAAAGGAAGAGGAGAGAAACAGCAGTTTAACTTAAATCCTCATGAACATTCCTTCTATCTTTCACATTTTTGGTTTGTTTCTGAGTAATTTAGTTTGGATTCTCAACCTCTGATAATCAAGCAAACAAACCTCTGCCATGCCCATCTGTAAGGATAACTGAACTTTTCTAAGCCAGAGAAAATACAAACTATCCTCTCGAGGGGTGGAAATTAAGGAGTTCTACAAGGAGAATGAATCATTATGTCATGCGAATCCATTAATCCTGGTTGAACAGAAAACAATTTTGAGAATCTTCACCAAGTCATATTGACGAGATTCCATGCTTGACAGGAGCATATATAGGGAGGAGTTCAGTGTCAGGGTGTGCTTGTATTAGGGGTCCTCTCTAGCCCTAGGTAGCATCCTCGTTTCTTTTTTAAAGGGGTGCACGCTCCCAAGTGTCGAGATCGCGAACTTCAACTTGAAAGTTGAGGCCCCATCGAAGTGAGCTATCACTTGAGTGCTATCCCTACCATCCTCATTCATAAAAGAGTTCGTTTCGGTTCCCAATGAGAAGCTGACCAGATAAATGATTTTTTCACGGCCCACAATAGATGCGTGTCATTTAAAGAAGTTTGGATGTGTTTGAACGAGTCCACAACAGACCACATCAAAGATAAATAAATAGTTTGAATAAGTGAGAGATAAGACAAAGTCGCGATGAGTTCACGTCATGGGGAAAGCTATCCACTGCAATTCATGCACGGTAAAGAACGAAGATCTAAACTGATCCATTTTCACAGTCCTGTCTCTTACCACAGTAAATTTCTTCCATACTTGAAGGTGAGTCTCTCTCTCTCTCTGGGTGGAGGAAGGACAAGGCGTTGACCGTCAGAGTGGATCATGTGAAGAAAAGTCAGCCTTCTCTTGGCCCACACCAACTCGGTACTTGCACGAAAGAGAGGGGATCTCTTCTCTCAATCTTTAGGGTTTTGTTTGTAGCTAATCAACGCTTTGGCCCACCTAAGGGATAAATGAGCCGAAGGACAAGACAAACGGAGCCCAGACTGCATGTTAGTGAGTGCCCGTGTGCCTGCAGCATTTCACGGGTGCACTCAGCTAGGCTCAGCGAGTATGGGACCAAACAATGCCTGGATGATTGGATCACAAGATTTGGATCTCAAGAGTTCGGAGTTTGGATACATGAAGGTTCCAGTGCCGGACCTAGATATTTTTCATGGGTCAGGCGAAGTCGGGGCAGGACTTTTCGGTTAGTAAAATGATCAAATTATATCTTAATAGCATATTAGTAAAATGATCATCTTCAATGAATGAATAAGTCTAATTAATTGCATATTTAAAATTTTTGGAGTCATGTCCTTGACACGATTCGGACACACTTGTATCGTGGTGCCTTATTGGTTAGGTAGATGAAAAGTATGCTTGTGAGTGGATTTGGACCTAGGTTTGATTTTTCGATTCACGGCCATCAAAACTTGACCAGTAGCTAGTGATTTCCTTTAGTAGTGGTTTACCGGTACCCACATCTTTAGTTTCAAAGTCTAATTTCAAAATGAATTATTTCCTCAAGTGAAGGTTTCACCTAACTTCTCCCTTTCTGATTGTTCCATTTAAAATGGTGATGTTCATTGGGTGCAGTTGAAGGATTTTATCTCTTCAATTAGAATAACAAAAGTAGTTGGGCCCTAAATATAATGTGAATAGGACTTATTTGACACGATGCTTCTTGTCATCTTGTATGGAATAGTGGGCACTTAGCGGAATACAATCGCTTAAAAACGTGATTTAGTTCATGTTTTCTTGATATCTAATAGCACCAGGATCATAAATTCACTTTATTTCTACATCTGTGAAGTTGCAGATCACGAAGTCAGGCATGTTCTGTTTGGGTCTCATACTTTCCTCAATAGTGCCTCTTTATTTTGGCAATCCTGCAGAACCAAGGCCAATCAAGGTCAGTATCAAACAGGAAGTAGATTTATTTTGTGCAGTTGGTACAGTGGGGAATGAGAGGCAATTCTTTCTTGAGATATTTATATTTTAATACACTGACCAAGCAAGTTGGGTCTGATGGACCCAATGTGTCTATTCATTTAAAAGTGAAAAGGAGTGGTTTGAAGTGCAACTCTGCAATTCGCTAGAGTATTTTTGCTTCTTGTTCCATTGAAATTCAGAGAAGCCGCTTCAGACTGCCATCTTTCCTATTTAAGCGACATACGGAACCAAGGCCCAAGAATGCAAGACTTTTTTAGATAATTTTTCTTGGGGTACGACCCTCATCTTTAGGACACACACACACACACACACACACACACACACACACACACATATATATATATATATATATATATATATATATATATATATATATATATATATATATATATATATATATATATATATATATATATATATATATATATATATAGAGAGAGAGAGAGAGAGAGAGAGAGAGAGAGAGAGAGAGAGAGAGAGAGTATGGTATATGCTTCCAACACTACATGTTAGCATATTTATAAGACTATATGAATGAGCTAAGCTACCCGGTAGCTGATCAACCTATGTTTGAACAGGTTGCCATCCTTTTATCATTGAAGCTAACCTTGAGAGAGATTTGTTTAATTTGTATACCTTAAACAAAATGGCCCTGCATTTACTGTGAAAAGTAGAAATAGAAGTGCTTCTGTCATTTAACTCAAGCACCATAACAAATTACCTTAGGGTATTGGTTTAGGTAAAAATATTAAAAGTATCATTTTAACAAGCATTGAAGAGTGAACTAAGCTAAACACTTGATTAATTGTTTAGCTTCGCATACTTATACGAGCCAGGGATGAGCCAACCATGAATGGCTTGGTTCACTTACCAGCTCTATTACCAAGCCGATAAAAGTACTCGTACCAACATCTGAAACCATGTTTTGCTTGGTATAGCATGGAAGCCAAAGCCAGATGCATGCCCAGGGTATTGAACTAATGACCTTGTACTTAATCAGCAGCCCCCCTTGTCAGGTGAGGTATTGCGCTGCAACATCTGAAACCATATTAGCATGGGATAAGGCATGGTTTGGTTGTCAACATCTGAAACGAAGGGCAAAACTCCTATCCCTCCCTTCTCTCTCTCTCTCTCACACACACACACACGCACACACAAACACATACGCTCACGCACATACACAAATGTGGAATCACATTCATATATTTATGCATAAAGTAATTAGAAATTTATATATCTATCAATGCTTTACAATGACTTGGTCAATTTACTGTCAATTATTTAAGATGTGGATGCATGGGTGGCTTGTCCATGAGCATCAAGTTCCATCTAGTTAACCCAAACAAGACTAACATGGCAGGCAGGTATTGAATGCTATAGTAGAAAATGCTGAGAAGGGAGTTGAAAGCAGGAAGAAGGTGACATGGAAAATGCTATAAGATGAGCCTGTCACTCTCTTTATTCAAATTTGCCATTAATCATTCTGTAGAAAATGTTCCAATCTAAAAGAGGATCTACCCAAATTTGGTTCTTGCTATTGTAAGTGACAGTCCAAGGTTCATATAAAATTCTAGCCTACTCAAATGCAGCATGTGGTCTCTTTATCCAACTTTAACCGAAGGTTAAAATCCAGTGTGCATCGTTATCAAGAGGAAATTTGAGACACTGGAAGGCTTGATCAAACTTTTATATGTTAAGTTTTGAAGCTTCGAGCCTTTGCATTTTTTAAGAATGAAGATCTTCTGTAACTCGAAATTTGAAAGATTTTATTTTGATATGCTACTTCCTTATCTAGAAGCTCAAGAGAAAATCTTTTGCAAAATACTTGGAGAACCTCACAAAGTGAGAAATATTGCAACAATACTCAATTCGGATCACGAACAAAATTTAGCCATGTTATAGATCAGTGGACCATAAACATGGATTAGGAGGAATAGGAGTTCAATACAATTTTATATGTTCTGTTTCTTTTATTTATTATATAAAGTATAATTATGACATATTCATACCTGGTGGACTTTGTACAAATCTCAGCCTCTTTTAACTCATTTACTCATTGATAGCATCTTTCAGATATAAGTCTATCTCATTCAGATAGGAAAGAACTTCCATCACTATCTTAGTTTCAATTCAAACATGAGTTTGATTCACAATCCATATTTTGAGAAATTTTTACCATCCACGGAAAAATGGAAACTTTGTCTAAAGAATGCACTGAGAGGTGACAAACTTATAGACATAAAATTATTTACACTAAAGATATGGTAATATGGGGATGACAAAATTGTTTGAAGCATGGATAGAACAGAAGCAACCCTTGTTTCAGAGAGACAAGGTTAAGTTATTCACATTTCACTTCATGGTTAAAAGCGAATTGAAAGTTAAGTGGTGGTAATTCTAAAGATCTCCTGACAAAATAGATCTACTAGATTGCCTGTATTACGTAGAATGAAAATATCAGCATAATTTCATAGGGTCATTTGGTTTGAGTATTGTTTAACATAAGCCACATGAGGGATGGGGGAGACCTAATATGTAGAAGATCATAGCGTCACCAATTTGACAGATTTTGATTCCAATACATTCACTCATGTGGTACTTCATCGTACAATTCATTATATATATTTGATCATGAATTCATGGACCAAATATTTCCTTATGGATGCATCCGATATTTTGGTTTTACCAATGGCAAATAAATCCGGATCATGAAAAGAAACTTCTTTCCTACTAAAAGGAAAGAGGAAAATTTTCCAAAGTTTCTTTTCTGTTCTACCCATCAAAACATACCGTCCAGGTGAAAATAGTGAAAATAAATACCATGGGATTTTCGATTCATCCGAGGTAGAAAAAAATAAACAGTAACAAAACCATATGCTACTGATACTATTAATTTAACTATAACTACTTTGGTTGATTATACTAGAAATAGTAGTATAGATCATATTATGTAGTAATATAGTATACACAAGTAGAGATTATGAATATCTATTAATTGTAGTGGCATTGCCTAGATATAGGCAAAAAATTGCGAGAATCCATAACATAAACGGTTGATCTTTCCTCAATATCACCACTAAGATCCAACAATCAAATCAAATGACAGAAGGGAGGGAGCGATGGATCTAGAAATGGGAAGCAAGTGGTAGTGAAAGAAGGGATCGGTTGCTCCATGTCATTGAATCTGATTGACAGGGATAAGTGAATCAATATGAAGGAGTGAATCAGGTTCCACATCAAGCACCAACTGATGGGCATGCCACTAAGTGAATTTAGGCTAGCTGTGCTATATGTTAGGAGCACCTGCCTTTTCCCCAATTTCGAGAGACCCGCTTTTTTTTCTTTTGGTGTGTGTTTACCAAAGGAGCCTGAAGCCCAATATGCACGCACGCACACACCCACTCAAGCCCCCATGACAGACGAACTCCCCACCGCAGCAAAGGCGTCCATGCTCCCTGACAGATGAGCTAACTCTGTGAGTTCCAATTCTTACAGACCTAAGATATTCATCATCAACAACAACACCAACAACTAAGCCTTTTTGCATACTAGATGAGATCGGCTGCATGCAAATAAATATCATTATATTGTCTAGCTATCATCTACATATTAGGTATAGGTATGGGTACCGATACGTTTGAGTATGTACCAATACATCTGGTACGTGTGGGTACATACCAGTACACATACTCATATTTAGGTATGTTAAATACTCGTACCCAATACTTCGGATTAGGTCGACCCATATGAATATGGGTCAATTTGATCCAAATTTCAAAACGAAAAAACCCTAATTTCTAAACACACGACCTGTTGCTGCTGGTGTTTTCTCTCTCTGCTCATCACCAGCGGGGCAACGATTATCGTTCATCACCATTCTCGGCGGGATCTCCGGCAATAATCAACCATTCCTCATTGCCGATGGGAGATTTTGCATATTCTCTCTCTTGTTCTATGTCGCTGTGTTGAACATGTATGTTAATCATCTTTCTCTCCCGCCATATCTATGTGTTGCTGTTCTGTGTTGAACATTGGGTTTGTGTACTGCTGGTGTTGAACATACATTTCCACCTCCCATTATATCTATATTAATCATCTTTCTCTATGATAACCAATTAATCATCTCGTAGCAAGGAATTAACTACATCCATTTAGGTTTGTTGCCCATCATTATATTTATTCTACATTTAGCTCGTATTCCCAATGTTCTGTGTTTTGTTCACTTCCTTTCATTAGAGCATGTGATTATTCATGCAAGCATAATATTTGATCTCTTGCATTTGATTTAAACTTGCATCGTTATTTACATTTGAATTACTCATCTTTGCATCCTAAGGTTGACATCCTACTTGACTACTTGTTATACTGTTGATTATTGTTTACTATGCTTTTCGCATATCCCTAATATATTAAATTATTTTTACATGTCTAGTGGTAGCAGTCACTAGTAAATTTGTATTTGAATGTCTGCAAGTTATAAGTATAAAGTTGAAAATATTATTGAATGAAATTTTCTTGTTTTGATAAGATATACTTGTTAGTTGGTATTGCAGTTATATTTATTTGCATACACTTATCTTTTTATATTTTTAATAATGACATAACCGTACCTAGTTTTTTTTTTAAATACACATACTCCATATCCATACCAGATACCGGTACCATACCCTATCCATGCAACATAGCTGTCCAGTATTCTCGTATATGAATGTCACTTTCAGTATAGAAAATGATACACCACATACTACCTTGATTTAACAATTTAACCTGTAAGTATCGGTACCATAAGTAGTATACAGATGGGAATGGTGATCCGGTTTCACATCACATTGAAAATTCCCTTTGTATGGCTTTATGTAGCATGCATATCATTCGATAACCTGTTCTGAGTGTAGATATCTTATGCTACGATACGCTGCCTAGAATCTTGGGGGTTCTTTTGTTTAAGAAAATGATATCTGTGTATGCTACGTTAATACCTTAAAATTGGCTTCAACCTCTCTCGGTGTGTGTGTATGCACTAGCACTGTTCCTGTGTGTGTGTGAGAGAGAGAGAGAGTCTGAAAACAACCTTTGACATGGCTCTTCTTTGGAACACAACCCAGAATGTACCTGAACAGCGAGCAGAGCAAAGAATTCAATTCAAAGGAAACATCAAGGACGGAACATGACGTGACTCGACCAGGCTTAAAAGAGGAAGATTTCATGGACTTGGATCCGCCATGGTTTAATCCCTTGATGTATACTTCAACAATGCTAATATGGCACAAAATCAAGCTCAATGTGACCTAGAATCCATTTAGCTCACCCAACTTAACATGGGACAAGGCTTGGTTGTATAGAAGAGCGGTAGCTCGTTGTGCCTCACATATATGCTGATGTTAACACAGTCAAGTGTCTAAACTTAGTTTGACGACTATGTAGATATGGCCGGTTTAGAACCACCCGACAATTTCAACCAGAATTGAACTAGGACAACAGTTAGTTGGAACTAGAACCGATGAATCCAAACCCAAAACTGGAGACCACCCGGTTTGATTCTGGTTCCACCTTTCATGGAATTGAAGACCACCCAATATTACCAAGATGCACATGCCGGTTCCTCCCCCAAAATGGCTTCCATATTAACATAGCCTAAAGTTTTTTTGGTTTGTTCTGGATAGGTCTAACCCGGAACATCTGACGATAACACAAACTGGGTTGTTGTAGACAATAACACAAGAGCAGCTTCTTTGCACCTCTTTGATCAGGTAGTGCAACATGCTGTTGACTCTAGAATCCAGGAGACATGATAAGTTCTCGAAGGGCTTGAAAGAAGACATCGGTTTAGATTCATGATATAGAAAAGCCTTGATACACGAGGTAACGATAATAACAATTGATAAATTATCAATCAAACACATCATCAACTTTTAGCCTTAATACACGAGGTAATGATAATAACGATTGATAAATTATCAATCAAACACAGTATCAACTTTTTCGATGACATATGTGACATTTACTCGTCCATCTTACTGTAGCTCTTTTCTCTTTAGTCCAAGGACTTGGAGACACCCCGAATCTTGGCTGTGGGTGCTCTGTCAGTGCTTGATGCTATGTTGCAGTATATCAATGCGGTATTATGGTAACTTTTGTTGCAGTGGAAACTGTTCATTAGTGGTTATCATCCTCTCTCTCTCTCTCTCTCTCTCTCTCTCTCTCTCTCTCTCTCTCTCTCTCTCTCTCTCTCTCTCTCTCTCTCACTTAGTTGGTGCTGAGGCGTCGAGCAATACTGCACTTGACTGCCAACCATCTTGAAAAGGAAGAACGATAACTGCACGCGAGCGCACACACATGCATGTGGGGCTGCGGGGTGAATGTCCCCTCACAATGATCTGGGTGCAGTATTTAGTCGATATTGTATGATCAATACTTTGGGATGGACAAGGTCTGTTCGAATTTGCTGGAATGAGGAATCGGAACCAAACCAGGATCGGCTCGGTTTCAGTTTCGTTGGTTAAAAAATATAGAATCAGTGGCTCCAAACTACTAGTTCCGGTTCCACAGAAGCTGAAAGTGGAACCAAACCAGGTCCTCTTTGGTTCCAGGCCTGATTTTGGTTCTTGGTTCAATCCAATTCCGTTGAAACTGTCGGGCCGATTTGAGGCCAGCCATGTCTACTTTTTGGATTTGGATTTGCACTCAAGGTGTTCGCCCACTTCGCAGGGCTCTCTACACTTGCTTGTTGTAGATTGCAGGTTCGACCCAGTGCATGCATACTCGGTTACGGCCTCCCGTTGTACCCAAAAAGAAAAAAAAGACAAAAAATTTATATTATCCAGATAGATCTGATGAAACAGACCAAGCAGCTTGTGTAGTAGGTTGGCCAGTGTGGCGCGTTTCTAACTCTTTCATGTTTGGGTTAATTTGTAACCTAAATACATTTGGTTCGCACCAAGAGCATTAGGTCAACGGCAGGGCACTCTAATGCTGGTACGGCTGGTGGGGAGTTCGACTACCTGAGGGTGGATGTTGTGTTAGGCTTGGTTCTCCCTCTTGTAACAAAAAAAAATATACATTGGGTTCAGTTCGACTAGCTTCGTGAGCATTCATCTCATCGTGATCTCGTGTAAAACCTTCTCAGTTCTGTTTGATTCTCCAGTGATCGATTTCATTTTTCTGTACGAAACACCAACTCAAACACGAGTCTGAATAAGCATCAACAAGTTCCACCGAGTTTGAGCTCCGCCCATCACGTTATAACTTCACTTGGCATGAACTGGCAAACAGCTTTTGTACATGTTCAAACATATCTTTTGGCGAATGTACAAACACAAAACTAGTTTGAACGGGAATCGGGTTGAACACAGACAGAGATTCTTCAGTTCATACAGCTGCCAATTTACCAGCCCCACTCTAAGCACTGTTTTTGGAACACATACCGGTAGACGTGGACGGTTTGGACACACAGCTCAGCAGGTTTAACCGGATTCCACCACACCTAGAACCGGCTGCAACTAGAACCTGAGGCCCCTTTGGTTCAGTTCCATTTCCACCTACCAAGGAACCAGACCGAAACTAGTGGTTCTAAGTTGTTTTCCTTTTTCAGTTTTAAGATCCCGTTTTTCATTGATGAAATTTTCTAGTGTAACTGAAACCAGCCTAGACTGGATCCAAACCGGACTTGGACCGGAACCTGGAGAGGCTAGTTCAGTCCCAGTTCTAGGTTTAGTGTAACCGGACCCGGCCAACATACAGGTGAGGCTGCAGGCTGAAGGTAATTACTAATCGAAGCTCTTTTTCGGTCCATATCTGAAAGGAAAGAAGAGCACAGTCAATCGGCCAAATAAGACAGCAGCCAGCTATGTAGATTTGCAAATGAAGCCAAAAATTCTTTGCTTGGAACCAAAAAGAGTTTGGTACAATCTCTTTTAAGAAAATGAGTTCATAATCTCATGGTAACTGAAAATGGTTGTCTTCTATTGTGGTATTCGCTGTAACCAAATTTGTTCCTTGTATTTTGGCATTTTCTTCCAAAGACTTGAAGCATATTCGCATGCAACCCCGAGAGGAGAGAAAGATCGGAAATCTCCTTATTCACTATCAAAGAACGGATCAGGTGAAGATAAGTAGGTTTCGACCCGGTACAGGTTGAACCAGACCCGAACTGCTCAGAACCGGTGAAATAGGAACCACAGTTGGGGCCTGCTGTGGTTCCCTTCTAGTTCCACCTATTAAGAAGCCAAATTTGGTCTGGAACCAGAGCCGATAGTTTCAACGTCTTTTTTCTGGTTTTCTAATCCCAGGATTGTATCATGAAATTGGAACCAAACCTGAAATTGACCCAGATCCGGATGTTATACAGCCAAGCAAGTTGAGACCAAAATCCAAGTTCTTTTTCACATTAAGTGGTGCTATCTACATGAACCAGATTCAGACCGACCCAGATCAGAGTCACTGTTTTTGAATGATCTTTTTTAATATTTTATTTGAATTACTGGCTAGTGCGCACTGGATTGGATTCGCTTCAAACATCCGATCCAAATTGGTCGCGACACCCACCCTGGATCCAGAACGGCGGTCATCATGACACGCAGCATTCCCACGTTCACCACGCCCACCTGGTTAACCGCCACATACCCACCTTACTCTAGCACACCACCTAGTCCACTTCCTAACACGTGACAATCCCACCATCACGAACCGGAAAGCAAGCTCTCTCAATTACGAGAACACCCCCGTCAATTTCGGCCTAAGACGAAGTTAACGTCAAGTCGGCCCCACATTGCCACAAGTTCATCGAGGAGCCCAAATTCGTCCTTTGACTAAAACAATTCCTTGACTGTAAGGTCATTCGGAAAACTACCAGCGGTCCAGATTCAAACGCATCCCTCCCTCCAAATCTTCCCGTGCTGCTCTGCCCACCGACCGGACTACTTTTCCTCGCGCCGCGTTGTTAGTGAAGACGCGTTGGATACATTGGGCAAGTTAACGGATCGGATTCAAATCCATTCCGGGTTAGTGGTAAAAAGTTGGCGGTCACTACTAGGTTTAATTTCAGGTTTGGATTTGCATCAGAACTCAAATCCAAATCCAATGAATCAGGTGATTTACATATAAAATGTAGCTGGATTATCTAAATAATCAAAATTAAGCTCTGCTTGTTCAAATCTAATCACAGATATTCAACACATTATTATCTTGCAGGAGTGGTGTGTCTTGGATGACAAGGGGGTTGACTCAAGGTCATGAGTTCGCGTCTTATCTCCCTTAGCCTGAATGACCCCCGGTTAATCCAATGCGAGCCGGGTCGGGCCCTTGTAGGGGTAAAGCTCTCCCATCGCTGGTTTTATCCATTCACAAGACTAAGGTCAAGATTGGGTCATGCCTGGTATGTCTTGGATCTGATCCGACCCGTCGGCATACCGAAGCGGGTAAAGCCACGTAAGTCGTGGTCAGCAGGCAGCACCGCCTCTCCTCTATCCCCTAAGGTCGGTGGGCGAGTGAGGTCCGCAAAGCAGGGGAAAGTGGGCCCCGAAAGCTCTAGACTAGAGTGCCACCGCCACGGCAACTTCCACCACCCACCTTCCACAAGAAAAGCTTCCCCCGCAAGCTTCCACCCTCTCTCTCTCTCTCTCAATGGGGATGGAAGCGTATGAATTGGAGGAGGAAGCTGGTTGCTCTACGCCGAAGCACGCGATGATTCCGACGGCCTTGCCGTGTCCGCCACCGCCTCCGAGGAAGAAGGCGGTGTCTTTCGGAGGAGGGAAGGTTAGCCCGCCGCCGAACGGTTACTTCCATCCGCCGGATCTCGAGCTCCTTTTCGTTCCGGCGCCACGCCCATAGCACACTTGGGCGTGATTGGTTCATCCTCAAGTGGTGATGCAGCCCCTTCGTTCTTTTAACCTTTACTGTTGGGCCCCCTCTGATCTCTAATATGTGATGTGTCTATGTGTAGATAGCCCCCACCCTTAGAATCAGCCTTCTGCTTTTGTTCTTCCCTTCTCCTTTTCTCTCACGAACTTGTCTACCACCCTTTTTCTTTTGTGATCTGATGTATGTGTAATTTTTTCTTCTGACGACTTAATCCGAGCATTCGTTCGCTGTCTGTCTGTCTGTCTCTCTCTCTCTCTCTCACACACACACACACACACACAAACAAATACCAAAAAGAAAAAGCTGCGTTAGGGATCTTTCTGTTGTTGTCTGATATGATTTACGAAGAATTTCCCTGATGTGTGGGGGAATGAACTTGGCGAACATGAGTTTTTCTTGGGATGATCATTCAGTAGAAGCGGCTACGTATGAGCATACTAGCGCCATTTGGTGCCGCTGCAGTTACTTGCATTTTGTGGATCATGGGTTTTGACTTCATACCACCTGAGGAAATCTGGCAATTCGTGTTCAAATCTAACAAACGCAGGGAGAAATGGTAGTCGTGTTCCATGTATGCAGATGAGTTTAAAAGTTGTGGATTTTGCAATTTATAGATTTTTTATTTGAATGAGGAATTACTTCTCGAGGGAAGATAATAAAGTCATTCTACGAACAATCTTCCGTGATTGACTGACAAGGTTATTTATTTTATTTTATTTTGTTATTTGCAATCGGTTTCGTGATCCTTTATGGTTTGAACAATTACCAACTTTACACGATTTGGTGGTTATTTACCTGATCCAGCTGTTTTTCGTATGGACGAGCCTACTGCATTTATCAGTTTGCTGGAGTGCATTTAGGGTTTCTTATATACATATTAGAGTGATGAAATGGAGAAGAAAGAGAATCGCAGGGGGGAGGAATGAGTATATGGTGCTCTGTTCTGTACATGACCATCTTGGAGTGCAGCTTATCTGAACAGTGATGGCAACGCCACTGAGTCTGAAAGTGTCTCTCTGCAAATCGGTTCACAATTGGCTCTTCATTTGGTTCAGTGAATGGTAGTGTTCGATTTGAGTAATATCACGGCGACCGTCGAGGGTCTTCTCTGCGGCGACCCTGTATTGTGTTTCCAGTATTTGTAGGGTTCGTATGTTGCAGATCTTAACTAAGTCGATCAGAGGACAATTGCACCACTCCGAGGTTCTACCCGTACCAGAACTGCATCTTACCAGCTACAACCATTCCAGTTGAACTTGCCTCACCATTGACGTCGTTCATGATAAGGTGTGCACGATACTTTTCGAAAAGTCATCAACTTTTGGTACTTGTAGTTTCAAGTTTCGCTGTTCATTGAATGTAGTTTTATAAACTCAACTTAGAGTCACCAGGAGAAGGTGGATCACATGAACGGGACTCATGGTTTTCACATGAAAACCCGAACACCTCTTTCACTCTTGAATCAAACAATACACATGAATCAAATAATAAACTATGGTTACAAGTTCATGTAGGATCATATCAAGGGCTTAACACCACAAATCCGATACACCCTAGGAGTTTCAATTTAAATCAAACACACCCAAGAGTCAATGAGGATCAAAACATTTTCCATATAACTTTGTGGTGATTCGTGAAACAAGCTATTTTATGCCCCAATGGTTCACCTTAAGTTGCATGGCATTCATGAGGCATGGTGGATCCTCTCATGCCCCTTGAGTTTGGAGACACTGGCATGATCATGGGTCGGGCTTTGAGGGTCATGCCATGCAAGTGGACTGGATATGCTCTCATTCTAGTGAAGTAAGGCCATATTCTATTGTATTTTAGTTATTTATTTCATAATAAAATAAAATTGGAACTATGGAGAGAAACGTTAGAAAGTAAAGGCTTCAGATTTAGTAGAACAAAGACATAATATATGGAATATAACTTTGATCATTGTGGGACTTTAGTGGATATATAAACTAAAATTGGCACACATTTCATCCCTCACAAGGAAAGTTTTAAATATCTAAGGTCAATTTTTCAAAATGATGAAAAAATGAATGGAGATATTACACATAAAATTAATGCCGGTTGGTTAAAATGGAGAGATATTAGGTATTCTATATGATAAGAAGATACCATTAAAGTTGAAAGGTAAATATTATAAAGTAGCAATTACACCTACTGTGTTCTATGGTTATGAGTGTTAGGTAGTTATTCATCATGTGTAAAAGATGTCTTTAGCAGAAATGAAAATGTTGAGATGGATGAGCGGTCATACATGAAAAGATCGTATACATAATGAGGTTATTAGAAACAAATTGGGAGTAGGACCAATAGAGGATAAAATGAGAGAAAATCATTTAAGATGGTTTGGATATATAGAAAGACGATACAAGGATTCTCTCGTAGGAAGATATGAAAAACTAGATTGTGAAATGTTAAAATAGGGAGAGGACGACCACAAAAGTATTAGAAAGAAATAATAAAAAATGATCTAGTTTATATTGAGTTAACTGTTAGCATGGCAAATGATAGGGCTCTCTGAAAACAAAGAATCTATCTAGCCGACCTCATGTATTATGGGAAAAGGCTTAGTTTGTTGTTGTAATAAAATAAAATAGGTCATAAGACGCAGTCAAACGTAATGAATCTTGGTTCTTTGTGACCTTTTGCCTTCTGCAAGTTTAATAATCTTAGCAGGTATTTCTCTTTAAGAAGGAAAATGGAAAACTTAAGGATCTGATTGATCATACGGTTTGATGATAGTTAAAATATCCTAGAGAAAGGTTAACCCAACCTTCCTCCTTCAGTCGGCTCGAGACTAACCGGCGGCAAACGATAATGATAGACGGGGATTTATCACAAGTGTCAATTTGGATTCAATTGGGAATTGAAGTTCTAGTTATTACAAATAATTATTTGTCACATTCCTCAGTAAACACATAACTTGGCTAAAAATTATATGCTACTTCTAGAATAACCTTTTGCGTGTCTTGCTGTGTCCTTTCATAAAATTGAAATTGGGCAGCGAATGTATGCATATTTTCCATTGAGAATTATCAATTACCATAATTGAATACCTTTTTAGGTGTCGAACTCGTTATCTTCCACGTCAACGTTTTCGTAAATCTACGCCGTACCAGGACAGCCGTGGCTCTTGTGACCCAATTCAACTGGATTTTTTAATTATCCAAAGCTGTAAGTTTGTCCACGTGGCTGAATGCCACGTGAATAACATCGATCGCCAGGAAGATTTCACGTGGGCGTGACGCCCCGTCATACGCCCTTTGCCCCACTCAGCTATGATTGGAATGGCCTGCATTGCACTGGGACGAAAGATGTGTCCCGTCCGTCTCTCTAGACTCTTGTGATATATGGTGGACCTCAGAATTGGCAAGAATTCTATCGTTGGTGATGGCCATAATGATGGAAAATAAGGGCGATGCGATTGAGAAACTCAGGTAAGGCTTGTTCAGTTTTCGCTTGTTTATTTCTTTCGTGTGTATTTGCATATTTGCATCAGATCTCCTGCTTGCTTGTCTGCTCCATTTGTAGTGTTTTTACCATCTTTCTCTCTCTTACAGTGTCCACAAAGGCTTGTCAAAATGAGAATTGCGTGGTGTAAGAACCTTAAATATCCCTTGAATCGGTTAACTATAATGACATGTCTCAAAATACTGAGTCCTTGATGATGGTGGCAAGGGATTCTGGTGATCATGGCTAGGGGTGTGACCATTGTTTGAGACGAATGGAATTTTGAAGAGTGACAAGGAACAAGGCCTTTTCCCTCATTGTTGGGTGACCTCAGAACTTGAATATATTGGTATTACCTCTAGTTGCAATTCCCAAAAAGTAATCTGATCGGCTATTTGTGGACAATGGAAGGAATTGCTTGATCCATACAGCGGTACATCTTTCTGTCGTGGTTGGCTAATGAAACTGAAGACTGATCTCGTGGAAATAGGAGTCGTAGTTTTTGGTACAATTGGGAGACTGAAGCTAATGCATGCCTTGTGTTTCAAACTCGTGACCTTTAATTTATGACAACCCCTTAGCCAGGTGGGCTATTGCTCTTTGTGCATAGTAGTTATAGTTTTCTGTGCTGAATTGGTATCTCTACTTTGTATTAGTTACAAAAAGTCAGCAGCTCTATTGATTTGAACTATATTTTGCACTGCATACTTGGACTGTGAGTCCAATACGAGTCTATCCTTTCCTTGTGTGACTGCACATCAATCTCGATGCTTTTATTTCTACGACAGATGCATCTTTTGCATGCTCTGATGATTAGCTGCCCAAATATAACATTGTGGTCTTGTTCTTGCCTTTTCGTGATATATGTGCTTCTCTTGGCTGATGCCAAAAGATACACCCGATGCAGCTCCCAACTTTAGCAATCCTGGATGATGAGTTGAGTTACATAGTAGCTTTCAAGAGCTCTCAATAACCATTTTCTGACTATTTTATGCTGGCTGATGATTATCCAGAGAGCTTGTTTTCTCCAGTCCTTGAGTTTGCTGTGGGTACCCACTACTTTCTAAATCCTAGGATACCTGATTCTCTCTGCATTTGGTGTATCAGAACTGCTCTGTCCGCATCTGATAGATGAACTACCTTCACTTTTACTAGGGAGAAGTTATGTTTGCTTTATAATTTTTACTTCGAACCCCATGGTTAATCATTGTATAAAAGCATGAAATCCCTCAACTATAACTTCCTTTCAGATGCGTATATGGTCTTACTTGATTATTGGTGATAGTTCTCCAATATCATGATGAACCTTTTTCCTAACCTTTTCATCAGTAAATGTCTAAATGAGAATGACTCCATCTGCATTAGTCAAGGATGGTTTGAATCTTGTAATTTCTTTAGGATAAGATGTGTTCTCTTACTATTTGTATTTCAAACCCAAAGTTGATCATTGCATAGAAGTACGAAATCCATTGACTATGGTTCCGATCCAATATGTCTGTGATATTGCTTGGTTGGTGGTGAAAGGTTCTCCATATTAAGATGAACCTTTCCCTTAAATTTTCATTATGAAAGGTTGAAAACCAGTTTCCTAGCATCTGCAAACAAGGAAAAAGTAAATGTGTGGTAAAACAAGGAAAAGCGATTTGACATCAGCAGAAGACAAGAAAAAGTAAACGTGTGCTACAAAATAGGTCCACATTCTGTCCTATAAAGTACTGGAAGGAAACCACAAAGCGAGATATTGTTCTTTTTTATTTGTATGTGGGTAAGACAGACCAGATCAGATTGCTCCTAAGAATCCATATAGCAGATGCACCTTATGTGGAAGAATACTTGGTTTTGGTAAAACTTTTACAATTCCTATTCATCATGTACACATGTTTGATGGGCAGACTACTTGTCTGTAAAATGCAAGGTTATGGGTACAAAGGAACCATCTGGTGTATCTGTTACTGGTGGATTAAGAGACACAGATAGATTGAATTGCACAGTGCACACATCTACACATTCACAACCTTCTACGTTGTTCTTAAATAGGTTTTCTAAATCCTGGAGGTGACCTCTTTTGCTGTTCAAATATAGCTCCTTATTTCATATGACACCTTCAAGTGTAGTTGGGACTCAAGATCTTTAACCTTTTCTGACAATGGCTGCAGTGCTAGCTACAATGGTGCATCGCCCTCTCTTATTGTCATTGACTGGAGCAAGAAAAGAAAGTTGGAAGAAGAACACTTGACTCTGCCATCATCAAAGCTTAAATGCATAATTCGATCCTCGGAGAGATGTAAGGAAGGGACTTTGAGGTTTGAACCAGAAGGCATTGAATCTTCCATGGCCATGTATGCCTGTAATTTTCCTCTTGAAACAAAGGATTCTGGTTCAAATAGAATTAATGGCAGCATATATTCCAAACTTGGCATAAGATCTGATGAGTACAGCTCCGGTAGTGATTGCAAGAGTTCTATTTGTAAATATGGTATGACGATGCCCATTGATGAGCAAGGTGAAACTGAGTCATCCGCAACATCTGCAACCTGTCATTATAACACTTCCAGGAACAATTTGTACTCAGCTAGCATAATCAACAAAAGGAAATCAAATGACAGAGAAGCAGAAACACTAGAATCTCTAACTGAGTTGTCGGCCGCCCTACAGAAAAGGTTGCACTGTGTGGGCGTTCTTGATGAAGAAACCATCATTGAGAATTTGAAAGATTCAACTCAGGGATCAGAGTTGTTATACACAGAGGATTATCAGCTGCTAGACTTGGGTATAAGCTATGCTGATCTAATTGCTTCAGAAGGGTACCAGCACAGGGATGATTATACTTTACTGTATCTGAGTGATGCATCATCGCCTATCTGTATCCTCACTGCCGAAGGATGGTGTAATCAAGGTCAATGTTTTAAAGGGTTTTATTGTTTCTCTGTTTTGTGTTTTTGGCCATTTGCATGACAGCGCATGTGGTATCACCAAAGGTTGAAAGCAATGGTGTCGCTAGCAGAAGCCCTGGGTTACACATCCTTCCTGCAGGCTTAAGCGGTGGGACGATTAGGCTTGTGCATCCATGTTTTACCCCAAAGATCGATCCTCGCCATGGAAACGTTGAAGGGTTCCAAGTTTTGTGGTATATGGTGGATGAACTTGTCTCCTTTTCTTTTTATGCAGGTGCTCTTCCGCGCGAGAAGAAACCAACGATTGATCAAGAGTTCGAGCAGTACTTTTCTTCACTTATGCTCTAGTTTGGGCTTCATGTACATCATGACTTTTATTTCTTTTGCATTTAGAATGTAAATTTGATATATTGGTTGATGATGCAAGAAGTGACCTTGTAGTTTCCCATGGAGCGTTCTGCTCACTTCCCTCTCCCTGAGCTTTCTCGGCCTCTAACTTGGCCTGCACATGAGCAGCAGGATGGAATGAACCTAAAGAACTGAAGAATGGATGTTCCTAGCTTCTTCTCCAACTTAAATTACTGACTGCATTACGCCCTTGCTTGTTTGAACCAAGCTGAGCATGAACCAAAGACATGCCAAGTTAGAAGAGTTGAACGAGCTGCTCATTCAAGATAAAATTGTTGTGTGTGTGCATAGTATGTGTGTGGTTTAGAAAATGAAATTCAGAAATCTAGTTGAAAGCCTATGTATTACCAAAAGTAAAGTGCGACGTGGATTTTTAATCGGTAACCTTTTTGTCATGTTAGCCGTTAAACTTAGAAAAGTAATATCATGCTTTATTGTCTCCTTCTAACACCCTAAAGGCCCCCCTCTCCCTTTCTCTGTAGTTCCGATTGTAAATTCCCTTCAACCATTTCAGTAAAGTGATACATCTAATTCTAGGGCTGATCGACAGGCTGCACGTACCTGATAGGAGCTGCTCACCTCTTGTTCACCAACTCAAAATCGTGTGTTCAGTGTTTAAGCTCATCCCTGCAATCCAACATGAATGAACCTAGCACAAGCTGAATTCGGGCTGCTTGTAAAAGTTAAAAAGCATAACCGTCCAAAAAGGAAGAAGATTCCCAAGTCAAGGGTTTACTTTTATAATGTTTCCTAGTAGAATGAAAAGAAGTTATCATTTGATTGCATTGCACCCACTTGAATTAGTTCAGTTAATGGAGGTTTATAGGATATGTAACTGATGCTAAGCCACGAATGCACAATGTTCATGTTCGGCTCTTAAAGCTTTACAAGTATGCTCGTGTTCAGGACATTTAAATAATGAACTGACCAGGGATGAATTCAACATGAGCTGAACTGAGCCCAACCACAACAACTCGGTTCATTTATCAACCTTAACTATATATATGTATATATGTATATATATATGTATATATGTATATATATATATATATATATATATATATGTATATATATATATATGTATATATGTATATATATATATATATGTATATATGTATATATATATGTATATATGTATATATATATGTATATATGTATATATACTTGTACAAGTAAAGTCAGCTGATGTTGAATTCCTGTAATTCACAAACCAAACGTAAACCAGCTTACAGAGAGCCAAACACAGTGGAACCATGCACGGCTCGGTTCGTCTCCGAGCCCTATAAGTCGCTATTTTCGAGGCTTATGTTGAATGAGCCCTATAAAATTGTTGAATGAGCAGTTTACCACATAATTATAGGTGGCTTGAACGAGTTGCTATTTAGTGATACATTATGTGATGAACTGATTTTTCAAGCCACCTAAAACTCAAACTTCATTCGTGCACTTTGACCTTATAACATCTTCAAAACTTCTTGTGATTGATGGATTGGTGTTTAAAGATTAGATCGTCTGTAGCAGTTAATGTCTCAGATTGTAAATCAGTTGAACCACTGGCCATATTGGTTAGGCAACATTTACGTCTATGACTCGAGAACAAAGTTGAATTTGCTTTACGATTCGACGGGAGTAGATAAAATTTGAATTTCAAGCCAGCCATGTACATTTGAATTCACGTCCCTGACTGAGTTAAGCCCACAGAACGGAGATCCTATGTTTCTAAACAATTTTAAAAGAAAGACGGATTCAAGTTTTATTTTTAATTTATACCTATAATAAATAAACTATCTTTTGAGTCGTTGGGACAATCTAGAATAAAAGTCTGAAGCTATGGCTCTTAGCCTCTCGGCTTATACTGGGTTTCAGCTTGTATGGAGAGTCGCCACTAATAAGAATTGAACTCGTGACTTTCTGTATGAAAGTTATTATAAGAAGATGCAGAATTTGTAAGCAGTTGGAGGAAGTGTGCACGAATTTACATAAGTTGAAAACAGCAGGTGAGAAAGCTTTTCCTATCCTTACATGGGTTGCAATTCAAAATTGTGCTAGAAATTTTTTTCTGGACTAAGTACCAATATGTTTCTTAGAAAATGGACTATCTTTCTCAGGTGAGACCTAGTTCATGGCTGTTTGCTAGAAAATCCCCAATCACCCAACCAAACCAAACCAAACAGGGCCAGTTCATGGTTTCGTGTCAACTCTAATCTAGTTCTGGTTCAGCTCATTTGCTTGTTCTCGCTGAGTTAAACCAACTAAACACGAATTGCTCATTAAAGTTAAAAGAACAGCTTTCGATATGTGATTTTTTGTTAGGAAATCTGACTCCCTGGTCAGAATTAAGTTTCAAATTTAACTTTGTAACTTTTCTTGAAGGATTTGATAATTTAATTGGAATATCACACCCAATTAATTCAACTAATAGGCTTCTAGCGTATGTGTACATAACAACTATATATATATAGTTACCCAGGTGAGGTTACAGAAGTCGTACCCAACTGAAAACACAGTGACTTTAAGTTGCCAGCTCACACACTTTTTAGATCAGGAACCGAACACGGCCAAATTCATTGCAAGTTGAACCAAGTCAAACACGAGCAGTTTTTTTTCTTCATAAAATGGGTAGGTCCAAATGAGATGCATGCCCCAGTATCGAACTCATGACTTTCTAATGTGAGTCAACCCGCTAGCTAGGTGAGCTATTGCTTGTTTGTGCAGCTTGGTTGTTTTAGTACTAGCTCGGATGGGTGCGAGAACATTTTTTTTCTTTTCCCTTTCCTTTTGATGAATCAACAACAGAAACAGATGTCATTTTCTTTATGGAAATCAAAGCAAAATCATCACCTTTGAACAAAGCAAGAAGTCATGCGTGCACACGCCGCAAGATTTTCAAAAGATAGCAAAGCACAACGTAGAAATACTAATGTAACACCAACCATATTCACATAAATTCAATTATATTTCCATGAACATCAGCAGCAGTATTATTTAATTTGTAAATCGAGAATCCTAATTAGCTGATGAGAGTTAATCGCGTCATTGACAGCTTAAAACTCCATGACCAGGACCTAATCGCACCCCCACGACGTAAAACTGAGGGTCTAGAGACTTAATCACATTTCCAATGGTTTTATATTCTGATTTAGGCCCTCCACCCCATAACTTATACTATAACATATATCCTAAATCAGAAATTAACATTAATTGTATATCATAGGTAGTTTTAGGACTAATTTTTTTAGCACATATAGTGACCAATTTTTACTTTTAGCTTCAACTTGTGTTAAGCCACCCCTGTTACATATTGTACAAGGAGCCATGCATGTCTCCTGATTGGATGATTCGACTCAAAGAATCCTTCAAATGAAAGTCTTCAGTTGATACCGGGGCCTGGGTATTGTATATTGGTGCATGGGAGCTTGCATAACGCCAACTTACAAATAAAAGAACAAATTTATTCATCTTATATCAGCACAAACGCAAGATTAACATCAGAGACAGTATGATTGTAAGGAACTTGTTGATATGTGGTACGACATGAATAAGCGAAACAAGGGGAAGGGGAACCACGAGCGTGTTGGACTGCAGATTCCGTAATAAATGGCCCAGTGGTACGACGTGAATCAGCTAAACCACAGAATTTCATCAAATTAGATTCAGAAAACAGTATTTCGTCTTTGTAAGAATAGAAGGTAGTGGTTTTGCGTTCGCCGGTTTTGCGTTTCTATGGACCGAGACAGGCCGAAAAACCATGGGCAGGTACAAACAGCACACTCTCTCTCTCTCTCCCTCTCAAAGATGCAACATAAACCAATGTTCGCTTTAGTCTAACCTTTCACCGTGTTCTCCTAGTGCACTTCATTTGATAAAACGAGTTGGATTCGCATGAATCTGTTTACTACTTTTTGGTTCAAGCCTATCCTTCTTATAGAGGTCTGTGTGTGAGTGTGTGTGGACACCAAGTGCAAGATTTTGGTGGAGATGAAGCAACAGAGGTTGTTAATGAACACCAAAGATATACTATGTAACATGTGAGGCTCTCTCTCTGTGTGTGTGATAATCTATCACCTGGAAGAAAACCATCAAATATCATCCTATTTTGAACAGAGAAAGCCATCTGGGTTGTGGATTTGTGACACCCCGCTCTGTTGCTGAAGGGCATAATCATATGTGAAGGGAACTACCTTATAAGCTAGTACTACAACAGAGGAACTCACCGAATAGTATCCTATTTTGAACACCAAAAACTATATGACATGTGAATTTGTGACACCCGATTTTGGTAGGGAATGGTAGATTGAATCATATTTGCAGACCTTAGAATCTAGGCGTGGTTTGATTATTAGTATAGGAAATAGAGGAAACAGAGGAGGAAAACAAGAAACAAAGGGATGGAAAATAACACAATGCTTCCAGGAATGTTAGGCTTGGAGATGCCGCTGCACCAACAACCACCGCCGCCTCACCACCTCCAACAACCCCACCACGTACCACCTTTTGCCTCCTTCCTTAACCACGACTCCAATTCCGACCACCACTCACACCAGCAACCACCGCCTAAGCACCCCTCTTACGGTGTTTCAATGGTCACCAAACCTACTGTCGCCGCTCCAAAGCAGCAACTTGCCTCCTTCACCGATGAGGAAGATACGGCTAGCGGTTACGCTGCTGTCGACGGGGGTGCCACCGGTGACCGCCACGGCGGGAAGAGGGTCTCCCCGTGGCAGAGGATGAAATGGACGGATGATATGGTCAGGCTGCTAATCATGGTCGTCTTCTTTGTCGGCGACGATGCCTGCGAATCGGGCCCCGGTGGGGAGAAGAAGAAACTTCCCGGTGCCGTTGGTGCCTCTGGGCTGCTGCAGAAGAAGGGGAAGTGGAAATCTGTATCAAGGACGATGCTGGAGAAGGGTTACTACGTGTCCCCTCAGCAATGCGAGGACAAATTCAATGATCTCAATAAGAGATACAAGAGAGTGAATGATATCCTCGGCAAAGGGACGGCTTGCAAAGTGGTAGAGAATCAGAGTTTGCTCGAAACCATGGATCACATATCGCCTAAGATGAAGGAGGAAGTAAGAAAGCTCTTGAATTCGAAACATCTCTTCTTCAGAGAGATGTGTGCTTATCACACTAGCTGCGCCGGCGGCCACCAAATTTGCGAGGTTGAGCCGTCTCCTCTTCAGCAACAACAAAATTCACACAACCAACAGCAATCGTATCTCAGGAGGCCTCATGGGCAGCTTTCCTTCCGTGAAGGAATCGGGAATGAAAAAGCGGCAGACGACAACCAGAATGACGGTGATAATGGTGTCAATGACGATGAAGAGGATGATGATGTTGGTGATGGAGATGATTACCAGGTCGGCGAGGATGACACTGATAAAGGGACTCTGGCAAAACGGCTCCGGCGAAATGGAAGCGGTGGTTTTGATAGTGCTGTTTCTTGTTTATCTCCATTGCAGCAGCAACTGCAATCAGAATTAGCCAGTGTGTTACAGGATGGTGGGAAGTCAATGTGGGAGCAAAGGCAGTGGATTAAGAATCGGTCTGTGATGCTTGAAGATCAGAAAGTGAGGTATCAATGCCAGGCTTTCGAGTTGGAGAAGCAGAGATTCAAGTGGCAGAAGTTTAGCAGAAAGAAGGAGAGAGAGCTAGAGAGAATGAAGTTGGATAATGAGAGGATGAGGCATGAAAATGAGAGGATGCTGCTGGTTCTTAGGCAGAAGGAGATGGAGATCAACAGCGTGATCAGGAGATCAGAACCTTCTTCCGTTACTGGATGATAATAATCCGTCTCTCTCTCTCATGCACTGTACATTGTATGATAGACAATGCCCTTTTGCAAATTAAAGCCTCTCAACAAGAGAAACAGGCACCATGAAAGGGAGGCCGCCGCTGTTGCAGGATCATAGTATACATTGTAGTGCATTTTCGTTATGTTTCTTGTTTTCTGTTTGTTTGTTTGATGTGGCTCTCGAATGTGTTGTTTCGGTAAGTATCTTGGTTTTTGTACCTCATGTAAACCAAGTTACTTTTCTGACTCTTCCTTGAGTCATCATTTCATATATTTTCTTGATTATTCAGCGGAGTAGAAATATGATAATGGGTTTTGAGTAAAAAACTCGGTAAAGAATTCCTTTTGTGTATAGCCGCCATTAAAAAAAAAAGACAACAGGTAAAAGCTTGTGCTTTCCCATATGCCAACATGTGTGCAGTCTGTGGAAAGTAAAGCTTGTTCTCTTTGCGGTTGTCAACTTGGAATTTTCTTCTTAGTCTTCTTGTTGGTAATGATGACGCGGTTCATTTCGATGCGTGCGTGCGATGTGGTGAATAGAAAGATGCGTTTTCCATTGGCTAGTGCTCTTGGCACGCGCCTCCTGCTGCGGTATTTAGTTTTCCTTTCTTTTGGTGCAGTGAGAGAGCCGAACCCTAAAAGTTACCACTATCAAGAGCTGCGTGCAAAGCATACGGCCATACGATCCGCTCATAACAAATGAGCAGCGAATTGCGGTAAATTTGCACCCAGAGCGGTAGCTCAACCGCAGGGTGCTGTGATGTCCTTGCCGTCAATGGCGGGTCGGTAGGAACGGTCGCTTTTCCTGAAATTTTAGAGTAAAAGTGAATATATGGTTGAGATTCATGTTTCCCTCTCTATTCCAATACTATTTTCTAGATCTGTCACAGTTTGCCGCAGTTGAGGGTTCGATTCCTGGTGAGTGCACAGCTTCGGTCTCCGGTTGTAACAGAAAAGTTAAGTTTTAGTTTGATGGTTGATCTGCACACTCATTTCCTTCACGGAAAATATGAGATAATTTCACCGCTCAGCCTTGGTGAAGGAACGCCGATATACGCTGCATGAGGCAATTGGGTTTTGCAACTCTTTGACCACAATATGTCCCCATGTAACTCTAATAAGGCCTCCACAAGCAGCGAAGCGGGGATTGTTGTTTATTGAACTGTCGTTGCCCGGTGTGCTGAGTTTTACGCCAATTCCTCACCAACATCTCAACGCAATTAGTGATGATCAATGATGCCTCATCAAGAAAGGTTCTCCATCAATAAGGACGTTCGTTCCACCACTTCCAGAGAAACCAACAAGTTTCGAAAATCAATCTCCATTCCAGGGCCCGCGATGTAATTGGTGACATCGCTCAGGTTGCCCGCCACTCGCTCTATAAGGGGAGCAGTGAAAAACCAGACTCGTCGATTTGGAGGGATGAACCCCAAACAAGCCTTCGAAGCAATGCAGCAGTCCCCAAAACATGAGCAACAGATTGTGTGTCTCCGCATTCAGAACATGCTTTATAAGCTCCAAAAAGGTGTTTCCTCAAGAAATTTGCCATGAGATGATTATGGGAGAAAAGCCATCCCGATCATGGCCGATGCCAAATTAATTTCCAAAATGGTGAAAGATGTTCTAACTCTATTCAACAACAACTAAACCTTTCCACGTATTAGATGGGTCGGCTACATAGATTTTGTTTCCACATAGTCCTATCGTATGTCATGCTGACAATTAATATAAACTACATTTTTTATAGTTTCTTTTCAACACTTTTGTGATCGCATTTTCATAATTTACTTTTTCCTCGTCGTCTTTTTATATGATCAAACCATCTTAAATTATTTCTCCTTATTTTATCTTTTATTGGTGCTACTCTCAATTGGTTTATAATAACCTCGTTATATATACCGTTTTTCCTTGTATGACCACCCATCCATCTCAACATTTTCATTTCTTCTACGGACACCTTTTGTACATGTTGATTAATTGCTCAACACTCATACCCATAAAATATAACATCTAATTATTATATAATATTTATCTTTTAACTTCAATGATATCTTCTTATCATACACAATATATTATGTCTCTCTCTATTTTAACCAATCGGCATTAATTGTATGCATAACATCTCTATCAATTTTCTGTCATTTTGAAAAATTGACCTAGGTATTTAAAAATTTTCTTGTAAAGGATATAATGTGTATCAATGTTAATTTATATATCCTTTGAATTACTCAAATGGTCAAACTTACATTACATATATTATGTCTTTGTTCTACTATGTGAGAAGCCTTTACTTTCTAATATTTCTCTACATAGTTATAATTTCCTATTAACTTTTTTTTTAGACTCCTCAACTAACACAATATCATCTGCAAATAACATACACTAAGGTACTTTATCTTAAATATGTTTTGTTAACTCATTAATGTCCAATATAAATAAATATAGACTTAAAGTTGTTCCAATATTAACATAAAAGGAGTTTATCTTTCATTCATAAGTCCTCACACAAGTTTTTACACCATCGTACATATCTCTTATAAGATTTATGTATGTCAATGGGATACATATCTTTTTAAAGTTTTTGAAAGAACATCTCTTGGTATCATATCATAAGTTTTTCTACAATAATAAATATCATGTAAAGGTTATTCTTTTTTACTTTAAAATATTACATAAGACATCTTAATAGGTGAATTGCTTCAATAGTAGATTTACCGGGAATGAATCCAAATTAGTTTTCTACTGTACTCAATACTTGTCTTAACCTATATTCGATCATTCTTTCTCATAATTTCATAGCATGGCTCATTAACTTGATACCTCGATAATTGAAAAAATTCTGAATATCTCCCTTATTCTTATATATGGGTATAAGTACGTTGGGCATCTTTTGGGTTCTTTATATTTTATTAAATAGTCTTATAAGCCAAGTGAGTCATATTTCTCGTAGGATTTTTAATACTTTTATAGGAATATTGTATGATCCTACGGATTTACCAACCTTTGTTATTTAAGAGCCTTTTTTATTTTATTCTTTTGAATATGACAACTCTATGCCCCACAAAATTTGTAACTACCAAGAGCCGAATAAAACCCACTAAGCTCCTCTCCATCTATTCCAATCAGCACTATTTATTAAGGAGGTTGGATTGCATTAATTTTTAAAACCATTTTAGGAGGAAGGAGGTGGCTGAACTTGCCCCAATCCCACCGACCGTTTGAAGATACAACATGATCACATACTTTTGCAGCGCAGCACCCTTGAAATTTCTTCTACGTCACATTCTTCAATAAGGACCGTATGTGGTGAAATCCATCTCTCATGCCAGAATAAAGTTGATTCACCATTTCCAAATGTCTTTTGTAGTCCAGCCACCATAACTCTCACCAACAAGCATATGAAAGAAGCATTGAGAAATACTCACCTTAGCTATATTAGCTGCAGCAACCTTTTCTAGAGTTGGATTCTAACTTGAGCAATCCCACTTCCCCTCGCTGGTAGTGTGGAAAAATTCACATGAGACTTGAAATCCCACATTCCTGCTGTCTACGAAATGGATGGAACTGAAGACATCTTTTTATTTGAAGTGAATTAAGGATTCTTCATCCTCGCAAGCAGAAATCATGATGTTCTTTTTCTTGGTAATCTTCTTAATAGAAGTGAATTAAGGGTCGCCATCTTCTTTCATTTCATGACAGGACCCCTATTTGAAGCAACCCTTGGGTAAGGATATACAGGCTTAGTAAATTAACGACCCAAACACAAGCTAAAAATGTTTGGTTCTTTTCATATGCGATCTGGCTTGTGTTAACACTTTTACAGAAGAGTTACTCGCTACATGATCGGGAATTGTTCATTATTTCATACCATGCCAAGTTTGGGACATATTACCTGAACTTGAACTAGTTTTGATTTGCTCGTTCAAACCTATTTGAACTTATGTGTGTTCGTTTTAGTCTTTGTTCAAAAAGATATATCCTGGCATTGCCTAGAGGAATATGTACATTTCACCTATAAATGATCTACTGCAGCCGTTGAAGAACCAAGCAGTAGGAAGAACTTTCGACCTCGAGTTGATGATGAGACCGACAATTTTTGAACTCATCCTTTTGGCAAACTTCAGGAGGCAACCTGAGATAAACACACGCTGTTCATGTTCAGCTTGTTAAGGTAACAAACAGAACATGAACGACACGAACACATACTTTTCATGTATTCTTGATTACTAAAGTAATTTCTGCCTATTTGTTGACTAACTCAGACACGAAATTTCCACATAATTTTTAAAACAAGCTTCTAAATTATACAAGAACCAAGCAAACATGGTAATTCACCTCTGCTGCATGTCAACTTAAGCAGCCATGGGGAGAACTCAATTTAAACAATTTGAGAAAATTCAATTCTGTGTTGAAGGGATGTCAAAATGTATATATACAATCTAAATAACTTTAGAATGGAGATTGTCCAAAGATATCAAACCTGATCCATGTTTTCATTTGATTATTGGTGTAACGATTGAGCAATAATGCTTATGTTTGGTAAGCATTATTCCTTATGTAACTATTGAAATTATTATAGATAGACAAACTCTATTTTGATCTCGGACCTTAGCAATCGGATATATTAACTTGATGATCTTAATTTAGGGGTAAATATTCATTAAATTTCACGAGTTTTGTTGGCTAATGAAATTTTCTTGGGAATATTCACTCGATCGTGATGTTCTCATGTGAGAGTTTACTACCTCTTCACAGGAGGAGGTGCTAGAAAAGGATTTAAGTGAGTGAATGAATTGTAACAGTTCTCTATCAAGAATATTTTGGAGAGAAGCAATAAGTACACTAGTTTATATACTAAATAGAGTACTATATAATGTTGTATTCTCTACACCATATAAGACGTGGTTTGCAAGAAAACCAAACCTAGGTTGTCTTAGAGGAGGGGATCTATAACACGTGAAGATCCTTGATCAGTCTACGAATAAGCTATACAGAAAATTCTTGAGATGTGTATTTATTAGATATCCTAAAGGTTTTAAAGGATATCAGTTTTATCATAAGGACCATAAATTAATGGAAATTAAGGATGCTGAATTCTTAGAAGAGACTAATAATGACATCCTTGATAGTGATGATGAATGTGTTGATGATTTAGTAGATCTAGATTTAGCATCATTTAAACTCATAGATAATGATCTTCTAGAAACCGAGACTTTAAGTGGACATAAAGGACTTAGGGTCACACCATCCTACCTAAAGTATTATCACACTTACCTTGAAGAGGAAGTATACAATTCGACGGATTTAGATGATTTGACTGAAAACTTGACATATCATAAAAGTTATTTACTCATCTGAATTGACAAATTGGAAAAAGGCCATGAATTTAGAAATTGAATCCATTGAGAAAAACTAAGTCTGGGCATTTAACTGATTTACCAAAAAGAAGGAGAGTCATAGGTTGTAAATGGTTCTGAAAAAGAAATATAAAGTTGATGGGTCTATCGACAAGTTTAAGGCGATGTTGGTTGTGAAGGGATTTTCACAAAAGGAGAAGATAGATTATGTTGAGACATATTCTCCTGTTGTAAAATTTGCATTCATAAGAATATTTCTGGTAATTCTAGCATATTATGATTTGAAATTAGATCAGTAAGTGATGTAAAAATTATTTTTCTAAATGAAGATTTAGATAAAATCATATATATGCAACAACGAGAAGGATACAGTATTAAAGGCCAAGAGGAAAAAATATATAAGTTGAAAAAATCTCTATATAGCCTTAAACGGTGACCTCGTCAATGGTATTTGACTTTTCATAATATGATAATTGAACTTGGGTGTATGGCTAATGAACTTGACCAATATATATATATGATTGAAATAGTGGGAGTCACTTTGTCATTCTATCATTATATGTAGATGACATATTTTTGACTAAGAATGATAATAAGATGATTATCAAGCCAAGTTATGATTAAACTCAAGGTTCAAAATGAAGGATATGGGAGAGTCATCTTATATTTTGAGAATAAAGATTTCTCAAGATTTGAAATCTAAACTCTTATGCCTAAGCCAGGAGATATATAGAATATATCCTCAAGAAGTTTAAAATGAATGAATGCATAAGTGCAACTACACCCGTTGCGAAATGGGTCAAATTGAGTTAGGCAGATTGTCCCAGTGAAGGAGTTAACAAGCCTAATGTTCCTTATGCAAAAGTTGTTGGTAGTTTGATGTATCTTATGTTATGTATAAGACTTGATATCAACTTCACTGTTGGTTTTGTAAGTAGATATCAAAATAATCCTAGTCGACAGCATTGGATAGCTATGAAAAAGATTCTAAGATATCTTAAAGAAACTAAAGACTTGAAACTATGTTTTAAAGCAGATGAACTAAAAGTGGTAGGATAATCAAATGTTGATTTTGTTGGGAGCAAATATGACAACAAATCAACTTCTGAATAAATATTTTTATTTGAAGGTCGAGTTGTTTCTTGAGGTTGTAAAAAACAGGGTTGTGTAGCATAGCATATACAAGAAGTTAAATATGTTGCTTGTGTTATGACTACAACGAGTGTCATTTAGATAAATCACTTTATACATGATTTGAAGTTGGATATAGCCAACGAATCAGTTGTCATTTATTGTGACAACAATGCACCAACCATTCGTTTAAGAGTGGAGTTGATAGCACTAGAAGCAAGTATATAATAGTTAAGTATACTATATTCATGATATGGTTAAAAGAAATGAGATATCCATATCATATATGTCAACTAATGATATGTTTGCAGACCCATTGACCAAAGACATAACAAAGGATCTTTTCTCAAGGTATGTTGCAAACATGGATTTGAGATTTGTTTGAAGTGTTTTAAGTTACACAATAATAATTGTTGCATAGGAAAAAATGTATTGTATACGAAAAAACACACAATATGTACTCATAGCAATTACACTTGCAATTATTGCTTGTGCGACTTGGGAAAACCCACAAAAAGTAGGAGGTAACAACCAATGTATCATAATAGTTGGCTCAAATGGCCAAGTGGGAGATATAACATAAAGACATGCCATCTTTCTGGATTCCACAAATACGTTACCTAAAAGATAAAACATATACATTAAAAGATAAGATTAAAAAGCTTACAACGGAAGCCCCGCAATAGAAAAGATAAGGAAGACGAATCGGTTTTTACATAAAGTTTTTCATTATAAATATTGTAGTGAATACAATATAGAGACATAGAAAAAACAAAGAAAGTGAAATACAACAAGTTCTTCCCTAGTAATCCATATGAGGGTAACCATAAACCCATCTTCTTCTTCTCCATCTTTTGTTTTTTTACTCAGCGAGTCTTCTTCGGCCCTTCCACTCTCCGCTGCATGACCGAGGACTCATCATGAATCTTTATAGAAGCCGAGACTCCCTCTAGCACGGGCTAACCACTCGCTACAGTGTTGTGCAACTTGAATATTTGATAATAGAGGGCACATTATTAGCTCAATGGAAGTTGGCAAGTCATAGTTGATATGACCTTTTAACTTTAGGCAGCCAAATTATGATGTTTTCGAATCGAATTGAAAGAGACCAACTCCGTTTGTGGGGAGGCCCACTGTTTGCTTTTACTTAGCTATGTCTCAATCTTCATCAAAGGAGGAGGGTTACATTAGATAGCCGATACCGTCCTTAAAAGTTTGCCAATTAACATATAGTTTAATATTCCCAGCACTGATGTAGTAGATTCGGTCAGCACTGTGAACTTCAAGAATCGATGCCCTAAATGTGAGTGTGTTTGTGCGTGCGTGTTTGTTGGTGTGCTTGCTCTTCTTGTGTGCTGTGCGAATAGCCCCTCCGGTGGCGACCACTATTTGGGGACCAGGAAGACCAGCATTTGATGTGGATCCCGGACAAGAAGTGCGACTGGGTCCTACTATCCCAGCTGCTCCTTGTACCGTTCTCAATACATGATTTTGGTTCTCCCTCCGTTTCCTTTTTTCCCTAGTGTTTGGAAGTTAGGTTGCTGGCCCCAAGACGGTGAAGGCTGTTGGGGACAAGTTGGGCCTCTTTGGGACTCAAAATGCAACACATTTCTTAGGCTTTAGCAAAGGGACAGTGAGACACCGTTTCTTCTTTAACATAGAAAAAGTTGAGCGGGGTCCAATTTTTTAATGCAAAATGCACGAATTAAGCTAAATATTTTCCATTTTAAGGGGTTTCTTGTCTCTTCTTTTGATAAAACACGGAGGCTGAAACCATATGGACGCCCCGGGCTATCGAACTCATGACCACCAACTTGTGAGTTGACCCTCTACCCACTTGAGCTATTGCTCGTTGGACATTCATCCTTGCCGCTTTTAACGTTTTCTTAGTAAGGATGTGATGTTGCTTTCTTGAAGATAAATGCTAATAAGGTATCATATTATTAAGCACAAAGGTCATTAAGAGTCTATGCAGCGGACTCCGTTTAGTGGGATGGGGCTTGGCTTTGTTTTTAGTAGTATGTTTCGCAATGGATTACAAGTAATTGACAATGGCCACCCATGACTCGTTCATCAACTCAAAATCTTCTTTATGTTTTACCTGGTTGTTAGCCTTATTTGAGTTGAGCTGAACTTGGATGAAACACAAGCTGAGATTAAAAAAAAGGTTAAATTACGAGCTTCTTGTTAAATGTACAAACATCTATTTTAAACAAGTTTTTTATTTAGTTAAATGTCATGGTAAATAAGGGTTTGCAATTGAATGGTAGTTGCTTCCTTTTAAACAAGTTTCTTACACAATCACAATGAGCAATAGTTCACAAGTTAGGAGGTCGACTTACAAGTTGAAGGTCATGAGTTCAACACCGAGGGTGTGCATATGGCTTTGGCCTCCCTGATGCTCTCTAGGAAAAAAAATTGTTACATGAATGCACAAGAAGACATGCTAGGCCGTAGGCTCAAAAACACTTTGAAGGTCATTAGTTCGATATTCGATAGTGTGCACACCTAGTGAAGGTTCTTATTAAAAACTGTAAACCCGAAACATCTACAGCTAGGATATTTACAGCGGATGCTTCAGGAATTATTAATCTTGTAAAAGAAATCTCAAGTGGGTTGGCAGCTGCATGGCAATGTACAATTGTACTAAGCAAGTAGTATTTTCTTAGCATTTTCACTATGTAACTCACATGGGCTGTCAATCCCAAACACTGTTGACAGAATCGGTTCTGGAATCGAATCTTTTCTTTCAAAAAGATCCAAAGAACCTGTTCTTTTGTAATCGAATGAGTTTCAGTCGAATCGGTCACGACGTGCAATAGCTCACTTACAAGCTGAAGGTCATGAGTTCGATACCCAGGCTGAGCCTCTGGCTTCGGCCTCCCCATTCTACCAAAGAAAAGTGTTAGAAAAAGATATTTCAGAATAAACAAATAGTGAAACCAAGTCTTATCCTCAAGTAAGCAACCTAACTCTTCTCGTATTATATTTAACTCTAAAAAGGAGGACACTAGCTTTATTGTTTCTTCCAAAGGCCAATTGAATCAAAACCAAGATTCCAAACCCTCTTTGACAGTTTTATGCTCAAGTTGAACTCGTTTAGATCCTGATTAGGTCAATTGGACCCTATTCAAGTTCCTATTCTCAAGCTTATGGGATATGGGTGCAAGTACAACAATTAAAAATACACATAATATAATATACAAGTTTATGCAATGGATATTCAAAGAGAAGCGGTACGTATACCTAAAATAGTGAGTGATAAATCCAATAACAAAAATACAAGTAATAGGTGTTGGAGTCTCTGAAATAAACGCAGCAGCATCCCCCAATTAGAAGTGTTTGTCCGTGTAACAAAGCCGTGAGCAAATGTCCTTTCATATGTCTCCTTTCTTGCAAATGCATAATACACATATGCCAAATAGACAGACTCTAAATACTTACCGACAAAATCCTAGTTATTTCTGGATGTAACAAGGGGAAAACAATAACTTGCTCTGTTAGAAACTTTAATAGAAAAAGACTGAGAAAAAAAGAACAGTAACAAAATAGGTCACTATGTCCAATATAACACTAGTCAAACTACACAGATATCCAAAAGTTTCACCATTCCCGGAATATAAAATTCAGAATAACTGGTTCTCAAATTCACAAGCAAAATGAACGTCAAAATCCAAAAGCCAAAATAAAATAATAGTTTTTATCTTCGCAAGAACCTAAAATAACTGCTACTCCACGTTCTTCCATCTATAAACTATGAATTCTTCCCATATGAGCAACTACTTGAGCAAAATAAACAATTAATGATATCTGACATCTTCATTGTAACTTACCGAGTCCCTATTGCACCGTTGAAGATCATGATCATACCAGACAATGGAATCTCATTCTATAGAGAGAAGAAAGAGAGGAAAATGGTTCACAACCTCAAAAATCTCCAATACATATCTATATATATATATAGAGAGAGAGAGAGAGAGAGAGGGAGAGTCTCCACTGTTATAAGGATGAACACTGTGAAGATTTGTAATATCAAAGAGATGCAAAAAGCACAACAATCTCAAAAATCACCACAATATGTTGGATCTCCACCGCTACTTTGATGAACAATGTAAAGATTCGTGATATCAAAGATGTCGAGAACCACCAATCTGAAATGGATCACGATCTCAAAAATCACCACAATATATTGAATCTCCACAGCAATATTGATGAACAAGTGAAGATTTGTAATATCAAGAGATACAAAACCCATTCATCTGAAAAAAAAAGAACACGTGAAACCTACATTCTTGTATGACTCTGTATCTGCCTAAAGCCAAGAATAAAGGCTAAATATAATTCTGAATCGAAAAATTCTTTCCTCATATAGATAGATTGCTACACATGTATATGTATATATACAACTTTCTCTCTTTCCTTGTGTAATATTTTTGTTGGTAGTTTTCCCTGGACGGCTAAGTTGGCTGGTCATCGTCACAAGGGAAGTAGATGGACGGTAGTCACCAGCGTTCAGGTATCGCCGTAGTCACGCCAGCAGACGAGCATCGTAACGCAACGCCTCATGATGTAAAACCTTGCCCTCTGCTCCTTAACGAGACGTGAGCATCTCCTAGTGAAGGAAGAACGTCGTGTGGAGGAAGAGGAAGAGCAGGAATTGCGGAGGAGGGAAGAAGAGGTGCCATGACTGCTGCTGCTCCTGCAAGAACCTTTCTTTGATAGCTTCCATTTCTCATCTAAGTACAGCTCTGCACCACCAGCCATTTTTTAATACTCTTCTCTGCAAAAACAAGATTTCTCTCTTTCTTTCTCTCTCTCTGAATATGTGGTTTCTCGTTGATGAGCTTGCGGAAACTTACTCGGTAATGAGGTCTGGTAAGAGATGTTGCAGGGGTATTTATAAGGACTAGAGAGAGAGAGAGATGTGTCCTTAAAAAGTAGACCCTGTACAATTTTGGCTTAATTTGTTAAAGTATCGCTGTTGTCACAGTTACCAATAATAAAGTTTTTAATTAATAATTATTTTCCTTCTCTAATTAATCAACTCTTCTCGTTTCTGTTTTACATAGAACTAAATGCACCCACAGAGAAAAGAGGATAGAGAGAGATCGTCGCATTTGCACAACCTATATTTTTCCATCAAAGATATAACTTTATTAAGAAAAGAAAAAAGTACAAAATACCCATAATATAATTAGAAAAATAGAACTCTTAATATGAAATATAATAACTCTTACAACACCTAAAAGTAATAAAACAAGTATATAAGTTAGTGTAACAAAATGGATTATTTCACTGTCATATTTTACACTTAACAACTTTTCAAAAACCTTGGCAAGCACAACAGCACAAAAAACCCGCTCACCATCCAAAATTGCTCAACTCCATCACTCCCTGCTCACTCTGTTTCATTTGATAACGAGGGAGCCATCACTCCATGAAAGAAAAAGAGATATGAAAAAGAAATTGGAGAAGAAAAAAGCGATTTAATCGACATCCAGCTAAAATAACCATCACCTACAAAGTTCGTTCGTCTCATATCTTCGCTTATTCTCTCTCTATCACCTTATGAAGGTAAAACATAAGAGGAAGAGAAAAAAGAAAAAGAAGATAAGCCTTTCTCTCAAACCTACTGTTTGTCATCCACACAACGTATAGCTCACTATTTTACCGTGGACTGTATGTTATAGCCATGGTTAACCAAGCAAACTTCTCTTACAGTGCACAACTACTTTTTTTTGTTGAAAAGTGCACAACTACTTTTATTTTGAAAGCTTTCAACTAAGCTAATTAATGTCTTGCCTCACCTTAAATATAGATTCACCATCAGTGGTTAAGCAACGTTGAGAGAGAGAGAGAGAGAGCTTTAATTATGAAAATACTTTAAATGCTCTCAAGGTCCTTGGGGTTAATATAAACCATCTAAACTTTCAAAATTATTTTATTTCCTCTCGCAATATTCGCCAAGTTATGACCACCCATAATTGACAATAAAAGTCCATGTACTTATATATAGCTTAATGTAACATTTTAAGTGATATTTGCCACATAGGTTTAGCTGTGCCTTTTTTTGTTACAATGGAGAGGCACAGCCAGACGACACCCTATGTATTGAGGTCATGACCTTCAAGTTGTGAGTTGAAACCTTAGTCAGGCCAGTTACTGCTCGTTATGAAACAATTGAAAGTGTAGATGATGCATGTAAATATTTAGTTAATCACGGGATGAACTTGTTTATAGCTTTGACCTAATAGTTGATGGCAAACGAAGAACAAGTGGTAAATACTCAAATCTACTTTATCGAAATTATTGTGCATTGTCGAGAGCTTTTTGATCAAATGGTAAAAATGTTCAAGTATAATTGGGCACAAATAAGGTTTAAACATTTACCACCATTGCCTAGCAAACGAAATACTTTCTTTATTCTAGAGAGAGAATCAAAAACCTCAAACTGGACAGTCCCTTACGATACTAGTGTATGACTTTTCCGGATGAAAGAGGGGCCGCAGTAAAAAAGAATGCGTGGGAATTAGATTTGGCCCGTGCGGACGGTGAAGAAAACCTGCAGAACGCAAGACGGTGCCCACACACACATAACGCCGGTGACCTCCTGCTGGTGGGTGGGACCCCTCATTTCAGGCTCTCAAGTGGCAGTTCTCTCCTTCCTTCCTTGTCTACCAGTCAACGTAGTCAAGGTCAAAAAGAGACTTTGGTACGGGACATAAAAGATCCTAGTCAACAGTATCGCTCTTACAAGCCAAGCCGTGCCGTTGTATGTTGGTATCATGATCATTATGGCCTTCACGTTATAATGCAATATTTAATGCCATGGATGATGGAAGTCACAGGAGCATCATATATGTATATATATATAAATCTCATCCATCTATTTTTTAAAACACAAATAATATATGTATACTTATTCATGTGAGTATTTTTTGTTTTTAAATTCAAATTTCAATAATTCATCGCTAAAAAAGAATTGATAAGATTTGTTTGAATTTGGTAGTACCTGTGTGTTAGCATATATCATTTTCTCTCTCTCTCTCTCTCTCTCTCTCTCTCTCTCTCTCTCTCTCTCTCTCTCTCTCTCTCTCTCTCTCTCTCTCTCTCTCTATATATATATATATATATATATATATATACATATATTTATTTATTTATTTATTTATGTGTGTGTGTGTGTGTATATATATGTACATATATATATATATGTGTGTGTATATATATATGTGTATATATATGTACATATATATGTGTATATATATATATATATATATATATATATATATATATATATATATATATATATATATATATGTATGTATGTGTGTGTCCAGTTCTTTATAACTGAAGCATTATATGAAGGAATTTAAGAGTACATATATATTGAATGCACTGGAATTGATGTGAACAATGGTTAATGGCTAATGGAATGCATGATGTTATGTCTCTTTCAAGGGGGCACTTCAGGCCATATGTGGGAGCATTTTCTAATTTTGGGCAGTCTTTTAGTGCCCATGTCCTATTTATAATTTCTCTCAAGATTTTACTCTTTTTGAACTTGCTAATTTTGGGCAATTTGTGAGAAATTTGTGCTAAAATGTGTGAGTTTTGTATACAATCATGTGAAACTAAACTTAGTTTTCTTTCTTTGATCTTTGTTATACATGGTATGATTTTAAAAGAACCAGTAATAACGAACCAAACATATTTCCATCAATGATGTATTCAATTTTGTGTTATATATATACACACAAAAAAGTAAGATACTATTTTAGTGTTTCCTTCCAATGCATTTCAGGGCCTTACTCTGTTGTAAAGCATTAACCATCTCGGTTCTCATAATACCTAATAATAGGAGCTTCATCTGGTCACCTCTCTAAGTATTTAAATCACATTCAATGTAATTATCTCTTTTTTAATTTTTAACAACGGGAAGCGCAAACCTAAATACATGCTTCGGGAATCAAACTTCAGTCCTTCAACTTGTGAGTGACACCCCAGCAAGGCTATTGGTCGTTGTGCAAGTGTAAGTTCTCTTATTTAATTATCTTGTATTGATACTATACTAACTTCTTCTCTAATAACCGTGACATGAATTAATTTGGTATTTCCTCGCAGCCATACATCCACCAATTTTGTGTTTGTATGAATCTAAAACATACATTTATAAATCTAAAAGTAGTTTTGGGATGTTTCAATCTACACTATGAACTTAGTGGCAAATGCCTTGATCCTTTATCTTAATCATATAATGTTTAGATCAAGAACTAATATAAGGCATCCTTTGGAGTAAGTAATGGTTTGAAGATGAATGTTTTCTTTCTTTCTTTTTTAATCTAATATTTGGACAGAATATTAACTTGGTATTTGGTATTTCCTCGCAGCCATACATCCACCAATTTTGTGTTTGTATGAATCTAAAACATACATTTATAAATCTAAAAGTAGTTTTGGGATGTTTCAATCTACACTATGAACTTAGTGGCAAATGCCTTGATCCTTTATCTTAATCATATAATGTTTAGATCAAGAACTAATATAAGGCATCCTTTGGAGTAAGTAATGGTTTGAAGATGAATGTTTTCTTTCTTTCTTTTTTAATCTAATATTTGGACAGAATATTATTTACCAAATGCATTGCCGACCATATCAACAGGGACGTGCATTTATGATGACTAAAGAAAAGGGTAAATTTGGAAAGTAGAACTACTGGGCGAGAAGTTGGTGTTGTACGAACAAAAGTTAGAAAAAAAAAGATACATTTAATATAGTTTGTTTATTTAAAATGGATATATTACAATTCAAGCATGGATCTGAAAAACCTTTTAGGGTGAGAAGAATAGCTCAGTGGCTGCAACCATGGGCTATACTTTTTCTGTTCTCTTAATTTACAAAGAACCAAGCTATTCAAGAGCTACTGAAGTTGGATGCAGAAAAAATTCGAACATCACTCAGACTTTGTCAAATTCGAGTCTCTAACAACCCAATATATACCCCTACCACTTTACATAATCGCTTATCTTGATAGATCTCAGTCATCTAATCTAAAAGATAAATGATTGAAATCAAAAAGCAAAAATAAAAAAGGCAAGCATCTCTCTCTCTCTCTCTATCTATCTATATATATATGCCACATACATATGAACTCAGTCACAGCTCAATGGGAGTTGAGCTCACTGAGTTCAATCTCTGGCTGATCTTAATTGAGTCAATCTTGGTTGTACCGATCTCAAACGAGCCGAGCTTGAGTTATTTGAGCATATAGCTAGAGCTTTAGCCTAAAGATTGAAGCTCAATTGAGCTCGATGCTCGTTTCTTAAAGACTGAGTCGAGTTAAACCCCTGCAGTCATGTATATTCGTTTCTTTGGGACGCAAACCCTTATCGTTGCCTCCGTGGCGGGAAATTTAGGGAGGCTTTGTTTTTACAAAATATTCGTTGTCACACATCCATTTTCGGAGTTCCGATCTTGTATAGTACAGACTCAGTTCAGTGCAGACTGCATGTGCACGTGCACATGCATATGACCATCATCATCATACTTGTCATGTACTCTCTTATCATATCATTGTAGAAAAAAATGACTGCATTTACTCAGCATCATTCCTCTATCCCTATGAATAAAAAAAAAGTCATGATGCTGGTGCACCGTACCATGCAGCACTGTCTGCCATAGCTCATCATTATAGCAAATAGTTGTATGTGGTACGGTGGATAAAATAATTTAGTAATTTAAAAATGTGCATAGCCAGGCAAAAGATATAGTGATGCCCTAGGACCTAGCCCTACCATTCTAGAGGGTCATTGGATCCGGTTTGACCCGAACCCGATCTATTCGGAACCCATTGAGGTCACCTTTTTTTCCCTTTGAACCCCAAGCAATAAGTCACACACACACATATATATATATATAATAGCATCCTACCCACTATTGACATGCTCATTTATTTCTATCCATTATTTCTCAGTGATGAGTATAATTTAAAATGTTTTTGGAAAAGTATGTAGAATAATTTGTTATATTCATGTTTTCAAAAAGCATTGGTTGAATATGAATGAGAAACGTCAATAGTAGAAAAAATCCAATTACTCTTTTATATATATACATATATATATATATATGTGTGTGTGTGTGTGTGTGTGTGTGTTTCTTGTATGACATGATTTGAGTTAAAAGGATTTCTTAAATGTCATTATGTCTATCTTGTATTACATGAATATTCAATTTAAGAAAAATCAACTTGGTGTTTTCATCTGGAGAGTATCTTGTCTCTAATTAATAGGGGTTGACTCATGAGCTGAAGGTCATGAGTTCAATATCCGGACATGCATCTCGTTTTAGTCTCCCCACTGTACCGAAAAAAAAAATAAAGAAAAAGAATTTGGAGGTTGGTATATGGTTTATGCATTTCCTATAAGTGGGGTACTGGCAACCCCAAAAGAGCCTGCAGGCAAACTTACCTGGATCTGAACCAGGTCGGACGACATCGGACCCATTGACAGCCCACCTGGGCCAACTCTGTGTCCGATTCACAGCTCACGTTCCACAAGATAGCTGTCTAGTGCTTCTTTTAGAACAATGTTAGAATGACGGTGTACTGAGCATATTTTGATTTGTCATGGCTTTGTTAATGGTCTATTTACGTCTAAATTGCAAATAAGACTTGCCATTTTCAACTCAGAGTGTTTTCGACGCCCACTCGCAGGTCGCAAGCTCGATTTCCAGGGGCTATATGTGTGTGCGCACGTGTGTGTTAGGCTTCTGCCTCCCATTGTAATTTATTACATTTTACTCAAAATCTCTGTCATATATATGTTTGATTACATGCATTCAAGTTCTCTTGAAGTTCATAAGAAGATGGAGATTTTGATGTATTCTTGTTGAGATTTCACCCCAAGTATTTTATTTAAGAAAGCAGGTAGGTTTGTAGCCGTTCATCTTGACATGGAAGGCATCCACGGGTACGGGACTCAAATAAGAGAGGAATGTGGGGTCGCCATGGGCGGGCTCACAACACATGGCGATGCCAGATATTGCCTTCTGCCATGCACGTTTTTTGGGTCGGCAAGAAAATCGGGTGTTGTCTTTGGCCCATAGGACCGAAAGTCGATCGGGCCGGCCCCGTGTCAGCTTGGAAGGAATATTATATATACCGACATAAATATAAAGCGATATATACAGACAGATCTCTCTCTATATAGAGAGAGAGGTCTGTGTTCATTCTTCATTCATCATTAAATCTTATCAAATATTTTCTATCATTTGATTTGTATAAATTGACTATAAAAGTTTGAATCTACAAAGTAAATTGCACTATTTCTTTTTGCACTCACGGTTAATGCAATATGGTATAATGCACATTTTTATTTTAGATTTCTACAATTGATCAATGGAGATGTTTGAATAGACTTATGCATAGATTGGATATATATATATATATATATATATATATATATATATATATATATATATATATATATATATATATATATATATTAAAAAGAGGGGGAGAGAGGATTCCCCTTGAAACAAATGAGAACACTAACGCTGACCCTAATTGCAACCAACATCTTGATCCATTTTTGCAGATCCATTAGAACGGTCGTAGGTTTAGAACCCTAGTTATGATGCATGTTGACGGGGCTCGCTCGGCTATGCCCATCATGGAACCGACATTTGGATTATAACCTGATCTGGATTCAGATTCAAAGTAGAAGAGAGTAAATTTAGTACCAATTAACTAATTGAATTTGTCACATATATTAATGTGAAACTCAATATTCTATAGGGAACTATTAAATAACTTCAATTTACTTGAATATTCAGGTCAAACCTAATAGACGCATTAATCCACTACAACAACTAATTAAGTTTGCGGTACTTGGTGGATCAATGACATGTTTATTCTCAAATTGAGATATTATTTAGATCATTTCATCTAGTTGACAAATAGAACAGTGAGATGGTGTATATATACAAAGTTAAACCGTATTGGGAATATAAGGTGTTCAAATTCCAATACTATGTTCTTACTAGAACTAATCAAACACACATACATATAGATTCGTTATATAGACACGCACAAAGTTGAACCACATTGGGAATATAAGGTGGAACTTTCCAAATTCCAAAGCAATGTGCTTACTAGAACCAATCACGCACATACAGATATTTGTATATACGTACATGCATCATGCGTTCCCTTATTTCACCGCCCTCTGCCACTTCAAACTCGATCCCACCACCACCCCCAGACCCTTTCCTCTATCTTGCCAATACCAATAATCAAAATTGTCATCGCCACCGATGGCCACCTTCTCTGTGTGTGTGAATAGGAGGCTATGGTGGCATAAAATGGGTACACAAAGACAGACGATGGTGACTGAGTGTGGCAAAGGGCGGTTGAAGTGATGGAAGGCAGCAAAAATATGGACACGAGTTTACATCGTGCATAAGCAGCAATCCACCATTGTGTGTATATATATAGAGAGAGAGCATGGTATATGCTAGTCCAAACAATTTTCAAGCAATCCATCTTGTGTTGATGGATGCTTGAAATTTAAATTAAAAAAATATAAATAAAGTGCATAAGCAAAGAGTACATATACTTTTACTTTTTAAATTCAAATTTGAAGCATTCATCATTCGATATGTATTGTTGCGATTTATTTGGATAAGTGTACTAGCATATACCAAGTTCTCTATCTATATATATATATATATATACATACATATATGTGCCATCAACGTGTTTATAGTTTTAATTTTACAATAACTATTGCATTAAATGTATAATTTTAAGTTAATCAAGAAGAATCTTCATTCTTCGGCATGTGGTTTGATTAAAAATGCAGTTTTAAAAGTCTAGCGAGTTACTTGATGTTAGCTCGTCTAGCTCAAAGCTTGGCTCAATATGAACTCAACCATCTCATCGCGAGGAGACAAAGAGAAAACTTAAACGCATTAGAGGTGACCAAGAGCAGAACAAGTAGGCCTATCTGAGCTTGTTTACCAGCACCATCTTTGTGCTTGTGCTTGTCCATTCTGTAAACCATGCCCAGAATTCCTTAACTTTGCATGAAGAGCAATGGCTCACCTGGCTGGAGGGTCGTCTCACAAGTTGAAATTGATCAGTTCAATACCTGGGACGTGTTTGTGGCTTTTGTCCTCCGTTATACATAAAAGAAAGAAATGAAAGTTAACTTTCACTACAAGCACTTGGTTCGATCCTTTTTGGGAGCTTTAGAGTTTTCAAGTACTGCTAATTCTCTGGAGATCAATATGTTGATTATGTTTCGGCCACATAATTTATATAATAATCTGTTGTTAAGATGCTTTTGAGCTAAGACCAAGTTTCAAATATCATATATTAATAAATTAAACATTTGTTAATGTCACCCAGCATAAAACTTTGAGACTAGTACCACCTTTGGGCTCAAGGCCAATGCTGGGCATCGGCTAGTGCAGAGTGGTGTTACCGCACCGGCGGCGGTAACCAGCGTTGGCTTCCCAAAGCCAACCAACCCTCAGTCGTTTCATCCTTGATTCCGATCAAACACACACATGCAATGCTGAAACCATTGTTGCAATGTGAAGGCCCCAAAGAGGGTTTATGCTTTATTGAATCGGTCGACTACAAGGGCCTCTGAAGGGAGTCCACACGAGCTGTCCGACGGCTGTATCCAATGACAGCCCGGCTCTACTAACAGAGGTTGAAGATGAAGATGGTGGTCGACCCAAGGGGTCTTTCAAGCTTCACTCTCTTGTGTTCCCTCTCTCTAAGAGGGACCGAATGAAACACTAGACAAGTCGGCTCCCTTTTATATGGAAAGGAGCACAGCACGAGACACTCACACACAGACAGTTGGGATGAGACACTCCCAACCCCTTTATTGGTACTAGCAGATCAAAGAGGATCCGCTACCACACTCATATGGGCTCACCATGTTGGAGCAGTCACTGTTTGCCGAAGGTGTCTGAGGTTTTCAGGGTTCGTTTATGGCATAGCCGAAGCCAGTTATCCCTTGTTCTACTTTCTGTTTCTCCTGATGAAAAGTGGAACAAAGAAGAGTATATATGTTGTTTCTATGTTATCCGAAGAGGGTTTTTTTAGAAGACCGTAAGTGTGAATGACATGTAACTTTAACTTTATTTATGATTTTTTGTATTTATACATGACTTTTTCATCTTTTGAGTTTTCTTCTTTGGGCTTTCATTTTTAAAGTCATTTCGATTTATCTGAGAAATGCGTTAGATCTTTTCAAAAAATGAAAACAGTTTTTATGAAAGATTGTATTTTTGAAAATAAAATCTCATGAAATGTAGGAGGAAGGTCCTTTTTATCGCATTTCATGGTCGATGTTAGTAATGGGGTCGATAGTGGCCATCCACTACTTACACACCCTAGGCAAGCCACACACATCTTGGGAGGCTAAACTTCCCTTGAGTCCGAAGTGGATGATGCGTGTGTATTGGCAGACATGCGCTCTTCATGCCGTGACACCAATAAAATTGTCGAACCCTTGACTGCCAGTCTCGCAGTCAAAGGTCCTTTCTATAACACTAACCTCGGCCCCTTGGGATGATTAGCTATTAATTTGATTAAGTGATGCACCCCGAACCATGTCTATTAAAGTGCATAATGGCATACCGTCCTAAGTTAGCCACAAATTAATTTGAGAAAGTTTGTACAGTTTTCTCTAATTTAGCATTGGGTTTAATTAATTGCTTGCATCTTCTTAGTAGCTGAAATTTCTCATAAACAAAATGCAGGCGCATGCACGCACACGCAACACACACACATGATTTTGCTACAATAGGAGCTAAACTTGTCGCTGGCAATGAGCTGAAGGAAGCAAACAGGGGTTGCTAATGGCTTGTTCATCAACTCAATGTCTTGTGCCATGCTCGGCACTTAAGCTCATTTGAGTGAACGCAAGCTGCTTGTTTAAATTAAAAGTCCGATTAATTTTCACATATAATTTCTGGGAGAAAGTTTAATTTATTTATTACAAATCAAATCAAAAATTTATTTTTCATAGACATTTCTTGTAAAAACTGAAATGAGTACATTACTCCTAACCAAGTTGCTCAGAGTATGACTTATAACGCACCTAGCTGTTCATGGTTCGGCTCTCGTTGTGTCGTTGTTCATGAAAAATGCAAGTTAATTCTGTTCAGCTCATCTCCTATTAGCCTGTCAGGCATATAAAGATGTGTATTTTAGTCGGCTTAACTCTCATAATTAAGCTTGTGGAGTATGAAACCTTTCAATTAAAATTACAAAAAGGTAAAGTTAAATCATGGGAATTTTCGCTACATATCTACCGACTGTTCAGCTAGATGGTTCAAGTGGTTCGGTACTTGTTCCCCTTAAGCAAGGTCTTGAGTTCAAGGCTTGTTGTTATTTGGTTGGAACTCTCTCTCTCTCTCTCTTATTGAGAAAAGAGGCAAAAACAAATGATTCACGCGTTTGAACCTGGGTCGATTGCATGCATTACCATGTAAATTAATCACAAAAATTGAGCAATTTACAAACAAGAGAAGCAGATTGAAAACTCCCACATTTATCTGTTCCTCTCACAAAAAATGTAGAACTATAAACAGAAGTTTTTTTTTTACGTTTATGTATGTATCTAAGCACCTAACCCCTGAGTCAACATCTGCCTGGCCAAGTCACACCTAGCCGGTGCAAAACCAAGTCGCGACCGCTCCAGGTCATACTCCACCCACATATTCTGCTGGTGATGGTGCCCTATGATATATGCTTCAACTGGAACCAAGTCCGAGTTACCAAAGGTGAAGCAATACACCCCGGCCCTATCAGGCACCTTGTACAGCAACCTCTCCCCGGAAACCGCCATCTCTGCGCCATTGAACATGAGCACTACCGGCGGCAACCTCGGCAGAACCCGCCCAGCCCACCTATAGCACAGGTCGTGGGCACCCTGAAAATTCATAATTTAGCCGGCTAAAAAGTTGTGGGTCCAAAATCTAATGCAGCAATCTCAAGCAAGAAACATGTGCTAAAAAATAGGAAACGTACAGCTCTCTCTCTCTCTCTCTCTCTCTCTCTCTCTCTCTCTCTCTCTATATATATATATATATATATATATATATATATATATATGTCTGTGTGTGTGCATGCACGTGCATGCTTGTGTGTGTTAGAGAGAGAGAGAGAAATCTACATCTATAGTCGTAGGTCGTCCATGCCACTAAAAAACATATAACGAAGACAGAACTATTCCATTGAAACAATGGTTGGGGATTTGGTATGTGCACCATATTAATGGTCATGAACAAGTTTAGTGTCCAAAAATTCTTATTTTTAAAATTCAGTACACCAGTTGAAATATCCTAAATACATCTAAACTGAGCCCACATAGACATTCACGAAAACATTTGGTATTGTACCTGAAACACGTAGTTCTGGTCCTCATAAACCCGCATCACTCCTCTGGTCTGTAGCAGGAACTCATTCTTCAACGCGGTGTAGACCGAGCCCAGTAGAAGGGTGAACTGGGTACCCGAGTCGATCATGGTCTGGCCAGCCCCTGTATGGTCCGGCTGGAAGACCGACTTGGGCAGCGGCAGAACCTTGCCAGCCACCCTGATCCCCACCAACTGAACCGAGTAGGCCACCCGGTCAAAGTAAGGCAGAGGTATCTCTACGTTAACCAAGGGCGTGTAGCTGAATGCTGACGGTGCCGCCCCAACCGGGTCCGTGTCACCGATGACCAAAACGCCGGAAGACGAGTGGTCCGAGATGCAGTAGGAGAACCGAGGCGAGCTCACTTGCGACACAAAAGAGAGTGCACCCCGGTTCATACCGATAAGCCCGACGCTGGGCTTGTCGTCCTTGGTGCTACTGTAACTCGACGTCGCGCAGCCGATGACAAGGTTGGGCACGGTCAGCCCACCCAGCGACACGGTGTCGGTGGCGAGGTTCCCCTCACTGGTGGACGCGTCAGCGTAGCTCTGCGTGAAATGACACAATCGACTCGAGTCACACATGGTTGGCGACGGCAAATCCCTGGCCTTGTTCTTGCACGTGTCCGTATCACAAGAGAGGGCACCATACGTCGTCGATCTCTTGGGGTTAAAGGTTGGAGAGTTCTGAGAGGGTACGCACTGGAGCCAAGTGAGCTCGCTACCCGTGTCGACCACCATCGTGAATTCCTGCGGTGGCGAACCCACCTTGAGAGGCACCACTAAACTGTAGTTGTAGCGAAACAGCAGCTTGCTTGCAGGTCTTGGGTGATTCAGAGACGAAATCTTCATCGTTTGGAGAGGGAGGACAATGGGTTTTTGTTCGGATGCTGTAATTGTATCAGAAACCAGTAAAAGAGAGAAGAAGAAAGAGATTAAGCAGAGAGTCATGGCGGTCTTTCAGATTGGTCTCGGTTTTCTGGTTGGAGTTTCGAAGGATTTTATGGCAGAACTCGGATTTTATTCAGCGAGTGAGAGAACAGACGAGAGAACTCTGTTTCCTGCTGATAAAACCGGCTCTTTGCTTGGGTGATTGAGAGGAGAAGGGAAGACAGTGATACTTATAGTGAGAGAGGAGCGTGTTTGCTGTGTTGATGTGGCTATCCGGGGGAGGGGTGTTTCGATGCTTTTGTTATATGGTGCGCGTCGATTTCCTTGCAGGCGACGAGACGACCGTAGTCTTGTTGACAGCGATTATTCGTGATCATCTCTTTGGTTTTACTTGGGTAGATTATGAAAGTCCTGTGTTTGTGCGTGTCTAATGAAAATTCAGATTAAAAAAAGTGTGGGTTTGATTCTTAATCAATGATAGCCAGGAGACATCCTGATTTTTTTGAAAATCAGAATCCGATAAGATCCAATTTCGGATGTTTATGTGTGTGTAGCCACCCTCCTACTCATGAGATTGAAATGGTCCTCTGGTAGAGACAACTTCAACCAAAGGTTTTCGCTTTTGGTCAAAGTATACCTCCTAACAAACGCTCCGCTTGTTTCCCTTGAGCAAGGTCTCAAGTTCGAATATTGTGGATGGAGAAAACTAGCGGCTCGGAGAGATTTACCCTCATAGTAAGCCGAACTGGGTCGAACCGAATCCTCGCGAGCTTCTGGATATCAGTGGTTTAGCCCAAACAAGAAGGGCCATATAGCTATTAAAAGTCTGATAAGTTATTTCAGATAGATCCGATCCATTGACATCCCTATAAGATGTGTTAAAGAACAGCCATCTAGATTCAGCGATCCAGATCCTGATACTACGTTGAATATTTGCTGCTTGATGTAGAGCATACTTTATCCCATATTGTGAACCCTTTTTCTAGAAAATATTAGACGCATGATGATGAAGGCATAAAGTGGCTTAGGTTAGGTAGCGCCAAATGCCATTTTAAGTGGGCATTGAAAGAAAAAGCACTTCTTGCTGGTCCTTTTTATGAATCAAGAGCTGGTTTGTCTGCCCCTGTTTTTGTGAAAGCTGTTAATCCAAGATCAATTTGTTATCATGTGTTATGTAGGGATGGCAATGGTGCGGGCGTGGACGGGTATCCCTATATCCAGCCCCCGACCCAAATATTAACGGAACTGGTACAGGTGAAGGTTCTCTTTTTCCCAAGGGTTATCGGGGTGGAAATGAGGCATATATATATATACACACATAGAGAGAGGGGTATAAACTCAATCCAATGCAAGCTTAAATCTCTTGAAACATTTTAATTGTTCGATGACTGTGATCAATGATAGAGATTTAAAATGGAAAACAGATTGTACTATGTGTTAAATGTGAATATAGAAAGTAACGGTTCACTTGTTTTTGAAGATTCAAATTTTCACTATTGATCACGTTGATCAAACAATGAAAATGTTTGAGGATAAGTATGTACCTCTCATATATATATATATATATATATATATATATATATATATATATATATATATGTGTGTGTGTATGAATGATTGAGTTACGTAGGGAATATCTAACCCAATCATGTTTGAGGATAATATTCAAATTTTCCGACATAATGTTTGAGGATAAGCATATATATATATATATATATATATATATATATATATATATATATATATATATATATATATATATATATATATATATATATATATATATATATATATATATATATATATATATATATATATATAAGAGGTACGTGCTTATTCTCAAACATTATGTGTATGTATATGTCGGAACACCTTATCTTCGTAATTGAACTCACTCAAACTTGATTGCGTCGGGTATTCACCACCCAAAGTAAACCATGCATATGGAACTTAGAACAGTTATTGAACCGGGGACCGTGCTGCCGATGTCCTTTGCTCACCTGCCGATCTCGATTGCAATTTTTCAGGAAACCACTTCAATGGCGAGATTTCTGAATAGCTGGAAAATATAATCATGTTGGGAACAATGGCGGATCTACAAGGAGGGGTAGGGGCCGCCCCTTCTGAAATTTTGAAAATTTAGAGTAAACCTACGTTTTACAGTGAATATATGATTGAGATTCATGCTTTGTCCCCCTAACACGATGAAATATGTAGATCGCCCCCTCCAACACTATTTTCTACATCCGCCACTGATTGAATATCTTGAACTAACTCATGATTCAGTATTTCACGCCAAACATGTAGCAAGGTGCACAACGAAGTTTCATGTGTTCATCCTTTCTCAAGTCCACATTCGCAGTGACACAAACCATTCAACCACCCACCAAAAGTCGCGTTGTAGTTTAAGCCAGCATATTGAATATGCAACTTGTTACTATCTTAATTATTGTAATCATGATGTTAACAACTTACAAATCCCTAATTTATTGTCAAATCATTCAAATTCTCTCTCTCTACATATAATATGTATACATATATGTGTGTTGTTAGAATGAAGAAATGCTCTATGATGAAATCTTTATACTTTTGTAGATTCCAAAGCCACTACTTGTACTAAGGGATCAAACTCCGGCTTGACCAAGTTGGGGTCAGTGGCCTAACCTTGAGAATCCTGTAGCAGTGAGCTACTGCTCACAAGACTCATAAATTATTGAGCTATGGGGAACTTTTGTTCTTTCTTATTAGTCAAACTGCGTCACCTAGCAAGAGCACACAACCACCAACAAGAGAAAATTGCATGCCTCGTGGTAGATTCATGCAATTCATTGACACACAAAATGACACAATGCAACACGAACATGACCCAGAACACGAAATTGTGATTGCTAATGGTTGGGTGTTAGTTGCCTGAATTTGAGCGGAATCCGATCCAACTGGGCTCCAAAACATGAACTAAGTAGTGTTGAATGCAAGAAGGCACGTGATCTACAGTCTACATTCTTCAAAAGTTGTTCTGGATTGGATTGCAGTTCTACGTGATTTATAGATAGTGACAAAAATGGCATTTTTATCTGAGGATAACAGATTTGCCAGATGAGGCTGTTATTTTTCATGTTATTTTAAATTTGTAACTAGAAAAGACTGTAAATTAAAATTTGTTGTTTAACTAGAAAAGACTATCCTCATTCACTCTCTCTAACATACATATACAGAGAGAGAGAGGGTCTTAGTTGTATAATGTTGTTTGGTATGTAATCTTAAAATTCGTCGCAATTTTAGGTGTGTTGTGATATTTTAGAATTTCTTTATATGTAATTTAGAAATACGCATGTAAATGATGTGTGTTTCATTATCTTCAATTTTTTAGGTGCATTTTTTAATTTCTTTCTCAACCTGGAAAATACATGAAAGACACAGAACACGCATCCTTTTCACCTATATGAGAAAAGAAAGGTAAAAAGGAAGGAAGGAACTTCGTCTCTCTCTCTGGTGCATGGGTTTGGTATAGCTTTAATGGGCTCCCACTTCCTTGCTCGTCACATTGAGCTCACCCCCGGTAGCTTTCTTTTTGGCTAGGGATTGATTGGGACACGACGCGGGCGGGTCTAAGCGCGTAGATCTGGGCTCATGGGTGAGGCGCACTTTGGTCCATCGGTCACCATCCAAAGAGAGCTCTACCCAACCCTTTCGTCCTCATTTACTGGCGTATTGGCTGATTCCATTTTGGCTGCATCTAGTCCGTGCTTGGCTGTCCCCCACAACTCGTTTCCCAACTTAGATTGTGATCTTTCTTACTATCACATTTCTTTTCTCTTATTTGTCAAAGTAACACTTAAAATGTTAAAACATTTTGAAAAAATAATATGTATTATAAAGAGAGATAATAGCTACATAAAGTTAAATTGTATGATTTTATTCAAAGATTGTAAAGATATTTGAAAACATCCTTATTATATTCATGCCACAATTTATGAACATTAACGGTGGATTGGATCCAGTCATTTATGTAGAGAGAAGAGGGGGAAAATGTAATATTTGTTCAATTCAATGGATGCTTAAATCTACTTTAACATTTTTATTATTCGATCAACTATATGATTGTACTCTTATGCATTAAATATGATATGAACAATATAACAATAAAATATTGTTTTTTAAATTCAATACTTTATCGTTAATCTAGTGTCAAACTCAAAAATATTTGAAAAGATTTAAGTAATTGATGAGGAGTGATCACTTATCACTATCCCTCCTCTCTCTCTCTCTCTCGCTATATATATATATATATATTGATACATATAAGTTTTCAACTTTTTATATTTTTATTATCTAATTTTTTAATTTTTTTTATCCAAACTTTCTCCCATCCCTTTTTCATGATCTCAAACTATTCTAAACCATTTTTTCTTATTTTTTTATTCATTAATGTCACTTTAAATTTACTTCTAATAGCCTTATTTCAATATATCAAAAAAGATAAATAACTTTTTGTTTTTTAATTTGGATAATTCTTTGTGTCGATTGCGAACTTTTTCCGCCATCAGTTCCGACCTACATACACCAGCTTTTCTTTCTCTCTCTAGCTTCTGTCTGACTCTCCGTGTACGCAGGCTTTGGAGTCGTGCATAGGTAGGTCTGGCGTTGCAGCTCTGTGCATTAATGTAGGGCGTTCTTTTTGGCCTAACACCTCCTACCTACGCGTGTGATTCCCACCCAGTGATAGAAAGGTCTGGTTCATGTGATTGAATGGGCATGACCTTCGTTTTTATCTTCTTCTGCGAAAAGATTGATTGGGCCCAAAAAGATTCAATATGGCGACATCCTCTCAATCCCGTCTGAAAGCATGCTCCTTCAAATTTCAACGAAGGCAAAATACAAGGACAAAACGGTGACCATCCTAATTCTTCTTTTTTAAAGGAAAAAGAAAATCTGATTCATTCATTCCTATTCAATCTGCGGCCCCTTTTCATTTTAAAGGTGCAGTCTCTCTCTCTCTCTCTCTCTCTCTCTCTCTCTCTCTCTCTCATATGTTCACGAGCCATAAAAACTTTCAAATTTCATTATATTATTTCAAATTAGCTTCGTCATGCCTAACATGCATAATGTTCACCAACTCCAATTTTCTCCAGGTTAAATGCGAGAAGGGGAGTCAAGAGTTTTAAACATCTGGGTCCAAGGCTTCTACTTGGAGTCTTATGCTGGCCTTTTCTCTAAACGCAATTTCTCCAAGTTTGAAAAAACAAAATAAGCAAAAATAAATAATGTTTGTCATATTTGATGTGAAAATGTTAAAAGAGGAAGACCATAAAGTGTTGGAAGGAAGTTCAGTTAACTATTGGGGTATGATACGTGAGTCGGACTCCATGAAAATAAAGAATTCATGTAGTCGACCTCATCTAGTATAAAAAAATGCTTAATTACTATTGTTGTATGTTTGATGTGATATTTTCACCATCAACCTCAACTTACTCCAAATTGAATACTTGAAACTCATGCAAGGTTCAACTCTAGGAGTTAGAGATGTCAATTATATATTTACATGTATATTTTTTTATTAGACATATATATATATATATATATATATATATATATATATATATATATATATATATATATATATATATATATATATATATATATATATATATTTACTACGTGTATGTGTATATGGCTTGTTGAAACCTAAAATGTTGTGATTGGATTTGGATTTCAAGCAGATTTGGATCAGGTCTTATAAACATGATCTAATATCCAAAGGGCCTGTGGCCCTAAGAGCCAACCCTACTCGGCCCGCGTCAGCCATATGGGCTGGGACATTTGGCCCTGCATTTTTCCAGGGCTGGACCTAGCCAGTCCCCGTATCAGGCCCATTTTGACATCACTACTAGGGGCTGCCATGACACTCGTGTAGAAGCCAATGCTTGTGCGTGTGTTCAACGTGTTTGATATGTTGTAGCCACCAACTCCTCCGGATTAACTACGAGAAGGATGATGAAATGTGTAGAGATGAAGCCATTAAAATGGAGATGGATGATGGGGCGCGCTGAGAGCAATGTGAAAAGATCCAAAGGAAGAAGATAAGGCACGCCACCATGAATGGGTCCCGTAAGCAAACATCATAATCATATTCCTTAAGTCTTGTCTAACTTGGCTCTTCATCGTCCACCATTTTGGAATCATTCAAACATTTGCAGTACACATCACCATTATTGATTACCTTGTTTCATTCCTTTTCTTTAATTAGTTTTTAAGAGAATATCATGTTTTCAATATGGGTTTATGACTCACAAAGTTTAAGGGCTGGCTGGCCCGGAACCGGTTCCGGGCTGGAAACCACAGAACAAAAAACAGACAGCTAATCGGACCGAGAATCATAACTAAACCATGAGACACCAATAACGGTTCAGCGGTTCGAATCAGCAGATCTGAGCCAAAACTGGCAGTTTAGAGCCGTAACCAGAATTAGGTGGAATCTGGATCCATTATGGTTCACAATTCTGAGCGAACCGTAATGGTGGTTCGAAATCTCCGATCCTAGTCTACCTAGAGAACCGGCCAGGTCTAGTTTATGGTGCTTAAGGTTTTGCTTGCTCTGTGTTCTCTTTGATGATTTATTAAAAGAACCATACTATACATTAGATGATCTTCTCATGGCAGGAAGGAGAACTCAAGAATAAACAAATAAATTAATTGGAAAAGATTAGATTGGATATGCATGGACCTGCCTTTTAGATTTAATGGGTCCGTTTGGCAGGTGCAATTGAGTTAGGTGCATTTAATTCATTAGCACAAGCCCTTCAAGCTTTTGTTTTTTTGTTATTCTTCATATTAAGCACTTATGCAACAAGGTGGCCTTGGCTTTTCCTTTTCTGGATTTGCAAACCAAGTTAAATCATACCCTTATCTAGGTCAGGTAAATGAACAGAGTAGCTCGTGGTCCTACCATGTACATGCTCGGACCTCGAATTCATGACCTGTTGGAGAGCCACCCCCCTAGCCAGTGATCTATGATCTAGAGCACTAACTCGCTGAGCTCTTGCACTAGTTCATATTTCTTTTCTACTCTACCTCTTTGCTTTTGGATCACGGACCCGATCTCTTTCTTTTCTTTTAAAATGGTCCAAGTTCAGAATTATTGGTGACCCAAAGAAGTGATCCCCTAATCATGTAGACTCTCATTGTTTAGGTTGCTAGAACAATGAGATGACGATGATTGTGTCTGAAAGTGACGAGAAGAAAACATTATATATAAAAATATATAATATGTGTGTGTGTGTATTGGAGTTGGGTCTTGTTCAATCCATATGGTAATTAATTGATACCCAGTATTAAAAAACTGAGCTTAATTGGCCCCATTGTACTTATTGTGATGGACATACAATTTTTATAATTTGAGTACCAATTATCATATGGATTGAGTATAACCAACCTAAATTATATATAGAGATAGACATAGCTTATATATAGGGGTAATGATAAATACATCATGTATTTCAGTGCATAATCTTATATACACATCTTCATATTTCATTTTTGAGATTAACAGTTAAGGTGATAAAACAAAAAATATTTAATGCACATAATACATTAAATGTAAAGTATTAAAAGTATAATGATATTTTCAATTCAAATCCCTACCATTAATTGTATCAATAGAATAATGAAAATGTTTATATAAACTATACACCATTTACCACTATCCTCTCTCCCTCTCTCTCTCTCTCTCTCTCTCTCTATATATATATATATATATATATATATATATATATATATCTATTCCACATGTGTGTATTGTCCTAATGCAACACCAGCAGGTTCTGGAGCTAGCACACGTGCGGCTCCATCTACGGTTCATCTATGCTGATACATCATTTTCTCAATAATTTGTTGGTGTTGAAGCTGATCCAGTTGGTGAAGTGTAGATTCTTCTGAAGGCCATTTTTTTAAATGTGCCTTGTCAAATTATGAGTTCAGATATCAATTAGCAGCCAATCATACATGAACGGTCTGTGTCTAACTGGAAGGAAAAAATTAACCGGAGATATTTTACATAAAATTCAGTTATGCAAGATTATTTAAGATTTTGATTATGATTTATTTAACATCTTTGCATATTTCAAACTTACAATATAAATCACGCTGCCGACGGAGACGACAAGCTTAACTAAAAATGGCTTTGGACTTTAATAAGCTAAATATGTACCAAAAAATTTAGGCTGGCAACAAACCTTACTGATCCCACGGAACCTAATCAGCTATATGGTCCCTTACTCACCCTTGTGCTTTATCTTCTTTTGTATTAACATTTAACTTTTCTTAAAAAAAAGCAAGATCAGGGATATATATATATATATATATAGTCAACCGGCTCAATTTTGGGTCGAGCTTAATCGAGTCAATCTTGCTAGCGCAGAGCTCAGATGGGCCTAACGAACTGAGATTGAGTTGTTTAAACTTAACTCAAGCTTGATTGAGCCCAAGCTCGATGAGTAGAGTCAAGCTTGCTTGTACTCGAGCTCAACTAGTCTCGACTCCCATTTTGAAGGATGTCCAAAAATCAAATATATGCAACATCCAAATCCGAACTGTAATCTTAATTCAATAAGTTGGAGTTGATATATAACACAGTATCAGTATTAATCATATTTAGATTCTGGCTTTGCTTATTCAGATTCAATCCAACTCTTATCTGAATCTAACTTGAACGCCCTTTCCAGGACAAGTTCTAACTTTTCCTACCAGAGTTCAATTCCAGATCACCTATTATTGAATCTGATGAATATTGTAAAACCATAATTAATCCCTTTACATATTTGGTCAACTGGTAGCGATGCGCAATCGAGCCAAGCTGAACTCGAGTACCAGCAAGCTTGACTAGACTTGTTCAGAAAGTACTCGACTCGAGTTCGAACGAGCTTCTATGTTTAGGCTTGTGATCGAGCTCGAGTTAGTCCCCAATTTTGACAGGCATATGTTTTACGGTTCTTGCAGTATCAGAAACGCAGGTTATTGTCCACGCTTATGACCATGAGCTTTTATGGTCTATAGATTCCAAATCACTGTTTAAGGTACATTCCAGGTCAGATTGGGACGTTTAGAAGACCGCAAGAGAAACTCGTGTCACTGATCTCCCTTCACAGTCATGGACGTCCCTGAAAACAGCAAAATGAACACCCACACTATTCATAGGTAATCAGCCGCCACCAAAAGTCTCTTTTGTCTTAGTGAACCATGGGCTATTCTTTTTAGATGATGCCTTCAACCGTCGCCTTTTCTTTTCATGATCGAAGACTTTGGTGAGATAGATACCTCTCCTTGACTTAATCCACTGAGTGACCGAGCCTCCATGGGTTGGTCTGTGATTGGGCCTAAGTTGGTTTGGTTATTAGGCCGATCGGGGTCGTTAGAGGCATAAAGATCATGCATATATCTGCATATAATTCAACAGTATTGCAGTTTAGCTATCTTGAGTTTCATCGTTATCGAAAGCTTGCATTAATCTTAGACATGGCCCGTACTAGCTACCCCCGAACCTGAAACCATAACTGAATGGGCTTGGGGCTAGTTACGGTTCCGGAACCAGCCACTTTGAGTTCTAAACTGCCCGGAACCAGAAAAAGTTCTAAAATTTAAAGTTTTGAATAAAAACATAAAAAATTCAAACTGATGGTTCCGTTGTTATGAAAGGTGGAATCGGAACTGAACTGGGTGGTCCGTGGTTTGAGGTTCGTTTCTGGTCCCTGGCCCAGTTTGGTTTGGGTCTTATGAAGAATGTCGTTTGTCTTCTAACTTGTTTTCTTGGTTAAATGGAATCAACTATGAATCGAACACAAGCTGAATTAGCCAGTTAAACCAGATTTAATTATTAAAGTGTTAATTTTTAATCTACAATTGTCATTCCAAAAATGAAAATCCTTAAAATGGCTTGCTAACAATTACGTCAATTGCACGGATAAGTAACTAAATGAGCTATTACGAGTGGAACCAAATGTAGCTTAAGTAGCTAGAGGGGTCCTTCTTCCATCAGTTTGGTTCACTAAACCACAAACAACCACAACTAAGCCTTTCCCCGTGCTAGATGGGTCGGTCGTATGGGTTCTTTGTTTTCATAGAGTCCAAGCATATGTTATGTTGACAGTTAACATAAGCTAAATCATTCTTTATTGTTTCCTTCCAGTGTAGTCTTTCTCTTTCATTTTTAACATCTTCACAATCTAGTTTCTCATACTCTTTTATCGGAACTTCATTTGGTCGTTTTTTATATGTTTAAACTATCTTAAATGTTTTTTTATTTTACCATCCATTGGTATCACTCCTATTTTGTTTCTAATAATGTCGTTATGTATATTGTCTTTCTTTGTGTGATTACTCATCAATCTCAACATCTCTATTTCTGTCATGGACATCTTTTGTATATGTTGATGATTAATTGTTCAATAGTAAGAACCATAAAACATAGTGGGTCTAATTACTGCTCTATAATACTTACCTTTCAACTTTAGTGGTATCTTCTTGTCACATAGAATACATGATACACCTCTCAATTTTAATAACCTCTATTAATTCTATGTATAACATTTTCATCAATTTTAAACTGAACCAAAATAATTGAAAACCATATCATCTTAAAATTTAAGAACCAAAATTGAACTGAATTATATAGAGAACCAAACCAAGAAAAACTTTGGTTCGATTAGGTTTGGTTATTTAGTTTGGGCTCGGGGCCATAAATTCTATCTATTGGTTTTGCTGGTTGAATAGACCAGCTTACTCTGTACATGTACCTACGATAGGTTGAGCATCTACAGCAATATATTACTGATACTTAAAATAATAGAAGCGGACTTAACACAGTTCAATTTGGTTGGGTTTTGGGTCCCAAAAACTGAACGGAATCAACCGAATTTTCTTAAATTTGAAAACGAAACTGAAAAACCATGAAAACTTTAGTTGGTTCAGTTCAGTTCAGTTCAGCGTTGTTAGCCGATGAACGATCCTGACCCATTGACAATTGACACCCTGAGATTATGTATTAATTTCAAACATTTCTGATTTTATTGGTCAGCAAATTTCAGCATATTATCAAGCAGCAAGTTTGGAGGCCTTTAGGCAAAACAGTTAACCATCGCAAACATGTTTGTGGGGCTGTGGAACGGAAGGAACCTTATCGCAGTCACTGTTCGGCTTGATTCAGCCTCCATTTGCATATTTTGTGTTCGGTTCGTGACTCGTTATACTGTGTGATATATATATATATATAGAGAGAGAGAGAGAGAGAGAGAGAGAGAGAGAGAGAGACTTGGAAAAGCCTTTACTTCGATTGGGTATTTGGTGATTGTTGATGTCAAAAAATGAGGGTTATGTGGCAAGCTTTCAGAGAGCTTAAAAAGGGGAGGTTAGTTTAGGCCCACGACATATATTGAGATCTGAGGCATGAAATAATAATAGTAACAGCTGGTAAACCATGCCTAGCATTGCAGCATAAAAATAGCAGCAATGGGGCAATTGAGAAGTTTTTAGAAATCATGCATACAAAGAGAAGAAATTCATCTGTTACTGCATCGAGGAAAGCCTTTAAATAACTATTGTAATTTCAAAGAAGAAATTGAATCAATTACATTACAACTCTTTTTGTTCTTAGTATAGTTTTTTTCTTACTTTTCATAGCTTCTGAAGTTTTCCTTCGACAGTGCTATGCCTTATGTGTCTCGTCTCATCATCCTCTTTGCTCAAGCGCGTAATACCAGTAACAATTGGGATGTACCAAGTCAAATTTCGAGGCATCCACTTTCATCACCTAAAGCCTTATCCATCTTTTCCTTTAAGGATGATGGTCAAAGTTCTCTGATACGTTCAGCATCCCGTGTAGCTTAATCAGTGGGTTCTTGCTAGTGCTATCTAAATTGTGTGCTACTTTTGACCATAAAGCTAAATTTTGGACTTGAGAAGTTCATATGTCTAATGGAAATAACTTGACAAGGATGAGGTTTTAACAGGCTAACTCGTGTTTGGATTGTCCAATCATGCATGAATTAAAGATCGCCGGTCATATTCGAGTCGAATATGGAATTACAAATCCAAGAAAAAGGATAATAATGGGACAATAGGTTAATGGAATTCGGAGTTGGATATGACAATCCAAAACGGTTTCCACTAATGCGCTGCGCTCAGATTTGTATATGGCCGATAATGTGGACCTTTTAGATTTGGATACACCCTTCGGGTATAGGATGTATCCGTATGACCAAGTCAGAATCCAATTAGCATGCAAATGGTTCAGTTACCAGCTAGGGTCTGTAATCCGAGAAGATGTCAGCTGTATCTGATCTATTGGCATCACCTGAAAAAGGTTTCGAATCTCCGGTCAAATCAACAGCATTAAGCTAATCTCCGGTTAAAGCTATGTACAGTGGAGGATCTACATAGTTGAGATACATTTCAATCATGCTTCACCTCCGGAAAAAGGGTGGGGCAACGCCCAACTTGAAATTTTGAAATTTGACTGTAAAACCTATATTTTACATTTCAATACATAGTTGAGATACATTTCAATCATGCTTCACCCCCTAAATACATACCCCTAACATCATCAAATACATACTTCCCCCTCCGTAACACTATTTTCTAGATCCGACCATTGGCTGTGTGTCAATTATATTTTTCGCATAATCATGGTGGGTTTAGGCCGGATTCTATAGTGATGCCCACACAAGAAGGTTGACTGAAAATAATTAGCTCGACTTGCGGACTCGCCGAGACCATTTGGTGCACATATTTGCATGTAAATTTAGACTAACATAAAAACTGTCGTGCTCCTTATGTCACGCACTGTTGTAAGCACATACATATGCATGAACACTTGTGAATACAGTTTAATCTAGCTTTAGAGGAAATATACAGCTTTATTTATCCTCGCCAAGTTTGTGTGTGTTAGAAAACCTCTCTCTCTCTCTCTCTCTCTCTCTCTCTCTCTCTCTCTCTCTCTCTCTCTCTCTCTCTCTCTCTCTCTCTCTCCACACACAGAGATCATGGGAAAACCATGAAGCAGTTTCTGCAGGGTCAAAAGTCGCGTATTAGTCGAGTCCATGGCGACCTAAATGTGTTGTGGCAAAATCCATAAAAGAGAAAGAAGGAAAAGACAGTAACAAATGTGAACTTAACCCGCATGTAGAGCAGAACAAGTCAAACACCTCCATCTATCCTCGTCCTGCGCCAATGCATCTCCTCATTGTATTAGAGTGAGTCAACTTCTTGAATACAGGGATCAAGCTGCCCAATATTGGCTGTCAAGAAGCTTGTCAAGATGGCGGCGCAGCGTTGCTTCCTTCTGTGTACTTTTGATAGCGAGAGCAAACGTAAAGTCTTTGTTCTAGATGCTAGCTTCGAAGACCTGTTTATTTGACCGGCTAGCTTCATCTAGAAGAAGGCGGCTTCTTGGAATAGAGACTTCTTTACGAACTGCGTCGCTTTCGCTGGTTTTCCGGCAGGTACTGATACCCTGCTTGCAGTGCTAGATCTCGAAACGTTTCATTTTATGGCGAGCATGGAGTGATACAAGAAGGATTCAACCGTGGGCTTTTAGCTTTTGCTTTGTTCTGCTAAATTTCGGGTGCGCACCTCGGCGCGTCCTGGATTAATGTAGATCATCCATGGCCTGCTTGTCCATCTCAACACCCACCTTCGGATACAAGTGTTTGTTGCTGCTGCTATCAACAACAATAGGAAATGAATAACTAATCAATGCCAACTTGGGCAACTGTGAGCCCATGGCACCAAGGAGCTACTGCTCTCCTGTCTTCAAGTTGAAGATCAAGAGCTCCATACAGGAGGAGGGCCTGCCAAGACCCAGATTGCTTATCAAAACAAGCGAACCCCAAGTTAAATATTGCAACACCAAAACCCAATGAACTCTAGCTTAGGCTGGTCATGAATGACCAAGCTGCTTTAGATCGGTTTGCTTGGTTAAGCATTGAAATGTACATGTTCCTCTATTGAATATCAATGTACTTCTTCGAAGATGAGCAGAAACAAACACGGACATGAGTTCAAACAAGCCTTACTGAAGATTAAGAATTCAGAATAGGTGGTTGGTTTAGCCCACTCAATGCAAGTTTTCTTGCCTTGACCCTACTCGTAGGGCTATAATAAACCTGCCACCTCAATGAAAGTTTCAAAACCACCCTCGCGATCTAGAGCGCCACCGGGCTCACAGCCTTTGGGTACCCAATGTAGTGCCTTGATCATGGATTTGTGATATTGGCTCAGTTCGGAGGTCCAGGGGCTGAGAAGCTTGGGTCATAGATGTCTGACCTGCTGCTAACCTGGCGTATATCTCTTGGCTGCGACCAGCACTCATTCTCCCTTGAGTTGGGCCAAGGAAGATCAGGGGTCAGGTTAAGATGCGTGTACATGGCGCTGTTGTTGCTGGTGGAGAGTTCGACTACCAGAAGGTTCATGTGGGTGCGCGTTAAGCTTCGGCCTCCTCTTATAACATATATATATATATATATATATATATATATATATATATATATATATATATATATATATATATATATATATATATATATATATATATATATATATATATATATATATATATATATATATACAATGGAAACACCGGATGCCAGGTATGTACATCCTGAGAATCGAACTCACACCTTGCTTCTGGTGGAATAAAGAACCCTGCCGGGTTGGCTAACTCCCTCTGTACACCTTCATGCTCCGTTGCCTTCCTTAATTTTCTAGCAAAACTAAATCCACCTCAACAATTATCGATCCTTCACATTTTGTATGAACCTCCAAGGAATTTGCTATCAGATATAATCATGCATTTTATGGTAAGAGACAAAGAGGTGGGCTATAACAACTAGCTCCTGGCTCTCAGTTGATTGTAGATAATACATGTATATAGAGCCCAAGTGGTCCAGTGGGCGTTCATATCTTAAAGAGGCTTATGCTTATCAAAAAAAGGTAGTGAAACTTAATTGAGTAATAATTTTATAAAAGGTTACATTTTATTTTCTTAAATTCTAACGATCAAGCTCTTGCTCAGTATATAACTTGCGACTCTGCACACACACTAGTTTCTCTGTACTCTCTCGAACATGAATCGTGTTCAGGATCGCGAACCGTTTAAGTTGATTTCAATATATTCCTTCCTTTCATCTTCTACATTGTTGCTCGTCTCCTTTGCTTGTTTAACAACACAGTGGTGCATTGAGCTGCCAAAAGCTACAAGCTGAGGAGTGTACCATGGCCCTATTTGGGTCCCCAAGAAAGCTTTCCATGGCTAGAGAAAAGAGAAACCATCATCTGTAATTGGGTACCAAAGCGGACACCTACAAGTTTGCACAATGAAAGGAAGGAATTGGATACGGGGCTGCTAAACGGCCTGATGAAGCGATCGACCTTTCTTTATTGTTCGGGTCGGTTTTAATATGAATGAGCTAAGCTATAGACTAACCAAACAACCTCCCTTCGAACATGTTCTCGAATTTTGGCTCAATTTCCCAGCCATTTTGCGATCCAAACTTGGCGCCTGTTGCTCGAATGCTTTTTCCTCAGAAAGAAAAGATGTCAGATCAATCAAGATCTGGTCTTAAGCCACAAGAATCTGATGAACTCGGAATTGTTACGAATGACAACAGCTCAGATTGCCCCTGCTGCCCCTCTTCTTTGCAAATGGTTGTTCCTTCTTTTCTCTTTTGTTCTCTTTTCCTTTTTACGCTTCTCTCCATCTCTCTCACTAAGTAGTAGATTCAGTAGGAAATTTCAACTCCAATGAGTTTTTCCATTCTTTCAATAAAAAACAGGTACACACAATCATAAGAAGCAGAGACATTTGGAAATCCTGTGTGTGTTTGTAAGAGAGATGAAAACCCAAATCCTTGCGCACCAAAAGGCCAGGAGCATTGGAGAGAGAGAGAGAGAGAGAGAGAGAGAGAGGCAAATCCTTACACCCAAGCAGCCACAAGAACCACCAACGAACCAAAAAGGTAATCAAAATACAGTAAGAGAAGAAGAGAGGAGAAGATTGCTTGAAAGAGACGAACGAGAAATCTATATAAAAAATTAATGAATGATACTGGGCACAATGCAAGAGCGCGCGTATCATACAGACAAATGCTTAATCACAATCACTTCTTCCCTTACCAGAACGAAAGAAAGAATCAAGATGAATTGCGTCAAAGAATTACACTTAGTATCGAAAAAGAATTTGTACCCATCTTTGTTCCTTCTCTTTCTTGCTCAACTGTTAGTGTCTGCATATTCGCCCGCAGCAGCATGCTTGTGTATTTACAAATTAAGGAGAGAACACGATAGAAAACCAGAATCGACTTCTACGAATTCCAACAAATGAAAGGAAGAGAATATATCCATCATCGACCGCCCTTCCGGCCATCACCACCGCGAACGAAGCCTTCATTATCGCGCTTTGATCCGACTCTGATTACCATCTTCAAATGCTGTTTCCATACATAAACGCCCACTCCGGATGCTGTCTTGACGGTGGCCTTTGGGTCACCGCGTGGTGCCGACTCCGGGGCTGTGGAATCGAACTACCAGAATCCAGATACGGAGATCTTGGAGACGATCTTGGTGACGACCGTGGGGAAGCAGAAGAAGAGGTAGAGGAGGAGCGACGCCTTCCGAAGAAAGAAAAGAAATTCCTAATCGCTTGCCCGACTCCGCCGCTCGGCCTCGGTCTGCTCGGCCTCGAAGTAACCCATTGAACCCTTCTGGCCACCGCCGCCCCAGAACCAAAATTCCCGTCCATTTCTGTATATACCACCGGAAGCTCGCTTCCCCCAGATCGCAGGCCGCTGGAAAACCTCCCAACGGCGAATCCGCCGCCAGGAAGCCTCCAAATTGTCAGCCCCACCGTCTCTTCCTCCTCCGACCCTGCAGCTTCTGGGGCATTTCTCACTGTCGGGGCCGTCGGGGCGTCGGTCGGGAGCTGGTGCCTGCATACTGGGCAGGAACTGCGAAGAGAGAGCCACGGAAGGATGCAATCGGAATGGTAAATGTGCTTGCACGGCATTTCCCGAGCTTCAGTGCCCAGCTCGAAGGACTCCGTGCAGACAGCGCAGTGTGATTCGCCGGCGACATGGCTCGCGTCGATCTTGATCGTCGGCATCGCCTCAACGGCGCTCTTCGAGGCCGGCGGGTTCTCAAAGTGAACGCCCACGCCATTCGCATCCATCTGGCTCAGCTGATCAAGCAGCCGATCAAACCCCGACCCCATCAAGAACTCCGACATGCTTGCCGGCAACGGCCGGAGCCCCGAGCCCACGCCATCATCATAATAAAGCTCAAACCTTGACCCCTCAGCCGGAAGCTGCTCCAATTCCCCGGCCGGGCCGCGGAGAACAATCACCGGATTAAAACTCGACCTATCCCCAGTACCCCTGCTCCTCCGCCGCAACCCCGAACTGTGATCAACTCCGCTTCTCAGAGACGGCGTCGACGACCGAGCGGGAGAAGAAGCCAGGGGATAACTCGGCCGGCGGGGAGATTGAGCCGGCGGAGTGGCGTTCTCGACCTGCTCAATAAACCCATTGTGACAATCGGGGCAGACGACGTTCTCTCGAGACCGAACCCGAACGAAACGGCTGCAGCTGTAACACCAATAGGCAGAACCCAACGACGACATCGGAAATTCGCTCTACGCCGACGACGATCTCGCAGGAACGAGAGAGAGAGAGAGAGAGAGAGAGAGAGAGAGAGAGAGAGAGCGAGCTGAGCTTTGAAGAGGGATGGCCAAGAGGGAGATGGTTATAAGGGAAGGCGGCGTCTCTGTTTCTCGCTCTTCTTTCTCTCTCTAAAGAGGAAGCTTCAACGACGGTGGGAAAGACGCGTGGGGACGGCAACAGATAGAAGACGACGGAAGGTTGAGGTGTCGGCTGTGAGAACGTCGCTTGGTCGTTAGCGTGACCGTCAGCCGAGCTGGAGACAGATGAGAACGGCTGGGGCGGAGCCGGTCTGCTCGCAAGAGTGGGATGGACGGTTGAAAGTAAACGGACGAGGTTTATCGGCTCCCTGTGTAATGATCATTTACGGCCGTACGAGTTTTATCTACTCACCATTATGCTCCTCTCTCAAATTTCCTACTTTTACAGATGGCCGCCTGAAGAAGTTTAGTTTCAGAAAACGCTGCTGTAGTGGAGTATGCTTTCTCCCCCCCCCGGTTCTAACTATGCTTAATATTTTTCATTCAAGTTGACATATTAAACCTTTACTCTTGTTATTAAATCACATGATAGATATATTAGAAGCATAGAATACGAGTCATCGCATTCCTCAGTAACTAACAAGACAGGATTAGTTGCTACCTCCGTTTCCAATTTCTTCACGGCTACAAGGTTTAGTCTCAGTTGGTTGTCAATGTAATCACAAAGGTTTCTATCGAGCCAAATGTTTTCATAGAACTACCAATTTGATACATACATCAAAAGAGTACGTAAGAATTTATTTTATGGTTTTGGGCGTATCACTCATATTTATATATTTAATATTTTGAGAAGTCATTGTAGTATTCCACCAGTATATCCGAAGCCGGAAGGACCTGGAAAGGTTAGGTTCGAGCCTGGTCATCCCACCATTGGAATGAAGTTCTACAGTGCTGGTTTTCTCCATTCCTAAGGCTCAAACTTGAGATTTTGCTTAAGGAGAGCAAGAGCTGAACCACTTGAACCAAAATCTTGAATTGTTGTGCGATGTGGCCTTCTGGAGATTTTGCCTTACTTTAGGCGCCTAAATGCAATTTAAGTGAGCATGGAAAAAATTGTTGCGTAATTGCATCCAAAGTCGTCTCTGCGTGGAAGAATGACGTAATGGGTTTCTGCTTTCTGCTTTTGACATATACCTGCCCGGATTACTAGCCGAGATGATTGATCTGGATCGGTTTACATGATTGACCCGTATTTGGGTCCAGATCCATACTAAACCAAGGTGTGATCCCTATCTTGGGCTAAAGTTTGCAGCCAGGCAAACAGAAGTTCAACAAACCTTGTTGCTGGATCCAACCTGGAGTCGGGCGTTTACCCCTTTTAGAAACGGGTCTAGTGTGAACCCATTGAAGCCCGACTTCGATCCAACATGAACGAACTGTCCAAACATAACCCACTTGACCAGACCTGATTTTTTTTTTTTAATTTTTGTATAGAATGAGGAGGCTGGAGCTAGATGTGCGTCCCCAGCATTCGAAATCATGAGATTCTAACTTGTGAGTTGACCCTCTAGCCATGTGAGATATTGTTTGTTATGCGACCCAACGATAGTTATTATCGTCACTGTGGTAAAACAAAAATAAAATATTTTTAAAAAAATCATCAACAATAAATAATGAATGAATGTTCACCAAGGGGTAAATTATCCCTTGAAAGTCTTAAGCTTGTCTCTCGCACTCAAATGATAGGCCACTTGGTAGGGCTTTCGACTCAAGTGAAGGCTGACCATGAGTTCAACCCTCGAGGCATGCATACCTAGCCATTGTAACCCCCAAAAAAAGATGTATATTTTATGATTGAAATTAGGTTTGAAATTAAAATCCATGTTTCAGCAGAAAAAAGAGGCAGGTAATTGAATTTTTTAAAAGATGTATATTTTACAATTGAAAATTAAGTTTTGAAATTAAAATTCTTGAAATATGTAAAACCTTTGCTTTATATTTCTAACAAAAATTCAAAACAATGATGAGAAGTAATGTTTAAAGCATGGAGAGCGAATCTCGTTTTCTTTATTTCTAGTTTTTGAAGCAATCCAAAATTGACCCCCATGGAACCGCATCCTTTGTCTGGATTTGACCCGAATACCGTTTCACGCGTAGTGATGTTAAATTCATGTTATAGGCCATGTGCAAGTCATGTCATTTAATGTTCATGTCATTAGCAGGTCTGCTTGAACACGACCTCACATGAAATTCATTATTGAATCTGGATCCGCTCTGCCACTTGAGCTACTCCAAATCCGAAATACGAATCGTTACCCAAGTGGACTCGGGCCAGCATTGACGGGTCTGAAATGAAAACAAATATGAAACAAACAGAGGTTGCGCTTGCCTCCTCCCTGTTGAGAGTTGATACAACTTGGATATATGGACTTGGATCGATTAGATCAACGGATTCAAGTCCGAGTACAAAGTGAAAGGCGGGCGCACCAAGGATTGTCCATTGTTGACCAAAAGCGTTTGACTTCAGTTACGTGTGAACGCGTCTGAAAAGGACAATCCCCTTCAAAGAGAACCAAGGTGACTCCGTTTTCACGGCAACTTCGTCGAGCCAGGCGGTTCGTTGTTGGTTCAGGACTGAGCCGGCCCCATGAGAGTGCCCTTCATACCGGGGATGTTACCAATTCTTTCTTTGCCGTAGGCCCCTTCCTCTACCTATATATATATATATATATATATATATATATATATGGTGTCAACTTCCAATTCTTTGTTAAAGAGAACGAAATCTATATCAACGGATGCAAAAGTTGAAGATTTGTTACTATAATACTAATATTTGCATGAAAGGTTTAAGGGAAAATTTAAATTATTTGCAATTATTTTTCCTTTTCATATATGTAATCAATTCAGTTATGGACAAATAAATTTTGTTTCATATGAATAATTTGATGAAATCTTATCCAAATGGCTTAAATTCATGGTAACTGCTGGGAGAGAGCAATATATATATAGAGAGAGAGCATGGAATATGCTAGCAATGTTACAAGCTAACATATTCAAACAAATCTTAACCATTCAATTTAAAAGATAGATGGTTGAGATTTGTTTTCAAAAAACAAAAGTTACTTTTTAAATGAAGTATATTTAAAGTATAAGTGTACTTAATGTTTTTAAAATGCAAATGTCAACAATCTATTTTTCAAATTGAACGACTGATATATATATATGTATATATATAAAGAGAGAGAGAGAGAGAGAGAGAGAGAGAGAGAGAGAGAGAGAGAGAGAGAGAGAGAGAGAGTGCTAGACTTTAATTAAGAACAAAAGTGAATAGTCGGGAACTTAAAAACCGAACAGAAAATTTTGAAGTCGTCACTAGGACCTGTCTTCTTATTGAATCACTATGTGGCAAGAAAGGAAAACAAGTGCGTGCACCATGTGGGCGCCATTTAAGTGTCTCAAATAAATCAAATAAGTTTTACAGATCCCTCTAGAAGGGCCGTCTTCCTGCATACAATAACCAAGTCGCAAGCCCGCACACAATAACCAAAACCAAGCCTCATCACCTGCTAAGTATGAATTCTTGGTTGTCATAGGGATGGCAACATTGGGCTCACCCATGGATACCCAACCCAATCTTACCCGAATGGCGTGAGATTACCCGGTATCGTTAAGCTTTGATTCGACGAACCCCGTTATCTTCAGCAAAAAGGCCCAGACAGTAACCATTCCCGTGGGTAAAGGGGTGGGTGTGGGGCACAAATTTGAGGTTCAAATATCGGGCTAGGTATAGGCATACCGTCCCCGATCCGCTCCATCGCCATCCGCAGCTTCTCCATGTGGTGTCATATCAAGTAAACATGCCAACGCCATTGAAAAACTTCCAAGTTGTTGCTCACTCTGTTACTTTAATTGTATTCACAAGATATCGAACAATCTGGTGTATTTGTTTAATTCATTCAAGACACTTGTTGCACATTAAATGCAAAAGCTGTGTCACACAGAAACAACTTCAGTGAGCTCATCGGTGGGGGCTCTCTGATGCCTACTCGCAGGTGGCGAGTTCGATGTCCAGGAGGGTGCATAAGTATGCGTATTATGCTTCGGCCTCCCTTTGTAAGAGAAAAAAATTCTTAAGCCTATATCGTATTTAGATGTCTGTTATTTGTTGGGGAGGTGAGATTAGGCAAGTATTGAGCCATTGACTTCCTAAGGCTCCCCCCCCCCCCCCCCCCCTTTGCGGTGGTAGAGACTGAGCCGCAACCAGTAAGGAACTTAAAGATTCAAGTCAATTGACCCCCTAACCCTTAAGATTCGTTAGCATTAGGTCATGTTTATAAGTAACGAAAGATTGTGTTGCAAAAGAGTTATGATCTTCGATGCACACAACTCTCTCTCTCTCTCTCTCTCTCTCTCTCTCTCTCTCTCTCTATATATATATATATATATATATATATATATATATATATATATATATCATGCAAAAAAATGGATCTTGCTCATGTATGCCTATCAATTATTTTTGGGTAACATAAGTGTGATTTCAAAATTGTGTTGCGAAAGAGATATGATTCGCGATGCACACAACTCACTCTATTATATATCATGAAAAAAAATGGATCTTGTCTACTCATGACTATCATTTGCTTTTCGGTGACATAAGTGTGATTTCAAAATTTTTAAAGGTTTTAAAAAAGTATGAAAGATATTTTTATTACACTCATATCACTCAAAAGCAATTGGTGCACGGTGAGTCCTAGAGAAGATCCAATTATCCTTTTTCTATATAGATAGATAGATACACACATTAAGCACGCTTAACAGGTCCCCTTCTTTTTTCCTTAAGACATCTGTGAATTAGAAGTGGGTGTGGGTGTGGGTGTGGGTGTGCCCGCTATATAGTATATATAAGTAATGACGTGAAAGCCACCAAGGCGTCTATGTCTGTACACGCCATGAAAGAATTACCCCTTCTTATAATGTACCTTTTTTATTAACTAATTTTATTTATATAGCTCATAGTTTTCGTCCAATCGGGAAGCCGAAGGGAAATGCATGCCTGGAGTATCAAAGTCATGACCTTCAACTTAACTTATGATCCAATCCGCTAGCCCCGTGAGCTATTATTGCAATTATGTGCATAGAGCTCGTATATTTTAGGCGTCGGCCTATGTTCTCCAGACAGAATTTGGCATCAAATGGCATGCCACAAGCTTGAAATCGTACATCTTATAGCATGTTTGTAACTGCTGGTTTCTTGAGTGAGGTGAAAGCTCACATAAAGAACCGTTAGAATTAGAACCAGGGGCTGTTCTGATATCCCATGGCTTTAACCGTGGGCTATATATTTCTTAATCAGCCATTAGCCGAGGGTCAATTAGTTTAACTTGATTATGTTGCTTAAGCCACTCAAAAACTATGGCATATAATTCATGCACCCGCTACCGAAGAAAATAGGCGATGACAGCAACAAGGAGCATGCGCCCTAGGCCAGGCTCCTAAGAAACCCAATGCTCGTTTTTAAGGTTTAGGGCATAACAAACTCAACAATCTAAAATACAATAAGAAAGATGTGAATAGTGAAGGTTAAGATGGCAGACAAAGGTGAACTATTCTAGCCGATCTAAGTTAAAATTTTTACTTTTGGGTACAATTGTGAGGCTGAAGCCACATGCACGTCCTGAGTATCGGACTCATCACCTTGAACTTATGAGTGGAACCCCTAGCCAGGCGAGCTATTGCCCTTTGTGCTAAGTTAATTTCTTTAAAGAGGAGGAATCTGTGTGTGTGTGTACGCGCATGCCAGAGCAGGAACTGTGCACTACTATGTGTGCACGGGCAACACGAGATTATAATATCACTAATCACATAATATGAAGCACACTGGCGAGTAAGAATTCATGGAGCTGACCCCAACCGAATGTGACACAAGGCTTGGTTTTGGTTGTGCGGTTCCGTTTATGGCTAGTAAAGTACCCAATAATGTTCTGGTTGGGCTCATCTTATTAGTTTTCAATGGTGTTTGTGCTTGTCTTGTTTGCAGGTCTTAATCAAGCCAAGCATAAATGTGAAAAGTCAACAAGAGTGAGCTTATTAAACTCACAACTAATTCTTTTGATGTAATTAGCGGGCAAGCAGTTAATTAGGAGCTCAAACAGATAGGTTGCAGAATAATATATTCGAATTTGAATATGCATTGAGTGCAAAATAATTCGTTGATTGTGTCTATTGAACGATAAAGATGTTTAAGTGAATTTAAAGAAATATGGTTGTATGAGTAAACTATTCTCTCTTTCCATTGATGATTGAGATAAAAACCAAAAGTGTCCATATCTTTTTTGTAAGATTTTTTTTATTTGTGTGTACGTTTTGTTTTGTTGCTTTTTTGTTTTTATTTGAACCACCCATTTCTTTCATATGATTGAGATTTGTGAGGATAGACATACGTCTAAGGTGACAAGAACACACATAATATATATATGGAGAGAGTAACATTGATCAAGTAGATTCTCCTAGAACCACGGTTGCTGTAAGTCGGTTTCGCTGGGATCATGGGCAGCCTTCATTGGCCTCGAAACAGAATAGAACTTGAAAATTGTCCTTGAATTGGATTCTCAGTGGATCATCAACCTACTCCAACTTCATCCCGTAGAAGAGAGAGAGAGAGAGAGAGAGAGAGAGAGAGAGAGAGAGAGAGAGAGAGAGAGAGAGAGAGCTGCAGTTCGCTCATCAAACGCACTGCTTTAATAAATCCTAAGAAGTGGGTGGCGCGACCTTAACAGAGACTCTCAGGGAAGGCAATTTGTCGTTCAAACGAATTGGTTAAAATGAATCCGGAACTGCCTATGGGCGCACCCATAAATGTGACTTGAGATCATCAAGCATACAAGTTATGTCCTTCTCAAAGAAGCCAAGTCATGTGTCATGAATTCAGTAGATTGATAAAGATAACCCTATCATCTGACTCTCATAAATATGTATTATTGCATTTATTGTGCTTCGTACAAAAGTAATAGCAACAATGAATAAGCTTGAACTATACGTCTGAAAATAAAAATATATATAATATTTTGTCATTCAAGAGGAGAAAAAAGAAGAGTGATATTAATTATTTTACCGATAAAAGATGGTGTTTAAGACCCTCTACCATCTTACAAATTCGATCCGGGTATGAAGTCTTGGACACGGTCCCATCGTTCCCTGCGAGTACTTCATACTTGTCCCTACGAGTGAGCTTGGTGCACTCATACCCCATGGCCGAGCCCAGGATGCGCTGGACATAGTTTGCCACCTCTTGTGGACTCTTGCCGCTGGAGCAGGTCAGCTCTCGCGGCAATTGGTTCAGCAAGGTGACCTCATAAGCAGGTCTCGGGTTCATCATAAAGTAGATCGGGTCCAAGGCCTTGTACCCACTAGCAGTAGTGGCATGAAAGAAGCTGACTCGGTAGTTGATGCCAACCGGTACGATACGGTCCGTCAACTCGGCAAACAGTGCACTAAACCTTAGTAGGAACGGTTCACGGCAAGTGGTGCCTTCCGGACATACAACAAGGTCTCCCTTCTCCAGCTCAAGCCTTATACGGTCGGCGTCGACCCGACGATCTCGGGTTAGCCGGACAGTCGGAATCGGAGAAATAATTTCAGACAGGCGGGAGATCGAGTAAGTAACTGCTGTGAGTTCTCGTTGTAGTGCTACGGACAGTGCAACTGGGTCCATGAGGGTCCGGTGCGTGCAAACAAAAAGTACACCTTTACCGGTCTGGTTGCTCGCCGGAGGTGGTGCAACCCCTTGAACAGTGAGCTCGCCACCTAAGACCGGAATGCTGTAAGGGATAAGCCACATAGGCTGTACCACCCCAGCGATGATGCGGATCAAGGCCAATATCACACCCAGAGGGAACCAGAGGATAATGAGGAGAGCAGTGGAAGGCGTCGGCCGTTGCACAAGCCGGCCGTCATGGAAGATGATTGGTGGCGGTCGGATGAGCTGATCCGATTGGGCTTGGTCATCAACCATGAATGGTGTCTGATGCTGTTTCTGCATATTTAGCCAGACAAGGATGTGTAACATAAATATACATTACATATATAGAGGGTCATTTATAAATGCTAATAGAGATCAAATAGGGCTCATGCGCGAGCCAAATGAACAAAATGTACAGGAGCTCTACATGAGTCGAAGCCAGATGCACGACCTGGGCATCGAACTCATGACCTTTAACACATGAGTTGACACCCTGTCCAGGAGAGCTATACCTAAATACAAAAGCTTAGGTAAGCTAGTATGCTAACTCAACAACAACTAAGCCTTTACCCATACTACATGGGATAATCTACATAGATTCTTTGTTTCCATATACTCCTATCATCGACCATGCTAGCAGTTAACTCGATATAAACAAGATCCTTCTTTATAATTTATTTTCAACACTTTCGTGGTCGTACTCTTCCTTTTTAACATTTTCACAATCTTATTTTTCATATCTCTTTACGGGAGCGTTCCTTAGTCATCTTTTTACATGTTCAAACCATCTTACAAGATTTTTTTATTTTATCCTTTATTGGTGTTACTCCCAATTAGTTTCTAATAATCTCATTATGTATATGGTATTTCCTTGTGTGATCACTTATCCATCTCAACATCTTCATTTCTGTTACGCACATCTTTTACACATGTTTGATTAACTACCCAACACTAAAAACCATAAAACACAACAGGTCTAATTGTTGCTCTATAATATTTACTTTTTAACTGTAATGGTATTACCTTTTAACTTTAATGATATCTTCTTATCACACATAATACTTGATGTCCCTCTCCATTTTAACCAACCGACATTAATTATATGTGTTACATCTCCATCAATTTTTTCATCACATTAAAAAATTGATCCTAAGTATTTAAAACTTTCCTTGTAACCGATGCATTGTGTGTCAATCTTAATTTCTAAGTCCTCTAAAATACCCAAATGATCAAACTTACGTTCTATATATTATGTTTTTATTCTACTAAATTGAAAGCTTTTGCTTTCTAATGTTTGTCTCCATAGTTCCAATTTCCTATTAACTTTTTCCTGAAACTCATCCACTAACACAATGTCATCTACAAATATTACTTCATCTTGAATATGTTTTGTTAACCTCAGCCTACTAACTACTTAACATAAATTTTATATTTATTTATATACATATATATATATATATATGTATATATATATAAAATAAAACGAGCTTATCCGGGCAATGTTTTGCTTTGGGGGCCCAACTCATGTTGGTCCAATTAAATCGCAAAATGAAGCATGAACAAAGCTCATCTAGGGCAGAACCATGAGCAGCTCCGTTTAATTACCACCCCTAAGTTCAAGCAACCTTTCACGGCAAAGAACTCGGCACATTTACATTCAATCAAGGGTCAACCCACCATGAAAGGGCACCGGTTGCAAGATATATGGATTTTTTTCATTATCCCACCCACTTCTATTTAGAAAGACATTTGCCAGTAATTATTTCGAACACTTTCATTGATTTGCAAGTGGGTAAAGTTTCTTGTTTGATATTTTACTTTTCCCTTTTGCTAGCTGTTGAGATCATTTTATCCGTGACATTAACTCCTATAATTCATTCACCAAGGTTTGACAAGCAACAGCATCCTCTGAACCCACATGATCAGATGGGCCTTCTGAGCACCATAACGGGGTTCAACCACGTTCCAGCCCAACTTAATAGCCATGTTGTAGCCAACTTCTCTCTCTCTCTCTCTCTCTCTCTCTCTCTCTCTCTCTCTCTCTCTCTCTCTCTCTCTCTCTCTCTCTCTCTCTCATGTAGAAGGCAGTGGAGGGAGGCTTTTCTTGGAAAATAACTATATATCTGTGATGTTTGTAATTGAAAATCTAAGAAGTAGACGGTATGAACTTTTTGTAGGTAAACGGTTTAAAATTCGAACAACCAAAACCTTTTTGTACTGAAAATTTTGATATGTTCTTCGAAGGAACGTGTTTGGAGTGGACTTTTAGGTTTTAGGGTATGACTATCTTTTACACGTGAGAGCATCTACTGCACACACCAATAATTTCTTCACATTCCATTTCTCGTCACGCCACGCATTAGTTGACAAAGATAGTAAGTGCTGTAAGTTTTAAACTCGAGTATGTATCAACATCAAAATTAACATGACACCCAGACACACACATACACATATGCGTATGCATACATATATACTCAGTTATATATATATATATATATAGGCACGCCCACACACAATGACATAGAGAATTGACTAATAGACCCCACTCACTGCGGAATAAAACTTGTTTTGGGTTTGGTTTTGATTATGAGTTAATTATTCTGGTTCTCAAAGAGTCTAATAAATCGACTTAAGAATTGACATTGTTGACGGCCACTCTAATGGATTTTTAGAACAAAGCACTTGTCAACAGTAAATCTAATAATTCTAATGCTAAGTTGCCTTGCCTTGGTTTGGTTTTTGGTCAAGTAACGTACCTTGAAAGAGGAAAGCAGCGAAATGATGGATGAGGAGTGGAGGTCAGGAAGGTCGTCGGCCTGAATGGCCCTCTTGATCTGGTCTGCCGCAACCCCGTATTTCGAACGCCGGGCAAACCCGGTGGCGTAGCCAAAGCGGTTGTAGACGAGCTCGGGGCCGACGATGACGTCGGCACCGAGGTGCTTGGTGGCGAACCACTCCACCATTTTCCTCGGCAGGCGGCTCACCACCACTTTCCTGCCAAACTTGCTGAATACCCTCCATGCCTCGATGTCGAGGTCGTCCATAAAGAACTTGGGCAGAACAGCCTTTGACACCAACTCGATGTCTGATGCCGAAAGCCCAGCCACCGCCACAAAGGTCACCAGCTTGAAAGCCGTGGCGGGAAAGCCGAGGGAGTTGAGTACGAAGAAAACCGGCCAGGTCAGGAGCAGGAGGGTGAACCGGATCAGGCCGGAGGCCTCAAAGGCCACCAGCATGAAGTAGGAGAATGTATCCGAATCCTTAAGGAGCGTGCCTTCCAACTCTGACACCACCGATTCCTTTGATGCATCCTCGCTGCTAATCATTTGAGACACCATGGCTGCTTCTCTCTTTCCAAAAGTGAGAGTTCCAAAATAAAACTGATTTCAAGCAACGTCAGTTGAATCGTTTCTCGTCGAGTATCTAGCAGGAGAGACGAGAATCTAAACGAAAAACTGATTTTACCGACTTCAAATGAAACTATTTTCTGTCTAAATATAGGTTGATATCTGGAGACAGGGACCAAGTGTAGAGAGTCGAGAGAGAACTGATCTTTAGCAAAGACAAATTTCACTGAACTGTTCCTCTCTGAGAGAGAGAAAGAGGGGAGGTGTGTGAGAGAGAGAGAGAGGCGGGGGGGGGGGGCGTTGATTCAATGGTATGAGAGGTGAAAGGATTATAAAGGGTGGAGTGCTGGTGGACGTTCATGTTCGTGAGTATTCGACTTGTTCTTGTGGAGCAAACGAGGCGGTTTAACAATTCCCAACAACCAAGATTTTTTTGTTTTTCTCATGGAGGGTGTTGAAAAATGAGAAAGGGTGAACGTTAAGGGAAGGGCGCGAAGAAGAGAGAGAGAGAGAGAGAGAGAGAGAGAGAGAGAGAGAGAGAGAGAGAGAGAGAGAGAAAATAATGGTGGAAACGCGGTGAGCTAAATTAAGGGGACCAACTGTTTGATTACTTAACTTCACCAACCTTGCCTATAATCCCAATGTTTCCATTACTTTAAGCGTGTTTTCATTTGATGTTTCGGCGATGACGATTAGAGAGATTCACTAGTCAAAACCATAAATCCTGGAGTAAAACCTAAAACCTTTTCTTAAAAGCAATCTGAAGGTTTCTTCTCCGCATCAAGAGAGAGGGTGGTCATCTCTGCTCGATGGGTGGTGATCAGTAACGTAGTCAAATATCTATATACTACAGTCGACGGCCAACCAACTGATTTGCACGTCTCCGTTGTTTCCCGATAACCCTGAAACCTACGCCACAAAGAAACTACAGCGGAAACTGCCTGTTGACCCGAAGATCAACCAACACATCTGTCACTGTGTGGCGCCTCTCTTTTTCTCTTATATATATTTTTTCATGCTCAAATCTATTTTATTATCTCAATATTTAAATAAACTGAGATGAATGATTAAGGTGATAAAACAACATAAAAAGATTGAGTTTGTACTTTTATTTTTTTATTTCAAATTTCTATCATTAATCAAATAAATTAAATAATAAAAATGTTTAAGTACATTTAAGCATGAATGAATTGCATATTTACAACTTTTTATTTATTTATATTTATACATAGAGACAATAAGTAGTTTATAATTAATCATAATCAGTGGCTTGTTTTGCATGGTTTCACAATTTCAACTACCAACGGCTACCTTATATCATCTTTCACTATTTTTTTCATTGCTTTAAATTGTCTTCCATCAATCAAAACCACCACTAAAAGTAGCCTTGTAGTTTTACGTAGGTTCTATAAGTAGTTTGGGTGATGGTGCGGTGACTTTCACGGCGGTTTTAGGCAATGGAAGAGGAGTGAAATGTGATAGAAGACGGCAGCCGGTAGTAAAAACAGTGAAACCTTATAAAAACAAGCCATTCAATATGATTGAATATATATATATGCACCTTAGTGCACAAACATGCAGTTAAATCAGAGGCAACTGGCTTGACCTCTTTTGGGTTAGGAAATCTAGTACTGAAAAAATTGTGTAGGTTGACTTCTATGATTGTGAGCATTTCCTACTTTTCCAAAGAAAAGCACCTTGCTCTAAAAATGGTTTCCAACCAAGTGGAAGAACAAAAAAGAGTAGCAGTAATTGCTGGCAGCCAGGCGCACATTATTGCACTTATGTTCTCTTTTTTTTCTGGTTACAAGAGGAGTCTGAAGCCTAACATACACCTATATATGCACCGTCTGGGAATCGAACTCTCCACCAGCAGAAACAGCACTAGAATGCCGTATCGTTGAGCTAACGCTCTCGGTGTTGCACTTGTGTTTTTTTATCTTCGAGCCACACTACCCAAACACAGGCCTAGTGGCATGATTCTCCTCATGAGCTGGTTCGGAATATCACACGTTTCATGCAATGGCATATAATAACCAGTGCCGGATCCATACTGAGCTGAGGTGGGCCGATAGGCCTACTCAATATTTAAATAACATATATAAATGTATAGCAAGCACGCAATTGAATCTGTGTTCTATGGTATATATCGTTTCTCGAACCCTAAAAAAGTTTGCCAGTTCCCACCACCCTAAAAGGTTCTCTAGATCTTCTACTGCAAATAACCAAAGCTATTATCGCTACTTTAGACATGTTCTGTTCGAAACCAGCCCAACAGTCTTAGTTCGACCAAACCAGGCCAGAACCAGCCAAATTGATCCGCAACTATAACTGAATTGTGTTTGATTTTGTATACATTCTTTTAAGTTTCTTTAGCCGACCCCGTCTAGTAGGGGAAAAGGCTTAGTAAAAGACCCTGTCTAGTATTGGAAAAGGCTTAGGTGTTGTTGTATTCTTTTAAGTTTCTTGTTCGAACTGTAACTGAAACCGGGTGGAATCCGATTTGGTTACGATTAATGATTCCGTGTTAACCAGAAAAACAGATCCGGTTCACCTAGAACGAAACATGTCTAGCTACCTTCGACCTGACTATTTCGCACTGTGAGCTCAGTTCATGTCTGCAGAATGGAGCACATAGCTTAGAGAGAGGCAAAGAGGAGAGAGTTCGATTGTGTGGCCAAAGCCTAACTCACACACCCACACATTCACCCTCCGAGAGTCCAACTCACCACCAGCAGCAACGGTACTAGAGCACACTGCCGTTGAGCTAACACTCTGGGTGCTCAACGATGGGTATTTATTATTGTGCTTTTCTGCACAAACCTGGCCCCCGGCTAGCTATGCGTGTGATTTACCTAGCCCCCACATGCACAAAATTAATTGTGCATAGAGTAGCAAACCCACATAATGCACATCATTTATGGGCACAAAAAGAGGCCCATACTGTTTGAATCATTTGAATGAAGTACATTGCATTAGCAAGTCTGGCTTCTAGACAGATCATATATGTGACTAAAACGCATGTCTTTTTCGTCATCGTGATCTGGCAATATCATTTAGCCCATAATGACATGAATGATACGAGCTTGGTAGGGATCATATATATAACCATTCAACTGGATGAGTATTGCTTAAGGGTCCCTTCAATTTGTCATGTAACGGGAGTAACCGCACTCCAACTCCAATCTCAATGAAATTCTTATAATTGGTAGTACTTTGAACTAAAATCAAATTAGTTGTAAACCTAATCCAAGTGATTGAATTTTATAAGGTTAGGTGGTTGATATATATATATATGTCACATTTGTATAAAAAACAACAACTAAGCCTTTTTCCATACTAGATGGGGTCGGCTACATAGATTATTTGTTTCCACATAGCTCTATCATGTGCCATGTTAGCAGTTAACTCACAATAAGCTAGATCATTCTTTATTGTTTCTTTCCAACACTTTTGTGGTTGTTCTCTACCTCTTTTAATACTTTCAAAATCTAGTTTTTTATACCTTCTTATAGGTTCTTCTTTTGATTTTCTTTCTATATGTCACATTTGTATATTTATGTATTATTTCTATACGTTTATATTGTTCGAGTAGGGTTCCGTCTGGGTTGGGAACTTGTCCAGTACCTGCTCATTACCTAACCCAAGATGGTTGGATTTTTCCAATACCTGAACCTGAATCCAGTAAAACTGGGTAATCCCCAGCCACTTTCAGATCACATTGGGTCGGAAAAACATTGACGTTCCTAGTGTTTGGTTTGGTGCTAGATCGTGATCTAGTAGATCACATATCCAACCTCGTCATAACCAATCATCATTCTTTCAAAAAATAGACGTGCCTCCGTCGTGGTAGCAGCCACATCCTTCCATATATTTATATAAAAAAGGGTTCCTGGTAACAACAACAACAACAACAACAACTAAGCCTTTTCCCATACTAGACGGGGTCGGCTACATGGGTTCCTGGTAACCCGAGCTAAATTTTTTTCTTTAAATAAGTAAGAAGTTTCAGTTTGTCAAACCATGCTTCCCGCAAGAATTAACAAGTAATCCAACTAGATTTGAACAACTTAGTCTTATGTCACATCCAAACCAGCAGCTCAACAGCAGCATGCTCTAGCGCTGTTGCTCTTGGTGGGGAGTTCGACTCCGAGAGGATTCATGTGCGTGTTAGGCTTCGTTCTCCTCTTGTAACCAAGAAAAGAAAAGTTTGTCCTATGTCGATTGTGTGGGATGATGTTTGCCAATTTAAAGAATACATTTCACAGATATGATGTATACCCTATTTAGTATGGGGTAAGTATTGGTTTTGATTTGGTTTTTCAGTACAAGTTTGGCATTTGCTTGTATGATTTGTACGTCCGGCAACGTACGAAAGAACCTTTCTTTCATGTGATATGGAATCAAGATATCAAATGCAAGAACAGGTGACTGAAGTGGCCGACCTTGACATTTTCCAGCGGTGAGACGAAGTCCGGTTCCGATACAAGCACCATAACAATGTCTTTTTTCCCATTCATCATCATAATAATGTCTGTGAAGTAATAAGCTTCCATAGTTTCTTTTTCTTTTGGTGTGTGTAATGGGGAGGCCCTGAAGGCAGATGAGCACCTGGGGTATCGAACTCATGACTTTGAACTTGCAAGTTGACTCCCTAGCCAGGTGAGCTATTGGTACTTGTGCAAAATGCTTTGCTACTTGCATAAATTGTTATTCTTTGCATAATTGGTATTAATGCTTGAAAATTACGTTTTCGAATCGCTTCCTCTCTGGACAAAAGCGTGCTTAATATTGATGCAATCTGTCGAATCGCCTACTTATGTTTTTGAACAGCTTCCTTTGTGGACAAACGCTTGCTTAAGATTGATGCAATTTGTCGCATCACTTAATTGTTTAATGAGCCACAGCTTCATCCATCAGGCCTACCCTTCTTGTTTTTGTATCATATATTATCACCCAACTCGAATTTTTTTTATTTGTTGTACTTTGATCATGTGACTTATGCTTTAAATCCTTGTTGATGAATTTCTCACGAATAATATGCTGTGCGATTTATTTAACTTTTGCACCTGCTTTGTTGATATTAGACCTTCAAATCTCTCTCTCTCTCTCTCTCTCTCTCTCTCTCTCTCTCTCTCTCTCTCTCTCTCTCTCTCTCTCTCTCTCTCTCTCTCTCTCACTGGCGAGGTTGGTAATGCCTTTGTGGAAGAGACATTTTCTCTTTTAAAGACAGCTCCATGATGCTCAGGTTCATGGTCACAGCTTAACATCTATCAAAGTCTCTCTCAATGTAATAAGTATTCATCTTAATTAGTGGTGGATTCAGAAATTCTTTTGAGAGAGGTACACTTGTATTTTTTTGTATTTCACATGTATAAAACATTTGTATTTTTTATATATAATAGTGGACTCAAGAATTTTTCAGATTTAAAATAAGATGCGTGCTCATCTTAAAGTGGATCCATCACTTAAATTGGTAATATTTCTACATATGTGCATCATGTTCATCTTGAAAGATGTTATGGTGGTGATGATGAGGCCAACTTTGATGAAGCTGCCCTTTAGTGAAAAATGGCCTGTAGGCCCAAGAAGCCGCGGCTCTCCTTGTTACGGTGTCTATTCAGAAGACCATTCAAGTGAAAGGTGATGAGTTCAATACCCAGACCTTAAACATCTGATAAGGAGGCTTGCCTAACCCCAGCTACTTCGTATTAAAAAAGAAAAGAAAAGAAAACTCTTTGTGAGAGTCCATCTTAAAGTCATGAAAATACATCCAAATGGTTTGTGGAGCCGTCATTCCGCTAATTCTTTGTCAAAAATGAGAGCCAACCAGTGGTGCTTGGTTGGGGTCCAATGATCCGGCACTTGTTCCCCTTAAGCAAGGTCTCGAGTTTGATTCTTGCGAACAGAGAAAACCACTGCTCAGAAAACTTTAACCACAAAATAGGCAAGGCTCGAACCGGATTAGAAGACCACCTTGTGGGCTTCCGGTCCCAATCATTCCTCCAAATATTTGAGGAATCAACTTATTGTTCAAAAAGGTTGCAGTTCTTCCATCCAAATACAGGTATGGCTTTGACCGGCGACCAAATTATATATGTAGCATGTGTTAGGTTAAGGGAATTGGGGAATATATGAAGGGGTGGAGATAACTGACCCTACAAGCGTTGTTCTCTTCGGGCAGGTGCGCACCCGGGTGTCGAACTCTTGATCACTTTCTCTTTACATTTCTTTAGATTCCAAGTTGACATCTTCTTGTATTATAACATGACTTGAATGAGAACAGGAAAAAATATCAACCAAACGGAATCCGGGTGGCAGTATTAGACACAACCCGTAATAGACCGAAAATGTATATATATATACTGTACATTATATATCATATCTATAAAATAGATACTTTTCATCTATATATATAATTAATGTTAATATACACCTATATGTTTGTGTATAATATGTGTAATACATGTATCGTTTGGGGCTGTAATCAGGATTCCATGAACCCGTCCCAGATAGTGAAAATGGACCCGAACAAAATATCAGGTTGGGTCTGTCTCAACCTGATTTCGACCTGGGCACACAGTGAACTGATCCTGCCCCGACCCGTTGACCCTGTTTGCCACCCCTAGGAAGGAATTTCTCTTGGCTGTTGACAGGTCGGAAGAGAAAAGGATGCGTATTAACTTCCTTCTAATAAAGAGGCATTCATTAGCTAGTGAATGCTTGCTTTCCGCTTACTTTTATATATATATATATATATATATATATATATATATATATATATATATATATATATATATATATATAGAGAGAGAGAGAGAGAGAGAGAGAGAGAGAGAGAAAGAGAGAGAGAGAGAGAGAGAGAGTGGGAGCTGCTAAACAATATCTCACATCATCACTATCATGTGTGCAATTAATCGGATGGTGATAATCAAACACTCATCTTATGTCACATTTAATGTACTCATGTACATGTACATTAAATGACATCAATCTTTGTGTCAATGTTTATAAATGACTACCAACTCTCAATTATATATATATATGAGAGAGAGAGAGATCTGACTTGGTCACATCTAGTAGCTTGAAGGCAGCTAAAGTCATTTCCTTTACACATGCGTACATACACATATATGTATATATGCTTGCCATGTTTGTCGGATACTTGAAAATTTGGATCTTCCCTCTCAAGAAAGATCAAGCCGGCTCACTTGGTAGTACCACTCCACGTCCAAATCAAATTGTTCAAACACCAAAAGAAGGTTAACGTAATGCTTTCGTCGTAGTAGCAACTGAATCTAGTTGATGTCAAGATCAAATTATTTTTGCTCATGAATCTTGGCCTTTCTGGACTTGATCCCTACCAAACTAGCTCACCGTCAAACCAGTTCTTACCAAGTGAGCCAAAAGTTTTATAACCGGAAGTACAACAGGTCGCCTTGCTTGGGGAACTAAACTGCAAATACGATGGCAGGTAAAATAAATTAAACATTTCAGAAATTCAATACAAGAAGTAAAAGAAACCGCTAAAATATTAAAAAACGTTTTGTTTTTTATAAAATTCAAAAATCTGCTCGAAATAGCATTTGAAACAATGACCCCTCGTCTCTCTCATTTTGTTTTTGTAAAAATCGTTTTCAGTCAGTGGGTTCGTTCCTCTCCATAATAGAAAAGGAACAGAAGCAAGGAATTGTTTTCAGTCTCTTTCTCTTGACCTTTGACAGCTGAAATCAAAGCTTTCATTGGGTTCGGTCATCACCTTTGTGCTACCATTTGGTATAATCAAACTTTCATGCGTGACTCATTCAAAAAGTAAAACCAAGAAAAACTTTGAGTACAAACCCACATGAAACGAAGCTTCACAGAGATACTAAGTTTTCATTTGAATTTCCTGGTCAACAAGACTCAGAGGATGGACTGGTAAAGGAGCCGATCAGACCGAGAAATGATTGTCCATGACTTGTTCTTCGACTTAATATCATGTTTATCTTCGCCTCCTTAGATCTTTCGGCCCGAGCTGAACATTAGCCCAGATAGACAAGCTGAACATAGCTCATAGTCATGAACATAACAGCCAAACTGAAGCAAACAAGCCTCGTTAGTGTTCAGCTACTGTTTGGTTATTTTAGATCACGAATACAGTGCGAAGAAGCTCATCACGGATTGCTTAAACCAAACTGAACCAGGGGGCCCTGCTCTTTTCTCAGCCCTAGTCAGAGGCATGACTTGATTAGAAACTTGGTGCAATAAAACTTAAGAGCTGAAACCCACGGCCCTAGGTCCCATCTTTGATGCCGATTAGTGCCAAGGCACTCACATTTTGACAAGAAGCTCACAGTATACTATGATAACATTGTATCCTCTATATAAAGCTTGATCAGAGCATATGCCCATCATCACAGCTGTTTTATTCATATCCAACTATTGCTTTTCAACAACATGATTGTAATGATGTTACTTTTTATATTTTTTTAAAAACTCTCAAAACTTTGTAAATTATTTCATATCACTAAAAAGTAATAGAATGAACATGAATGATCATATCAAAAGTAAGCAAGATTTTCTTTATTTATGTGTGTGTCAATTGACAAGAGCTGAAATTCAAGCATCTTGCGTGCTATTCCGAATCTCTATGCATGGTATAACCTCGCTCAATGATTAAAATAGAGTTTCGCTTGAGTTTCAGCACCTCAACTCAAAGACTTTATGGACCAACAACACGAGCACCAAGATTCATAAACCACCTCTTGATGCATATGGGGCATTTGCCTTCCTTATCTAGATAAGTACTATCCAGCATCCAATCCTATTAGTTGGATATGGTTTTAGACAACCAACAATATGATATTAATAAACAAATATGATTTGAACAAAAGAGACGCATCAATTTTTTTTAAAAAAAAGAAAGAAAGTGAACATGTCTAACCTGTTCAACCCGATTATTTTGAATATGACCATCCTCTATATCCAACTGTTGATCCAATTACACTTGTACCTAGGGCCGACAAAATGAAAACAAACAAAACAAGAGCTGTTCATAGCTCCTGTCAACTCAAAATCTTTCTGGATCAGCTGGTTAGCCCCAGGCACAAACTTATGAAAGAGACAGCCCAAGTTAAGCAAGCTAAAGACAAGTTGCATTCTAAAGTTAAAAACATCACTTTTAACGTGTAACTTTTGTGTAAAAATTCTTTTCTAGTAACTAAGTCAAGGATGTAACTTCTATGTATATATATATAGCTCATAAAGGTTAACAAGTAAGCATCTGTCAGAAGCTCATTGTAAGCTGAACCAAGCCGGACGAGCTCATCACAAGCTAAACCAAACTCGAACAAGAAGCACGTCGCTTCATTTTTATGTATTTGATCGGATCCAGCGTTTTGACCCTGACTCCAAATCATTTGCATTGCTTTGGATGTCATACTATAGTAATCATTAAATGTTTTCAGTTGGTAGATGAACAATGCTGTCAGTAAACCATCTTGAGAACAACGTCTAGCGTGAGAGGTACGTCGCGGTGAGTCAAAACAACCTAAAAAACAACAGCTGACTTAAATTCAATATCTGAATCCACCGGGGAAAAAGTTGCTTCTTAAATTTCCCAAAAGCAAATTAAAGGATTACCTAGACTTTGAAAAATGAGAGAAGACCTCTAAGATTTAGGGGCCCGTCCAAACCAAGTAACCATAATCAAAATCTCCAAACCTGTCATGGTCTTCTATCTTGGCTATATCCAACAGTTCTCTCTCTCTCTCTCTCAAATGACGTGATAAAAGGAGACCATTTATCAAACTTGTAAGCAAACTCTTTGGCATGCCAGCCACGATGCTGAGCAGTCTGCATTTGAATACTCTGTATTATGTGGAAACGAGGTTAGCCAAGTACAAAGCAATTACAAAATAAGGAATCAATCATATGACTCAGCAAACTCTCCGAATATCTGACAAAATCTATCGACTTTATTTTCAGTTGGTATTTCCACCTAGATTTCTTTGGTCCTCAATACACAATCAAATCCTCTTTTTTGAATGATTGAACTGACCTCTCCAGTGATATATTTGATAATTCCCGAACAGTTGCTTATGTATCGTGGATGGTCAACATAAGCCAGAATACTAATTTGACATAAAATATTATCGGTAAGTATTTCGACCGCAATATTAATACTCAAACGGGATGTTAGTACCTTCTCCCGTTCCAGATCATATTGGAATGGTACGATGAATCTATTTCTTCACCTCAGCCAATAAATCAAAATTCTCTCGGAGAATCGCGGGATGTATGAAATCTCCACCAAACATCGCAACAGCTTCCAAGCATGGGCAAGGGAAAAAAGTGCAAAGACAGAAACAACACTGGGCTGCTAAATGCATTACACTGCACCATGCTAAGGCGAAGAAAAATTGAGCCAAATAGAAAAGAATCAAAACAGATAATTACGAAACAACAGACATACTGCGACCCACTTCTTTTATAGGATGGTTTCCTTATTATGACCCACACCAAGTTGTTCTTTGCATACTAGGAGAGACTTGGCTCCTTGTGCCTTGACCCTGTATCATGCGCACCCATGTCTTGGTGAGATCGCAGGGTAACCTGCACCGTTTCCTTACCAATAGTAATTTACGTACCCTTTTTCTACGAAGTGTTTAGTCAAGTCCTAGCTGGGAGAACTGCAGGTCTTACTGATTGAATTACGAGCACATACTAACCCAGGTGTTTCCCAAACAAAAAACCGATCAAAACCAGATCATGTATCTATTGACCCGACACTGGAGTCACAAGTAGTGAACAACAACCATGTGAAAAGCAAGATAAATACACACTCAATTAAAACCGAAAGGAAGATAATCTTACACAGCATGATAAGAAAAACCAACGATTAACATACTGCAAACATAAGTATTCGGTTCAAATAAACCAGAACTGATGGAAACATGATTCTCAGAAGGACAGAAGCACGCACAAATGAAAGGCGTCATGGAAACTCTTAACATGCAGGATGTGAGAAATTTCCACGGTTCCAAGAAGGTGGATGGCAAGTTAGAGGCACTACCAAAAAGTTGATTGCTGTCAGGTGAACCAGTGATGGCTGATTCCTACCGTCCTACTCAACTTTTCCTACTGGTTTCACCCTTTCAAAATCCAATGATAAAGTGAGAAAAAAGTTTGTGAAAAAAAGAAGTTGCAATTTCAGAACCAAATATTGATAGGAAAGGTTTCCTGAAAAGGTTATGTTTATCTTATAATGTGGAGTGAAGCAGTCATTACAAGTCCTAAAACTGTCAAGTGTGGAGAAAACCAGCTGAGAACTTCTCAGCCTCCCCCTTCAGGGAAAAAAGGGATCTCCCAACAAATGGACCAATAAGGAAAAAGATCTCATTAACCATGAGACATGCTTTATTTATTTGATTCAGGGTGTTTGCATATGGAGTAACCCTTTTACGATTCAGGTTGTTTGTATATGGAGTATAGCACACCCTTTTACCATGAAATAGACATGACGGAAGCGGAAATGCTTCACGTGACTAAGGTATGAGACGCATTTGTGTGAAAAATGGGATTTTGGGTTTAAAGAGGATTTAGTGCACCTTACCGTCACACTTTCCATTGTGTTTGTTCAAGAGAAGCCATAAAAATATTTTTACATATGAAAAGAGCTTCTTCCTCGCCTTATCAGTACAAACAAATCTGCTCTTTGTAGTCCAAAGTGAGCTGCAGTACACATTTCAAATTTGCTTCACTCAATGACACTTCCATTAGAAAAAATGATTCAAGTGCCCTGTTCTTTTTCATATAAGTACATATATATATATATATAGACACAGACACATACATATATGTGTATGTACCTATACATACGTGTGTGTATGTATATGTAGAAAGACAGTGTGTGAGATAGAGAGAGAGAGAGAGAGAGAGAGAGAGAGAGAGAGAGAGAGAGAGCAAACAAGTAGAAAGGAAGCATTTTAATTTATAACAAAGATGCAAATGGCCGAGAATTGAAATATACTAAAATGGTTTTCCAATAGTTAACCTTGATGTGTATCACTGAAAAGCTTGCTTTGACAGGTTTTTTAACATAGAACAATGGTCAAATTCCATGTAAGGGTAAAACAATCCATACATGGCAAAGTAAGGGAATTTTGGCAAACTGGGAAGCGCTCCAGCAGCGACCATGCCGGCACAGAGAAAACAATAAATGCAGCTAGAAGAGAAATAGATAGCCGCACCTACAGAAATAATAGAGAGAGAGATGTTGATTACTGAGAGTTCTGGTCTCGGAAGTTACTACCCCCTGAGGGTGCCGCCGTGCCGGATAGGTTGCCGAAAAATCGCCGCGGGAGGAGTGGCCGCTTGAAGATGAAGTCCAAAAGCCTCCGCCTGCGAAATTCAGATTACATCGCCGCCGATGGCCCACCGAGTAGGCAGAATGAGATTTAGGGAATCACCAATCACACGCAGCTGATTCAGTTAGGAAATCGTCAGCTGTAAAAATCTTTCACCAGTCAAACCCTATATGAAAGAACAAAATTGCAGACTGAACAACGATAACAAGCAAGAATAGCACATCGGTTCTCGTCGAAGGGAGAGAAAGAGAGAGAGAGAGAGACGTGCGATGCTGGTGTCCGCCGGAGAAGTATCACCGGACGGTAGGGTTCCCTTGCGAAATTTTATTTGTCTGACGATAGCATTCCACGTCGCAATTGCAGAACTAGGGTTGAGTTTGCCGTTTAAGTCACTCGATTGTCCCCTTTCCTTATATATATCTTAAAGAAGTTGCGGTTCTTACTACTGAACCGGTTTTAGTTTAAACAACGGTTTTTCATATCTTACACGCTGGAAATTTCTTATTTTTCGAAAAGGTGAGTTTTATTCGAAATCTAGCCGGTTCGTATCGTCTCAAGCAACCGAAATCGAACACACATCTACATACATAGATAGAGTGTCTTCATTTGTTTAATTACACATTCAACAAAACAAATTTGAATTTTCAAAAGAAAAAATGTGACATAAGTTTCTTTCAGTTATGAGGCACAAAGTTGCTCTTTTTTCTTTTTGTGGTACTGTGCCTGTAATCGAGCTGGTTTGTATAGTCTCAAGCAATCGAAATCACTCATATCTACACACATAGATAGGGTGCCTTCATTTGTTGAAATCTACTGAAACATTTCTACCGTTTAACTCTCATATTCAACAATACAAATTTAAGTTTTCAAATGTGCCAAAAGAACGTAAGCTTCTCTCAGTTATCCCCAAATGCATGCTCATCAACGTTGTTAGATGTTTAAAATCAAATACAATTTAATCTATTTTGGATATTAGATTACGTTTAAATCAAATACACCTTAATTTACTTTGAATGTTAGATGTTTATTGGTTTGAATACGTTTCAACAACGTCGTGGCTCATTTTCTATCACTCAAATGGAGATAAGTTTAAAAATTTTACTTTGCCGCTAATTTCATCAGCATGATGTGTCATACATGGAATACGGAAAATTCCAATACGACACAGTTGTTAATATGGGTTATATCTCTGACTTCAATGTTAACATGGCATAACTGACGTTGTGCTAACGTTGCATTCATGTCAACGTGACGTAGCGTTGTGTTAGTTTAGTATTTTATGGTATTTTGAAAAGCAGTTTTAGTTCATATAAATAATATTTAAACAATAAAGTTATATAAATATTATAAATTAACTATTAATAATCAAATTGATTTATTAATACAAATCGTAATTAAAATAAATTCATTAAAATGTTTAAACATGTATTTATAATTATTTATGATAACGACCTTAAATTAAATACTACATATTAACTTATGTTAATAATATAGTTTTATTTGAACATTCAATTGTTAATTTGAATATTATTTTACCTCATTGACCTTAATTTAGACAACATGCAAATGATATGCCATATTAATTTATACTAAGATATTGAAAATTAACTTGTGTTATTAAACTAAATTTCATACCATTAGATATTATTCATCAAATTATAATATCTAATGGTATCCGAGCGGTTCTTGTTTGGAGAATTGCGAGTGGGTGCGGGACACACCCCCTTCGTATTGATAGCAAATAGGTAACCCCTTAGTCAACGAAAGCCCCACGTTAACTCATGGCCACTGACACTGAGATGGCCGTCAACCCCATTCGTAGAAAGGGGAAGGTAAAGGCTATACCAGTGGCCGACCCTGTCGAGTCTACGTCAGGTATCCTGCCTGACGTGGATGCTAGACTTACCAAACTCGAAAAGTTGGTAGGTCATTTGGATGCTGCAGTTGCGCGTGCTGCGGAAGGCTTCGACCGGTTGACGGGCAAGATAAGCACCGCAGTGAGAGACGTGGAACGGCGCACGGATGCTTGCGAGTATACCTGCGACGTGACGAGTTACCGCGTGGAGCGCTTGGAGCAGCGCATCCAAGAGATGGAGGCAGACGTGAGGACCCAACTGCAGAGACTCGAGGAGAGTGCATCTGCACAACTTCCGGAGAGACAGACTTCGAAACGATCTCAGCTGGAGATGCTGGCTTGATTAGATGGTGTCGAGCACAGGTTGACAAACGGGCATGGACATGGTGGTGGAGTAGACCGACCACGTCGCATCAAGGTTAGAGAACCGAAGGCCTTTGCTAGGGGTCGTGATACACATGTATTGGGGAATTTTCTTTATCAGAAGGACCTGTACCTCAAGGCTGGTCAGCTTGAGGACGAAGAAGAGAAACTACCGTTAGTGGCTATGTTTCTAGAAGACGATGCCATGTTGTGGTGGCGTCGTATGCAGGAGGATGCTGAGGCAGGACTCACTCACATCCACACTTGGGATCTGTTCAAGCAAGCTCTACGAAAACACTTTCTCCCGCGCAATACTAAGGTAGCCGCGAAAAGGAAGCTTAATGGCTTAAGGCACAACGGATCGTTGCAAGATTACATCAAGGAATATCAAACCCTTATGTTGAGCATCCGGATGATGAGCCCGGAAGATCGTTTATTCAAGTTCCTAAATGGGTTACAGCCGTGGGCTGAGCAAGAGCTGAACAGGATCAACCCGCAGACCCTTTCTGAAGCTATAACGGCGGCGAAACGTCTACTTAACAATCGTCGGCCAACTAGTCTGAAGAAAGACAAGCATGACACTGAAAGGCAGAATGGTTGGAAGAATGGGAATCGGCAGGACACTTCAAAAGATACCCTAGCCGAGTCTTCCACACCAAGAGACCATGGGAACAGTAAGGATCATACGAAGAAGGGTAAGGCCAAAGGATCCTTCAAGAAGGAATGTTGGTATTGTGGTGGCCAACATTTCTCATATGAGTGCGAACACAAGAAGAATGACTTTGCGCGCGCCGCTAACGCCGTGCAAAGGACAGATGGTTCGGATGGCGACCCAAAGGAAGATACTATGAGGGTTGGTGCAATGAGACTGTTGAACGCCATAGATGGGGGATCAACGTCACGCAAGCCCACGGACAAGGCTCTCATGTACATACCGATTACCGTTAATGGTAAAGATACAGTGGGAATGATGAACACTGGTGCAACTCACAACTTTATGTGCCCGAAAGAAGCTAAACATTTGGGCCTAAGGGTAGTGGGAAGTAGTAGCAACATGAAAGCTGTGAATTCACAGTCCAAACCCATTCTGGGGGAGGCAGACGCTATTGCGACTCGAGTAGGGAGTTGGCGCGGGGTAACCAACTTCACAGTGGCACCGTTGGATGAGTATCGAGTGATACTTGGCATGGAGTTCTTTAGGGCTAGCCATGTAGAGATACGACCAGCCTCGAATGTAGTGGTCTTCATGGATTGTGATCAACCCTGTGTTGTTCATGCATCAGGTTCGGATGATGGTCAAGTTTGAAAAGTGTCAGTGCTTCGGCTTGAAGAAGGTCAGAAGCAGGGGAATGCCACACGCGGAGTGGCACTGCAGGGTGCTGAACAGAAGATGCCTGGCGGCAGGGTGTCTTCGAAGACTGGTGCCGCAAGACTGAAGGAGTGCGGAGACGTTCGGCTCACCGCATGTCCAAGGAACCTACCTCACGGGAAAGGGGTAGGCCGTCAGCACGGGAAGACTGGCGGGCAAGGCAATAAGCAAGCAAGGAAATGTTCCGGTCCTAAGAGACGACGACACAAGTCTGTTGCTGGCAAGACACCTTAATTTACTTTGAATGTTAGATGTTTATTGGTTTGAATACGTTTCAACAACGTCGTGGCTCATTTTCTATCACTCAAATGGAGATAAGTTTAAAAATTTTACTTTGCCGCTAATTTCATCAGCATGATGTGTCATACATGGAATACGGAAAATTCCAATACGACACAGTTGTTAATATGGGTTATATCTCTGACTTCAATGTTAACATGGCATAACTGACGTTGTGCTAACGTTGCATTCATGTCAACGTGACGTAGCGTTGTGTTAGTTTAGTATTTTATGGTATTTTGAAAAGCAGTTTTAGTTCATATAAATAATATTTAAACAATAAAGTTATATAAATATTATAAATTAACTATTAATAATCAAATTGATTTATTAATACAAATCGTAATTAAAATAAATTCATTAAAATGTTTAAACATGTATTTATAATTATTTATGATAACGACCTTAAATTAAATACTACATATTAACTTATGTTAATAATATAGTTTTATTTGAACATTCAATTGTTAATTTGAATATTATTTTACCTCATTGACCTTAATTTAGACAACATGCAAATGATATGCCATATTAATTTATACTAAGATATTGAAAATTAACTTGTGTTATTAAACTAAATTTCATCAAATTATAATTTGTATGATCGTAATTTTGTGTCATTTTAATGTCTATTTACTTAACAGTCTTTAACATAAACTCAATCAACTTTAATTTTCAGGCCCATCAAAATATAAAATGTATTCTTGTATCAAAGATAACACATAAATTAAAAGTCATTAATGTAAATTAATATTTAACTTAATAGTTAAGCATTCAAATAAAAATAAATTTATCAACATAAAATTAATAACTAAAATTTAAAGTGCATTTAAATCACAAATTAATTTTAGATACATGCTTTAAGCATGCATGTAAATAAAGTTTTATAATTGTTTTTACATTAATAAACTTATTCAAATATTTGATTTATATATAAATATTTTTTTTTACACATTAATTTATCAATATATTAATATTAAAATAGATTTTGAAGATATCACAAGGTACTAAAGTGACTTTAATGATACCACAACATACTAAACTGAAATTTTAGAACATTTCAACATTAGAGTTTATGTCAGTCCCACATCAATGTCAATACATGTTAAAATTAAAGTCTCCATGGTAGAACCACATCGGCAACTACACTGTGTTAACATTATCTGATACTATGTCGATCGTATCAATGGTAGGATATTAAAGATATGAGTTTTTAAAACTTAAGATTTAAGTGATAAAATGTAAAGTATAAGGTATGAAAGTGGATTTTCAGTCAACTATACAATAAGTTTTCTTATAATTTTAATTTTAGAAATCAATGAACTGGAAATGCTGATGATTGAATTTTTGGTAAGGGAAGCATGCTTTGACATCAAATGATTCAAACAACCTAAGTCGAACTGGGTTTGAACTCCGGTAATGGACTTAAAGTACAAAATGTACAGCTTTGATCCAAGCTTGAGAGGTATTTACGCATGTGCAACATTGCATGCTTTTTGCCTCAAATATCATATTGTTCTCAAATAGAAATCTAACACATTGTGCATGGCCATCAATGGATGAGCAACACATGCTTCCAAGACAAGTGTAAAAAGATAACATCTCTCAACCATAAAATTTTTTGCCTCACAATATCGATGGTGTTGGCCCATGTGAGGGGGCTCTCGACTCGAGTGATATTTGCTGCTATTTTACGCTTACACCATGCATATCCGGCTTCAGCCTCTTGTTGTCAAATCAACAACTATGCCGTTTCCCTACATTGATTCTTTGTTTTCACATAGTTCTATTATAATTTCTAAAATCCATGGTAAATATGTCTGACGAAATTTTATGCTAGTTATCGAAAGCCTAATGCAACCCTCCTCTTTTATATGGGCTTAAGACCGGCCATGCAAGGGTGATCCCTTACATGGGCGGAGCTCTTAAGCCTCTTGTTGTATCAAAAAACAAATGCCTCAGAAAAAAAAAATACAACGTGCCAACTACTAAAAGTCCAAACGATATTATATAATTTCATATTAAAATAACTTTAAATTTGTTTCCAAATCATACAATTCAAGAAAGAAAAAAGGGCCTCTCCTTGCCATATAATAAGACCCGAAGTTTATGTTGCCTTTTATTATCGGATGTTCTTCATGGACTTGCGATGGAGAAACAATCTTATTTCTTCAGACTTCAACAATGTCAAGCCAAACTAACAAGTGGTTTGCCTTGGAAATTAGCCATTGGCAGCGGGTATTCAACCCAATAGTTGTGTCACATTTCACAAAAGCAGAGAATTCCTGATATAAATCAAGAAATGCAAGTATAATCACCAAAACAGAACATATAGAAAACTACCGCATGTCGACCTTTCAAATGAAAGGAGAGGGACCCAACATTTAGAACAATACATGCCTAACATTGTTGAGAGAAAAATAGTTATGCAGTAAGATATCAGGTGACCCATCTACATATCAGTCATTGAAATCAACCTTCAATGAAAACCACATGGAGTGTATACTATTGCTATTAACAGAGGATCCAACCATAAGAACGGTTGTCATTTGAATTAGTTTAGAGATGATAAATTAACATTTAGTAGGAAATGAGTTCATAGAAACCAATACTATGAACTATCATACTGGATTGACAAGAAATGCAACTCCTAAGAATCATAAGTCACAAAGCATTTTGATCCCCTAATCGAATCAAGCATCAATTTATATTCCTTACGTTATATTTACGTTTGTCCTCTCTACTGCAATGGGACGTAAAAAGTTTTATACATAAGAGATTCATGTCCTTTAATCCAGCTTCTACTCAAAGCTGAGCAAGTCTTGCTTATATTTGTTCTACATAAATTCATGAACATAAGTTAATTCTCAAATCGTATAAGTGGTAGAACAAGGGTCGGCCATAAGAAAAAGGAGAGAAAGAGAGATTAATGCTTGTCAGGGAGTTGCCGATGTATCGACGGGAATCCCATGCCCATGATGAGCGGAGAAGCGAAGGAAAGGATGTGGAAATTGTGAGAAAAGGCATTGAGATGGAAAGGGGGAAAGGTTCCGGCGACTTTTTTTTCTTCTGATTTAGGAGATAAAATGTGCGTGTATTATGAAAAAGTCGTAAGGCAAGGATACATACTCAAGTGGTGGTTTCACATTTATTTAAGTAGAAATAAAACCCTAAAAGCGAGCCTGTAAGAAGCGGGCAGCCTCCAGTGCAAATCTTTACCGTCCGTGGGTACAATCGGACAGTCGAAAAATGTCCGACTGTTGTGCTCATCATCCTCTCGCACTCAGCCCGTTTCCCCTCTTCTTTTCGCGAGTTCAACGTCACGTAGCGAAAGCGAATTTCACAGGAGGAAGAAAAGAGAATGGCGGACGATCGTCGTCGGATCGCCGGAAAATCCCTCCGATCTTCGCGATCGTGCGGGAAGGGCGCCGCAGTGTAACATCCTGGCGTTTTCGTGTACGTAATTGGCGTTCGCCTGCCTCTCGCCGGTAAATGATCCTAGTTCATCGGTGTCGGCGAGGAAATTTCAGATTTTTCTAGCTTTTCCCAGTTGTTTCGGTGTTTTCCTGGATGTGATCGATCGATTGTTGTGCGTGATGGATTATTGAGAAGTGCCGATTAAAGAATTTGTCAGAAATGGGGATGAGGCCAGGGATTCTCGGGGAGAATCGAGGAGAGGGATCGTCCGGAGATGATTTGGGGAAAGAGCTAGAGTTTCTACTCGCAGAGAAACGGCGGCAGCAAGTGAGCGAGCGGGAGAGGGAGCTGAACCTCTTCCGGAGCGGGAGTGCTCCGCCTACCGTAGAGGGCTCTCTTGCGGCCGTCGGTGGCCTCTTTGGCGACGATGCCGCAGCTGCCGCAGCGCTGGGCGGTATCGCGGGTTCGGACGAGGAGTTAAGGAACGATCCGGCGTACCTTTCCTATTACTACTCGCACGCTAACCTGAATCCGAGGCTTCCGCCTCCGGCGCTGTCCAAGGAGGATTGGCGGTTGGCTCAGCGGTTGCAGGCGGCATCTGGCGGGGGTTCGCTGTTCGGTGGAATAGGTGACAGGAGAAGGGTGAAACGAGGGGAGGGCGGGACCAGGTCGTTGTTCTCGTCGCACCCTCCGGGGTTCAATTCGCAGCCCGATGAAGGGATTCAGAAGTCTGGAAACCATGCAAGACGGCCTTCAGCCGAGTGGCTCGAGCGCGGTGGGGACGGATTAATCGGACTCTCAGGGTTGGGTTTGGGACCAAGGAAGAAGAGCTTTGCCGATATTTTGCAGGTGTTTGTTTCAATGAAAAACTGGCTCTTTTCGTAAATATTTTTATTGAATGCAGTCTCGTGTTGATTGGGCCTGTTTAAAAGAACGGAAACACGACGAGTTTTCTGGCAAATTGCCTAAAACTTGATACACGTCGTATTGAGATTGTGTTATCGTTGCGGTTGATTGCTGTATCATCTAGCAATGTTGAATCCAGTTGCAAAGCTGTAGTATGTGTCTTTTAGAAGCCCGTCCTTTATATCATTTTGCTTTTCGCTCTCTCCTTTCTTTTTGTACGATCCCATTTGAGGCCTACGAGCTCACCCTTCTTTTGTCATCAGTCGCATGGTAGACATGTTAATTCATTTTTCTGTGAAGTTTCTTTGGCTAGTCCTTTGTGTTGGTAAGTATTGGCTTATGATTGCAGGAGGATCTGGGGCGTTCTAGCCCTGCCCCAGGGCATTTGTCTCGTCCCGCCAGTCGCAATGCTTTTGGTGATGGTGCAGATCCATTGGTCTCCTATGAAGCAAATATTGGACATTTTCATCACGAGATAGCGTCCATGGAAAATCTACCTCCTGCTACAGATATGCAACGCCCAGGTGGTGCACAACCCCTTGGTTCTTCGGCATCTCCCACCTTTGCTTCCGCCCTAGGTGCATCACTTTCTAGAAGTACAACCCCTGATCCTAAGATTGTTGGAAACTCTTCCATCACTGTCCTTCCACCCATGGGTGGACGCTTTGTTGCTTCTGATAAAAAAATTGTTGGAAGCCCAAGCTCATCAAATCTCATTCATCCAAGTATAGCAGACTCCACAGACCTTGCAAATGCTTTGTCAGGGATTAGTCTTTCTGAGAATGATATGATGGCTGAGGATCCTAATTTGCTATCGCAACTTACACAGAAAATTGAAGACCACCCAAATTTCTTGTTTGATTTACATGGTAGCCAGATCAACACTGAACAACACACATACTTGTCTAAAAGTTCAGATTCTGAGGCTCTAACTTCACATACAATTGTAGCTAATAACAATGCTGTACTGGAAGCAAATAATTCTTCATTGGCTTCCAGTGGTCAAATTGAGTTGCCTAAAGGGCCTGCTGCTTCTGGTAATTCATACAGGAAAATGTCAACTGCTTATTCTGTTTCCAGTCCAGTGGGTTCTTCTACTCTTTACCAGAACATAGATCCATCAAATAATGCATTTGGAGGTTACAGTCCAGGAGCATATTCTGTTAACCCATTGTTGTCATCGATGATGACAAATCAACTTGGTGCTAACAATTTGCCTCCATTATATGATAATGCTGTCTCAATGCTAGCCTCAGGAGGCGACTCAAGGGCATTGGGTGCAGGCTTTCCTTCCAGTGCGGCTTTCACTGGGGCAAAAGATATGCATAATGTCAATATACTAGGGCCGCATGCCGCTACCGGCCTCCAGTTGCCTTCAGTGGACCCACTGTATATGCAATTTCTGCAGACAAACCCAGAATATGTTGCACAGATTGGTGCTAACTTTAGTGATCTTTCTTCAGATAGAAACTACATAGGTAACTCTTATGTTGATGTACTGCAAAAGGCCTACCTGAGCGCTTTGTTTGCTCAGAAGCCACAGTACAATATGCCATTCTTGGGCAAGACAGGTGTATTAAATCATGGTTACTATGCAAATCCTTCTTATGCTATGCCATATCCAGGAAGTGGATTGGCGGGTTCTGTGCTCCCTGGTTCTCCTGGGGCTCCAGGAAGTCCTCCTATCAGGCAGAATGAAAGGCACCTATGTCTTCCTTCTGCCATGAGGGGCTTGGATGGAGGTCTCATTGAATCGTGGCACCCAGACCGTGGAAGTAACTTTGAAGAAAGTTTTGCAACTTCCTTGCTAGAGGAGTTTAAAAGCAACAAGACAAGATGTTTTGAACTGTTTGACATACCTGGAAATGTCGTTGAATTCAGGTATTATACACTCACTGCTACTTTAGTAGTAGTTAGATGGAACAGAAAGAATATCAGAAACATTCCCGTCTCTGTGAAACAGTGCCGATCAGTATGGGAGCAGGTTCATTCAACAAAAGTTAGAAACTGCCACAATTGAGGAGAAAAACATGGTCTTCCAAGAAATACTGCCTCAATCTCTTACCTTGATGACTGATGTATTTGGAAACTATGTGATTCAGAAGGTACTCTGCTTTCCACTTCTTCCCTGGTTGAACATTTGTAACTTTTCAATATGTTGTCATAGCATTGACAAGTTTTTCAGTTTTTTGAGCATGGGACTGCTGCCCAGAGAAGGGAACTAGCTGATCAACTCACTGATCACGTATTAACCCTAAGCCTTCAGATGTATGGCTGCAGAGTAATTCAGAAGGTACTTACTATTTATTTAATGATCAGCTAAGTTAAATAATTTGCTTTATGTAATACTTGGGATATTTTCTCATGGCAATGGTTTTTAGGGGTTACTCTTTTGATGCTTGGTTTGGAGGTTAATGGATCTGTCCAACATATCAGAAGTGTCTATTGAACAAGATGATATGTGGTGTAGTATGTAGAGTTTAAATCAGGCATCAATTATTTCTACTTTGTTAGTTAAAAGAGCATATGCTATGTTCATACGTGAAAAATTGGGCAACTCTTGGGAGGGTTTCTGTGTTCCATGCTCCAGCACTTTTGACAGTCAGGCCAGAATTTGGACATTACACTGGGGCATGCGCTTTCATTGTTATCAAAATGTTTTGGTTTATCTCAGGCTTCATGACAGTTTTTGTCAATTAACTTGAAAGCTTGTAATTTTCTGTATGACATATCCATGACCTAATTGGTTGAGGACTATTAATTTCAAAAACGGTTTCAAGCAACTGCTTGTTCCTTTATATTCCTTCAATGTAAAAGTTCTGATGTGCCCGTGTATCCTATGTGCAATGTTGGTTTGTCATATTTCATTATGCTATTTGGATTAACGAGATGGCCGCTGTTTCTTGAATTCTTTTTGCTTTGGCACAAACTGGTCATGCTTATACCTGTTTGTGGCATGCAGGCCATTGAAGTGGTGGATTTGGACCAGCAGACAAAAATGGTTGCAGAGCTTGATGGCCATATCATGCATTGTGTTCAAGATCAGAATGGGAACCATGTTATTCAGAAATGCATTGAATGCATTCCTGAAGATGCAATTCAGTTTATTATCTCTACCCTCTATGATCAAGTAGTAACTTTATCAACACATCCATATGGTTGCCGTGTCATCCAGGTTTAGGCATTTTTAAATATTGGATTGCTGAATATTCCTGACCAGAGGACTTTCTTTTAAATGAATTTGTTATATTTTGTTCCATACTTAATTACTTAATAACTCTGATTGTGTAACAGAGAGTGTTGGAACACTGCAATGATCCGAAAACTCAGCAAATCATTATGGATGAGATTATGCAGTCTGTATGCATGCTAGCGCAGGACCAATATGGAAATTATGTTGTTCAGGTGTGACATGAAATTTTTTGTTGTATTCTTTCCCAGTAAGTGATCTGCTTTTCATTTTTTATGATAACTAAAAAGGTCAAATTGGCTTTGCTATGGCAGACTGGCAGTGTTACATTTGTTCTTCTTGAATTTTCTTTTCCTCATAATGGCTTATTTTCACTCTCTCTCCCCTCCTCTCTCTCACACACACATACATGCGCACATCCTCTTGGCTTGCTGTGGAAAGTGTTAAAGTTGTCCCTTTCTGATATTTCCAAACTTTTGGAGTCCTAGTTTTGGAGTCCTGTTTAACTTTGAATTGGTGCATGAATGTGCTACCAGAGCAGCTTGTGTAAAGAGCATTGACATATTCAACCGTAGTGGGGAAAGCTGTTGTCTTTGCTAGTTCAGTGATGGCTTGCGATCTGTGCTGTTCCATGGAAGTGATTGCTTCTGAAACGCGATGTCCTTTTTTTTGTTCACTTTGTATAGTGCTTCTTAATTTCGGCCAATAGTCTATTCATTATGATTTCTGATTGCTAATCAGACGTTCTAGGATAATCTGACATTTAATAACTTTCACTTCTACGTCTCTTTCTACACAAAGATCAAAATGATGTGTCCGGGAGATGTGAATATCAAACGCCAATTATTGACTTGTCTAAGCAAGAAAGGATGAAGCTTTTGCCTACTTAAACTCATGGTGGAAATGTTTTAGGTTTAGGTGTATTGACGCACCTTCAAGCTTTCATGTCTGAGGACTTTTGCCGTTATGAAAATTATAATTCAGCTCTCTATTGCCCTTGTAATTTTCTTTAGTTGTGCTAAGTGGTTTTTATCTATGAGTTTTCCAGATTTCCCTTTATCTATGTGCTTTCTACCTTGGTGCTTTTAGTAGACTTATTCGTTGAAGAAAAGGGCTTGGTCTTTTGTTTCTGAGGCTCTTACATCTAAAGTTTATTCTGTTGGAACAGCATGTTTTGGGGCATGGAAAACCACATGAGCGATCAGCTATAATCAAGAAATTGGCTGGACAGATTGTTCAGATGAGTCAACAGAAGTTCGCTTCTAATGTGGTTGAGAAGTGTCTGACATTTGGTGGACCAGAAGAGCGACAGATCCTAGTTAGCGAGATGCTTGGCTCCACTGATGAAAATGAGCCATTACAGGTTTGTAGCTTCATGTATCCAACAAATTGTCATATTACTCAATTCTGGGATTAGACCTCCAATCCATTTTGTCATGTATTCTAGTAGTAAAGGTTCTAGCTGGTGATTGAACAATGAATGAGATAAAATTAGCAATTTGCTTTTACAGCTATACGGAAGGTAGCATATTTAGCGTGCTTATTTTGACATTGTGGCTCTAGATTATGGTCTTCAAATGCCTGTGTACAGTCTAAAATAGTTGAGATTCTGATGTGGTTTATTGTGGTTATGTTTGGTTTTAGGCAATGATGAAGGATCAGTTTGCAAACTACGTTGTGCAGAAAGTCTTGGAGACCTGCGATGATCAACAACGAGAGCTAATCCTCTCACGAATTAAGGTTCACTTGAATGCACTGAAGAAGTACACATATGGAAAACATATTGTGGCTCGTGTAGAGAAACTTGTAACTGCCGGAGGTGTGTGGATTTTCTCACTGTTTTTTCTGTGAAGTTCCCCTGCCTTTGCCTTGTAGGCATGCTAGGCTTCCTGTGAAAAGGAAAGTGTTTCAATATTCGCTGAGTTCTGATTTAGCTTATTAGCATAATCGAATCCATGATGACAAAGATCAAGTGGCTTGTACTATTGGGTGGAGGATCTACATTGAGACAAGGTGGGGCTCTGCCCCACCCAAGGTTTAAATAATTAATAGCTGTATAACCCATGGTTGAATTTGTGGGTGGAATCCATGGTTCGCCCCAACACTACAAAGTTTCATGGGTTATTTTCCCCGCTGCAGAAAGTTCTCTAGATATGCCTCTGTATTAGTAAATCCATTGGGTGCAACACAGTTGTAAGAACCTTCCAAAACTGGAGTCATTGTTGCAACAAAAACATTTTGACATGGAGCTCTTTGAAACCAAACAATTTAATTTCAATTCTAAACTGTGGTTTATGAGTCCGTTTGATATGTTCCGCATGTAGAAGAATACATGTTTTCGATCTGCATTAGTGTCCTTTCATATGTTCATCATAAAATGGATCAAGGTTAACATAATCTTCATCGCTTGATTCCTCACGTAGTTCTTCTCTACATGCTATGGACTGGCATTGCCCTGGCATGAGACTCCACACGCTGGTATAGAATGCTATTAAACTGCCTTCTTTGGGTCGAAGTGTCAACTTGTGTGAATCATGCTTTTGCTAGGTCTTTTGGTGTTTTCCTTTTCATGGAAACAGCTGTTGACTCGGTTTTCTCTCCATTGCAGAAAGGCGACTTGGAGTTCAAGCTTCACGTTCATTTTAGATGAATTGTGAAGGATGTTGTACAGCTAACTGAGACTGGAGTCTGTACAAGCTTGATTTTGAAATAAAGGTGTTTGTTTGTACCTAAACTTGTACATTGTGTAGTTTGAGAGGTCAGGCTTTGTTATTAAAAAAAGCGACAGGTAGGAGATGCCGAGAGGCCCAAATGGTGAAACGCCCAGCAGAAGATAAAAGAGACTGTACATGGTCTGTTGTAAAAAGAAGGGAAGTCTTCATATCTAGTAGTAAGTTAAGGTAACGTGACTGTACAAATGTCGCCATGTGGAGAGCCATCAGGTTATGTAGCTTTAAGAAAATTTTTCTCAATGGATTATTTATTCTAATTTTCTGCCTTTATGGATTTACCCTGAATATTTGATCGTTGATTTCTGAAATCACTGTATTAGTCTTTGTTTCCACACTTTCTTTGTTGCCTGGTGCATATCATCCTTTTCTCGCAAGCTGGTTCTTTCATGTTGTATTACGAGGTATGCTAAGTATCCTTATCATGGGACTACACGATATGATATACTATGTTGTATATGTTATCGCACGATACAAGGCATATCATTACGCTCTAAGCTTTTATAAAAGGCTTGTTGGTCGAACATCACTCCTACAGGGTTTTTGGCTTTCGCATGCGTCTTTCAACTATTTCAAGGCAACTCCTCAACTAGGATGAGGTATCTCCAACATATTAAAGGGTCTTCAACGCCATCATCACTTCGACAGTAACAACATCGACAATTCGGTGGTTGTGATATAATCTTTTTTGCTTTTCTTTTTTGTATTTGGTATTTTCTTGTATTAGTTCTTTCGAATGACAATATATGAAGTGCGTGAATATCTTTTCATTGTATTTATGAAGTGGGAGACATTCTATTAGTCTATTTGAATATTTTGGTGGTTTATGAAGTGAAGATTAGAGATTTATGAAGTGTTTTTATTTTCAAGTTTATTAAGATTGAAGTGTTATGAATGATTATTAAGTTGATCCTTATTCCAATATGAAATTCATTTTTGTAATTATGAAAGTTGTAATTTTGTTAGGGATGTAATGCTTAAATGTTTTATACATTGAAAATTGAATGGTGAATTGAAAATTGAATGGTGAATGATGAATATTTATTTAAGTTACAAATTATATAATTATTTAGAATTATCATGATTTTATAATTTTTAAATTTTTTTAAAATTTTTAGTATTAAAAACGATGCAATTCAAAACGATACAAGATACGAACTGGGAATGCTTGAGCTTGCAGCCAAGAAAGAGCCCTGCCAGGTGAGCTAACGGCTCTGAGTGCTGGGTTCCATGTTATTGTTGTGATGGTGGTTTATCTTGTTTCCGATTTTCATTAGCTCAAAAAGGAAAAGGTTTTTCTTTCTACTGTTATCGAGGATACTTTCTCAAACTTTTCTCTGTTCTGCTGAAGTTATTTTTATATTAGTATTACACCAAGTTTTTCTTGCAACATTGTCTTCTATGATTATATATGCACAATCGGTCTCCTAGAACATTGGGTGTTGCCAGATATGCCGCTGCCTCATAATGTTTTATCTTTTAGTTCGACTGATTTTTTCTTGGCACACACAACGTACACTTTCAAGTCTCCAATTTGGATCCAACAAAAACTAGTTGCCTTTAGAGGTCCAGTCTCAATGGCAAGGAAGGGATTTGATTTGAAAAGTGAAATAAATTATGTTCAAACATGATTATTTTTACAAAGATCCATACGAGAACAATGGCTGCTTTCCGGAAGACAAATGGTTACATTGGGAAAAGATACCTTTCAGCTGGGTAATACTCGATTACAATATCCATTTGGTTCCACATTCTGAACTTGCATCAAAAATCTCCAGCCGTCGCTTTCTGCAAGATAAATATTTGTAGAAATTAGTAAGCTCCTGCGGCAGGAAAAGAGTGAATTATAACAAAACCAAAGCCAAGCAAATTCCCACACCAAGAGAGGTCAGCTCCATGGATTTTATCACTTAATCTTATAGATTTTAGTAGCCAATCTTGTATTACACTAAGCTCCAAAAGATAAAAAGATCATCTTTCGTTACTTCATTCAAAGCCTTTTTGCAACCTTTCTTTTCTTTTCCTTTTAAGGGTTCTCCATTTAGTTTATCACGCTTTTTAGCTGGCTTCATGTGGCAACCTCTTCAAATGTCCAATAACCTGTAAGCATTATCTTTCATTCATCTATTGTTGGTGTTACACCGACTTTAGACTGCTATGCGCTCGAGACCATTTCAGTATCTCCGTCATTCTATTTCTGGCCAATATCATATCATGAACAAAATAAATCTTCGCAGTAGTTTCGTGATGCATAACTTTGATAGAAAACCATTTAAGAGATTGGTGTTTGCAAATACAAATTGATGCAAATCGCAATTGATCGTTCGATCAAAGCACGATAAATGTTTACAATTAGAATGAGACAGCCTTTTGCTATTTGAGCGAGTGTAATTGATTCCTATCATATAGACAGCCAGGCATGCCAAAAAGCTAGCATAATTTAGTGTTTCATAAAATCAGTAAGCACATTCTTATGCTATTTTCACAAGCAAACCGCTACTCGTCCTTTTAGCAAGAGAGAGAGAGAGAGAGTACTGGTTTCATGTCAGCTCATTCAACTTCTTCTTCTTCTTCTATCTTCTGCCCAAACCCTCTTGGCCCGGTCTTAGCTCTCACTACCCGCTTCTTCCCACCCTTCTTCTTCTTGGCCGCCTCTTCCTTCTCGAACTTCTCCCTCTCTCTTTTTTGCAAGAAATCCGTCACAGCTATGTATATCACCTAAACACAAAACCAACAGTCCAAACCAAATACAATTCTTTATCTACAAACACCAACAAAACCGGAAATGACAATGGCGTTTCAGAAACCCACCCCAATTGTGACAATCGTGAGACCAACGAAGGCAACACCAAGGAGAAAAGCTACTATCGAAGGCCCAAGATCACCATTCTCTGAAACAATTTGTTGGGCATCTTGAATCGCCGTTTCTGAAGGAATCTCCCCTTCGGAAATCGCACTAAGCCTCAAATATGCCCTCTTGCTATATGAGAAATGGTGAAAAAGGGACGAGCTAAAAGGTTTATGGCGATTCGGACGAGGGAGAGTAGATTTGGGAAATTGGGCGACTGAATTTATGATGGAAAGATGGGATTTTGAAGAGGAAATAAAGATGGGTCGCGTTCTGTGATGGTGATTTAGTAATGGAAGCAATGGTAACAGAGATATCATCGCCATGGTTTGGCTCAATTTCATATCTCGATTTCCGAAAAGCGACCAACGTCTTGGATAGAAGATGAGGCTTCTGGCGGTCGGCTCTGTTCGGATATGGCACACACGAACCGATCCGGAATCTCCAACATTTGGGTTTGACTCCGTTCTTACCTTCGGCTTAGCAGCTCTCTTCGATGAGTGGCGTTGGTAGGTGTTTTAATGGGTCTGGTCTAGTATGGATCCCGGAAGTTGAAGTTTGGAACTCATTTTGGGATCCAAGTATCACTTCTAAATGTCAAGATCTAGTTCCTCGCGGTCTTCTACTAACCAAAACAGACCTTTCCTGTATTTTCTTAAACACCATATAGCTCCATCTCTACCGTATGAACATATAACTCGATAAAAGAAAGATTACGTTTTATTGGCAAGCACGTAAACTTGCTCATAACTTTCTTGCCAATATTTTTACTACTGATATTCTTTTATATAAGCAGCGTGCGTATTGATTTACAAAACGCTTGTTAACACAATATTTTATGAAGAAAAAGAGAGCCGACGGATGAAGAATTCAGGAAGATACAGTTTTTTTCTTTCATGTTTATTTGCATCGACAATGATTAACGCTTAATTCATATACTTTACTTTGGTTTTGAGCAAACTATCAATACATATTAAGGTGAAAAGATTCGGGGCATGTCATCCACAAATAAGATCGTCCAATACAAGTGAAGGACAGAGGCGGAGTCAAGATTTTTATCGTGGAGAGTAGAGCCCCCTTACCTCCGGTCCTCGGCCTTGGTGGAGGAGTCGATACAAATTTTGAACGATGTAAAAAATCCTTAGAAGTGAAGGCTTCAGCCTAGTAGAACGAAACCAAAATATAAAAAGTTCAAGTTTAATAATTTGTCAAAACAAGTAATAGAAAAGGTGAAATTAATATCAACTGCAGATTTTAAGTACTTATAGCTAAACAAAAAAGGATACGGATGGATACCATAGATAAGAATAACCACAACTAGCAATAGCTCGTCTGGTCGCCTGCATTTAAGTGGGTGTCAAAGAGCCCTACTGCGTGCAGAATTACTTAAAATTTTCTACAATGAGAAAAACATTTCAAATCCTTCAAATTCTTTGGAGGTCGTCCCCATGAAAATCTTGAACTGAACAAATGGATTGAATTGTTCTGAATCATATAAAACAATTAAAAGAGTGATAAAAGTGGGAGGTAAAATCCAAACAAGAGCTCACTTTTGATCCGGCTTCGTGGCGCTTCACTTTTTTATGATTTAAAAATCTGGACTTTAGAATCTGCAAAAGTATCGTGAAATCATAAGATAAATCACAGTAAATCGAGTACAATCATCAATAAATGTTACAAAATATTTATAAAAATATAAAGAAATGATTCATATGAATGTTCATACATCACTTACATGTACTTTTTTTGAAACATAAAATACTACATCAAACTTATTGTCCTAATAATTCTCAACAAAATGAAGTTGCTAAAAGAAAAAATCGTCATATACTTAAAATTGCAAGAACATTGTAGCTAGGATATAATGTTCCTAAGTACTATTGGTGAGAAACTGTTCTAACTGTAGTCTACCTCATAAATCGTATAACAAGTATGGTGCTAGGGGGAAGCACTCCATTCCATTCCTTGTATCCTAGTCAAAAACAATTTCATATATCCCTTAAAATGTTTGAGAGTTCTTGTCTTGTTTATATATATAGAAACTTGAGAGATAAATTGGATGTTAGGGCAATTAAGTGTATTTTTTGGGCTATTCACCTACCTAAAAGGGTTATAAATGTTATGACAGAGTGAAAAAAAGACTTATGTCATGGTGAATATGATGTTTCATAAGGAAATTCTTTCTTATATTTCAAATAATAGTGATTTGCCAAAATCATCTACAATAGTTTATTTATCTTGCCTATAAAAGACTATAAATCTAATGAAGACAAAGATCAAAAGATTGTAGAGAAAGAACCAAATGCAGACAAAGTTTTGAAGATATACTAAAGAGGGAACATATAAGTCGTAATGCCCGAACCTAATGTTACTCTTGATCCGAATACTTCTCTTGATTTAGTTCTATTAGCTTCTAAGATAAATCCTTTAATTCATTTTTTTGATCTACTGTTACCCTAAGAAAAAGAAAACGTGGGACAACTAAATATCTTATTAGTCAATATGAGTCTTACTCTAATCTTATAAAAGAATATCAAATGTTTGTGATGAATGCATAAACCCATTCTATTCCAAAGAACATCGAAGAAGCCATGTATATTCCAGAATGGAGAAAAGTAATGAATGATGAAATTGCGACACTAGAACAGAAGCACACGTGGGAACTTGCATATCTTCCACCAGGCTGAAAAACAATGGGTGTAAATGGGGTCTATACCATTAAATTTAAGGCAGATGAATCTATTAAGATATACAAAACTTGTTTAGTGTCCAAAGGATACAACCAATCATATGGGACAAACTACACATAGACATTTGTACCTATAGCCAAGATGAATACTATCCTAGTACTTCTCAGTGTAATAGTCAATAAAATGTAAGAATTATGACAACTAGACGTAAAAAATACTTTTCTCCAACGAGATTTATTAGAATACATATACATTAATGTACCACCTGGCTATAATGATAAGGTAGGATCATAAAAGGTGTGCAAACTAAAAAAATCACTGGATGGGGTAAAACAATCACCAAGAGTATGGTTTGAAAAATTTAGCGAAAGAGTAATCAGTTTGATATTTAAGAGGAGCATAAACGATCATACCCTCCTCATAAAACACAGTGATAAGACCATCTTATTAGCAGTATATGCTGATAATATTATCATCTTTAGAGAATACGAGCAAGAAGAAATGTACAAAAATATTGGTAGTTATTAGAGACTGGTTGGTAAGTTGATATACCTCAACATCACGAGGCCTGATATTAATTTTGTTGTGTTATTTTAGCAGGTGGATGCATGCTCCAATGAAACAACACATTAATGTTGTGTTCCACATAATCTGATATCTTAAATCCAAAATTACTCATGAAATCCTGCATACTTGAGAGGGCGTGTTGAAGAAATGTACTTGGATTTAGACTTATGTGGATCTATTCTAACATGGATCCAAGAGGAGTTACTAGGAAGAATATCTTTAGTATAGGGGTATTTCAATCTTTTAGAGTTCATTTAATATAAAATTTATAACCCACTAGGGTTACCATGTGATGAGAGTGTTTAGAGAGAGAGAATAGGTGCCAGCAGTCAGTGTAGATGCCAGAGCATCTCTTCTTCCTTCTCCCTTGTACTCTTCCATTGTATAAAAGTATTTTTAAAAAAATTCTACATCTAATTTATCTATGTAACTGGATTCTTCTCAAATAGAAAATCGAACTCTTGTCTAGCTTTTCTAACTACGATCCATGTGGTCGAGAGGGATTTTGTTTTACGCATTGAGAAGCCAGGTGCAAACCATTCATGTATCATATATTTATCAATATAATGTATACTGTGTACTGGCAAGGATTTCGGAGCTCATCTTTCTTTAAATTACTGCTATTTCAGTTTGAACGAGCTGCGAAGTTAGAGATAACGTTAGTGTTCCAATTGATCATGTTATGATCCATTAGTGCAGATCAGGTATTAGTCGTTCAAGATGAGTTTGATTCTTGGTCCTATACCCACTTATTTTACTGTTTAATTTCTGTAGCAGATGTTATAGTGTCCCGCAATTAACACAGCTGTTATTTTTGCATTGCCTAACACTGAAGCTATCCGTTGTCTTTGGCGTCATGGGCTATGCTCTCCAATGCAACTTTGTTCTGTGCATATGTTGAAGGTTGTGGCATTGATTACAAAAAGGCTCTTTCAGTGAAACTTCGCGTTAAGGGTATCATTAGCCTTTGTCAACAAGAGTATACTACATTTATCAGGCGGAGTTTTAGTCTTCATCATATGTGATGTTGCAATCTGATATTAAATTGCACTGAATCCGTATTTTCGGAAGTTTACAGAATCTTCCCAGGCAACTTTTCTCTGAAGTTTTCTGGTGTTACGTCCCAGGCACAATGGGCAACAGCTCATCTTGCTAAGGGGCTGAGTCATAAGTTAGAAAATTACGAGTTGGATACCTGGGCGTGCATCTGGTTTTGGTTCTCCATTGTACCCAAAAATAAAAGGCGCTCCAGATCTTATGTTTAGTTTTTAAAGTTCACATCTTGATCAAACGTGTTGGTGTTCATGGAGGCTCTCATGATTAATAAAGAAGGTTGAATGAGAATAGATATCCAAACTCTTCACATGAAAGCCGGGAAACTTGAATATATGCAAAACATTGTATCTAGCTCAAGTCAAACAACACTTAATGGCTTTGGCCTTCCAACTACAATAAAGTCTAGAATGCATGGAAGCTTAAAACAACCCTTTCTCTCTCATTCGGGCTTGGGACCAGCCAGGGTGGAGTTTGGCTTCGGCCTCCCAACTCTACCAAACAAATTTTACCACTCAAGGTGTTAGACAATTGGTGATAAACTAGACTGTCTCACCATGTGCACTTTTCATGGTGCAGCCATCACATGCAATTGTAATACAAAAAGGTCAGTTGGAGAAGAATCTATTCAGCTTGAAGAGTGCCTTATCACATAAATCTCAAGCATTTCACAGATAATAAGCAACAAATACAGCTTAAGGTGCAAGATGTTACAAAATGGAAGGGTCTAGCTTTTCATAGTGGAAGATCAAGCCCTTTTCCAACTTCAACTCCAATAATCTGAAGTATCCCTTTATTGAGTATCTGAACCACAGAGAAAGGAACACATAAATTATATATAATATTCCCTCTAGTAGCAGAAAAATGAAAAAGGCCGGTACCATGACTTCAAACGGTAAGGATCATTGAGTCACCATTTTGAACCCCAAAGAATGCAAGACTTCTTGAGCATAAATTACATATGTTCTGCAGATGCATCATGGAAACAGCAAACCAATAACGAAACTGTGCCTTGTTTCACACCTATGAAACATGGATGCCACTGTAGACACAGGTGCGAGTGTAGATGACAAATTTTTAATATATATGATATAATTTAAATATATTAATTCATTAATGATGATATTATATAACATTTTATTAGTATTAATATTAATTTTTTATTATTTAAAATTTGATTATAAATATATTTTATTACTACAAAATAAATAAAAAAGTGTATTTTAAAATAAATTTGTTTTTTTTATTTTTTTTAAGAATAAAATATATTTAAAATTAAATTTTTAATAAATTAATTAATAAACAATTTAAAAATTAATATTAATATAAAATAAAATATTATTATACAGGATTATTGTTAATAAATTAACATATTTAAATTAAATAAAAACATCTTTATTAAAATATTAATTGAAGTTCAAGAACTAAATATAAAAATTTTAAAATTTATTATAATAATTTATAAAAAAGATAAAAAATTCTAAGGAATCACCATATGTTCTTTTTCAATATTACTTTGAGTTTAATCATATCAGACCCCTCTTTCTTCCAAAATGGTGTCGTTTCTCTTATTATAAATGAATGTTTCTCTCTTCCTCCTTCTCCTCGTTGGTTCTTCTTCCACGTCGTGGTTTCTCTCTCCTCCGATAGCCTCGCCTTCTCTCACTCTAAAATTGGCCGTCGACGTAGACAGCAGCGACGCATTCTTCAACCGGGAACGACGGCGACTCCAGGCGAGCCCCGCGTCGTCAGTGTGACTCTCCCTGGCAAGAGCCCTCCATGGCTATCTTCCCGTCGGAGCTCAGCACCCTTCACAGCACCTTCCTCTACAACAATAACCTCTCCAATAGCTTTGCTCTTCCACCACTTCTTCTTCAATCTTTGTTTCTTTTCTCTTGCAGTGTTAGGGCGGCCATGTCCATTTCCAAAAGGAAACAAAGTTGCAAATGAATTCGTCTAAATCAAAAGACATTTTTCTTTCTAGGACTACCTTGTGCAATTTTTAAAATTTCTATATGGACCACTTTAAGGTTGTCGGTTGATGATCTCAAATAGTTGATTTATTATATCGTTTTATCTTACAGCTATTTGTGTGATGTATGTCATGCAATGCTACTCCCTTTTCTCTTTGTAGCTTACCATGTTAGAAGCTACGGTACTAAGCATTATTGCTATGATCATGCTGTCATTAATGAGCACGATTGATTCATAATGACAAATAGATACTGATTGACTATATCGATTGCTATATATCAGTAATGACGATTTGCTATTTATTTCATATTATCTTCAGAATCGACAGTGCATTTATTTGTTATTATCTTCAGCAATCGTATTAAGACAATTGGGACTTTACGTATAGTGATTGATTCTGATTTTATTTTTATTCTCTCCTACCCAATAAAACAGAAAGACCTCATCAGACATTCGATAATTCTAAAATATACAAAACATTTTTCTCATCTTCCTGTGTTTCCACTCTTGGCATCGTGAGCTTGGTCTCTGGGTCTCTTCCTAGTGATTTTTTTTTTTTTTTGGTCAAAAGCCCAAAGTCCCACTCGTCTCCTCCCCCAATGCGAGACCGTACCTGCACTATAACCTAATCTTGTTCCTGCCTTTTCTAGCCCGTTTTTGCCACCACCGCTTGCCGCCACCGAACCTCCTACCTCCACCGTCGCCACCGAACCTCCTAAGTCTTCTCGCCTGTCTTCCTCCGCCGCCGATCTCTGGTGTCTCTCATTAAACAACTTCTTTCTTTTTCCTAGAATGTATAATACTCCCCGCAACTCTTTCCCCACCGCACTTGTGTAATCCTACACAGATGGCAGATCTCCGTATGTTATAAACCACATGACCTCTACATCTCATTTCTTTTCATCCTTATCTAAAAACGACACTGCTGCCGTTCTATCCATGACTTCAGTTGATGGATCCTTTATGCATGTAAGCTTATAAGCAGTCTTCTATCTCCCCTTGTCCAACCCAAGTTTATCCTGACACTTATCTTATTCCTAAACTAAATTTTAATCTTATCTCTCGTTTGGTTAATTATATCGACCAATTATGAACTTACTTTTTTCTTCCTTTCTCAAGCCGTCGTGCACAGTACCCACCTGATCGGACAACTCCATAAAAATCGGACGGGTAAGATTCTAGGCGCTATTTCGAGAACACTCAACCGCATGTTCCCCAAGTAGTCCAACATTTGCGCCGCTTTCCACTACCTCTTCCATTCATATTTGTGATCAACGTCTTGCTCATACGTTCTCTCGGCAAGCTCATAAGCTCTCTTTGGCAAGTTAAGGCCCTCTTGCGGTTCCTCGTGTGGTCTTTGGTGATCCGTCTACTAATGAAGTCTCTTTAATTGTACCTGCTTGTCAATCTGCTAAGCAAAATCCAAATTTTATCTTTTTCATAAAAGTAATTCTATTTCTGTCACCATTTGGATTCTTGTGCATTCTCGACATATTTTAGCTCTTGCTCCCACACCTACTACGTGGCGAGGTTCTCGGTATTTTGTGTTATTTATTGATGATTATTCTCTCGGCTTTACTGGATATATTTCGATGAAAAAACTCGCCATGAACTTCCTCAAATTTACATTTAACTTTGCCAATATGATTCAAACACAATTCTCTAAAGTCATTAAAGTGCTTTTTGCCAAGATAATGCCATGGAATACCGTGATTCTAAACTCTTATCTTTCTTGGTGCTATGTGGTACCTTGGTCCTGAGTTCTCATTGTCCATATACCTCTCAACGTATTTGTCGGCACGAGAGAAAGCACCGCCACATTCTTGACTCAGTCCGTGCCATGCTTCTCTCACCTCTTCCTCGTCCCGAACGTGCCCGGGTGACCGTCACAGCACGCTCGGCCCATGTTATTAATCGTCTCCCTTCCTCCGTCCTTGGCAATGTCTCTCCTTTGAGCGTGCCTCTATCACACCATACCAGATTATAACTCACTTAAGGTGAGCGGGACGGAAGGGCTTGTTTTGTCCTCCTCCAATCCTCATTTAATATACTAAACTCGAGCCTCGCGCATTGTCTTTGTTGTTTTCCTTGGGTACGGCACATGTGAGCACAAAAGTGTTACCGTCATGTTGGACTCCGACATCTCAGCAGTATCCAGTATCTCCCGTCATGTTGTCTTCCTCGGGAACATATAATGTTTTCTTCATTCTCCAAGTTTATGTCAATTCCGGCCCACTTCTACTTCCTCTTTTACTAACCCTCGAGCATTGATTACTTCCTAGTGGATTACGTATGCAGTGTACCTCTAGTGAGCTCCCAACTTCTCTCCGATGTTCCCTCCGTTTCCGACATGATGTTGTCTCGACCACCGCGATCCCTGTACCTTCTACCATTGAAGGCCCTCACAAGTGGCAGTTAACTCCACCTACCTATTCGTGATTATGAAACCTCCTCCCGTGTTTCTCATGGTTCTCGGGTATGTTTGCAAGCTCAAGAAAGCCTTATATGGTCTCAAACAAGCACCTCGTGCTTGGTTTGAGAAGTTTTCTCAATGTGATTTGTTCTCTTGGATTTGCTTCTAGTAGTCATGATTCTCGCTTCTCTCTTTGTTAAGTGTACCGCTCAGGTCAGTATCATTCTTTCTTTATATGTCGATGATATGATTATAGTTTCACCACTCTCCTACATCTGTGCATATGAGTGTCGTTATGAGGATTGTTCGATATATTCGACAGACACTGACTAATGGAGTATTTTTATCATCTTCATCTTTACTTCAATTAAATGCATATATTGATACTCATTGGGGTGGTGATCTTAATGACAAGCACTCTACGACTGGGTATTGCATTTTTCTTAAAAACTCTCTTGTTTCCTAGAAATGCAAAAAACAACAAAAGGTATCACTTTCCTCTACTGAAGCTGAGTAACACGCAATGGCCAACACGACCACTGAATTAACTTTGCTACGACTACTACTTCAGGATTTAGGCATACAAATTAAATGTCCTCCAGTAATGTTATGTGACAACAAAAGTGCTATGTATATAGCCACCAACCATATCTTTCATGAACATACAAAGCACATAGAGATTGACTGTCACTATGTTCGTAAAGAGTATCTACAAGGTAATTTAATATTACAGTTTGTAAGATCAGGGTATCAACTTGGTGAAGACCCAAGTCATTACCTGCTCCTCTATTTCAGTCTCTCATTGGCAAACTTCAGGTCATGGATCTGTTAGTTTGAGGGGGGTTGTTAGAAAATGGGGTCACGTGGGCCCGACCTTGGTCAGCCCTGACCCATTGGGCCGTCAGGGCCAGGGCCCCCAGGGCCACTAGCAGTTGGGGGCCCAAGTCCCCAATGGCTAGTTGCAGTAGCCATTGGGGGCTGGCTGTGACCAGCCCCCTCCACTCCCTTCTTCAATGTATTCTCTTCTACATCTTCTCCTCTCTATAAATATGATATAAACTCCATTCTTTCATTCAAGCCTTTTGTAACTAATCAATAAAGATTATTTATTATTCATTTGGTTTGCTTTGTGTTCATTACTCTTTCGGTGTACCCTCATTGCACTCGGCTATAGCCTTTTCTAAGGCTTTTTGATAGTTACATTATAGTGATATTTATTCATCGAATTGCTATATTGGAGCATCGCCTTTATTACACTATCAACATGTGCAAAAGATGTTTGTGATAGAAATGAAGATGTTGAGATGGATGAGTGGTCATACAAGAAAAGACCATATACATAATAAGGTTATTAGAAACAAATTAGGAGTGGCACCAATAGAGGATAAAATGAGAGAATATCGTTTAAGATTGTTTGGACATGTTGAAAGAAAATCAGAAGAAGAACCTATAAGAAAGCATGAAAAACTAAATTTGGACGACCACAAAAGTGTCGGAAAGAAACAATGAAGAATGATCTAGCTTATTGTGAGTTAATTGTTGGGTTTGGGATAGGCAATGCAAGGGTGATCCCTTACATGGGTGGAGTTGTAGTTGATATTTACACCAAGGTATTTGCACACACTTCAAACATTCATAAAGCTCCTTGCGAATTTTACAACAGCCCATTTGCACCATGACTGTAAGTGGGCTCCAACTATTCGTGGGTCAAATTAATGCTATTTGGCCACACACAAATCAAATGCATCACTAAGTTCTGCTCTCTCTTTATTACTCCAAGGTACATTTTCTTTTCATGTTTCTATCAGTGGATCTGGATGTTCTCTTTGATTGGATGACGCCTAGTTTGAAGGCCTATTTTGTTGGGATGCATGTTCTACTTGAGGTCATAGAACGTGCAATACGAATAACACCGCTAGAATATTGGTTCCTCATATTCTTATATTGTTCCTTTTTTGTCCCTTGCGCTGCATATGTTCAAGAATGAACATTTTTGTTTCGTTTCATTTACAGCTTACTTGGAGTCTTCTTAATTTGTTTTTATCGGTAACTCGAGGAATCTGCATACAGGTGGTAAAACTGTCATGTGTAAAGCCCTGAGAAGAGGGCAGTTGGAAATGGAGCCTTACCTAGGCATCCATGTTCCATTTTGTTTGTATTATTGATCTAAGATGATGCCCTTATCTGATTCTCTTTTCCTTTTTCTTGTTGTGTGTAGTTTTGTTACTTGAAATTACATGTATAACATGTTAGCCTTTTCATTACGTAAACTGTAAATATGGCATGGCCTTGGTGGCAGAGAATGTTTTCTATAGTATCTCTCGGCTAAACCTTTTGCCACACCTGTTTTACATTTCCTTTTTCCTTTCAGGCAATCAAGGATGCACCTGGATGTTTCCAGCCTCTTGTTTCTCGTATCCTGCCTTCAATTATCCCGATTCTGCAAAATGTAATGTTTTAGATATATAATAATTATCGTTTCGTCTGGTTAATTGGTTTGTGTCCTTTTCGTTAAGTATCTCGACCACATAAGATATGCATTTGTTCCTTATGTTGTGTCCTCCTTTGACAGCCACGTCATCAACAGGAAGGCCTTATTGCAGGTTCCCTGGATCTCTTGACCATGATAATAAAGGTGTGAGCACCTTGACATATCTTCTGTTTCACCTGCACGGTGTTGCAGGGTATGCACTAATCGTCCAAGGAGGTTTATCTTACGTTAAGTCAACTTGTGGACTGCAGAAAGCCCCTTCTCATGTTGTAAAGCAGGCATATGATGTTTGTTTTAATCTTGTTGTCCAGATCATTGTACAGAGTGATGATCATGGAGAAATCCAGTTATAGTTTTCAAATTGCAGCAGAAGGTTGATTGCCATGGCCTAATTGTGCTGTGGGACCTATAAATCCCTATTTTATATTTACTTTTCTGCCTACAGAATGCAACAGAATGTCTCTCTGCTTTTGTATTTGGTGGGAAGGGAGAGTTGCTTTCCTGGGGAGGTGATCCAAGTTTGACGATGAGGAGTTTTCTTGATTGCGCTTCAAGGTCTGGTAAACTTATCCTGTCATCTTAGTTGGAAATAGTATGCCACTAAAGATTGCACAATGTGGAAGCTCAAGTGTAGTCAAGTAAGCACATGTTTTGCATGTGGAAGGTTAGCTTCATTATCCCTGTCCACGTAATTGTATCTCCTTCAAAGGTGCTAGCGTAGGGGATCTACTTAACATGATATTATTTGATAATGTTTTAAGTAACTTAGAGAATTGAGTTTTCATTTTTATGTTATATCTAAAGGATAATTTGATCTAGCATTTGCCCCATTGCATTCTTAATTCGTTGCCATAAATCTTGTTTTTACATTCTCCTATATGATAATGTTTATATCATGTTTTCCTTTTAGCAGCAGCCATGGTACATGGAAGTATATATGGTGTATCTCACAATCTCCTAGTTCGGTGGCAACTGAACCTTTAATCTTCATGCTCATCTATCTTGGGTTATATCCATATTTGAAATCATTGAAGGAAATTCATGTTTTATGGTTACCTTTCATCATGTTTAGAGCATTTGTCCACCTCTTTAAATGCTTACATCTTTGGTTCCATAAATCTTGTTTTTATCCTCCTACGTGATCGTTCTCAAATCATGCTTTTCATTTCGCACAGCAGCCATGGTACACGGAACTTTATCATGATAAATCTCACAGCCTCCTAGGCGGATGTCTACATGGTTTTTTAATAATCATTAATGCCAATGAGAAGTGAAATAAGGATCAAGTGTGATCTTTCCAAGAAATCCAAAACTTTTGATGTAGTAAATGATCCGGTTCTATGTTATTAATAATTGTTAGTGGGTTGTTAGCGGTCGACCCTGATATAGCAGTAGCGGGGATATAACGGATTTAGCGGTACATTTTTATTTATGATTAGAAAATTATATATATAATGGATTCTCTAATTTCTAATAAATATCAAGAAACACAACCACTTCTTTTATAAATATGAATCAAACTAAATAAACAACTTCTACTTCTAACTTCTAAGGAAACAAACACTAAATTTCATATGGCACATCTATGTTAACCTTAAATTAGAAAACAAAAACATAAACGATAGTGTTTCTCGACAATCAAAAAGGTAAAACTGTTGCCGTTTACAAAAACATTAAAGGTACACCCTTTCAAATGACACGTCTCTTCGTACGTGAACTTTTGACATTGGAAAAGCAAAAGGTTAGCTGTTAGGGACACGGTACTTAATATTGTACTTCAACTTAAAATATAACTTTTTGCTTTTCAAATTAGGATTAGATCCATCCGCCAAAAGATTCTTGCATCCGTTTGCATATACTAATTTTTCCATATGTATGAAAAGGGTACAACTTTGCAATTAAATATTTAGTTCTAATTTATGTTTAAACACAAATTTTCCTGCATTTTATTATTGTCCTCGGTGGAATTGTATTATCCATGAACTCAACGGAGTTTTGCTTAATTACTTTGTACACCACATTTGATGTTCTTATTCTTAATATGAACGCACCAAAAACCAGGACTCAAACCGCAACTCATAGAAGGTGACTGAGATATCAAAAGAAAGGTATAGAAACATAACCATTTGCTACAATTAAGTACAGCAATTAATATCCATCTCTTACAAGGATGTAATCTTCCAATCATGCCTTCAAAACTAAGGTAGCTAGAAGAGAGGGCGGTCTCTACAACTGATAGAGGCAGCTGCCATCATCACTTCTGGCCGTTGGATCATAGTTTGACCCATTTGGATCAGTGCAGCCTTCTGGGACAGGAAGCTCCACTTGTTGGGCTGCTTTGCCTGCATTGACCAGCAAGAGAAACAACGAATATAATCAAATGAGAAAAATACCGAGGTACTTCAAAAATATTACCTCAAATTAATTTGATACAATAGCGTAACATTATCAAAAGAATTTTCAAAACTTATTTTCTCCTTGTTTTCATTTTAAACTCCAACTTTAGCACAAAGAGCAATAGCTCACCTGGCTAGGGAGTCAACTCAAAAGTTTAAGGTCATGGGTTCGATACCCAGGGCGTGCATCTGGCTTCAGCCTCCCCATTGTACCCCCAAAACAAAAAAATCCAGTTTTTACCTTTATCGTTTCTTTGAATCCGTACAAATTTCTAACTCTTTTTCTGTCTTTTTCGTAAGAAACGTTGGTGTAAGAGCTATTTTTATAAACTACCTCTTTCATATAAGAAGGTTTCGAGGTATCCAAGACTTTCATGACACTTTCTCGCGAAGGAAATTTATGAAGAAATTTTCGAAAACGAGACTGGTGACTACGTTCAAAAGATAAAATTTTGATAGCCATCTAGGAGAAATCAAGTGAGAATTCCTATTAAGAATGCCAGAAATAGGAGCACTAACCATAAAGAACTCCTCTTTTTATGGCATCTGCATTGGCATCACCAAGCGCAGGCTCACTCAGGTACTTGTCTGCCAACTGCACCCTCTTCACATTCTCCTGCTCCTGCACCAGCATGAAACCATACTCCAAGAGCTTCTCCACCGTCATGGCTGGCTTCTCGAACGTCGGTGGCCCCTCTTTTGAGTTCACAAGCTTCTTCCCGATGCTCTCGACTCCGATCCCTGAGATCCACTTCATCGTCATTGACTCGCGCTCTGAGGGCTCCAAAGAAGTCTGCAAGTAGCATTTCGAATTGTCACCATAATGAAATGATTCACATACCAATTCATTTGATTCTAGTGAATATATATAGTCGTGCCACAATGCACGTACTCTGTAGAACTGACAAGAAAAGAAGCCATTTACATATGAATTTAGATAAGATACTATTGAAAGCTTCTGATATTGCAGTCAGTTTGGAATCTTTGATTGCTATATTGTACATAATGTTGCATGTATCATGGAGGGACTGAACAATTAAGATAGGACGCTAATGACAGTTTCTCATGGACTTATGCTTCAGATATGAGTGTCATATGTTGAGGTACATGTGTGGCAACAGAAAGGGAAGATTAGATCCATAACCAAGCAGGCACCAGTAGAAAATAAAATAAGAAAGTCCACTTAAGGTGGTTTAGATATTGCTATCTGGAGCTTTAAGTCAGAAAGTGCGAAAAGTTAGATAGTGAACACATGAAAAGAAGTGAGAAAAAACTCAAAAGCATTGGAAGGAAATGATAATATCTCTCCTACTTTTCAGAGTTAAAATGCTAATATCTCACAACATTGAAGACTATGGCCACCAAGTAGGCGCCCAGTAGAATTTCTCCATACGACCATCACGGATGAGTGGTGCATATAGAGTGGAGAAGTCATTTCCAGTGACGATGATGGGGACACGAGGGTTTTCTTCCTTATTGTACATGCCAGGAAGCTGCACGTTTGTGGGGTTGTCAGCAATGTTCATGAGGGTTGACGACATTTACCATCTGGTTGTTGACTGTGTATTGGGTGGTTCCACCAAGCCTACCAGCTCCTGCATCAAGATCATTGATGAAGAGGCAGCACATCTTCCCCTTCCTGATAATATCGGCTGCCTCGCGATACCGTTGCCTGATCAGTTTTGCAGGCTCACCGGCATCTCCACTTTCTAATTCTCCAGCACTCATCAGATTTCCCCTGGCCTTTGCCTCACCAAATGCCAAGAATGAGAGGGACCTGATAAGTTCCAAATGAACATAAAACCATTGTGTCATTTGGTTATAAGACATGTCATCAGACCCCCTCCATGAAAGCCGGTGCAATGTGATAGTCACCCATTGTGTTATCAAAACCATGCCTGAATCATATCCAAAAGAAACCAAACATTAATAATCAAAATTTTATCTTAAGCATAAGAGTTCTACAAACCCAAGGCACTGAAGTTTTCGAATATTACTTATTATAAAGAAAAATAAATACCCTGATGTGAATTGGAAGAGATAGGTCCTTGGTTCTTACTGGCGAAGTCCCTGACTGACGTATTCGTAAGAAATGAGCATGGTGAGTCCCAGCGCCCATTGGAGTCTGGAACAATGAATCGACCATGCCGTTTCCTCTATTGATATCTTGTTGGTCATCTGAAATATCAGTTACAAGCCCCCTCCATCTATCCTTCTCGATCTGTTTAGTCCCATCTTCATCCTTTGCTGCCACCACCTTAAAACCTGCTGCTACCCAAGAATGAAGAGCTTGAAATAGATCCCGAACCAGGCCTGTTTAGCTGCATCATATAACACAGTTGCAATCGCGTAAGCCCTCACCCTTAAAGAAAGCGACAAGCATACTTAAACCTTAACACTTAACTATTTCCACAAGAACCTACACATTAATTCCACAAGAATGAAGAGACCGGTTCACTTAATCTTTGATGAACCTTTAATTTTGCAAATATCCATCTAGAAACATAAAACTGTCAAAGACAGAAGGTGGAGACTAGTGGTTCTTCTCTACTTTTTAAGACACAAACATCTCATGCCTACTAAATTTCCGAAGTACCAATATAATGATATGTGTATCATTCAGAGAAGGTTGTCAAAGTACCGGCGGCAATTGCAGACCTGACTCAAACACGACTCGTAAAAGTCGGTAAGCCATCGGGTTTAGACACCTGAGTTCTGTCTGGGTCAGCTCGAATCAAGCCGACTAAAGTCAGGTCTGAGTCGACGCCAACCCCTCCCAAATACATGCACATATTTATAAAATAATGTAGATCCAAGTATTATCATAAACCGTTCGCCCCCACTCTAAAGTTTCACAAGCACAACCTCAAAAACTTTCCGCACTGTACAGTTGTATATCATGTGATCGCAGTCGGGTTGGGTCTTGTAGACGAGAACCTGTTCAGGCCAGGCTCACGTCTGGAGAAAAAGGCAATGATAAAGAGGCGGGTTGGGTCTAGGTCGGCCACATTTTACCTGAACACAGACCGACCCGGTTTGCCACCGCTACCACAAATTTGTTTTTATCATACAATATTTTGATAACAGGAGGAAAGTATCCACTAATGTGGCTAAATTTGACGACGAAAAGAAGCATCAGCACAACAGAATCTAACAATTGTGGCGTTTACTCGATATAAAACATTTGTGGTAAAGGCACCAAAAGATACACAACAACCAGTGGCTTTGTTTCACCCATCAATCGTTATGGGACAATTTCTATTATTGTGGAAGTAAATATCGGCGTATGGTGCGGATGTAGCTACGTTCATGGATGCATTTGAAGTGGTCCTTTTTCGGTAGGAACTGTATTTTGAATCAACTAACTTCATCCTAAATGCATGATTTTGTCAACGAACAAATCTTGATATATATATGTGTGTGTGTGTGAGAGAGAGAGAGAGAGAGACATTTAATTCAAAGTGGAGGGTTGTAGACGTGAAATTTTCACTCCAAGCCTATGTAGGGACTTGAAATAAAACTTTCAACTCTACTTAGTGCGCGAACGTGCTAGCTAGTTTTCTAAAAACTAGCAAAAGTTAAATCTAACTGGCGATTGTGGCTAAACGAACTCTTTTCGCTTTGGACCTTCTTGAATCGATGCTCAAGGGCCAGTCTAAGTGCTTAAGGATTCCAACTAGATAGGTGATATTTTCAAATTCACGTGAAAACAAAGGTGTTTGAGAATGAAAAATAAGTGCACTTGATTTAAGTTCAAAATGTTCAGGTTCTGAAAAACAGAAAACTCTGTTTTCAGAACTTGATTTCCGAACATTTTTAAATGCCTTGCAGACCTCAAAAAATCATCACAATTTTACAGGACTAAGCTTGAGATGTGGAGAGTCCGGGACAACTTTCAGATTTTGATTCGTAGTTATGGTGTTGCAGAATTAATTCCAGAAAATACCTCAGCTCAAGCACCCGAAACTGTTCTGTCACAAAAATACAGAGACTTAAAGATGAGCTTTTATCTTAGTGCTCAGAGTTTCAAATTTAATGAATTTGGTCTTGCTGAAATGAATCAGAAATCATTGATTTTTGACACCTACAGACAGAGTTATAGGATGAATACCCAGACTCTGTTGTAGGAATCCTGAATGGATAGACAATTTACAAATTTTTTTCTGATTTTGCATAATTTTAATTACGAGGTTGCACAACCCTAAAATTCTTGCAAATTTTATTAGGAGTGGGTCTGTGTGTGTAGAAGTAGTGTGCAAAATTTCAAAATAATTGGAGTAGAGATTCGTAAAGTAAAAATCAAACAATCAACATATGCAGAGATGCTAAAAACTAGATTTTAGGTTTTTAGAACATACGTGATGCAAAAGTTACACGAATTAAAATGCAACAACACAACATCACAAATTAAATTGCTGAAGAAAAATGAATTGAAATATATGTAATATCTTATATATAGAGGGGATTAGAATATATAGAGTGTTTATAGAATATAGAGAGGTAGAATCAAGAACTCAAACACATAGAGTACGTGATCAAAAGAAAGGAAAATTTCACCAACATCTACTTCTATTACATTATTGGGGGAAACAAGGCTCCATTAATACAACCCCTTTTGAATTGAATATGAAGAAGAGATATGAATGAAACAAGTTAGAGCAGTACTTACCCGAATTTCCAAACAAAATCAGCCTCCAAAGTGGTGGCTGGCCCTTACTTGCTCCCTTTTTCCCCTTGATTGATCACTCAAACTCTCACTAAGCCTTGGCCTAAATCCTACACTCCCTTCCCTCTCTAAGCTCTTCCTTAGCAGCTCTCAAACTCTCACAAAACCCCCAAAGTGCAGCACTCTTGATAGTCTCGAAGATAATTCTCCTTAGATGAGATTCACGCCCCACCCTTGGCCTCAATTTATAGGCCAAGGGTGGGTCTTCTAGGCCCTTCCTTGGGGTGAGTGATCCAAGATCCAACCATGTGCCTCATGGTCAAAGGTGGACCAGCCATGTGGATTGGGTCTTAGTTCCATCCATGTGCCTTTGTCTTAGCCCTTTGGACTTGAATGCACTTGGCTAGACTTTTCTAGGCCTTGACCAACTTCCTTTGTGGCTCATCTTCTAGCTCCTTACTTCATTTGATAATATTTGATTCATTTCATAAACTGGATACGGTTTGGTAAGACCTTGAAATCGGCCTAAGATGTAGTCTTCTCGCTTGTTAGATTCGGCCAACCTTTGTTAATATGCCGCCCTTGGTTCAAACAAGCTGCTGACTTATGGTGGGCAACTCGAGCTTTCTTGTGATGATGCTGGCCCAAAACTTTTGATGAAGATGTGCCTTAGACATAGTCTACTTCCGTGCTTCTCGGCTTTTTCCTCGTGAGCTCGATCCTGGCTTGAAGTAGGCCTCACCTGTTCGCCCGATTCGTTCATATCCTCTGGGCCTTATACCTTTAAAGCTTTAATTTAAAAGCTTTAATTTGAAACCTTTTAGAAGATTTAAAAATTGATTTCAAATTGATTTAAAGTGTTTACAAGGGTTATGCATGGCATTCATCTGAATTCATGCACAAGAATTTGTCTAACATCATTGACTAAAAAGAAATCAAAGAGACGATATCTATGACGCATCCTAAGGAACTGCGCCTAAACCTTTCCAGTACAACAAAATCGGGCTCCTTACATGGTGAATGCCATCTGACCAAACCATGGAAGCCGAACTCATCCCTTTAAATGCGCTGAGAACGTGGATTTTCACGTCAAAGGACTTCTTTTCATAAGGAGAGTTGCATGAGAGGAACTTAGGCATCACTGTGATCTTCACTTTCGGACTTGGATTTATCACCGTGATCCTGAATGTGGACTTTGCTGAACCCACATTAGTGACAGTTCTGTCTGTGGAAATTGGCCACTAAAGTGCGTCCTCCAATGCAAATGATAGTGCAATCGAAGGATAATTCAAACCCCAAAGGTTGAAACTTCGCTTCGCTGCTTCAGACATGTGGTGTTGCCTCCTGTTATCAGTCTCAGCTTATTGCCGTAGCCTTTATTGAAAAGCATCGTTATGAAGTCACCTTGGTTAGCATCATAGACCAGACCCGACTGCAGTGCCCTTACAGGGTTCACATGTCCGGAACCGTATGCAAACTCACAGTCCGGACTGCTTGTGGAATTGAGGGGATAGCTTCATGGAGGATCGACATGGAGGGGTGGGAGCAGTCGCCTCCTGAAAATTTGAAATTTCGCTCTAAAATCTACTTTTAGTAAATATATATAGTTGAGATTCATGCTTCACCTCCACGATGAAATATATGCGAGATAGGGAAAAAATCTAAATTTGAAATGTCACCTGTTGAGGTCAGGTCTCTCTACACATATGTGCTTTCCGATCCCAGTGTTACATCATAAGTCATATGCGAGATAGGGAAAAAAAGAGAGGGAAGAAGGACAAGGTTACTCGCATAGGGTTTTCTCGGGAAGAAAGTAACGTGTAAAAATCACTTGTCATTTTTTATATTTTATTATATATATACTTGTTTTTTTGTTCAGAATTTTCCTCTCCTGACTTTCCGTAAAAAGCCATTTCATGTTCATCCCGGAAATGCCTAAGACTTTTTTAAAAATAAAAATGGTTTTCGAATAAAGTTTATACAACAACAACAAAGTTTTTTTGAAAAACCAACTCATGAAATCCGAAAAGAGAGCCCTTCTTCTCACGTAGCAAACAAATAAAGAGATCTTATATGAGAATTGAGCATATAATTTTAATCAATATTGGAGTTGTCGTGCTGTATGTGATTGAAACGAAGATGATATGCATCTCACCGAAAGTATGAACACACCTCAAACGATCGGCGTCACATACCTGTTGTCATGAGAACAGACTTTATGGCAGCGGGAGACCAATTTGGATGGAAGGATTTAATATAAGCAGCTGCACCGGAGACGTGTGGGCAAGCCATCGAGGTCCCGCTCATGATATATCGAACCGATCTTTTATCGCGCATGTCCCTTGTGAAGGGAGCCTTTGGTGAGTAGGCAGCCCGTATCTCCACTCCTGGTGCCACAATATCAGGCTGAATATACGATTAAAGCATGATAGAATGCGTTAGAATTTAACCACACGAGGAAACTTAATAAAAAAATAGCGTTAATCTAATCCAATATCACAAAAATAAACCTGTGCTGCTGGGGTTCAAGCCCAGGTCTCTACGGCCATAACGTAGAATTCTTACCACTAAACCTCAGTAAGATTGATACCTATGGTTGCACGATTCTCTATTCAACGTGCTTTTAATTAAGCTCCTGGTCAGCTAAAAGTAGCCAGGACTATTATTTTACCTACATATATTTGCATGTACTATAGTATCCAAACTTATAGGCCTTTGCACATTTCTTTTATGCTCCTGTTTGAGAACTGAAAGGTGACCAGGAGTGGTTCCAAGAGCACGAATCTGGTTCAATCAATCAGAATGCCCTTGAATTCTCTCTCCTGGATCCAAATCCAAGCGTATATTATCCTAATTATAATTTTCGTCAAATCAATGCTCTCTTTCCGACTAGTAAGAAGTGGTATTGTAAAAAAAAAGAACTAGCACGAAGTTACACGAAATGATTCTTCTGGTAACTCCTGTATGTTTGAACTGATTATGGGGCAGCTAGCAGACGAAGAAACAACCTGACAAGATATCTACTAATCTCTGACAGACCATATCGAATCCAAAGCCAAGTTGTCCTTGGACATGGACTGGAGCTGGATCACATTAAGATCTTAATCTAATGATTAATCATAAATAATTAATTGGAGACAGGAACTAAATATTAGTTGGTAACTGGGTAATCCAGCCAAAGCACAAACACACACGCGTGCTCTCACGCACACACTCACAGATTCATGGTCAAGACGTGCATGCTGAAGATCAATAGTGTTTAAGCATCAAATCCATTTAGATAACAACAATAGTATGTGTTGAGTTTCAATGGGGCCTACCTTATTCAGAACTTTCAAAGGCAAGCAGGAAGCATTCATTCGCTCATTTATGACCATAACCAGCAACAATTTGAACGGAAAGAAACAAATTACATGTGCCATGCATCCCTTCATGTGATCACTGTTTAAAAGGAAACTTGGTGCGTCAAAGGAACAGAGATGCATGTAATTTAATAGGAAAAGCTTGTATGTATCGCACCAAATGCTAATTTCCAAAGCACTATTCTTGACGTGTACTAAGAACGTAGGGTATCTGAGATGTTGATCAACAATGCAATGCATTAGCATAAATCCAATTTGGAAGTATCGATGTGCCTCCTTCGAAAAAAGTCAAAAGGAACTATAGATTTTCAGATAATTTCGTTGTCTTTTCTTTATGGCTATCTAAGCTCCAACAAACAATTTCAGCACTCTTTTCTCTAAATCTCAATTTGTTATTCGATCAGTTCCTTCTTCTTAGAAATTCATGGCAAGGTTAATCTGCACCTACAGGCAGTGTAAAGAAAACGCTGAAGTTCAGATCGTCAATTGCTTTAAAATCAAAGTTGGTCGGAGTTTTCTGAACTTGGACCAAGCAATTGACGATCTGGGTCCAACCCATCCAACCCTTCCCCAAGATGAAATCTCTGGGTCTATCTCAGAGTAAGACCTTTAAGTTGAAGGAGGTCACGGGTTCAATACTTGGGTTCGCAGCAACCATCCAGGCGTGACCTCCTCCAACTTAAAGGTCTTACACTGAGATAGACCCAGAGATTTCATCTTGGGGAGGGGTTGGACCCAGATCGACAATTGCTTGGTCCAAGTTTAGAAAACTCCGACCAACTTTGATTTTAAAGCATCTTCTGTAAAATGGAATTGAACTTGGAAGCACTTCTTTCTCTTGTAGTTATACACTGCTTAAACGTACATGTTAGATACCTCTGTGTGTGTGCAAGCATGTCTTTACTCAGTTTCATGCATGCTTTGAGCATAGGAACTTGAAGGACGTGTCATAGATATGTATTAACTGTTTACAGATACACGGAGTCCAAAACTGATTGTGCTGATATCGTATTTTGAATCCATTAAAGCCATATTTGACCTGATTTGGAACCGTTTAAATCCCTTATTTCAGTAATAATGGTCTCCTTTTCCTACTTTGATAGTAAAAGTTCTAAAGTTTAGTGGTTAATCTGGTGGATCTATGGTTAGGCTCCCAAGCAAGTGACGTAATATATACTCATGTTTGATGTCAAATCTTGTCGATCATTTTGATGTAATATTTCACTTCCTACAAAAGTAGAAAGATAAATTGGTAGTGGTAAAAGCAAGCATCCACTTTCAAATTTAGGTCCCTTGGATCATGACGTGAAACTTGAATGTCTTTGGATAAACTTTCAAGAATTCACTTAAAAGTCTTGATGCTAAGAATTGTCAAGAGTCCACTCTCTTTTGACGCTCGTGGTGCCGTATCGAAGACCTTCTTCAACTTGTGGGGATACGATTTTCTGCCCAACGGGGTGGGAATCCTATGATAGTAATTGAAAGACTTTAGAATTCAATTTAACTGTTAAATTTAAATCCATACATTAAGATTTAAGCTAAAAAGAATTTGAACTGTCTTTCCCTTGAACTCTCTCCAATCCAAACACAGTATTGGTTTTACTATAGCCTGGTTTCTGAACTGCCATTAAGAAAAGTTCTCTTATGACGTAGTGAGTTGTCATGTAGAGGAAGGTGAGATTCTATATGATGGCCTTCGCCTATGCACACGGTTTCCTAACTTGTGGACTTCACGCATGCATGATTTTGTTGAATTTAGATCCACAGTTAATGGGTTTGACTGCTTCCTGCTGAAATGCTGCCTTTCTTGTTGAGACGTCATCACTTGTCTGGATATTTGGAGCTCAAACATGTTTATGGTATGAAGCATATATCTACTATACACTCCTTTGTCTATGTCCACTTGAGTTGGTTAGTCATGTTTGTTTGTCGAGGCAAGTTACTGAAATTTTCAGAATAGGTAAAAACTGAAAGTAATCAGTGACCCACAAATTTTTTTTCCCTTGAACCACCAGTATCCGGAAACCCACAAGGACCCCTCCCAATCTGGTTCAAGATGGGTTGGTCCAGTTTGGGAGTAAAGCTCTCCAAGCACTAGTTTTTTCTATTTGCAAGATTTGAAATCAAGACCTTGCTTTAAGGCTGGGAAGCATTGCTGAACCAGATTTGAACGAACCATTTTTTATTTTTTTAGCCGTTTCTTACTTATGATAAGGTGGGATTGGCAGACCCTTTTAGAGAAGGGAACTTTCGAATATTAAACTCATTGCCTTGAAGTTAAAGGCAGGTTTTTTAAGTTAACCATCAAGTGGAAAGTGTCGTGTCTACTTGTACTACATATAGCTCGGATTCTGTTACGAAGCATATGACAATGTTTAAGTTCAAGCTTTCCGAAAGATGAGTTCAATATCGATTTTGATCCGATGTGGAAAATGATGTTACAATGGATACTTCCATGGCCTAGTCAGTTAACTGTGACAGGCACTATCCTCTTGCAGAAGCATGTGCTCAGCACAGTCCTCAGGGTCCAGTGATCCTATCTTAGGGTTTTATGCTACGAGAGAGAGAGAGAGAGAGTATGGGGATTAAGAATAGCTTTAGCTAAGCGATGAGTTGGTCTTCATGTAAGCTTGTGCAACCCTTCTACAAGGCACGGTGTGTGTCATGATTCAGATATCTTCAACCAGAAAAAGCAGAACAATCATGTATGAATACATCAATAGAAGTTAAGAAAAGGAGAAAACCATATCGATTGCCTTTAGAAAAGAACGGCCTATCCCTTGAGTCTTTTTTTGTTCGTCTTCCTATTTTAAACTCAACGAGACCCTCATAGCGAGTCAAGAAAACATTAGCTCTTCTTCTCTTTGGTTGTGAAAATTTTGCAAAATGAATATGAATTGTTGCACCAGTCATTGAATTTGGTCATCAACCAGGCTCTCTAGTCGTTATCATTGCTCTTTGGTGTAACCACCACTCATATTGTGACTCGGCTTGGGTAGGAAGAGTGAGCCCAGTATTAGAGTTAAAGTTATAAAGCTGTCTCTGAAACTCTCCTCGATCCATTTAACTACTAATCTTAGTGATCTCAAGTCTCACAACCCGGGATCGTAGAACGCATGCATCTTATTAGTGTCATATGTTGGTGCAATGACCCCCAACCCGGATCACATATCGCCTGATCCAGGGTCACGACCCCATATATGGATCAAGGTGAGCAGCATATGCATGGGGCTTGCATCTCAAAGTGAAAACAAGGAGCAAATTTATCTTAACGACTCTTGAGGGTGTGAAAGTTTGACACTCCTAAGGTGCATCTCCTTTTATTAATGACGCTCATTTGAAAAATGTATTGGACCAACATGTAGGATACACAATTTGCCAATCACCTTCTGCCACATGACCAAACTTTGTGGTGCGTGATAATAAATGGGTAAAATCACAGCCAGGTGTATGCAATTAAATCAAAACTAAATAATATCAATTAAAGTAGAAGAGTCTCAACATCTAAAATGACATCAACTTTAGCGACAAGTCTCGATCTAAGTATGTAAATAAAATTCTAATATGAATCCTACAATCCCTCTCTTGGAAAGCATGCACAAAATATATTCTAAAGTAGTTAAAATCACAAGCAATCAATATTTCATTATAGAAGTAGGCATTTATAAATCAATTAAAAGACATACACCTTAAGAACAACATAAAACTACCCCCATATTGAAACCAACTGCCCCTAGCATGAAACCATGAAAAAGTGAAAATCCGAACACCTTAATGGCCCAAAATCCAATACCTTACTCACATATCTAAGCTTTGCTCCACAATTTGACTTGGATTTATCCTCTGAACAAAGATAAAAACAGGAAAATCACTAAATTTCATTTAACAAGGAAACCAGCAGTTCAAATGTTGCGTGAAATGGAGTTCAAACAGTCTTGAAATCATCAAAGTACCTACATGGATCCTATTAATTAAATTCATCCTCATATGTACAGATTAGGGTTTTCTATATTCATCTAAACTCCATATTGCAGTAGGACAATGTTTCCTCTTTTCTTTCTTGCACATGTGGATCTTGGATCTGAATCTTAATTTTGTGTCTAAATCTGATCCGGGATATTTCAAAGCATGTCATCTAGAGTGGCTCGAATGAACAATATAACTCCTGATCTTGGTGCGGTTTGCTTCGTGTCACAACAAAAAAACTAGAAATCCCCAAGCCTATGTACTTTAAGGTTGTTGAGTTCGAGTCTTGCGCCAAATTACACAAGCATTCTTCTTCTAACTAACCAAAGCCCTGGCCTTCATACGTAAACCTAGGAATTGGAATAAAATTGTTTAATCTCCAATTAGTAGGCTAAACACATCTTCAACTTAAGCCACAACTTAATTTAGTTAATTTGTTTTTCAAATAAAATCAGTGTTAAACATTACGTTGATTTTTTTTCAAACAAAAGGAATAAAACCTCGAGGAATCAGATCACAACTAAAACACTGAGAATTGAAAATGAGCTTCATATGTACAATTAACATCATAAATGTGGAAATTAAAGCAAGTCTTTAACTCGAGAATCCAGAGATGGCTCTAAGTCAAAGATGACTGGAAGTCAAAAACGACATGGCACGGTCAGAGATTTAGCATGTAATCCATAACTGGAGGCCCCATCATGGCTTAATCTAGATATGCTTAGATTGCTGGTTCGAGGGATAGAGCCAAGGGGTGGCAGCCAGTTAACCCTGGCCCCTCAAAAGCTCAGACTGTACATTGGGGCACTCTGGCTTTCCAGTTGTAGATCAAACTCTGCAAATCAAGCCAATTCTAATTTTCATTTTGTTGCTTTAATTTCAGTTGCCGTTCCAACTCTAGAACATAAAGTGCCACTCCAATGGCTTGATGGCTTCCAGCATGGAGTAAATCAGCAGATTTAGAGGCTCACTGTTAATTTGTGGGCAATGAAGGTGGATTTAGGAGATTGCGGAATCAGTTCACGTGATTTATTTGGCAACCATGCTGTGCCCTCTAAATGGGTATAGCTGGTTCCATGCTCAAGTGGAACCCTAAGAACCAGCTCGGTTTCCAAGAGCTCGAAAGCTAGGCTTGCACAGCTTCACCTTGCCGAATATGGTCAAGAGTGAGGATCTATTCACCGGCTAGGTGAGGCGGCCGTCTTACCTTAAACCAAGAAAAATAAAATCTATACAAGTACTCCTAATTTTTCAAAAATTTATAAAATCTGAACTTTTCCTAACCCAAGAGAATTTTCCAGGTGCGCCACTGTGGTCAAAGTGATCAGGTTCAAGATGGAATCATCTTATTTTCCAAGTCGTGTCCCAGTTTCAGTACTATCCTTGCTGTAAAAGATGCCTAAGAACAGTGCCCTCCTGTAGTTTCCCTTTGTCGTGTCCATTTGACAGAAATCAGGTCCTTCCAGCGCCTTCCAGCACATTACTGCAGTATTCCTCATAAATGTAAATACGGTGTCGGAGCCTGTACCCTTCATGTACAGATATATACATATTTTATGTACGTATGATATATATATATATATACATGCTATTTCTTCTAAAGAACAAATTATTTAAAAACAAAGAAAGAGGAAGACAATGAATATCATAAGATACAGTGTAGAATCAATGACACATAGGACACACTATGATAATATCCTATTATTTTTAATATTTGATGATATGATGTGATACATTTATCGTGATGATAAATGGATGAATGATGAAAAGATGTACAGTAGCAATACTGGTGCACAAAAAAGAGCAATAGCTCACCTATGGTTAGGGAGTCAGACTCACAGGTTGGATGTCATGAGCTCAATACCCTGGAGAAGCTGGTATCTCATGTCGTATCGTACAATGCGATACTTACACTATTGTTGTGTATTGAATTCATGAGATTCATTTTAATGCACTCTTGATATGCCACTTTGGTCTTTCAGGGGTACTATATTCATTGTGGTTATAACTAATAAAAACAAGATGGCCACAGTGTAAAGTAAAACGCAAAGAAGACTCATCTATGTGGAGCTTTCGTAGATGATGCATGGCCTTTTCGGCCCGTTCTCGGTAGATCGCTCCCTACCATTCAATGATATCCTTCACTGATTGGAACCAAACAAGAGGAAACCAACAAACCATGCAATGAAGGGGACGCCAGTTGTGGAAAAGCAATATCCATCCATTGGCGTGCCGTTCCTCCAATCCCTGGTTGAGCTGTTTGTCCTTTGCAACGACAGATTACCTGACACGATGCGTTCCTGTTCTTATAATTTTGACTGCCAATTCACTCAAATTTGCATCTATAAAACCTTCTGAGTCCCTCAGAAATCGTCGTATCCTGCATCTGACTTCGCCAAGAAGATAATCCTTGTGATTGGAGCTCCATTTCCGTAAGAACTCTTAGCCTCTTGATGCTTTGTATGGTATACGTTCATGGATGGAAATATAACTCACCCTTTTTATGAGAGATTATGTAACTTGATATTTTTTTCTTCACTTGGTATGCATTTTCTTTTGATGGTTGCGGATGTTTATTAGGTTAAAGACAAGATCGACAGAGATTGGCGTCTCCGTTTCTATTTTATTCTAATTAAGATAGTTGCATGCTTCCAGCTTGACCGTGGTAATCAAATGAAATATGAATCTGAATAGTACATTTTCCATTAGAATCATGAGCTTTGAAGGCCAACACTTCAGTCAGGCTGTTCAACTATTTGAAATTAGTGCATTTCGTATCCAGCAAAAATAAGACAACGGATATTATACTGAGCGGCCCAGATGTCAGGTTCAATTAAATGCGGGCTATTCTCTGAAGGATTCCGGGAAGCTAATGTAGAAATATCTGTCTGCGTTTAGTTAGCAGGAAACCATCCAAGTGCTGAGCTAAATTCAATATGATAATGAACATCTAGGTGCTTTCAGATTTATGCGTTCTTTAATTAGGCACAATCAGCGCGAGAGATTTATCGCTTGTGGTTTTAGAAAAGCACGAACAATCATGCGAAAGGTTGTGATTATATACGTCATACGTATTTCAGATCTCACTTAACATAGGAGAAAGGTGCATGGTTCACCCGCCATGATATAGTTTTAGCAGCTGGTGCAATCTTCAAAATTCATGGTTCTCAGCAATATCAGATTTTTCAAACTTGAAAGAACCTTCTAGTTGAAGGTCAAGAATTCGATACCTGAAGTTTGCACTAGAGCCTTGACAAAGGCCCGGCCACCCTTTTGAGGTTAGAAGAGCGAAAGTCCCGGTGTTAGGGTTAGAAGTTGTCTCAAACTATCGCCCATTGGTTGAGACATCCTCCTAACCCAAATAGGAAAACAAATTAAAGTACGTAAGCTATCGATAGGTGAATGTTATTTTCTTTGAATATATATTTGCTATATCTGAGAGATTTATTTTTGCCTCAATTCTTTCTGTAGATTTTGATTTATCTTTCTCTTGTAAGAACTGCTTTCTTGTATACATAAAAAACTATATATGTTCACCATGTACCATGATGACTCTTGACAATGAGTTATCAGACCAACAAGAAGCAGCCATAGCATGCGATCTAAAACTAATGTAGTACAAGCGTACCGATGGACTCTCTCAAGTCGTATTCCGCTCATTTCTAACTTTGTCCTGCCACACAGGCTGTTCTGCTAATTGCCATCACAAAAACTGCCACGGCAAGCACAAGGAGCCACTGCTTCCCTGGTTAGGACTCGACTGCAAAGAGCCTTTTGATCAAATTGGTGCATGTGCACCTCCCACCGGTCAGTTGATCGAGGCCACTAGTAAGATACAAGCATGTAGGTTCTAATAGTCGGATCAAGAAGGTTATTTAGATTGATTATAATCTATAACACATATAATATATAAATTATGCAACTAAATATATAAGTTTATATTTCATATGCATGGAATACACAGCGCTCACACAAATACATATGCCAATTCTGCAGACGCAGATGTCATGGATTCGGATGATAATGGCACTGGGGCCGTGGCGCGTCTAACGCATTTCGTCCATTTTAGTGGGTTGTGGGTGCCATCGATCATCACGATTAATGGCAGACAAAGGTTCTGTGGACTATTTTCTGACTAGGGCCCTCTGGACCTGATCCACTGTCAGTTTTGATGGTCGTAACATGCGAAATATAAACAATATATATTTAAGAGAAAGATGCAATCGATCTTCTGTAATACAGAAACCTGTATCTAAAGCCACCCAAAGAAGTAATTGATCGATGTCCAAAAAGATGAAAAACAAGCTCAAGCGAAACCAGAGAGGAACTATTTAAGTGCTAGACCAGAAAGACAGATGAAGTGCCTTAAAAGCAGAGAAACTTACTATTAACGTTTCTTCTTTGAAACAGACTTAGTATTATTGAAGTTCAACTCTATGGAGATCTTCCATTGCATATCCTTGTCCAATTACCTTTTCTTTCTTTTTTTTCCGTTTTCATCTTCAGAACAGCGCACCTAGTGTCACACTTAATTCGCTGCACCACTAATCGAAGCAAGTTTCTTCTACTTCTGTCTGATTCGAAGCAAATTTTTTTGCCGTAAAGCGGAAGCGGAAGAGATGATGCCCAACATGTGCGTCCGATTCGGGAGCATGCGCCCCTACAGGTTTGCTCAATTACCTCAACGCTTATGACAAATGGCGACCGTTAGGGTTGGACTGATCCCGTTCTCTTCCACTTGCAGGCAGAAAAAGGAGCTGGAGAAGGACTGCATGGAGCTGACGGTGATGAAGCCATACATGTACGCCATTCCGTCCAACCGCCATCAGCCGTTCGCCTTGAAGTCATACATGAGGTCAACCTGCTCCGCTTCATTTTCTCTTTTCACATAAATATATAGAAACCTCTTATCTTATAAAAAGAGAACAGCACAGATCGAAATCGCTAACTCGATCGGCTGGGCGGTCGACTCATAAGTTGAAGGTTACGAGTTCGATATGCATGTGTCTTGACCCTCCTCCTCCAGGCCACAAAAAAGGAAGGGACGATCTCTCCATTTTAGCACACAAGGAGTCAGGGGGGTCGAATGAGAAGAACATTCGATCAAGAAAGATTTGTATTTTATCTTTACAAAAGACTAGATAAGTTCTAGAAAAAGTTAAAGAAATTAAAAATATAAGTTTTAAATTATAGTATTGAAAGAGAAAAGGTTTAATATTATTGTAAATAAGGATTTAGAGGATAGTATAATTTAAAGAAAAGACTAAATTCAAATATTATATTTTTCTACATAATAAAAAAAACAACATATGAGTTGGATTTTGACTATAAAATCAGCATCTTTACTAATTCAAGAATATTCAAGATATTTTAAGCCAAATGACTTACAAATTATGTAAAAGAAAAAAAAGATCTCATGGTAAGGTTTGCCTGATTCCCATTGATGTAGAGAGATTAATAAACCAAGCCTGATCAAACCAAAACACTAAGTGGATCAGAAATATGGATTCTTAATCATCATCATGCATGATCTTATGTCATATTAGTGTTCAAACTCAAGAAACATTTTATCTTTTTTGTTAACATTATCTAAGTCATTTTATCTAGTAGATGGTGGAGCTAAGTTTTCATTTTTATGGAATGTTAATGAAGACCAAGTTCATCAATAATGTCCGTCATGTTCTGAAGAATTAGATAGTGAACGCTTAAAAAAAAAAGACGAATGAAAACCTTAACAATAATATTCATAATTAAAAGAAGACAATGACAACACAAAAGGGTTGTACTTAGCCGAGGCCATTTTCCATTTGACAAGTTGAGGAAGTGCCAGTCCCATTTTTCATTTAGCGCTTTTACCAGCTAGGGGTTGTACTTAGCCGAGGCCGGATTATGTAGACCTTCTGTACCCAGAGAGACTGAATTGTGCTTGTGAAAGAACAAAATCAATCTCACTAGCTAGTCCCCCTTTAGGACCTTCAGCTTAGTGTGACGTATACAATAAGACACACAAAAGTAGACAGGGGCCCTTCCATTTCTAATTCATACATCTTTTCTTTTCTCTTCTCTGCAAAAACACACACCCTTCCTTGAGAGTCAAACTCGTCATCACAGCATAGCATGGGATCCAGATATTGATATAACACGTCGATTGCTGATTCATGGATCATTTTTATGACAACAATGAGAAATATTTGTCAAGTAAGCAACACTATTTTTTCGTTAAATGAATAAGAATGGACAATTTTTTCTAGCAATGAATACATTATCTATTATGCTAATTTATTTTTTTGAGTTTTTAGTATAATAAAGTTATCTTTTGTTATTTGTTTTAAATAATATTTTTTTTAAAGTAAAGAAAACGCATGAACATTCATTCTTAAAAACCATAATAAAATCACTCTCTGTACATGTGATAGAGTTGCATACATATATAATGTTCCGATTTTCTCGCAATTCCAATCTAATCAAGCCGAGTAGCACCGGCCTTCGGACTGGATCCGGTCCCTACTATCGTATCCAAAAGCTTAGTATCAAGCTATTAATGAACCTTTTCGGTCTGCTTCGTGCACCATAAAATTACTAATTCCAATCACAAAACAACAAAAGATCTAAATTAATTATCACGGTTGGAAATACGAAATAAATGAAGTCTCCTGAACTGACGAAGCTCTCTAACAGAAGTGAGGAGGAGATCAAGCAGAAGAAGAAGAAGCCGGGGATGGCGAGCCGAGTTTCGTCCAATTTCTCCGATCTGCTGCACAAGGTCGCCGGTTCGTGCCTCGTGCACACAATCGTGCCAGCGCAGGAGGACCCGGAGGAGAAGAGTGAGTCGTATCCGGAGGAGCGCGAGTCATTATACTATGACTATGAGGACGAGGAGGAGAAGCAAGAGGAAGAAGACGATGACGATGACGAGACGGTGGATGAAGGGAAGATGATGATCACGAAGACGGATTCGAAGTTGCAGGAGATGGAGGTGCTGATGATGGAAATGTTCGAGGCGGTGTCGGCGATGAAGAGGGCGTATGTGAACCTGCAGGGCGCTCACAGCCCATGGGATCCGGAGAAGATGAGGGTGGCTGACGCGTCCGTGGTGGCGGAGTTCCGGCGGCTCGGGAAGCTTCGAGAGAGGTTTCGGCGTGGGAGTCCGGCCGCTGCCGCCGCGGCTGAAAGGGCCGCATCAGGGTACGATCCGGAAGTGGAGGAGCTGAAGAAGGAAGTGAAGGAGAAGGAGGCGCAGGTGGAGAACCTTCGGGAAAGGCTCCGGCAGGCAAGCGGGAGGAAGGGACGCACCCGCCGCTCCTCCACGCGCTTCCGTGAAGGTAGCACGATCACCCAGTTTTACTCTCTCTCTCTCTCTCTCTCTCAGTTCTGAGCAGACGGCATTCACCGGTTAGCCGGGAACCCGGACCAGGTAGTCACCGTATTCCGCCATGGTTTTCACAAACGAGTAACGAATGCAGGTCTATTTACAAAGTGAAGTGACGTAAAGACCTTTTGCTAGCCATATATTCTCGTGTAGTGCCACAAAGACCGCTAGGGGTTCGTTTCAAAAGAACCTTTTAGTTATAAAAAGGTCATGAGTTTGATGCCCGAGGACGTGCATATGTGGTAGGGTCGCCTCTCCTACAGACTCGAACCCGCTCTAGTTTTTGAGTTGGGCCTGCACTCAGTCCGTGTCCTACATATTCGAGTTCGATGGGCTTCTCTCATCCTTTGCTCTAATCTAGTTTGAGTTGGGCCCGGGCTCGTGTTCTTAGACCCGAATCCGCTTGAGGCCCTTGGTCAAGAGAGACCTATTCTTTGTTTCCGCTACGAGACGATTTCCGGTTACGCCGTGCCGCTTTAGCTCAAAAACCAGAAGGTCCTTCACTTACTTCGTATGATAAAGGGTAGTTCAGGTATTCCGCTAGGGAAGGGTTTCCCCGGACGGTGATGTCGAAATGCACGTGAATCTGAAGGGCCGACCTTCATTACGTAGGGAGCATCATATTGAAGGGTTTCCTGATTCCCATAATACCCTTGACATCTGGTCAAAGGTAAAGAAAGGGTCGCCTCTTTCATTCTTCGCTACACAGACCATCGTCCTTGACCCGCTCGTCGAGCCAGATGAGTCACGTCACGAACCGGGTTGGCCGAAGGCTTGCGGCTGGCCATATGGTAGTTTAGCAGACTGAAGCAGCAAATAGCCCTGATTTGTCTTATCCATTATCCATTGTCTTATCCTTCTTTATTCATTCTCTAACTTAGTCGCACTACTCGTGAGCAGTGGTGCACGCACCAACACCGGAGCTGTTTGAGTCCTGCATGAACCAGATGAAAGAGGCGTCCAAAGCGTTCACGCTACAGCTCCTCTCCATGATGCGCTCCGCCAACTGGGACATCACGGCCGCCGTCCGCTCCATCGAGGGTGGCGCCACGGCCATCACCGCTTTCGCGGCCACCGGCAACGGTGCGAAGCATCCTCACCCGACCCATGCAAAGCATGCCATTGAGTCGTACGTGTGCAGGAAGATCTTCAATGGGTTCGAGAATGAAGCCTTCTACCTGAGCGGCAGCCTCTCCTCTCTGACCCAGCCGGAGAAACATCGCCGCGACTGCTTCACGCAGTACCGCGATATGCAGTCCATGGATCCAGTGGAGCTTCTCGGCATCCTCCCGGACTGTCAATTCGGCAAATTCTGCGGCAAGAAGTACCTGTCGATCGTTCACCCTAAAATGGAGGAATCCTTCTTCGGCAACTTAGAACAGAGGAGGGCTGTCGTCAATGGTGCGCACCCCAGGACGCCGTTCTATGCAGAATTTTTGGCTTTAGCCAAGGTGGTGTGGTTGCTGCACAAGCTCGCCTTCTCGCTGGACCCTCCGCCATCACACTTCCAGGCCACCAAGGGTGCCGAGTTCCACCCGACCTACATGGAGAGCGTGGTCAAGTTCCAGGACGGCGTGGTTCCGTCAGGCCTCGTAGTCGGGTTCCCAGTGAGCCCCGGGTTCAAAATCGGCACCTTCGTCATCAAGACCCGAGTTTACCCTGTCATCCGGACGTGAGGAGGTGGGTTGCTCGCACCTAGCTTGCTAATTAAGCTCTTCTGGTTTCTGTCTCGTTCAGGAAGATTAGTTTCTGAAGAGTTTCAGAGTAAGCCAATCCTGTGCTATTTATTTGGTAGACTTGTAGCGAATACGTGTTGCGCGTCGTCACGATAGTAAGTAAATAATCAAGTGGCAGTGTTGCATAGATTGTTGTTTAGATCGAATTTTGCTCCATCTATAAACATAACGCTGGTAATTGTTTGGAGTTAATGGACTTTGAGGTTTGGTATGTATTTGGGTTTGTGTGGATATGGTTGTGCATGTAAATAGAGTAAGTGAATCAATTCGCTGTGTTTCTTGTGCAACTTTCTTCGAGTAGTGTTTTTGGGTCGATTTTAGCTTCAACCTGGAACCAAACCAATACATGCTGTTGAGAACCCATTTAGTCCTTAGGAGCAAATCCATTTCATATTATATTATGTCAATATTTGACGGTTGTAATGTACTACAAACAATCAATACCAAGCAACGACATATCCAAAATGTTATGACAGTGTAACCACCCACAAATCTCGTTCAACGTGAACAAACGGTCCATCCATGCCACATGACTAAATTTTATAGACCGTTAAAATTGAATGGTGACAAAACCCTATGCAATTCACAATGTAATCAATATTTATTTATTTATAATAAATAAAAGTTTAAGTGCATGTGGTAATATAACAAAAATAGTAAAACTATTTACAATACAACCAACTAAATATCATCACGCGTCATCGTAGTACAGGTGTCACCTCTATGTCTCTCTATGCCTCTTGTCTTAATCCTATAATATAATAAACCATGAGTATAAATAACTTAGCTTGTAGGATGTGATCTCTTTACAATTATAACACACTAAAAGGCATACATATTTCAAATCACATCTAAAGATAAAACTATATCACAATTTTAAATTATTATTGTCAACTAAAACATGCGTGCAAAATCAAGCACTCCTCAATAATAAAATTTAATTCCGATATAAGGACCACTACTCTGTCCAACAATGACTGCACCTTAAGAGTCCCCCAATCCCTTCTCTTCTACCAACACATGGCCTCTAATAGTCACAATAGAGGCTAATCATATCCCAAACCTTGGCGGATGGTAAAACAACGCATCAAGTCCTACCCCTCAGGTCTATAGGAAATTTTTGAAAACTACAATAGTATGATCATACCTTCATACAATTATATAAACAATCCCCAATCATATCCTCTCACGTGGGATATCTCCCAATCTCATAACATCCATAACAATCCATAATATATTTTTATTTTAGGTCTCCAAATCTAGTTTCAAAACTATTTCTTTTTAAAATATTTTCTACTCTTGCTAGTTTACCATATGGCTCAACATGTCCCCAACCTAAGCGTACTATACAACACGACACAAGCTGCCAAATTCAAGCTATATGTGAATACACATGACCAACGAAGTAGCGAATGAGTTAACATCACCATACACATTCATCCGAAAACCCATAACCTCCATGTCCCGATGACACACATGTCCTCACGGTTAGAATTACAAATTACTAATTCATGCCGACTCATGGTTCACCCACCATATTGAGACCCACAAGTTAGCATTAATGGATATTACCATGCATCCTTCAATGATATCCCATACTGTCATAAGAAAGTGAATCCATGTCCAATAATATTCACCTGCACTTAGGCACACTTGTACAATGCATCAATGCAAATAAGAAGGCAGTTTCCAATCATATTAAATTAAATCAGTTATATTTAATCATTTCAAAGCATTAACAAATATTTCATAATCTCATATATCATCTAAAATAAATAAAACTATCTCTAGCATGCATATGGATTGATAAACACATCCACCAACATGTTGCTTGTATACGGATCCAAAGCAAACAATGTTTATCAACTAAGATCACCTTTATTTAGTCTCTAAATTATGATTAAAAATACAACATTAATATTCTATATTTAAATATGAACTCAATGATTCAAACCACATTAAAATCAAACTTCAAAAATCCCCAAATTGCCCAAAAACTCAATCCAGATTTGTTTAGGTCTACTAAGATACAATTAAGGTTCCATGTCCAATTTCTACTATTATGTTATGGATTTACCTATAACTCAACCAGATCTGAATCGTGTCACCCCAAGACACATAACAAGGATGTTATGTCTTCAATTTGGCCTAACACGACACAAAAAGAGAGAACATGATACGTCCTACCTAAGCCACCAACCATCGCCCATTTTGGGCCAAAATCCGTGGTTTCTTGTGTTTCCAGTTAATAAAAACATAGTCATAGACTAGACTCCATGGCTGTCATTTTTTTCTCAAAGAATTGTTAGAGACAGTTCACCAGATTTTATGGTTGAAAAAAATCAAAACAGAAAGAAAACCCTATTTTACCTTAAGCCCAACGAATCTTGTTGTTTTCTGTTGAGCTCGGTATGCCCTCTCAACCCCTTTCTCTTTTCCTTTCTCGAATTCATGATCTCCCTCTCCCTATTTCTCTCTCTCTCTCTCTCTCTCTCTCTCTCTCTCTCTCTCTCTCTCTCTCTCTCTCTCTCTCTCTCTCTCTCTCTCTCTCTCGTGTGCTACCCCTTCTTCCCCTTTCAGTAGCAATGTTGCAATTGTTATAACAGGTTGGCCACGAAGCTACTGTTGTGGCTCCCTAGGACCCCAGGCCAGGTCCCATGCAGGTCCAATACGGCCTAATCTGACTTGACATCACAGACAGATAACCTTACAAAGTTATAACATGTGTCAATACAAAAAATAATTCGGTCTTTAGAGTTCATGCTTGAGTAATGCTGGAAAATATAAAGCAAGAATTGGTAGATGCTTGCATACTTTGGAGAGCTAGGAGTATGAAGATGAAAAGAAAGCTAGAATAACAGGCGGGTTTTATGAGATGATTGACACCTTTTAGCGGAACTCTTCGTGATTCAAATGGAGTAGAAAATAAAAACAGATAGTAAAATTGGAGGAGCTAAAGAGAGGAGTTGAGGAGGGAAATGGGTTTTCGAAAGAACCTTCAAAGACTTTTTGGATTTTGACAGAAAAACACAATTATTTGTCATGAGAAGATTGAGGTCTAGGTTCTGAATTTTATATTTATATTATACAACAACAACAATAACTAAGCCTTTCCCATACTAGACGGGGTCGGCTACATGGATTCTTTGTTTCCACAGATCCCTATCGTATGCCATGTTAGCCGTTAACTCACAATAAGCTAGATCATTCTTTATTGTTTCTTTCCAACACTTTTGTGGTCGTCCTCTACCTCTTTTAATACTTTTCAAATTTAGTTTTTCATACCTTCTTACACGTTCTTCTTTTGATCTTCTTTCTATATGTCCAAACCATCTTAAACAATATTCTCTCATTTTATCCTCTATTGGTGCCACTCCTAATTTGTTTCTAATAACCTCATTATGTATATGGTCTTTTCTCGTATAACCACTCATCCATCTCAACATCTTCATTTCTGTCACAGACATCTTTTGTACATGTTGATGATTAATTGTCCAACACTTAGAACAATAAAATATGGTAGGCCTAATTGTTGCTCTATAATATTTACCTTTTAACTTTAATGATATCTTTTTATCACAAAGAATACATGATGCTCCTCTCCATTTTAACCAACCAACATTAATTCTATGTGTAACATCTCTATCAATTCTTTTATCACTCTCAAAAATTGACCCTAGGTATTTAAAACATTCCTTTTGGGGATGCAATGTGTGCCAATTTTAATTTTTATGTCCTCTGAAGTAACCAAATTATCAAACTTACATTCCATATATTTTGTCTTTGTTCTACTAAGTTGAAGGCCTTTGCTTTCTAATGTTTCTCTCCATAGTTATAATTTTCTGTTAACTTTTTCCTTAAACTCCTCAACTAATACAATGTCATCTGCAAATAACATACACCAAGGTACTTCATCTTGAATATGTTTTGTTAACTCATCAATCACCATTATAAATAAGCATGAACTTAAAGTTGATCCTTGATGTAACCCAATATTAACTTCAAAGAAGTCTGTCATTCCTTCATGAGTGCTCACACATGTTTTGGCATCATCGTACATGTCTCTTATAAGGTTAATGTATGTCAATGGAATACCTCTTTTTTCCAAAGTTCTCCAAAGAACCTCTCTCGGTACCCTATCATAAGCTTTTTCTAGATCAATAAATATCATGTGAAGGTCTTTCCTTTTTGCTCTAAAATGTTTCATTAGACATCTCAAAAGGTGAATCGCTTCAACAATAGATTTGCCTATCATGAATCCAAATTGGTTCTCTGTTGCACTTGATACTTGTCTTAACCTATGTTAAATAATTCTTTCCCACAATTTCATAGTATGACTCATTAATTTGATACCTCGATAATTCGCACAATTCTGAATGTCTCCCTTGTTCTTATATATGGGTATAAGTGTACTCACTCTTCATTTCTCGAGCATCTTTTGGTTTCTCCATATTCCATTAAATAGTCTTGTGAACCAAGTGATTCCTATTTCTCCTAGTATTTTTCAAACTTCTATATGAATATTGTCTCGTCCTACTAATTTACCACTCTTCATATGTTTAAGAGCCTCTTTGACTTCATTCTTTTGAATACGTCGGTAGAAATTATGGTTTATATACTTTTCTAATTTGGCTCACTCTCCTAAGCTAATACTAACATCTTTATTTTCCTTAAAAAGCTTATAAAAATAGTTTTTCCATCTATTTCTTATATCATCATTTGCCACTAGAATTTTTTCCTCCTCGCCCTTGATATATCTAACATAATTAAGATCTTTAGTTTTCTTATCTCTAACCCTAACTATCCTAAAAATATCTCTTTCACCCTCTTTTGAGTTGATTTTTTTATATAAATCCTCTCAAATTTTAGTTTTTGCTTCACTCACGGCCTTTTTCGCTTCCTTCTTGGCTTTCTTATAAGCCTCTAAAGTTTCACAAGTTTTCTTAGCATAATGTAATTTGTAACATGTCCTCTTTGTCTTGATTTTATTTTGCACTACTTCACTTCACCACCAAGCTTCTTTTTGTGGTGGTAGACCTCCCTTAGATACATCTAACACATCTTTCGCCACTTTTCTAAAATGTATAGCCATATTATTCTACATATCACAAGGTGTACCAATATAATTCCAAGCATCTCTTTGAAGGACTTTCTGTTTAAATATATCTTCTTTCTTGCTTTTGAGGTTCCACCATTTAGTCCGAACTTCTTGTGACAAGTCAATGAGTATATCAAGGTTAGAGAGGATAGGATTGGTACTGTCATAATGTTCCTTGAAGGTGACATCACTCTCTAATGTGGATTAGGGACTCTACACCATTGACACCCTTGATGCCTTCAAGCGAAACATACTTGGTCCAAAAGGAGCTCATGCGACTCAAGCATGAACGATCTATTAGGGAGTATATCAACAATTTCACCTCCTTGATATTAAACATCTTGGACATGGTAGAGGTACATCGATTCTTCTTCTTTATAAACATATTATAATGTGAGGAAGAGCAGGAACTCCAACAAATATGGGTAAAGGATTTAGCTTCAGCCCTTAGCACAATTGAATGCTTGGAAGATGATAAACCTCGTTTGGAAGATGAGTCTCATCACCCTTAGAGATCTAAGAAGCCTGCTATTTACAATGGTAGCAATGCCTTATTTAATCAAACTTAGAAAGGAGGGAATGATCACAAGATATTACAAAATAAATAGAGGAGGCTAGTCATATCAGGACAAGGGAAAGGTTGCCCTTTCATACTATTACTACAAGAGAAACCATTATTCGTGAGAATGCCTAATGGGAGTATCAACGCAATGTGCGGATGGGATGACCATCGTAGAGACCCTAAATAATGTAGGTGGGTCCAAGGAACTCATGTCATTGTGGTGCCCTCCAGATAATAAAGCCCTGCTATCGACAACCTTGGGTGCCCATGCCTCGTAAAATGAACGAATTATTCTAGGTCAAAGTGCAACTGAAAGGGACAGATGCCTAAGTAATGATTGACTTAAGAGACACGCACAATTTCATCTCTCCTACAGAAGCATAAAGATTAAGACTACATTTTCGAGACCGATGGATACATCAAGAATGCCCTAAGAAAGATCAAGCAAGGGACTGGTGAGGCAAATATAATCATCCTAAGGATCAAAGATCGGCACACAAGAGCCAACTTCTCTGTGGCATATGTGGATTACTCTATGGTATTGGGTTTAGCATTCCTTCTCAAATAAGATGCTTGTCCCAACCTTGCTGAACAACTCCTCCACTTTGAAGGTAACTCTGATTTCGAAACATCTCTTTCTCATTGTCAAACGAATCCCAATTGAAATGGTTCTCTAACATGAGATTGATATGACCTAATATGACCCTCCAAACCATTTGTGGGCAAACGATCATTGCGGCTGTCCCAACAACCATCAAGAAGGGAATCCTAAGGCCCAAAATCTATCCACGCTCACTGAAGGGTGGAGTCCGAAGTTCCCGTGATTCACTGTTGTATAACATAGTCGGCCCTCAATGCCGAGTGTAGTTGGTTGATCAGCCCAAGGTGGTGGCAAAGACAAGGATGTTGTTGAGGATGGCAATGATTTGGGTGGAGAGAATGTGGCCCTTTGACCGTAAACTGTAAATAGCATTCAAATCATTTTATAAAAACCTTCTTTGAGGGAAGTATCCTAAAAATCTGGACTAGATTGTGCTTTCAAACAAACTCTTTGCCTTCAAGTTTTCTGCGTTCGTCATGTTATGTTGTGCGAGTCTTCGAATGCCAATGACTTCGACAAGCCTTAACACTCAGGGAGGGACACTCACATTATGTGATGACGATGGTGACCAACTACAACTCTTAGAGGAAATCCGTTAAGACTGATCCAGCCTTGAGGCTGGGTGTTGATCATGTTTCTAGAACCGTCCGATCGTCTTATGAATACTGCCTGACATAAAGTACCATTTGGTACCGATGTGTTTGTGGAGACAGCTTTAATTGATGCTTATGCTGTGTGGGTGCAACAAGGAAGCGCGGCTGGCTTTTGATAATTTGTCAAAGACAAATACTGTTTCATGGAGTTCAATGATCATCGGTTATGCACAAAATGGGTACTGAAAGGAGGCTGTTTGTCTATTTCAGATGTCTCATGGATGAAACCAGATACAATTACTCATTCTTGGTTTCCTGACTTCGTGCAGCCATGCAGGGCTTGTTGACGAAGGACGGCGGTACTTTGATTCAATGGAAAAAGTTCATGCAGTGATTCAAGATGGAAGACATTGCATCTTTTATCGATCTTGCTCGTGCTGGTCATGTCCATGAAGAAAAAGATGTCATAGATAGGATGCCACTTGAGCCTGATCATACCATGTGGGAAGCACTGCTTACCGCTTGTCGAGTGTACGACATTGAATTGGGAAAACTTGCAGCATCCAAGGTTTTGGAGATAAACCCACAGAACGCCTCTGCACAATGCTTCTCTGTAATCTTGCATGCTGAGTGCCATGAGCGGGATGAAGTCACAAAGCTAAGAACTAAAATGAAAGGTTTGGGAGTCAAAAGATCTAGGTTGTGGTTGGATCGAAGTAGATATGCTGTTCACACTCAGACGACGGATTCTCACACGCTACTTGAGGAAATTAACATTGCTTTGAAGGAGCTGATCAACATGCTTAGAGACACTTGTTACCGGTTACAGCACAAATATGTACTTAAATACCACGACGGCAACATTCCTATCATAATGAGAAGCTAGCCATGGCTTTTGGATTGAAGTTCAGTTAATAACAACAACAACAACAACAACTAAGCCTTTTCCCATACTAGACGGGGTCGGCTACATGGATTCTTTGTTTCCACAGATCCCTATCATGTGCCATGTTAGCAGTTAACTCCCAATAAGCTATATCATTCTTTATTGTTTCTTTCCAACATTTTTGTGGTCGTCCTCTACCTCTTTTAATACTTTTCAAATTTAGTTTTTCTAACCTTCTTACAGGTTCTTCTTTTGATCTTCTTTCTATATGTCCAAACCATCTTAAACGATGTTCTCTCATTTTATCCTCTATTGGTGCCACTCCTAATTTGTTTTTAATAACCTCATTATGTATACGGTCTTTTCTTGTATGACCACTCATCCATCTCAACATCTTCATTTCTGTCACAGACATCTTTTGTACATGTTGATGATTAACTGCCCAACACTCAGAACCATAAAACATGGCAGGCCTAATTGCTGCTCTATAATATTTACCTTTTAATTTTAATGGTATCTTTTTATCACAAAGAATACCTGATGCTCCTCTCCATTTTAACCAACCAACATTAATTCTATGTGTAACATCTCCATCAATTCTTCCATCACTTTGAAAAATTGATCCTAGGTATTTAAAACTTTCCTTTTGTGGGATGCAATGTGTGCCAATTTTAATTTCTATGTCCTCTGAAGTAGCCAAATGTTCAAACTTACATTCCATATATTCTGTTTTTGTTCTACTAAGTCGGAGGCCTTTGTTTTCTAATGTTTCTCTCCATAGTTCTAATTTTCTATTAACTTTTTCCTTAGACTCCTCCACTAATACAATGTCATCTACAAATAACATACACCAAGGTACTTCATCTTGAATATGTTTTGTTAACTCATCCATCACCATTATAAATAAGTATGGACTTAAAGTTGATCCTTGATGTAACCCAATATTAACTTCAAAGAAGTCTGTCGTTCCTTCATGAGTCCTCACACATGTTTTTGCACCATCATACATGTCTCTTATAAGGTTAATATATGTCAATGGGATACCTCTTTTTTCCAAAGTTCTCCAAAGAACCTCCCTCGATACCCTATCATAAGCTTTTTCTAGATCAATAAATATCATGTGAAGGTCTTTCTTTTTTGCTCTAAAATGTTTCATAAGACGTCTCAAAAGGTGAATCGCTTCAATAGTAGATCTACCTGGCATAAATCCAAATTGGTTCTCTATTGTACTTGATACTTGTCTTAACCTACGTTCGATAATTCTTTCCCATAATTTCATAGTATGACTCATTAACTTGATACCTCGATAATTCGCACAATTTTGAATGTCTCCCTTGTTCTTATATACGGGTATAAGTGTACTTGCTCTCCATTCCTCGGGCATCTTTTGGTTTTTCCATATTTCATTAAATAGTCTTGTGAGCCAAGTGATTCCTATTTCTCCTAGTATTTTCCAAACTTCTATAGGAATATTATCTGGTCCTACCGATTTACCACTCTTCATATGTTTAAGAGCCTCTTTGACTTCATTCTTTTGAATACGTCAGTAGAAATTGTGGTTTATATACTTTTCTGACTTGGCTAAATCTCCTAAACTAATACTAACATCTTTATTTTCATTAAAATGATTATAAAAATAGTTTTTCCATCTATTTCTTATATCATCATTTGCCACTAGAATTTTTTCATCCTCGTCTTTTATGCATCTAACATAATTAAGATCTTTAGTTTTCTTATCTCTAGCCCTAGCTATCCTAAAAATATCTCTTTCACCCTTTTTTGAGTTGAGTTTTTTATATAAGTCCTCCCAAATCTTAGCTTTTGCTTCACTAACGGCCTTTTTTGCTTCCTTCTTTGCTTTCTTATAAGCTTCTAAAGTTTCACTAGTTTTCTTAGCATAATGTAATTTGTAACATGCCCTCTTTGCCTTGATTTTATTTTGTACTACTTCACTCCACCACCAAGCTTCTTTTTGTGCCGGTACACCTCCCTTAGATACCCCTAACACATCTTTCGCCACTTTCCTAATATGTATAGCCATATTGTTCCACATATCAGAGGGTATGCCAACATAATTCCAAACATCTCCTTGAAGGACTTTCTGTTTAAATATATCTTCTTTCTCGCTTTTGAGGTTCCACCATTTAGTCCGAATAGCTCGATGCACTCTTTTCTTCTTTGTCCATTTTTTTATTTGTAAATCCATAACTAAAAGTCGATGTTGGGTGGTTAAGCTTTCTCTTGGAATTACCTTACAATCTTTACAATACGCTCTATCTTTTTTTCTACAAATAAAGTAATCAATTTGTGTTTGTGATAAGCCACTCTTATAAGTAATTAAATGTTCATCTTGTTTTTTGAAGATTGTATTGACTATAAAGAGATCAAATGACATAGCAAAATTTAAAATCTCCCTACCTTCCTCGTTTATATCCCCATAACCAAAGTTTCCATGAATCCCTTGATATCCTAATGCCTCTTTACCGACATATCCATTTAAATCTCCTCCTAAACAAATCATCTCCCTGTGTGGAATCTTTTGAAACACCTTATCTAACTCTTCCCAAAAAACTGTCTTTATACTATCTTCTAGTCCTACTTGTGGTGCGTAAGCACAAACTATATTCAAAACCTTTGCTCCTAACACTAATTTCAATATCATGATTCGGTCACCATATCGTTGTATGTCTACTACACTCTCCTTTAAATCTTTATTTATGATAATACCAACTTCGTTTCGGGCCTTTTCTTTACCTGAGTACCATAATTTAAAACCTGTATCCTCTATCTCCTTTGCTTTTTCTCCAACCCATTTTGTCTCTTGTAAACATAGAATATGAATCTTTCTCCGAATCATAGTATCTACCACCTCCATTAGCTTACCCGATAATGTTCCGATATTCCAAGAACCAATACGAATCTTATTATCTAGGACTAGCTTCTTTACCCCCCGCATCCGTCCATAATCAAAATGCGGAGACCCTCTCTGAAAATTTTTCACTACATTCGGGCGGCAATATAGCGGGACTAACTTCTTTACCCACACCCGTCCATGATGTGGAAACCCTCTCTGCAATTGATTCACTACATTCGGGCAAAAATGTAGTGGCCCTTGCTTACTTCCTACTGCATTCGGGCTCTGCAGCACGTCGCTAGGCGGGAACGCCCCAAAGCAATGCTCATAATTTTTGTAATCCATGTTGTAGAAATCCGATGAAGTTTTACGCCGACTATCGGAAGCCTAACACAACCCTCCTCCTTTATCCGGGCTTGGGACTGGCAATGCAAGGGTGATCTCTTACATGGGCAGAGTTTCTTCAGTTAATAAGACAATCAAAAAAATTCTAGTTATAATCGAGAGATCATTATACGTGATGTATGCCGATTCAATCATTTTCGACATGGTGAATGCTCGTGTCGTGATTGCTGGTAAGTGGCACTGAGAAGGCAACACTTCTAACACAAATACACCGAAGATTTACAGAACTCACCGGTTAAAGCATCCTTCTTTTTCCTTAACAGAAGGTTTATCATGAAAGCTATAGAAAATTTGAGATTATCGCTGACACTCTAAGCAAGGGAGAGTAATGATGAACGTGCATACAAGTTCTCAGTGGCAGTAAACACCCTACAAATTAATTTTAAACAAATTGTACTATGGCATGTACGCCCGCCTACAAACTTGGCCTATTTGATTGTGTGAAAGAATCACTCAAGCTCTGCTGTTCTCAATGAAGCAACACAAGCCTGTACTGCTACTGATTTCAACTGGGCATTCTTGTCACTCTCAAAAGCATTCATCTTCATTTACAACTAGTTTGATGCAAAAGGCATAAAAAGGAGAAAACGAAAAAGAAATATCTCAAAAGACTACAGACCTCGTAGCATCAAACACATTTCAATCATCAAACTTCACACCAACAAACATAGACGGGCAGTTCACCTCCAAGCTTGACCAATTTCTGCTTAAAAAACGTCAAGCTTCAAAGTGGTGATTGGAAAAGAACCCAAACAAAGACTGAAATATATGACACTGTTAGCTCAGCTTTCTTTTCTCCAAGACCCATCTTCTGATTTTGGTCAAGTACAATGCATCTAGTCTTGCATATGTCTTTTGCACCATCATGTATACATTATCTGCACATATGTCCAAATCATGTTCATACTTTTCATACAATGCAGGAAACGTGAGAACAACAACGAAGCCTGCCACAAAAGAAATGGAAATTAGATAATGAGACTTGATACCTTTTGATTCGGGAAAAAATGCAATAAGTTGGAAGATTTGTGATGATAATGTTTCTGAATTTATCATAATAAAATGAGGGAAAGTGGAACTGATCATTCATTTCACATAGCAATCAGAACTCATGATATTGCAGGCCAAACTAGATTGAACAGTATTTATCTCCATGGACACCTATGAGTCTAAAGATCAATATAGCAAAAGTAAAGATAAACAAGGCAGCGTTTGAAGCGAACATCTATTGGAGAAAACATGAACGTTTCTTGAAGCCAAAGACATGAGACTTACTACAGTAGGCCAGTGTGAAGAGGTCAGTGATGCCACCAATTATTGAGATGATCCATAAATATGCAGCAACCCTAAAAAAGAGTGTCGAGTTCCTCCCTAGGGTGATATTCTCAAAAACAGAGACTAAAAAGTTCATACGAGCACGCAGAAAACCTGCAGCTTTTTCTGCCATTTCTTCTGTTATATGCAGGTCCGGTAAAGGTGGAGGTGGTCTGTAATTTAGTAACAACAGAAGTAAGAGCACTATTAAAAAATTCACTTGTTAGTAGAAACTTACACTGCAAGGTATGATCAGAGAAGCATACGTATGAAGAGAACAAGCTAGACATTATCACCAAGAACATGTGAAAGAGAGAAGTGCAACAGATACTCACGTAAAAGTCAAGCATCAAATCAGTAAGAACAAAATAGGGAACAAAAATGTGAGCATCATGTAATTCTGTAATCTTTGTCACACGATTAGGCAAAATGCTTCTTATTGATCATGCACTCGTTAATCAATCATGTCAATTTATAGACCGTCTTCAATAAAATATCGTACCACTCCATAAGTAGTTGTTGGAAAGACGGCTTTACCTCACAAATAGAAGAAAGTATCAATACAAGACCAAACAAGGCATTGCAGACCAAGAATCATTCTGAAAATAGCATTTAGACATGATAGAACAGTCAAAGAGAATATATCAACAGTGAGGCACACCAATCAATCCAAAGCACAGGGAATAACCACAGAATTACAAATGCCAGTAAAGATGCACACAAACTGAACCCAACATGTTGAGTCCAGTTGAACACAACTCACAGCTGCAAACCTTTTCTACCTTCAAAATTTCGCCTCTCAAAGAGACCACCTTTAGGCAAGAATTAGCAAAATTGAGGAAACCAGGATGGAGAAGGAACAAGAAAACGACAGTGTAAATTATGCCAGCAAGCCAGTCAAAATAGGAGCTTCAGTGACATGTCTCTTACTATGATGCCACTAAGAAGGTACTACAAGTGTCCAAAACTAAGTATCTGCAAGGAATGCATTGACCAAGATGATGTTCTTGTAGTCGGGCATGTGTAACTGAACAGAAGTAAGCAGCAGCCCAGAACTGGATTAAATGGAAGGCCCAACTTACAAAACAGGCACTCGGATTTGGAGCATCATACATGATACATCCTCCTACTCCAAAACTCTGTAATAACTAAATAATTTGTTTTCCCATCTACAAGTTGGAGGTGAAGTTGGAAGTGAAGATATGAGCATCAAGCATGCAGTTATAACATAATTAGGAGGTCGATAACTCTAGGCACAGTTGGGCTGCCCTCTAATTCACTTACCACTGAGTTTCTGATGTCAGCAAATTAAGTTGCATGAGAAGGAATGTGAAACTCCGCTCATGTAAAGGATCACCCTTGCATAACCAAGCCCGGATAAAGGAGGAGGGTTACGTTTAGCCTTTGACAGCTAGCATAAAACTTTATTAGACTTATCTACCATGGATTCTACAAATTATGAACATTACATTGGGGTGTTCCTTCTTAGCGACACACTGCAGAGCCCGATCGCAGTGAAAAATAAGCAAGAGCCTCTACATCTTCTTCGTTCGGATATAGTAAACCAATTACAGGGAGGGTTCCCACGTCATGAACGGGTATGGGTAAAGAAGTTACTCACACTACATTATCGCCCAAATATAATAAACAAGTTCCCGTAAGGATCTCCGCATTTTTATGATAGACGAATACGGGAAAAAGAAAAAGATTCATATTGATACTTGGAATACCATAACATTGGCTTGTAAATTAATGGGGGTGGTAGATACTATGATTAAGAGAAAGATTCACATTTTATATTTAGCCAACCCCGTCTAGTATAGGAAAAGGCTTAGTTGTTGTTGTTATTCACATTTTATATTTACGACAAAATGGGTTTGAGAAAAAACAAAGGAGATTTAGAATACAGGTTTTAAATTATGGTACTCCGAAAAGAAAAAGGCTCAAAATAGAGTTGTTATTATCAATGTTGTAAAAATTATATCGTATCATATGGTACGATTTTATCGTGTATCCTACAAGAATACAGTACAATACATGTGCATGTATTGCAAGGAGCAATTTATCTTGTTGTATCATGCCGTATTGTACGATATAGGGCTATATCGTGTTGCATCATACAATACGAGTCAATGCTTATTTTTTGGGGGGTAAATTCCGAGAATCGGAAGTTGCGAAAATCAATTTTGCTTCTTCCCAAACCCTTTTTCATGCCATTCTCTTGCTCCAAATCCTTTTTTCATCCTTGTTCTTCTTGATTTCGTGAACTTCCATGTCTATTGTCCCAAGAGGACATTGTTTTTGAAATCATGACTTACCCATATTGATAAAACTACATATAATTTGCTTCCTATTTTTGAAGAAGTTGTTGAGGAGGTAGGTGTTTCAAATGATGTTTAATTCATTACTGATAATACTGTAAATTTTAGAGCAGCTGGTAAGATGCTTAAGGTGAACCATCCATCCTTAGTATATACTCCATGTATTGCATATTTAGTAGACTTAATGCTTGAAGATTTGAGTGCAATTGATGAAATAAGAGGGATTATGGATGCATACAGAAATGTCACAAAGTTTATTTATAATCACTCTTCTGTATTGCATTTGATGTTAATCTATACAAGTGAAATGAAATTGATTAGGCCTTCATTGACAAGATTTGCTACGAATGTCATTACTTTACGAAGTTTTGTTATAAAGAAAAATGCATTGAAAAAAATGTTTGCATATGATGAATGAGGCTATATTCATTGATCCAGAAAGATGGAGAGGATTGTTGTGGTTGATCTTGTTTTGAATGCTGATATTTGGAAAAATTACAATAATTTTTTTATGATCACTATACCTTTAGTTGAGGTAACGAGGATGGTGGATAATGAAGATAGGCTTGCGATGCCTTATATATATATATATATATATATATATATATGATGTTATAGATAAGACCAAATTAGAAATACAAGCAAATATTGACCGCAAGTAATCACTTTTAAAAAAGGTTTGGAAGATAATTGATGAACACTGGAACCACCAAATACATCATGATTTGCATGTTGTTGCATATTTTCTTAACCCTTCTATTCGATTTTCTCTCAACTTTGTAAATGATGAAGTGAAAAAAGGTATATTAAATTGAATTGACCTTATACATGTTATAGATGATTGTTCATTATGACATGTTATTTAACTTTGTTATGCTCAATATGAGAGTGTTCTCTTCTCACAATTTCTCTAAATATTCTTATAGACTCATAGTCATCTATTAGGAATGATATGTTTTAAATCAAGCTTTTGGATTTGATTTTGTTTAATGTTGATTGTGATATATATGTTTTATTCATTCATCTCAATTCTTGCATTTTTTTGGATTTATTAAATTTTTTTCAAGGAACATTATCGGGTAAGCTAATGGAGGTGGTAGATACTATGATTCGAAGAAAGATTCATATTCTATGTTTACAAGAGACAAAATGGGTTGGAGAAAAAGCAAAGGAGATAGAGGATACAGGTTTTAAATTATGGTACTCAGGTAAAGAAAAGGCCCGAAACGGAGTTGGTATTATCATAAATAAAGATTTAAAGGAGAGTGTAGTAGACATACAACGATATGGTGACCGAATCATGACATTGAAATTAGTGTTAGGAGCAGAGGTTTTGAATATAGTTTGTGCTTATGCACCCCAAGTAGGACTAGAAGATAGTATAAAGACAGTTTTTTGGAAAGAGTTAGATAAGGTGTTTCAAAAGATTCCACAAAGGGAGATGATTTGTTTAGGAGGAGATTTAAATGGACATGTCGGTAAAGAGGCATTATCAAGGGATTCATGGAAACTTTGGTTATGGGGATATAAACGAGGAAGGTAGGGAGATTTTAAATTTTGCTATGTCATTTGATCTCTTTATAGTCAATACAATCTTCAAAAAACGAGATGAACATTTAATTACTTATAAGAGTGTCTTATCACAAACACAAATTGATTACTTTATTTGTAGAAAAAAAGATAGAGCGTGTTGTGAAGATTGTAAGGTAATTCCAGGAAAAAGCTTAACCACCCAACATCGACTTTTAGTTATGGATTTACAAATAAAAAAACGGACAAAGAAGAAAAGAGTGCATCGAGCTATTCGGACTAAATGGTGGAACCTCAAAAGCGAGAAAGAAGATATATTTAAACAGAAAGTCCTTCAAGGAGATGTTTGGAATTATGTTGGCACACCCTGTGATATGTGGAACAATATGGCTATGCATATTAGGAAAGTGGCGAAAGATGTGTTAGGGGTATCTAAGGGAGGTGTACCGGCACAAAAAGAAGCTTGGTGGTGGAGTGAAGTAGTACAAAATAAAACCAAGGCAAAGAGGGAATGTTACAAATTACATTATGCTAAGAAAACTAGTGAAACTTTAGAAGCTTATAAGAAAGCAAAGAAGGAAGCAAAAAAGGCCGTTAGTGAAGCAAAAGCTAAGATTTGGGAGGACTTATATAAAAAACTCAACTCAAAAGAGGGTCAAAGAGATATTTTTAGGATAGCTAGGGCTAGAGATAAGAAAACTAAAGATCTTAATTATGTTAGATGCATAAAAGACGAGGATGAAAAAATTCTAGTGGCAAATGATGATATAAGAAATAGATGGAAAAACTATTTTTATAATCTTTTTAATGAAAATAAAGATGTTAGTATTAGTTTAGGAGATTTAGCCAAGTCAGAAAAGTATATAAACCACAATTTCTACCGACGTATTCAAAAGAATGAAGTCAAAGAGGCTCTTAAACATATGAAGAGTGGTAAATCGGTAGGACCAGATAATATTCCTATAGAAGTTTGGAAAATACTAGGAGAAATAGGAATCACTTGGCTCACAAGACTATTTAATGAAATATGAAAAAATCAAAAGATGCCCGAGGAATGTTGAGCAAGTACACTTATACCCGTATATAAGAACAAGGGAGACATTCAAAATTGTACGAATTATCGAGGTATCAAGTTAATGAGTCATACTATGAAATTATGGGGAAAAATTATCGAACGCAGGTTAAGACAAGTATCAAGTACAACAGAGAACCAATTTGGATTTATGCCTGGTAGATCTACTATTGAAGCGATTCACCTTTTGAGACGTCTTATGGAACATTTTAGAGAAAAAAAGAAAGACCTTCACATGATATTTATTGATTTAGAAAAAGCTTATGATAGGGTACCGAGGGAGGTTCTTTGGAGAACTTTGGAAAAAAGAGGTATCCCATTGACATATATTAACCTTATAAGAGACATGTATGATGGTGCAAAAACATGTGTGAGGACTCATGAAGGAACGACTGACTTCTTTGAAGTTAATATTGGGTTACATCAAGGATCAACTTTAAGTCCATACTTATTTATAATGGTGATGGATGAGTTAACAAAACATATTCAAGATGAAGTACCTTGGTGTATGTTATTTGCAGATGACATTGTATTAGTGGAGGAGTCTAAGGAAAAAGTTAATAGAAAATTAGAACTATGGAGAGAAACATTAGAAAACAAAGGCCTCCGAATTAGTAGAACAAAGACAGAATATATGGAATGTAAGTTTAATCGTTTGGCTACTTCAGAGGACATAGAAATTAAAATTGGCACACATTACATTCCCCAAAAGGAAAGTTTTAAATACCTAGGGTCAATTTTCCAAAGTGATGGAAGAATTGATGGAGATGTTACACATAGAATTAATGCTGGTTGGTTAAAATGGAGAGGAGCATCAGGTATTCTTTGTGATAAGAAGATACCATTAAAATTAAAAGGTAAATATTATAGAGCAGCAATTAGGCCTGCCATGTTTTATGGTTCTGAGTGTTGGGCAGTTAATCATCAACATGTACAAAAGCTGTATGTGACAGAAATGAAGATGTTGAGATGGATGAGTGGTCATACAAGAAAAGACCGTATACATAATGAGGTTATTAGAAACAAATTACGAGTGACACCAATAGAGGATAAAATGAGAGAACATCGTTTAAGATGGTTTGAACATATAGAAAGAAAATCAAAAGAAGAACCTGTAAGAAGGTTAGAAAAACTAAATTTGGAAAGTATTAAAAGAGGTAGAGGACGACCACAAAAGTGTTGGAAAGAAACAATAAAGAATGATCTAGCTTATTGGGAGTTAACTGCTAACATGGCACACGATAGGGATATGTGGAAACAAAGAATCCATGTAGCCGACCCCGTCTAGTATGGGAAAAGGCTTAGTTGTTCTTATTGTTGTAATAAATTTTTTTAAAATTTTTAATCAAGAAATTAAAAAATTTAAATCTTTTTGTAGTGTATCGGTGCCCAGTGCGATACAAGCATCGATACGTGTTTTACAACATTGAGTATTATTATAAATAAAGATTTAAAGGATAGTGTAGTAGACACATGATATGGTGGCCGTATGCACCCTAGGTAGGATTAGAAGACAGAATAAAGAAAGCTTTTTGGGAAGAGTTAGATAAGATAATTTAAAGAATTCCATAAAGTGAGATGATTTGTTTAGTAGGAGACTTAAATGAACATGTCGGTAAAGATGCATTAGAATTAGGTATTCATGAAAACTATGGTTTTAGAGATATAAATGAGGAGGGTAGGAAGATTTTAAATTTTACTATGGCTTTTGATCTCTTTATAACTAATACAATTTTCAAAAAATGAGATAAAAATTTAATTACTTATAAGAGTGACTTATCATAAACACAAATTGATTATTTCCTTTGTAGAAAAAAATATAAATCGTGTTGTAAAGATTGCAAGATAATTTTAAGAAAAAGATTAACTACTCAACATCGACTTTTAGTAATGTATTTGTAGGTAGAAAAAGTTGACAAAGAAGAATAAAGTGCATAGAACTATTCAAACTAGATGGTGGAACCTCAAACCTGAGAAAGCAAATATAGTTACAAAGAATAATAAAGTGCATAGAACTATTCATACTAGATGGTGGAACCTCAAGCGTGAGAAAGCAAATATAGTTACACAAAAAGTTCTTAAGGAGATCCTTATAATTATATTGGTATACCTTTTGAAATGTAGAATAATATGACTATATCTATTAAGGAACTGGCAAAAGATGTCTTAGGTGTATCTAAGAGAGGTGTACCGGCACAAAAAAGAAACTTGGTGGTGGAGTGAAGTGGTATAAGATAAAATCAAGGCAAATGAAGCATGTTATAAATTGTATTATGCCAAGAAGACTAGTTAAACTTTGGAGGCTTATAAGAAAGCAAAGAAATAAGCAAAAAAAGTCATTAGTGAAGCAAAAGCAAAAATTTTAGAGGATTTATATAAAAAGCTTAACTCAAAAAAGGTGAAAGAGATATTTTTAGGATAATGAAAGCTAGATATAAGAAAATAAAGGATCTTACTTTTGTTAGATGCATCAAAGATAGGATGATAAGATTTTGGTGGCGATATAAGAAATAGATTAAAAAATTATTTTTATAAGCTTTTTAATAAAAATATAGATGTTAGTATTAGCTTAGAAGAATTAGCCAAATCAGAAAATTATATAAACCACAATTTCGATAAGCATATTCGAAAGAATGAAGTCCAATAGTCTCTTAAATACATGAAGGTTGGTAAATCTGTAGGACCAGACAATATTCCTATAGAAGTATGAAAAATCCTAAGAGAGGTGGACCTCACGTGGCTCACAAGACTATTTAATGAAATAAGGAGAACCTAAAAGATGTTCGAAGAATGAAAAACGAGTACATTTATAACCATATATAACAATAAGGGAGATATTCAAAATCGTTTGAATTATCGAGGTATAAGTTAATGAGTCATACTATGAAATTATGGGATAGAATTATCGAATATAGGTTAAGACAAGTATCGAGTACAACATAGAACCAATTCAGATTCATGCCCTATAGATCTACTATTGAAGTGATTCACCTGTTGAGATGTCTTATCAAACATTTTAGAGTAAAAAATAACATATTTATTGATCTAAAAAAGGCTTATGATAAGGTACCAACAAATGCTCTTTGAAGAACTTTGGAAAAGAGAGGTATCCCATTGACATAAATAAATCTTATAAGAGACAAAAACAATGGTATAAAAGCTTGTGTGAGGGCTCATGAAGGATTGAAAGGCTCCTTTGAAGTTAATATTGGGTTACATCAGGGATCAACTTTAAGTCCATATTTATTTATATTGGTTATTGATGAGTTAACAAAACACATTCAAGATAAAGTACCTTGGTATATGTTATTTGCAGGTGATATTGTGTTAGTGGATGAGTCTAAGGAAAAAGTTAATAGAAAATTAGAACTATGGATAGAAACGTTATGACTTAGTAGAACAAAGACAAAATATATATGGAATGTAAGTTTGATTGTTACGATACTTTAGAGGACATAGAAATTAAGATTCACATACAATGCATCCCTCACAAGAAAAGTTTTAAATACTTGTCAATTTTTTAAAGTGATAAAAAAATTGATGGAGATGTTACACATAGAATTAATGCCGGTTGATTAAAATGGAGAGGGAGCATCAAGTATTCTGTGTGATAAGAAGATATTATTAAAGTTAAAAGGTAAATATTATAGAGCAATAATTAGACCTGCTAGGTTTTATGGTTGTGAGTGTTGGGCAGGTAATCATCACAATGTGCAAAAGATGTCCGTAGCAGAAATGAAGACGTTGAGATGGATGAGTGGTGACACAAGGAAAGACCGTATATATAATGAGATTATTAGAAACCAATTTGGAGTATTGCTAATAGAGGAAAAAAATTTAAAAAATCGTTTAAGATGGTTTGGACATGTAGAAAGATGACCAAAGGACGCTTCCATAAGAAGATGAAAAATTAGATTGTAAAAATGTTAAAAGATGAAGAGGATGACCATAAAAGTGTTGGAAAGAACCTATAAAGAATGATCTAGTTTATATTGAGTTAACTGTTAGCATGGTACATGATAGGGCTATGTGAAAACATAGAATCCATGTAACCGACCCCATTTAGTATGGGAAAAGGCTTAGTTGTTAGTTGTTGTTGTGGAAGGAATGCGATATCCACACAACATATGTGTCCTTTTCATAAATTTCATAGAAAATGCATTGTTTTCCTAAAGAAATACTTTTTGAATAGCACAGTAGCTATTTTTTATTGTTCATTCTTCCTTGCCAGCATCTGTTTATTTGTTTACTTATATTTTGACCTAGGTAAGCCTTTAAGGGACAAAATGAATACTACAAGGAGCCGGGGACTAGAAATGTTTCCGTGCCCAAAGAAGTAACCTAATAGTGGGCCATATAGGTATTGGGAAAACAAGTACCAAACAGGATTCATAGCATTCTGCTTAACATCAGCTACACTATTGCAGCAAAGCGTGACATGGAAATGAAGAAACTTCTGAAGATCAGATCACATTCTAGAAGCCATTAGAGCATAACAAATCACTATGCCCAATTCAAAATGGAAAACGAAGAGCATTTATTCGCTTTCATACACCAATCAATATGGCAAGAACCTAACTTACAAACTCTAAAAGAACGCCTTCAAGAGGCTGGCCACTGGAACAACAAAACATGGCAATTTGAGTCCAATTAATCAATGGCCCCACGAAGTTCGACAACCTTTTACTACCAATCTTTATAGGTCAATTTCATCAACATAAAGCTTGAAGCCAAAAGTACCCTGACTAACAAAAGACCAACGAAAGATATGGGCTACTCGGGAAAGATTCCTCCAAATCGATTAGCAACAGACAAATCATCAAAACAGAAACAACCTCACCTGTTAAGAATTGCCGCCGCTTTTGCCCATAAGAAAAGTGTGGTAAGAAGGAGAAGCAAAACGTTGGCGATCAAAGACAACAGGGTGTACCCAGATATCTCAAACACAATTTATGTTGCAGCAGTCACCGTCAAAATCCACACCGTTACATTCTTCTTCCTCCATAGTACAACATCTGCAACTGCTCGTTAATACCACCAACAGATACACAAAGTTAAGCACATTCCACATCCAGAAATCATCAAAACGAGAGGCAAAGATCAATTTTGAACTGAAGAAAAAATCAAGTCATAGATTAATCTACGAGTTCCACCACCAAGAATCTCATGAAGACTCCTTTCTCTGTTAAACAGTCGACCAGAGCATGAAGCCATGACGAACCCTCAAATTCGATGTTGTTCCGATGAGATTTTGGGTGAAATTGTTTTGACGGGAAAAGGCTTCGTTGTTGTTGTTGTTTTGATGGTGCCGCGGAAACGGGCTTCTCTCTTTGGATCGTACTTCGGGGAATAAACACTCCAGCCTAAAAAGAGAAAAAAACATCATAGTTTTCACGCCCACTGATTGCCCTTCTTTGCAAAACTTTTTTCAGCAATTGTTTTTTCATTTTCATTTCTTGATTAAAAAGAAAAGAAAATCTCATATTAAATGGAAGATCGTGCATTGCATGAAGTCACAAGCAGGGTCGAGTCGTTCTTCTCAACCGAAAGAAAAACGGAGAATGAAGCCATCAGCTTGTCCCGCTGCTCTGCTTCGTCACCAACCCCAATGCGCGTATGGAGCGACGCATAACGGATCCGAACACGAACTAGAACTACAGCAAGTTTGGTTCACCTGGAATTTATTAGGACACTAAACCTTTTTGAGGGTCAAATTCAACTTAAATTGACCATTTGAAGGTAGACGTTGATTATCATCATGTGAGCCTCAAAAACCTGCATAAATGGTATTAGCTACGTCAATGATATGTGTTTCAGATAAAACGGATTCGGATTCAGTACTCAGTAGCTGCACCCAAACTCAACTTAGTCTTATGAAAATACAACCCAATTAGTTATCCAAATTGGGTTCAGTGTTGTACCGAATTTAGCTTTAATTGACCAGAAGCAAGAAATCCATCTTCATAATATCGGCTTCAGATATACATGGTATTAGTCATGTCAATGTTTTCGTATTTGGGCTTGGACACTTGATAACTGAAACCCATTTATGAGTCTTTTGCATCCATTAAACCGGATTCAGATTCAGAACCCAAATCCAATACTGCATCTGAAAGCGAATCATCAACAGTCCAACCTAATGGCATTATTTACATATAGATGACATCCCAACTACAAAGACACTCGATATGTGATGCACGTTGAAGTGCAGTTGTGAAGAGTTTTCCATGAGAATCATGGTCACATCCTCCTTTCTTTCTTCTTCAACAATCATATCGATCCAACCCTTACCTTAGAAAGCAAAACCAAGTTTATTCCACACTAAGTGAAACTTCAGAATCCTTTGGACGTGCCTGCTACGTTCACTTCTGAATGTTCCTCTGCTAAATCCCAATTCAAGGTTAATCCAAGATGCCAATCAATCCAGTGACCAGTCTTAACCATATGTGCTTAGCTTATAGATAGAAAAACAGTAAGCTCATGATAATCCAGTTTCTCGGATTTGAATGAATATGAATGGTAAGTAGAACATTTTCCTTGTCATTAAGGAGAGATTTCTGCCATCCATTGGTCTACTAGCACTTTACTACAGACGAGAAGTGCTTGGTGTGTTGTACTCCCATTATTGCTGTTGATGCCCACATGCATAGTATATGGACGAACAAACTACAATAAACCGGAAAAACGTTTCCATTTCATCACTACAGTGATAACCGGCGTCGCATCCCCGCTTGCAGCTAGCAGGTTACAGTGGTATTCAGAGAAAATTCATGAGAACGCAAGAGACCAACAAACACTGGCACCACGAGCAGCCACAACATAACCACACTCATCGCTTAGCACTTCGACTTCTTGCATGAGACATGCAATCGAGAGCAGGCCACATAATTAACACAGCTTATAGTGGTAACATTGCTAGTTTGACACAGATAACTAACGTAACACTATCAACTTGATGCAGGTTACATTCGGGTCAAACCCAAACCACCCCGATCATGAAAGACATGACACTGTAAAAAGATCTCATCTGCGCCACCAACTCAACAAAGTGCATTAAGAGTTTCACATTTTCACAGCTTACCAATGGAACATGGATCAAACTTCAGCCACCTGTTAGACCTACCAGGCAGCCATGTATATGGTACATACATGGATGAAGTTAACAGTTTCACAGCTAGAGAAACTGCACCATCATGACATCGCACAGGAAAGTAAAAGTTTTGCTTTTGTATCTCAAACTTTAATTTCACATTTTCCCAATAATCAACAGCTTAACTATTATACTATACAATCCAATCCAACATGGAGCCCCCCAGGCATTTTTCCAACACCAGGGAAAGTTCCTACCTTGCTTTCTGATGGGGGCAAACACATCGAGAAAGACGGGTTGTTCATTACTTTGCGAAAAAATGAGCAACATCACCACTCCCTTTAAAATCATTAGCATTACATGAATCATTGTAATTGTTGCCGAGAAAATAAAGAAGTTGTAATCGCAAGCTGAGATTCTTCAAATGAGCAGAACCAACTGAACAACTTTAACACAATTACTACTAAGAGTGGGAAAGTACCCTCCGCAAGCCTCGCAGGGCCTAAGCAGTCCTAAGAGCCTCAATTTAAAGTGCTCAGGCGAATAACTACGTGGTGTATTTTTTGAGAATGGAGTACTTATTATAGCGCATTATGATATAGACGTTAACGCAATCTCCCACAGACATAAAAGAGAAACCTGAAAGAAAAAAGTTATGCAACAGACCCATAGAACCCATGTGCCCATAGAACCCATGTGATGAAAACATAGAGAGAAACAAATGAAGTAGAGGATATCCTTAAAAATTAAGCGAATTTGATGTTCAATTACTAATTCCTACATAAGGAAACTTCAACTTCGATTCGTTAAACTTGCACATGGGATCCAAATATTGATAAGAAAATCTCAGACCTACAGAAAGAAGCAAAAATCTATCCATTGAAACAGGAACACAATCTTACTATGGCGGACAAGTCCGTTTACTGCACCTGAAAATGGAAACAAAGAAGAAAAAGAAAGGTATCAGACACCTCGCTAATGCAAATAATTCGCAAAATTAACCAACTGTAGAAGATGAACGCCAGAGAACGATTTAAGAACACATTTCCGAATTGTCAGAGAAATCTAAACAGACGAAGGAGTCGACAAACAATCCCTATACCTCAAATGTTACTCGGGTACATGAAAACCCGAACCCTATTTCCCTGCAAACAACGAAACAACAGCAACAACCAAATAAAATTCCTAGAACAGGATAAATAGAGAACGAAACACTAGAAGGGATAAATGCGCACCATAGATCGGGGCGGCAAATTCGACTTGAACTTGGCGCGAACGATCCCGCTGTTGCCGTGTGGGCGTGTGACCTTACCCCATATGCAACGGTATTGCGATCCATTCTTCTTCACCTTCGCCTTGTAAATGTAAGCCAGCCTCTTCCCGCAGTACCAAGCGACTTCTTCCTTCGTGTTAACCCCCTCGATTTGAATCAACGACGTATTCTCATACTGATTCGACTTCGATCTAACGAAAAGAGCCAAAAAAGAAGCCATCAAAATGAAGGGAAATAAATTTCCATGTTGAAGATCAAATTATAAAAAAAAGGCAAAATTTCCAGATTCTAGAGAAAATCATACCTTTTGTACCCTAGGACGGTTCCCTTCACGTACAATCTGCAGAAAGTTTGGGAAATATCAAATCGAGGCGAAACAACCATCCACAACGTAACAGAACTCGGAAGAAAAACCATGGAAGAAAGAGACGAATAGGAGAAGATGAAGGAGACAAAGGGTGCCAAACCTGACTCGTTCTCCTTGGCGACCCTTCACCATCTTCGCGGGAACAATCCAATCGATACGCCGGGAAGAGGCCGCAGAGGAACTAATGGCCACCAAAAACCAAGAAGAAAAACCCTAAGCCCCGGTGGGATTTGGTTTGACCTTACTCTTTAAAGCAATTATCTGTAATGCCACTCATTGGACTGTGGTCGTCATGTCCATCTATCATTGTTGGTGGATCTGATTCCAGTCCCAACCTGTCCGACTAAGTGGGGCTGCTAAACGAACCGATTCAATCCATTTGTTGTTCGGCTTGGTTCCCTTAATCTCTTCTTGCTCATTCATATTAGGATCGTCAAATCATACAAGCTGAAAATGACCGTGGTATGTTCATCTTGGTTCGGCTCGTGAAAGCTTGTTAAATGATATTTTAAAGCTTTTTACATAAACAATCTCCTTAAGGTAATCATACATGCTTATTTTTGAGGGTCGTTTAGGCCTGTTTACCGGCCGTGGTCGATGGAGAATTTAGATCCTTACAAATGAGTTGATCATTGATCAAGGACAAACTACCTTTATGATCTAATAGCGCTTTATCATTACCATAACTTATATGAGCATCAATGGGTTTGGGGACTTGGGATATTCAATTAGGATTTGTTCCGGAGCTCTGTAAATCGCATGCTATACTAAAAATTTGTAACATGCTGAAAAATTTCATTACCTAAGCTCAAGCTGAATCTAACAAGGAAATATTGTAATAAGATATAGATTTTATTTTCTCGCAAGTGCAAGGAGAAACTGTGAGTTCAAGTTCTTGAATTGGATCCATATCCAAAATCTGTAGGGTCGGTCCTCACAAGTCAGAGGTGATTATGCGAGAACCTTTACTATTTTTTCTTGGCATGAAAAGAAAATCTATCCACCAAGTTGCCGTCGGCTCAGATTCTCATACCTGTCGTTCCTAACTGCAAGTATTGGGAGTCGAAGAGGAGGATAGGAAAGGATAGGAAAGGATAGGGAAGGAAAGGAAAAGAGGAGGATGGAAGAGCAGGGTTGGACCGCAATTGACGAATCCATCAATGAGGAGAGATGGGTTTCGGCCTGAACATCGTTTAACGCATCTTTCTCCTTTTCAGTTAAAGCCCGAAGCGGAAAGTTAGCAGAGAGTGACCTGGTTGATGGCTTCTGTGGCGAAGTTCGTCATTAAAACAGAGGCCTTGAATTGAACGAAGAATCCACAGCACTCTGTCTCGCATGTTAAATTATTGGGAAATGATTGGTCGGTTGATGGGATTCGTTTTATGAGGGAATGATTATGATGCGAAGAAGAAGACGAGGACTAAGAAATTGTTTTTCACTCTGGCTGAATTTTGACAACACTAAGGTGCAATGTTTTACCATATGCTTCAAGGGCCACGAATTTATCATCCAGGGCACTTCACTGTGGGGCTCAGGAAATAGCTACTCTAGACGATGATCGCTTCAAACCTAGACTAAAATTGGAGTCCACGCCGTGCTCATAATTCTTCTCACCACCTATACATAATGTACATCTGCCACTGATAAATCTATCCTTGGTCTTTCCGAAAAAAAAGAAGAAATCTCTGCTTGACTTTAATATTGAAGAACGGGCTTGTTGTTCCATCTCTTCTAAAACATTCAAGCCCAGCAACCTTTGGGCTTCAGCGCCAAGGAAGTAGAAAAGAAAAATGATCAATATTCAGAAGAATTAATTACTAATCTTGGAAAAATAGACCCCGAATAAAAGTTAAGTTCGCGGCTCCAGCAAGCTTAAAGATGGCATCAGACTTCATCGAGAATTCAAGGTCGATTCAAAAGATAGATCCAGAAGATGAGCAGGTGACTGACCACCATGTTCAGGTGATTACGGTTCTTAGTTTTGGGCACCTGCAAAAGCTTCCAATCGCTCACTCAAGACAATTGTCCAAGAGTGCGTGCTAGATGAAGCACGTCATGCTCAGTTTTTTTCAGTCCAACACAAATGGGACTTTCTTACAACCTTCTTACTGTACCAGATTACAACCTTCTTACTATACCATAGTGATAGAAAAATTGATAGAAATGTTACCAATAGAGTTAACGTAGGTTGATCAAAACGTAGAAATACATTAGATATTTTATAGAAAAATTGATAGAAATGCTTTGTTGTTGTTTTCTTAGCTCTAGTTGATATTTAGCGCCTCTCCTCTCATTAAATTTGTTGGCTAGTCTAGCCGTCTGTTTAAGAAGAGTCGAGGGATGAGCTAGAGCAATCATCATGCACAGGAGAAATTGCTCATCCTGAAACAAACCAATCACTACCTGAGTCCAGAAAAATACAGGAAATGGCAATTCATCATCGTTCAAATATACCAAACCAGAACCACAACTACGTGTCGGCTACATGGATTCTAAGTTGCCATTGACACACGACCATGGCTCAAAATCTACACCTTTTGAAAGAACACAGTTTCGTTAAGCATACAGAAATCGATACAACCTATAGAGGAACACTTCAAATAAGATCAACATGCTAAAAAAGAAAACAGGTTGCGAGGATATAGGGATTACGCATAATGCATAGCAGCAGAAGGGCAGGACGGCTTGTCACCTTTCAATTCTTCGCATCAAACAAGCCCCTATCTCCAACAACATTGATCTTCTCGTAGCCGAAATCTGCCCGATGAGCAGCAAACTTTGTCTTGTCTATCGTGTTTTTCTTTGCAAATCGTGACCGCAACAACAGCAACACCATCGCAGCCATGGCACCACACGCAACACCCAGAACGGGAGCACCAAACATTCCCACCGCATTGCTCTTCCTAGACTCCGGCGCTGATTCCTTGCTGAATCTCGGGATATTTCGGGGATCTACGGGCTCCGAATGCAACGTAAAGGCCGAATACCGCCTGCTGAAGTTCCATGAATACAGTGTCGCGATCTGAGAAGAGTTTGCGCTCAAAGCACCGATACCCACGAACATCTCATCCTCAAAAATCTTCGAGAGGTCGGCCGAGTATGAAATGACGGGGCTGAGTCGCCGGAACTCTGTCGCATTCCCTATTCTAACCTCCATCAGTCTCGAAGACGAATCGTATTCGATCCAGCAGTTCAACCTCTCGCCACTGTTCACCACCAATCCAACCGTTGGGGTATCGCTCACACGAATCGAGATAAGCCCACTTAAAGCATCAAATTCAACCACAAACACCTTCGAAATCATGCTGGAAAATCCTTCTTTCCTCACATCCGCAAGCTCAAAAGGGAACTTTCTCGGCGCTAAAGCGAACGCGAGACGTCCGCCATCCCCAGGCGAGATCGAGAACGAGAACACAGAGAAGAACGACATCGGAATCCGGCGTTTCCCTTGGAACATCCTTACGGGGTTCTTGTAAAGAACCCTCCCGGAGCTCGGAGACGACTCGTTGGTGATTCGGATGGCGGAATCATCCCGTGAGATGCGAGCATCGCCGAAAAGAGTCAGACCCAGATCGTTGCCAGCATCTTCAAATTTGAGGAAGGAGAAAACAGGTCGGTGGGAGAAATCAGGGCTTCCTGAAGCAGTAGGGAAGAGAAAAAAGAGAGTGAAGGGTAAAAGAAAGAAGACGAATGAGGGGATGACAAACATTGTTAGATGGAGGATGGGACAGGGACAGGGACAGAGTGAAGAAAAAGGGTAAGATTTCTAGGGTTAGGGTTAGGCTTAAGTTTCTCGGGAGAAGTCAGTGTGCACAGTAAAGAGTGTGAAGAAATGGAGCTTCCTGGTGCAAGGAGGAAACTCTGTTTCGGGAGACGCTCCACTGTCTGCATGCCCCATAAATTGCTTTAGTATATTTGGGATGTCTGTGGCCTTAAATCAATGTCTGCATGAAATAAAATCATTTTCACAAGATTCTCTTTGGGATCTCTGTGATCTTAAAACAATGTTTTTGCTTATATATATATATATATATATATATATATATATATATATATATATATATATATATATATATATATATATATATATATATATAGACTCTCCGTTAAAGTTATAAACACTATAACTCCAAAGTAACGGGTATGTGTGTGTTAAGCTTGTAGTTGGGTTGACTGGAATCCGACCTAAATCATGTTCAAGTCTCGAAAATAGACCCCCCAAAACTGGGTTAAATGCAGTTGGACCAAGAGATCGATGATAGACCACAATCAAATTTGCTTGTTGAACATTCTTTTTCTTTCTTTCTTTTTTTTTAAGGAGAGAAGGAGAGAACAGTATATGAAGTATATGTCAAAAGCTTCCAATTATCGAAGAGAATCTCATGTGGTTTTCCCTTAGGATTTAATGGAGGTTTAAGAATCCAAGTTTCATTAAATTCTTGCTGAAACTTATCTCTAAGATAATCTCCATCTTCTCAAATACGGATCTTTAGTTTGAATATTCCGTATTTGGATATGGATTCACTAAAAAACTATGATAATTGAGGTTTCATATAAAAAAGAATCCTAATTTCATTGTGATTGAGGTTTTAGTAAACTTGCTGTAGTGGCCGAGTTTGGATCAGACTCAAACCGATTGTGTCCGGCTGACCCGTTCTTATTCTTAGACGACGAGAGGCGGTCACGTACATATGAGCGATTCTTCAAGTGGGATTCGGCTTCACTCTTAGGTTCCTATCGTCTCCTGCTATCAACACGTCCTCCGTAGTGGTTTTCTGAAGTCCCTGTCCCTATTTCTCTCTCGTCTTGTCTGCGTTACTGCCGACAACGGAAGTGCGGCTAGCGTTCAGCAGGGCGCTCCTTCTTCTTTCTGTTCCCGTTTTCCCTCATCGTCCCACGGAAATAGTCAGCCACGGAATTAGCCATCGCTGAAGCCGATCTCAGCTTTATAGGGTAATGGAATCGACCCTATTTGAATTAAGGGTTTGAATGCGTTGTTGTTTAATTTCTTTTTGACACAAAGTGATTTTAAATGGGTTTCAAGATGGGGTACTCTAAGAGCCAGGATTCGTTGTCTATGTTGTGGATTTTAGGGGTTTTCGTTCTATCTCACGATTTCATATTTTATGATTCAAATAATCTAATTTTAACGAGATAGTTTATGTTATTTTATGGATCTAGCTTTTGTTAATTTATTTGCTTGTTTGTTCGATTGTGCACGCCTTATCCTTTGTTGTTGATCTCGATTGAAACAATTGTATATATTTTAGACCATACTTTACTTGGGTTGTTGCAGTTTAAAAGATGTCGAACTGATGGAGTTTTCTATGTTGATGCTTGTTATGTGTTGATTAACCTTTATTGGTACTTTGCGTTTGTCGAAGTGCCCTTGTTGAGAAACTGCATCGGTGTTGCGATAGGACAAATGTTATTGACTAGTATATGTTGCACGAGTGGATGTAAAACAATTCCTCCGAGTGTTCCTGTGCTTCGATTATATTTCATAAAACTAAAACTTAAGTCAGTTTTCAGAAATTAGTGTTCACTGATAAAGTAATAAGCTATCAATACTCTATGACGTCTCCATGTGGCAGTACTATATTATCTCTACCTTAGAATTTTCAGTAGTGATTAGTTGGACACGAGAGATCAGAGAAGTACCATTATCATTATCAGAGTACTCGACAGGAGTGTGGTACCCCGTTAGAAGTGCCCATGTGACGTCAACATCAGAAGAGATGTGCCAATGAAAATTATGGTAGAATGCTGCATCCTTCACCAAGCATCATAACGTTTTCCTCTAGGACCCTAGACCGAGCCTTTGATCTTTCTGTATTTCGTCGATTTGCACACAATTTTTAGTGCTTGAGTTGGATTGGTTTCTGGAAGCTTCGACATTTAAATATGTGATCTTGCGATCACTTCGTTGACCATGAAAGCAAGCAAGCCATCATCATTATAAGCAATGAGGGAATAGGAGCAGGAAGCTTGAAGAAGCGAGTAATGATGTGGAAGTAGTGTGGATCAAATTGGAAGTACTCCCGGGAAAAGAATCAAGTTTGAAGTGACAACAGAATAGAACTGGATGTGATATAAGAATTAAAAATGGAAGGCAGGTTATACTCAAAGAGAGGCACAACGTGGACCAATTTAGGAATCCCCATGGATTAAATAGGACATGAACAGTAAAACACAAGGAGGAAGCAAATGAAAATAGGAAAAATGAAAATATTGCTTCTAGAAACTTTCCACGGAATGAGGTTCCATTTTATGGTTTTGTGATTTATTATGTAGGATTTTGTTTTCTCTTGGAACTGGAAGTTGAAACTTCTTTCTTTATGGATTCATGATCTCTTTCCTGAATCAAGTTTTCTAATAATATTTGGCAGAATTATTTAACAAGGCCACTAGTGCTGCATAAAGCGCAGTTGGATTTTCAGTGGCAGCGATGAGTAGACAGAAAACTGATGAGACAGGTACCATGTCTACAAAAGGAAAGTCCAAGGGTGCTCATCCTGCTAAATCAGCCGGTAAGAAAGAAGGGATGTCAGTATCTGCTTTGCTTGCTAGCATGGATAAAAAGCCTGAAAATAAGCCAAAGACTAAATCCAAGCCAAAAGCGGGTGTCCGCTCCTCTTATACAGATGATATAGATCTTCCACCTTCAGTTAATGAAGAAGATGAGTATGAAGAGGGAGAAGAGACTGAAATCCCTACTCGTCCAAAGCGACAAGGAAGGGCGGTTTCAAACATTGACATCTCTACCTCCATTAGGGAGAAGGAACAGAAGAAAAGAGAGAAGAAGGAAATAGTTGCTGCCCAAGCTGCTGAGTTTGCTAAAAAGGAAGCTCTCAAGGATGACAGAAATTTCTTCTCGGTGGTAATTGGTAGCAAGGCTTCAGTTCTGGATGGAGAGAATGACCTTGATGCAAATGTGAAAGACATAACCATAGAAAACTTTTCTGTTTCTGCTAGAGGAAAAGAACTTCTAAAGAACGCCAGCGTGAAGATATCACATGGCAAACGTTATGGGCTGGTAGGCCCCAATGGAAAAGGGAAATCAACCCTATTGAAACTACTTGCATGGAGGAAAATACCCGTGCCCAAAAATATTGATGTTCTTTTAGTGGAGCAAGAAGTTGTTGGTGATGAAAAAACTGCGTTGGAAGCTGTTGTTTCTGCTAATGAAGAACTGATGAAGCTTCGAGAAGAGGCATCCAGGTTGCAGAACCTCTCTCTTGAAGGTGAAAATGGTGAGATGGGCTCCAGAGAAACTCTAGCAGAGGTTTATGACCAGTTGCATGTGATGGGATCAGATGCTGCTGAAGCACAGGCCTCTAAGATCCTTGCAGGTTTGGGCTTCACCAAAGAAATGCAGGGACGGCCCACCAAATCTTTCAGTGGAGGTTGGAGAATGAGGATCTCCTTGGCTAGGGCTCTCTTTGTACAACCAACTCTTTTATTATTGGATGAACCGACAAATCATCTTGATCTTAGGGCTGTCCTCTGGTTGGAAGAGTATCTTTGCAGGTGGAAGAAGACACTGGTCGTGGTGTCTCATGATCGTGATTTTCTCAATAGTGTTTGTAGCGAAGTCATACATCTGTATGATGAGAAGCTCCATTTTTATCGTGGAAACTTTGATGATTTTGAGAGTGGTTATGAGCAGAAGCGGAAAGAAAGCAATAAGAAATTTGAGATTTATGAAAAACAGATAAAGGCTGCCAAGAGGTCGGGAAACCGAGCACAACAAGAAAAAGTGAAGGAACGGGCAAAATTTGCTGCTAACAAAGAAGCCTCCAAGAACAAAGCGAAAGGAAAGGTGGCCGATGATGATGAGGTACCAGCAGAGGCTCCAAAGAGATGGAGGGATTACAGTGTGGAGTTCCATTTTCCCGAGCCTACAGAACTTACCCCTCCTCTCTTGCAGTTGATTGAAGTTAGCTTCAGCTATCCGAACAGGGCAGATTTCCGCCTATCGAATGTTGATGTAGGCATTGACATGGGAACAAGGGTCGCGATTGTTGGGCCTAATGGAGCTGGGAAATCTACTTTGCTCAACCTCCTTGCCGGTGATCTTCAGCCTTCCGAAGGAGAGGTGAGGAGGAGCCAGAAATTGAGAATTGGCAGGTACTCTCAACACTTCGTTGATCTGTTGACCATGGAAGAGACTCCGGTTCAATATCTTCTTAGGCTTCATCCTGACCAAGAAGGGTTAAGCAAGCAGGAAGCTGTCCGTGCGAAGCTTGGAAAATTTGGGCTCCCGAGCCACAATCATCTCACTCCTATTGCAAAACTTTCAGGAGGGCAAAAAGCACGAGTTGTGTTCACTTCGATTTCCATGTCAAAACCCCACATATTGTTACTCGATGAACCCACCAATCACTTGGATATGCAGAGTATCGATGCATTGGCTGAGGCATTGGAAGAGTTCACTGGTGGGGTTGTGCTAGTCAGTCACGATTCTCGATTAATATCCAGAGTCTGTGAGGATGAAGAAAGAAGTGAAATATGGGTTGTAGAGGATGGGACTGTGAGGAAATTTCCTGGTACATTTGAAGAGTACAAGGAAGAATTGCAAAGAGAAATAAAGGCTGAAGTAGATGATTGATGGGTTCGAATCCATTTCGATACGGATTTCTTTTTCCATCATGTAATAAGCATGTCATGTACTAGTAGAGTCTACTGCCTTCTGTGAGGATATTTTCGGTCGTTGATATACTTGAATCTTTAATTCAACCTGCTCCTTGTTAGTTCATTTTTCTATTGTAAGTTTTACTTTTGTCGTTGGCAACGAGTTTGTGATTGTATAAAGCTTATGCTGGTTGGCTCTCTAGTAGATGAGTGAAGCTTTTATGACGGCGTTGCTTGGCCACGTTTTCAGGTTGTAATAGTCGAATTGTTCTTCTAGTGATGCATTTCTAGATTTCGTTAAGAGGGGCAACTAACTTGGAGGAGTTGCATTTTGTGGGGCTGGAGTGGAAAACCAGGAACTCCGATTCCTAGTGACCATCTGAATAGTCTCGAGTCTCTTGACAACTCGGAAAGCGGCAACCTCAAAATTGGCATGGCTCTGTCATCCATGGAATAGCACTCCGCAAAGCTGCATCAGTGTGAACTTTGGATCCTTTAGATAATGCCCCTGAGAAGCTATCAAGAGAACTCCGAATGCAATGCGCTGTGTTAAAGGCATGCGACATAGTTTTCTTTTCTCTAAAGAGTAAATCTATCTGAATGTAACACACTGACGATCTAATTGAGATTTGGAGCCTACGAGGGGTTGGTCTCCATTGTTAATTTATTCTGATCAACGTAATCACCTATGAGTTTTAACATTATATAACAATGTTTTTCCATTAAAAATGTGAACACCATGGTTGTTTGCCTGAGAAGCAGAACATTATTAAACAGCAGAAGCATAAAACCACAGAATTTGCCCCACTGCCGTTGGCATGGTGCAGGACTGTGGTTGTTATATAGGCAGAGCTGTAGGTGTCATGTATATGTTTAGTCCTACCGTATGCACTGGCGATGAGGATAGTCGCATCAAAGTTCTCCATGGGGTGGATCCACCTCCATCGATCCTTTCTTCGGTCGAGTTGCAGACCAAGCAAGCAAAATAAAATAAAAACACATACTAGATAATGGATAGGCTTCATCAAAACCACTTATATATCTATCCTTCTCCATCGATCCTCTCTTCGGTTAAGTTGCAGACCAAAAAGCAAAAGCAAGCAAAATAGAATAAAACACAAATACTAGTCAATGGATAGGCTTCATCAAAACCACATATATCTCTCCCTCTGAGGATACATTGTGCATTTTCCCGAAACGGACGCTTCATTATAGACCCTCCATTCTTCAAGTTTATGGCGGGGACTTGAAATATAAAAGCGAGGTGTTTATACTGGAAGTGGGATCAGGAGAGGACATTGAAGTGGAAAAGCCAGGATACCATCAAGGCAAAAACCATGCAGCCTAGGAGGAAGTTCACGAAACGGTGCCCGTGCTGGAAGTTCCTTGTTTCTGAAAGAGATGCTGTAGCAACCACGCTTGCTTCAGTCCATTGCTCCATGAATTCACCGTTGTCTATCCCAACAACATTTTGCGCAGTCGAGCCACATATCTCACAAGTCCTGTTGAAAAGGGGCATTAGCTGCAACAAACAATGCTGTCCCGAAACAACAGAACGTTAAAATCGCAGCGAGGACTTTAACACCAGAAAAGGAAAATACTCCAAGTAATTCACCAAGTACCGCGATACGTTTCCATGGATCTCTTCAATTACAAGCATCTTTGTTCTGTTTTTTCTCTATGTAGTCAATCTGTACACAAAGACGAGCAGATGAACCTCACACTTCAATTAAAAATATCTCCGTTTCTGTCGTGCTCCATGTCAATATTCTGTTGACAAAGATCGAACATGCGAAGTTGTCGAAACTAAGGGCAGTGATGCTTTATGGTAAATATATCAGTTTATAGTGATGTAAGGAAGTCCATAAATTTTTACATCTCGTATCCCACATTTTACCAATTGTTGAGAAACAAAGAGTTGAATTCAGCAACCAAAACCGAGTCTTTTCCAACACTAATTGAGGTCGGCTAGATGATTGTCTTTAGAAAGCACAATCAATGTACCGTATTTACATTTAACTCCAACAAGAAATATCCCCATTTTTTTCTTGTGCAATACATCCACTTCAACAAACTCAACAAATTGAAAAAATTCAGAAAATTCAACTGTAGGAATTAAAGAAAAATTGTCCCACGTAGATATTTTCCAAATTTATGTCTCAGCAATGAGAAACAGAAAGCCCGAATGTGAAACCTCCCAATTAAACGCCATGACTACGAAGCCACCACAGCCAATTTCCTTGCCATCATCTCTTCCACCCACATTCCATGATAAAAGTACTCGTATAGATAATCTGTACGAAGTTCGAAGCTCAGACAAACCGAACCAGACAAAAAGATTAAAGTGCACACAGATTCCAACGGAACAAAGAAAGAGAAAAGCCGGCAGAGAAAAGCAGAGAAAAGGAAGTAGAGGCGTATAATATACGGCAAAAGATGGAACTGTTAGAAGAAATTTCCACATTAGAAAAGACAGAAAGAACCTACTTGTCTCCCTTGATTTTGAACCATGCTTCTGCGCACTGCTTGTGGGCAGCAGCGAGATCATCCTTACAAGAACAACCAAGCTCGATAGGCACCCCAGACTCTTGATTCCCGCTCTCTAAATCAAGATGGCAAATCCTACAGTCTCTTTCTACTTTCGACAAATCAAGTTTTACATTGTTGCCGACACCTTCTCCGTTCTCCGAATCCAACTCCAAGCATTCAGAATCAGAATTTCTTAGTGGATCCGCCACCATACCCTTCTCAAGATCAGAAGCGTTGGAGTACTTGCACTCTTCCTCGTCGGCACCGCAATTAGAATCGAGTGTATTCAACGAAGAGTGCCAAGAACGAACCTCTGCGTCGCAGAAACAGAGGCCATCATCGTTTGTATCATCAACACAACGCGACCCTTCTTCCAAATCCTCTTCAGCTCTCACCTCAGCCATTGTCCACAATCAGAGTGGAAAGAAAAATGGAATCCAGAGGGGTACAACTGAGTGGTGACTTTGTTAGTTCTATTGGAAATGATCGGTGGGCACTTGGAATTCGCGGAGTCGATCCTCTGTGGACTCAGAAGAAAGCTGAAGCTTGTGACTATAATGTGTGTGTGTGAAAGAGAGAGAGATGGTTTAGGAGACTAGCTCAGTGTGCATGCATCGATATATAGCAGGCAGGACGAAAAAGATCAGTAGAACAGTAGCAATAAGAAAATGCAATTTCTGAATGGGAAATGAAACGCTTTTCTTTCCACAAATCTCTTGATCATGTGTTTCTTTGTAAGATACGCATTCCATTTCTCTTCTTTTCGTAACTAAAGCAAAAAAGAAAAGAGTCATCTCAGAATTTCAAATAAGAAATACTAACAGCATCCACCCTCTCTCTCGTAAATATCTTCACTAAGATTAGATTAGACTACAAAGGCAGAGATTGCGGCCGTTGGAAAACATCCCCTTCAAGTTTGTTGAAAAGTTCAGTCAGTCGACTATAATTGCATATCGCCAAGATATTTTCATCTTTGTGAATTTATTGCCATTCTTGGGCCAATGAGGTGGGACTTATGCTTTTGAAGTTCATCTTTACATTGTTAGAGACAAATACACCAAACACAAGGTTTGCCAAGTCTGACATGCATGTATGTGCTGGTTGGATAAAGGGCCAAAGGGGAGGGATTCAACGATCTAGTATACCATTCGTACCACGCTACCCGCTGCAAAATTACAAGAATACGATGTCACGGCCCCCACTCGAACATTTATCGGAGAAGTTTACGAGAATTTGCGAGAACCAACACACAAATATATATATATAGATAGAGAGAGAGAGAGAGAGAGAGAGAGAGGTTTATGGATCAGCCCAACAGTTGAGCTTACTCGAGTACTCGTGTATGGGTTCGGAGAGATAAACCGTCTAATCCAACATGATCAATGTGTACGGCCAGTTAATTATGTAAAGAGAAATATATTTCACATAATTAAATATTCAGAGGCATGGGAAAGCAAAAACCTTGACATAGTGAGTCCCATCATCAGATCTAGAATCCAGAGACGCAGGTCATATGACTTGGGGAAGTTTGTTCTATTCCTTACAAACAATTCCCTGCATATTGTCCAACTGAAATTCAAGGATTTCAAGATAATATTAGACAACATGGAATTTGAAGTATATCAACTCTCTCTCTCTCCCTCTCTCTCTCTCTCGTTCGCATAGATATTTTGTGAGGCCTAAAATCAAGTCGAGAGATCTTACTCCTGCCTCTTCATGGTATAATTGCCATTCTTTGTTGGTCATATCGAAAACTAAAACAAAGCCTATTCCGCACTCTTGCTGGTGGTAAGAGTTTTTAAAGCAGAAGGCCCATACCATAGGTTCACTCGAAATGTATTTGCCAAAGTTCATGTGGTCATGCACCTTCATGGACAAGAATTCAATCATTTCCATGAAATTCGAGCCTTGAGCATTAAATCAGAGCTGTCCATCAGGTGACCCATTAGATGTGGGACTTCCTGCTGATCCTGTCAACAAGCTAATGTTGATTTCCTGAAAGCACATGGTTGTCAGTGCCTTGAGTATCAATCCCCTTGCACAGCCTTAGAAAAAAAAAGTTTCCTTTCTCCTTTCAATTTCCAAAGAATTGTTGACCACACGAGATCCAGTATCAACCACTACAAAACACCATCCTACATCTGTTGGTTGGTTTAACAGATTTCACAATTGGGACTTCAACGTGGGTTTTGATTTCCTCTTAAAACCACAAATGCCGCTGGTCATCTCAATGGTTGGTGTCAAAATGTGTTTTATCACTTGATCAAACCTTGCGTCTAAGGATTCTAATCATGCCAACCCTTTGAAGCTGGCGAGCGATACTTTGGTAACCATAATACGTAAAACCCTTCAATTTCTTCTTATCATTCTTCACGAATTCCATGATCAACAACATAATAGTTGTAATTGCAACCTCATTGCTAAATTTTAGATTTACGCGGGAAACAGGAACCAAAAATGTCGCATATATTTGAAATAACTAGAATTTCCAAGGTGCAAAGGATCACATTACAGGTTCATCTAGAGATACACGTGCATAGCTCATGTGGGAAGGAAAGAGTAATCCTTCAACTTCCAAAAAGCCAGTCCAAAGCATTATCTTGAATTCATGTCCATAGCTTTTTTACATTTTCCTTTCTCCTTTGGATCTCAAAAAAGTTCTGTTGAACCCAATTCAATATGAACTACTTCAAAGGGTCGTACCCATGTTTCTTTTGCCGTGTCACATGGACACGTCAATTTGCGCTTGTATTGTATCCCCTTGCATGTCAACTTATCAATGACAACAAACAAATATAACTTATGGAGACAATGACAGGGTTTGTTTATGGGACAAGCGAGGGTCAAGCTACACGCATACTCGAGGCTTCCTATCACTTTGAAGCATCATGAACTTTCTGATCGTGCAGTAAATTAGTAACTGCATTTGACAGCAGTGGTGCGCATTCTCTTGACATGCAAGTTCCATCAGCATCTCCTTCAAGCAGAAGAGTAACATGCACCAGGAAACAAAAGATTGGGAAAATCAGATGTGTCAATAAGATGGATGAGAGAGCCTTACCCTTGGACTTTTAAGCTGGGTTGCTTCAAACCCTCCAAAGGCAGTATGCTAAGAGTTACATAACATACAAACCCAATTTTCATGATTGAAGAAAAGAGGTGAAAAGTCCATAACACAACAGGAAAGAACTTGAAGAATACGAGCATTAGCTTCTCTTTAACATAAGTTGCATGAATGCCTCCAATCTTCTCAAAGCTGTTGCACACAGAAGTAACCATTTGAAACTCATACTCTACAAGCATCGTCAGAAAGCCTCTGTAGTCTGTGCTCATCAACAGACAGCTTTGTAAATTTAGCTGCAAAGTACAACTGCATCAGCGAGCTCAGAAGTACAACAATAGTAGTATGCAGGAGTAACACCACTTTTCCTCCTGCACAATTTTGAGATTCTGATTGATTTCCATCCATATGCCTCTGAGCTATCGCCCTACATTCCTCCACAAATCTGACTGCTCAGCAGATGTATGCAAGCTTCCGCTGTCAGCCTGGCCTTCCATCCATGCCAAATAGAACAACTCTGCTGCTATTGAGGACAACTCAGGGCCAAACAAAGGCGGTGGCTCCAGGAACTCAACAAATTCAGGTCCCAATAGAGAGAATTTATGCTGAGTGCCACCTTTCATATCGCAGCATCCATGCCCACAATGTGACGGAACTTGTGCACCACCAAAACTGCTGGTAGTTGAGTTATACATGCCTATTTCAGATTTGTCGGGTTCAATAGAAAATGGGACCAGCCAAAAAGCTGGAGTTTGATTCTGAAAATCCCTTGCTGGATTATACAAGTTAAATACACTTACACTAGCAACTGGTTGAAAAACGCCGCTTGGTTTCTTCTCATGCTTAGATTTAACCTTCCCATCAGATTTGTCAGCGTCATTTGCTGATGGGTAGAAAACATCCATATCTTGTGGATTGACCAGAACCCAAAACTGCAGTTTGATGGCTTTTTCTCAGGCACCTCGTTTCTCTCTCCACTCCATTCCTAACGCATCGGAAGATGTTTGCTGCACTTACTCTGTGCCAAGAACTTACGCCTGACAGTGGAATTCCAACGATTCTTTACTGCATTGGCTGTCCGTCTTAGCAGCAACCTTGCAATAACAGCCCATTTGTTACCATGGATTGCATGAGCAGAAATGATGATTTGGTCCTCTTCCTCTGCAATCAATTGCAATATTAGCATATATTAGACTGCATTCTGCAATTGAAATCATGTCCAAGTGGTGCTTTATATGCATTACAAAAGAAAATTTGCATGATGATACAATATGCATAACTTGAGGCAGTTTTTTACAAAGTCAAATCCATCATACAATCGGGACATAAGTGACAGGAACGGATGCAACTCAAAATTTCGACAAGAACCACTCTACTCCACTTCCTGTTTTATTGTCGACAAGAACCAACCATTTCTCATTCGTAGGCCACTGAAACTTGTACCTCAGTTAACTCCGTAACTCAAGATTTCGACAACTACAGCCTTATTAACAACGGGAAATACGCATTACTATAATTGACAGGAGCGGATGCAATCTCCATCAACTGTTTGTTTCCACCTTCCCCGCCAATACGATATGCACCATACATACTGTATACAAACTGAAAACAGAAAAAGTCGATGTTGGGAAAATCTCAAGACAGAAAAAGCATGAAGGACAATTAACGCAACAGGAACCCCAAGATTGGAATAACAACATAACAAAATTTTTCCCTGAAACTGTTCCATTAACCGGTTCACTTGGTATCCTAATTCCTAAATCAGAAAAAAGCCCATTTAAGAAAACCAAGAACGGATGAAGATAAAAAAAGAAACAAAGGAAAGTGCCTCGAAACAATAAAGATATTTCATGGGCAATCATCAGGTAGATTACAGGGAAAGTTTGGCACTGACCGGTGAAGGGTCTTCGCTTCACGGCGGGATCCAACTGGTTAAACCATCGAAGGCGTCAAGACTTGCCGGACCTACCCGGGATTCCCCGGGCAATAAGGCTCCAATTCCTCGCCCCAAACTCTCCGGCGAGCCTGCTGAGCACAGCGTCCTCCTCTGGCGACCACGGCCCCTTTATCCTGTCCTCATCTCCTCTCCCCTTTTCGCCATTGCTGCTGGTGCGTCCCTTCTCCGGCATACCCGCTTCCTTGTTGCTGCTGCATTCCTCTCTCTCGCGTGCTCGCTCGTTCTCAATGCCACAATACTGTAAAATGCATACCGGCCTGCCTAACGGCAACTTCTTTCCACCTCATGAATGAACTTCTTCGGATCTTGTCTCCAGCTCTGCGTTAAATATCGAATATTTTGCTAAATATCTCGATTGATATCTTTTTCAGATGTAATGTATGTAACCGGATTCAGATATTCATACCAGTCAGATATTTTAGATTATGACGAATAAGCATATGCACAGTTGACCTGAACTTGGGTCTGTCGACCAGAAGTTTATGGCTGATCTTGCTAGAAATTAATTTTCAACATTTGATCAATACCATGCATGTTTGGTTTCTATCTCAGATTACATGCCTCATGCAAATTTTGAAAAATAAAACCGCGGAGAATAATGATATACGGTACACGATTTAAACAGTCTGCTATCTTCTAAACCTATCACAGCTTCACCTCGCCGTTAAATCTTTCCGACAATGAAAGTACTAATATTATCCACAACCCGATCAGCTTAAAAGAATTTCTACCGCCGGTCGGCCAGCGGAATCAAAGCAAGGGACAGTTTCGTAATGAATGTGTTAACAAGAATGGAAAGATAGGCTTAATGGCCGTTTCTTTGTAGATACGGTCGTTAAGAACGTTAAACAATTACCAGCAACCTCCGGAGCAAAACAAACAGCCCCTCAGAGTGTATAAACTAACAATACCACGCTGCTGCCTTCAGAGACAAGCTTGTGCTTGTTTAAGTAAGCAGCTCAGTCTCAGCTCGATCGGATTTGGCTTGCTTCCGAAACAACAGACCTGGTTCACTGCAAAGCAAATCATGTCTCAGCCACCCCAGACCCATTAGTTACCTAATAAGGATTCAGCCATTTTCAGACGTTTCCAGTTAGCTATGAAGACCTCACTGCTAGTGTCAAACTATCCAAATGGAAACTACTATGAAATGATCAAAGACATAGTTCTCTACTTTCTCACACTCTCGGATGTATGTGAGCCAAGTGAATGGAACAAGTGTTGGAAGTTAGCTCATCCAAGACCAGCGATGCTGTAAATCACCAATTGAAAACTTGCTGCTTATTTCAAAAAAGCTTAATTAGTATTTACAACATCAAGTTCTGCCTTGCATCTCTGTGGTTTTATTGTTTAAATCTTAAAACTATTGATATAGTATCTAAAACCTGTTTCTTGCAGGATAAACCCTTCATAATTTATAATAAACTGTGATATAAAGTATATGAAAAGTAGACACCTTGTTATTACTTAACAAGTCAAGCTAAGCCAATCCGTTTGACTGCAGGCTTGTCCGATTGAGCCGTCGAACAAACACTTCTCGAGCTGAACACAACCTCAAGAACATGGATCTGGTTCCCAGCTGAAGGTCCCAAACTTATAGTTCTTGACTGACATGTTCCCACCTTGAAGTCCAAGATCCAGAGCCGGATCTCTCACTTGAGATCAACCCCCATCCTTGGTTGCATGCTTGTATACTTGTCCTCTCCATTTTAGGTTCCAACGATTGGCCTGCATCTTCACGAGATAAACCCCGTCCCTTGTTTTGGCAAACCAAACCCTCCTTTATCACATTGCGGGGAAACTTTGCCTTCTTCAATTTGGTTTTGTATATTAAATAACTGCAATTAATGACGCAGAAAGATGGATGGATTCGTACTCAAAAGAGAAAGGTACGTTTCATTAGGGTTCATTGGCAACGTCTCATATGAGACGGGAAAAAATGACAGTGTTATCATGCATGTAGCAAGAAGATTAACCATTTATGAGTATAGCATGCATTCATTTCGAAAGAAGATTACAACTATAATTTTGTAATCTACAAGAGGCAATTAATGCCATACCATCGAAGAAGATAATTGAAGCCCAGAGTCACTTGTAGAAAAACGGGGGATTTTGAGACTGTCTCTAAGGTGTTCGGTCTAACTTTTCTTTAGTATACCTGAATAACATCAAATTGAGTGCCTGATCGGCTGATCCTGCTTAGTTTCATTTGGGGATTTGGGTAGAGGTGTCAAAATGGGCCTGGCCAAGGGATTGGCCCGACCTAGCCCTGAAAAAGTGGTGGCCATGCTGGGATTAGGCAGAAGAAATGGCTTGCTTGGCTCATCTAACCCTCAGTACTAAAGTGGGTCAGGCCAGGCAGGCCCCTTGTAGCCAAAAGTATATATATATATATATATATATATATATATATATAGTGTGTGTGTGTATAAGTATAGGAAAGTTGAAAGATGTAAACAACATATGCAAACTAGATTCAAACCGATCTCAATCATTGAAGGGCTATAAGTGGTGAGATTGGAAATAAAAAGTAAAATATGTACTTTTTACAAGATACTTAGATTGTTTTCACATTATGTACTTTTGACTTTTTGATTTTGAATCTCAACTATTTATGCTCCTCAATCAAATAGTTGAGATTTATTTTGATAGAGTGTGGATATGAATAATTTGCATCCTCTACCTCACATGTATTTATAATGTCATATGTAATATATATATATATATATATATATATATAGACACACACACACAAAGACACATGTATGCATGCACACACATATACATATAATACATACATATATATAATATACAGAGGTCTCGAGTCAGATTCAGGGGTTGTCAAAATAGGAATTGAGCTCTACAGCCCTAACAATTTGGGGAGTTCGTTACATGACTCACTTTCTTTCTTAATTTATTGTGTTACTTCATTTTTTTATTTTAGATCATAATATACACATGTAATACCACACACACACACACACACACACACACATATATATATATATATATATATATATATATATATATATATATATGTATATATAATATATACATACGTATAGTTGATGATTCCTCACTGGTGGTGATTAAGGTACCAAATCTATTTTAGACCCAAATACGGACTCAACCCACACAAATAACCATTTTCCCTAGGTTTTATGGGTTTATACATCGTTTTTACCTTGGACACTTTATTCTATCACGTATCACTATTCTACTCTCTCTCTTTCTCTCAGACAAGAAGTATCCTTTATTTGTACTTTCTTTCAACATGCCACTTTTGTTTGTTCTTTTCTTTTAAACACACACACAAACACACAGAGAGGCTATGCTTAGGAGCTTTGAACGTCACCTTTCTTCTTCTTCTTCTTTACTTTGATGACAAGGAAGCCCCTTGAGGTAAACCGTAGGTCTGCCTTATGTGCCCCACAACCCCATCGACCTACTCAGCCCCCTCCTCCACCAGATTAACGCCAATGCTGAAACGCTACTCTACTCGAGCATGCACCATTTAGACAAGAAAATTTATTCTGCCTAGTGCGTGATTTTGAATGTAAATGCGATTGTGTTGCACTGTAACTGTGACAGAATCTTCTAGGTGAAAGCCTTGTTAGTAGATGATTGCATTATGATTTCACAATAAGAAGAGAGTCATGGCTCACCTGGCTTGGCGGTTGATTCAAAAAGGGCCTTCCAGTTGAAGGTCATTAGTTTGATACCAGGGGGGTTCACGTCTGTGAGAGGTCTGCCCAGAGAAAAGAAGGGGCATGTGACGTTTGTTATCTGCGTAGAAAATAAAGGGTGTAACCGTTGTGTTTCTGTTGATTTGCAGTAGAAGACTTCAATTTGTGCCGATATTTCGGAGCGACAGCATTTACAGTGACTCCTAGGGAGGCCTAGAAAACTTATGTATGGCGGCTGTTCAGTGCTTATGTTAAGATACAAGTATCCACCTTGAGGAATTCCACGTTTGAGCAAACAAGTCATATATATATATATATATATATATAGAGAGAGAGAGAGAGAGAGCCTAGTATATATTAGCATATTAAATAAATCTCAATCATTCATTAGAGATCAAATTTTAATTTATTTACTAGGGTATATGTATTTCTCTCAATCGTTTGATCTCTAATATGCTAATATATATATAGAGAGAGAGAGAGCGACAACAATTTCTTAGCAGTATGCTAATATGCTAATCTCCATCATCCATCATTCACCAGAATAGAGTATATGTATGCTTTTTACTTTTTTAATTCAAATTTTAATTATTCATTTCTTCAGATGAATGATGGAGATTGTTTGAATATACTGACATCCAATATGACAGCAGAGTGTATGGATCTAAGATAAGAGTCAGGAATTCAAATACTGGTGGGCGACCGAGGTGTCTATCTATATGTTAGGTGTCTTCACAGAGACAGCTAACTGCTAAGAAAAGAAAGAGTATGCTGAAAGCCAGATTTTTATCTGATACGTGTCTTGACAGACCCATGTTCAGATTTTCTTAGTTTCAGGATAGAGAATGCATTTCTCGAACATTCTGTCCATGAAATTTACATTTCATTTTCTATATATAAAAAGTTTAGGTGAAACTACCCAATTTGGTTAATGCATTATTAAAGTAGTAAAAAACAAATACCGTTCATATTCGCTTCTGCAATCACATGTGAGAAATGTCACAAAGGGCAAACCACCAAACTACATAAAATGACATAGCCTAGTGCCGTAGGCCTTCAACCTTTATCCTCCTTTCGGTGCTCAATCCACACCATCGTAACCGCGACAGTTTAATTGGGATGGGGCCCAGACAGATCACGCTTCACCAACTTCAAGGGCCAAACGAATTTTCCCTTGAGAAGGTCTAACAACTTAAAAGTAACTCAATAAAGAAGTAGTTCAAATATGCCAATTGATTTCCCTAACTATATTAGGCACTGGTGATGCTTTTGAAGAGAAAATGAAGTAACTGAATGACAAAGTAAATCAACCAGTTAGTATGTTATTGAAACAAATGACTGGTGGTGAGTATCGAAGTGCTTGGCTTCTTGGTCTTAATATTAGTTATGCTTCTTTTCCGGTTATAACGAGGAGGCCCAAGCCAGTATGCACATTGGAGAATCGAGCTCCCAACCCAGGCTTGGTGGAGCCGAGAGCTATGCCTGGTGGGTTACTGCTCTGTGTGGACTGTTCGTCATGGCAGCAGATTATTTGTTCCATTAAACATATGGTCGGTGAAAAGCTAATAGAAGATAATATGAGAAAAATAGACACATTTAAGGTGGTCTAAACATTGAGATGTGCAGTATGACAGAGATCCCAAAATCAAAAGAGCAAAGGAAGGACTCAAGAGTATCGAAGGAAATAAAAAAATATGATCTTGCTTTTTCTTTTTTGTTACAATGAAGAGGCTGAAGCCAAACTCACGCCATGGCCATCGAACTCACGAACTTCAACTTGCAAATAATCCCCCTGGTCAGGTAAGCTATTGTTCATTGAATCTGACTCTTTTTTTAGTTAAATGTTGTCGCACAAGATACCAAGTGGCAACTAAGAACTCATGCATCTAGTTACAGAAGAAGGCTTGGTTTTGGTTTCTGGTAGCAAATTAATTATGTACAGCACCAAGCTTTATAATTCCATTAGCAGGATCTATGCAGCTTATCAGTTTGATTTCTTTTTATTTCATTTATAATCTATTCGAAGGCTCTAACTCTCATGCCAGGATCTAGGCAGCGCATCATCGTTCAACAATGGAGGCATCACAATGGGAATCAAACTCTTAGACCTCCAGCTGCCCATCTATCAGATACAACCAAAACCTCCTTCAGGGCTCTTCTAGCTGACCAGTCCCTTGAAACAAATGCAGCAATAACAACTAAGTCTTTTCTCATATCAGATGGGGTTAGCTACATGGATTCTTTGTTTTGATAAAGCTTGATCCTATATCATATTAACAGTTAACTCAACATAAACTAGGTAATTTTTTATTGTTTCCTTCCAACACTTTGTGATCTTCCTCTTCTTTTAATATTTTGATAATCAAGTTTCTCGTACCTCTTTACCGGAGCTTCCTTTTGTTGTCTTTCTATATGTCCCCTTAAAGTAAATGCAATCACGCAAAATTCATTCAATGTACAATTCTATGGGATGGTTCTCTCTCCAATAGAGCAAAAAATCTTTAAGCGCCTTTACGGCATAGGTTTGATTATCATTTGTCTAGCATATTAAAGCACCCGACAGAAGCATCGAACCTCAAGAATCTGATCTTTAATTATTTGCTACTTCAAAACCAAAATCAAGCCTTCCCCCACGCTAAGAAGGGTTCGCTACATAGATTGTTGTTGGTCATTATCCTCTATGTTTTGCTGTATTAGCATTTAACTCCAAAAATACAAATTCATATTTTATGGTGTCCTAACAATTTTGAGGTAATTCTCTTCTTTGCTTTTAGCGTGTTCTCCATCTGATGTTTCATAGTTTTGGCAAAGCTCCATCTCATCCAACTTATTGTCTTCTTATGGATGGTTTGCACAGTTCAGCTTATTCTTGCACCTGTTACTTTTCTTTATACTAGAGGGCCGAAGCCCATAAAGAAGAGCAACTTGTTGCTTATCTCTGTTAAAAGAAGTCGTCAACTGATTTGCCAATAGCAGCAGTGACAAAGAAGCCGGAAGTACTACCTGTTACTTTTGTCATAACCATTCTTTAGCTTCTTGTCATTTCCACTTTAACCATCACTTTAAAAGAATTTAGTGGCGTTGCTAGTTATGGAAAAGAAGGCATGCAACCCTTGAGCACATTGAAGCTCTATACTTTTACGTAGTATATAGACTTGATACTCTCAACTTGTCATGGAATAAACTTTTGTCTTCAACTTGAGGCGCATGCGTTTTTTAGGTTTTAAGCTTTTAGTAAACCAAAAGTTAAGAGTTCAACTATTCATATTAATTTTGTCCCATCAACAAAATTCAAGCTGAGTATACATATATGTGACTAAGCTGCAAAAGGAGATGGCTCGTTTTGGGCACATGGTTGCAAGCTCACCTCATGAGCTTCATGAGACAAGCGACATCACATGCCTCTCGAGCCTTTCAAGGCTTTCGAACTTGCTAGACTGCTGCTTTGGAGAAGTCGTAGCTTAACAATAACGAGAAGCAAGTGCTTTTTAACTTATATGAGCATGAATGCCATATTTCCAATAAAAGTTATATATTTAAAAATAAAGGCTTTTTAAGTTTACGAATGCATCATAGCTGAACTCATCTCACTATAAGGTCAGCTTGTCTCAGACAAGCAGACGTGACAAACCACAAGCAAACAACAATCTAAGAAGACAAGCTATGACTACGCGAAGCTTGGCAGTTCAGCTCTTCCCTCTCCATATTGAGAACACGCTATGGTGGGCCTCACGTCCATTCTTTCAGTAGAGAGAGGACAAGCACAATGTTTATTTTGTAAACAAGAAATCAATAGGAAAGCGGACAAAGAAGATGAGCATCTTGTTGTATGCATAAACTTTTCCAAGGAAAAGTTTCAACTGGAAAGATAATGATTATAGTCTAGTTGGAAAACTTTGAACTTGTGCACAACAATGCTAAAGTATGAACCTATTGGTTGGTTTAAGTGGTTCGGCACTTGCTCTGTTGCTCCCCTTAAGCAATGGTCTTCAGTTGGAGCCTTGTGAATCTGGAAAACCAGCAATGGGAGGAACCGGATTGGTCGGGATTATCCGTGGTATACTTCACCGGAAATAGAAGACAGTAGTACAATATCAGTTCAGTCTGGGTGGTTTTCTCGAGTTCCTCCACAACCATCGTACTCAACCAAAGCCTTGAGCAGGAAATATAATATGATGGGTTTCGTAGTGAGCATCTGGTGCTAACTTCTTTCAATGTCTAAAAGAAGAGAAGAAAAAAGAGCCACCCCAGGCAGTTAATTTTTGAAAGCTCCTAGCATTTTTTTTATCACGAACGACACACGTCGACGGAGCGTGCAAAATGTACTTTTTGTTGTGGTCATAGAGAGTGATCGGTGCTCAATTTGAATAAAAAAACATCGTACACATATTTAATACATTCAATCACCTTTTTTGTTCAAATCTTCGATCTTTAAGAAAAAGAGCAATAATACAAAGTATACTAAATATACTACGAAAAAAGTATAATAACATATTTTACTTTTCTAATTAAAATACCAATCATTGATCTTAATGGTCAAACAGTTAAAATGTTGAAAAAGATGTTTAGGCATAAATGCGTAAGCATTTACCATATTCTCTCTATATAAAAGCTTTTTCTTTCTTTCTTTTTTAGTGGAAGAGGTGTACTACCAAGATTTGGAGACTTCATATGGAGTTATATGGAGTTGCAGCAGCTTGGAGAAGCTAAGTCTAGTCTCGTCAAGTTCAAACTCAACTCAGAGACAAAGCTGCTAAGGTTGCAGAGATTGTTAAGGGTCGCTGCAGAGAAGTCCCACCGGAACTTGAAATGATCGATCTCCTATGTGAACTCCATTAATCTGAATTCATATCTACCTGAAGCCTGTTTTGGTTACGACTTTCTGTCTGGATTCAGATTAAATGAATTTCAATACCAGTGGCAGCCCTAGTAACTATACATATATGTGTATGTGCAGAAGTAGCAAGCATTAGCTAAAATTAAAACTAGCTGCTTCCAAGTTTTAGACATAATAAAGTCAGATCTGTTTATTATATTTGACCTAACTTTATGAGATGATATATATACATTTATTTACGTGTATATACATATATATATATATATATATATATATATATATATATATAGAGAGAGAGAGAGAGAGAGAGAGAGGTACCAACTAGCTCTAGATCCATGTTAACTACTACCGCCACCAATTGATCTCATAAAGTTAGCTCAAATATAAAGAACGGATCTATTTATCAGGTATAACAATTGAAATTAAGCAGCTTAGAGCTATGAAATTGCTCCTAGTTAATATGCACACAATACTCTATCATTATAGAATGGTGCGCGCAGTGGGGTATATATATATATATATATATATATAAAGGTGAAAGATATAAATTATATGTATGTAAACTCTATCCAAAGGAATGATTGAGAGGTAAGAATGGTTGAGATTTGAAAAGAAAAATAAAAAGTACACAAAAAAATAATTAAGTACTTAAAAAGTATATAAATTACTTATGCTCTCAATCACAAGATTGAGATTGGTTTAATTCAAGTTTACATACGAGTGTTTTGCATCCTTCAATTTTTTAATATATGTGTATATATAAAAAGAGTAGGTACATGTGTATGCAAGAAGACAAAATGAGGCATATGAGGAAAAGGACCAAATGGTGTGAGCGAGTACAAAGGGGGTGGGATGTTGTGCACATCAATGACAAATAATGAATTACAGGAGTCAGTTGGTGCCTACCTAATGCGAGACCATGCCTCAACAACTAGAACCTAAGCGTAGCTACCATATCCGACAAACCCTTCCCTATTTTTATTCCCGATGATTAATTCATTCGTTAATGATTTTACTCTCAAATATCTACTAATGGCGTCCTTCCCATGCCAAGTTTTTTAATTCTTTCATTATATTCGATTCATCAACGGAATCTGAATGAGTAAAGCATAAAAGATCCGATACAGGTTGATTTCTGTTATTTTTCTTTTCTTAAAATCTTTTTGAAAAATGCTTTTATTTTCCTTTATGGTTTCCATTGTGTGATTTGTCAAATGGTTTAACATGCATCATATGGTTCACCTGATTCTTCGGTTCTTTTGGGTGAACGGTTCGATTCAAAAACCGAACCGGGTGAGATCCATGACGATAGAATGACGTATTAGGTGAAGGCGGGTTAAATTAAATAATTTTGAAGGATAAATTTGTCGTTTTCACAGCAACTTTGACTGCCACCTTACATAAACGACAATGACCATCTCAAAGTTCCCTAATTTCTTGACAATGAAATGAAAGACAACTATCTCAAACTCAACGTTGTAGATATAAAAATTTGAACCTGAGTATGACCAGTTCACAGGTAATCAGAATATATATATATATATATATATATATATATATATATATATATATATATATAGAGAGAGAGAGAGAGAGAGAGAGAGAGAGAAAAGAAAGTGGCATCTAGGAACTGAAAACTCGGTATAGCAAACTACTGGCTATATAAGAATCTAGGCTTCAGCTGACTGATTCTCAAACTCCTGCACTCGTGTCCAAATGTGGGACAAAACGGTTCTGAGTGAACATGGTATCACCTACCTACTTCGAGTTAGGCCTGCATAATGACCATGGTCCTCTCTCTCTCTCTCTCGTAATATATATATATATATATATATATATATATATATATATATATATATATATATATATATATATATATGTGTGTGTGTGTGTGTGTGCATTTGTTATTGGAAGGGATATGAACGGTGGAGATTGAACGATTTAATCTGAGAAAACCAACTTTCGTGCAAACGCAACTTTAATCCGGCTCCCCACTGCCGAACAGAAATCCTTTTTATCTAATAAAGCTGTTCATTCTTTTGCCCAACTCCAGAACTTCATTATTTTAGTGGAGTTCATGGAACAATACTTACTTCTAATCCTGACGCTATAGCTTGTGGCATAATTTTTTTAGATTGATTAAGTGCAAATTGCATGAATAGCATTCAAGATTCTGGCAAAAGATAGGTAAAAGAACAAAACTGTTTGTATATTTTCTTTGCTGTCATGAGGATGGCAGAACCTTTTATACTTTAATATACTCTCAAGTGATTAATTTAAACAGTACGGGACATTGACAATTATCGCTTGCGACTCAAGAAGAAAGGGTGCATGATCGTGGGAATCAAATGAGTGGAAGTATGATTGGAGCTGTACATGTAAATGCGGCACCGAGATTTTGCAGACTCATATGTACGAACTTAATTAGAGATGCGTTAAAATAATGCATATGATGAAAAACATACGACTGTAGTTTATCTTATCGCTTGAGCAACATTAACAATGTTTTTCAGAGGCTAAGCTGGTGGGTTTTGATCATCTAGAATGAGTTGATTCATACAGAAATTGGGTTTGGACAACGAAGCCATTACTCGGCTGCTTGTCGAGGATGTTAATCTGGTAAAGAAAAGCTGAGCCCGAGATCAAGATAATAGTTTAAATAAAAACTCTAGGGAGGCGGATCAAGTGATACGAGATACCCGGGGTTTAACTCACAAAGATGTGTAGGCTCAATGACCCTCTTCCTTGTTATTAGAAGAAACCATAAAAATTTCAAGGTGGAAATATGGTTTCCAAATTAGGCTCCAAATCAATCGATTTGGCCTTTCATCATAAACATTTAATTGTGGTTGGTGCTTCGAGTATGAACATTTTGAAATGAGATGCACTCCAATGGCAGGTTCTTGGGTCCCCTTCTTAAGGGCCAATATATATTGCTTGATATATAACTGAATGTGGGGGAGCCTTTTTGGTTGTAAATGAGGGAAAAAGCAACGGATAGGATTTGATAAATGAAAAGATCAGTGGTGGATGTGCCGCCCGATTCTCTCCTTTTTGATATATAAAATGGGAGTGTGCTGCGGATGAAGGTGATAGATGACAGAAGATAACTACATCTATCTACCTACCAATCTATCTATCTATCTATCTATGGTTCTTGCTTGCTTGCTAAGTCTGTAACGAGAGGGTGAAGAATCCAAAGGGATCGCATTGATCCTGGCAGACTGCCCCCACCGCTTATCTTGGATCATGCAATCCCTTTGGATTTCTCATCCTCTACGCTTCATTCATTTCCGGAAGATCCAGCCAAACTGCCCGCTTCAGTTTCTCTCCTCCTCCGGTAAGCATTTCATTGATATAGTTTGATTCTTTCCGAGTACTGCACATGGTTTCTGAATCTCACGATGAGCTTTGTATTCGTCTTATTACGCTCCTTCCCGTAAAGCTCTGTTGATTGATTGTTTTTTTCTTGGTGCTCCAAGAAGTATGTTATGAAAGCTATTGTACACAACGTAGAAGGTTTGACTAATTCACGATGATTTATTCTGCTGCAACCATGATATGAAAATGAATGAAATGCTTCTCTGTCGATGATTATTTGGAGATTTTGAAGGTGATTTAGACAACTCTCTCGATAACTTGCAGGTGAAAACCATGATTAATATCTTCTCTTTCGTCCCCATTTCATCTTCTTCGTTTTGGACTTTTCAGTTGATTATTTCGTCGGATGATTCAACGCTAGGCTTTTGATGCGTTGTAAGAATTTTGGTCTCTTCATGAAAGACGGTGAAGCCGTTGCATTAGCTCCCTTTCCGCTTTATTCTCTTTCAATGAAAGTAAATGTGAGCACAAGGAACCACAGTGGGGGGGGGGGGGGCGGACGGTTGACACGAATCTGAAGTTAAAGATCACTAAGTCGATGCCTTAAACGTGCTTTTCTTGTAGCGATCTGCGTTAATAATAGAAAAAGGGTCATGAACAGAGAGAAATAACTATATAACACATACTTGAGATGTGAAGAAGAATCTTTTGTGCATACATCCTTTTATGACACGAATTAGTGAGCAGATGTGAACACCCCATTTATTTCAGGCAGTAGCTTGCGTTTATTAGGATTCACAAAAATCAAAGCTTTTTATTGATTAGGAGGAAAATTAATGAAGAGGGAGGGAAGTACTCACATTAGGGCATGTTAGCCACATTGGAATATGAATTCCGTCATAACAGTAGAGAGAGAGAGAGAGCCGAAAGCCTCAGTCAACAAGGAGTTACTCCCTCTTACAACTGCTGGACTACGCAGAGCATCTGTTAACGGCTCCGTTCATTGAAAACGAAGACGAAACCAGAACATGATGTTACACCAATTCTTTTACCATACCCACGTACTAAGAGCGAGTTTTAAGCTTGGCTTCCCAAAGAATGCAATAGGGCAAGCATCTTTCATAAAGCAGTAGGTTTATTTGGCTATTATAGGAAAGTGTTCATACGGTACTGTACTGGACAGTATCGGATGGTCGTGATTCACGTAGAAAAAGTTGTTGTACCACTGAGTACAACTTTTTGCTTTTTCTTGACAATCTATAAGCCTTAGCAGACGTCATGATGAAGGCGCCTTGGCATCATCTCTAATCATTTATCAACAATGTCAAATGGTTAAGATCTAACAATATATACTCTTGATACCCAGCGTTCCTCTCTCTCTCTCTCTCTCTCTCTATATATATATATATATATAGTCCGTGTGTCCATGCACATGTACCATGTTTAGTACTTGGACAATCACTTATTATGGGAGAATTTATGTTTTTAATGAAGTTAATCTATACTTACTACATCATGGCATTGTTTGTAAAGTTTCAACGAGCTGATTGGTGATGCTAATGAGAAAGTAATCAAAGAGATTGATTAACGGCCTCAAGAGAAAATAGATACTTAAAAGAAAATAACAAGGAACTCCCAAGATCACTTGGGGGCAGCAAGGAACGACCCGCAGTCCCTAAATACCACGCGCTCTTTTGAATTATGCTCACCAACCAACACCTCCCATTTATTTATTTACATATATGTGACTTTTTCTTTTCCTTTTTTTCAATTCTTAATAGACTCGTATTTTTAATTATTTATAATTGTCAATGAGCTAATTATTAGGAAAAGAAAGCAGTGGAGTTTGAAGCTTCTTGGCTGCTGCTTCCCATCCTTTCCCTTCACCTTTGTATTTGAAATTAAGAAGGCAGTGGAGTTTGAAGATTTGAATTGTTCAAAATATTTTGAGGAGCACAATTGTTTGGCTTCCCTGCTAGGAAGGTTAGAACCGAACCAAAACCAAGCCTTTTCCCTGTGCAAAGCGGGGTTTAGCTACAGGGTTTCTTCATAACTCCTCAACAGATGCTTAAAGGAATAAGAAAAGTCAGTGCTGTTTTATTAGATCTCTGACTATATTTGTCATTGAAACTTGAGACTATTCCACGACTTAAAATACACACGGACAAGGCCTCACCCACTTTGGAGTTTACTCTTCTATTATTCGTACTACCAATCTGGTATGAAACATACATGCTGGGATTGACTTGAAACTCTTTCATGACTTGGGCTGGAAGACTTAAGACTTGACCAACAAATTTGTTCAGCTTTTGGGCTGCATTATCTCTTAAAAACATTTCTCCGTCTAATTTGTTTTTTACTCAAAGAGATAGCTTGCAATGCATCAACGAGAAATATCTCACTTGGCTGGGGGGTTGAATCAAGGGTTCGATACCCAGCGCATGCATCTGGCTTCAGTCTCCCCATTAAGACCATTCAAGAGATAAACAGATATTTTAAGGTGTTGCTAGAAGTATATTCAGAAACAAGTAGATGCCACGGGTTATACTGCAGTCATGAATATAATTTTAGAAGAAATATCGGTGGGAAAATCTCGAATTATCTAAAAGGTTTGAACGCAATGTGAAGTGTACCTATCACACAAAACACACACACAGAGGCAAGCATGCATAAGTGAACTTTTTAAGCTGACAATTTTTTCTTGCACCAACAATAACCATCACCATACTACGGTATCCTATAGAAATCAGTAAAACCGTAAAACTGCAAATTATTTACCCTAAGGTAATAAAGATAATAACAGAAGTTTACAGCATTCATAATTCAAACGATCAGGATACACAAACTAGCTAAGGTCAGTAACTTGATGCAGGTTACACTGATGATCATAACCTCAGTACATTCTCTTGGTCTGATGAAAACCTTCTCTTCTTTTTACCTGCGAATTGGTTGAAAGGAATTGTAGAACTAAAAATCTTGAGTCACATGAGAGCACAGGTGAAACACAACAGGTAGACATTCATAAGTAGTTACAGGGATTCCCAGGGATGCTAAATTTACTGCATATAATTGTTGGTTTGTAAGTTTGGTGCTCATCATTATCTGCTATATTGGATTCGACAACAGAAGAATGAAACCAAATTCAGCTCTTATTGTGCAAACACCAAGAAGAAAACAAAAAACAGATGATTCACCTTTGCGATTCATGTCTTTCTCGGAAAGGACCAGAACCTTGCTTGACAGAGGAAGATCTGATAAAACTCTGTCAATTTCCAAATTGGCATCTCCATTGTTACATTGGCTGTGCATGAAGCAGATGATGGAAACAAAGAATTTTTAGGGAAAGATTGAACCAAATCATATTCTAAATATTAATAAAGAACAATCTTGAACTAGGACAGTTATGTGGCAAACAGAAATAAAACCTTGATATAAGACTGGTTTCTTGGTTTTCTGTTGATTGACCGGGGAGAGACCCTAATGGAAAATCCATCACAAAATCAAGTCTACCCTTTACGTGTTGCCCCTTGCCGAACATTTTGGCACCAAATTTTGAAGGTGAGAAGTCAGATTGTTGTCCGCCTTGGTGCATAGTATAACCTGAACAACATGGCATGTCTCCATTTGAAGAAAACAGATGCTCATCAATTGGAGTTTCTTCCAATAATGTATCCGAAGACTGAACGACGGATGGAGAAGATGATGCTTCCGGTGGGGACTGAGATGTATATGTTTGTGCTGGATACAGTTGCGGGAGTGTTTTTGGAGAAGAGGAGCATCTTTTGGGACTAGAGGCTGGTTAATTGCGCTATTTGCAATGGCTAGCTCCGGCATTGGCGGAGTACAAGAGGTAGGACTCTCTGAAGCTCGCTGTATCTGAGAATACCCTGTAAACTGATGAGCCATTTTGTGGTTATTATTATGGTTGGTTGGCTTTATCAAGTGGTATAGCTCCTGCAAAGGAAAAGGTAAACAAGAGTTCAAATATGAAGGGCTTGCAGAAATGGGTACAAAAAGTTACTAAATGGACCAGAACATAGAGGATTAATTCAAAAGGAACTCCATCACGTAGACTAGAAAACCAAAAAGACCAGCTAATGACAATTTAGCGGACGGTAGCAATTCAAACTAGAAGTATTCCGAATTAAATTAAATCAACTTTCCACATGAGAATGAACAGAGATTGAGGTTCCAAGGCCCTAAGTGCTATCGACTCCACGCCAGACATTTACCTGTTCCATTGAGAGGGTATGCAGGTGACTGGATGGACGATTTCTTGATAGACGAAGTCGGTTGAAGGACTGATCCAGAGTCCTCCCTTTTATTGTTATGATAAACTGCAGGAATCAGAGACACGGTGCTGCTGGGTGTAGTCGTATTAAGCGACATCGGTGTTGAATTCGTGACCATGGAACTCGCTGCAGAGGGAGAGAGAGATGTAAGAAGGAAATACAGCAAAAGAGGCACCGAATCATTTCATTTGTTTCATCTAAACTGTAATGGTTATGAAACATATAAAAAGCAAGCTACTTTCTTGTTAGAAGCTGGAATACTTAACTATGTCGCTTCATACCAACTAAACCAACTAAACAAAGAGGCGATTTAGTTTGTCTGGGGTAAGCAATTAACTCCCGGACAGATAATGATGACAAACAGTTTCAAGGACAAGCACTATCAACTACTACAAAGCCAGTTATCATCTTCTCTCCGGAAAATGCAGCTACACTTGACATTTGTTGGTTCAGACCAATGAGATCAGGGTGACAATGTAATCAAGGTACTATGATTGTCTCAGTTCCACGTATAGAATCTGGCATGAAAAGATCAATTCACACGAAGAACGGAGAGAACAACAATGAATATCAGATCTTGCGAAACTAGGAAGGCTCATACTTCACCCTTGATTCATAAGACAAATGAGGGATAATATGATCGGATCAGAGACAAAAAACACCTCCATAATCCTCAGGTGCCAACTTCTTTAAATAGAAAAAATCAAAATGCGTGCATCTATACTTGTTTTACGAATTGGAGAGAAAAGGGTCTGAAGCATTACGCCTGCCTGTGGAAGATTCAGGTTCCGGTGTAGGAGGAACTCCAGCAGCATCACACGATGCCGATTGATACACTCTCATCACCTCCTGCATCCCCTGCAATAGCTTATCCACCCTACATTTCTCTCTCTCAAGAAGCACTTTTTGCTCCTTTAAGCTTATATAGTCGTTCATTATATCCCCCAGGCTTAGCAAACCCTTGGGTGCCTGACAGAAACCCGAAACCCAAGAGCCAAGAAAACCTCAAAATCCGGAGAAAACAAGCACCAACATCACGAAATCAAAAGCCCAAAAAGGAGATCGAGCGAGATTTGTGCCTCTCCTCTTTGATATGAAGAAAAGAGTGGAAGCTTCCGATCTGAAGACGGAGAGAATTTGGGAGTATTTGTTGTCTAAGAGGTACCGATCGACGATGAAGGCTACCTGGATAGGAGTCACCTGCCCCTTTCCCAACTTCTCTGGCTTCTTCGTCTTGTAAATCCTCCCCATCTTTCGAGAGAGAGAGAGAGAGAGAGAGAGAGAGACGCGGGAGATTTTTCTTGGAGATTTTCATTTGAGAGAAGTGAGAAAAGAGTAGAGCAAATACTTAGAGCAGGTGAAATGATTCGTCTTGGACGAGGGAAAAGTAGCTTTTCGTGGCTTTGGCGGGTGAAGCCGGGCCATCGTTTTCGCGGGAACTCAACGGCTAATTCGTTCCCGAAAGAGATTTCGCAATTTTCTTTCAATTTTTGAAAAGCGAGCTAGGTTAGGTGGCGGACGCCGCCATACTTGCACATCCTTGTATCGAATTCGAAACCTTGAAGTTGAAGGTTATCCCATCTAGCCAGAATTCTAATAGCTCCTTGTGCCAGGGTTCTTTTGGCCGCTCATCATGGTGATTGACGATCATGATTTGGGAAGGAACTTTTGCTTTGTTTATTGAGGCTGCTCAACGGGGGACTGGTCTCAACGATTTATTTACAGCTTTAAAATTGGGCCTCATCAAGCCAAGAACAAGCTAGCTCGTAAAATTCCCAACTACAGCCATTTAACAAGAACTGCTTTTTTAACATAATCATACCCGAATACATCACTTGGTCGCCACAAGATCACAAACATTCCAGTTAAAATTCATAAAAGTGGGCTTTAGTTGACTAAGTGATGATGTAAGATTCGAACACGCTCTTATATTGGTCCAACTAAGATACACGACTAAAAAAACGTGACCAGCACCCAGCCTTGAGGTTAGATTAGCTTTAGCATATTTACAAAGTATTGAAACAAAAGATCGTTCATAATTGGGAATGTGAGCTAGGTTCCCTCTTATGGATGTTAACACAGTATTCTTTGGCTCAAGAATAACTCATACCTCATACTCCACAAAGGCAAAGACGATAAAGATGCAAATAGTTTGAATCCAAAAGGCAAAATTCTGTATTGATGTTTGAAATGAGTGTGGTTTTTGCAATACAATGTTAAGTTTGAGACTATTTTCTTCAAGAAGGTTTTACAAGGATTGACCATAGGCCGACAACATATCTAGTGTCAAAGGGTCACATTTTCTTCCACCACCAAAATCATTATCATTCTCGATAATATCTTTATCTTTGCCCCCGCCTGAGACCGCTCAACCAGTTACACTCTTGCTTTTGCTTGGCGTCCTCTCGAAGATTGGGATACGATGTTCACAATTTTTGTTGTCACTGGGCATCCAACCTCTTGAAGAGTCTTTTTAGCTTCAACGTTGATGGAATGGGCGATAAGCCGCAACAGACTTGTATTCGGACTATATATTGGATTCGAGGAAATGTCAGGTGACCACAAAAGTGGAATAGACCGCATGTCCTCTATTGTCAAGGGGACACATTTGTGAACTTAGTACCTACTTGAAGAATCCCCCATTACTCAATGCAGCCAGTGAGGTTGAATTGCCCACATGAGGTCTGTTGTGGTCATGGCGCTTCATCCATGAAGTTAGCACCCCATCTACATGGGGCACGTTAATTATTATCCCAACTCATAGAGCACTACAATTCATGTTAGGCTCGTGGGGGTCTTAAGTGTTATCCACATGGTCACTTTAGTCATGCTAATGAATTATGCTTTGTGTATTGGTTGGAGTTTGCACGTTCCCTTGCCTATCTCAAGGACACCAGATTTAGCGTTATGCATGACGGGCCCTTCCTGTCTCGAGGGAGCTAGAGTTGATGTTATGCACTGGTTTGATATGCAGCATTTGCATGAACGAAGATGATCTATATCATTTATTCCAAACTCATTAGAGTGATTGACATGATGAGTTTTGACAAGAATTTCACCTTTCTGTGCTACAATTTATGCGGGCTACATACATCCCCATTGATGCGCTACCGTTCATGACATACACTTGGTAGGAATGCAAGGATACGGTGTTCGAAGTGCCTCCTTGCATGAATGTGTCCACCATCAAACAACCCACCTATCTCAAGTTGGTCATAGTCATGTTGATTCTCTTTTCTAATCTTTATGACCTTAATGCACTCGTCGACGAACTCCACAAAATTGAATGCCTTTCGAATTATTTGTCTTTTAGTAAGCTTGTTTCAAGATCTATCATCATGAGTAATAATTTCTTGCCATCGATAGCATGTCAAGGATTACTCAGTGTACCTGAATGTTTTGCAACCTTTCTTGCACATGTATGTTTTCTCTTCAGCTGGCAATAAAATCCTTTACATTATCAGTGTCTATCTTTGTTAGGTCCGTAAGCCCCACAGTGCTTCTCGAGTTTTTTGAGTTCATCCTAACTTAACTGATTGAGATAACGCTAGATGTAAACATATTCTCATACCAAAGTAATCATATCCTATATGTCACTACTAATGGATGAGCGTAGAAACATGAGCCGGGTCCCCTTCCCTTGATGCTAAAGGCTGAGAGTGTTCCTCAACATCCGAATAACTCAAAGTGTTGTAACGAAGAATTGTTTAGACAACATCTAGTAAGGAATGTGAGCTGGGTCTCTCCGCCCTCGATGCTAAGGCCGAGAGTATTCTTAGCATCGGAATAACTCAAACCGCACACACGACAAACCCAAGAGAAAAGGCAATGAATATGTAAATAGTATTGAAACTTCATTGTTAGCAAACGGTTGCTGCACACTACAATGTTAAGTTCAAGGCCCTTCTCACGAATAGGCTTACAAGACGTAGCCGCAAACCAGTAACACGTTGTGTCAAAGGGTCGCATAGATCTCACAAATGCGTTCAGAAGGATACTTAGCGTAAAATGAGTAACCAAAAACCAGCCTTACCCCACGGTAAGTTGGTGCAATCACCTGGATTCTTTGTGGCCATTAAGCTGGAAAACAGCCTCAAACCGTCGGCTAGCAGAAAAACAATTGTCCTTATTTATCAAGTTGAGTTCGTATTGCCCTGCAGTTGGGTGCACAACACTGATCCCGCAGTGGCGAAACGTACTTATTTCTGTTTTTCTCCTTCAATTTCGCGAGTTCTCACGATCTGTTTGACAACAATTATTTAAGGTGTTATTTTATTGAAATCACATTCAAGGTATAATGTTAGGGAAAAGGAACAATTAGGACATGGTTTCCCCACACAATGAGTTGCCTCAACCAATAATCAAAACCAAATTCATCTTTCTCCGTCCCATGATCTCACCCTACAACAAGCACACACGCGCACACACACACACACAGAGAGAGTTGCATGATACCCCATGACTGCTCCACAACAGCAAATCGCTGGACGCAAAGTTCCTTCTTTTCCTCTGAAATGTTACATCAAGTCCCGAACAAAGTCTCATCCATCGACATCACTGGGAAATCACCCCAGAAAATCTAAATGGTGTCAGTAACGTTCCTGATGAAATGGCAGATGCATCATCGACACATCAACGAGAGAAACATTGATAAAGACATAATGTTGTGGCCAAATGACCGCAAGATAAAGCTGACCTCGTCTTCCACTCAATGCAAACCACTAGCTACCCCAAAAGTGCAAAGATCAACCGTCGACGGCTACTCGATTTAACCGGGCGCTCAAAGCACAAGAAACAGAATAATTTCCATATAGACAACTTCCATCAACAATTCCACAAATAAAGATGGAAAAGAAGAAAAGAATTATGCTATTTTGACTTGAGAACGTATTAATTCCCATGATACAGAATGATCATGACTGTAAAACCCAAGATCATTTTCCTTTTTTACTTGATAAATCATAACTTGGGTTACCATGTACCAGTTGCTCCTTAGTGTCCATAATTGAAGAAATCAAGGCAAACCAGTGCAACGGCATGAATGATTAGTTTTAGAACTTGAATCCATCTCATGTACCGTTCATTGACGACAAGTCCACGTGAACTTGATTGTCGTCCTCCAAGATCTTCCCATTTGATCCAGTGATTCCGTTGATTCCGTTCATGCCATTCAGTCCATTTATTTGTGCTCTTGGCCTCTGTAATAACAAATCATGGAGTCTTTAAATTAATACTGATTTCTCAGGATTGCGTTTTTGGATAAACTGGATTGCAATGTCAACAGATAAGAAAATCCTGAATCATGATGAGCTCAGTACGAAACAGAAAGTAGGTCTTAAATTATACCCGATCGGTTTTGTCTCCAGAATTCCCATTCAACAGCTTGTGGAACTCATCCGTCGACCTGGCGTCTTTATCCTTGCCATTCATTTGCATCAACGGCAATGCACTTCCACCATTACGTTCCATTAGATCTGCATGTGAAACTAGTCCCGGTTCAGTTTCCGTTACAGAAAGGGAAGATACACGAGAGACAAGTACCAAGAGTTGAAGTCACATTAAACGACAATGCGTACCATCGGGCAGTTGTCTATCCACAAAGAACACCACCAAGTTTACAGTGTACCTTCATCCAGAGCTCAATTGCATGTCAAAATTTTCATTCCCCCAAACCAGAAAATTAAGTATCGAACTTAGCAAGACTTGACTTTACCATGCAACAACAACATCTACAGTATAATGCTTTTGAGAAGCTATTATAAGCAGGCTTTGAATAACAGCTACCAACCAAGCAATCTGTTTAATCAACCTGCAGTATGTTACGTGCGCTTTATAGGTAGCAAAATGATAAAGCTACAATAACTCCAAAACAAGAAAAACATGTACAAAGTGCACATCAAACAAAGAAAAAACATGAAGTCCGACCCCAATCTTTGTGGAGAGAGAAAGAGGGAGATTCCTACTTTGTGTGCCATACTTCTGGTATGTCCGAACAAATACAAGGCTGAAGATCATGTGAGATGAAAATATCAAGTCACCGCAACCAAATAATACACCCCTAGGAACTGAACCAGACAGAAGGAAACAAAGCATGTCAACAATTTATTTAATACTACGATGCAAAAAAGAAGCACCACTACGATTGGGAACATACAGTTGATTAAGAGCACTTCGAGTATACTTTCTGGAGGTGGCAATTGAGCAAGTTTGGAGACCTGAATAGAATGTATGTACAGGTAAATACACATCATTAGCTGTTGATTCACAGAAAGGCACATAACTTAACTAACCCCTCCACCTAAGGGTCAGCAGTATTTAACTTGTGAAAAATGATAAAAACCCCTTAAAAGTCAGGGCATTTGTATTTATAAATCCTTTCTTATAAAACTACTAATGCCCATTTAAGTGCTTTTAATTTAGTTTCATCAAAGACAAAGAAGTGAGGCCCCAATCTACCCATGAATAGATTCCCACATTTGAAAGGCTAGCTACTTTTGAGGGTGGCACAGATGAACGCCATCAAGCTTAAGGCCCACAATCAAAATTCTCATTTGTGAAGGCAAAGGGAAAATGCCGATGACAGAAATTCAACTGCAAAGTTTGTTAAGTAACATTCAGAGGTTCATGTTTGAAATAGGTTATATGTTTGAAACTTAGAACCAGTGATCATATTAAACGCACCTCACGACAGTGATAATTAGGACCTGGAATCTGAGTTGACATGAAAGAAAGGATTCTTAAGATTTGTGAAACCTGGAAAACAACAAATATGAAACCATTAATATAAGCAGTGAGGCACACAAATGATGAAATGGTCTAAAGACAAAGAATTCAGTGGTCTTGTCAATGTAGAGAAAGCAACGATCTACTTTTTCAGCCCTTGTGGTACAAAAATAACTAAACACCATAGCAACAGAAAAGCTTGATGCAAGATCAGGTGATTATGATTCTGGAAGATCAACCTACTAGAGATTTTTCAGCAACTAAAATCATATGCAACAGAAGACATGAATGTCATGATGAAAAGATTAAAACCGTAATAGAATTGCCATAGTAACTAAAATATGAATACTGATTGGATAAGCAATTCAAGCAATATAGAGCATGTGGTCCACAAACTACTGATGCTGGACCATAAGATGGTAAGAAGAAGATAACAGAATACTCACAACAAGAAATGCCAACACCCTACACCATAAATTGACCGTGTAAAATCTCTTGCTGTGAAAGATGAAAGGATTAAAAGTCCACTGCATAGAAAAGCATACTATTAGGATGATGAATAAAACTGAAACCAAATAAGGAAACTGTGCCTAACGGACTTATACTGCTCATACCGGTTAGTGGCAGAGATATACATATGTATCAACATACCACACGTCCGCAAAGTACAACAGTAAGGGATGTAAGAAGATGTTTCAAGCATGAAAAATAAGCAACATCACCAACTATAACTTTTTATTTATGTGCAATTTTTTCAGCAGATAAGTGTTTGCATGCCTACACTTAAAGAGGAAGACAAACAAACCTTATGAAAGAAATGCAGCAAAATTCTTGCACGAATGATGTTATCACAGATGGTGTTGATCATTCCGGAAAGCAGTTAAACATAAGAGGCAAAATGCATGATCGATGATAAACGAAAGACAACAAAAGTGAGATGAAAATTACGGACTACTTATGAGAGGTGTGATATTACTGAGGATTGTTACTATTATTTTTGTCATTTATTTACTTTGAGGTCAAATCAATGACTTCTGATATGGCCAGCCGTAGCACTAGATTCATCTAGTCAACAATAAACTAAAATCACTCCATAAGGGAAGAAATGAGTTAAGAAGAGTGCACAATTAGTCAAACAACTGTGGTGCAACATTTTAAACAACATTCTAAAAAGGTTGTGTATCTACCTACTGACACAGATAAAGAACTACATAAGTGGAACCTCCTTGAAACTGGAATATATCAAGAGATGTGTTATGTCAATGTGCATCTTGAAAAGTTGTAAAATGATTGGATGAAAAATTCCTAGTCAGATAATATCCAAACAAATAAACAACTATACAACTTTCTGGTGGCTCAAATTAGGTGAAATGCTAACGGACATTTACAAGGAAAATTACATGTTGGGGAAAGATGTCATGTAGAAGCTTACCAAAAAGAAAGAGAAGAAGATGAAGGTAAAAACAGTCTCACTAATGTATCCTTTATCTGGCCCAAGCTCCTGACAACCAGACAAGCTAAGTTAGCCACTATCTATTCCAAATCAAAACCGAATTAACAAAATGAAACAGTATACACACTGGAAGAATCATGAAGCCAATGTCTTGAAGTAATGGACCAGGCCGATGAAAATAGTGAACTCCCCGAGCAGCCAATCCATGAAGATACTACACATGGGAACAGAGAGTAAGCAGAAAACCATCCGAAAGATTAAAACAACATGCCGCAGAAAAGGCACCACTAGGCACCTGCGAAGGTGAATGACACGGAAAAATAGAAGCCAGGTGCATGCAATTTCAAAGAACTTATGCGTCATGAAAGCGTGAGAAAATGTTCAAACAATCAACACTACCACTTCATCACTTCTGTGACTCTTCCTTCAACCCTTTTGCTTGGATTACTCTCAAAGAGTTCTAAGATAAGAAACAGAGTATAACAATGATGATTGAAACCGAAACAGAGGCGCAAAAATGTCCAATTACTGATACACATTCCAAAAAGAAAAAGTCTTCTCGTCCGACAAATCAAGTAAAAATCTGGCCGGCCAAATTTCAAAATACACTATCATGCATGAATTTGTTCACTAGAACGTTGGTTGATATAGAGAAATATCCAACAGACAAGAAAAAGGGACGAACGTCCAAAGAAACAAAAACTCATTTCAGTAAACCATTCACAATCATCGGTATTTCCCTTTGTGTCTTCTCTTTCGCGCATGAAAATTTTTCCCAATCATGCAAACAAGAAAATTTCGTTGTTAGAGAGAATGACTAAACCCTCCACACTAACACGACACACCATCAACAACAACAACTAAGCCTTTTCCCATACTAGACGGGGTCGGCTACATAGATTCTTTGTTTTCTCAGATCCCTATCATGTGCCATGTTAGCAGTTAATTCACAATAAGCTAGATCATTCTTTATTGTTTCTTTCCAACACTTTTGTGGTCGTCCTCTACCTCTTTTAATACCTTCCAAATTTAATTTTTCTAACCTTCTTACAAGTTCTTCTTTTGATCTTCTTTCTATATGTCCAAACCATCTTAAACGATATTCTCTCATTTTATCCTCTATTGGTGTCACTCCTAATTTGTTTCTAATAACCTCATTATGTATACGGTCTTTTCTTGTATGACCACTCATCCATCTCAACATCTTCATTTCTGTCACAGACATCTTTTGTACATGTTGATGATTAACTGCCCAACACTCAGAACCATAAAACATGGCAGGCCTAATTGCTGCTCTATAATATTTACCTTTTAATTTTAATGGTATCTTCTTATCACAAAGAATACTTGATGCTCCTCTCCATTTTAACCAACCAGTATTAATTCTATGTGTAACATCTCCATCAATTCTTCCATCACTTTGAAAAATTGACCCTAGGTATTTAAAACTTTCCTTTTGGGAAATGCAATGTATACCAATTTTAATTTCTATGTCCTCTGAAGTAGCCAAATGATCAAACTTACATTCCATATATTTTGTCTTTGTTCTACTAAGTCGGAGGCCTTTGCTTTCTAATGTTTCTCTCCATAGTTCCAATTTTCTATTAACTTTTTCCTTAGACTCCTCCACTAATACAATGTGATCTGCAAATAACATACACCAAGGTACTTCATCTTGAATATGTTTTGTTAACTCATCCATCACCATTATAAATAAGTATGGACTTAAAGTTGATCCTTGATGAAACCAAATATTAACTTCAAAGAAGTTTGTCATTCCTTCATGAGTCCTCACACATGTTTTTGCACCATCATACATGTCTCTTATAAGGTTAATATATGTCAATGGGATACCTCTTTTTTCCAAAGTTCTCCAAAGAACCTCCATTGGTACCCCTATCATAAGCTTTTTTTAGATCAATAAATATCATGTGAAGGTCTTTCTTTTTTGCTCTAAAATGTTTCATAAGACGTCTCAAAAGGTGAATCACTTCAATAGTAGATATGCCTGGCATAAATCCAAATTGGTTCTCTGTTGTACTTGATATTTGTCTTAACCTACGTTCGATAATTCTTTCCCATAATTTCATAGTATGACTCATTAACTTGATACCTCGATAATTCACACAATTTTGAATGTCTCCCTTGTTCTTATATATGGGTATAAGTGTACTTGCTCTCCATTCCTCGGGCATCTTTTGGTTTTTCCATATTTCATTACATAGTCTTGTGAGCCAAGTGATTCCTATTTCCCTAGTATTTTCCAAACTTCTATAGGAATATTATCTGGTCCTACCGATTTACCACTCTTCATATGTTTAAGAGCCTCTTTGACTTCATTCTTTTGAATATGTCGGTAGAAATTGTGGTTTATATACTTTTCTGACTTGGCTAAATCTCCTAGACTAATACTAACATCTTTATTTTCATTAAAAAGATTATAAAAATAGTTTTTCCATCTATTTCTTATATCATCATTTACCACTAGAATTTTTTCATCCTCGTCTTTTATGCATCTAACATAATTAAGATCTTTAGTTTTCTTATCTCTAGCCCTAGCTATCCTAAAAATATCTCTTTCACCCTCTTTCGAGTTGAGTTTTTTATATAAGTCATCCCAAATCTTAGCTTTTGCTTCACTAACGGCCTTTTTCGCTTCCTTCTTTGCTTTCTTATAAGCTTCTAAAGTTTCACTAGTTTTCTTAGCATAATGTAATTTGTAACATGACCTCTTTGCCTTGATTTTATTTTGTACTACTTCACTCCACCACCAAGCTTCTTTTTGTGCCGGTACACCTCCCTTAGATACCCCTCACACATCTTTCGCCACTTTTCTAATATGTATAGCCATATTGTTCCACGTATCACAGGGTGTGCCAACATAATTCCAAACATCTCCTTGAAGGACTTTCTCTTTAAATATATCTTCTGTCTCGCTTTTGAGGTTCCACCATTTAGTCTGAATAGCTCGATGCACTCTTTTCTTCTTTGTCCATTTTTTTATTTGTAAATCCATAACTAAAAGTCATAGCCGACCCCGTCTAGTATGGGAAAAGGCTTAGTTGTTATTGTTGTTGTAAATCCATAACTAAAAGTCGATGTTGGGTGGTTAAGCTTTCTCTTGGAATTACCTTACAATCTTTACAACACGCTCTATCTTTTTTCTACAAATAAAGTAATCAATTTGTGTTTGTGATAAGCCACTCTTATAAGTAATTAAATGTTCATCTCGTTTTTTGAAGATTGTATTGACTATAAAGAGATCAAATGACATAGCAAAATTTAAAATCTCCCTACCTTCCTCGTTTATATCCCCAAAACCAAAGTTTTCATGAATCCCTTGATATCCTAATGCCTCTTTACCGACATGTCCATTTAAATCTCCTCCTAAACAAATCATCTCCTTTTGTGGAATCTTTTGAAACACCTTATCTAACTCTTCCCAAAAAATTGTCTTTATACTATCATCTAGTCCTACTTGGGGTGTGTAAACACAAACTATATTCAAAACCTCAGCTCCTAACACTAATTTCAACGTCATGATTCGGTCACCATATCGTTGTATGTTTACTACACTCTCCTTTAAATCTTTATTTATGATAATACGAACTCCGTTTCGAGCCTTTTCTTTACCTGAGTACCATAATTTAAAACCTGTATCCTCTATTTCCTTTGCTTTTTCTCCAACCCATTTTGTCTCTTGTAAACATAGAATATGAATCTTTCTCCAAATCATAGTATCTACCACCTCCATTAGCTTACCCGATAATGTTCCGATATTCCAAGAACCAATATGAATCTTATTATCTAGGACTAGCTTCCTTACCCCCGCATCCGTCCATAATCAAAATGCGGAGACTCTCTTTGAAAATTTTACACTACATTCGGGTAGCAATGTAGCGGGACTAACTTCTTTACCCACACCCGTCCATAATGTGGAAACCCTCTCTGCAATTGATTCAGACACCCCAAAGCAATGCTGATAATTTTTGTAATCCATGTAAAAATCCGACGAAGTTTTACGCTGCCTGTCGGAAGCCTAAATCAAAATGCAGAGACTCTCTCTCAAAATTTTTCACTACGTTCGGGTGGCAATGTAGCGGGACTAACTTCTTTACCCACACCCATCCATAATGTGGGAACCCTCTCTGCAATTGATTCGGACGCCCCAAAGCAATGCTCATAATTTTTGGAATCCATCTTGTAAAAATCCGACAAAGTTTTACGCTGGCTGTCGGAAGCCTAACACAACCCTCCTCCTTTATCCGGGCTTAGGACCGGCAATGCAAGGGTGATCCCTTACATGGGCGGATAACACAATTTTCTAGTGGTCAAACTCAAGAAAGAAAAGCATCCAAGATATTCAGGGATAACCTGAAAAATAAGCCCGAGCAAGATATACTTCCACTTCACGGCCAGCAGATTCAACTCCGTCGATATCTCCGCAGAGATCCTCTTCCATAGCTGCCACCAATACATATTAAAAGAATAAATTGAAACAGCAAAAACGCGAACAGGAAAGACAAAACTCAAATTTTGGTACTCCTTGCAAATCAGCCTTGTATCCAGAATTCGAAACAAAGCTCATCGAAAAAAGGTGACATTTAAAAGGAAAGGAAACGCAGGAAAGAAACAGGACCGGGAAACAGAAGGATCGAAGGCGATGAAGAAGAAGAAAGCAAGAAAAGATACTAGAAAGCAAAAGCTTACCTTGGAAGCTTCCCGAGCAATGTAAAGCGTCATCTTTCGATCCGTTACTAACAGCCATACTGCCTCATCTTCTGCCGATCAAAACCGGCACACTTTTCCCGAAACTCAGCGCAGAAGCGAAAATTACGAAAAGGAACAAGAAAGAACGAGAAATCAAGAAGGCCGAAGCCCTCTCCAAACTTCACCGATTAAACACCCGATCCCCGAAACACCAACTTCTGCAGCAAATGGGCTTAGTAAACCTCTTCTCCAACCGCCTTCGCGCCGTAAACCGACAGGAAACGACAGATCTCACAGGAAGATCTTCGGCTTTACCACCGGCTCAGGCTCAAGTTCTCAAAGACTGATATGTCCGTCGAAGAGAGCGGTTCCACCAGGAATGAGCCACCGATCTAGAGCAACTATATACCGCGGTGTTCTTCCAGAACTTCGCTTTCTCCTCCTCTTAGAGGAAGATGGCACTCTCGCGCTGAAGATGAAAGGAGCTAAGCATTTTGCCAAAGCTGTGGGATGCAAAAGTGAGATGATTCCATACTAGAGTGAAGAACCCTGCAGGTGTAGATTAAGTTGTCGTCGATTCGTCCTATTCAGCACGACCAAGAGCATTAGATTGTCTTTTGGATGTCCACACCACCTTATTTCAGTCGTTTGAACTTTTTGTCGTTTTTATTCGCTCGTAACGGTGATTGAACAGTAATACACGTTTTGTATGACACCGATGTACTGAAATCGCCAACAAATGCAAACCAATCTAAAATCCTCAGTGGAGATAAATCATGGTTGTGCTGGTTTACTCACGAGCACTCTCCTAATGAGCTTATCTTTATCAACAACAACAACTATGCCTTTTCTCATATTAGACGGGGTCGGCTACATGGATTCTTTGTTTCCAAAGATCTCTATCGTGTGGCATGTTTGCAGTTAACTCACAATAAGCTAGATCATTCTTTATTGTTTCTTTCCAACACTTTTGTGGTCGTCCCCTACCTCTTTTAATACTTTCCAAATTTAGTTTTTCTAACCTTCTTAAAGTTTCTTCTTTTGATCTTGTTTCTATATGTCCAAACCATCTTAAACGATATTCTCTCATTTTATCCTCTATTGGTGTCATTCCTAATTTGTTTCTAATAACCTCATTATGTATACGGTCTTTTCTTGTATGACCACTCATCCATCTCATCTTTATTTCTGTTACAAACGTCTTTTGTACATGTTGATGATTAACTGACCAACACTTAGAACCATAAAACATGGCAGGCCTAATTGCAGCTCTATAAGATTTACCTTTTAACTTTAATGGTATCTTCTTATCACAAAGAATACCTAATGCTCCTCTCCATTTTAACCAACCAGCATTAATTCTATAAGTAACATCTACATCAATTCTTCCATCACTCTCAAAAATTGACCTTAGGTATTTAAAACTTTCCTTTTGAGGGATGCAATGTGTGCCAATTTTAATTTTCATATCCTCTGATGTAACCAAATGATCAAACTTACATTCCATATATTTTGTCTTTGTTCTACTAAGTCGGAGGCCTTTGCATTCTAATGTTTCTCTCCATAGTTCCAATTTTCTATTAACTTTTTCCTTAGACTCCTCCACTAATACAATGTCATCTACAAATAACATACACCATGGTACTTCATCTTGAATATGTTTTGTTAACTCATCCATCACCATTATAAATAAGTATGGACTTAAAGTTGATCCTTGATATAACCCAATATTAACTTCAAAGAAGTTTGTCATTCCTTCGTGAGTCCTCACACATGTTTTTGCACCATCAAACATGTCTCTTATAAGGTTAATATATGTCAATGTGATACCTCTGTTTTCCAAAAAACCTCCCTTGGTACCCGATCATAAGTTTTTCTAGATCAATAAATATCATGTGAAGATCTTTCTTTTTTGCTTTGAAATGTTCCATAAGACGTCTCAAAAGGCGAATCACTTTAATAGTAGATCTTCCTGGCATAAATCAAAATTGGTTCTTTGTTGTACTTGATACTTTTCTTAACCAACGTTCGATAATTCTTTCCCATAATTTCATAGTATGACTCATTAACTTGATACCTTGATAATTCGCACAATTTTGAATGTCTCCCTTGTTCTTATATATGGGTATAAGTGTACTTGCTATCATTCCTCGGGCATCTTTTGTTTTCTCCATATTTCATTAAATAGTCTTGTGAGCCAAATGATTACTATTTCTCCTAGTATTTTCCAAACTTCTATAGGAATATTATCTGGTCCTACCGATTTACCACTCTTCATATGTTTAAGAGCCTTTTTGACTTTATTCTTTTGAATACGTCGGTAGAAATTGTGGTTTATATACTTTTCTGACTTGGCTAAATCTCCTAGACTAATACTAACATCTTTATTTTCATTAAAAAGATTATAAAAATAGTTTTTCCATCTATTTCTTATATCATCATTTGCCACTAGAATTTTTTCATCCTCGTCTTTTATGCATCTAACATAATTAAGATCTTTAGTTTTCTTATCTCTAGCCCTAGCTATCCTAAAAATATCTCTTTCACCCTCCTTTGAGTTGAGTTTTTTATATAAGTCATCCCAAATCTTAGCTTTTGCTTCACTAACGGCCTTTTTCGCTTCCTTCTTTGCTTTCTTATAAGCTTCTAAAGTTTCACTAGTTTTCTTAGCATAATGTAATTTGTAACATGACCTCTTTGCCTTGATTTTATTTTGTACTACTTCACTCCACCACCAAGCTTCTTTTTGTGCCGGTACACCTCCCTTATATACCCCTCACACATCTTTCGCCACTTTCCTAATATGTATAGCCATATTATTCCACATATCACAGGGTGTGCCAATATAATTCCAAACATCTCCTTGAAGGACTTTCTCTTTAAATATATCTTCAGTCTCGCTTTTGAGGTTCCACCATTTAGTCCGAATAGCTCGATGCACTCTTTTCTTCTTTGTCTATTTTTTTATTTGTAAATCCATAACTAAAAGTCGATGTTGGATGGTTAAGCTTTCTCCTGGAATTACCTTGCAATCTTTACACCACGCTCTATCTTTTTTTCTACAAATAAAGTAATCAATTTGTGTTTGTCATAAGCCACTCTTATAAGTAATTAAATGTTCATCTCGTTTTTTGAAGATTGTATTGACTATAAAGAGATCAAATGGAATAGCAAAATTTAAAATCTCCCTACCTTCCTTATTTATATCCCCAAAACCAAAGTTTTCATGAATCTCTTGATATCCTAATGCCTCTTGACTGATATGTCCATTTAGGTCTCCTCCTAAACAAATCATCTCCCTTTGTGGAATCTTTTGAATCACCTTATGTAACTCCTCCCAAAAAGTTATCTTTATACTATCTTCTAGTCCTACTTGGGGTGCGTAAGCACAAACTATATTCAAAACCTTTGCTCCTAACACTAATTTCAACGTCATGATTCGGTCACCGTATTATTGTATGTCTATTACAGTATTCTTTAAATCTTTATTTATGATAATACCAACTCCGTTTCAAGCCTTTTCTTTACCTGAGTATCATAATTTAAAACCTGTATCCTCTATCTTCTTTGCTTTTTCTTCAACCCATTTTGTCTCTTATAAACATATAATATGAATATTTTTTCGGATCATAGTATCTACCACCTCCCTTAGCTTATCGGATAATGTTCCGATATTCCAAGAACCAATATAAATCTTATTATCTAGGACTAGCTTCCTTACCCCCCGCATCCGTCCATAATCAAAATGCAGAAACCCTCTCTGAAAATTATTCACTACATTCGAGTAAAAATATAGCGAAACTAACTTCTTTTACTAACACCCGTCTATGATGTGGGAACCCTCTCTGCAATTGATTCACTAGATTCGAGTAAAAATGTAGTGGCCCTTGCTTACTTATTATTGCATTCGAGCTCTGCAGCACGTCGTTAGGCGAGGACGCCCCAAAGCAATGCTCATCATTTTTGTAATCCATATTATAAAAATCTGATAAAGTTTTACGCTGGCTGTCGGAAGCCTAACACAACCCTCCTCCTTTATCCGGGCTTGGGACCAACAATGCAAGGGTGATCCCTTACATGGGCTTAGTTGAGCTTATCTTTATGAGCGCATCAAATAAACCCAACTTGACCCATTTATCCAATAGGAAAAAATCAAGTTGAAACATTTAATTTGGATGCACATGCAGTACTTCACATTTTGTCTCTAATTTTTACAAGTGTGTTCATCTAAAAAGTGTTCGAATGGTGCTTTTGTGAACCCACTTTGTGATCCATATTGGGAGACAGCGGTTCATAAGCCTTTTCCCTTCATAATCTCCCTTGTCTAAATGTATAACCTAGCAAATCGGAGTGTAATAAAACTTGAAGTTGGGACCCGAGAGAGGACCATGGTGGCCCAGTATATCCATTTGTCTGAATCGATGAATGATAGAAAAAGATTTCCCCTGTCATGCACAAGCTGCCTTGGCTTCCTTGATTAGATGTAGACTCAAAAGGACCTCTTTAAGTTGAAGGTCCTGAGAGAGGACCATGGTGGCCCAGTATATCCAGTTGATGGTCGAATTGATGGCCTTCAACTTGTGAGACAATACCAGTAGCCATGTGAGCTATTGCTCTTTGTTGGGTTTAACCCCATTTGAAATATCAACAGAAAAAAGGCTATAGCTCACGGTTAAATTTATTGTGTAATACATAGTTGTCTCCACCTTAAACAGTTTTAGAGGCTATTCGCCTCACTGGTCACTAATTTCTAGATCCGCCACTGATCTTTGAGCTTGTTCAACCCTTAAAAGCTCATTAGGTAGCTTTTGAAAGATTTACCCTAAATTGTATGCGTATTGATCAATATGACTTTTATTTTTCATTTTTTTAAAACGAAGGAAAATACCATAGTGGTATGCCACATAACAAGTTTTGGTTGATGATGTGGCCAAGTGGATTTCCAGAAGGACAAAGTGCTAGTTGATCCGGAGTGGGTCCGTGACTGGATCCAGGATTTGTTGGACGAGACAAGGCAATGTTTGACTCCAACTCATTGATGTTCCGGAACCGGTCAAGTCTAAGGACTTTTGCTTAGGCACGAGCTTGACGGGTCCATGCCACCCAACTTGTCTTGTTACGAAGCAAAGCAGAGACTTTACGAGTTTGGTACTTGTTAACTTAAGCTAACCAAGTTAGTCTTTGATGATCAAGGCAGCAGCAAAGACTCAGCTTTGACAGTAGCAAAGCTGAATTTTGAGAACTTGGTGATTAAAGCTCGACGGATCTGACATCAGAGCCAGCCAATGCCAACTAAGGGCTGACGATGAGTATGGGGCAATTTGAATCTGATCATGTATTACTTTTGCACATGCTCTCACGTGCATAAGGATATATATATATATATATATATATATATATATATATATATATATATATATATATATATATATATATATATATATGTGTGTGTGTGTGTGTGTATGTATGTATCAACACACATATATATATGGTTCAAACCTTGATTGATCAGTGTACCATTTAAATAAGCAGTGGGGTCCGGCCTGACCGGTATAACACGATTTGGACCTTGAATTTATTGGACATGTTCGACGTGCAGACTGGAGTTTGTTATTTGCAAAGGGTCAGAAGGGTTGGACCTAATCGGTTTTTCTGCTTTGTGGATGTGGATCTGGGGGGGGTAGGAAATCTCAGTATCCTCTCCTGGAATGGAGCTCCTGACCCCTAGTAAGAAAGCATAACGCCCTACCATTACACCATGCTGGCATGCAACCCAACTTTTGAGACCCAAATTATTTATGCACCGTGGATCTGGATTTGGGGATAGCAAATCTCTGTTTCCTCTTCCACAATCGAGCTCATAAATCTATTAAGAAAACATAATGCCTTGCATATTACACGATGCCTCTTATGGTCATGCACTGACTTTGGAAAGTAGAGATGTCGAATTCTTACAAGATTTTAACAATGATAATGAGATAAATATATAAGCTGTTGTCCATTTCGTAAACATATTATATATACGATATAAATGTGGAACATAACAAATGAGAGTTCCCATTTTACTGCAACGTGCCTGAGTACTTTTGCTGAAAAAAAGGTCACTTATTGGTCGGTATTTGAACATATCTGGCTAAGATGTTTGCTAGAAACTTTCATATTGGAGAAGGTCTAGAGTTCGAACCTGAAATGGGCATCTGACAAGCTTTTTGTGAATATATTTGAAGTGATTAGACATGGCTGGTTCGGGGTAAACCAGAATAGGTGGTTCCAAACCATCGGTTTGGGTTGTCCTGGAACTAGGAACAAACCGAACTGTGATTGAGCTGGTTCTGATTCGATTTCAAAACCGTCAGTTCTGGCTTTGGTTTGACTTCTAAACCGTCGAACAAGAAAAAATCATCAAAATATTTAAAATGAAAAGAAGTATGGAACCTACGGTTTAGGCCGCTGGTTCCAGTTCCAACCCCATTCTAGTTTCATAGAAGGTTGAATCCAAACCGAACCGGGTGGTCCTTGGCTTGGGTTCCTGCCAATCCTTGGCCCAGTTGGAGCTGCTGGGTTGGTTTTCAAACCGACCGTCTCTAGAAGTGAGGTTGTTTAACTAGTGATTCACTCAGCTAGTTCAGAAGAGAAAACGAGCCGAGAAACAAACAAGGATTGTTGGGCGTGGCCCAGTAGCATTTAAGTGAGTTTCTGCATTATTGGTTCAAGATGAAACATGTTACAGAGAGCGGCTTCCTTATACAACTCCAAATGAAATGGTCCTTCATTTACTTTAAGTCCTTCATTGCGAACATGTTTGAAAGGAGAGTGAACTTTTATTTACTTTACATACCCTAATACAATATGGTTTAGGTAAAAAAATTTAAAAGGCCATGAGCGAGCTTTCACGACCCAAACAGAGTTGAATAGACCATGTTCATCTTCAGCTCATGTAGCTTAACGCATCAAAACATGAACAACCCGAACCGACCCCGATCTACAAGCGGCTTGCTTAACTTGCAACCTTGTTAAGATTCAACATGTTCACTGCAAATTGGGGCATAGTATGTATCCATGACTGGAATTCATTTACTTCCACTAACAAGGATAGTGTGTAAATTTGGTAAATCTGGAGCACTCAACTCTTAAGATAACCAACAAATAATAGCATGGGGAGGCCGAAGACATATGAACTTCTTTGGCAAACACGAAAAAATAGCATATCAGTAAATTAAAACACAGTCATGCACAATAATTTCCCAAATCATCCTCCAGTAAACGTGTTTGAGTCGCCTGACACAAACAGCATCCAGCAACAAATGCGCTCGTCTTGGTCAAGGCGAGTGCATGGATGTCAACGGGCTGTATGGATTCAAATCGATTTGGTATTTGAGATTAATAACCTGTTAGTAATCGGATTGGATTTGGATCCAGAGTTTCTTAAGTATATCCAGTTAAGGAGAGATGAGATCGCCTTTCAAAGAGTTGAACCTAGCCAGCATAAGACTTCGAGGCTAGGATCTTCAACAGGGTGCTGCCTAAGTGGACTTAGATTCATATTGCAGACATAAAGGGATCTACTTAAATGCTATTTTTTTTCTTAGCTAAAGTCCATAAATCAAATTTGTTTAGGATTGAACATGATCGCAAAATTGTATCGTGAATCCAAATCATATGATCGATAAGTGGACATTCCTTTGATTACTGAATCCAACCCGAAAGATTCGGACTTGCACCACATCTCCAATGACTGTGTTTTTTTCTTGAATAGCTTCTGTTTTTCATTCACAAGAAACCATATACTGTACCTTCCTTATTTACTTTGGTGACATAAAATCTGAGTGAACATATGGAATAAACTTAAACATTTGACAACAAATTACATTCAGTAAAGGCAGTAAGTAGAAAACCCAAAAGGAGTATGGCTCAGTACCTAGGGGATTGGCTCTCTAGACATGTCACGAGTTCAATGCCCAAGTTTGTATCTGGTAGGGGTCTGCCCAAACCCACCTTGCCTTTCCAAAGATAGAAGGTTGTAAGTAGCATATCATTGTGCATTCAAGTCAATTTTAATACATGTACATGGCACCTAGAGCGTTAGCTAAAATGGCAGGGCACTCTGGCACCATTACTGCTGGTGGGGAGTTCTACTCCCAGCGGGTGCATGCCTAGATGTGTGTGTTAGGCTTCGGCCTCCTCTTGTAACCAAAAAAAAAAAAAGAAAGAACCCGAGGCTCATGGAAATGATAGCGACTTTGATGCCTTATGTTTGAATATTTTGGTATTCATTACATATGAATATCTTATTACTGAAAGGCAACCACCACCAAGAATCAATACATGTTCACGAAGATCGACCTCACCTTAGGCCCTGAATATTAAACTCATCGTAATATCATTTTAGGCCCCGAAACCTTTTTGACACTTGTAACATATAATGTCTCAGGCCCCTTACCTTTAGGCCGCACTTGTAATGCAGGGAACGTAAAATTTTAGACTCATAACTGTAGGCCCTAAATTTTTTTAAGTTAAAACCAATTTTCGCTTCAGGCCTCAACTTGTGCTGAGCTGCTCTTAGCATATGTTTAACCTTCCAAATCACATATTATACATTGTATATCGTATCATATGGTGTGTATTTATAATATTAAATGGAGAAAAATGAAGTATTGTACCTTATTATACTGATATATGGATATTAGTACCCTTTAATATACGGATACGATGAATCCGAAAATCATGGTGTCCTAGAATCCATGAATATATGGATATTATAATACCCTTTAATATTAGTACCCTTTAATATACTGATACATGGTGTCCTAGAATCCATGGAAAATCATCTCATAGATTTACACGGCTTGTAACCATAGGCAGAACAATATGACACCATGAATCCGAAATGACTTCAAATTAAGGCAAACCAACAAAGTCAAGATCCGATCACCATAATCAGACCATGGTCCAGTGCGTTGACATCTCTAATTGAAGTTCATCTAGGACTCACTATAATCAGACCATGGTCTAATAAGAAAAATATTTTGGGCCCTAGCCGCATGAATTTTTTAGTTACAAAAAGTAGGGGATCGTATTTTTGTGGTTTTGTTTCAACACTCCTTGTCTTTCGGGTTTTTCAGCACTCGGGTCTGCCGTCTGAAGGACCCAATCCAGACTCTGCTGGACCATATCACTTTAACCATGAACTCGACTCTGCCGGACCCAGCCATGTATCACAGATTGACTGGGCCGACCCCGGCCGAATTTTTTGATGCAGAACACCGCACCAACATAAATCATGTAGGAGCTGTTGGTTTCTTTGCCTCGATGCATCTTTGGTGGGCTCAACCGATCGAAAATCTCGGCTGACCTTTCGCCGGCCACTTCGAGCATGGGCATGGCTCACCTGACAACGTGGTTAGTATTACCATGAGATCAGACTGCGAAGTTGGACAATTCTAATACATGACGAAGATGGTGAAACAGACCTGTTTTACTTTATTTATTTTCTCAATTGTTTATAACGTCAAATCCGAGAAGAAACAGATATATCTTCTCGTGTCTGACACAAAGCACATTCTAAAAGCTGTTGCAGCCTCGAAAACAAGAACAATGTCTATAAATTGCACGGTCCTTTTCTCAGTAATATGTTGGTGGTTTAAATCGTTAATTAATTTTGTGATTTAGGGGCACAAAGAGCAATAATTCATTTTGGTAGGATAGAAGGTTCATTCGCAAGTTGAACGTCATGAATTCCATACTCGGAGTAAGCATCTGGCTTCAGCCTCCCCATTGTACCAAAAGCACTCATTCTTGGGATTTAGGCCTAAGACCTCACCCTTGGCCTAGAGGTTGGCTTCAGCAGGGGGTATCGATCCTAGAATTCGAAGGGAAAACCATTGCATGCTGAGTAGCCATGAATGGAATGAAAGTTAAAAGTTTGAGAGAGATTCCACCAGAACCAAATTAAGTAGGGAAGTACATGACATAATCTAGAAGAGGTTCAGCAACTTTACCCCATGCCTAACTTTGGTTCGTAAAATAAGATCCTATCTGATAGTTGCTTCTTTTGTCCTTACAAAAAGCAACCATTACCTCTCTCTCTCTCTCTCCCTCTCTCTCTCTCTCTCTCTCTCTCTATATATATATATATATATATATATATATATATATATATATATATATATATATAAAAGAGAAAGTGAGAGTCGCTATACTTTCATTTATGTTAGACTACTCTTGACAATTGTGATTGTTTGTCTCTTTGATCGGTTAAAATATATTTATACTTTTTTGCTTTTTGAAAAGCTATGTTTATTTATTTATTTTTTGAATAGGATTATGATGAAGAATTTAACAACTCTTACATTTTCAAATAATATATATATGACTTTCCAGTACAGTAGGGCCCTTGCGAAGGTCTGTCAAGCTTGTCCGAGCCACTCATCATTGTAGGTGACATCCACAACTGTTTTCTTTTGCACTTCCAAAAGTATGTTTTGGTACAGTATCATATGTTTCATAGCTTTTCATATACATAGGTACTATACGCGTACAACACAATTCTAAATTGTGATACAATACTGAACTTTCTGACAAATTGTGAAAGCCACGATACGGATTAATATCATAATGACTACGTATTAATAACGTAGATTGTATCTTGTAATACAGACAGTGTTCGAACCAAAGGCCCTATTTACTATGTTGTCCGGCCATATAGCAAGGTCCATCACTGTACTCATTGATTTGAAGATATCCAACAAGTATGAAGTGGTCATAATATAATTAGAGCTTTGAATAAGACGACCTTTCTATTGAATAAGATAAGAAAAAGAGGTGTTAATCTTTTATATGCAGGACTTCCACTATAATAGATTTAACCACCATGTTCACAATAGGTTCCTCCTCGCCTAGGGCACCAGAATAGGAGTATACGAGTATCAGCTCAACTATTTATCCTTTTGATCGACGAGTAATTGGTTCGGGTTGAATTGGTGTGAATATAAGAATATTAGCTCAACTAGCTCATTCTTTTGATGGACGAGTAATTGATGGAGCTACGAATGGGGTTGGTGTTGCAAGTTTGTTTATGGAAGAAGGGATTAAATATATATAGAGAGAGAATTCTATTTTAGCCCGCGCAGGCGCAAGCGTGCAGGTCACGAAGTTGAGAACGAGGTACCCTACATCCCCACGTCGTTGTGTGAGAGCTTTCCGTTCCAAGAGATCTTTCCAAATATCATTGTGATAGCCCCTATCTTGCAACAGATTTCTTTCTTCTTCCATACCTTGATGATGACGACACAGGCTGCAGAAGATCCGACCTAGCGGTGGTTCTTAAATCTTGTTGAATTGGCTTCCTTGCTGGCTTTGACATTCGGGAGAGTATCGGCCATGAGGAAGTTGTGCCCCAACTTCGATAGCGATTCTGTCCTCGATACCGTCCTCGAGGTCCCGATCCCGGAAGAGATGTTCGACTCCAAGCCCAACTCTAGGTTTTCCATGAAAGCCTGGATGAATCCCCGGAGACGTGGCAGAACTTCGTCTCCTGAATCCCGAGGAGTCAACTCCGAACTTCAGCTTCTTCTCGGCGTCACCGGCGCTCCTCTTATCCCTCTTCCTCTCCAAGATGAAGGCCTCGCTAATCGATCCATCAAAGATCATCACCTGGTGCGATCATCCAGACCTTTTAGTTGTATATAAGAACAAATAATTATTTTGTCAGCAGTGCAAACGCATGCAGTTCTATCGATCCATACACAAGAAAGAAGGCTTGGAGAGATCGATGCTGTTATATATCAATCTCTTGCTGACTGCTAGCCCTTTTCACGATTTGCATTGGTCTAATTTGTTCTATTTTGACATATGCAATTGCCTTACACCACCGTGATCAAATTATTTTGCAGAATATTCTGTCTCCCTAAAAGATTTTGTCATGGTTGTGAAAATTTTTGTGGTGTCTGTCGAATTAGAGTGAGGGCAGGGAGATCCTTATGTTTATAACCCTTCCCGTAAATGTCTAATTACAATTGTAGTCTCTTAAACGATGTTAACATTGACGATGAACAAATTCCTTGTAGCATCGTGTGTGATTCATCTTCGTTGGTGGTGGACCATGTAAAACTTTTCTTATGTCTTGTATTTACTGTCCGTAAAATATGTATACAGGAGGCAGCCATGGCCAAGTACATAGTGGAACAATACGTCGCGGCAACAGGAGGGCATACTGTTCTCGACTCAGTGAAGAGCATGTATGCGATGGGAAAGGTGAGGATGACGATCTCGGACCTCAGCTTATCGGAGAAGATGGGGAAGCTTGTGAAGAAACCGGGTCCTCGTAAAGGATCAGGTGGGGAGGTCGGTGGGTTCGTGGTGTGGCAGAAGAACCCGGACCTTTGGTGCATCGAAATGGTGGTGTCCGGGTGCAAGATCGCTGCCGGCAGCGATGGGAAGGTGGCATGGAGGCAGACCCCCTGGCATTTTTCTCATGCCTCCCGTGGACCTCCTCGACCCCTTCGCCGTTCTCTGCAGGTATGCCTCCATTAATGGGCTCAAGTTTGGTGTGTGTGTGTCTATTATTTAAGTTGCCAACCATGTTTTTTGATTCCTTGCTGATTGTCCTGTCATATAATATGTACTTTCAACAAGAAGTCCAGCTTAGAAGAAGAACTAGTACTACCTCGGGCCAAGTATGGTAGGATTGGAACTAAACCCAGGATAATATAGGGTTTTGCTCATAATCCAACTACGAGAAGATGTCAATCAAAAGGCCATCACTTACGGGGTCTTTCAAGAATTTCATTGAAAGGCACCTTTCGAGACTTCGGAGTTGATCCTTCTATTGAACTATTTAGAGCAGATAAATTTTTATCTAAAGTCTGACCATGCTGATTCTTCAATTTGGGTCTTCCACCCCCATATGTTAGCTTGATTTTGAGGAAGATCGTCTTGCAGCAATATACCTATTTCGTATTCTGGAGTTCATAGTTTAGTTTTTCTTTTCCTTTTTTATAATAACTTTCTTACATCCATAATTCCTAATACAAATGAAGCCTTTGAATTTTAATTATTTGTTGTGATTTCTTAATTTTTTAGGATGTTTGTGGCGAGGGTGTGAAAAATAAATCATGAAAAAAGCTTGAAAACATTTTAGTGATATAAAACCTATGTTACGATTGTTCTGTTGCTGTAGTTGAGGAATGCAAGTAGATTAGGAGAAACAACACTGCTTTTTTTGTTTCTTTCCTGTTTTCCACTATTTAAATTGATATCTAGAAGGATATCATAACCAACGCTAATTAACGTCTATTCGCCCAGAAATGTGAACCATAACAAAACCAGGATTTACCTGGAATTGTGATCATGGTTCATAATTGCCAGTTCTGGTTTGAACTAATTAAAAACAAAAAAACACACCAAAAAAACAGGTAAAGGGTAATGGAAGGAAGCACTTATATGATGGGGCTGGAACTGGGAGTTTGTAGTTCTGCTTCCAGTTTCTTGTTCCATGGGAGGAGGGACAGTAATTGGGCGGTTGGCCGGTTCGGAATCAGTCATGTCCAGGTGCATGCATGAACTGACTACATTTGAGAACAGATTTGTCCAAGTTTTAATTAGATATTGATCATTATAAAGAAGGAAAAAATCATTAAAACATCATATAGTCTTCTTTCCATAAAGCACTCTTTGTACTTAGTTAATTAAGCTTTCAGGTTTAGCAGTTTTGAGATATCTAAACTAAGTCATATATTTTCTTTCATTAAAAACAAAAGTTTATGCCACAGACTGAAAGAGGTGCATACCAACTTGCTATGTTCCATTAAGTAATTGCGTGGTCAAAAAAAGGAAGAAACTATTTTAATTTTTAAGTCTCATCTCAAACCAAATTTTAGAGACGTGCATGCACGCCAAATTTATAAAATTTCACATAAAATGTCCCTTTAGTTCTAGCCTTTTCGCTATCACATGGACACTGATACGACAAAATATCAGCTTTCCTACCTTTTAGCCCATTGAAAACCTACACACACGCATTTTGCTTGAGTTTATAGTTCCTTTCTAGACTTAAATTTCATGGAGGAGGAGACTAAATTACGATGAAATATTTTAAAAGTGTGTCAAATGCATCACGAATATGCTACTAAACAGAAGTCTTAATTTTGCAGGGTTTGGACCCAAAATCCACCGCCATGTTATTCTCCAACTCTGTGTGCATTGGTGAGAAGCCAGTCAATGGTGAAGATTGTTTTATTCTCAAGTTTGAAGCAGAGCCGTCAAGTTTAAAATGCCGGAGCAGCGAAAACGTCGAGATTATACGACACACCGTCTGGGGATACTTCAGCCAACGGACCGGCTTATTGATCAAATTGCAAGACTCACACCTGGTCCGAATCATGGCACCGCTGAGTGGTGAGAGCACATACTGGGAGACCACAATGCAGTCATGGCTCCAAGACTACAAACTTGTCGACGGGATCCTTATCGCCCATGAGGGTCGGACAGAGGCCCTTCTCTCCCGGTTCGGCGAGACGTCGAGGAATCATAGCAGAAGCAGGATGGAAGAGTCATGGTCAATTGAAGAGATAGATTTCAACCTATGGGGATTGTCTATGGAGTGTTTCTTGCCTCCTTCAGACCTGAAGAAAGAGCAAGAGGTATGTGATCCAGTTCTCCAAAATCCAATCCGCGGATCTGGTTCTAAATCCTGTTCGCCAAGGGATGTGTTTGCTGGTGCCAATGAAGAATCAGATTCGGAGGAAGAAGATTAAAGAGACAGCAAAAGTTCAAAGTCATCTGTAAATATTTGTAATATTAGAAATCCATAATGTATTCCTACGTCTTTTGTAGCCGACCACCACACTTAGTGTAGGATAAGGTTTGGCTTTCGGGTTTCTGAAGAGAAGTAAGATTTTGCTTCGTTCTATTTCCTCGTCACCAATGGTTTAACCCCAAGGATGTAACTTATACCAGCAACTTCTTCTTTCGGGGAAAGTACTTGTACTAGATATATGTTTCAACCAGTTTGACATGAAAATTTATCGTAAAATTCTCCTGATAATATCTCATTTTTATATGTAAATATGATATTTAATCGATCTAGCTAACACATGGGATGAACTGCTCGTTTTTCGACCGTATGGGTCGGATTCAGCTCAAGCAACAGGCTCATCTATAATAGAGGGACAGTAAACGAACCAATTAGCTGGTCATCATCTTGGCTCAGATCAGCTCGTGAAGACCTTATACGTGAGAGGATCACAAAGACCAGGAACTAAACACGAGCTGGCTAATAAAGCTTTCTGGTCTGAGCAGGAACATCACGTGATGTGGTTGATCAGCTCAGCTTAGCTCATATAAGCTGGTTAATTTAGTTAAGTACATAGAACTTACATATGTATACGTAAGTACCTGATCAAATATTTCAATTTCACAAAAAATATCATATAAAATATGAAATTTGAGTTGATTTTAACTGTTTTTTTCTTTCAAAAACCATATGTGGACGACATTCTTAACATCGAAGAACAGCTCATGTGGAACTCGTCTAGGTTGGCTGGTGCAGCTTCATGTTTAGCTTGCACAAATGAGCTATATAACGAGCCAAATTAACATGAAAAAGATTTCGAGTTGATCAGAAACGAACTACGAACAGCTCTTGTTAGGTACCAGCACTGGGTTCAATATCATTCGGCAACACATCAGTTTCATGTCTTTAGAAGCATTCGAAAAGGCAGATCAAACATTAAAGACAGATACCAGCTGTGGCTATCAAACTCATGGAATAGGCTAGGGCACATCATCTGAAAACGATGTGGTCGTTTCATATACATGCATGAAAACTAACGATGTTAGGGCAGTCCATTCGGAGCTTGTTTCAGACATAAAACATGACTAATTATTATTAGTATTGAACTTTAGTTGGTTACAATTGGGAGGCCAAAGTCAGGTAAGCACGCCCCGGGGTATCAAACTCACAACCTTCATCTTGTGACTAGAGCCCCCTGCCAGGTGAGCTAACGATCCGAGTGCATATTTTTCTAATCTTCATAGATGTAACTACAATATATACAATCAATGAAAGAAGTAATATGTTGTCATTAATTAATTATACAAACCTATACAAGTCGAGCTTGGGGTGAGCCTGATGATCTTCTGCAGATCGTTAGCTACAATGAGTTTGGCCTTAGCTTGTACAACTAGGTTATCGGACCTAGTCAAAATGAGCTCAGGAGGAGATGGAACGATAAACTCGCAGACTCTTCACGTGCTGATGGGCCACGTAAAGAAGCCCGATCAGGAGCCGTAGATAGTAATAAATATTGATGGCAAACCTGACCGATATCTTTTTACCTTTCCAAATTCATCTGGTGGGCAACACCTTTTCATGGTATCCGACACAAGATGGAGGAGCCGAACTTAAATTACTAGAAAAGAAAGAAATGGAAAGAGCATGGATGAGGCAGAGTGTACATTATCCGATATATTCGCAGCAAGCAAAGGGCATGACCCTCTCTCTCATCCCCCTCAACAGGTCAGACTCAGAGACCAGTAGTTAATACGTATGGCACCAACATCTTGTTGCTATCGGGTCTAAGATATATACATCGGATTCCAATAACCAAATACGGTTTTTGATATTTTTTAATTTTTATTGTCGATCAATGAGACCCAACTCTATACAGTAATTAGTTGACCCGAGTAAGTAAATGGGCCCTTTTTTATTGTTGCTAAACTCCAACTTTTAATGGGTTTTGAGAAAAACACGACACACCTAGCTGCCTCCACATAGAAAAAGTTCAGTCAGTATCACTGTTCGTGTCATCCAACCACTTGCATCAAACATCTTTGTTATGGCTCTTAATTAATGGCAAAACTTGATAGATATTCGCTAGTTGGGCTCACCTTGAAGATCAATGGTAGATAGAGAACATAACAAGAATCCTCATTATAAATCACGTTGAACCTTTCTCCAATAATAAATTAATTGTTGGCAGGAAAAAGAGGTCGAGCCCAAAGAGTCGCTGTCGTTGTCATCGACAAGGAATCTCGTTCTCTTGGTACCTACAAAAGTTTCAATTGCATTAACGCTTCGATATTGTACAAATTGCCAAGTGCCTAGTTTTAACCCTCTACACAAGAGCCTTAGAAACCTTAGCCTGTTTCACTTACCTCTCGGCAACCGTCAATGGCGGACAATGAAATGATTCCACACATTCTGGTCTTTCCATTTCCAGCACAGGGTCACATAAACTGCATGCTGAAGCTAGCTGAGCTCTTATCATTGGACGCCGCCGGCCTCTATGTGACCTTTCTCAATTCAGAGCACAACGATGCCAAGCTTCGCAAGACGACCGACCTCCACTCCCGGCTGAGCTCCCGCAAGAACTTCCGGTTTGAAACGATCTCCGACGGGCTTCCGGATGACCATCCAAGATCAGCAGAGCTGCTCCTTGACATACATTCATCGTTGAAGAAGAAAACCAGGAAGCTGTTTAAAGAGATGCTGGCTGCTGGACAAGAGCAAGGAGGAATGATTGAGAATGGAGAGAGGTGGCCGTCGGTTTCGTGTTTGATCGCCGACGGGATCATGTCGTTCGCCGCCGATGTGGCCGAGGAGTTCGGGATTCCCAACTTATCGTTCAGAACAGTTAGCGCAGTCAGCTTCTGGGTTTATTTCTGTATACCACGACTCGTGGAAGAGGGAGAACTTCCCCTGACAGGTAATCCGCCACATTTTCGCGTTTGCCAATCTATATGCCAAAGGGAATCATATTGTCTCGTACATCTGAATCCTTGTTTTTCTGACCCTAATGAGAGTCCATCCTCAACAGACTCGACCCTCTTCCACGACTCTGTTGTGAATGCGTGCGCGCACAGACACGCACAGTAGCATACAATGTTGTGAATATTACACAACTTAGTAAGATCTCACAGAATTGGATACCTTTGGCGGGATCCTAAGATTCTATCTTAATACATCATTTTTTTCTTAGTCATAACTATATGAAACTTATTTTTATTTTAATAAAAATTGTTATGGTAAAACGAATCAAATACTTCAGTTTTTGAGGGAGAAAAGTATATTTGTATACACAAAACATATATGTATATATATGTGTGTATGTATGCATTTGAATCATTATACCAAAGAAAGATGATTTGATATTTAAAAACAAAATATATGAGTGTACATGTAGTTTATATATATACAGTTTGATTAAAATAAAGAGGTGTTTTGGGTATTATTGTATATAAAAAATACCTTTAAAGTTGAAAGATAAATATTATAAGGTAGTAGTATAGAGGAAAAGGCTTGGTTGTTGTCGTACACTTCATTTTTTCATTGTGATATCAAGATATCATAGAATTTGTGAGTTTACTGCATCACACCAACGATTGCTCCCTAAGAGCGAGACAACACAAGAGAACATCAACGCCAAAAGGCTGCTAACAGGCAACTAGGGCCCTCTCACTGGTGCAACTTTAATAGAATTTATTGACATCTCAGTTTGCAATATATCAGTGATATAGGAAGAAATGTTTAATTCATCATGATAATGTTTGAAGGATGAAATTTCGGCCATTGTTTCTTGGATGTTCACTTCACACGTTTTTTATAGGAAAATTTAATCCTGATATAAAGCCAAGTTGATTGAATGCCGGTAAGTACCCAACTCGGGCTTGGAGTTGGACCTCTGAAAGATTGTTGATGCAATGCAGAGGTACGGCCATCTGTCTAGTCGATACTTAATTAAGTCTATATCAAGTTGGATCTGGATCTCAACTAATCGATGCATGTCTAACATCAGTGGTTGAACATCCGTTCGCCAATGAACACTCTTAGCCTTGGACTTTTATGTTGTGCTGCTCCAACCATTAGAAAATCGATCCATACAGTAAGTTATAATTGGGAAAAAGGTTTCGCCATCAGCATCGAATGAGATTTTACAGCTTTTTCTTCTTGGTACAACTCAAGGTACTGGTCTTCAGACCATAGGGCAAGTAATCTAACATTCAACTTCGTGAATATAATTAGGTAGGTGCAACTTCAATGCGCTCAACCTTGGTTTGCATCAGTCTCATCTCATCACACGCACACACATTTGGTTCAGTCAGGGTGAATCTCAACAATTCGGTTCACTACTCTGCTGATGCAGACCCACTCTGACAATGCTTATTTGCATGTACAGTGAAATGTAATTATCAAACCAATTTAGCATTGGCTAACTTGTATTAACTTGTCATGCCTAATTGCTGAAACACCGTCTAAGTTGATATAATTGGAAGGGTGCTTTTGAGGTTACTCATTCTAATGATCTAGTTCCTGCTTCGCTGACAGAGACCACGAACATGGATCACGTAGTCACCTGCATTCCTGGGATGGAGGGCGTGGTCCGGCTACGGGACCTACCGAGTTTTTGCCAGACAAACGACCTCAACGATGTGGGCCTTCTCCTCGTCCTTACCGAGACTCACCACTCAACTAAGTCGTCAGGGATCATCCTCAACACCTTCTATGATCTCGAGGGTCCTGTTCTTGATCAGATATCCGCTCAATTCCCAAATGTCTACACGGTTGGACCGCTCCATGCATTTGCTAGATCGCAAAGCCGTAACAGATCGAGTTCGAGCAGCTTGTGGAAGGAAGATGGGACCTGCATGGAGTGGCTTGATAGGTGGGAGAAGAGGTCAGTAGTATATGTGAGCTTCGGCAGTTACACTCAGATCACCTGTGATGAGCTGCTGGAGTTCCTCCACGGCCTGGTCAATGCAGGGTTTCCTTTCCTATGGGTGATAAGGCCGGATCTAGTCAACGGCGAGTTGGGCTCGGCCTCGGAGAAGCTTTTGGAGGAAGCTCAAGAGAGGGGGTGCCTAGTAGAATGGGCACCCCAGTTAGAGGTACTGGCCCACCCATCCGTGGGTGGGTTCTTGACTCACAGTGGGTGGAACTCAACACTTGAGAGTGTGTTCATGGGAGTTCCTATGCTGTGTTGGCCCTTCTTCGCAGACCAACAGATCAACAGTAGGTTCGTGAACCATGTTTGGAAGGTAGGACTTGACATGAAGGATACGTGTACGCGAACCCTGATAGAGAAGTTTGTGAGGGAATTGATGGACGAGAAGACTAGTGAGGAATTGAGAGTGAATGCCCAAAGAATGAAGCAATGTGCTTGGAGGAGCATTGACGAAGGAGGCTCTTCTTATAAGAATTTCCAGAAGCTAGTTAAAGACATCCGATCCTTGAGTCTCAAGACTGCAGCTGGGAGTCTGACTTAGATAAAAAATAATGGAAGATGCCGAATGATCTAGTTCGATCACTTGCAAGGTCGTGCACCTGCATTTCTAGAAATCAATAACATGTTCTCTGTGGTACCTGGTTTCTCCTTGCGATGTCGTTAACGGAACAGACCCATTGTATTGCTTGAGAGGCACTAGCGCTCCTATTTATGTTCTGTTTTGATGCAATTTAAAGGAACATTATCAAGTTAAGTTAATTTCCAGCCCTTATGCAGTGTTTGTGAAAGTTTGTTTATGCTTAGGATCACCTTAGGTAGGATTTTGCTTACAACGTCTAAGGCTTGTTAATGCCATGAACTGATTGATTAGCTTGAACGCGCGCGCGGCTTTTGACTCTAAATTCTAATGTAAGGATCTTTCCTTAATAAGTGATTCAACGTTGTGAAATTTCTCGTTAGGCTGGCAGATGAAAACTGACCTTTTCTTTTTTCTTTATGTTATGAGAAAGGTCAAATCAAATGCTACGTAGGTGACAAAGTATAAAATTCTATACTGTATGTCCTTTCTACTCCACTTACACCTAAATGAGGCCATGACTTGCACCTTACATACCTTCTATGCATGCATTGGGAATACATCACACGATACAGTTGACTCATCTTGATCATCAAAACGTAATTAGATAACTACGGTTCTCAAGAACCATGAACAGTAACCATAACTGAAAAGCTTCCTCCTGTTTCAACAAAAAAAAAAAGAAGCTTATAAAACCAAACCGCCAGGTCCAATTCCAGTACCGGGGAGGTTCCTTATTTTCGATCTGGTTGGCCAGTTCCGGTTCTGGTCAGTTCGGGTCAGGTTCTCTTCCAGTTCAATCTAGCGAGCCGGTTTCAAATTAACCAAGTTGATGATCATAGGTAAATAGTTAGAAACGAAGGAGAGGAATATGCAGCCGAGGAAGAGAACAGAACAGGGAGGACATGAACGAAAAAGATCTATATAGGCTTAGCAAGGGCCTATATTCACAGAACAGCCTTGATGTTGCAGAGTAACTGAAGTCTTTTCCGTGTTAGTAAAATCAATAAGGGATACAGGCACTGAAAAAAAATCATGACGAAGATGAATTTAATACAGTTTCTCATTTGATTGTCCTTAGCTCACTCTCATCGTCAGCATCCAGATCATGTGAATCAACAACTACACCCCAGTGTTGCCCCTCCACCCGCTTACAGGTGTATCTCTTGGCCAGAAACACATAAACAAAAAAATTCAACACCCCCAACACAGCCAACAACCAAAAGAATTTGTCAATCCTGCTCTTATAGAGGTCTGGTCCGAACCAACCCGTCCCTCCTCTTGTGCTCGTGAGCTCATCGACGATGGTGACCAAAAAACGGCTAACGAAGTCAGATGTACCCATCACACTGAGGTAGAAAATGCTTCCCATGGTCCGCATATCGTCAGGCACTTGATCATAGAAGAATTCTTGAATTCCCACCATAACAACAAAGACGTTAGCCAACCCCATGATGACGAATTGTGGAGAGAGCCACGGGACACTGATAGAGTGTGGAGACTCCAAGCGTTTCTTTTCTAATATTGCAGCAGCCGCCATGTAGGCGCTGGTTAAAGCCAGGCCGATGCTGATCCTCTGAAGAATTGTAATTCCCCTTTCGTAACCTGTGTACTTTCGAAGAGCGGGGACGAGGAGTCGGTCGTAGATGAAGACGAATGCGATTGTAGGAAAGTGTGGCCAGGGCAATAAGAGAGGCCGGAGGGACCTGGAAGTTTGGAGTGATGAGCTAGAGAGACGCCGAACATGATGAAGGAGAACCACACGGGGATCAAGGAAAGCAGCTGTTTCGCCTCTTCTACCCGAGTTAGCGTCGTTAGCCTCCATGGAGACCGCTTCTCCTCTCCTCCTTGCTCGATAATGGCAGCTTTCTCAAGAAACCTGTATTATACGGCAGCAGTTGATCAGTTTCATGAAAGCTTTTATGCTGTTGTTTTCCCGTCCTTTTGTTAATGCATGCTTACCTCAATCTGCCGGTGTGACACAAACGTCTCCTTCCTACACACTCTGTTTTGTCCAATTCATAGAGTTGTGCAGGGTCTGAAGGGAGGGGAAGCTTCCTCTTGGCAAAGGCTGCGACAAAGACCTGCAAAACGGGCATGAATGGGCTCCCTATGGGCTTCGTGTACCTATAGAAAGGGATCCCAATCGCCAGTATCACAAGAGCCGCGCCCATTACAGCCGCAAGCACTCCGAAACTGGCGCCCCAGCCGATATGGGCTTGTATGCCAACTATCACGATGACGCCGAGAAGAATGCCGGTCGAGAAAGAAAAGAACCACCAGTTGAAGAAGGAGACCTTCCCCCTCCCATCGGCGTCATCGTTCTCATCAAACTGGTCGGCACCGAAGCTCTCTAGTGAAGGTTTCTGGACTCCTGATCCTCTTGGAAGCAGGTAGAGAGCAAAGAAGAACGCAGCCTGGTGACGACTCGTATCGCATGGGCCGCCGGGGACGCATGTTGGTGGCTTCAAGGATGGTAACAATTCTGAGGCTACCAAGAACAATAGAGCCTGCACCAGAACAAGCAATATTTTTCATAAGACTATCAAACTTGGCGAGAGTTTGTTCCTGATATTCTTTTTAGATTACAAGCATACAGGGTTTGTAGTACATCAGTGAGGGCTAATAACTTATCAAAATAATTTAAATAACTATTATAGTGGAAGAAAAGGTATTTTTTACAAGTCATCGTTTCAAATTAAATTTATAAATTTGTCATCAGAATTCTCCTATAAAGGAATCTTTTCTTAAATTTCAACTTGAAGATGTGATGTTAGTTCACCACGTTCTAAATAATCATGAAATATATAGGTATATATATCGTGATGTTGATGTGAACCATGGTTTCTGTTAAAGGATGAGCCAAGAACCATGTGGTAAAATTTAGATGACAGAATAAATAGGCATACCATGAAATACAGTATGGTTGAGATCAAGATCATCCAGATTCTACCGACGTATGCATCAGTTAGAAAACCACCAAGAAGAGTCGCTACTGTGGCCACGCCAGACCATGCATACACGGTCTTTGCTGCTGTTTTCACTTCTTAATGAAGTACGGTTGTGAGATATATAATCAGCATCGGCTGTATGCCGAAAAAGAATAATCTCTCTGCGAACTCGATCAAGACAGAAGCAAAAAGGAAACAAAAGATAGTAATAAGCAAAAGCATAAATCACGATGCAAAAAACTAATGTTCCAACTGTTATAGTCTACGTGGCAATGGGGTTTCGAGCAAAGGGCTTGGCTGCAACACCCAAGTGCCCAAGTTCAACCCTCCGGGTGCCTCAGGTTTAATCGGTGGGCACATTAATTAAAAAACTGGTGAACTAGGTTTTCCTTGAAGAGGATTTCTTGTAACCATCAAGAACAAAAGTTTCAAAGTGAAAACGACTAAAGACAAATTATTTACCAATGATGAAGATTGCAGCCTTCCAAGTCCCAGTAGATGCCCTTACAGGAGTCCTTCCCTTGTAATCCACAGACCCGTCTTGAACAAGATGTTGGGTAAAAACCGCACATTAAATGCGCATTAAATCCAACACAAGATTCTTTCTTATTGTTTGGGAAAAGAAAAAAATTGTTAGTAACTAAGAAAATCATGCACAAGAAAGATGATAAATGATCAACATCAAGAGAGAAAAGAGGAAAACAAATGAAGAAATATTATGATAAATGCGAAGGAATAGAACTAAACCTGCTGTTTCTTGTGGCCGCCTTCTTCTGCTCCTACAATCTCCATGGCTACTGCATGTAGGTGCAGGAGCTTGAGGACGTGATTGCGAAGATGGATTGCATCTTGGCGGCACGTTCAAGATGGATTGCAGCTTTAAAAAAATGCTTTGAGGAATGAGAATTGAATCTAACTAATGACAACAAACATCTGTGTGCGGAATTCGTTTTTAGTCATTTGATGTGGTCTAGATCGAAAGAAAAGATATAGCCACCGTTGGATATTTTGTTAGGTTCAAGGTTGGCACTTCAATGCGGTCAGTGTTGTCAATACGATTATGGATGGTTGTCTAGTCCGCACCGGTTGCCCTGAATGTACTGGCCTACCAACTCATGCCACCAAGATTCTACTCGCTTGACTTGACTGAGTTATATACAGGAGAGTTGTGAGTGTGCACTAAAAATTCCACAAAGGTTGTTTCTATTTGTAACTTAGAAATGACTCATTAGAAGAGATGCTTAAACAGCCTGTAGATGTATATCTCTCTCTCTCTCTTTATATATATATTTATTTATGTCACTTTGAAGTTAATGATTAATACTGAGAATACATGGATATCATCATTCATCAACAAATTTATTTTGTTTTGTTGTATGCACATGGCTTTGCATATCCTTTTCAATAAGAGTCAAAACAAAAGCATTTTTGTGTTTCTTCCACCGTCTTTCTTTATTTTTCTAGTATTATTGTCATGTTGGTAGTCAAGCATGCATCTCAATGTGCAAAAGATGCGACGGATACAATTAAAATGTTAAGGTAGATGTGCAACTATAGAAGAAAGAACCTAATCAGAAGTCAAGTTATTTAGATAAAGAGTTTCTGTGACAATGTCACCATAAAACGAGATTTATATTTTTAAGGGGATTTAGACTGGCAGCGAGTGAGTAGGAACTTGAGTAAAGGCATTAGGAGCTGATGCCCCGAGTTCAATCCAGTCTGGAAACGGGCCCACAGCAGATATTTTATAGTTTGTGAGATTCCCTATTTCACCATATTGGGTGCAGTTCGGATCCAATCTGACCTTATGAATAGATTCAACATGCCTAAGCTAATAATAAGGACCAACCATCTAATCATAAGACCTACCCAGCTCTTTTGATGTTTCTACTAACAATTAGAAGTCCAATAGTTGTACAATATCTAATATTTATAGTTATATTTTCCCTCAAAATACTGTCTAATAAGGACCAACTATCGGTGTTGTATTCTACAGAAATTAAACTTAATGAAACTTGTTAAATTAACTGGTGATGAAGTTTGAATTAAAACTTATAAACCAAGGGTAAGCATTCTTGAATTAAATGACTTAGAAGTTTCTTTGTAATGTGTGTGTTTGCTTACAGACGACAGTGCACGTAATTTCTTTGACATGAAAAAGATATCCATTACCAACAGAGTTCGTCTTGCTTTTCCCTTTTCCCTTTTCCGAATGTGCAGGTTTTACTAAAGCTTAGGAAACGTTAAAGACCCATTCCACGTTTTCATAGAACCTTTTAGAATCCAGAGCCCTCATTTGAAACAAATTTTTGTTGTTTGAAATGATATGAGATCGTTAACCTTATAATTACTATGAGCATGTTTATTGCATGAAGGATCACCAGCCTCGCACTTATGCACATCAACTTTATCGCTTTGAGAATCTCTCGTGCATTAATGCTGGAAAGAGAGCACCGGATGATGAAAAATCCGAAAAATCTCTTACGATAGGCTCCCGGCTACTTTACGCGACCCTTCTGTTTGCGCATGACACCAGCTACGTAAGAATAAGCTCCCACCATATGCGGAGTTTTTATATATGAAGCTTGATTGCCACAAGTATTTGAAGTTTAAACCACTTGCATCTAAAAGCAAGGTAATTATTGATAGGATTTGCTTTGAATGTTGAGAAAGAATTAAAGCAAAGCATAAAAGGAAGGTTGATATTGGCTTTTATAATGGCTGTTTGGGCCCAGTTTTAAAAGCGGCTAATGCACATCCAAAAGTGGCTCTCTTATTGAAATGCTGATGCAAATGCAGTATGGAAGATGATGTAAATGCAGATTAAGGTCATACTAGCTAAGTGCATAGGCACTTTGTTCCTAGTTTAAGGATAAGCTTGCCCAAAATGAAGGCTGGTTGGTCAAAACCAAAATCTAATCGCATCTAAATAGTGGAACTAGATGAAACGTCCGCACACACTCAGAATATGGTACACTTAGCGCTAAAACTATATATGTGTATATATATAATACCATTTTTTATCTTCAAGCACAACTGGAACTGATCAGCAAATGATGCCAACTGCCATGCATATGGCTCTGCCTGAGCAATAATGGTATTCTAGGTCGCCATCGTGTTGTAATATATGTAACTTAAACAAAGAAATATTGCAGTGTCTTTGAACATTCGTCACCATCCAGTTCCTCGTTCTCCTTTTGAGCTCCATCTGATCACCTCTCACACGAGTGATAAAAATTCAAAAGGAAAAGATATCACTAGAGGCATTTCTCATTGACCAAACACCTTTTATAGTGCCTCCCCTTAAAACCTTACCTTGTTTTCTTATTGTTAAAAGGGAAACCATTCACTTTTTCGTGTCATGAACGTTGACGTGAGACTTTCTTCGTGAGCGCAAAAACCTCTTCTACAATTAGAAGTGCTTCACGCATATACATACTCTCTCTCTCTCTCTCCATATGAAGCAATACACACGTTAGAAGATGAAAATACGTTCCATGAGAGTGAAAGGAAAACTAAAAGCTAGTCTGAGATTAGGAGCCGCAAAGCTAAGAGCATGTAAATAAAGGAGGATACGAAATGGTGTTTTAGTTCAATGCATGAAAGCGTTTCGATTCTCCGCTGCCATGGAAATCCAAGATCAAAGTGCATTTGTCCATGTAAGTCATGACTTTGAAAATACGTTCCATGAGAGTGAAAGGAAAGCTAAAAGCTAGTCTGAGATTAGGAGCCGCAAAGCTAAGAGCATGTAAATAAAGGAGGATATGAAATGGTGTTTTAGTTCAATGCATGAAAGCGTTTCGATTCTCCGCTGCCATGGAAATCCAAGATCAAAGTGCATTTGTCCATGTAAGTCATGACTTTGAACAGTAAAAAAGAAAGAAAGCAGTATATTCATGTAGCCGTCCATAAAGCTGATCACCCTTACCCTTATACAGAGAGTGCTAATCTCCCTTTGCAATCCAAAACATCATTCTGCGTGTTACTAGAAACCTAGTGTTAATAGGAAAATGTTTTTTTTTAGTTACATCCTATTCTTATTTGTAAAGGAGCCTACAAAAGGAAAGGGATCTTGTATGAGAGTGAAAACTTCTCCCTGACCATACCGGCGGAGTAGGTACACCTTGCCGAACCAGTTCTTTTCTTTCTTCTCCAGTTTTCATTTTCTACAAATCGTGCGCCATTGTGCGTAAGCTGCAGCATCATTTCACGAATTTTGTGCAAGAACGTGCATACCACTAATGATCAACAAGAGGTTAACAGCCTTAGGAAAAACAAAGAGATTGACCAAGACCCCGACTCCAAAGGCATTGGCTTGCACATGGCGACTGAACCCCCACCGCGTAGTTAACAGCAGGAGCCCTTGCCATTAGGCTATACCCCGAGTTGAACATATCCACCGATGCATAGAAGTTCATCAGATTGTTGATCTTCACCAGAGTAGAGTAGTAGCTTCATTCACTTTAGTAAAATTCGAGACATACCTTTCCCACCACATAAAGGATTGCCCTCCCCGGTGATCACAAGTTCTATCTTGCACCATTTGCATGGATCATCTCACTACCTCATTCAATCTTATCGACCCACACCCTCGGATCACTTCTATTGTACATAGCTAGGCACTGATAATTGTACCTTGCCGAACCCCTGTACCAGTTCAATCCCTATCCACGGCTTGTTAGAGTTTGTTCTTGCTTGGAGCCTTATGACGCTTCGAAGACTCTCCCACTTCTAGACATGCGACGTCCCGGCCCCCCGAAGGATGTTTCCACTCTTGTGTTTCAGTTCTCGATCAAGCCGACTAAGAACATCCTTATCGTAGCCTAGAGTTGAAACCAGAAAATGTCACTATGGGTGGTCAGTTTCAAGTGGTTCAGCAGTTGTTCCCCTTACTCAAGGTCGTGAATGAAGCAGGAGAGCTTTACTCCTATCGAGAGAGAACCCCGCACCATATGAGTCGGGATTCTTTGGGCTTCCGGATACCCGTAGTGTATTTCAAACCCTCACAGAAGAGAAGAAACAAATGCACAAGGGTGCGATAGTTGAATATGTAACATTGTAAAGAACAGCAAATGTTTCAATCTAGTTTCAACATAAGAACTTAAGAACCACATACAAGATGAAGAAAACACAAACAGAAACGTAATTCTAAAGTTTGCAAGAATGGAGTTAGCGTCCGAGTTATGAAGAATCAAAAGGAAGGACTAAAGAACTATCTTCCTTCAACAAACCAAAATCAGATTCCTCTTTTGGGGGCAACAGACCAATATTACAAGTATGGAACAACTCGATACGACATCAAGGCATAATTTCACAACAATCACACTCCACTCATTTACATGCCATTGAAATACCCAAGGATGACGAACCAACTCTCTCAGTTTGCCTGTATTTCTACAGTTTCTAACAAATGAATGCAACAGACTAGGCTTGCTCTAAACCTTGTTTTCATGCTCAGCAACAGAGAATTCTGCAAAGAGTTAGTAACAGCAAGTCCTGTTTGCTGATGAAGTATCATTAACGTTAATAACTGTACCTTGACCAGGAGTATTGGCAGTGGCAACTGCTTCTTGAGCCGCAAGAGCTTTCTTGTTTGTTATATGATAGATCTCGCTGAGAATCATTTGAAATGCCTGCTCGACATTTACAGCTTCCAACGCAGATGTTTCCACAAAAGAAAGGCCTTCTTTTTCTGCAAAAACCTTACCATCTTCCTCTGAAACAACTCTTAGATGCTTCAAGTCGGACTTGTTTCCAACCATCATGATCACAATGTTGGAGTTGGCATGATCACGAAGCTCACGAAGCCACCTCTGAACGTTATCAAAGGTCTGCCTCTTTGTTATATCATAGACCAAAAGAGCACCAACAGCACCCCTATAATAAGCACTTGTGATAGCTCGGTATCTCTCCTGCCCAGCCGTATCCCATATTTGTGCCTTGATTGTCTTGCCCTCCACCTGCATGAAAGGCATGTCACTCACAAACTAATAGGCATCCATCGTAAAGCTATAGACAGCAGCTCATGGAATCACATTTCAACTTGTGCAAGTCAATAACCAATATGATGCACTCCAAAGAACATGTAACCGCAAAAAACAGGGAATCCACAACTAGAACAGAGCCAATGCTCAAATTCCTGTGAGTATCTAAAGAAGTTAACCGGTATTGAACAATTATTGATACTACGAAACCATGCTTGTCCTAAAACCAATAGCACTCCAAGAAGGATCTCCGGTGAGTCTCCACCTTATAGATCGAACCATGATAGAGTGCTCACCTTCGATGAGAGGCAGAATAAAAGGATCAGATAACCTGGTAATCCATCCCGTAAACAATGAGTTCTTGCTGTTTTATGCGGATCAATGGCCCACTAACGCATTAAATCAACAATGCGCAGAATTAAAGCATGAGGTCCAAATAGATATTTGGACAACCCTGTTTCATATTATGAAAACATACACATATAACAACAACAACAACTAAGCTTTTCCCATACTAGATGGGGTCAACTACATGGATTCTTTGTTTCCACAGAGCCCTATCATGTGCCATGTTAGTAGTTAACTCACAATAAGCTAGATCATTCTTTATTGTTTCTTTTCAACACTTTTATGGTCATCCTCTACCTCTTTTAATACTTTCAAATTTTAGTTTTTCATACATTCTTAAAGGTTCTTCTTTTGATCTTCTTTCTATATGTCCAAACCATCTTAAACGATATTCTCTCATTTTATCCACTATTGGTGCCACTCCTAATTTATTTCTAATAACCTCATTATGTATATGGTCTTTTCTTGTATGACCACTCATCCATCTCAACATCTTCATTTATGTCACAGACATCTTTTGTACATGTTGATGACTAATTGCCCAACACTCAGAACCATAAAACATGACAGGTCTAATTGCTACTCTATAATATTTACCTTTTAACTTTAATGGTATCTTCTTATCACAAAGAATACCTGATGCTCCTCTCTATTTTAACCAACCAGCATTAATTCTATGCGTAACATCTCCATCAATTCTTCCATCACTCTGAAAAATTAACCCTAGGTATTTAAAACTTTCCTTTTGGGAGATGCAATGTGTGTCAATTTTAATTTCTATGTCCTCTGGAGTAACCAAATAATCAAACTTACATTCCATATATTCTGTCTTTGTTCTACTAAGTCGGAGGCCTTTGCTTTCTAATGTTGCTCTCCATAGTTCCAATTTTCCATTAATTTTTTCCTTAGACTCCTCCACTAACACAATGTCATCTGTAAATAACATACACCAAGGTACTTCATCTTGCATATGTTTTGTTAACTCATAAATTATCATTATAAATAAGTATGGACTTAAAGTTGATCCTTGATATAAGTATAACCCAATATTAACTTCAAAGAAGTCTGTCATTCCTTCACGACATGTTTTTGCACCATCATACATGTCTCTTATAAGGATAATGTATGTCAATGGGATACCTCTTTTTTCCAAGGTTCTCCGAAGAACCTCCATCGGTACCCTATCGTAAGCTTTTTCTAAATCAATAAATATCATGTGAAGGTCTTTCTTTTTTGCTCTAAAATATTCCATAAGACGTCTCAAAAGGTGAATCGCTTCAATAGTAGATCTACCTGGCATAAATCCAAATTGGTTCTCTGTTGTACTTGATACTTGTCTTAACCTACGTTCGATAATTCTTTCCTACAATTTCACAGTATGGTTCATTAACTTAATACCTCGATAATTCGCACAATTCTAAATGTCTCCCTTGTTCTTATATATGAGTATAAGTATACTCGCTCTCCATTCCTCGGACATCTTTTGGTATCTTCATATTTCATTAAATAGTCTTGTGAGCCAAGTGATTCCTATTTCTCCTAAGATTTTTCAAACTTCTACAGGAATATTGTCTGGTCCTACCGATTTACCACCCTTCATATGTTTAAAAGCCTCTTTGACTTCATACTTTTGAATACGTCGGTAGAATTTGTGGTTTATATACTTTTCTGATTTGGTTAATTCTCCTATGTTAATACTAACATCTTCATTTTCATTAAAAAGCTTATAAAAATAGTTTTTCCATCTATTTCTTACATCATCATTTGCCACTAGAATTTTTTCATCATCATCTTTGATGCATCTAACAGAATTAAGATCTTTAGTTTTCTTATCTCTAGCCCTAGCTATCCTAAAAATATCTCTTTCACCCTCTTTTTAGTTGAATTTTTTATACAAATCCTCCCAAATTTTAGCTTTTACTTCATTGATGGTCTTTTTCGCTTCCTTCTTTGCTTTCTTATAAGCCTTTAATGTTTTACTAATTTTTTTAGCATAATGTAATTTGTAACATGCCTTCTTTGCCTTGATTTTATTTTGTTCTACTTCACTCTACCACCAAGCTTCTTTTTATGCCGGTACACCTCCCTTAGATTCACCTAACACATCTTTCACCACTTTTCTAATATGTATAGCCATATTGTTCCACATATCACAAGATGTACCAACATAATTCTAAGCATCTCCTTCGAAGACTTTTTGTTTAAATATATCTTCTTTCTCGCTTTTAAAGTTCCACCATTTAGTCTTAATAGCTCAATGCACTCTTTTCTTCTTTGTCCATTTTTTATTTGTAAATCCATAACTAAAAGTCGATGTTAGGTGGTTAAGTAAGCTTTCTTCTAGAATTATCTTGCAATCTTCACAACATGCTCTATCTTTTTTTCTACAAATAAAGTAATCAATTTGTGTTTATGATAAGCCACTCTTATAAGTAATTAAATGTTCATCTCGTTTTTTGAAGATTGTATTGACTATAAAGAGATCAAATACCATAGCAAAATTTAAAATCTCCCTACCTTTCTCATTTATATCCCCAAAGCCAAAGTTTCTATAAATACCGTGATATCATAATGCCTCTTTACCGACATGTCCATTTAAGTCTCCTCCTAAACAAATCATCTCTCTTTGTGGAATTCTTTGAATCACCTTATCTAACTCTTCCCAAAAAGCCGTCTTTATACTATCTTCTAGTCCTACTTGGGGTGCACAAACTATATTCAAAACCTTTGCTCCTAACACTAATTTCAATGTCATGATTCGGTCACCATATCCTTGTATGTCTACTACACTATCCTTTAAATCTTTATTTATGATAATACCAACTCCGTTTTGAGCCTTTTCCTTACCTGAGTACTATAATTTAAAACTAGTATTCTCAATCTCCTTTGCTTTTTCTCCAACCCACTTTGTCTCTTTTAGACATAGAATATGAATCTTTCTCCGAATCATAGTATCTACCACCTCCATCAGCTTACCAGACAATGTTTCGATATTCCAAGAACCAATACGGATCTTATATGTGGGTCACGTGATTGGGTCAATGATTTCTCATGTTTGCTCACACAACAAATAAGCTCAGTTTTTTCAACATTGTGTAGTAAAGGCAAGTGTAACACTTTAAGAAGCTAGAATTTCCCTTACATGTGGTCCAACAGGAGAGAAACACATAATAAAAAATCTTCTACTTGTATTCCAAAGAACGTGCCATGCCACCACAGACTATGCAAATGAATTACAGTAGAAGAAGTGGCATGCAAAAAATAATGTTGGATAAGATGCAACACTAAAATCTTAGATGAACAACATAAGAGCACAAAAGTTAAACTTGGACGAGTTCAGTACCAATCGCCGTCTACTGAAATTCACCCAGAAACAGCCTCAGGGTGCCTCCAGATGCAATTGATCTGGACATACTAGACCTCAATTGGGACCAAGCGAAGTTAAACTATACTCTTTGTGTGACATTGACTCCTCCAAACTGAAAAAAATTATATCATTTCACAAAATTACAGAATCTGTGACCTTACAATTCCTCCAGAAGGGAGAAGGATGAATCAGTTTCTGAAACTATTCTAAAATTTCAGAGGATCTTTCTGTAAAATTGCTCATCAAATCAGAAGACACGTACTATATGAAATGATCCCCACTATTATAACACGAACCACAAGAAACTAAAGTTACAAATTGAACCGTTAACAAATAACCGGACACTTTTCTCACAAAGCTTCGGTAATAAAGAGAAATGAATAACATGTATGTGAAGCAGATATTTTCTATCATTTAAAGACTGTGTTAAGGCAGACCAGCAGACTCCTACAAGATGTAAACCAGGTATCGAACCCCTGACTTCTTGTCAGGGAGCTGACCCCTAACCACTGAGCCATGCCCAAGAAGCAACTAATTGACAATCACTACAAGGTGCAGTTTGTAAACTCTGTTGTACCACACACCTCAATATGTTCATTTACAAAATACAGTTCCAGACTAAAACGAGTCTACGTCATCCGGTAAAACTTCACATCGTTGATTTACTTTATTTAATCAACGGTTATATGAAATAATTCCGATATTTCAACCATGATGTTTTGAGCTTTTCGTCTTTTGTTTCTCTGATAATCTGAAGTCCTAGATGAAGAGGGTACAGAAATGGAATGGACATAGTCCACAACCTAAACAGCACAGAGAGTCAGGGATGAAGTAGACTTGATCGTGCCGGAGCCACGCAGAGGAATGCAGACACGCAGAGAGAGAGAGAGAGAGGTTTTGCAACGTTTGACGCGGAGGAATCGATTGCCATTTAGAGATCACTACGATCAACGCAGAAACTCGAGCCAGCAAGGTCTCGGAATAGGCAGACGTTCATTACAAAATGAACCGATTCCTTTATCTGAAAATACTTGATTAATCTAGATTGAAGGACAAATAAGAACGGAGGCAGCAGAAATCATCCTGAGTGAATCGATTAGCCCAAAGCACATATCAACTACGAAGATGAAGAAAACAATCAACGCAACAACAATTCAACAAAAAGATATTATTTTTTACCATTTTTTTTTTTTGAAAAGATGTTTCCTTGATGAATTACAGAGAAAGATCCATAAAGACAATTGTCAAGAACAGGACTCGCCAAATGAATCGAGAGAGAGAGAGAGAGAGAGAGAGAGAGGATACCTGAAGCGTCTTTGTCGCGAATTCGACTCCAATTGTCGATTTCGACTCTAAGCAAAATTCGTTTCGCGTAAACCTAGACAAGATATTTGATTTGCCGACGCCGGAGTCTCCGATCAGGACGATCTTGAAGAGGTAATCGTAAACGTGATCAACCTTGTGCGCCATCCTTCTGCCCGGCCACCAATTTGCTGATCTAGAAAGACGAGAAGAAAAGATGGCGAATCAGTCAGAAAACTCCCAAAAGCAAGCAAAAAATAGAGGCCGCCTAAGAGAACAAATCCGTTTCTTAATCTACAGTAACAAAAAGACAGCCCATGAACAAAAAAACACAGAGTACTTACAAAGCCAAAGGAAACCGAAGGAGAAGCAGAAGAAGAAACAAGGGAACCTTCCGTCTTCCTTGTTTTTCAATTTCTCGACTTCTCTTTTAAGCCGCTGAGTAGGGATGATACTATAGAGTTCATGTCGAGAGAGAGAGGCCCCTCAATCGTGCATTTTTTGGGCTACGAAGGTGCGAGAAGCAGTCCCAAACGGTCTCGGAGAGAGAGCGGGTTCTCTCTCGGTTCTCTCATTCGGCCATTCCTTCCAACCCCCTTTATAGGAAATCATAAATTCGTTAGGACATTTCGTGTCCCAGCTGTTTTTTCTAGTTACAAAAGGAGGCCGCAGCCTAACACACACCACTCCATGCACCCCTCGGAGTTTAACTCGCCACCAACAACACATTCTACCGCTTTGGGTGTGGTCCCAGCTGTTTTCTTGTTTGAAAACCTATTGAACCGGACCAAAAATCCGGGTTAAGGTCGAATTTCAGCAACCAAAAGTTGAGTTTTCTTCTCACAGTAAAACAATAATAACTAAGCCTATTTTCTCATGCTATGCTAGATAGGTTGGCTACATGGATTCTTTGTTCCCACGTCACCCTATCATAATTTGTAGAAATCATAATAAATAAGTCCAACAAAATTTTACGTTTGTTGTCGGAAGCCTAACGCAATACTCCTCTTTTATCCGGACTTGAGACCAACTGTGATCCCTAACATTAGTGAAGTTGTTTTCTTTCAACGGTACCCAACAAAAAATTGGTCTAACCGAAAGTAATATATAACGGTTAGACCTGATAATGTAAATACATATAATGGTTATATACATGATAATCTACATATCCATATATGTTGGTTCCGCACAAACTTGACCCAAATCCAATGAGTACGGGTTTGGGATCTCAAAGATGAACATGAGACCACCTCGTCTTGATGTAGTTCTGCCACTGATTACGTGAATCACATGTGGAAAATCTCCAAGTTATGCAACTTTTCATTTCTTGTGCTTTGGTCATCTTTTGGAAGTGGTATGTAAATTGTTAGAGTGCATTTATTGAAGAAAAAAAAATTGTTCCTTCGATTCCTTTATTGAAAAAATAAAAGCAAAAATTACATAGCTTTAGGTAGACCAGCCATACCAACTAGCATGTATAGTTCCTTAGTAAACAATTGTTATTGGGAATTAATAACCATCTTTCTCGATTTCTTTTTTTCTTCTTACTTTCTTATGGTTTTTGGTTTCCTTCGTTGACCTACCGAATGTGGGTTGCATGATGGGCCAACTGTAAGATTCCAAAACCAAATGGGTTGCCATGCATTATGACCAAAGGAGAATATGGTGTTAGGTATTGATTATTCTAAATTGCACCTCAAGTTCATCGTAACAGGCAGATGTTTGTTTGTGCTATTAATTACAAAAACAAAAAGAAGAAGAAGATCAATGCATCAAAATGACAGTGAGCACCTGTATCATACTTGGACCGTTGGACATAAAAACTCCGAGGCCTCGCTCCTTAGGCCTATACTGACTGGTGGGATGCAGATAGCACTTATACAATAGCCCATATGGAGGCAAATTATCAGAAAATTTAGATGAATAATCATGATCTGTTACCAAAATGTATGTGATTCTTGTTGCTTTAGTATCAACATCTTCCAGCAAAAGCAGTGATTTGCGACGTTTTCTTCAGCTGTTTGTCACGCTTTAAAGTGTCAAATCCTGATTTTTGATACTTGAGAAAGCGTCTCCAGAGCATTAGCTCAACGGCGGGGTACTCTAGCGCTGTTGCTGATGTGGGAGTTCAACTCCCAAAGGGTGCATGTGTGGGTCTGTTGTGTTAGACTTTGGCCTGTTTTCTAACAGAAAGAAGAAAAACCTGCCTTGAGAATTCAAAGCAGTGATAAATGTATGCACCATGAAGTGCGGAGTGCTTCCGGCTATTCGTCTATACTCGTTGTAACGAATGACATGCATTTTGGTACAGTGGTAGATTTAGAAACTCTTTTCCGATCGTCTATACTCGTTGTAGTGATATGGCACGAATGACATGCATTTTGGTACAGTGGTAGATTTAGAAACTCTTTTCCGATGGGGCAAATAATCCCTTGAATGGTTTCGAGTGGGTAAACTATGTACTATATAGCCCATGGTGACTGTAGACTTTAAGTTGATTCTCAAACTTTCGGGCGGGACGAACGCCCCACCTCATCTCAATGTGGATCCGCCACTGTTTTGGTGCCACAAACGCACTTTTCAGCCTGGATCATGATATCCTAAAATCACCTGATTGTGGCAACCTAGCATGAAAAAGTTTGTACACTTTGTCTCACAGATGTTTAATATTAGAAGCACAAGCCAGCCAACCTGATGATAAGCTCCACTATGAACGAACATGTATGACTCTTGCAAAAGGAATGTGTTTGCTTGCGCGTGTTTGTGTGTGTGAGAGAGAGAGAATGGTCAAAGAAACAAAGCAATAGAAAATATACTTGTGCACTTGATGGCAAAGACTTTTAGAGGTTCATGGAACCGACTAAAAGTGAAGATCCTTTTGGAAAATAATTCTTTTGGGAAGTTGATCCAATTAAACAGGTTTAGGGTCCGTTTTCTTTTTAATCCATGATGATAACGTTGATTTTGGCAAAGCAAGATGCCTTTTATATGTTCCATATGCTTATTCCAAGTTGCCAGGTTCGAGCCCAACGCGTGCTGCCTCCTCTTTGAACTCATGTTAATGTGTGTACTCCTCTTATAACAAATCCTTCTTATGTGATATCATTCGGTCAACCTTTTGTTAATTAACTTCTGGTTACTGCTATGGATTAAGCAAGTTAATGGCGTGGTTATTCATCCAAATAATTAGCAAATGAACAGATGTGCAAATATTGATGAAAGACAAAAGTTATTATTCACTAGTAAAGTATCAATCCCTTGGCTTCCTCCTCCAAGAACCGCTCAGGCTGGAACTCCTCGGGTCTCTTCCGGAGATCTGGATTGTTTGTGAGGTACCATGCATTGACTAAGATCTTGCCCTCAGCTGGGATGTCATACCCTTTAAGCTTAGCATCATGTGAGGGACAAGCACAATATGGTTCATGTAAGTTCTTGCCTTCAGCTGGGATGTCATACCCTTTGGCTCTAGTGAAGATACCCTTTTGGATGAATGTTGGTTCTGATGCGCTTAGAAAATGTTACGGTAGTACCTATGCCATTTAATGTTGCACAAGCGTGCTTGGAAGTGAGTCAAAGTTGATAGTTCCTAGAATAAATAGCCTCTTTACCGTCACAACATTATGGTGATCTTTAGCTATCCGTTGATCTGTTGAAATTTGCCAAGAATTAGTTTCCTCCTTCTTATCCACTATATATATTTTCTGCGTTTCCTTTTCTTTGATTCTCAAGGCATATGCACTATGCATGACTTGTTTGTGAGAGCATTTCATCTCTCTCTCTCTCACACACACACGCGCGCGTGCAAATAGGATGTTTGTCTGAAAGGCTCTTAACTGGTCAATCGGAAAGCATCTTGCTTGTATCTGTCCTTTTGTTGCATTTGATTTTCTCAACTTTGTGCTTCCTGACTTAGGAGAGCCTGGTTTCAAGATATTGGTGGGTAGCTTGGTCGGACGAATTCGCCTAAGCTCTTAAAAACTTGAAATTTGTTAGTCCTATCTACCCATGGTCTTCAGAACTTTATTCTAGCTTTTCTTGTACTCTCTGCACCTGATTGATCTGCCAATAGAAATGTCAAAAAAGACTGTGGAAGGTGAAACTTTTAAGCTCCTTAAAGCTCGTAGTGGTCCACGATTTTCCCCTTTGTCAGTTTGATACTTCGTAAATCATGGATGTAATGTAACGGAGCTGTTGATTGCGGTATTCCTGGTATATTTTAGATGAGATGCGGTTAGCGGAATGCTTAAAATATATGCATTTGTGCATGGAGAGCTGTATCCTTGTGGGAACCATCATGCTGATGAGATGAACTTATGTACCAATCATGTTCAAATTATGACTTGATATACTTGTTCTTTATCTATCAATATAGAGTTCAGAAAGAGTCAGATGACTTGCAACATCCTCATTAATTTGAAACTTTGAATGGCGATGGCAGAAAAGTTACGTGTAGTGTTCTCGGCTGAAATTTATGTTCTCTAAAGTAAGCAAGTTTCATTTTATTCTGTCTTGGTTACCCTATTTGTTTGCAGTGGGAAAGAAAGGGAGTTTCACAATGAATCTGAAATAACTTTGGAGTCAATGATGGCTGCTAATTATCCCCATACATGACTTACCAATTCTGCAATTTGTAACACCCATGCAGGACATTATCGAATTGCCTGTATGACAATATATAGCTGTTTTACTAAAATGGATTCTCATGGACCTGCCTCTGTGCATTTTATCTCGGCGCTTGCTGTTCATGCCGCTGATGATGTGATATCCTAAGAATGTTTGGCATTCTTCAAAAGATAAAACTTGTTCCCAAAACATATGCATTTCAAGGTTGTCAAAGTGATCATGCTGAATTTGCACGAGATGGTGAGACACAAGAATCATTACAGAAATTTTAAATAGTAAATATAGATTGATGGATCTACAAAAAGTAAATGGTAAGATGTAACCACATATAACTATTTGATTATCAATCAAGCAATAGAGATCAACTATATATACAAACTTAATGTTATTGTGGAAGTCAGCAATCCCAAACAGCACTCTGTCATCAGTTAGATGCTCAATTCCAGGTTTCTTTAGAAACCATGTATAACTTTCTAAAATCAAGGCTCGAAAACCATAGGAAACAAAAGCTGTTGTCAGCCACGAGCTGTTGGAGAATCTGCTTCTTTCCCGCTCACCATGTTTTCACTTTTTCCACCGATAGGAACTCCGGGTAGGTTTCCCATGCTTAGAAGTGCTCACTCCACTTGGAGCACTGACTAATGGGCTTGGAGTGGTAAAAGACACTGCACAGTGGGAAGAAGATAGAGAAATGGAGCAGCAAGCCAATGAAACACTCCTACAATTTGCCATAATGCTGACTGCAGGTGCAGAAGTTTGATCACCATGTTTGGCTTGGTCATCTACATAGAAAAGGTCATCAATTCGAACCATGATGTTGAACGCCAGACTCTCGAGAACTCGAGAGTAGCTTTCTAGAATGGATAGCCCAACATCCTACAAATAACATTTCAATTCCTTTTAGTTAAGAACCAAACCTTGCAAGAATAATGGACTGAGGAAAAGATTAGAACCTTATTATATTGAATCTTGCTCTTGTTCAAGGAAGTCTGGGAAAGACCAGGAAACCGCTGTTTCAAACAAAGCAAGAGGCTCTCAGCTCTTTCTGAAAGCAATTCTCTCTTGTAAGGATCCAACATTTGATCTCCTTTTTCATACATACATCGAGACTTCAACACGGTTTGCATGTTCAAGAGCTTGATGCTCGGAAGACAAGTCTAAGAAATCGAGAAGGCAGTGAGGCTCAAACCGATCTGAAGTGATGTACCTGTATACTAGATCTCCCAAGCATGACCTTCCACTCTGAAAACAAGGGAAATCAAGCTTCAATGAAGCAACACTTCACCACATAATCACCTACATGGAAAACTAATTGCTAAAAGCTCGTACTATGTTTAACTCGATACCTTTGGAAGAGATTCTAGGTAGCTTTCAGGAACCTCCATTGCTTCTAAAGAACTGCTGTTTATGGCCATGGCAGCTTTAAGTATTTGATTCACACATTCACGTTTATATTGCAATTGTTTAACTGATTTCTCATTGAGGCCACGGGGAGGAACTTTGGGGGCAGGCAGCCACCATTTCTCCTCTTGGCGTCTGCCGGTCCCTTGGAGAGGACCTGCATTTTTAGTGTCAGGTGCTACAATACTTTGATCAATATACCAGAATTCGATCTCACTGAAACTATCAAGTATTTCCTGTTATGCTTAAAGATTTCAGAACCATAACCTAAAATCAGAGAGATGAAGCACAGAGAAAGATGATTTGCATGAATCTTACAAGCAGCATACTGTCAAGCTTCCTCAGGACCGGAAGATTAATATAAAGATCTGAGCGTGGTCTGGTTGTCATTACCTAATTCATACAAAGAGCTGTTTAATATACCATCCCAAAGCGAGAAACAATAAAATCTTACAGATTTCTGCTTATAATATATGCCTTAAGTAGGACGATTATTCCAACTAAAGCAAACAAATATAGAGAGACTAACAAGTTCCAGGAAATTCATATCTCCAAATTAGTTCCATCAGGGAATGATTGCCAGGAAGGGATCAGTTCAACAATATGATCTCTAACACAGGTAAGACATTCCATTTCACGGTGCCACATTGAGTTTTTCTCAGGAGACAAGGGTGTTCTAATCTCCATAGTTCCCCAAAAACAGTAGCTAAAAGAAAGACAACAACAACAACAACAAAGCCTTTTCCCATACTAGACGGGGTCGGCAACATAGATTCTTTGTTTCCACAAAGCTCTATCATATACCATGTTAGCAGTTCACTCACAATAAGCTAGATCATTCTTTATTGTTTCTTTCCAACACTTTTGTGGTCGTCCTCTACCTCTTTTAATACTTTCCAAATTTAGTTTTTCATAGCTTCTCACAGGTTCTTTTGATCATCTTTCTATATGTCCAAACCATCTTAAACGATATTATCTCATTTTATCCTTTAATGGTGTCACTCCTAATTTGTTTCTAATAACCTCATTATGTATACGGTCTTTTCTTGTATAACTACTATTCATCTCAACATCTTCATTTCTGTCATAGACATCTTTTGTACATGTTCATGGTTAACTGCCCAACACTCAGGTCTAATTGCTGCTCTATAATATTTACCTTTTAACTTTAATGGTATCTTCTTATCACAAATAATATCTGATGCTCCTCTCCATTTTAACCAACCAGCATTAATTCTATGCGTAACATCTCCATCAATTCTTCCATCACTCTAAAAAATTGACCCTATGTATTTAAAACTTTCCTTTTGGGAGATGCAATGTGTGCCAATTTTAATTTTTATAGGCATCTTTTGCTTTCTCTATATTTCTTTAAATAATCTTCTGAGAAGTGATTCTTATTTCTCCTAGTATTTTCTAAACTTCTACAGGAATATTGTCTAGTCCTACCGATTTACCACCCTTCATATGTTTAAGAATCTCGTTAACTTCATTCTTTTGAATACATTGGTAGAAATTGTGGTTTATATACTTTTTTGATTTGACTAACTCTCCTAAGCTAATACTAATATCTTTATTTTCATTAAAAAGCTTATAAAAATAGTTTTCCATCTATTTCTTATATCATCATTTTCTAATAAAATTTGTTCATCCTCGTCTTTGATGCATCTAACAGAATTAAGATCTTTAGTTTTCTTATCTCTAACCCTAGCTATCCTAAAAATATCTCTTTCACCCTCTTTTGAGTTGAGCTTTTTATATAAATCCTCTCAAATTTTAGCTTTTGTTTCACTCACAATCTTTTTCGCTTCCTTCTTTGCTTTCTTATAAGCCTCTACAGTTTCACTAGTTTTCTTAGCATAATGTAATTTGTAACATGCCCTCTTTACCTTGATTTTATTTTGCACTACTTCACTCCATCACCAAGCTTCTTTTTGTGCCGGTACACCTCCCTTAGAACGCATCTTTCACCACTTTCCTAATATGTATAGCCATATTGTTCTACATATCACAAGGTGTACCAACATAATTTCAAGCATCTCCTTGAAGGACTTTATGTTTAAATATATCTTCTTTCTCGCTTTTGAGGTTCGACCATTTAGTCTGAATAGCTCGATGCACTCTTTTCTTCTTTGTCTATTTTTTTATTTGTAAATCCATAACTAAAAGTCAACTCTGCCCATGTAAGGATTACCCTTGCATTGCCGGTCCCAAGCTCGGATAAAGGAGGAGGGTTGTGTTAGGCTTCCGACAGTCAGAGTAAAACTTCGTCGGATTTTTATAACATGGATTACAAAAATTATGAGTATTGCTTTGGGGCGTCCTCGCCTAGCGACGTACTGCAGAGCCCGAATGCAGTAAGAAGTAAGCAAAGGCCACTACATTTTCGCTCGAATGTAGTGAATCAATTGCAGAGAGGGTTCCCACATCATGGACGGGTGTGGGTAAAGAAGTTAGTCCCGCTACATTGCAGCCCGAATGTAGTGAAAAATTTTCAGAGAGGGTCTCCGCATTTTGATTATGGACGGATGCGGGGGGTAAGGAAGCTAGTCCTAGATAATAAGATTCATATTGATTCTTGGAATATCGGAACATTATTCGGTAAGCTAATGGAGGTGGTAGATACTATGATTCGGAGAAACATTCATATTCTATGTTTACAAGAGACAAAATGGGTTGGAGAAAAAGCAAAGGAGATAGAAGATACAGGTTTTAAATTATGATACTCTGGTAAAGAAAAGGCTCGAAACGGAGTTGGTATTATCATAAATAAGGATTTAAAGGAGAGTGTCGTAGACATACAACGATATGGAGACCGAATCATAACGTTGAAATTAGTGTTAGGAGTAGAGGTTTTGAATATAGTTTGTGCTTACGCACCCCAAGTAGGACTAGAAGATAGTATAAAGATAGTTTTTTGGGAAGAGTTAGATAAGGTGTTTCAAAAGATTCTACAAAGGGAGATGATTTGTTTAGGAGGAAATTTAAATGGACATGTCGGTAAAGAGGCATTAGGATATCAAGGGATTCATGGAAACTTTGGTTTTGGGGATATAAATGAGGAAGGTAGGGAGATTTTAAATTTTGCTATGGCATTTGATCTCTTTATAGTCAATACGATCTTCAAAAAACGAGATGAACATTTAATTACTTATAAGAGTGGCTTATCACAAACATAAATTGATTACTTTATTTGTAGAAAAAAAGATAGAGTGTGTTGTAAAGATTGTAAGGTAATTCCAGGAGAAAGCTTAACCACCCAACATCGACTTTTAGTTATGGATTTACAAATAAAAAAATGGACAAAGAAGAAAAGAGTGCATCGAGCTATTCAGACTAAATAGTGGAACCTCAAAAGCGAGAAAGAAGATATATTTAAACAGAAAGTTCTGCAAGGAGATGTTTGGAATTATGTTGGCACACCGTGTGATATGTGGAACAATATGGCTATACATATTAGGAAAGTTGCGAAAGATGTGTTAGGGGTATCTAAGGGAGGTGTACCGACACAAAAAGAAGCTTGGTGGTGGAGTGAAGTAGTACAAAATAAAATCAAGGCAAAGAGAGCATGTTACAAATTACATTATGCTAAGAAAACTAGTGAAACTTTAGAAGCTTATAAGAAAGCAAAAAAGGCCGTTAGTGAAGCAAAAACTAAGATTTGGGAGGATTTATATAAAAAACTCAACTCAAAAGAGGGTGAAAGAGATATTTTTAGGATAGCTAGGGCTAGAGATAAGAAAACTAAAGATTTTAATTATGTTAGATGCATAAAAGACGAGGATGAAAAAATTCTAGTGGCAAATGATGATATAAGAAATAGATGGAAAAACTATTTTTATAATCCTTTTAATGAAAATAAAGATGTTAGTATTAGTTTAGGAGATTTAGCCAACTCAAAAAAGTATATAAACCACAATTTCTACCGACGTATTCAAAAGAATGAAGTCAAAGAGGCTCTTAAACATATGAAAAGTGGTAAATCGGTAGGACCAGATAATATTCCTATAGAAGTTTGGAAAATACTAGGAGAAATAGGAATCACTTGGCTCACAAGACTATTTAATGAAATATGGAAAAACCAAAGATGCCCGAGGAATGGAGAGCAAGTACACTTATACCCATATATAAGAACAAGGGAGACATTCAAAATTGTGCGAATTATCGAGGTATCAAGTTAATGAGTCATACTATGAAATTATGGGAAAGAATTATCGAACGTAGGTTAAGACAAGTATCAAGTACAATAGAGAACCAATTTAGGTTTATGTCAGGTAGATCTACTATTGAAGCGATTTACCTTTTGAGACGTCTTATGGAACATTTTAGAGCAAAAAAGAAAGACCTTCACATGATATTTATTGATCTAGAGAAAGCTTATGATAGGGTATCAAGGGAGGTTCTTTGGAGAACTTTAGAAAAAAGAGGTATCCCATTGACATATATTAACCTTATAAGAGACATGTGTGATGGTGCAAAAACATGTGTGAGGACTCATGAAGGAACGACAGACTTCTTTGAAGTTAATATTGGGTTACATCAAGGATCAACTTTAAGCCTATACTTATTTATAATGGTGATGGATGAGTTAACAAAACATATTCAAGATGAAGTACCTTGGTGTATGTTATTTGCAGATGACATTGTATTAGTGGAGGAGTTTAAAGAAAAAGTTAATAGAAAATTGGAACTATGGAGAGAAACATTAGAAAGCAAAGGCCTCCGACTTAGTAGAACAAAGACAGAATATATGGAATGTAAGTTTGATCATTTGGTTACTTCAGAAGACATAGAAATTAAAATAGGCACATATTGCATTCCTCAAAAGGAAAGTTTTAAATACCTAGGGTCAATTTTTTAGAGTGATGGAAGAATTAATGGAGATGTTACGCATAGAATTAATGCTGGTTGGTTAAAATGGAGAGGAGCATTATTCTTTGTGATAAGAAGATACTATTAAAATTAAAAGGTAAATATTATAGAGCAGCAATTAGGCCTGCCATGTTTTATGGTTCTGAGTGTTGGTCAGTTAATCATCAACATGTACAAAAGATGTCTGTGACAGAAATGAAGATGTTGAGATGGATGAGTGGTCATACAAGAAAAGACCGTATACATAATGAGGTTATTAGAAACAAAGTAGGAGTGGCACCAATAGAGGATAAAATGAGAGAACATCGTTTAAGATGGTTTGGACATATAGAAAGAAGATCAAAAGAAGAACCTATAAGAAGGTTAGAAAAACTAAATTTGGAAAGTATTAAAAGAGGTAGAGGGCGACCACAAAAGTGTTGGAAAGAAACAATAAAGAACGATCTAGCTTATTGGGAGTTAACTGCTAACATGGCACAAGATAGGGATCTGTGGAAACAAAGAATCCATGTAGCCGACCCCGTCTTGTATGGGAAAAGGCTTAGTTGTTGTTGTTGTTGTTGTAAATCCATAACTAAAAGTCGATGTTGGGTGGTTGAACTTTCTCCAGTAATTACCTTGCAATCTTTACAACACGCTCTATCTTTTTTTCTACAAATAAAGTAATCAATTTGTGTTTATGATAAGCCACTCTTATAAGTAATTAAATGTTCATCTTGTTTTTTGAAGATTGTATTGACTATAAAGATATCAAATGCCATGGAAAATTTAAAATCTCCCTACCTTCCTCATTTATATCCCCAAAACCAAAGTTTTCATGAATACCTTGATATCCTAATGCATCTTTATCGACATGTCCATTTAAGTCTCCTCCAAAACAAATCATCTCCCTTTGTGGAATCATTTTAATCACCTTATCTAACTCTTCCCAAAAAGTTGTCTTTATACTATCTTTTACTCCTACTTAGGGTGTGTAGGCACAAACAAACTATATTCAAAACCTCTGCTCCTAACACTAATTTCAACGTCATGATTCGATCACCATATCATTGTATGTATACTATACTAACCTTTAAATCTTTATTTATGACAATACCAGCTCCGTTTCGAGCCTTTTCCTTATTTAAGTATCATAATTTTAAAACTTGTATCCTCTAACTCCTTTACTTTTTCTCCAACCTACTTTGTCTCTTCATAGAATATAAATCTTTTTCCGAATCATAGTATCTACCACCTCCATTAGCTTACCGAATAATGTTCTGATATTTCAAGAACCAATATGAATCTTATTATCTAGGACTAGCTTTCTTACCTCCCGCATCCGTCCATATTGAAAATGCGTAGACTCTCTCTGTAAATTATTCACTACATTCGGGTGGCATTGTAGTGGGACTAACTTCTTTACCCACACCCGTCCATGATGTGAGAACCCTCTCTGCAATTGATTCACTGCATCCGGGCAAAAATGTAGTGGCCCTTGCTTACTTATCACTGGCTCTATAGTGTGTCACTAGGCGGAACGCCACAAAGCAATGCTCATGTATAAAAATCTGACAAAGTTTTATGCTAGCCGTCGGAAGCCTAACACAACCCTCTTCCTTTATCCGGGCTTGGGACCGGCAATGCAAGGGTGATCCCTTTATGGGCGGAGTTAGCTAAAAGAAAGAATTTCAAAAAATTACAAAGAAAGAAGCAGCATCTCGAATACAATTTGGAAATTAAGACAAAAATCTTTCCAAGAAAAGATAGAAGCAGGAAAACAGTATACCACAAAGATTTGTTATAGCATTTGAGATAGCTAGAGCAGCACAGACACCCTTTCCATAACCTGACATGTCTTCCCCAAGCAACAGCTTTGAAAATCTCTCTTTCATCATATCCATCTCTTCAAAACAAAACCATATTATTCATAACTACTTGGACCATGAACTAGCCTAAACACTAACAAGAACACTGTCACTGATACACATCTCTGAACTAGATTAGCTTATTTTTTTCACCCTTAAACACTAAGGATGCAGTACCAAAATTTCCAGCCTAGCACAAATGGATAGCAAGAGAACTCCCCATTAAAACAACAAACGACTATACCTGAAATTTTATCATTCATCTTCTCTATACTCTCATGGATGCCGTCATTCTTGCCAGCCCCAACATCAAGAGAGTGACCCTTTCCCTCACTCTTCCTCATCTACCATCTCAAAGAAAGTGATTCCTCCGAGCTACTTTGTTCTTCACTGCTCCCAAAACGCGTGTAGAGCTCTGAGCTGCTACCACTCTCAGTGAGCTCGTCCTTCGATTGCCCGCCCATCCCTTCATTAATCTCTCTCTTATTTTCTATAAAATCCTCCATCATGGAGAGATGGTACCCCACCAAAGCGTTCTTTTCTGGATTGGAGGCACTCTGGGAGCAAAACTCTAAGGAAACTCGCTGCCAAGAGGCCGAAACTCGGAGATTTGTTTCGATGAACCAAACAAGCGTTTTTGCAGTGACGGGCAGACTAGGAGATGTGTTTCGCTAGGCATTGACGGGGCAATTTGATGGTAGCTTAGGAGTCGTTTGAAGTCAAGAGCAGCATCATTGCACCCCAAAAAAAAGGAAGAGATGTGAAAAGAATGATTCTCTATAACAAACATGAGATGCAATAGAAAGGCGCCCCCTGGACTCATTCTGAAGTTGTGTGTGTGTGCGTGTACGTGTTTGTCAATTTACTCCTTTCCTGTTTTAGTTGTGTTTTAGTGTTTCTCCTAAGCGGGTTCAAGCGGGGTTCATTCCTTTCCTCTTTAGTCATTTGTTCTGTATTAGTCTTTGATACCGTAACATTGACTCTAGGATGTAACAAGTAACAACCAAAAGAAATGGCATGGACTCTGGGATGTTTCAAATTGGAACCCATAGTGCTCGATTCTACTTTGTTGTATTCTGTAAATTGAATAAATAAGATAAAGTAGAATTGTAAATCTACCTAATTTTGCAAAATATTTATGGGAGAAATGTATTTTTGTTAGAGGATTACTCTATCAATTTAGCAAAATAATAGGAACAAAATAGTAAAAAACACTATAAATTAGATTCTATAATTTTCGAGATATACAATGATAAGATTGCAAATTCACAAACAAGGTTGCCTGGTAATTTCAACTAAATGCCAAAGTGTAAAACTATAAAACAAACACCAAAGAGTGTTAGAGAAGTTCTAACACACAAATAGAATAGTCTTTTTGGACAATGGTAAGCAGTCATTTTAACCTCTATTAAGGGCAAAATAGAAACTTCACCTCTACCGGTAAGTTGGAAAGGCCATTCAGCCTGCCGCACGTTACAAGAAATAAAGTTGTTCAGCTTTTCAGATCTTGTTGCAAGCTGAGCTCAGTTTTGTATCATATTTACATATGCACATGTTACAAACATACGTTAAACCAATGAGTAACAAATTTATATTAAAAGAATTGAAGTTTCTCAAGTTAAACGAGCAAGCTCATGCAGACCAGATGGGTACTTATTTTGCTAGAGGAACTTAATGTTTGTCGTCCTTGGGCTACTTAGCCCCCCCTATTGTACCTGGAAAGAAAAAAAGACGAAACAACCAACCTTATCTCGGGTCACTTACCAACCATATAACAATACTATTGCAGATTATCATAGGTATCTTGTATTTCACATATAAGATATGGCGGGAAGTTGATTATTTCTATTAGGTATCGTGTTCTGAATATGGCAAGGGAAGAAGAAATCAGAGTGTTTGCTCACCGGGATACAGGTCATGTTTTGGGATCCTCGGGCTTGCATACCTACCTGGCCTTGGCCTCCCGGTTGCAAAAGAGAAAAAGAATGCGGCAGAAGAAGAAGGCATTGATCATATTTCACAAACTCACTTGGCTCACTTAAGAGTCCCGGTAAATGATATGCTTTCTAATTATTCGGACCCATTACTTGGCCCACTTCTGTAAGCTTTTTGGGCAATATTTATGATATCACCGCTGCGCACCTGAAGCTAAGGTCCTCAGGCCTCCATCAGACTGAGCAATTGATTATTACTCCCTAGAATCTATAAAATAAATAAATGAACCCTATGAAATTTTTAGAACGCCGCACTGTCTAAATGTCATTGACAAGGGAAGGTTCAGTGAGAAGACACGTTCAACAAGTAGGGCATCGTGGTCATAGACAGAAATTACGGGTTAACAATTGTGAGTGTGTGTGCTTGCATCAAGGCTCTGGCCTTCGGCAACAGTTATAGTGCTGGTAAACAAGCCGAATGAAGCAGAGGGTAATGAGGACTTACTTGTGGTGTATATATATATATATATATATATATATATATATATATATATATATATATATATATATATATATATATATATATATATATATATATATATATATATGTAGAGAGAGAGAGATGGTAGGAAGGGGGAAATATTTCCATGATAAGTGGCTTCGTAGAAATCTTTCATGGTTTTGTTCTCAAGAACTCAACAGAACCTACATGTGGCCAAGTCTACCATGTATAAAATTCATCCAAACTTAAAAATGCATACAGTTGCCTGCCTTCAGCTTTTCTTTGGAAAGAAATACTAAGTAGAGGAATTAAATATGGGTTTGATCCATGGGTTTTCTCTTGTTTTTAGTGGTAAAGCATTTGATGGTATCATTTCATGGCTTGAAAAGAAGTTGGTGGTTTGATGTGCATGGCTTGAAAAAGGGACTTGTTTTTTATGGCCAATTCATGAATGACAATATTAGCCAGTCATACGTTCAAGGTTGGCTTCTGCTCACCCTTACGGAAACAGTGCTGCCTCGTAGGCTTACACCCATCGCAAGATTATTGCGTCTTTTCATAATTCAATGAGACCAATCTCAATCCAATTTGCAGGGTCCAACAAAAGCATAGATTAACACAGCAATTACCTGCATAAAACCATCAATACGAAACGTTATGGTTCCATTTTCTTTTGATAGGTCACCCAGTTTAGTTCACTAAGGCATAGATCATACAGGCAAACACTTTCTGGAGTATTAAATAAGTTCCTTGTACAAATATTCAGAGACAGTTCTTCATGGATTGGAATTTGGATCTCTCACTATGGTCACTGGGCATGAAGCATGCGTCAGAACGTGATTTGTAACACTTCCCAGCAAGATCCTGCAATTACAGAAAACAGCAGAAACTAAACAGAAAAACCTCTCATTCTTTAAAATGAAGTCATCGATCAGTTGAAAGAAAAAAACTCAAGGAAATTGACCCAACACCTTAGCATCCATGAAGTAACAATTCATTATCAAATTTCTTTTCAATTATCCATTTCGTTCGGCACAAGGAATTCTTCCTTGAAAGAAATCACCAATTTCAGCTGCAGCCTTTTCCTTTTACTTAGTAACGAGTCTCTTGCCAGGCTCATCTTGTTGGAAGTTCTAGTTGATGTAGTTTACATGATATAAGTTTTAACCTGTGTCCAATATGTCCAACTCAATGTAATATCGGGTGGCTCGTCAATAAAAGTATTTCATTGCCGTTGGTCCATCTCCTTTCTTTCGCTTTATATGTCCATCCAACCTCTATAAGCCATTAAACGACCAAACCCGAATCCTGCTAGTACATAGAAGCATGATACTACACAACAACAACAACTAAGCCTTTTCTCATACTAGACGGGGTCGGCTACATGGATTCTTTGTTTCCCATGTTAGCAGTTATTGACATAGAAGCATGATACTAATTTCTTTAAATACTATTTCATGAAAAAGTCCATAGGAAAATAGTGCGTGTTTTACCCCCGGATGCTAGGTAGGTCAGGAGTTCAACACCCAAGTATCCATGTGCTTGGGGTCTACTCAACTACAGATTGTTTATCAAAAGAGAGAAGAAAAAACTAACACTACATCAAGGTCAATAACTTAACTTTTGAACGTGCTTATCAGAACAACAACAATTAAGCATTTTTTTCATACAGATGCGGTCGGCTAAATGAGTTTTTTGTTTTCATAGAGCCGGATCATATGCCACGCTAGAAAACTTGAGCTAAATCATTTTTTTATGGTTTCTCAACTCTTTTGTGATCTTTTTTCCTCAAACATTTTTACGGTTTAGTCTTTCATCAATTATTATGAAGAACTTCTTTTAATATCTTTGTATGGTTTCAAATCATCTTAAATAATTTTCTCTCAATTTGGTTCTAATAAGCTCATGTTCCATAATATTTACTTTTAACCATTTGTAGATTACAGATTCAAAATTTTAACAAGGCATCTTATGAATGGTTTGTTTATCATAGTGAACTGAAAAAAGAGATAATATGGGTCGCACCTTTTGATCTGTCCCAGGCCTCGGCTGCCCATGACCATGGAGTCGATTTTCAGATCCTCCACCGCATCTAACAGCTTCTCCCTCGCATCCCCCCAATATATCTTGGCTACGATCAATGCCTACCATGCAATCCGACAACCATGAAACAATTTCTACAGAGAGAGAGAGAGAGAGAGAGAGAGAGAGAGAGAGAGAGAGAGATGAATGGGGAATCAAGGACACACATCGGTCTGCCTTGCAGCAGTATCAAGCAAGTCGAGGACTTCAGGGTCGGGTACGACGTCGTATTGTTTCATCGAGTTAGGATCCTTGAATTCAGTCAGCGGTATGAACGCTGCCAGCGAAAACAAATATAGCAAAAACAGTCATTACCAACTCACCATCTCAAAACAAAGAGAGAGAGAGAGAGAGAGAGAGAGAGAGAGAGAGAGAGAGAGAGAGAGAGAGAGAGAGAGAGAGAGAGAGAAAAAGAGAGGCCAATCAATTACGAGATCCTGACTCAGCCCAGAGCACATTCCGGACCTCTTCGCCTTTGTTGGGCCTAACGTTGATGACGAAGAGGGTGTCTCCCTTGTGATGAAGCAGGTTCTCCACCGCCCATTGCAGAGCCAGCTTGCTGCTCTTCGAGTAATCCATCGCCAAGCCAATCCTCCGAGAACTCCCCATCAATCAAAACTCTCTCTCACACACAGAAAAGAAGGAGGCGTACGTAGCGTGCTTTCTTTCCGTTCTTGCGCCTCCTTTTGAAGGGTTTTGCGGAGGGTGGCGCTCTTTCTAGCGACTGTTCGTTGGAATAGTTATCTCACAGGCCAATTTGAGAGCCGTTCCTTCGTAGCGAATGATGCAAGGAATATCAACAGGATTGCCACTCCATCCGTTGAGGTCAACTCAACCCTGTCATGACCGGGTACTGGTCTAGTGATTCCTATGAGTTCGTGAATCGAATTGATTTTTCTGAGAGATTATGAGAACCGGCCGAACCTTCTGCCGGATATTGGGAGCTTAACTAATCTGGTGTGTAAATACTATCTCCTCAGTCCTCGTTGCATCGAAGGTTAGTTGTGTTATTCACGGAAGAAATAAGGTCCAGTTATCTTTGCCACCGGCCAGTCAAGTAACGTGCAACGCCCGCAAGAAGGTGCTTTCTCAAAGGCAAGTAAGAATTTGCTTACTTGTTTCTAGCCGGGCCTCTCTTTCGATTTGTTCGAGTGAGAGGGCATCTTGTTCAATCAATCTCTATTCTGCCTTTTGACTTAGAGCAGCTACCAAAGAGAATAAGATGCGCTGTCGAACAACGCTACAGGAAGCAATATCATGCAACTCGTCATAATCTATTCATCTTCTGATTAGTCTCCAAGGATGAGAAAATGAAAAAGATTGATGAGAGTATCATTATCAGCATTTTTAAAAGTTCCAACATTGACACATTAAGAACCAATCAACTACTAAATCGTCACATCATTTCAGGAACCAATTGAGAAGATACCTTATGAGGTTATAAGGTTCAAGCTGCTTGAGATGCAAAAGGCAGTGAAATGCAGGATTTATCAGGATCCGCGGTTCATGAATATAGGTTGTGTGGGTAGAAGTTAGTTTGGTTTCTTCTTATTAAAAATGAAAGGGTTATTGTCATGACCCGCGATTCTTGCCGAGTGGTCAACGCCCCTTTGACCCATCCGATGCAGCTCACGATCTGGTGCGGGAGTGAAGAGAAAAATCTAAGGTCAATATTGTTCAAATAGCTAGATGACAATATTTTTCTACCTAATATCCAAATTTACATATTTATCAATAAATTGACTAACCAAATTTATATTCTTTAAATAAGAAAAGTCAAACAACCTATTGAATCCTACTATATGCTCGAATCACCTCAGCATCTATGTTTACTAAGTCACGTAATATTAAATAAGATATAAGCACACTACAACTATACTTGTAGTTGGATGTGATCTCTTCACAGTAACAAACATGCTAAAAACATACATATTTCAAATCACAATCATATAAACTGAAAAACTATATTATCATTCAAATCAGCATTATTAATACAAATATTCATGCATAATCAAACACACATCAGTAATGCAACTTTAATTTTGGTATCAGGATCACTACCATATCCAACTATGACCATGTGGTAAGAGGTCTATGATCCCTCCTCCTGTCCCGACATGTGTTCTCTGATAGCTACAATATAGATTAATCATATCTTAGACCTTGATAGACTATAAAACAATGCATCAAGTTCTACTCCTAAGGTCTAGTGGGCAATAATTTCTAAAAACCACACTAGTAGTCATTCTTTCATGCATTAGCACGGGAAGCTTAAACTTGTAATTGAGCCTCAGGCCAATTTAAGTTGACCAGTTTTTACATCATCACTATGAGATAAACGTGTCACGCTAATGTATCAAAGTCAGAGTATCAAAATAATTCATGTCAATTTGATGAGATATATACAACGAATTAAGATTAAAGAAGCCAAAAAAGATTTCACAGCTGCATATCAAGATGTCATATTCCACTCTTAATAAAGTTTGATATTGTTGATCCATCATACATAAACACAGGCATCTGGTTGCCGTCTAAAAATTTAATTCAAGGTGCCTCCCTACTGTCAAATCATTCACTAGTGGATGGGCATTCTGAGTAATGTACTGATCGTTTACTATTAATCAACGTCTTGTATTCCAAGTCTGCTATGCTTATCTATTGTACAATGATGGTTACTGATGCAAGAAAAGAGGCATAGTAGAGATGCCTATGACATAGTATACTCATCGAATTCAGTACATCAAAGAGTAAAGAGAATGCAAAAGCAAAGACTCCAGTGCATCTGCTAGAAGAATGTTTCGTTCCCACATGCATGACATCAGTGCCATTCTCTTAGATCGACATGTCCTCGAGTAAGAAACAATGAAGATTCTGATGGTAATATAGGAAGGACTTCATCATTTGAGTCACGACTGTCCATGTCCCCTACTGCTAGATTGCTGTCCTCTACCATCAGCAGAATAGATGTGGCTGGATCTCTTTCTTTTATGGGCTTTCCATGTCATCATCTCCCCAGGCCAGCCGGTGCCACCAAGATCTTCAGATTCCTCCTTGCTAGGTGGGGATTGTTCATCCTCGTTTGGAGACAAAGGTCTATGGTTAGTGGACTCGAGTCTCTTCAGCACTCCAGTAGACAGACAAGCGCTCATCGCCTCACTGATGGCTGACTCCTCTTCCCCGCTGATTGGTTCTTGAATTTTCTGCTCCACAATTTCGCTGCTCGATTCAGTCGCGCTTACAGGCTGCTGCTCTTTTCTCCTGCTTCTCAGAACTACCTGAGCCATATCCTCACCGTTTTCAACAGCTTTCATCCACTGGACATCACTAAGGAGGTCAGTGTAGACCACTTCTTTCCTCCGCCTTTTCCCTGTGGTTTGGCTATTCTCAAGACTTTTACCTGCATCAAGAGCCACTGATCCTTCATTTTTGGTGGGTGCTGTGAAAGCCCATTCTGGTACCTCATGCTCTTCCATTAGTCTTGATCGATAGTTCTCCTTCTGTCGTCTCTCTTCATCCATCTTCTCGAAAAGCCAAAACTCCTCATCAGTTCTTGCTGCAAGGCGATTGATTTCTCTCTCGCTTGGTACAGCTGTCCCAAGTGAATTTGTACCTCTACGCATTATTTCCTGCAACAACTCCCTTCTATCCTTGGCTGTTGAGGTTGTGTTGAAGAGTCCAGCCTGAATGACCTTGGCATCGATCCCCATTTTCTGTTTTGCACGTTCCAAGATTTCCTCTTCAATTGACCCAACACTTACTAGTACAAAAACGCGCACTTCCTTCTTTTGCCCAATTCGATGAGCTCGATCTTCTGCCTGCTGGTCCATTTGCGGATTCCAGTCACTATCAAACAGTATCACTGTGTCTGCAGTCTGCAGATTAAGGCCAAGACCACCAGCTCGAGTGCTTAAAAGGAACATGAAATAGGGAGAATCTGGTGCATTGAACCGAGTGAGTAGTACACCTCTCTCTTCTGTTTTTGTTGCACCATCAAGCCTAAGATATTTAAATCTATGCAGCGACAGGTAGATTTCAAGGATATCCATGAGACGAGTCATTTGAGAGAAAAGCAGAACTCTGTGTCCAGTTCTTTGTAGTTTAGGGAGCAAACGATCAAGCAACTCGAATTTTCCTGATGCTCTTACTATCTCTTCTTTCTGATACATGTTATATTCACCAACAAATAGGTAAGGATGATTACAGCATTTTCTTAGTTGCATAGACAAATTTAGTAAACTCTTTGACTTTCCAGTACCTGCAGGGTATAAAAAGAACAAAATCTCTGCTCAAGACAGATTCGGTCCAGCCAATCCATTATGATAAACTTGTATCAAAAAAGATTAACACGTACAAAGAAGCACACGATTGGAAACAATAAAACTATAAGGAGACAGATTATATGGTAGAAATAGCCTACTTCAAGTAATGAAACCTAGACTCAATCTGTCAAATGCAAAACCCACAAACAGGAGAAAAAAATCAATACCGATAGACCACTAAAATAATGAGTTAAGGAATTGACATACTTGAATCCAGCCCAACTCTTCCTACATCTGTAATCTGTTGATAATATGCTTTCTGCCAGGCTGACAAATCACATTTCAAAATGACTTGTGTCTTTCCCGGAAGGAACTTCTCCACTTCATTTTTCTTCCTTCTTAGCAAAAATGGCCTTATAACCTAAGGAAAACGGTAAGAAAGATGAGAAACTAATAACTTGGAAAAACATTTGGAGAATCAGAAGGAAAAGAAATTACTTGATGCAAACGACGAATTATAAGTAGCTCTTCTTCATCTGTCAAAGAAGCATCTATGCGATCTGCAAAAGGTGCATTGAACCATTCCTCGAAGTTCTTTACAGAATTGAAGATGCTTGGAAGCAGGAAGTTGAGCAAAGACCATAACTCTTGCAAACTATTTTGAATCGGGGTCCCAGTTAAAAGGAGCCTCCGCTTGATGTGGTAACTGAAAACAAAAATACCTGTACTTGAGAAAGCCAAGGCCTTCTTGAAAGACAAGCAAACAACAACCAAGAAGATAAAATTTTGGCAGCATATTTTTCTTGGAAAAGAAGTGACCCCATAATAAATACACTTATCACGCAGAAAATAATTGGCAGCATATTATTCATGGAAAAGAGGTACCCCTGTAATAAACACTTATAACGCATATGCAACATAACTACCATAACAACATAAAACAAAAGCAAACTCAAATCATTATAATAGCATACCTAGTCACAAGCGTCCTAGAAAGCGTACAGTCATGGTTTTTTAAGCGGTGCCCTTCATCAACAATCATGTAGTACCAGTTGATTTTCCTTAGGAAAGCTTTATCTCGTATTATGAGATCATAATGTGTGATCATCACATTGAATTTTCCTTCACCAGAATACTCTTCCCTTAATGCCTTCCTTTCAACTTGACGACCATCGTATAGAACGGCAACCACACTGGATCGAAGAAGGCTCCAAGATTAGATGACAAAATAGAGGTGAGCTGGAGACAAATTCAAGAAAGCAACAAATAAAAGAAAAGAAAAGAAACTAAACAGACTCAGGGATCACTCGGGTTAAAACAAGCAATTGAAAACGATCTTTGGCAAAGCTAATATTGCAGTGGATTAATACGTGTTATGAGCACCATTTCAAAGGTCAAAGGCTTCAAGTTTTGAAACATTCAGAATTGATAATATCATGCTTCAAAGTTAGTCGTTAAAGAGTAAAACAACTCAAGTTCTTGCCTAAATTTGGTCTAATAAAAAAATAGACACCACATGAGTGAACAGAACCTAAGAACATAGAAGCAGGGCAATTAATGAAGGGAGCAGTTCATAGTAAAGGTATAGAGGGTCTAGGGTTTTACCCCACTCCTGATAAATGGAGCAAGCCTTTCCTTTCTTATCATGAATGAAGTATAAGAAAAAGTACAAGAAAAAGGAGTCAGGACAAATTTGCACACCTAGGGGCCCAGGTGGCGAATTCATTGGACCAGTTGGAGAGAACAGCCTTTGGAGCTACAATCAAATGCGGTCCAGACACCCCTTTGTTCTCCATTAGATATGCAATTAAAGCAATTGTCTGGATAGTCTTTCCAAGCCCCATTTCATCAGCTAAAATACCATTAAGGTTGTTGTTGAAGAGAGAAAGCATCCATTGCAGACCTTCCAATTGATAGGGCCTAAGCTCACCACCTTGAAGCATTGCTGGTTGCTCCGTAACCTGAATCATTAAGACGAGGGTCAGTTCTGAGGCAGAATTACTGTTAGATCAAGATGTACGTGCATCCAACTGGCAATAGCAAAACCCTTGATTGCTGACACAGAAAACCCCAGCATTCTTACAAAGCATAAAACCAAAAGGGCAATGTACATAAGCAACCAAATTCAAGAAATATTATACGGGGAATCAATAAAAGAAATCAAATATCCTGACGACTGCCCAAAGTTTCACTCATCTTTATGTTTTTTTTACTCGGAAGAAAATACAGCTTATAGGTACAACATCTCAATTTTCCTGAAAGACAAAATGAATACGCAGATTTCCTAATCTCACCTCCATCACCATGATGATTTAAGAGTCCATCTGCATGATAACATGCACTTACAGACACAAATAGAAGAGCCTCTGAAAGTTAGACCACCAACAGCATATTTAACCAGATTACAAATCCCTTGCCTGAAGCGTGTAAAGAAAACCAACCGTGGCATCGGTTATGGTGAGAAAAATATTTGAACTCAAATTTTCAACCGATTTATAAAAACTTATTAAGCACTTGTTTGGTCTTCAACACAGAGCAGAAACCATAATAAAGGCTTCATTGCCTCTGAAGCCAAAGGACCATGACACCTGAATGCTGGACTTATAAACCAAATCATGCTTACTAATTGTTTAGACAAAGAGTTTCCAGAAATTCTTAATCTGAATAAATAGGATCTGGAAAAGACCACATAGAGAAGGATACCTGATTGCGAAAAAGATATATTCATGTATAATCAAGAAATAAAACTACAAACACAATTGATAGTGTGCGTGTGTGTTCAGTTAATAGACAGAAATAATGTGTAGACATGAAAATGGTGGTCTTAATCATATGTTAAGATACCAAATGATAGATAATACCTTTTCTTGAATGGAATGGATAACTGAATTGTACGTGCGCTGGCCTTCAAGCAAGTCACTTGTCCTCATTGGATGATGAGAATCTATATCAAGCATGTCTTCGTCATCCACAATCATGTCTGCATTGGATAGAGACGTTTGTGATGGATCATCAGTTTCCGAATCTCTTGGGGGATTAGGTTTATCAGCATCTTCTGCATCCTTCTGCTTTTGGACAGCAGCCCCAAGTCGAATAAGGAGCTCATTGGTTTTCCCAAGGAGGGTGGTCAACCTTTCATTTTTGCTCTCTTCAACCATCCTCAGATATGCCTCTTGGTCATCCGCTTTCAGTGCTTGGAACCTAAGCCGTTCTGCTCTTGTAGCTCGCTGCCTTTGCCTTCCATGCCATGCCTGCATAATAGTGAAATTACTTCCTTTTATATTCTATCAATTTACATAACAACTGAATAATGAACATATAATTCTGTAAGCATGAGAAAATCTGAAAATGAACCTGTATCCCATCGTTCCTTTGCTTTCGACGTTTTAGAGCAGCCTGTGCTTGATTTTGGAATTCACGATATGAATTAAGCAACTCATTGAAAAACTTTCTCTTTTTGGTTTCAATTCGGTTTTTCTCTTCCTCTTCTAATCTTGACATCCTCTGGAACAATCAGATTCTCATTAAATGAAAGCAAAACCACTAAATGTATTTCTGAGAAAACGTGAATGTATAATTAAACTAGAACATGCAGATAGAACTGCAACCTCCTCATCTCGTCTTTTCCGCTGTCGATCATCAACTTCCATAGAGGCATCTTCATTACCAAATAATGGAAGAGTACGCCTTAGTCTCATCATTCCCCAATCAAATAAATTTTTGTCCAGATGTGAACATTTCTCTTGCAGCCAGTACTCAGAGCTCACATCAGATCGGACCTTCCTCTGCAGGTCCACTAGCTGCTAGAAGACCAAAAGTTAAAACTTGTATCTACCATAATAATAAAACAGGAAAACAAACAGCTAGAAGTAGCTAAAAAAACACATAAAGACCTGCACGACAATTCACAAAAGGACAGAAAATAAGATAAAATCTAATTTCTGCAGTACACACGAATAAGGGACAAATAAGTTGGCTTTCATTTCCTTTTTCTCCTACCCTACGAGCTGTGGAGGTGTATACTTGGTTTTGGTAGTCAGCCATCTAATTTACTCTTCACACAACCCACAATGCAGTGCCATTTTCATCTTATCCCTTCTTCTTTCTAATATAACTTAAATGAAACAAATTCTTTGAGATGCAGGTCAACAGCCTTAAGTTTTGTGTTATTTATTAGAAAATAAAATTAAAAAAAAATCTCTTTTACATAATTGAAAGATGCTATGCAAAATTACGTCGTTCACCTTTACCCCATAAAGCTCAAGCAGGCACTTCATCTGAACTCCTTCTCCTCTACTTGGAGGCAAGTCTGAAGCAAATGCAGACAAGCATATGAATAGATGGAAGCAATATAAAACTCATATAAGAAGGTAACAAGTAGATAGCACAAAAGTATCAGCTATCATGGATAACCTGTTTTCCAAATGAAAAGAAGATACTAGTATTGGTTTAGCTGCACACAATGACTGTTGAAATATAAACTGTATTCAAAATGGCAACTGTTATAGATAAGCTCATCCATAAAATATAGCAAAACACACTTTGGCAAGTTAAAGGTGCCTTATGATAGATTTGAGAAAACAAGACAGATTTTAACCTTCCACACACTTGGGTAATTGTTCAATCCCTTCATCAAAACGGGCTCAAATCCAACCTAATATTTCTCTTCTTACTAGATATATTCAACTGAAGGATTAGAAGGAGAGTGTAAATATAAAACTCTAGTTCATTTATTTATTATTTGATTAGAAAAGCAGAACGTCCACCATCGACACCAACACCAAGTTTCCAGCAAAAATATTACTCTCAGCTAAAAAACGACTTCTATGGTCAGTTAAACAAGTCGAAAAAATGAAGAATAGCACCAGAAAAAAAAACAATTTCTACAGCCACTCAGCAAAATATCAAAGAACAAAAATGAGAATGATATAAAACAACTAAATACCTTCAAGTTCATTCAACCGACGTTGCTTTTGAATTTTAAGACGGTGTTCCTGCATCTTCTTCAATGCAGCACTTGTACAATTCGATCTTTCTTTAACCAACGCATTTTGAAAATCTTCCAACAGAGAACCTTCTTCTGGATGACCACCACTACTCTACAATGGTCACAAAACCGAAAACTAATTCATCAAAGGAGTACCTCTAAGAAATTGTTGAAAGGTGTATACCCTAGAGGAAATTTTCACCTAATCTAGGAATCAACAAGTCAAGCACATCAATACTAAAATTATGAAATCTACTTGGTCTTCTATTATGAGCCCTAACAATGGGATCTATAGGTGTTGAATGGTTCTAGCGACACATTATTCTTCTTTCGTTGAAAAAGAGAAACCTCCTTGAAGGATGAAAATGTGAAGATAATCGGAACAATGCTGAATCCCCCTTTACTTGCCTAGCAAGTCGAAATTCTCCAATTGGGTACACTTTGCACTTTTTTAAGGCTAGCAGGTTCTACTTTTTCTTGCTCCTCCACAAAACGGATCGCAAGCACCAAAGAACTCGACAAAGAAGAACAAATTTCTACGGCACGAGTCCTTTCATTCATTGTGATTCAGCAAAGTCAAAACCTAGAAAACCCCCGAAAGAGGGTCACGGGGAAGAGAAGAAATGAGGAAGAAGGATAAGGTTGGAACCTCATAGATGGAGAAGACGCGCTCCAAGAGGTCGGGAGAAAGGGGGAGGCCTCTGGAAATGAGATTCAACGCGGATGTGAGCGTGCGCAGATTGTGCACATGATCGCTGGGAGGGCTGTTCGCCGTCTGTGCCATCGCCGTCATCGGCAGCTTCTTCGCCGTCAACGACCGACGCTTCCGGCCGAGAAGCGGGAGCGGGAGCGGGAGCGGCAGGTACTAAACGATTCAAAAGGCACGAGACAGTCCCGACTCACCGGACCTTGAACACCGTCGGGTGTTGAGGGTGGAGCCGCATCGCTCGCTGCCTTAAGCGTGTCGGACCGCACCTCATGTTTCGAGTCCAGGTATTATATTGACGCTAATGGTCTTCGAGCTGGTAGTGCTGATGATCTGGATTCGGGTCGGATCTCATCATTACACACCCCGAACTTAAATTCTTAATGGTTGGAGTCTGTATGGAGCTTTTTTTTATCATACTGGATCTAAGCCTGAAACAAGAACGTCAATTCCAGTTCTGAGCCCGAATTTGGTTCAATGTTTAGATTCTGGATCTGAATCCAACCCGATAGAAAAATCTATGGTTTATACAAACCTTGTTGATTTAACACCTTATTGTGTGGACATCATGAGCTTTCCAGCTCGAATCCAAGTCTAGTTACACTGCTTTCATGTGAAATACAGCCTGATCAGTGACTTGGGTCTGATTAAGTACCTCTCCCTTCAATTGTGGGGATACTCATTTGGTCAATTTCTTGTTGAAAGCAAACCCAATTAAGGAGAACCCAATTCGGTTGACCCAACTCCAATCCATTGACATCCCTATATTGATGTTTCAACTGGTTACAATCTTTTCAGTATGAGCCATCTTCCTTATTGTATTTTGAAATAGGTAGACATCTCCGTTAACCGGAACTTGGAACCATGATCGAACCGAGCTGTCGGTTTTGGAGCTGTTCCGATTTAAGTCCAGAACCACTAGTAAAATTATTTAAAAATTAAATAAAAAATAAATAAAGTACTGGAACCAGTGGTTTGGAATTATACCGTCCGTTCCGGTTTGGTTCTGATTCTGGTTTTATAAAACATGAAACTGGAACTAAACGGGTGGTGCCCGGTTCCGGTTCAGTTCTGATTGAAACCGTGTCTACTATATGGGATTCTTTTCTATTTGAACTAAGGGCAGTACGCACTACATCCTCGTTCAATTTCCTTCGACTCCATGTGGGTGGCGATTTCCTATTTGGGTTTGTGTCCGTGTCGTGTTTCATACTTGTAATGGACACAACGCAACCTGATCACAACTTAACTTTTTCATGTTACAGGTAAAGAATTACTCGACTTTTTGGATCTCTTTGAGTAAGGTTGTGTCTCGTGTTTTATTGCTAGCAATGTCATTCATGTTCTTGTTGTGTTTGTGTCGTGCCATTCCATGTTTCAGTCGAAGCATGTCAAAACCATGATCTACAGTGGCTTTGGGTGTAGGCGAGCATGGACTTTTCAGTTAGGGATCGTGTTAGATTTCTTGGAGTCTTATTTTCCCAGCATTGTGACTCCCTAATATGTATTATAAGTTGATGGCATATTGTCCTATAACATTACCAATTTGGAGTTACGGAACATTACCTCCTGACTTTGAGTTCTTGATGCCTCTCTTCTTGTTTATTTTAATAAACAGAAATGCATTTGAAGGAAATTGCAGTGTATAAAAATTACACCAACTTAACTGACTTGCAAAGCCGAACACAGAAACAGAATGGCTAGGAACAACAGAGAAATATCTTTTTTCCTATTTTTGAAAACAGTATTTTAGAAATTCTTAAAAGTAGTTTTCTCGAGAAGCTATTTTTTTATTATTGGAGATTATGTTTTTTCAGCACAAGGAGCGATGACGCACATGGTTAGGGAGTCCACTTGCAAGTTGAAGATCATGAGTCTTATACCGAGGGCATGCATGCATGCATCTAGCTTTGGCCTCTCAAATCAAGGATTTCTTTTGCTGTTTATGCACGATATTCTCATAAATATTTGGATTTATCGTGAATGGGCTTGTCATCTTGATCTCATGGCAATTTTATTTTATTTTATTTTTTCTCCGTTCGATGGTGCTTCACGATTCCATGATTAAAGAACGCTACCATGATTGTCTTGATTGCACCACTATGTTTGTTTAATTTAAACTTTATTCCCCACAAAGGAGTGGCTTTTGAGAATTGCCTCCATCTTCAATACTGTCGTGTGTTCGTGAGCTTGTATGCATGAGTGTTTGTGTTTGTACGAGAGAGAGAGAGAGAGAGTACCCTAAACGAGCTTTTCTACTGTATGAAATAGTTTATTTGGCAAAGAAACGCCAAGCAGGCGATCAGAGGAAGTCATAGTGCAATGTCGCACACTTACTGGGTGACCGAGCGGCGTTCAGGAGGAGGTGACCATAAGCACTTTGTAACACAAGTTCAGAAAACTGAAACAATGGAAAAAGGAAACGCCAAGGACGTAAACATGGCGTCCTCCATATCTTTAAGATACGCATTTCTCATGAGAGAGAGAGAGACAGAGACGGCTAATTAGCAGCAAAAGACACCTCGGTTTGCATTCAGATATTTCTCACTAGTCTCCTTATGGCTCGATTTGAAGACACTGCTCCCAAATAGCAAGAAGCCGGCACAGTGGCCGGCGACAGCAACAATCAGAATGCCCACATTGAAGGACATGGCCGCAAGCATCACCAAGTAGCCCAAACCCACACGCACAGTATAGAGCAGCGTCTGCAGAAGACCCGCTGCAGTGCAGTGCGAAACCGGCCCAGCCAAACGGCATAAGGCAAGCCATTCCACCAACATGGACATGGAAAATACGAAGATCAAGGAGAGGACGTACATGCCAAGGCTCCCACCTGGCCACCCACTCACCAGTATCTGTACATCCTTACCCCAGAACAAGGTCATATGCATCATCATGCTATGCTGCATGTGGCTATCTGCAGCAGAGCTGCTTGGTGCCATTGACATCTCCATCATCTGTGTGTATGCTCTTGTAATGGGGGTTTATGGAGAATGAAGAATTGAAATGTGTGCTGCTTGACAAGCCATATGGCCAGGCTATTTATATACAGAACAAAATGAAAAGAGAACGGACGCTCCTGTGAGGAGGCATTATATTAGTTTGACTAATGTTTGATTGGTTCCTTTTTGTGGCAGTGGAGGATCTGGCTCAGTGGCTTATGCACTCTGAGTCTTACATTTTCGTGGGCTTAAAAAAGAATTCACACCGACCTGCACTATCTCACTAAGACGTGCAGAGAACTTGGACCCAGCTTACGCATGCGATGCACATTTTTGCAGCTTCGGATTAACATGAAGAAATTTCCTCACAAGGGGAAACGCGCGTTAGAGATTAGGCAGACCCCACCACTGTACTACGAAGGAGAAAAAATTTCTCTTTTTGATCGACTATTTCTTCTTGCAAGTTGGGGTTATATGAGCCCTTAATGCGCATGCTGTGGGCATCGAACCCTTGAACTTCAACTTGAGTCAATCCATAATAAGAACTTGTGCAACCCTAGTTAACCCTCGTAGGTTGATCACCAAGTTGAAGGTTCTCTTGAGTCGAACCCCTAGCCAAGAACCATTAAACTACGGAGGAATTTTCTCTTTTTGAATCGCTTCGTCACTTGTTTTTCTTAACCGTCCTTTATGAGTCAAAGTTGGGGGACTACATGTGATCTTATTATCCTCATTGTTTATATATAAACTTTTCATTTTATTTCACTGTTTCCCTAGAGGGAGACCTCCTTTAGAACCATTTGGCGTCTTACAATGATTCTTTTGAGTCAGACTTTTTGGTTGGACGAGAAGAGATCAAGTCACACTTTATGTGTATAATCTTTCCTCAGTTGGGTTCAATCCCCACCACACAACGTCTCAAGCTTAATCTTATTAATATAACCTCATGACATATGGAATACCATTATGATAGCTCTATATACAACTAGCTGGTGTATATATGTGTATGTGTGCGCGCACGTGTGCGTGTGTCTAAATGAGCCTGGCTGGTAGGTGGATAGGAACCAATTATATAGATAGAGAGAGAGAGAGAGAGAGAGAAGCTAGTCTAAAATGAATAGAGAAATATATAATAGGTCCATAGGATATCAATTTCGATAAAAAAGATAGGTGGCTAAAAGCAAATCTTTTGCATATATGTGTTCCTTTTGCCTTTTTGTGTTTTTATTTCAAACATTCAAGATATAAATATACGTATGGTCCAAGGATTCGTGTAGCCCACTTGCCTACCGTAAGGCTTGATTTTAGCGTTTTAGTATTTAAATTAGGGGTGTTCAAGTAACCCCTTCGGTTCCAGAAGTGAAATGATTTGGGTTCTCGGTTTCAGTCTTGAAACCGAACCAAACTGTATACAAAACTTTTTCAGAAAGAGAATGTTTAATACCGTATCTATGGTGCAGGTCGAGTAAGGAGATAGATGGTAACTATAAAATGGGCTGTAAAGGGTTAAAGAAGGCATGACTTTTTGGCTAAGATCAAGTACAATATGTGTTCTTATCAAATTATATCTTATATGTGGTTACTGACCACATCATATTAGATTTTTTTTGGGGAGAGGGGGAGTTTGACGTTTTTTACCTAAACCTTAAATAAGTAGAACAGTGGTTGAGAACTCAAGCATACTGGAACTGTCAGTTTGGTTTGGTTCGTTTTGATCATGTTATTGGTTCGAGGTTGAAGCTAGAGCTGAATCAAACCAAACCAAACCGTGAACACCCCTAATTTAAGTCAAAACAACATCCACTTAATTTTTTCAAAAAATATGCCTTGACAATACTAATATATTCGCCCTAGCCTTGATTTATATTTTACGAACTACTTTGCTCTTGAATATATATATATACACGATACGGGCCAGCATTTTTCTGGCCTGTGGCCAGGCCCTCTCAGCCCACATTTCCTTTCGATGGGCTTGCCGGATTGGTAGTTCTAGTTGAGATTAAAAAGAAAAAAACAAAAGTTGGATGGAAAGATTTCACGTAAGCCGCTGCACCAGCAACGTGAGGGCAAACCATTGAAGTTCCGGATTCAATGTTGTATCTCACGGACCTTTTGTCACCTTCCGCATCGGACATACTTGTCACCGGTGACCAGGCTGCCATGATTTCCACTGCTGGAGCTCTAAATATACCAGGGAAAATATTTCTCTAATTAAGTTGGCCACAATTTGAATGTAAAAATATGGAAAGAACCAGATGAAAGAAACGATATGAGTGCAACAGTTTTAAGTCTGCATGCTGCGGCGCCTGGTAAAAAAGAATTGCCAATCACGGTAGAGTCACATAGCACGATCTTGCCCTTCACCAGACGTGGTATGAAGTTACCAGGATCACAAAATCTAGCCGGAGAAGTGGAACTCATTGACACAGACAAGACTAGTGATATTTTAAACATGTCAAAGACTGAATGCATAGAAATTTCAAAAGCTGATACAATGCTGAAAATAAAAGCGTATAGCACGGGACTTTTATCTTAGAGGGTCGAGATTATGCCAAATATGTTTGTTAAAATATTCATTACCAGACTATGATAGACATAATCACCCAACTTGAAATAACCTTAGCATGTAACATGAAGACACGAGGTTCCCACGCAGGGGCTTCCACGGGATGAGCTCAGGTGTTTGTGATTCTTTATTCTTTCTGTATTTTTCATACCATACCTCACGACCTGTAATGGCTGCCTTTTATAGGCAGCCTGCTCCCCCTCATCCGTAATTCATCCACCTACGGCTTCCCTCGTCTGGAGCAGATCACGAAGCCGTTACTGGAAATCCCGGTAACGATCATCCGTTACGGTTCGACCTTATCTGTTCAGGTAACGGACTGGATGGCTAGTCCAGCTGTTTCCTGAGCCGAGAATAACCACTTACCTTGTAACATCTCCCACTTGGCCATTCGAGCCAAGTGTATCGACATATTGGTTTTTCTCCCACTTTTCAGGAGTTTTCCCTAGTTATGTCAATTCCTTATTACTATTGCAAGCAGAACCTGTTGTGTGGTTATTTTCCTACACAACAATACATCCATTGTATGGTTATTTACCTATACAACAACTATCTGTTGTATGGTTATTTACCTATACAATGATCAAACATATCTCAAGCCCATGTTTGTAACATGTTTTGAGAAGAGATCCTCTATTATGCCTTTTGTTAAGGGGTCTGCCAACATATCTTCCGTTAGCATGTATGAGATGGATATTTCCTTTCTCATGATCATATCATGAACATAATGGTATTTCACCATTATATGCTTGCTTTTCGAGCAATCCGCTACACTCTTAATAAGAGTAATTACTGTGTTGTTATCACAATAGATAACTACTGACTCGTTTGTTATTTCCAACTTCAAATCTCGTATGAAGTGGCTTATCCAGACAGCACTTGTTTCAGCCATACAGTAAGCTACATACTCAGCTTCTTGTGTATGCAACGCTACACAACCCTGTTTCTTACATGCCCAAGAAACAACAATACCTCCAAATAAGAATATTTGTCCCGAGGTTGATTTGCTGTCATCTTTGCTCCCAACAAAGTCAACATCTAAGTATCCTACCACTTTCAGTTCATCTACTTGAAAACACAGTTTCAAGTCCTTTGTTCCTTTCAAATATCTTAGAATCCTTTTCACAGCTACCCAGTGCTGCCAACCAGGATTACTTTGATATCTACTTACAAGACCAACAACAAAGCTGATATCAGGTCTTGTACACAACATAGCATACATCAAGCTACCAACAACTTGGGCATAAGGAACATTAGGCTTATTGTCTCCTTCACTGGGACAATCAGCCTTACTCAATTTAACCCCTTTTCCAACAGGTGTATTTACAGACTTGCATTCACCCATTTTAAACCTTTTGAGGATATAGTCAATTTATCTCTCATCACTCAGCCATAAGAGTCTAGATCCTCTATCTCGAGAGATCTTTATTCCCAGGATATAGGATGCTTCCCCCATATCTTTCATTTCGAACTTCGAGTTTAACCATGACTTAGTTTTGACAATCATTTCATTATCATTTCCAGTTAACAATATGTCATCTACATACAATGACAAGATGACAAAGTGGCTCCCACTATTCCAAACATATACACAGTGATCAAGTTTGTTAGCAACAAACTCAAGTTCTACAATAACATTTTGAAAAGTCAAATACCATTGGCGAGGTGACTGTTTCAGGTCATATAGAGATTTTTTCAACCTATATACTTTATCTTCCTGGTTTTCAACCACAAATCCTTCGGGTTGCTGCATGTATATGATTTCTTCTAAATCTCCATTTAGAAAAGTTGTCATTACATCTAACTGATGTAAATCCAAATCATAGTATGCAGATATTGCTAGGATTATCCGTATAAATACAAATTTCGCAACTGGGGAATATGTTTCAACATAATCTATCCCCTCTTTTTGCGAAAAACCATTTGCAACCAACCTTGCTTTAAACTTATCGATTGTACCATAGACCTTGTATTTCTTTTTCAGAACCCATTTGCAGCCTATAGCTTTTCTTCCTTTTGACAAATCAGCCAATTCTCAGACTTGGTTTTTCTCAATGGATTCAATTTCCTCATCCATGGCTTTCTCCCAGTTTGTCACTTCTGATGAGCTCATAGCTTGCTGATAAATCAAGTTATCAGTCAACTCATCTAAATCTACCGAATTACACACTTCTTCTGCCAGATAAGTGTGATAATCCTTTAAGTAGGACGGAGTGACTCTTGGCCTCTTATGTCCACTTAAGGTATCGGTAGCTTCAGGAAGATCTTCTATGGGCTCAAAAGATGATTGGCTTAAATCTACCAAATCATCAACACATTCCTCATCGTTCTCCAAGATGTCATTTTTAGTATCTTCTAAGAATTCAACATCTCTGATTTCAATGAGTCCATGGTCCTTATGATAAAATCGATATCCTTTTGAACCTTTAGGATATCCAATAAATATACATCTCAAGGACGTGCTCTCTAGCTTATCTCTAGACTGATCAAGGATCTTGACATGTGCAATAGATCCCTACCTTCTGAGATGACCTAGGTTGGGTTTTCTTCCAAACCACATCTCGTATGGTGTAGTGAATACAGCTTTACACGGTACTCTATTGAGTATGTAAACAGCTCTACTTACTGCATCTCTCCAAAATACCCTTCAAAGAGAGACATCAATTAACGTTGACCTTATCATATTCAACAAAGTTCTATTGTATCTTTCAGCTACACCATTTTACTGAGGTGTCCTGCGCATTGTATTTTATTTAGCAATACCAAAGTCTTTGCAGAATTTCAAGAATTCTGCCGAGATATATTCACCTCCTCTTTTTGATCTTAAGACTTTGATCAAATGTCGTAATTGATTTTCCACTTCTTCCTTATATTCTTTAAAAATATCAAGTGCCTCTAATTTATGTGCCAAAAGATATATATATATATCTAGAGTAATCATCGATAAAGGTTATAAAATAACCCTTTCCCCGATGTGTCTTTACTCTAAAAGGTCCACATAAATCTATGTGAATAATTTCCAACAGGGTTGTTGCCCATGTTGTTTTCTTGGGAAAAACTTTTCTTGTCATTTTTCCTTGTATACAAGCTTCACACTTGTTGAAAGTATTTTCCTCAAATCCTGGCAATAAGTCAAAGTTGGATAATTTCCTCAACTTTTCCAGACTTATATGTCCTAGACGTTTATGCCACATATTCACATCAACAGTAAATACACTCTTAATATAAGTAGAAGATTCATGATTTACATTATCACATAATTTAAACAATCATTGTTCTATATCAAATTCTCCATAGAACAAAATTCTCCCATGTTTACCCAGAGTCACCTTGTTAGGAATAAACCTAACTTCAAAACCTTTCTTTACTAAGGCAGGGACTGAAACCATATTGCGTCTTATAGATGGCACAATTAACATGTCAATCAGTAATTTTGGTTTGCCTTGTACATATATCCTAAATGACCCAATACCCAGAACATTTGAGAAAGTATTGTTTTCCATATACACACGATGTTCCCTAGGTTGATATTCCTTCAGATCCATTGCCCCTTCCTTGGTCTTCGAGATGTATCTTTTAACTCTTTAGTCTATCCACCAACCTATCACTCGGCGGTCCAAATACAAGCATTTTGAAATCACTGGGCGGTCCAATACCGTTGGTTTTCTCCCTCGCAGTTTTTTGAAACTGCGGATTTCAATATTTTTTTTTAATACAAATACAAAAAAAGAAGTTTGTACAAGTTTTCAGAGAAACAGGGAGGAGAGAGGGGAGAATGGGAAAAAGGAGGGAGAAGGGGAAGGGGGCGCCGGACCCCCTGGTGGCCGCATCCCCGGTGGGTTTCTACTCTCGCTCCTTTATAGGCGGCTATTGGCGTCCTTGGCGGCGTCTGTTTTCCGGCTTCTCGCCGTTCGGCCTCTAGCCTACCTTTTCGGCTTCTTCTGGCCGTTCGACTGTGACCTGCCTTTTCAGCTTCTTCTGGTCGTTCGATTATGACCTACTTTTTCGGCTTCTTTTGGCCGTTCGACTTCTGACCTGTTTGCCATTCGACTTCTGGCCTGCTTCGCCTCTACCGACCGCCTCTGCTTCTCCCTGATCCCCTTTCTTATTTTTTTTTATTTTTTCTCTGTTTACCTGTCTCTCTTTTTTTGTAGAGTTTTTAGGCCCTGATACCAGTGTAGAATCCTACCTCCTGTTGCGGTGGCAGTGGCGGATTCCGGTGGTGGATCGGTGGTGTGTAGCTTCAGACTGTCGTTCCTTCTAAGATTCAGTCGATCTCCTCTTCTGTACGGAGCGGATTGGTGAGTGGACGCGATGTTCCCACGCAAGGGCTTCCACGGGATGAGCTCAGGTGTTTATGATTCTGTAATGGTTGTCTTTTATAAGCAGCCTGCTCTCCCTCATCCGTGATTCATCCACGTGCGGCTTCCCTCATCCGGAGTAGATCACGGAGCCGTTACCGGAAATCCCGGTAACTATCATCCGTTACAGTTCAGCTTTATCTGTTCAAGTAACGGACTGAATGGCCAGTCGAGCCGTTACCTGAGCCGAGAATGGCCACTTACCTTGTAACAAAGAAAACCTAAGTGTTTCCCTATTGCTTAAACCCCTAATCATAAGGTTGAGTCGATTGGACTAGAGAACTTACAGCCGAACTTTGCACTCGTTTATTTAGGAATTACAATATTGAAGCCCTCCCTCCATGAGCAATTAACTACTTTTCTAATACTTGAGAGAGGGGAGGGGGGCATGGGCCCTCCATGCCCCACCTTCCCTCCACCCCCGGTTTTGAGACACTAAATGTGGTACGTGTTTTCGTATTGTGTCTTATTAGCATTTATCTCAAAGAACACAACGTTTCATTTCCTTCCAATACTTGTTGAGGTCTTCATCGTCTAATTTTTCACATCTACATATCTTATATCCGAACTAGTTTATCTTGTCTCTTATTATCGGTAGCACTAATTTTATTTCTAATAAATTCGTCATTAGAAAATTGCGGACCTTCAAAAAGGTACTTTACCGAACTTCTTTTTAATCTTGTACGTCAAAATTGGCTTCTAAAAGTTCAGTTTTAGCAACTTTTGACAGTTTAAACTTACATTGAAGACAAGTGACTCGGGTATATGATACAGTATGCTTTAGAATAAGTTGTACACGGGTGGCAGCTTAAAACCAACCTACATATTTATTAGACTATTACAATTTGTCTAATTAATTTTTGGCCTCCTGAGGTAAATGTTTTGGAAAAGGTAATGTCTCTTTGAGAGCCACCTGCGTTCAACTGATAGTCTCGTCGAGAAGATAAAGGACGACACTTTATTTGGAGAGGCAGCTTTTCCCTGCACTCCAAAATGCAAGTCAAGGTGATTCAACTCATTATACATTGCAAACTTCTCTCTCTCTCTATCTATCTATCTATCTATCTATCTATATATATATATATATATATATATATATATATATATATATATATATATATATATATATATAGAGAGAGAGAGAGAGAGAGAGAGAACGGTCACCGTGACGGTTTGTCCATTGCTCAACATTATCTTGTTGACAATTGAGCAAGTCAATGGTACTCACCGCTACTGTCAGAGTCCAGGGCATAAAATTGTCTACCGAGCCAAGACGAGGACCCATATTTCCTGCAGAGGCGCAGACCAAAACTCCCCTCTTCATCGCATGAAAGGTTCCTATGTCCAAGGCATTTGCTAATACGAGTATCCTAATAATGATAATGACAGGGAGATAATGTCGACTCCATCCGCAATGGCATCTTCCATTGCCGCTAGAAGATCTTCGTCCTTGCATCCTCCTATCCAGCAAATCTTGTACATGGCTATTCTGGCCTATAGTACGGCGCCTTTTGCTGTTCCCTCGGCCAGCCCATAAAGGCTAACCCCTGCTACCTCACGTCCTGCCGCCGTCGATTCTGTGTGCGTCCCATGCCCTTCCAGGTCTCTCGGAGAGCACTTCCGTCTGGCGAGTTTTCTACTTCTATACACCCTTGCTCCGATGATCTTACTGTAACATGCATGCGCTTGTGTTAAATAAATTAAGCATCCACGTTTTGGCTGATGCACACAAATTTTCTTCTCTCAACGTACGTGTAAGGTTTCCTAGCATTTATAGGATCGCAAATAATTAGATCTTGTATAACTGGATTCAGAATCAAGCTCAGGTTTGGGTACATATATGTGTCCGTGTGCCCGGGTATGTGTGCGTGTGTGCAAGTGTATAAAGTGGTCAACCTATTCATGAGTGAGGTGAGGGGGCCCGGCTCAGCTGAAATCCATCTGGTTATTGTACATACACCTCCTCTTCTAATTTTCTATTCGAGAATGCTAATTTCACGTATGTGTCTTTGTGCGATATCAGTGCAAGCGTCTCTGCCCAGAGCTTGCGACTACCATTTAAGACGGAACCATGAGCACCCAATATGGTGACGATTAGAGCATGTTACTGGGAAATTTATTTGCATAATATTGTGTGAAACATAGAGAATAATGGTCATTGGCTTGAGTGAGTAGATGTGATAGTGCAGGCGTTGTGCCATTTGGATTAAGGCAAGACGAGGCTGCAGAGCATCACTGGGGATACCACTAGTTGAAGCAGATGGAAAAGCGTGGGTACCCTTCCATTTCACTCTCTGACAAACGGTGCACCCTTCCCTTCCGCGCAACCTTCCCTCGAACAGTCACAAACGTGGGAACTCCTAATTCCACATACCGTTCAGCATCTCTGAGATCGTTCATGTTATCGTAATCAGCCTAATATACATACATGAGCTGACTCATTTAGCTTTGCGAGGTAACGTTACACACTGTCTAAGAGTTCAGTTCATCTTAGCTTATTTATGCTTTGTTTACTTGAGTGTGTGTGCGCGCAGATGAGCATATCTATATCCTTCCTAATTTTAGTACAATCAAGCAAATACATTTTGATGATACAATGCGGGCGGAGAGTCCTAGGCTGGCTCTTTGAGAATTTTACATAAGTTGGATCACTCTGACGTTACTTGAATTCCGAAATTATATAATCTTATATCAAGTACGAAAAGATGCTGAAGGAGCGATGAGGAATATAGTGATGCCTGTACACAAGAACAAAGAAGCTATATGTGTAAACAGTATCCATTATAAACTATCAAGCTAATTAATCATAACATGAAATTAATTAAAAAGGATATTGAAAGAGGATTGGGGTAAATACCTAGCGCAGCACTATATTTAATTTATCGTACATAAATGTTTAGAAGACTGGGGTAAGTGATATTATGTTTTAAAGATTGTCACATGAAAGGTAATTGATTTGTGAAGAGAATGGAAAGAATTTTATTTTCAATACCTCTTAGATACCAAGACAAATTCAGGATCGTGTCTACCCTTTCGTGTTTATCATGACAAAAACCGAAAACATCTCTTACTCCTCTCATTCATTGATCCATCTATTATGCATGCACACACACACACACACACACACACACACACACACACACACACACACACACACACATATATATATATATATATATATATATATATATATATATATATAGATATATAGATATATATATATATATATATATATGCATGTTTGTTAGAGTATATAAACACACACTTCTATATATATATATATATATATATATATATATATATATATATATAGAGAGAGAGAGAGAGAGAGAGAAATTAGTTCATGCGCACGTTCATTCATATTAAACATTCTCAAACTCAAAGATCACAATTGTTCGATCGGTGATTGAAATTCAAAAGTAAAAAAAGTACCTTGCTACTTTTGTTAAATCCATCTAATACTATTTGCTTTAAAATTATCTTAAAAATCAAACAGTTGAGATCTTTAACAAGGTTAGAGAATGAATGAGTGTGACCATGGACTATGCTCTCTCTATATATAATATAGAATATATAGAGATAGTGGTATCAATTCAATCCATGTTTAAACAAGAATTGAACGTGGACCACTATATATGTGCATATATAATAGAGAGAGGGAGGATGTAGTGCATGCCTACTCAACAATCAATCATGCTTAAACCCTGTTTTGCCGCCTTCCATTGCTTCAGCCACTGGTTTTTTGCTTTTTAACACCTTCCCCTTCTCACCCTAGTGTGTGTGTGTATATATATATATATATATATATATATATATATATATTCATGAAAGTAACAAGTGAAACTATTCTTGGTTGGTCTTGTTCGCCAACTACGAACCCATTTCATATGAATCCCACTTAAATCACTTGGATTCTTTTATTTTACATAATGTATGATGCCTGTAACGACACGGCTACAAAAGTTAATGCAAGCATCCATAGAACAAGGGATTGGAGCCTGTTCTTCATCAAACCACATTGGTTCCATATTCACTTATAAAAGACTACAACATTTTTGCTTAATTGCTTTCGTGCTCTGAAACTGCGATTCTCTAATATACTACATCGTAGCACTTTGGGCATATTCACAAGATCCTTTTAATGATACCACGGGATAGAAGAAAGAGAAGCAACAGTAAATGATCGTCTCAAGACCTGTTTTGCTACCATGTGAAAAGCCCATTGGGAGTATAACAGGTACTTTAGTTGACAGGGAATTCATGTCGCTTGCTCAAAGTGAGCCTTATGAATAGCCGGATATAAAAGCATGAGGCATCACGGTCTCATCATTCGCCGTACATATTTAACTGGATCTGAACCTAGACATCTGTTGCCAACTTCGAAGGCATGGATTAACTCAAAAATAGAAACCGCGAAAGTGTACCATCTAAGCGTGTAACAGAGATTTTACAAACATCTGTCATCACAGAATGTCAAGACTCGAGTAATAGACGAACCAGAGCTCCAAACAAATGATTGATAAGATTTAAAAGAGTTCAATTGCAACATGGACTATCGATACATTTGCAACTCGAGAATATCTCGACCAGTCGACCTATACAAGCCTAAACGGTATGTTTTCATGGAAGCAATCGCAAAACTTGCTACCATGGTTTCTCAACCAAAAAAGTCGGAGCATTTAACGGATGCAACCCAAAGCAGATCGCTATAGAGGCGGTCCAGCAAAGGCTACGCTCTTTTCTTCGCTCCGGAAGAACAAACAAGGCTCACTTTCAGATGGAGATATCAGAGAGAAGCATCTTCATCGTCTCGTATGTCATGAAGACTATGCCAACGCTTGGGACAACCTTGTAGTATTCTGGAAGGATTCCTCTGTACAACCCGCGAAACCCTTCAGTATGCACTATGTGTTTAAATGTCCCGAACAGTCCTGTGTTATAAATACGAGCACGACCTGCAGCCCCTTCCAACTGTTTCCGCCGTCTCACCAGATCAAGAGGGAAGGTTGCTAGAAGTAAAAGGAAATGTCAGCAGAGAATCGCCTCATCTGTTCTGACTTATAGCAGTTAATGGAAAATAATAGAGACAAATGCAAGAACACTACCTGACATACTTTATTGCTAAAACAGAAACGAGCATAGTGAAACACAATTTTGATAGTGCGTTAGCAACATAAATTCCCCTTTCTTTTGTTTTCAGAGGGGAGAACAGTATCAAATCCGGTTATGAGAAATTGTGATTAGTGGTTCAGGAGCATGAGTATATCACATTCAGCAGATGAAGCCAAATTCCCATATGACACCAGTGTGGTGAGAAATTGACAAGTGTGAAAACAATAGAGTTTGTCCTCTGTCGACCATGAAGTTTAAAGTGCATCAAGAAATGTAAACCTTTCGATTGAAGAGCTAACAGCTACACGTTTACATCGTTTAAACAAGATTCCCTAATGACTTGAAAGGAAAATAAAGCAAAATGAAGATCGGAGATTTCAACACTAAAAGTCAACCTTTGTTTCTCAATAAGCATAAGAAGACCACCCTCCATAACAGCTTCTATGATGACAACCATTACAGACAATGGAGCATATTAAGTTTTCTTTTCTTTTGTTGGGCATTGTCAAAGAACTAGCTACAAATCTTCTATTTCTTTTCTATTTTCTGTAGATGTAGTAGAATTGTAGGGTTTGTTACTTCTTCACTACAGTTTTACCGGATTTTATTTCATGTGTTATTATTCTTATTTAGCAATAAGAAAGCAAAAAGTATTCAAGATGCAAATAGAAAATGTCATTGTTACTTTCTATGTGCCTAACAAGGTAAAAACAAAGGCCTACTTAATGAGGTTGGTCAACGTTGTGAAAAGAAACATTTATTGCAGGAGTAAACTGTGGTGAGGGGAAAAAGAGCGTTGAACGATAAGCAGCAACAAGGAGTCACAATCATTAAGACTCCTTTTGTAATCAAAATCTCAATGTCGGATTTCAACATCGAAATTGTTCTCCATTGCAAAAGTTTTTCCATGTACGACGGTGACTTATTTCTCAATCATGCCAAATGTGAACCTCACCTTTTGGGTAAGCCGTGCAAAAGAGCATATCTTCCACTGAAGGAAGAAGAGTGCTTTTCTGTCATGAAGTATTTGAAGGATAGAAATGCAGTTGGAAGAACACTTAATCCTAGTCATCTTCAAAATATGGGGAAAACAGATTTAGTGTCGTCTATGGTACCGTGAAGCCAAAAAGTTTCAAGTCAGTTTAGCATCACTAACACATGGATGCGCAGCATAAGTATCTATTTTTTATTAAATTCCTTTCTTGTAGTGCTGGATTTTGCATATTGTACCAATATCATCTTATGAGCATAAGTTTATTCACTAATACATGTGATCCTGGTGATGGTGTCAATACTAGCCTAAATGTTATTAAGAAGCCTACATTTCATTCTTCACAACATAGTTCATGCGATCCATTATTTCAGAATCAGCCGCCAGATTAACATTAGAATATAGAGTTCAACACATCCAAGAGTGATATACTTGGAACTAGATACAGACAAAAGCCGTACTAAACAACAAAATATCAATCAGAAGTAATGCATCTAAAACAAGCCAAAGAACTCACTTTACACATCATAGGAAAAAGTTAGTAAAGAAATAGCCTGACCGCAGAAGCTTCAAATAAGAAAAGCTCTTAAGATGTATACAGATCAAAACGAAGCATCACCCAGTACAGTTCTTGAATACCTGTTGAAGATGCAATTCCTGAAAGGCTTCCACTAACCAGGCTGACAAGCACAGGAGAATCATTCGGCCTATCATATAAAAGTACTAAGCATTAAAAACTGCATATTTGTCTTTAACAATCGATATGGGACATGCATGAAAGATAAAGGTTTAGTACCTATGCAGTTGCCAAGAAGACCTCAGGGTCTCGTAAACACAAAAGCTAATGGCTATGCTAGGCCCCACACCCTAACCCATAAAAGCAACGTATCAATCAGCATGATACCAAAGCACAACAAGGAGAACCAGTAAAGTGCAAAAATAAAAGTAACCTTACCAGAAGAGTTGCACCTAGACCTTTATACAGCCCCCGAATACCCTCATCTCTGCATATGGTGTAAAGTGTATGTGACATACCTGTGTAGTAAATCACATTTGTCTGCAATGGTGTAGACACGATCAGTTAGGCCCCTGCTAATACCTCATACAATCCTCTACCGCAGTGAATCTTTAAGCACTATAACATGCAATCTCCCCCTTTTGTGGACTGAACAAAGGGAAACCCTAGTTTTTGTCAGCCATATCTGGTATAGATTTACTTGTCCCAGCACTTAATGAAGTGCAAAACAGCTGGTTGTTTGGTGATTAAACCACATCTGAATGAGTAGCAAAGATATGGAAAAAGATTTTTGTTGTGGGTGCAATGACTGGTTCGGTACTCAAATGTTGGAATGTTATTAGTGACCCAAGCCAATCTTGTGTTTTCATTGGTCTGCTCATATGATGTGATTTCAGGAACTCTTATGCTTTCATCCCCATGAAGCAAATGTCCCATGAAAAAGAGCTAAATGAGGCTTCTTTGATCAATAACAAATTGACAGATTTGGCATTCATTTTCTGAGGCAGTTAACCACAGAAGCATCAACAACAACAACAACAACAACTAAGCCTTTTTCCATACTAGACGGGGTCGGCTACATGGATTCTTTGTTTTCACAGATCCTTATCGTGTGCCATGTTAGCAGTTAACTCACAATAAGCTAGATCATTCTTTATTGTTTCTTTCCAACACTTTTGTAGTCGTCCTCTACCTCTTTTAATACTTTCTAAATTTAGTTTTTCTAACCTTCTTACAGGTTTTTCTTTTGATCTTCTTTTTATATGTCTAAACCATCTTAACCGATATTCTCTCATTTTATCCTCTATTGGTGCCACTCCTAATTTGTTTCTAATAACCTCATTATGTATACGGTCTTTTCTTGTATGACCACTCATCCATCTCAACATCTTCATTTCTGTCATAGACATCTTTTGTACATGTTGATGATTAACTGCCCAACACTCAGAACCATAAAACATGGCAGGCCTAATTGATACTCTATAATATTTACCTTTTAACTTTAATGGTATCTTCTTGTCACAAAAAATACCTGATGCTCCTCTCCATTTTAACCAACCAGCATTAATTCTATGCGTAACATCTCCATCAATTCTTCCATCACTCTAAAAAGTGACCCTAGGTATTTAAAATTTTCCTTTTGGGGGATGCAATGTGTGCCAATTTTAATTTCTATGTCCTCTGAGGTAACCAAATGATCAAACTTACATTCCATATATGTTGTCTTTGTTCTACTAAGTCGGAGGCCTTTGCTTTCTAATGTTTCTCTCCATAGTTCCAATTTTCTATTAACTTTTTCCTTAGTCTCCTCCACTAATACAATGTCATCTGCAAATAACATACACCAAGGTACTTCATCTTGAATATGTTTTGTTAACTCATCCATCACCATTATAAATAAGTATGGACTTAAAGTTGATCCTTGATGTAACCCAATATTAACTTCAAAGAAGTATGTTGTTCCTTCATGAGTCCTCACACATGTTTTTGCACCAACATACATGTCTCTTATAAGGTTAATATATGTCAATGGGATACCTCTTTTTTCCAAAGTTCTCCAAAGAACCTCCCTCAGTACCCTATCAAAAGTTTTTTCCTAGATCAATAAATATCATGTGAAGGTCTTTCTTTTTTGCTCTAAAATGTTCCATAAGACGTCTCAAAAGGTGAATCGCTTCAATAGTAGATCTGCCTGGCATGAATCCACATTGGTTCTCTGTTGTACTTGATACTTGTCTTAACCTACGTTCGATAATTCTTTCCCATAATTTCATAGTATAACATGGATTACACAGAAGCATCAAATCACGTAATACAAATCAAATCACCTGGGCAGCCAAACGTGTCCTAACAAGGTCCAGTGGATACGTCATGGAAGCAGCTGTTATTCCGGATAATCCACCGCCAACAAGACGTACAAAGAGGTCTGAGCTGATACTGTTTCGCTGCTTTTCCAGACCAGGAATTGACTGCAGCAACTGAAAGGAACAAAACAACTTTTCTCTGGGTTACTACCAAAATCTTGGTGTAACTGTAAAATGAAGACAAGCAAGATCCATCGAATTCCACTAACATTTTTATATCGCTCATATGTGTAAAAGCTGACTGAGGAGTATGGAAGGCGATGAACTATGGTAACCAAATTTCCCTTCCAAAATGCTCTAAACCCTTCTTCATAAACAATACGAGAAGCCTCCTGCCAGATACTAACCTTGCTCAAAGTAGCAACATCAGAGTGCATGCCTTGTACCTGAAGAATTTTTATATAAGCAGGCAGGTTCAAGAAAGAACACAAGCATCAGATAATAATGCTAGTGCAATACACGTATGCCAGAAAAGTTCTATATGCAGTGCAAAATGACAAGCAGGATAACAAGCAGTAGATGTTAAGCAGCTTTGTAAATTCAAAAAAAGAAAAGAAAAAGATTCTGGAACTTGCAACAAGTGGCAGACCCAGACCTAGAGTAATATGAATCGTACTTTATCCCCAAAGGAAGTGATATTAAATTATTAATCATTCTTTCTCCATAATCTATGAAACAAATTATGCCAATCAAACACAAGAAAGTGTAAGGACAAGATCCAACCTGGTTGCAATAATGATCACGGTTTAGAAGAGATCATATGTGGACATATTTGAGCGAGTCAAACTGGACTTGGCAAGACACCACATCATGACAGCTCCATAAATACCTTAGACATTTAACTACAAGGCTTGAATCAAAATATAAAATGGATACTATCAGTTATTAAGCTTGATATTGCCTTAAATTTGGTTATTGTGAACACAGTCATATTTGGTACAACTCATAAATCTATGTTATCAATAGTGCACTATAGCGAATTAGCAGCCCCTTCGCCGCTATATCAATGGCAAAATATAACCATCCTTCAAGGCCACTATTAGCACCGTTAGGAGCGCTATAGCGGTGTGCTATAGTATCCTGCTATAACAGTAATAGCGTACATACCCAATTCCCAAATCTATTTTAGGTTGATTCTCCTCCCCCTCTCTCTCGTGCCTTCTGTTCTCTCCTCCCTTACATTGCCACCGGTTACCGACAAGTCCACCACTGCCACTGGTCTCTCTCTCCTGCAGCTAATCACACTCGCTCTCACCAAACGAGTTATCTATGTCTCTCTGGCCCCCCTTTTGTCGCTTCTATGTCTGCATCTCTCCTTCTCACTCTCTCATTACATAGAACCATACAAGCCAGCAGCTATGCAATATGAAGAAATAGTTGGTGCTAATGTAACATTAATACCTTAGTTACATCATGTTTTCTCATCAAATCATTTAACTTCATAAACAAATTTGTTTATATTTAAAATTTCTAAAACCGAAGGAAACAAGCAATAGTAGATCTACATGGGCCAAGGTGGTACCCAGGTCCCGTGCCACTACAACTCAAGGGGCCAATCGTGTAAGACACAACACTCCCCGCTAAAAGGTTGACTCAGTTAAAGGTCATATATTCACTACTTAGAATAACTTGGTGTCATAATAACTTGGTTACATTTATGTTTTTGTTTTTTAGTTTAAGTTTAACAATTCAATATCCGTATGCCACATGAAATTTGCTAATTGTGTTCTTAAAATTGTTTATTTAGTTTGATTCATATTTATGATCGTGGTTGTTATGTGTTTCTTGATATTTCTTAGAAATTAGGGAATCCATTATAATAAAATTATTAGCCGACCCCGTCTAGTATGGGAAAAGGCTTAGTTGTTGTTGTTTGTAACTACTACTACAACTAAGCCTTTTCCCATACTAGATGGGGTCAGCTACATGGATTCTTTGTTTTTTTTTTAGAACCCATGTTAAGTCCGACAAAGTTTTAGGCTAGCTGTCACTATTTGTATTATAATAAAATTGTAATGCTATATTAGGGTCAACCGTTAACAACCCGCTAACCGCTATTGATAACATAGTTATAAATACATAGTGTTCTACATTGGGGAGCAGCGAGGATCTATTATGGCGAGAAGATCCACTAGACAACAACAACTAAGCCTTTTCCCATACTAGATGGGTCGGCTACATGGATTCTTCGTTTCCACATAGCCCTATAGAGAAGATCCACTAGACTCACATCAAATTCTTCAAACCATGAGCATAGCTCAGTTCTTACACTATGGGAATCTTCTCGAATTCTGGAGGGGTGGTACAGTCTTTTTGTTTGTTCCGCAGAGAGGCAGTTATTTTTGGAATGTTTTGGAATTTGCAGAGTGCATAGAGCCCAGCAACTATCTCCTTGACGTACTATTTTCTGCACCCCCTTGTGTTTGGTAATCATATTTATCTTTATCAGGAAAATTAAAAAAGGAAAAAGGAAACTTCCCGAGGACGAGGACAGGCAACTACACAGGATCCAACTTCCTTAGACTCAACCATAATATTCGCCCAGTCCATTTTGTTTATTCCCACCAATTCCTAGGAAACTCTTATTCTGATCTAGAACACTTCTACCTCATGTTCTAAATGTATCCAACAATAATGAACATTGTATGCAGTGAGACGCATAAATTATTTGTTATGCCTCCATGAATTATGGGCAGACACGGAAGTGAACATTTACACTGCTGAGACTAGCCCATCACCTTCACATCAAAGAGTTCCGTAATATCATTTTCCCCTTTCCCGATGAAAGATGAACCTGAAATCAATCGTGCCTCCGTCAACTGTTTGAGGCACGAAATTTAGACAGCTAATACCATCTGGACAGAACCATCACACCAAAAGGTTTCCAAGACCCTTAACTTTTTGTCTCTGCTAAGTTCCCGGTTTTGTTCCCAAATAGCCATTTACAGATGCGCAGTTTCTGTTCGCTCAATAAATGAACCAGGAGCAGTACCGAACACGGGATTCCTCTCCAACTGGAATTTATGGGAAGGCTGGGATCCTACTCCAACTTCCGCATTACTTCTTTGAACATTGTACGGGGAGCTAACCCATGTATAGCCCCCGTCATCCTTCTCTGAATAGCCCACATGTAGATGTATGTCTTAGTGCCCGTATCTTGTCCTACTCCAGGACATGCCGCAGCTAACTGTGCCTCAGCTTCCTAATATATCCGCGTTGCCCCACCTTATTACGCATTCCCGTGATACTGGGTCCCTGTATCCTAACTCTAAAACAAGAAATTTCTGTTTGTGGTGGTGAGGGAATACTACGTAGCTTATACTTCACTTGAAATACATATCCAGGACATAAGCAAGAGCGAACACCACCTGCACCATCCCGAACTCAGCAAAAGAATGGTTTTTTATAAGGAAATAGATTTTCCAAAGAACTAACTGGTGGAATAATCCCATCCTGAGGATCATTCGTTTACTCTAAACAATTCAGAATGAAACTGCTCTTTAGCAATTGCAAAATTCACCTCCACAAACATAACCCAACGACAAGTTTCATATCAACGAGCCATAAGCCCAAGAGACCAGAGCTCTTTCCTTTCTGTTTCTCGAAATAGGTTTACACGTTAAATATTTGGAGTTTATCGATTTATAATTGTTGTTTTATTTCTGTTTAGTATGTGTGCGCCTTGGAAGATCATATTTGCTTCCGCTATATACTCCATCGTGACTTCTCCCAACACCATCGATTTATATCTATGATAAGAAAGATACAGGTTTAAAAGACGAACCTGGAAAAGGATGGTGAGGCGTGCGAGCGGTGCCGTGCAGGTCTTGCTGAAAGCGCCGGCGATCCCTCCGGCGAGAAGCTGGGAGATCGTTCCTATCTGCGATTGCTGGACAGAGTGGGTAGTGTACTTCCTGATTCCAGCGCGCTCGTTGAGCGACTGCGAGCACGACGACAGGTGCGCCGTCGGCGCCGCGGCGGCCTCCGTCTGCATATCCCAAAACACAAAACCCGCCCTTTTCTCCCTCTTTTCCTCGGTCTCAAAAGCACTTCCTCTCTTCCACAGAAACCCTACAAAACTCTAATCCCAAATACAAACCGTAACCACATCATCTCTCTCCCTCCTTCATTCTTCCTCCGGAGTTGACGAGGGAGAGAGGATTCAGGAATCGTTTCGGGGAAGCAATCAAGAAAACAGTAAGAAATCGGGGGAACCCTAAAGCGGGAAAGGAGAAAAATGTCTAGCGAAAAGACGAGAATCTTTCACGCCGTCACATGTATATAGGCATCGTTATAAACATGAAACTCGTTTCCACACGACGAAATGATTTTCGTGAAAGTTCACCGTCCTTCGCCTTCGTCCCGGATTAATTCGAACCTCTAATCTTGACGATACGGTTCGTTTTCGACGGTGTCAATTACAATATTTTTATTGTAGTTGAGACATACAAATATCCTTTCATTCTTATATAAAGTCTTAGATGAATGATGATGGTCATCCGAGAAATTGGGCGATAAGTATCAAAGTAACATATTTCTTCCTTTTGTTTGTATCCCTTGGCAACTACTTAGCTTTGTACTTGTTGATTGTTCCGTATGTGTTTAGTTTCATCTTAAAAATCCATTTGCAATCCACAATTAAACAAGTAAAAAGCAAATCCATCAATTCCCATGTACTATTAAAGAGAATTGATTGAATTTCATCGTTAACGACTTTCTTCCAAAACTTAACCTCAATGAGGTAATAATCTACTAAAAGGTGATGGGATCATCCTCGATATAAAGTCACTTCCAAAGTCTTTTGGTATTCTAAGCCGCTTATTTTTCCGTGGTTAAATTATTTTCTCAAAGTCATTTGATATGGAAGCAACACAATCAGGGTCACCGTTCACATTTGTCATCCTTCTACATATTTGGGAATAGAACCAATAGTAGGGTTAAAATATTTAGAAGATATACTTTAAGAAACTCAAGTCTTCATGGAAAATACATTCTCAAAAAAATGTAGCATCACATAGCTTTACTATTGTGTTAACATTTATGCTATAAACATCAAATATAATGATCAAGAATCTGTATGCATAGTTTGTTTCCATGTAACCCAGAAATATAGCATCCACTATTTTAGGTCCCAATTTCTTTCTTTTTTATCAAGAATGAGTACTTTTGTAATACAATCTCATACTTTCAGATATTTAAGATTGGTTTGTTGATCCTTCCAAAGCTCTAAGGGATATTTTACTTATGCTAATGGGGAACTCTATTCAAGATATGACAAGTCATATTCAAAGCTTTCCCCACTTATAAGTAGGTAATGTAGAACTTTAAAGTAAAACATTAAATATATCACACATGGTTATATTATTTTGTTCATTTATCCCATTAGATTGGAGAGAGTACGGTGTAGTAATCTCATAAACAGTGCCGTTGTTTTGACAATATACTTGAAAATAGTTTAAACTATATTATCCTCTCCTATCAGACTTTAATCGTTTAAGTACCTTCTATGTTTGAATTTGTGCTTTATTTCTAAATATTTGAAACTTTTTTTAAAGCTTCACCTTTACCTTTAAGTAAATAAATATAATAGTATATACTGCAATAATTAATAAACATGATAAAATATCTTTTGTTACCCCTCATAATCATTCCATTGAATTCACAAAGATCGGTGTGCACTAAATCCAAAATCTTAAATTTCTTATCAACTGTATGGAAAGGTTTTTTAGGTTGTTTTGCTTGCACACATATACCACATTTGTATTTTCTATTTATGACAATCTTAGAGATAAGATTTAAATTCATCATTTTTTTCATTGAATCAAAGTTTATATGACGAAACCTAACATGCCATACATCAAATGATTCAACATTGTACAAAGAAGAAGAATAACAAGATGAAACAAAAGTAAATGTTTTATTATCATTAAAATTCATACAATAATTAATAATTGGTTCTACTTGAATTTTAAATAAATCCTCTACATATACACAAATAGTCATTTCCAAAGAAAACCATATAATAAGTCGTATAATGACGACTTTATTACATTTGTAATATAACCTTAATCCCTTCCTAATTAAAGTAAGACCACAGAGGATATTTTGGTGAATAGTTGGAATGTGTTTAACTCACTAAATAGTTAAAACTTTTTTCGAAGTAAATTTGAAGTCTACATGCTTTTTGCCAGTCGAATGATCCCTCAAGGTTATTGTTCTCTCGAATATGGCTTGGTAAGATACAAACAGTGATTAGTCAGCATAAACATGCACATTAGGCCAAGTATTTACAACCAAGTATTGTGTTTATAAATAGAAAGAAGATGGAGTTTAAGGTATAGATGCTCGTCACTAGCAAACATTGTGGTCACCACTGTGTTGACCATAACTCCTTCAATAGCCGCAAGTTTCTTGCTTTTCTTTGAGGGATAATCACTTGCCCAATGTCCAACCTGGCCACAAAGTGAGCACAATTTATTTTTGTTTTTTTTATCTTGACCTTTGATTTATGTTTTGCTTGTTTTTCCTTAAGATCACTAGATTGTTTCCTTCCAACTGTAAGGTTAACACTAAGGGTGTTGTCTACAGGTATAACAAGTTTCTAACTTCTATACTCTTCTTATATTGCTATGCCTACCATTAGATCATCAAGGGTCATCTTACCCTTCTCGTGCTTGAGATCTAGGTTGGAACCCTCATAAGACTTAGAAAATTTCTCAATAATGGACACAATAATAAATTTATAAGGAAGTTTCATCTCGGTTTCCTTCAAACTATGGCACAAAAACCAAAACTCGTGAGTTTGTTCAATCACAGATTTCTCCTCTACCATTTGATACTTAAGAAACATTGTCAGAGAATACTTTTCAAGACCTCGGTCTTTAGTATTGTATTTTCGATCCAAGGTAGCCCATAGATCTTTCGTTGTCGTAGAAAGAAAAGAACTATATGTTGAATAAAATATTCAATAATATCGATAAAATACAACCACGACACATGGTGTCCTTCTCCTTCTACTCGATAATTTTATTTGAGTTTTAGGGTCATCATCATCGGTTTGGGACAATCCGCCTTGATATATAAATGAAGTCGTAACATGTTAACCAAAATTTTATACTATGTTGTTAGCATTTAAAATGGGGAACAACAAACTTTTTCGACATTAGGGTCAAGTCGACTTTAAGTTGGAGGGTACTAGACGTAAACATGTTTCTACAAAAAAATAGTAATTTCTCTAAGATTTTTGATAAATACCATAAAAGTACATGCATAATAAACCAATATGCAACAAATGTAGACATGGCCCAATCAACAGCAATAGTCACAAATCCAAAATAAGCAATAAACAAACCGTATAAAAAGCAAAAGCAAAAGCAATAATAAGAATAAGAACCTACCTTGTGAATTGCCCTTGTGAACTAACCATAGAGAAATCTGCTCGCTATGAATAAGTATGGATATTTGCGCCTTCCTCATAGGATAAAACTCATATACAACTCGAAAGATATGTACCTACCTTTGAGTTGACCTCAACGACGTTTTAATTGCTTATTACTAGAGGAAAAGACAGGTGGAAGCAGTCACACTAAAGGGAATATGGGCATAGGGTAGCAAAGAACACAAGCAAGAGGAGAGAAAGTGCTCACAAGTAAGTCTATGATTAGGGAGCCCTAATCGCTTATTTATAGACTGCGTATTGGATCACAGATCATTGATCCAATCCAAACAATACACCTCTCCATTCCGTAACCGTTCCCACGTAAGTACTCTTGATCGTTAGATTAAAAGATTTTTGTATAAAAAGATATACCGAAGACAATTTCCAAACACAAGCCTGACACATGCGAGTGTGTGATCTACCATGTCCTTCCCAAGCTCTTTAAACTAAGGTTGGTTACTATATAAAAACAAGTATTTCTCCTTTAGTGCTGCAACTTCTCAAAAAGTTTTTTCCACATATTATCGTTCATATAAAAAGAAGAGAGATGAAAGAGAAAATCTCGTCGAGAGCGGTGGCTATGTTCCAAACCTCAGGATGCAGATTACCCGCTCCAATCTAACAATAAGCAATGCACTTTTGGAACTAAAGGCAAGTTTGCTTCTAAGAGAACCGATTGATTGAGTGTGAAATTTGGTGTGCCCATGTAGTTGGGTGCATGTATATATAGGCATTAAGAATAAAGAATGACTAATTATAAAGATGCACGGAAAGGCTGCTCGTCTAAATGAGCGGATGGATGGTATGATTCTTGGAGAGCCGACTTCTAAAGCCAAGACAAGATTACTTGTGCCAATGGCTTCCCCGTTCACCAACCAAAATTTAACACGCCCCTTTCTTTACAAGAAAAGGGTGGCCATGTTGGAGACGATTGATGTCCCCTCTCTCTCTCTCTCTCTCTCTCTCTCTCTCTCTCTCTATATATATATATATATATATATATATATATATATATATATATATATAACCTTTAAGGTAGGTTCATTAGTTTAGCTTTCAAAAAGGCCTTTTAACAATATTAGGAACCTGAACCGATCGATGTTCTTTAGTAATGTACCCTATAAAAAGCGTGTATTAGATTAGGTGATTTTCATTTCGATAACTGATTATTAAAAAAACATATTTTTTTAGCAATTGATTCAAAGTAAATATCTCTAGTGATTACAACATAACATACGTAACTTGGCAAGCATATTAGACTTTTCCCATATAGTGAGAGAGAGAGAGAGCATGTGTATTTGAGTGTGTATGCACACACACATGTCGAAGGAAAGAGTAAGATGACTCTTAAAATTATTAAAATTATGAAATTTAGTTAGTGAGTGACATGATACTCCAAACTCAAGTAAAAGTACAAAGATACTCATACAAGAACTAAGATATTACTGTAAAAAAAAAGGAACAACTGAGATATCTATGTAGCAAAAATTATAAGACATCTTATGAAACAATGAAAGAGTCAACAAAAGGAAGTCGATACATATATAATATTACGACATAATCAGGGAGATTTAAGATTGAACTTTCTCACCTATTAAGACATCTAATAGAACAAAGTCAAGAAAACCTTCGCCTCATATTCATTTATTTAAAGAATAATTACGACATGGTACTCAGAGTTGTACTTTGGAGAACCTTTTATATACATTAACCCTAAATGATGGAGCGGCAACCTGTTTGAACTCATGATCGCCTAGCTGATTTATCGAATTATACCAAGGTTTACTACTGAGCATTTACCTATTTAAGTTTTCTTCAAAGTATATTCAAGATCGAGTGTCGATCTCTTACATATTTGCACAAGATATGGTGCTGTGGATGAGATGAAGGAAAGAGTTATAGAAAACTTGGATGGTAGAGAGAAGTTTTAGAAATGAAGGTCTTTTAACTTGGCATGATAAAGACAAAATTGTATATTGAATGGAAGTTCAATGCTTTGACTGAAACAAAACAAACACTAAAATTGATACACACACACAGAGAGATGTATGACTTCCCTATGCTCATAATCCTTCTTGGCAATATAATACTTGTGTGTATGTGTGTACGTGTGTATATAAATAAATATATATATTGTATTGTATTGCCAAGAAGGATAATGAACATAGGCTAGTCATACATCAAGATGTACATAAGGACGGCAATCGAAACGATGAAATTGTTGAGATGAATGTGTGGCCATGAGAAAAACAGAAGATAAAATGAAGTGAATACTTCAGAAGAAGTAAAGAAAAGATACAAAGGTGTTTGAAACAAATCTCATATACAACTCGAAAACCTAACTTTCTCTCTTACACCAGAAAAAACAAAGTGATTGGAACTGAACATGTCGAACCAAAGTGACAAGAGAAAATGGGTCATGTTAGGGTTGACCCATTTTGAAGATGGGGTTAGGTTTGTATCCTTTGTTCATAGTATCGAGCTAAGTTTGCTTGCTTGCTTTGATTCTTCATCAAGCTTTCACCCACCGTGCATGTCTCATTCGATTCCCCTCCTATAAGCTAATCTCGAACCCATTTTGCCATCAATTAACGGCATGCACCCTAATGATCGCCCGAAAATGACACGGGAAAACTAAGGCATGCATGCTAGCCCATTTGCATTGATAAATAGAAAAGAATCTCTCTCTCAGATGCACGCATCCTTTCTCGTTGTTGAACTTGATCTGATGTCATACTAGCATTTAACTCAAAAAAACAAGATTATGTGATGTTTTTTAATAATCTTTCTCCTTGTTGAGCATGAACAAAGGTACACATAAATTACTCTCTTTATACATACATGATATATATATATATATATATATATGCATTTATATACAAAAAGATAAAAGTAGTGGTAGATGCCCAAATTGAATTTGTGCTCAAATATACTCAAACATCTTTATGCTCAACGGTAGAGAATTAAATTAAAAGTATTTTTTTACTTTACATTTAATGCAACATGTAAAATTACAAGACTATGAATTTTAAACACCACACGAAAGCCTGAACCGAAGATTACAAGTCTGTGTTGTGTCCAACCATGTGACAAGAAAATATCAGATCATATTGAGGTAGAACAGTTTTGCCACAAACGCATACATAGAATATATTGAAAACATGAAATTATTGGCAAATCCGTACATGACATGGACAAGACCGTGAGTCCATGATCGTGTCCGCCCAAAGTGACTCGCATAGGCTTGTGCTCAGGCTTACCTGTTCTGTTACACAAAATCATAAAAAGTGGAACATCAAATACGAACCAGAACAGCACCGAGAGCATTAGCTCAACCGCAGGGCAGGGCGCTTTAGCGCTGGTGCTGTTGGTGGGGAGTTCGACTCCCAGAGGGTGCGTGTATGGGTGGGCGTTAGGCTTCCGCATCTCCTTCAACACACGCACAAAAAAGCAAGAACACAAAAAGGGAACCCCATGGAATTGCATTACCGACAACCATTAAAGGCTTTGCCTAATTCGGAAGACAATAACTAAAGCAGTTCGGTGTTCTGTTTTCCGTAAGACTGCTTTTATGAGGCATGCCAATTCATCCCCCCTAGCTTTCATCTTAAGTACTCCTAAAATTCGCGTAATTTACAGTTACAGACCTTCAAGGTTAGGCATATTTACTTTGAGTTAATTTTATAAAATAAAGTTGAAAGGAAACTGTTGAGGTGAGTGTATATATATATATATGTGCATATATTTATATAGAGAAAGATAGTGATAAATACTAAAACTTATATATATGCTCAAATCTACTTTCAACTATTTCTTTAACATGAATGATTGATGTAATAAAACAAAAAGTATTTGAAGTATATTTGAAATATAAAATATCATTTCACTTTTAATTCAAATATGTGATTAAAGAAATGGAGATATTGAAGTATATTTGGACATGAATCAGGTTTATATATATAAAGAGAGAGAGACCCTAATTCCCATCATAAAGAAGTCTTTAAATTTTGTGTAATATAGATTTACAGACTTCCACGATACGACAGATTTACTTTTAGTCAGGTTACACAATAAAGTTGACAGGAAGCTGCCGACAGAACCACGTAGGATTCTCTCTCTGCAAACGACCTTAGATTCTTAGGGCAACTGAGTCCAACCTCATTGAAAGAAATCTAAACTGATGATTTGGATGATAAATTTCAACAATTGATCCAAGAGAATTAAACGATTTCTATGTCCATTCGAGGTTGTATTTTACATCTAAGTAACACAATTGCTAATGATGAATTTCACACCCGATTCAGGTTTTGGATGCAAATGAGGAATACTGGTTTTTACGAGGACCGTTCTGGTTATAGGCCTGAATTAAAGCACTCAGACCGATAGCTCACCTGGCTAGACTTGAGTCACAAGCTTTAGGTCCTGGGTTCGATGCCCGGCCTGGCTTAAAGTCAATTAACTGTTTTACTTGTCTTAGCGATAGCACATATTCACATAACCACCTTTTAATTTTAAATTCAAATTTCTATTATCCATCGCCCAAAAATGAATAGTTGAAATTTATTTCAATTCAATATTACTACTAATTGCAACCGTTATTGTAATTGTATCCAAGAGTCAACCATCCATCAACTAGAACAATCATATAACTGTATGCAAAAGTTCCCTCACTTGTGAAAAGAAAAAGAATATGGGCACGGGCTCTTTTACGCTTTTCTTACAATAAGAAGGCCGAACAAGGCCCAAAATGTGACTGGCTCGGACGATTATTTTGGATCCAGCATTGATACTCATTCCCACCCATTCGCTGGTGTTAAGGGACAGTACATGACGCGTGCCGATCGGTGGCAGTTGGCTTGACTTCTATGCATGCCAGAGTGTGGGCGAAAGTCTTCCGTGGCTCTTCTTTATTCAATTCGAAATAGGGTTTGCGTCCGAGTCACAAGAGAGTAAGTAACACGTCACCTGCCACGGAGTATTAAAGCAGCGGAGTCGGGGCCGTTGGATGCGTCCTGCTGTCCGTGCCGATCAACGGCGAGGATGGCGTCCATCTCTGAAGGGCGGAGACCCACGAGAAGGAAGCAGTCATATAAACTCGCGAACTCTAACGAGACTTTGAGAGATCCGTAGTGGAGACGCTTCGATTGAGAGGCAGCCTTTACTAGCAAGAGGGAGACCTGCGGCTCCCTAATACCAGTCTTTCCGGCTTCTTCGTCTCTAGGATCGAACCGAAGTCGAAGCGTCTCCTTAGAACCGTAGATCGGGAGTCGGTTCCAGCGGGATCGCTTTCTTCTACGGCTGATCTCTCGGTGACGTTCCGGCAGGAAGCTATGGGTTTCACTTCGTTCGCCGGCCGAGTTCTCTTCTCATCCTTGTTCATCCTTTCGGCGTGGCATATGTGATTCTCTCTCTCTCTCGTTTCTCTGAAGATGTTGAAGCCATGAGGCTATGAGTTTTCGGGTTTTTTATTTACCTATTTACTGTTTACTTCGGGGAAAGATTGAAATTTTTGGATATTTGGTGCTTGTTTTTGGGAAATGTCCATCCTTTTTGTGCTACGTAGCTTTTTGGCGTGGTTAAGAAATGTACTCGGAAGTATGCCGTGTGCTGTAAATAAGATCAATTTTTTTCTTCCTCCGAAAGATCTTTCTCCTTTCAATGTTTACTTACTTATAAGGTTCACGTCCTTCTCGGTTAGGTTGGGGGGATCTCAATTCTTTTTGGTGCTAAGTAGCTTGTTGATTTGAGTGTCCTTTTTGTTCCGTAGTTTGATCTTGTTTTTACAACTTGGCATGTTTGTTAGGCGTTTCCGTTTTGCTTTTGAAACATTTGTTGCTCTAGTGCATGTTTGTAAGACATATCGGAAGTTAGGGAACATGCGGTTCGAGCTTTTTGTGCAAGATTTGTTTTTTTAATTTCCGACAGAAGGACGTTTCAGCCTTCAGGTGTCCGGAAATAACTGTTGCAACTTTGTTCAATGTGACTAAATTGATTGAACTTATAGGCTTCTCCTTCCGCCTAGTACATGTTTCAAATTAATGGGTTTATGTTCACATCCATTACGTACTTTCTGAATGTTCAAAAACCACAAAGCAAGGATGCGTCGATGGAACATAAAGTCATGTGTTGGGGACCAAAACGGAGACTTGCATGATCTTTAGTGGACCCTGGAGATGTACCAGAAATTTGAATAAGCAGCCAGGCTGAAGCAGTAGACACGGTTATATGAAAACCGAGACATGCGTATCCTAAAGTGGGAAGAGGATTGTTCCACGCATAATGTTGTTTCATTCCTCTAGCTATGCATTTTAAGAAACGTAGTGGACTATAAGGGATGGAACTATACCATCATGGTTGACAATATTAAATGCTAGTTAAGGGATCATATTATAGAAGATTTTCTTGAGCCGTACTATTGTACTTTAAGTGGTTATGGTGAATCGGTTCGTCAATGAGGAAAACCAGTCGGAGTAAACTTGGAAAGCTTTATGGTTTCCTGTCTGCGTTGTGAAAGTTGCTGACTTTGTCTCTCATTAATTTTTCAACAAGTACGCCCTGGGAATATTCTAATTCTTCTTTGGTTGGGACCTACGGTTAGAACTAGAAGTTTTTCTTTTCCTTGTCTTAGTAGGAAAGATGTAGATTCCATGATGCAAAGATTCTGTTTCAATAAAAGAAGTATTTGGGCAGTTGTAATTCAACCAAAATGAAGCATCTTAATTCAACTGCAAAAGTTGAGGTTTATGATGTTTATAGGCAAGGTGGGGTGTGTTCTTCTCTGTCTGTGAAAATTGTTTTAGCTTCTCTTATGACTTCATACATTTTCTACTAATTATCTGTCTGAAATATTGGTGGCCTATCATTGAAAATTTGAACATATTTGCAAGAGGTTTTGGTTCTTTGCTTGTATCTGCTTTTCTTCTTGTGATTTATATTTGTGTATCATTTCTAGTTTATCAAAAATATACAGGAAAAATCTGGTAGAAAATTTTCTTATATTTCTAAAATTGCAGGAAAAAGTCTTCTATAAATTAGTTGCACAAAGGTATTCTTTTAATGGGCATTCTTTACTGTATTTGTTTTACAAATATGTACCTCGCCATTCGACTTTGGCAATTGGTTTAAAAAGGACTTTACCTAGGAAAATCTGAGCTAGCATACTATCATCTTAAATGTGTGATTTTTGTTTTTTGAATTGGTAATATCTTTTCTCTATATCTTTTTTTATAAGATATTTTTCTCTAAAGATGTTATACACATTGCAACTTGGGCTTGACCATTATGTGTCAACTGTATGCTACTTACAACCTTGATGTATACTTTACTGCTCTATTGATGGATGCTTCAGATACTATATGATCTCCACATGTTCTCGAGATTATTTGTACTTTACCATGGACTTGCTGTGAAGGTAGAATTCTGTCTCGGGTGATGCATTCTTGAGACTGATAGCAAAGGAGTTCATAAAAATTAACTGCACAGGGTTGCCCTTTAAACGGCAAATATAAGCCTATGGGCTTAAAATAGAAATTTGGATTTTTGGGTATCAGGAAAGCAGCTTTTACGCCCCACAGACATGTTGTTACCTCATCTTATCTGCCATCACATGATGACCATATCGATTAGCTATATGATTATGACCTTTCCTTTTGGACCTTTTAGAACAGGAAAAATCTTGGTGAAAGGTAAGAGGAAACACGTTTCTTTAGAAAAATATGAACTGTGGATGTTGTCAACGGTTTCAAGTAATCAAAGCATAAAAAGTGGAAAGAAGTTATCAGGAAACCATATGTAAGCCATGGAACAGTTTATTTCCATTTAGTAATTACAAACTGTTGCGTTTGGCTGCTAGTGATTCTTTTGGTTGATTCAGTCTAGTCAGAAGCATGGGAATAGAAAAGGTCCAATCGAAGACCATGTGGCTTGGGTTAAAACGACTTGAGCTGTTTCCCAGAGCTTGGCTTGTCAAACCATGTGACTTTCTATTCTGTTTTCTCAATGCCTCTTATGGCCAACCACTTGTTCATATTCATGTTTTTTTTCTTTTTCTGAAGATTAGTTTGCACTGAAAATTTATACGTGAACTATCTTGGTTGTGTTATCCAACCTTTGTTTTTCTTGGTATATTCTAGCTCTGCGAAGAGAATCACTGGGTTATACAGTTTCTTGAACCTGTGTCTAAATGTTCAGAGCAACTTTCTTTCCAGGCTGAATGAATTCGGTACAGATGGTGGGCCTGCAGTCGAACAATTTGAACCGAAGTACAATCTGTTTAAAGGCCATGTTACAAAATCTCTTGGAGTTGAACTCCCCCCAGTTGAGGTGTCTTGTCTTGCATCTTCAGAATCTTTCTGAGCTGTTGAAATTACATTTGTTTTGATACTTATTTGTTAGTCTTCTTTTGCAGATTAAACATCTCGTTGCTGGAGCTATTGCTTTGCAGGGAGCTGGTGGCATTCTGTTCATCTTTGGCAGCTCTTTGGGAGCATTTCTTCTGGTAGCATTTTCCTTTTTCATTGGATTACCTTTCATCTCCATCTTTCCAGAATAGACAAAGAGTTGTTAGTCGAAAATTGGTTGCAAATTTGCAATTTCAAGCTCATCCCTGTTGCTCTCCTTTTACTTCTACTGTTTCATCTGCTTTCGCGATTGAAGGGAATAACTTTTGTTCACTGCTTTTAGCATCTCAAATGTTTAGAAATGTCTAAAGGTAATATTATCTAGCACCTAATACTTGTAGGTGCTTGTGTTCTTCAATGCTCTCTTGCAATTGGATTTCACATTCACCTTGATATTATTCATCTTCTTCCTTGGGCCTCTGAAAATAAATTCCTAGGAATTTCACTTCCCTTAAATAAATGGAATGGAAGAAGAGTGTGGGCGCTCGTTCATGCATGAGAGGTTGGGGAATGGATGTCTGAAATTGATTCTTTTTCTCATCATGTCTGGATGTACAGATATAGGGAAAAGAAACCATGTCGTTGTTATAATCGTTTTCACCTTGCAAGGGTAGTACCTCTCAAACTTTCTAATGCATTGTTGATCTCTGGTGCTCCAGCTTATTTATCTGGCACTTTCAACACCTATTCTTTACGACTTCTACAACTATGACTTTGAGAAGCCTGAATTTCTGCCTGCTTTTTCTGAATTTGTCCGGGTAAGCTTAAACTGAACACATAGTTATCTTCTACCTTCTTCAAGCGCTTGCTTTTTAGTTTTGATTTTGGTCATATTTACAACTGGAAGTGCCTGCTAACCTGTTCCCTTTATTGTTACAGTACTTAGCTCTGTTTGGTGCATTGGTGTTCTTCCTTGGAGTGAAGAACACATTCCCGAAGAAACCCAAGAAGAAGTTCCCCAAGGCGAAGACCAACTAGCAGACGGTTATGCAGAAGCAGAAATGTATTCTGTTCAGTTTTTTTTTGTATTGTTTTAGGTCAGGTTCGTTTTGGAAGTTTTTGAGTTAGGGCAGTGCTTTTGGTCTCCATTCCAGGTGAACCTTTTGTTGTTTGTCTATCTTTAATGGTAGTTAGAAAAGGAGGAATGATGAAACTGCCAAAGGCTTTCCTCGTTGTTTATGATCTTTACAATACTTCAGTATCATTTTTAAGACATCAATACCGGCTTCACTTGTTATGAATTCGAGTAATTTGGGATTGTCATTGCATCTTATTTGTGTTTTCTTTTCTTTTCTTATCAATCCCTTTATAGGGAGCAGTCCTGATCTCATAGCTACTGTATTTTCTCGTCTTTGGCCACTCGGAAAGTAGTAGTGCTTTGATTTTTAATGCTTGATAACCATTGTGCGTCACCACGAAGACTAAGCTGAGAGCTGTTTTCTCTTGCATCACCATGAAGACCTAAGCTGAGAACTGTTTTCTCTTTGGCTCTCATTTCTTGTGTTTTGTCTCCCGCCTTGGTGTTTGACAGGATCAACAGATTGAACATTGTAATTTGAAGAATTGCGTCGTGGCTTTTTATTTTATTCGTGAATTCGTCTTGGCAAAAGATTATATTGGCTGGGTTTTGCATGAGCTGATGAGTTGCTGACAGTATGTCTCGATTGTTGGACCAACTGGCAGTGAGTCAGCTTGCCTTGTCAATTCTCACAGTTACAACTGAGGCAGAATGGAACAGGCAACCACGTTGTATAGCTTGGCTTAGCAGCGCTGTCGGTTGCCTTAGCTGAGCTCATTATTATTGTGAGGTAAGGCATGGTTTGGGTACCGTTAGTTTGCCCATCAGATCACACTCTATAGATTAGATATACGCATCGTTCAGTTTCTCAAGTGCCTTGCACCCCACGAACCAAGCTATACACGTGTAAGTGGGGACGTGATGAAATGGGCCTTTTTGGGCAGGAGACGGCATCTTTCTCCATGAAACTGGGTAATGGTCCTTTTCCTTTTTTTGAGATTCCGGATACTGGTCCTTGGATACCCCTTAAAGACACTACTCAAGGGTCCTAGGTACAGTTGTCCTTTGACTTGGTTTGCTGTGAACAGATTATCTGAGATTCTTCGGCAGGCAATATAGCAACATTTATGTTTTCGTATACCCCTTGCAGATGTTTTAAGCGTCCATTGGCGGCTTACCACCGCACTGTCATAAATGTTGTGGGCAATTTGGACTTGGTCTCGCTTCAGGAAGCAGCAAGGAGCCTAGGTTATCCATGAAAAGCTCCTGTCATAAAATTTCTGTTGGCTTTCGCTCTTGGAGTTCCGCGATTAGCCATGCCTTATAAGGTAACTGAAGTTGGCCTTATCCAGGAACCTTCTGTCTATTGTCTCAGCTGATTGTGAACAGCATCTTATTCAAGGCTATATTCCTAAGCATCGGTGAGAATCAGCCAGAAATGAACGTGCTTGGGTGGATTTGGAACGCTGCTCTTCTATTGGTTTGTCCATCTTCTTTCCGAAACAAATACCATTCTGTGAGCACCCAGAGCATTAGCTCAACAGCAGCGCTCTGGTGCCATTGCTGCTGGTGGGGAGTTCAAGTCCCAGAGGGTGCGTGTGTTTGGTTTGAGCCTCCTCGTGTAACCAAAAAGTGATGGTATTGCAACACTAGCAATGGGAAAGTTCGTCTGTGGCACAACTATCCCCACGTAGTGCATGATTTCTCAGTACATACACACGAGCATACATATGTACACTATCCATGGGTCATTCTATGAGATCATGTTCAGGGACGATCACTTGACAGTATTTGGAGCGGGTGGATAACCTCAGGTCCTCATACATTGAGCTCTGATAGTGCAGGAAACGGGTCAAATGGATAGTCGACGACTTGATGCCAAATGTCAGGGTTCAGACTTTGGATGCCATTGGGTCAACCCAGATCCATAACCGAGTAAGGATGCTGCTGGATTTGCTGTCATTTGCATTTGGATCTCAGTTTTAGTATTCGGAATCCACTAGATACCCAACTGAATCGCATTTTAAAACATGCTTCAACTATTTCTAACGATTATTAAAGAAAACTATGTCTGCTATGTTTTTCTTTTGACATTCTTCCAGACTATATCTAATTAACTCAACAGGATTCTTATTTGATCTGGGTCTAGTTTGACCCATTTAAGTCTTCCGAGTTAGGGAGACGTATCTAATTTTGGTTGCTTACCCCTTCGGAGCTAAAGGTCCGAAACAAGGGGTGATAAACAAGGGGCAAAGGAAGACTGAAGTATCTGCCGACCTTGGAGGATGAAAGCATCCTGTCAAATAAATACTTTGCAATTCAAATAAGTCATACACCAAGCACTTATATTGAAACAGTAAAAAGTTGTTTTTGAATTAAATATAAATATACCTTTTGTTTTCAAAATTTAAATATCAAGCATTCATCTTTCAAATTAGATGGATGAGATTTGGTTGAGTTTGTTAGCATGTAATATTCATACCAAGCTATATATATATATATATATATATATATAAGCTTGGTATGAATATTACATGCTAACAAACTCAACCAAATCTCATCCATCTAATTTGAAAGATGAATGAGATTTGGTTGAGAGAGAGAGAGAGAGAGAGAGAGAGAGAGAGAGAGAGAGAGAGAGAGAGAGAGAGAGAGATTATGTTACAAGAGTGCTCTGGTGGTCAACATCCTCTATCACCATTGAAGTAAAAAGGGTATTGTTTGGCGACTTCCCATAAGATTAGGCCTAGAGTCTACCATAAAAGCGTTTGTGTTATACACAATGTGGTTTAGGTCAGGGATGGGTGCCAAGCATAGCTGACCCAGTCAAGTTCCCTTATTCTTTTTCTTAATTTTTGGGGTGGTAAAGTCCCTTTGCTAGATGGTTGCTCCCACGAAGTCATACAGCGTACCAACAATAAACCCTCATATATAGAGACCAGCTCTTACCTCTGAATGTTTGTGAGGGTGCAGCGCCCTATGACATAATCGATAATCTTTCACGTTTTCCAAAGTCAATAAAAATATTCACATTTGGTGGTTCTCACGTAGAGACCATCAACCGTGTTTATACGATTCCCGTTCTCACAATGACAAAGCTTGATCTGTGAACTTCGTTTCATGGATCCCACACACGGACCATATCTAACGGGAATTTGTCTAGAAAGTAGAGAGAGCCTGACATCTGCTGGACTTATGCCTCTCTTCGTTATTGCCTCAACTTTGCAAAGAATAACACACACGCACACATATATAGATAGATATACAGATAGATACATAGTTAGAGAGAGAGAGAGAGATTGCCTCAACTTTGCAAAGAATAACACACACGCACACATATATAGATAGATATACAGATAGATACATAGTTACACAGAGAGAGAGAGGGAGAGAGAGAGTCACCTTTTCTCTTGCCTCTTTCTTTAATCACTTAACGGATAGATGCTTTACAACCACAAAACACTGCTCACTGTGTACTGGTAATGCGTGTCAAAGTTGGCAAGAAATTGAAGGTTTTTCAGTTTGACTCATTGAGAAATGCGTGTTGGCGAAAGATAAGCCTTCGGTGATACATTTGACATTCATGATAACTAGTTTAATACTAAATATGGTTGTCAATAAATATATGCTGCACGCGTGAGCGCCAAAACCAATGCATTTGGCATCCACCGCAACTTGTTTAATTTGGATATAATTAACGATAAAAATTTGCTGCACTAGTGAACACCAACTTCCCAGTAGCAAATAAGTATTTTTTTCTCTCATATTTTACTAGTTCTATGCTAATCTAAAATTTTGAAATGATGTGTATGATTTGCTAAATTCGAGACATAGATAAATAGGTTTGCTGTTTTAAACGTTCTATGCAGAGTTCAAATCAATGGTCTAAATGCACTGAATATGATGATCACGAAGACATACAGGCATGCGCACACGGAGGATTCTGGTGCCGGTCTTCGACTCTCTCTCTCTCTCTCCAAGAAAGATAATTCGAAGCGCTATTCGGGTCAGGTTATGTCAAATTGTGAGGGATTAGCGCCAACTTGCAATTTCACTTAAAAATAAATTACAAAAGAACAATCCAAAAGCTATTTGATTTAGCTACAAAAATATATTTATCTAGGGATATTATGTACCAATTCTACTCCTTGCATTTAATATAAAAAAGATGTGTCCCCTCCGTTCTTCAATTTATCAAGGGATTATTGAAGCCTAATTAATACATTGCTAATCAGCTAAAGATTACTTAGGGAAAATTTTCCTTGCTAAGTTTCATAGATTTTTTAGCTTTTCTCGTAGTGATAGTTTGTGATAGAAGGGTTAAGAGGTGGTTGATTATGAGGCCTAGGCCTACATGAACTATCATCGGCCCAGGCCTTGCAATCAAACGCAGGTCAGAGCATGTTGTATGACCCTTCTTCTTCTTTTTTATTATGAGGCCCACGAGCGGTCCGGTCCACCTTTGGGGTGGGCTGCTGGAACTACCTGCAGTGACAGTCCAGGCTTGGTCTTGTAATCAAACAACTCCTAAATGCACACATCCATATGTTGTATAGTGCAATAGAATCGATCATTACAAGACTCTTGCATTGCAGTATCAACAATAATAGTAAATCTGGTCACACAAAATTAATGATGTTGAAAACATAGACTCTGCGTCTTATTAATAAAGTTGATTCGCTAATATTGGATCTTGTACACGGTATTGGTGAGATCTTCGTTGAGTAAACTGCAGTTGGATCATGATTATTCAACTACTGATGCTTTGAATCTCAGTCTTTTAATTTATAAGTTTTTTTGTTTTTCATCGCCATTGACTAAACCTCGTGGTTTGCACCAAAGGGTCGGTGACTCCTCACCACAACATTTTCATGTGACTCAAGCAATTAATTAAGTCGAGTAATTCTGCCTCACTATATCGTAGTTTGCATTCTCGAATCCAGTTAGTCAGATTTGGTAAGGGAAACATGATCCAATCCACAGTCATATTTGGGTCCAGTACTGTGCTCAAATCCATATCTGAATCTATTTGCAATGATGAATCCCACCGCATATTTACATGCCAAATATTGCGACTCGATTAGTTACTATGTATTTAATTCAGAACTGAAAATTCAGTCAAACCCAAATGTCAACTTGGTTGCGTCGCCAAATCCAATTAGGCCAATTCGAGTTTGAGTGGGATCCGATCAGACTCTGACTCGTTGACATTCATACAACTTTTGTGTCACACCAGTTATGATTCATCTCCATTACATCTCACTAAACGCATGCCGGCCGTTGATCTTTCCGGCATAAATATACACGTACAGCTTGTCCATAGCATTCAGCAATTATTCATTTTGTTTCTCTTAATTTTCAAGTAATTTTATTTGCTAAAAAATATCACCTAATTAGTAAGTGATGATATTTTCTATGTTTACATCCCATCACTTGTAACTTCTGGATGACGAAGAACCCTCTTTGAGGTAAACCCTAAGGACCCAATCGCAGTGTCATAGACGTACCCCTAAACTGCAAGAATGGCTTGACACGAGTTGAGGGCTATGCTGGACACTGAAATGGGGATTTATTACGTATGGCTCAAAAAAATCAGAGGCCTAAAAGTTTAGGGACTAAACCATACATAAATATGTGTGTGTCCTACTCGGTCAATTTAGTCACATTAGAACAAATCGACATAAGACCGATAATTCCAACAGCTTGCTCATGTGTTAAAATATTGATTGTAATTTATAGACTTCTAATGACCTGGTGTTCTATTATAAACAAGTCTTTCCCGTGTCAATGTGACATGAACCAACAACTTGCTGTGACTGAGAGACAACATCTTAACGGGTGTAACTAAATGGTGTTTTTTTTCAATTTACTCCTTTTGGAATATTCTGAACCCAATGAATTCGATTCTGCTGCTCCATTAAAGCTTTTGATTTGGTTATCAATGAGTTCGGATCCACAGGCTTTCAGGTCTACCCAGCTACCATTTTGGGTTGTTAATGTGGACCTGGCCGGATATGGGCCTATTATGTCCATCCCATGTCATAGTCGGCTACCTGTGACTACGACCTCAGGTTGGTCTATGAGCAAAACTAACGGGACATAGGTTGTTCGTGGCTTGTTTGTCAGCTCGAGATCTTCTTCTTGTTAAGCTCATTAGCCCATACAATCCGAGCCGAACATTCCGAACCATGAGCATTGTTAGGTGAGGCGAACAACTCAACACAAACGAGCTAATACGAAGAGGAGCCGAGCCGAACATGCATTTCTCAAGTTCATCTCGTATGGGTTGATGGATCGGCTTCTCTAGGAGCTGAACTTAACACAAACAAGCTAGTCACGAGTCAAACCAAGCAGAACCAGGCGGAATCGGGTTGGATCCTGATATGGGTCCAAGGAAGGTGGTAAGGGTTCGGGTTGACCTGACACTGAGTTGCGCAGAGGAGGTAAAAAGCCATGCCGTGCTCGGATTCGTACCCATAGCTTGAACAAGGGGAAAAGGCGAGCGTCTTGAGATCCGACCGACGACTTTAAATCCCCTTCGCCGTCGTCCGTTTCGCCAGGTCGACCGCTCTCTTTTTCTCTCTCCTCTCCTTCAATCGTCGCTTCTTCGCTCGAGAGAGAGACAGAGACAGAGAAGGGGCGCGAGCAAAGGAAAGCCTTCGGCCCTTCCTCTCCCGACGGCTGCGTCCGGAATTGGAGCGGAGATCTCGCTTCTTGGCTGGGTTCTCTTGTCCTCTCGGTAAGAATCAGGCGGATAACCGTCTACGAGCCGTCTTCTGACGGTCTTTCCGGAATTTCTGCCCCTTGTTTTAAGATTCTATATGGATCTGCATTCTTATGGTCGTATGCATTGGTTTTGGGATAACCCGTCACGGATTTTTTATTTCTGTGTTGCATTTTGCGATGCGTTCGGGATCATTTGATCTTTCTCATTTTGTTTTTGCATTCCGAGATGTTAGGTTGATTTGTTGCAAGGCGTTGGTTTCCATCCTTGATTGGCTGGAATTGTTGAATGACCAGCTAAAATACGCCTGCGAGTTGCTTTTTGTGCGTTTCTGGAGGTTTTTGCGAAGCTTAAGCAGATCTGGCGTCTATGCGTCGAAATTTTGTTTCATTGCCCTCCGCCAAGTCGACCCTTTTTTGTCGTATGTTTTTTGCGGTGCAATTCAGGACCCTTTCATCTGCATTCTCCGGTGATTTGGCCATCGGGATTTTGTGAAATTTGATCTCCAATTGTTGAAAATGGATCAGTTAATGATAAGTACTTTGTAGTTGCTGATTGTTTCAAGGCATCCATGGTCTTTTTGTACAGGATCCTTCAGCTTATAAAATTTTAGCAATTCTTTTTGCTGTCGGAGTCCGTTTGATTTCGTGCCGTGTTTGCTAGTCTGTTACTTTTGGCACTCATATGTATCGTGTGAGCATCATTTGTTTCTTTAGTTCGTTATTCTCCTCTTCTTCGATTGCTTTTCTAATCATCTACTGAAACTTTCTGTATATCTGTCAGCCTAAAAGGATCTTTTGTCAGTTTCTTGATTTTTCTGTCTTTGATTATACTGATTTATGTCTTCCTGACATTGATTTTTCTCTTGTAGGCCTTTAAATTCTGATAACTTGGTGCGGAATCCACCGGTCTCATATTACAAAGAAGCAAAGTGTCAACATGAAGGCCCTCATTCTTGTAGGAGGTTTTGGAACTCGTCTGCGTCCACTTACTCTAAGTTTTCCAAAACCACTTGTTGACTTCGCCAACAAGCCCATGATTCTTCATCAGGTATTTATTGGGAATTCACATCAAAATCACATGTTCTCAAGAAACTGAACCACTGGGGACTGCGGGTCCCTTGGCTCTTGCCAGGGATAAGCTGATAGATGACTCTGGAGAGCCATTTTTGTTCTCAACAGTGACGTTATTAGTGAGTACCCACTTAAAGAAATGATCGAATTCCACAAAGCCCATGGAGGAGAGGCTTCCATAATGGTGACAAAGGTAATAGAGTTGAAAAAAATAAAAAATTATATTGCAAACATGTGAGACTTTTAAGGACAAGTTAGAGCATTCAATATCATTTTTCATCTACTTGTGTAGGTTGATGAGCCATCAAAATATGGCGTGGTTGTGATGGAGGAGACCACTGGACAGGTTGAGAAATTTGTGGAGAAACCGAAGTTGTTTGTTGGTAACAAAATCAATGCTGGAATCTACCTATTGAACCCCTCAGTTTTGGATCGAATTGAACTAAGGCCCACTTCTATCGAGAAAGAGGTGTTTCCAATGATTGCAGCAGAGAAAAACTATATGCAATGGTCCTGCCAGGATTCTGGATGGACATTGAACTGCACGGATTGGTGAAGGGTGTCTGATTGGCCCTGATGTAGCCATCGGACCCAGCTGCGTGATCGAGTCTGGCGTGAGGCTCTCTCGCTGCACTGTCATGCGCGGGGCGCGCATCAAGCGGCACGCTTGCATTTCCAGCAGCATAGTTGGTTGGCACTCCACTGTGGGTCAGTGGGCTCGCATTGAAAACATGACCATACTTGGGGAGGACGTCCACGTCTCTGATGAAGTCTACAGCAATGGAGGTGTTGTACTCCCTCACAAGGAGATCAAATCGAACATCCTGAAGCCCGAGATTGTTATGTAGATTAATGGACTCACGAACAGATTAGAGAAAGAGGAGAGGGAGAGTAGCTTTCTCATTCGAAATGTAGCAAAGGTTCCATTTGGTTGGTGTTCGCTTCCATCTTGTTCTCTGTTACTTTGTAAGCTAGTGCTTATGTGTGTGCGTGTGGGAGAGAGAGATTGTTTCACAAATTATGAAATAAACATTGTTCATTGTGGTTGCTCTGTTCACCAACAAAATGTGGTTTTTCTCGTTAAAACTGAGTGAATGAAACCGTTTGACTCAGTTTCTGTTGGTCACCCACTTGTGTTTGACATATAATGCAAAGTTATGCTTTTCTGCACCGTATATATGTATGTAAATTTGTAATTGTATATATATTGATGATAAGAACTCGGATGAAATCAAGTTGTACCGTCCACAATGGTGACGGATCAAGGACTTCATCCCACTCTATCGGTTTAATTGTAAATAAATTCTTCAATTCGCTAATCTATAAAGCTTTGATTTGTGTGTGTGTGAGCCATGGCTGTTGCTGAGATGATTGAGCCAAAAAGATGAAGATGCCAAGCTGCTACAGCCAAGTTTGTGGTGTTTTTGCCCGTCCTTTGGGGTTAAAATATTGTGTCCCAAGCTCCATACTCCAAAGCTCCAATTCAAATGTGCCATCATATTCATAAATCTCCTAAACATGTAGAGACCATAGTATCTAATATGTGTCACGGACGCATTTGATTTATATATATTATATATATATATATTGTACTCATCTTTAATACATAATGATACAATTTTTTATTTAAATCTTCACATTTGATCACATAAATTGAATGAAAAAACGTTTGAGTAGATTTAATCACAGATTGAATTGAGTATATCCTATTATATAGAGAGATTACATGAATGCAATCCACGTTGGGTTCGAATATGGATTCGGTCCGGCATTCCAGACGTGCACCAGTGTTTAATTGCTAGACCACCGAACTTACGAATCCAAAGCAGCATGTCGGCAACGGCTTCTTCTCACCTTTACCATGGGCGCTTGCTTTCCAGGTGTTCCACTTCTTTATACTAATGTCAACCATACGAGTTACGACCACCTTGTGATAAATGACAAAATCAGCTCCACCTTTGGTATATTTGGAGAAGGTGGTCTCTCAGTTGAAAATTCCATCACACAAAAGTAATTAAATGATAATTTTTGCTCTTAATGCAAATGATTTGAGAATAATAAATCACTGTGGACGGAAATAGAAGATAAACTGTAAAAAGTACTGAGAAGTTGTTTCTTATTATATAAATAAGCAGCGAAATGGTGCCTAGATGGGTGTGTACAAAGAGCAATATCTCACCTGGCAAGGTGGTTGACTCACAAATTGAAAGTCATGAGATTGATACCCAGGAGCGTGCATCTCTCTTCGTTTTTCCCATTGTACCAAAAAGAAATGGTGCCAAGTGCATAGGCACAAGAGTCTAGATTGAGCATCAAAAGTCGGAATTGTTAGAAGAAAATAATAAAACATCACCTTCACATTTTCAGACTTAAAACACATGACATTATATATATCGATAGCAAACAATCAAGCATGGAAAATGGTTTCATAAAGAATCCTTCTCTCTCTATATAGAGAGAGTTCTAAATGCATAATATTTTTGTGTGCATAATCTTATATAAACATTTCTACCATTCAATCATTTAGAATTAGTAGATAATTCAAATCTTGATCGTTGATTTCAAAGATCATAAGATGAAAGAGGATGAAAGTGTTTATACAAGATTATGCACTGAAAGATATTATGTATATTAAGTGTTTGATGCAAAGATGTTGAATAATCAGTAAGATCCAATGAGTTCCTTTTTCAATTGTTTTTTTGTCTAGTACAAACCACACTAGATTTGACCAACTGCCCATCGTGTTTCATATATGTTCTTGACAGTCCATCTGTTTCAGCAGTCTCTTTGGTTGCACATTTCGGTCCTCTTTCTCCTTACTTAGGGTAATTGGCCCACTAGTTCAGGTACAAGATGCTATCGCCTCAATGATTTTAGACATCATACTTATAATGACAACACATGATTCATATACTGCAGAATCATAATATACATACACACACACACATATATTTTGGGCATCTTAGCCAATAATACAGTTTGGTACATGATCTTATACCAACATCTTCATTGTTTAATTGATGGTAGAGATTCGAATCATTTAATGTTCATATATATTAAATTATATAATACTTACATACATATAAATACACAAAATAATACATTTGATTCAAGTTTCCACTATCAATCTCAAAGTTTGAACGATAAAATTGTTGGCAAAAGATTACATACCAAACACCCACACATACATCCTCTAAGAATCAAACTCCTCATCGATATCATTAAGCTAACGCTATGAGTGCAAAAATTTGTGACAGCTTTAATGCGTGGCTAACAGCCGCTTTTTATTATAGTGACTGGAGTGTGAAAGCCCTTTTCGATTTTCAAAGCGTACGCATCCAAACGTGCAAGGCACAGGCACAGGCAGGCTCCAAAGTACTCCAGAGTCCAGACCCATTGAAGCAGTTAAGTAGCTGCAACATGAAACCACATTTAATTATTTGCGGCGCATACTTCCTATAAATCAAAAGACAAAAAAAGAGAGGTCAAAAAAGCACCCAAAGCGTTTACCGCTGTCTGGGCTCTAGACACGAAGAAGGCCGTGAGTTCGATTCCCGGGCATTGTAATTGAAAAAAAAACAGATGTCAAGATTCCAATAAATAATCGTTGTTTGGATGCTATGTAGTCGGATAGCAGAACCTCTCGTCTCCCCACTGATTTCATAGCGAAGCTCTGCTCTTATTCCTGTAGAACGGTATTCTCTCTCTCTCTCATATGACTGCTGGAAAATTATTTCCGTGGTGCCATTTCCATTTTGTTTAAGATGTTAATGCTTCGGTAGATCCCGCAATTTTATGGAAAAATGGTGATTTCTGCCGTTGATTATAGGATAGGAATTATGCGTACCTAGAAACGGAGTTGCTTATTGGATAGTAGTTTCCCTTCATCTTCTGTATCGGCGTATGAAACTGTTCTAGAGAACAAGATTTGTTCATTGGGCATTTCTACTGTTCGGTGGGAACAGAAACTTTAATTTTCATACTTTTTCTCATTGATAAACCAGCATTGCGGGAAATGGTGAAGGGAGACGAGAGCGGTCCTCTCTTCTTTGAGCTCAACAACGGCACAAGAATGCCATCAGTGGGTTTGGGTACTTGGCAAGCCGATCCCGGCGTTGTTGGCGACGCGCTAATTGCTGCTGTCAAGGTAATTCACTGGAAAAGCCGAAGCGTCACTTAGAAAAGAGGAGCGGCCAAGGAGGATAATATGGCAAGTGACTCACCTTCAACTATAAAAGGAGGTGGTTACCCAGGAGCCAATCGAGTGATCAACCGAAGCATCAACCTGTCGCCAATTTAGTTTTCTCTTCTTTTTGTTGCTTTACTTTTCTAGTTATAGCCATTTTTTCTATAAGGTTTCATTTTCATTCTCCTTGGTTTCTAAATGTGAGTTTGGTCTTCCTGAGTTTAGTTGCATAGTCAAACCCACAGTTATTGACTTATCAAAAATCTGGCCTTAAGTTCAAGTATTTGTTAAAAATCTGTCCCTTGGTGTATGTTTCTGATTTTTAAATGTCTAAAGTCTCGTCTACTTTTCAACCGATCAAGAATCACTCAAGTCCGATTTAAGATAGCCAAGATACAAAGGAAACAATCCGACCTTATTGGAGGCACCAATGTCTCAACCAACTGAGTATACCTTCTCGAGAAAAATCCGTAGGTGATCTGATTCTAGGTAGAATCAGACTATTTTCTATTTATTGGAAAGGTATCCATGTTTTCCTCCAAAGACATCAAGAATTGTGGAAATCAGAACTCAAAAGGAGGAGTTAGCAAGCAGGCAATGTCAAGAGACTTTGATACCAGACTATCGACTAGATCCTCATAAGATTGAAAGTTCATCAAAAAATTATTTCTTATCAAAATCACCCACTTTTTAGTTCGCTGGATGGTTCTACATGTCTATCTTCCAACACATGAGGTAATGCCTTAGCCAAAATGTCGTGACCTTGTCAAGTTATTTGCTTCCAACCCGATTCTCATTTTGAGATAACTCAAATTAAGAAGGTTCTTGATTTTTTATCCAATTTTGACCCAAAACTCAGCAAGGGCTTCAAAATGCCACCAACATCTCTATCCTGACCATTCTCTCTATGCTACTTGACTCGAGGAGGCTTAGGGACCCATGGCTCACCTTCTAGCATGCTTGTGCCCGAACATGTAGGAGAGGAATCACCATGTTGTTCATGTTATTTATTCCAAGCAGCAACAGTTCCATAACATCTTTGTCTCTTATTGAGCTTTTAATTTTCTTGATTTCTAAAGAATTGTTCTCTTTAGAATACGTTTTCTGTCTGTAGAAAATGGGGTCGTAGTGCATAAAACCCCAATTTTTCATATGAAATTTCTTGGATGTTAGGTTGCTAGGTTCTTTTTGAGGAGATTGGTGGAACTACCATGTTGCGTACTGTATTGCTTCTTTTTTTATGTTTCTCTTTTAATAAAAATGGTGCTTTTTGCTTATACGCAGGCAGGTTATAGACATATAGATTGTGCTCGACTATATGGGAATGAGAAAGAGGTTTAATCTTTTCTAATCTTTAGTATGGTTTGACATCCTCATTACTTTCCTGATATCATGTTCTTGATTATATTTTTCTGACATTTATCTTCGTTCTGGTTTCCACTCCATCTTCTTTATTTTCTAGTTACGCTCAAAACCCATCCTCAATATCAAAGTGAAGTTGACAGTCCAATGGGTGTCGGGCAGTTGACCATCAATGTTGTGCATAAGACATTAGTGATAGAAATGAAAATGTTAAAATGGATATGTATCCACATAAGGAATGGCAAAAGACTTAATGAAGTGATTTGAGAAAGAGTTGGTGTGGCACCAATAAAATATAAAGGTGAGAGAAACATGTATAAGTTGGTTTGAACATTTGGAAAGGCCGTTATAGGGAGTTTTGAATCATGAGAAATGGATGGTTAACATTTTTAAAAAGGGAGAGAGGCTTCTAAGTTGTTGGAGGTACAATAAAAAACATGACTTTGGAGCTAAATGCTAATATGGCACAAGATGAGACAACTTAAAATGCGTGTAGCTGATTCCACTTAGTGTGGGAAAAGGCTTCATTTTGGTTTATAGTTTTGGTCCTTCCTTGGTCAGTCCCAAGTCCTAACTTTCTACATGTCACAAAGATAGCTAAAAGTGTATCTGCCGTGATGAACATGGTGGAATTTAGATTTATCGGATTCTTCAATGTGCATGGTTTGCTCCTACTTCATTTCATGAGAAATTTATGATTGGCATGACAGTTGCTTCTTGCCTTAGGTAGATTAACGCCATAGAGCAAGATCAATGTTTTCTTCTTCATATCATGCTTGGAAGTTCAGGAATCCTGCATTCACTGAATCTTATGCATGGGATACCAATTAATTTGTGTTGAAAAATAGTCACGTCTAATTCCATGTTTGCGTATAGAATTAAAACTAACCTCATAACTCATCATCTTAGACAATATACATATGCTCTATCTTTACACATCAGAACCAAATAAACTATCTTGCAATGAACATTTATGTTATTCATTCTTTTCTTATTTCCTTTGATGGGTTAATGTGAACTTAACTGAGGTACTCATTTTGTCGGTTGTAGATTGGAATGGCTTTGAAAAAACTTTTTCAAGAAGGTGTGGTTAAGCGCGAGGATATGTGGATCACTTCAAAACTTTGGTTAGTTTCATTGTGGCTTGACATGTTCATGGTTGTTAATTTAGACAATCCTACTCGTGAATGTAGGATTCTCAGTATTCTTATGGTGACACTGACAGGTGCACTGATCATGCTCCCGAAGACGTTCCAGTGGCAGTGGGTGGAACTCTGCAAGACTTACAGCTGGATTATGTTGACCTATATCTTGTATGTTAAGCAGTTATGTTCGTTTCACATTTGTGTATTTTATGGACAAATTTATTTTGAGTAGGATTTTATTGTATTTTATTGCTAGAGTATATCAAGCTTTAAATCACATGACATGATCTTTCTGGTACTTAAATTTCAGAACAAAATTCTGACTCGACATAGTTATTAGTTTAAATAGTTGATTCTGCCCTCAAATCATGCTGTGCATTAAAAGATGCTCATTTATCGGAAACCATATCTTTTTTTATTAGGCCATGGATCGGCCACTGCTTTGATGTTCCAATTATTTACATATCCAGAATTTGTACATTACACCTGACTTGTGATTAGGCTTACAAAATTTCGAGGATGTGTTATCAAGCTCCACTTGTTTGAGTTGGGATATGGAATTTTTTACTGAACTTAGCTTCCAAAGAGCTATTTGCAGTCTCGAATTAGATATTCATTTTTCTCATGGATATCTCTTGCTTGTTGAACTTATCACAAGGTCCACTGGCCCTTTCGCATGGAAAAAGGCACTCTTGCTGCTTCTGAATTTCAAAATTTTTGCCCGGTTGACATCAATGGTACCTGGAAAGCAATGGAGAAGTTATATGATTCTGGGAAAGCACGCACAATAGGTGTTAGCAATTTTTCTTCAAAGAAACTGGGAGATTTGCTAACATACGCACGGATTCCACCAGCTGTTAATCAAGTGGAGTGCCATCCGATCTGGCAACAGGCAAAACTTCGATCATTTTGTGAATCAAAAGGCATTCATTTATCTGTAAGTTGATCTGAAATTTTGGAGTCCGCTTGCTCATTACTCTTTTGTCATTTTCACGATTTTGTATAATCTTCAAGTTTCCTGCAGGCACATACACCATTAGGTTCTCGAGGTACATCATGGGTTAAGTCTGAACTTGATATTCTGAAGAACCCAATCATAAACATGGTGGCTGAGAAACTTTGCAAATCACCTGCTCAAGTGTGCCTTCGATGGGGACTTCAGAATGGCATGAGTGTGCTGCCCAAAAGTACTAATGAATCAAGGATCAAGGAGAATATTGATCTATTTGGTTGGTCCATCCCAGATGATTTATTTCCCAAGTTCTCAGAAATTGAACAGGTAAGGGTCTTAGTTTTCCATCCATATTGGTGGCTCTATATTAGTTATATGATTTAGTTACTTTGGAAGAAACACTGATTTTACTTGATGTGTTCATCGACATCTATGTCCGGGAAATGCACAGAGACTCTTCATTATGTGCCTCATGTTGTCTCATAAAGTCTGTGTTCGAGCTCATCCAACAGGCTTCATGAACCAAGTATGAAAGATAAGCACTCGGCTTGGTTCAATTCGCATAAGCTCCTAATCCAATGTTTAGTGCATTTTGTATATAATTAATTACATAATATGATGTAAAGAAAAAATTTGAATAAATTTAGTTCGCAATAAGTATAGAGTTTGCTCGTATAGTTTGATCTTTAAAACAACAAATTCTTTCATTGGATCACCATGTTTGACTAAACACCGGAGTCTGGAGTTCAAATTTTGCTAGTTTCATATGATACACTTTTGCAAATGAACTGCTTATGTTCAGCTCATTTAGCTCATAATCTTCACAGCCGTAAGCTCTGAGGTTGCCATTGTTAATTGTAATAGGTACGGGCCACTAGGGCCCGTGTTTGAGGCTGGACTAGCCCAGGCCACTAGGGTCTGGGGGGCCAGTCAACTAGCCGTTGGAGGCAGCTGGCCTCCAACGGCTAGTTAAGTAGCCGTTGGACTGCTGTGCAGTCCTGTGCACAGCAGCCAGCCTTCAAGGCTGGCTTTCTTGCTTTCTTTTGTTTTTTCTTAATATCCATGAACATATGTTAGTGAAGCAAACAAGGAAGGTAGGGAGATTTTAAATTTTGCTATGGCATTTGATCTCTTTATAGTCAATACAATCTTCAAAAAACGAGATGAACATTTAATTACTTATAAGAGTGGCTTATCACAAACACAAATTGATTACTTTATTTGTAGAAAAAAAGATAGAGCGTGTTGTAAAGATTGTAAGGTAATTTCAGGAGAAAGCTTAACCACCCAACATCGACTTTTAGTTATGGATTTACAAATAAAAAAATGGACAAAGAATAAAAGAGTGCATCGAGCTATTCGGACTAAATGGTGGAACCTCAAAAGCGAGAAAGAAGATATATTTAAACAGAAAGTCCTTCAAGGAGATGTTTGGAATTATGTTGGCACATCCTGTGATACGTGGAACAATATGGCTATACATATTAGGAAAGTGGCGATAGATGTGTTAGGGGTATCTAAGGGAGGTGTACTGGCACAAAAAGAAGCTTGGTGGTGGAGTGATGTAATAAAATCAAGGCAAAGAGGGCATGTTACAAATTACATTATGCTAAGAAAACTAGTGAAACTTTAGAAGCTTATAAGAAAGCAAAGAAGGAAGCAAAAAAGGCCGTTAGTGAAGCAAAAGCTAAGATGTAGGAGGACTTATATAAAAAACTCAACTCAAAAGAGGGTGAAAGAGATATTTTTAGGATAGTTAGGGCTAGAGATAAGAAAACTAAAGATCTTAATTATGTTAGATGCATAAAAGATAAGGATGAAAAAATTCTAGTGGCAAATGATGATATAAGAAATAGATGAAAAAACTATTTTTATAATCTTTTTAATAAAAATAAAGATGTTAGTATTAGTTTAGGAGATTTAGCTAAGTCAAAAAAGTATATAAACCACAATTTCTATCGACGTATTTAAAAGAATGAAGTCAAAGAGGCTTTTAAACATATAAAGGGTGGTAAATCTGTAGGACCAGATAATATTTCTATAGAAGTTTGGAAAATACTAGGAGAAATAGGAATCACTTGGCTCACAAGACTATTTAATGAAATATGGAAAAACCAAAAGATGCCTGAGGAATGGAGAGCAAGTACACTTATACCCATATATAAGAACAAGGAAGATATTCAAAATTGTGCAAATTATCGAGGTATCAAGTTAATGAGTCATACTATGAAATTATGGGAAAGAATTATCGAACGTAAGTTAAGACAAGTATTAAGTACAACAAAGAACCAATTTGGATTCATGTCATGCAAATCTACTATTCAAGCAATTCACCTTTTGAGACGTCTTATGAAACATTTTAGAGCAAAAAAGAAAGACCTTCACATGATATTTATTGATCTAGAAAAAGCTTATGATAGGGTACCGAGGGAGGTTCTTTAGAGAACTTTGGAAAAAAGAGGTATCCCATTGACATATATTAACCTTATAAGAGACATGTACGATGGTGCAAAAACATGTGTGAGGACTCATGAAGGAACGACAGACTTCTTTGAAGTTAATATTGGGTTACATCAAGGATCAACTTTAAGTCCATACTTATTTATAATGGTGATGGATGAGTTAACAAAATATATTCAAGATGAAGTACCTTGGTGTATGTTATTTACAGATGACATTGTATTAGTGGAGGAGTCTAAGGAAAAAGTTAATAGAAAATTGGAACTATGGAGAGAAACATTAGAAAGCAAAGGCCTCCGACTTAGTAGAACAAAGACAGAATATATGGAATGTAAGTTTGATCATTTGGTTACTTCAGAGGACATAGAAATTAAAATTGGCACACATTGCATTCCTCAAAAGGAAAGTTTTAAATACCTAGGGTCAATTTTTTAGAGTGGTGGAAGAATTGATGGAGATGTTACACATACAATTAATGCTGGTTGGTTAAAATGGAGAGGAGCATCAGGTATTCTTTGTGATAAGAAGATACCATTAAAATTAAAAGGTAAATATTATAGAGCAACAATTAGGCCTGCCATGTTTTATGGTTCTGAGTGTTGGGCAGTTAATCATCAACATGTACAAAAGATGTCTGTGACAGAAATGAAGATGTTGAGATGGATGAGTGGTCATACAAGAAAAGACCATATACATAATAAGGTTATTAGAAACAAATTAGGAGTGACACCAAAAGATAAAATGAGAGAACATCGTTTAAGATGGTTTGGACATATAGAAAGAAAATCAAAAGAAGAACCTGTAAGAAGGTTAGAAAAACTAAATTTGGAAAGTATTAAAAGAGGTAGAGGACGACCACAAAAGTGTTGGAAAGAAACAATAAAGAATGATCTAGCTTATTGGGAGTTAACTGCTAACATGGCACACGATAGGGATCTGTGGAAACAAAGAATCCATATAGCCGACCCCGTCTAGTATGGGAAAAGGCTTAGTTATTGTTGTTGTTTTATCCATGAACATATGTAACCGACCCCGTCTAGTATGGGAAAAGGCTTAGTTATTGTTGTTGTTGTTTTATCCATGAACATATGTAATCTCTATAAATACCCCACTCACTCATGAATAAATCTCATCGTACAACTTTTGCTTTGTGTTTGGCTTGCTTTCGCTCTCTTGATTATTATATTTGAGTTTGACACCCATACTCGGGTGACTTGGAATCTTGGCGATTTGTTGAAGTTGCATCATGAGCATCAACCTTCAATCATCAACATCAATTTACAGCCATGAACATGATCTGAGATTGAACTGCTCCATCTTCGATTCATTTGGCTCGATTACCAGCTTTATTTTCATGTGCTTTACCGTATGAGACCATGTTTTAGAAGCTTAATTGCATTTCTGCTGATTTTGGTACAGTGTACCGTATGTTTAGCTCATGCTTTCCAGTTTTTGGCGATGAATGCACTTAGGTCTAAGCTGGAAATGTACATATAACAGTTCAATGTAGACGTGATTCTTTTATATGTTAGTAAATGCCTGTTTAAACTAGCGATGCACAACAAGCTGATCTCTGATCAAGCTAAACAATCCAAGTTGAGGTTAAAGCTCAATTCTGATTCTGATTTTGAGCTCAAGTTTGAGTGTTAGTGATCACATTGAAATCATAAAAAGATACCGAATCAATCCCAATCGATCTTCAATCCAGCAGGTAAACTTGTTTTATGAACAAGCTGACCTGAGACTTTATCAAATGAGCAAGTTTCACGCCAAACTCCAACAATCTGAGCATGAGAAGACCCCAAGCTACTCACTCAGCTGTGTCCCTTCAACATTCTTGATGGTCTTAGGTAAAACTGGTTTAGTTACTCATTACAACTCTGCCCCTCTTCTCTTTTTCAGAGAAGAAAGATGTACCATTGCAACTCTTTCTTATTGCTTGCTTCAATCCTTTGTCTTATTTGTCTGATCCGTTGTGCTTCTATAAATTTTCTATGGTTATACAGAGAAGGTTGATTCCTGGCACCTTTTGCGTGCATGAGACACTGAGTCCATATAGAAGCCTAGAGGAACTCTGGGATGGTGATGTATGAGCCCTTCCGATCCAAGGACGACTTCACAAAGCACTGCTTTTTCTCTGCTATGGAAAGAGGGAAGTTCCTTTCTGATTTTTCCTGCATTTGTTCTGTAGCTTAGCTGAATACATGGCATAGTACCTTTAGGCTTTTATGATATTCTGCACTGGTCAATTCCTTGTAAACTATTACTGTAAGGATTAGATTTGTCATGAAGTGTTGGTCCTAGGCACAATACGTAGAGGCACATGTAGTATTGCTTGTGAGTGCCGTAGAATCATTTCGTGAGGCTTATTAAAAGCCTTGCGGAGCAAGCCAAGCTTGTTACGGCTTGCGAAACTAGTCTTTTTACTATACCTTTTTCATGGTTGTAACAGGGACGAACCGCTTATGTAGCATTTAAGGCAACTCAGTAGCACTCACGAGATCCTATCCCTTAACAGCCCGTGTGTGCTCTCCTCCATGCTGTTGCAACCCGGTGTGAATCTCCTCACGTCCTCAGTACGGCGTGGTGCTAGGGACTTCGGAGATGGAAGTGAGACACAGTTAGAAGCCCTCTTGCCTACACTAAGTATCTTGGGACTGTCCACATCCTTCAGGCCTACTTTCAGGATCATGGTCTTAGAAGCATGGTTTCCAAAATTAGAATGTTGCTAGGGAGTTCTCTTACAAGGTGATGTGGTCTTTGGTGTGACGAATGTGGTCATAATCTGTTTTGGGGTCAAATCATCTTCAGATGGTTCCAAGAAATTAGCCAAGTCAGACTCAAACTCTGTAAGCTTGAATCTGCAAAAAATCAATTATGAAGACGACCTGCAGATGATAGGATCTGTGAGTGGAATCCCAAATATCTTCATCAACTTAGATGAGCTCTGGTGGTTGGATAAGACTATGAATGGATATGGCATGCAGGGTCGTGGTCCACAAGAAAGATAGGTGATGCAACAGGTTTCGATAGGGGTTGAACCCACAACTGCCCAATGAGCAAAACCCAAAACTCTTTTCATTTTCTGAATTTAACCTGATTGCTTTGTGTGGTGAGAGAGCAAGGACCTACCATTATCAACATGGCATATTCCCTGTATTTTGCGTTCACATACAAGGTGCTTGTGCTTTTTGTTCCCCTTTCATTTAATAAACCCGACGCTTGGAGAATAGGTGATGCTTTAAGTCCAAAAAGGTGAAAAGAGGGTTCGATTTTCCAATTATAAGTGGATCTGGACTATTCAATATGTTAACCAGAACTTCACTTTCCAATTATAAGTCCGCAGGCTCCACTTTCTATAGAACCGGAACCGAGTCAGAACGGAGAGCGGAGGTTCCAAATTCCAGTTCCATTTTTTAATATTTTTTCATAATTTTTATTGATTTCTCTTGTTTCGTGGTGCTTTTAGGACTCAAACCATACGTGGAATCCAAACCAGAGTTGGTCTTGGTCCCAATTCGATTCTGGATCCTGGTTGCAGGAAAATTGGAACCGATTGTTTGGAACGGTTGGTTCCAGTTTATCTGAAACCGGCTATGTCTAAGCAAAGGCAAGTTTGCATGTGAGCTTGGCTCACTATAAAATAACAAACAGCTGTTAGATATGTTTATTATTTGCTTGTATATGAACACGAGCTACTAGCTTGTGGAAGAAACGAGCCAGACACGAGCAACCATCTCCAAAAACGGCTCAAATTCCCATATCCAGGTGTACCGACTCAGAGAACTGGATATTTTACGACCCATCTCGATGTGGGACCCAAAAGTTAGTTCCTGCCAAAACAAACTAACCGCCAGCGTTTTCCCGCGTCTCTAAGCTATAAAACCGAATACATGATTGAACTGCTGATAGATCATAGAGAACTCTCTCTCTCTCTCTTCGATCAGAAAAGCTGCGCCCTCTTTCTGTAAGAACCATAATTTTCTTTTCTGATAAAAGCTTTTGACTCGTTGCTTACTGCAATCGGGATGCTCGGATTCCATGTTGCTGCAATCTTGTGAATCGTTTTGATTTTCTGCGGATCTTGCTTTCTCTCTAGGGTTTCTGATATGGCGGAGGGAAACTTGAAGTTTCCTCTCTTCTTCGAGTTCAACACCGGGGCGAAGATGCCGTCGATCGGTCTCGGGAAGTGGCAAGCGGAGCCCGGGCTTGTCAGTATATATGCGGCTGCAAAGTTACTTGTAATTATTCGTTTGCTTTGGGTGTTTGGTTTTGAATTTGTTGCTGTTGTTATTTGCAGAGGTTTTCTTTCCGATGTCCGATCTTTTTAAGTTTCAATTGGAAGAAAAGAGAGTAAGATTTGGTCTGGATGCTAGGAATTCGTGGATTTTTCTTGTTTTCTAAAGAAAACGTTAAGATTGTTAAAGAGAACGACGAGCAAGGATGTTAAAAAATTAGTAAAACTGAAATGGGAATCTACCCTCTTCGAGATTCTTCTGGTCATTTCTACTCTCTTCTGATCTTTGGTTTATCTGGCCTAGTTCGGATCTATTACTGTGCAAGAAAAGTTGAAGTTCCATTTCATATCAGATCAGACTCTTGGGAAATTCATCGAATCAGTCCTTTAGATGTCAAAACAATTAATGGTACGGTAGTACAGGATACATCATTATTAAAAATTAATGGCCTTATATTTATGCAAATGAATATTACTTTAATACAAACTATCAAATATATAATATCAAAACAAACAAATTTCATGGAATAACATTTTCAACTTTAGACATATAAGTTTAATATCAAAATTCAACTTATAAGGTGGAGTATCTTCACAATATGCAAGGGAATTAAGCAAGTGTCACTAATATTAGGCAAAACAAATAAAATATTTTGATTGATACTGAGGATTCCTGAACGAAAATGAAAGAACTATTCCATCGCTGACCCACAAGGGTCCGGATGTATGTTCTGGATACCCAAACGCATATCTACATAATGCCATTAATATAAGAACTGTGTCAGTTCCTAATCCATATCCATCTTCTCCTTGTATCACTTTAGGATTACTTCCGTGAGGTTAGACTCTATTTCGATCGCACGTATTCTTTCCCTAGGTTGGATAGATGGACATATCAGTTCTTGTGGATGCAGACCTAACCACCAGATACCAGCCGACCCCTGCAAATGTGTTCTCCGATCTTCTTAGTGTGTAAAATAATTTTATCAGGCTTAGGGAACACAAGATTGATCTTTCAGATAAGGAAAAACGAATCGAAGGTTGTGAGTAGGGATCTTAACTCACAAGTTGAAGGTTGTGAGTTTGATACCCTTGGTATGCATACCTTGCTTCAGCCCGTTGTAACCAAAAAAGACAGAACCAAGGGTAAGCTGTTCACGAACAAAAGCTTGCTTACAATTGGCTCGTCGTAATCGACTAGCTTTTGAGTCTTTGATAAGCTAAGATGGTACCACCACGGTAATCGACCACCATAGAACTGGTACCTTTAGTAATGCAGAGAAACCGCTTAATGTAGGAGAAAATCAACCAGCAGAAAATGAGTGAGGACACTACCCCCTTAGGTATGACGATGAACTTGACTTCCACACCATAGGAACCAAATGATGACACCAATGGCATCCAGCCCGCTCCCACCATGCCAGTGCCCTGGGGACCTTAAGCTTTGGTTAAGACACAAATAAGTATTCCCCTGCTATACCATTTGCCCTCCCCCCTCCCTCTTTCTTACACACGCACACAGAGAACTCTTAACCCCAAGCGACCTTTTCGGGATTAAGTTTCTTTTCCCAAGCACTAGAATGTATCGTTTGAAGTGTCAAATTGGATATGTAGATAAAATTACGTATTGGGTCTTCACATAAAATGGTCTCTACATTAGATATTAAACCAGCCTTCTTAATATCTATATCTATCTATCTATATATATATAGAGAGAGAGAGAGTTAGATATCTTGGTTTTCTATTTTGGTAACTTCCCCTATCCTGCATCTTCTCTCTCTCTCTGTGAGAAGATGCAGGCAAACCGTTGTAGACACATTTCTTTCCCCCCATATTGCTATAATATACTACGTGAAAAAATACAAGTCGCTTTTTATTTTTCCAAGAAAAACCGAAAAACACTTTTTTCAAAAGCCAGTTCTCAAACATTTTCTATGGAAACAAAGGTCCTGATGAGAAGATGTATTGAAGCATTACCAACACAAGAAAGCCACGACAGAAAGGGCATTTCTTTGCAAATATACTTTAATTCATTAACTAAATAAACTGACAGCATCGAGTAGTTCAGTAAACCTTTTTAATTTGGGCTGGACATCATACCAAGAAGATTACAGCAGTGCGAAGCATCAACCAATTTCTAGGAAAGGAGAGAAGGAAAAACTAGGCGACAGGAGGCCTGAGGACATGATCCTGGGAGGTATCCAAGGATGCCGGAGGGATCCACTGCCACATTGCCACCGGCGAGTAGTTAGGATAGACGACGGCCTTAGTGTTGCCTGCATACGCTGCAGGGTGGAATGCAGCAGCTGGGTGCGAAATGAAAGTAGATGGCACGCTTGTGCTTTTGATTGCGTGTTCTATCATCTCCTTTTCTGCCTTCAGCCTCAACTTCTCATCTCTGAGCTCCATCTTCTCGGCCTGTGGAAAACGACCAACATTAATTCATAATCAGGAACGTGTAGAAGACAGTGACCAAATGTTAAACGCACACACATATAAAGGCCAGGTCGGTGGCCAACAGAGCAGAACTTCGCCGATAACTGTAACCAAGATTGGCGAGTAAGTGAAAAGTGTAGCCAGAACACACAAGGAAAACCATTACCTTCAGATTCTTTATTTTATCCTGAAGTGCCTCATTGGCCTCCTTGAGCTTCTGCGCCTCAGCTCTCAGTTGATTAAGAACATGATTAGCATCACTCAGAATGGCACCTTTATCATTCTTCAAGGGACTCGTGGGATCCAAAACAGAGCATAACTCCAGGAACCTAAAAATAGAAGTTCATGATTAGATAGGATGTGTGACTAGTTGCAAAGGAATAGGATATCATACACATGCGCCCACACACACACACAGACCTATCATTGAGTCTGTCTCTCCGCAATTTCTCCCGACATGCTTTAGATCGAGGTCCACTGCCTGATTCAACATGAACCCTGTAACAACGGCTCACAGTTAGAAGAAGAAATGTAATTTCTAGACTCAAATACCAAAACCGTGAAACGGTAACCCATGATTTTTCTTTTTGAAAGGCAAAAAGCATGTGATATATAACTGCTGAGAACCATCTGTAAACTGTACATCTACTGACAGCACATCCATGGCACACGCACAAGTGTATGTGTGTGTGAGTGCATCTTTGTTGCAAAATGCTGGTGAGTATTCCCGTTCATGTTATGTTCGCCTAGCCATTCAAACAAAGTGTCAAGAAACAGTAAGATGAATTTGAGTTCCTCGGAAGACGCTCCACAGAAGATCCCTTCAAAATCACACTTTTGGACTAAGACGACCTCCAGAAATTGCAAAACAAAGGAATTTCACGCCCAATGCAAGAATAACATTTGCTCCATTTTCTAATCAACAGTTGGAAGCCAGCTCACTCTCATGCACACACCGGCACCCACACCCAGACACACATTTTCCTTGTAATAGATGACTTCTTACCTTTTCTTTGCAGAAGGTTTTTCCTTGTAATGAGTTTCCTTGCAAGAGTCATCAACACCCATGACACTGCACAAAAAATATCATGTAGTTCTCTCAGTATTACCCCAACAATTTGTTCATCTACCACAAGACTAATGCAAAACCAAACCCAGAAAAGCAATAAAATTTTCCCTAAATTTTTAAACATATTGCCCGTATAGGAATGGGAAGAACAAATCAATCCCCATGATTCTATTCCCCACAAGATTTTGAGTGTGTGTGTGTGTGTGTGTGTGTGTGTGTGAGAGAGAGAGAGAGAGAGAGAGAGAGAGAGAGAGAGGAGAGATTTTCAGTTGTCACAACACCAATTGATATTAATAACTTCGTAGGAAGAATCTACTTCAGCTAATTGTAGTTCTTTCCCCCTAGAAAAGAACTGTACTAAGATTTACAATACAAAAACCTCCCTAAATCCATTGTTTAAAACGCGTCCATACAGTGTCAAAAGCTCAAGAGGCGTAGATTCTTATACTATTTATGCATCGCCTTGACCAAAACCAATGTTTTTGGTAAACAGTCGCCCCGGCCTGGTCACTGGGTCAAAACAGAAGATAGAATGGCACATTTCAGTTACATTAACTCTTAACTATTCACAAACACCTTCTCTCTTTGAAAATTAGTAGCAGGAATAATAACATAAACATCACTTAGATGTTCCAGAATTTCTTATGTTTTCCAGATAAAACTAGAAATTTGAAGTTGTCCCGTGATGCTCCTAATCAGCAAATAAAACCACATCTCAGATCAAGTATTGCAAACAAAACCATATCCGATTTGGTTCACATTTCACAATTTAAGCAAAACCCCCAATACCAATTAAACGTTAAAAAAAATCTCAAAAAGAAGGAACTGCGACAACGTATTCAGATATAAAACCCCAAAAATTTCCATCACATATATCAAAGAGCAATACCAACATGATCAAGCGGTTAACAGACTAAAAAGATTGAATCCATTGAAACAAGAAGAGTAAGAAGAAGAAAAATACAAAAGGGGAAGGAATCAAAAGAGTACCCAGGAAAACTATGATTATTCACAATCTGATGAGGCCACAAGTATTCATCAGGATGAACTTCATCCCCCATGCTGAAATCAATAACCCATCCATTTTCCTGCACATACCCCATATTCATATCTTTCTCTCCCCAACCAAAACAAATTCTCTAATGGATCTGCCACCAACAAAAGAAAGCACCCCCAATCAGAAAATCATCAACAATAATCAATGAATCCCCAGAACCATGAAATAAAACGAACGAATACCCAAATGAAATCTAAATTGCAATCAAAAGCAAGAAAACCAGCAAAGGGAGAAGAAGGAAGACGGAACCCAGCAAAGCATTTACCCTGGAATCCATGAAAGCACGAGCGGAAGGAATCGTAAGTCACGAGCAGAAGGGTTTCCCGTAGTCGAATTTACAAACTCCCGCAATATGACCCTCGCTCCGCACGCCTCCTATTCGTTGCCTTTTCAACTCCCCCCGGAACACGCCCGCTTTCGCACTTTGCGACCCAAACGGGGCCTCCCCGCGTTCAGCAAATCACTAAACTACCCCTCTTCCTCCCCGGGGGGAATACTGAGGTTCGGTTAGGTGCAGTCCTTCCCGTATATTTTCGGTGAGCGCACACGCCTTGGGGGCCCTGGCCGGCTGGCCCATCCTCGACCAGCACAAGCTAAGCCATTTTACCCTTTTCCTTGCGATAGATACAGTCATATAAGTAGGGGTTAGCAGCCAGAGAGTTAGCTCAAGGTAGGGCGCTCTAACGTCATTGCTTCTTGTGGGCGAGTTCGACTCCCAGAGGGTGCATGTATGGGTGTGTGCTAGACTTTGGCCTCCTTTTATAACAAAAAATAAAGTCAGGGCTAGTGAAGTTCGCTGACCACTACAGCCATAAAGCTAAGGGATCCACGCTACCAATCAGGTGGTTTATCTTTCCAAGTTCCATAACTCGAAGGATCGAGTTACTTTAACAAGACAGCGTGTAAGCCATTTCTCATGTCTTTGCTTTCGTATGGACCATATCTAAGCCCCTCTCTTCCAAGAACATGTTCTTTTACACAAGATTGGGTTGTTCTTAGATGACCTGACCCCAAGCTTAGGCAAGTTATGTTCATATATCGGATCCAACGAAAGAATGAGTGAAGGATCTGGATCCAAATGATATAGACTCCTTGTATGGGAGGGAAGGTCTGAAATCCATTACGTAGTCATCCCTAACTAAGCATTGTTGATAATGCAAAAGGACTAATTAGGAAAAGTACAGTGGGCCGACCGGACCGAGTGCATTTAAATAATATAAGTTAGGCACTTGAAGAGGGCGTTTCAGATATTGGATAGGCTTATATTTTTTATATATAAATCAAGTGCCACCCCTTCGATGCCTTGACCGAGGAAGGTGGTGATGGTGGCTCTCTGGTTAATGAAAGAGCCACCCGTTTTACTTTATTATATTTCCACAAGCAGTCCTCAAACTTACGAAGATGGGTTGGCTCTTCACTTCAAGGACGAGCGGCCGGTTTTATTATTTTGCAAAAACTCTCTTGGAGTTCGTTAAAATTTGAGCCGCATACCGGTCCCATGACTTGTAATAAATGGATCCAATACCAACCCATAAATTCACCTGTGGATCGGCCATTGGGTTCGGGTGTTCGGGCAGGTTTGGAACTGGTCTAGTAGTTTCAGTTGGAAACGAATTGAGTCAAAAACTGACTGGAGTTGAATGTGTTGTTTGGATGGCATGCTGGATATTCTATAAAATCTTGACGTCTTATGAAATGTTTTATGTTGATAGATCAAGCTGTGGAAGATGCCAGCAGAAAGGCATTTTCAAAGGTAAAAGTAGCAGGCTGATTCACTGAGTGATTATGCAGCTTTTCAGTATACGGAAACATTTACCTGAAGTGTAGTTTTTCTTTACTACTTTACTGATGAGTAGGTTTCAATTTAGCACCTCAAAAGATACTGTAGAATCCACGAGTTATACTAACGGTATCCAGATGCACGGGTACGGCAGTTGGGGTTGCCGGGTACATACCGGATACGGGTATTCATGCTTGTTAGAGTTGGATCAAGTCGATCCATATGAATATGAGTCGACCTAATCCAAATTTTAAAATAAGAGTTGTAAACCCCCTAATTTCTAAACCTATTAAGTATTTTTCTCTCCGTGGCAATATGTGTTCATCACCCGGCGGAGTCACCCTCAAGGCAATGATCATATGGGGATTTTGAAGGTTTTCACCTCTCTCTCTTTTTGAGTTTTAAGGTGAGAAATCATTGATTAATCCTGATGTTGATATGCACACAATCATACTAGATTGATCATGTTTTTCATGGAGACTTCATTGAGTTTTGAGGCCAGCCATTGATTAAAGATGGTTGAATCCCCAGTGAACAACTGAACATGGTCATGAGTTCTCATTGAATGCTGCGGCATCCCATTCGGCACCCCCTAGGATTCCAATTCTCACGCACCGTGAGAAATTGAGAATCCATTTGATTTGAGTTATTTGACTCACAAAAGAGTTCACGGCTAAGTTTTCTTCTTTTTCTCTTTATGTTTGTTGTATTAATAAAATATTTATATTTTCTATTACTCGTTAATTAGTTATTACTGAATACTATGTATACGTGGGTACATTGTGCTCTTTGCTTTAGCCTTTTCATATTATACTGTGCTTTTTAGATGCATGATATTTAGAATTTTTATATGAAAGTTTGTATAAAGTTGAAAATGTTATTGAATGAATTTTTTTTTTATTTTGATATTATTTATTGTATTACACTTATATTTCTTTGTGTAAATTTATCTTTTTATTATATTTTTTAATAGTAGCATACTTATACCTTATTTTTTTGAATTGAGCGTAACCATACCTGTACCCAGTATTGATACTGTACCCGTATCCATGCAACATAGCCGGAAATTGACTGCATCCAATTTCAGTGGTCTATGTATGTGTCTGGACTTTTATTTTTCCGTACTGCATTGACGTATGGCTGAAGAATGGTTTATGACATTCGCCATCATTTGAAGAGAAGCAAAAGATGGAGAACTAAATGCATGAACTTGCCGTGATGGTGGAGAGATTGGAAATGGGGCATGCCATGAAACTGTGGCTCTTATTTGTTAGCAATTAAAGCTTCATCGTGTTCCTAATCACCACATTTGCATGAGCTGCAAACGAAAAAACTTATCACACGTTTACATGGAAATGGCCTGTTATTTTGTTCAATATGGTCTTTGCATCGAGTATTATTTCATCATGAATTTCCTGCTGGTCCATTGTAAATCTCAATACTCCAAATCCTGAATATGTCGTTTTATCAATCATGTTCCATACTCTTCTATTTCAGATAAAGTTCGAAAATTCATCACTAGGCCAAATAGCTTCCGTCTAGTCTAGTTTATATCTATATCCAATGACGCATAAGCTTTCCGCAGGTAAAAGATTGTCTGAAGCAGAATGAAGAATTCCGGGCAACATTGAACAATTTGAGAGTAGAACAAGCCAAGGTCTTACGTTTTGCAAGCACAGAGACAGAATCAGGCACAAAAGCAAGTGGAGGAAGTTCATCAGGTTCTGATGATCTCGGAGAATATTATTCTAAAGGTAAGTTCTGTGACACTGTTGGTGCGATTGATAGATTTACGCTCAACTCGTCGTCAGGGACCATGTTTTGCTTAATCCTCACAGCATGATGACTGAACAAACGCCTTGCATCTTGTATAGAAATTATTGGTTCGCGATTCCCTTTTTTTCTTGGTTCACTAGATTTAAGTTAAACGGAAAACTGACTATGATTTTCTTTTTTCCCCTATAAGGAGGAATTGGGAAAAGAACACAGTAAGGCAGAGGCCTTAGCTGCAGAGGTCATGCGGCTCTCGACTGAGCTAAAACGTGCAATGCAGGCATAAATAATGCTCAGGCATTTAGCTCATTGTGACTGACGCTTGTTGCAGTTACAAACCGATATTTTGGGACATTGAGAACAGTTTGATCAAGATGAAGCGTGATCCTGTTCCACCAGTCCATTGACAAAATTGCTGAATATACTGTGTGCTGAAATTTTGGATTCTTTTGTTTTTGTTTCTCATTTCTTAAATGGGTATAGTTTGTTAAACCATTTGCATGACTGGAATGTTGATCCATGGAGATCAAGATCCTCATCTTCACACGTTTTTTTCTTGTGATGCAAAGGGTGAAATCTATCATGGAGAGTGTTTCATACCGTATGGACCTCTCACACGACAAACTCTGCTCAACCATTTGACTCTTAGTGCCAGTTAATTATAGATGCTTTCTGGGGAAGAAACCGTCCAGCTACACGCTGGTAAAATTGATCTCATATTGTTATGATTGGAGGGTGTAATAAGTGCTGTCGCTTGCCTCTCATACCACCAGTTAGAGATGTCAAAATGGGCCAGGCTTGGGGTAGAGGATTTCAGCCCATATTTGAAGCACGGTCAAATAGCCCGGCCCATATAATCCTGTGGGTCGACACGGGGAGGTCGGGCTGGCTCGGAGAAACACATGTGCATTGGATATTAGATCGAGTCTATAAAATTTAATTTTAATCTGCTTAAAATCTAAATCCAGCCACAACGGTTTAGATTTTAACAAGCCACATATACATACACATGTAATAAAAGACTATATATATATAATACACATACATGTAATAAATATATATAATGAAAAAGATTATATAAGATTATATATATACATGTAATAAAAAACTATACATGTAAATTTGTAATTGAAACTATATATATTTGTGTGTGACCGACCCGGCCCAGCCCACATTTTGCTCTGTCCACCAGGGCCAGGACCGGGCCAGCCGGCCTGGCCCGTATTGACATCTCTACCACCAGTTGCACTTTCCCGATTGAATATAGGGACTTAATTTAGTGTCTAAGTTTGGTTGGTCATGCAAGATCATATGGACATTTGTTTTTGTTTCATAGGTACCCTCGCATTTTTTACATTAATCTGATTGAGAAAGATGCACTTGAGGGTGGTTTTGACTTATGGTGAGGCAGCCACATAGAGACTAGAGCTTTAATGAATGAATAGTGAATGCATAATATGTGAGAGAAAGAGAAAGAGAGAGAGACCTCTAAAGTGTTGGAAGGTTTGCTTTTCTAGAGTAGATGGAAATATCACCAGATCAAGCTCAATGACAAATGAGAATCCTTCTAGCCAACCTCATTAAATGGGGGAATTATTTTTTTCGTGGATTTCGGTTTGCATGACTACCTAGAAACTATGTCCTAAACTTGTTTTGAATATTTTCTGAGAAATGAAAAGGGAAGCAGGCATTCTCTGCTGGTAAATATTTATCAATGGTAATTAAGATTCAATAACACGATTATGACTAACAGTCCGCAGTCACTCTGACTTGATCTGGGAGATTGGCTTGGTTTTGGCTTTTGACTTGTCAAAACAGGATTTTCTTTTGTCGTCTGGTTGTAGATTGTGCATAACGACAGGACTAATATGAAGACCAATTAGAAGCACGACTAAGTGCTTATTTCTGCATACATGTACAATCTTCTAAGCAAAACTTCTTTTGTATATTCTTGTTTTGGTTCTTTCCAAATGCCAGTTTTACTTCCTTGGAAATAAAATATATGCTCTTAGGGGCATGGATCGATCAAAGTGTTGTTATATGAATAGGTCATCTCATATGTCACATCAACTCTTCTATGAGTGCATATGGGACTCATAGTTGAGAACTTGAGGTATAGAATTTGAGTTATATGTACTTTAAACAATTCATACATTAAAAACATCATGTTTAAATTCATTAAATGGGTTTTAGTGAAACTTCATCAACTAAGAGGCCTAGAATGTTATAGGGACTCGGGGAGATGCCTTTGCTTTTGGCGTTCCTTTGTAGATCTCCATATTTGTTCCTCTACACGAAATTCCACTCTCCTTTGCCAAGTGAATTGGTTTGGAGAGCAATTTTGCCACTTTTTGGCGACTTTCACTTTCCACCTGAATTCACCGCCTACATGCCCTTGATGCCCAATCATTTCAAAGAATAACCTAAAGCTCAATCCGGGTGGCAAGTTCGATCCCCTTGAGGTGTGTGTGTGTTAGGCTTCGGCCTCCAATTGCAACAAAAACAAGAAGCTCGAGCATGTATATCAGGTCGTTTTCATGTTGTGACGTGCGTGTAGCTTTCTGAAAGGGCTGTCTGTTGGCATATATGCGCACTGTCCATATAACCTTAAAATGGACTATGAGTCATGCAACCATACATAGAAGATTAAAATTCAAATTTATACTGACCTGGAACCGCACAGTAACTAGAGTTTTGTGTTTCTACTCGATCTTTGCAAAGAAGGTTCACATAAATGTGTACGTATGTGTGTTGAGAGTGTGTGTGAGAAAGAGAGTGATTGTTGGTGTTGTGGGAGCTTTTGGAGAACTTCTTATGGTTTTTTTTTTTTTAAAGAAATCAGAGAATCTGCTTGTGTTGGTAATTTGGAGCTTACACGATGGCCTTTTCTGCAGTGTATCAGGAGATCTGAATTTGGTGCTTAAAATCGGCATTTTCAAAACCCGCATAGAATTGTCATTTTCTTCTATATATCAATAAATGGCAATCAACGTTTGCTTCAAAATGTTGAGAAATGACATTTATTCTGCAAACTAAAATCTCCACTGGCCACTGGCGTACACCTCAATACCTGTGCAACAAAAAGGGCTAATGCATGATTATCTTCAAGGCTTTTTCGTCGCCTTCGAATTCTGGATGCAAAGAACCTCAATTATTGCCTGCAGCATACAACCAAGAATCCTTGACTCTCTTTGCACAAGAATAGTCAATTTTTTGGCAATATAGTTACACCAGCATCATCAGCACTACAACTCCTTTAAACTTGGTTCAAGAAATAAGGGTATAATTACAGAATTGGTAGAACAGAAATAGTGAGAGAAATAAACTTTTAAGTATTTCGATACCTCTCACCATTTGATTTCTCATAGCATTGCGCTAGAGCTCGAAATGTCTAGACGAAAAAAATCATCAACCCAAAAAGGTATGTCACGGCTAGTTACTAAGGTATCCAGCGAACAGATTGCAATTAAAATTAGTGATCCGTGTTTTGACAAACACACGCTTCACAATGAACTTGTTTTCCTTTGGGGTGCATGGCACCCAAAATACATAGTTTTGAAAACTAGGTCCTCCCGTGGATGATCCACCAATCAATAACTAAACGGACACCTAGCAGAAGGTGCATGAAGCCACATGATTTAAACCGTCCGACTGAATTGATGTACCGTCATGTAAAACTCACTTCGAAACAAAGAGAAAAGGCTTGCATTTTCATATGGTGGTGATCAAAGGGCCCAGTATGGGCATGATGAGTATGAGGATAAGCACAGCACCAAGGGCCACGGCTAAGCATGCCCACTTCCTTGAGCTACTCTGATATTCTTTGGCCACTTGGAGCTCCTCGACTCCCCGGCCGACGAAGGAGTGGGCGTGAGCGACATGCTTCTCTATGTCATTAAGGTGCTGGCCCTGCGCCTCCACCAGCGCGGCCATGTCCAGGAACACCTGGTGCAGGTCCAGCAGGCTCCGCTCGATCTCCTTCACTGCGTCGTGTCTCTCCTGTATCTCCGATATGGTGTCCAGGATCTCACCTCTGCCATGCTCCTGTATGGCCTTCTGTAGGAAGTTCTCGCTCTCGCCTGTCGCGATTAGCCGTTCCACCGTCTGCTCATCCGGCGTTTCTCCAGTAATGGTGAAGAAGCGCCGCTCCACCGTCTCACGATATTCAGATGCCATTCTCCCCCTCAGGCCCTGAAACGAATGACAAACTAAACAATGTAGCTACGTCGAACATAATTGGACCTATATATCTAGGTTAAACATATATAACTAAAAATAATGATTAAACATGACTCTACACAATAGGATACATGTTATACCTATATATTAGATGGATAAAAGTATGTACTATGTTACGTATAATTAGAAGATACCGATATTTCTAGAAAGCACACTGGCCTGACCTGACTCAATCATTCATTGGGCCTAACAGGAGGGCTGAGGGCCAAAGTATTGGTCAGGCTCGATGACCCATCAGCATGCTTATGTGGTGGGTTGATCCGTTGATCACCCTGTGAGAAACCCAGTATATTTTTGGGGTGACGAAGTATACCAGCTTATCTTTGGTCAAGCGGAGCAAGTGCTGAACCACTGGAACCAACCAAGCATTGTTGAGAAACCAGTATATTTTCATCACCATCAGATGATATCATGCTTGTAGCATCTAAACTAAACCGAATCACGTCCGATGCGCATTTTCAGATTCTAACTAGTTACATATACAGGGTCAAAAAAAAGATCATGACAAAAAAAAGAAGAACACACATTTAATTGTAGTTTTATGTGAACATATATATGCTCCCACAGAAATCCAGCAATAGATTTAAACATTGTCTACGTAGGTACATGTATGTACCTGGAAGTCATCCATGATGTCCTTGAGCTTCTTGCCGAGACCATTGACGACAGAGGTGCGGGTACGGTCAGTGGAGCTTCCGGGGCCGCAGCCGGGGAGGTTCCGGTGAGCAGAATTAGATCGTTCGAGTGCAGAGATCTTGTTCTTAATGAGCTTAGCTCGCTTGAGCACCTGGTCCACATCTTTATCCATCCGGCGCCGCAGCTCCTTCACCGTGTTAGCGTTGTGGGTTCTCTTAGTCTCCTCATTGGCGTCCTGCAGCTGCCTGTACAGCTTCTCCATGACCTTCATGTCCTCCTTCACGTTCTCCACAACTTCGAAGAAGTGGTCGAGGTTGGCCTCCTCCGCGGTCGGCCCGAGCATCTCTGATCCTCTCATGCCGTTCTCCATGTCATGTTCCGCCTGCTTCTTCAGGTCGGTATACTTCTTGAACGATCCTGACAGTAGGTCGTTCATCTTGGCGACCCGACCTTTTCCTCTTCGTCTTTGTCTTCTCTCTACGGAGCACTGATGTTCTCTATTCGTATATACGTGTTTGTCATGCGCATTTATGCGGCATTTGGGGTGGTGAATATGTGTTTCTCTCAGAATTTGAAGAGAGATAGTGAGGAAGATGATAGAAGGAAAAGAATTGGTACGTTAGAGAGAGTACAAAAAGCATGGCGCCTCATTTGATAACAATGGTTTCAAGAACGTCCTCCTGTACAAAGAAAACCAGAGTGTTTGAAGGATTTCCTTCTCAAATACAAAAGGTAGGTATACATTCAATCTCTCTCTCTTTCTCCCAACAGCAGACAGAAAAAGAAAGAAAAGAGAGAGGGGGGGAGAAACAAGAAAAATGGGCTTTGTCAAGAGCCTGAACGGAGGGTCAAAGCGGCCGGGCGTAAACGTGTCATATGGTCCTCTTGCCTCGGTCTGGCGTTGAACAAGTCTCGTCTATTGGACCCAACTATAAAGAAGAGGCCCTAGATCTTAGCGTGGTTTAGTTGTGGGCCGTCGATTTCAACCTCAACGGTCAAAGGTAAAACGCCTCGGTAAGACAATCAGCAAATGATTTGGACATTGCATATCCGAAACTATTTTGAGATTGTTTATTATCAATTACTCGCGCGCGCGTTTTTGTGTGTGTGTGAAAGAAGGAGAGAGAGGCGTTATGTTTGTGGTGCTCGTATTTCGCCGTTTTTGCATATCCGAAACTATTTTGACATTCTTTTATATCGCCATGTTCATGAGGAGGGGATTTTCCCCTTTCCATGGGGACCTGTTCCGAAAAGAACAGATTTGGGGAATGGAAATGAAGATGGAAGAGTAAAGAAATCTCGGACGGGGATCAGGATAGAGATGGAATAGCATGTCTTGGCCTCATGATCCCGATCCTTCTTCCTATTGATTCTATAAAGTTAATTTCATCTAAAAATCAATCAAATTATCAGAAAAATAAATGAAAGGAATTTTTTTTTGAATTCATGAACTTACGTGTGTTTGACCGTCTTTTTTGCCGCCAGGTCTCCACGAGGACCATGGGGATACGGGGATGAGAAATGGAGGCTTCCTGGTCCCTATCACAGAAAAGGGAACGGGAACGAGAATAGGATTCTGAGACGGGGACTTTGATCCTGACCCTGTACCATCCCGCCCCATAAACATGCCTAATCGCCATCCCTGATGCCAAGAAAACATAAAGCAAACAGACACACAACGAGCATAGCTCGCCTGTTTAGGTGGTCATGAGTTCTACACCTGGGATGTGCATCTCGCTTTGTCCTCTCCATTGTAAACCCCCCAATTCCCCCAACAGTTTCTTTTGATCAAATTGTCCTTCGAAAAGATTCAGCGAATCGGAATATTGACATTCAAAAATTCATAAAATGCTAAGAAAAAACAAAAGCAGCCTATAGACGCGCACCTAAGCCAATTTAAAAATTCCTAATTTGATTCCTATTACACAATAAACACGAACTTAGACACACCTGTAGATGATTAAGAGTTTTTAACCGCTTCTTGTTTTTCTCTTTTTGGTTACAAGAGGAGGCTGCAGCCTAACACACACACACTCCATGCACTCCACTGGGAGTCGAACTCCCCATTCAACAGCTAAGGCGTCAATGAGCCCTGCCAGTTGATCTAACGCTCTCGGTGCGTTTTACACCGCTTTTAACCATCCATTCCAGAAGAATAGAGGGGTCGTCAACCAGGCCTTCCCCAGCTTTACGGAAAGAAAACTGCCCCCACCCATGTTATGGTGTGTCGATAGCATGCTGGATCAACCACCAGGATTATCTTATTTAGTTAACCAAGATGACACTAAATTGGCCCATATGAATTGATTCGTTAGTTGCCCGACGTACCGATTCTGCATTTTCTCTTTTTCTCCTGAACTTCTCTGATTCACTATTCTTCTATTTCCAAATACTCTCTTAAAATTTGATGGTTCAAAGTTTCCCACTTTCAACCAATTCTGTTCTAGGATCGTCAATTATCGACCTTTGAAGGATGATCTAGTTTGAGGCTGATTGTGGCATTATTGTGACCTTCAAAGTAGGTTTCCTGCAATTACTACTTCAATCAAGGCAGATGCCCCCACACCCCGGTAATGATCCCGGGAAATTCGACTCGATAACCAAGACAGGAGAGCTTTAGCTCCTTGTGCTTCAGGAGGTATATTTTCTAATGGGGTGAATTTATGGTAAATAGGATTTGAGTTTCTTCCCTTCTCAAATTTTCATGTTTCACAATGATGGATCGAATGATAGAAAAAAAATTCTTCATATTGCATATGGAAAACAAAAACTTATTCATGATAACCTTATAGAACTTCATTGACAGCCACTCCATCGAGCCCAATCAACAAACTGCATTCCACCATATACGTTGTTGGCAAAACGTACGCCAACAGTGAAAGCCAGTGCAACAGATGGAACTTGTCGAGACAGAGGTGATGCTTCAACCACACGCTCTAAGCCATTGATAATCTGGTAGCGAGTGTTTGAGGAGACTGCAAGAAATACACCTGCAATTTTCCCAACTTGACTATCAGCATTCTGGACCATGAAAGAACTCTTACTTGATGTGTAGTCAAGTTTGGTTGTATTCTACAAATTTTCTTTCTTAATCTTTTACATTGAAATATTATAATGGTACTCAAATTAAAATTGGATTACAACAAGAATCGGTTTTAAGTCTATATTTATTTACAGTGGTCATTGATAAGTTAACAAAACATATTCAAGATGTAGTATTTTGTGTATGTTATTTGGAGATAACTTGTTAGTGGATGAGTCGAAGGAAAAAGTTAATAGGAAATTGAAACTATTAAGAGAAATGTGAGAAAGTAAAGGCTTTCGACTTAGTAGAATAAAGACAAAATATATAGAAAGACCGGATCCGTGATGAGGTTATTAGAAAAGAAATTGAAACTTAAGTGTTGAGAAGTTAATCATCATTTACAAAATATATCGATAGCATAAATGAAGATACTGAGATGGATGAGTGGTCATACAAGGAAAGACCGGATATGTGATGAGGTTATTAGAAATAAATTAAGAGTGATACTAAAAACAAGAGAAAATTATTTAAGATAAATTTGAATACATAGAAAAACGACAAAAGGAACATCCGGTAAGAAAAATGGTTCTATCAAAACAAAGAATCCATGTAGCCGATTCCGTTTAGTTGGGAAAGGGCTAAGATGTTGTTGTTGTTGAAAACATACGGAGCAGCAGAAAACCATAAATCTAAGGATATCAAGAGTATCGGCTTGCACAAGGATAGATCCCTTTTATTAAAGCATCTGCTTATGGAAGGCCTTGGCCTATCGTTAATTTTGAAAACAAGTAAACAACTCGCTGCTGTTTCCACTTCTCTTTCATTCTAGACCTCGAAACCGTCTGGTCATGTAGCAGTCGAGATCCTCTTATACTACATTATCTCCTTGGAGCTACTACGGATGAGTACCATAGTGATGAAAGGAAATTCTGTGGCTTGAGCAGAGATGCAGAGAGTGACTAAGAAATGCCTCGATAAGCAAATAATCAAGCATCTATAGATCATGCAGGAAAACTTCAAGAATTATCAGGATAAGAGGGAAGTAATCCTAACGTTCAATTCTCCTGAAGGCAGCTCCATGGCGACATTTCGTTTGTATCCTATCTTTCGAGAATCCAAATCAAATATGAAGGTCAACCAAACTATAGAGGATGACAAAAACAAATTGTGCAAAACAAGTCTATTTTATGACAACTACTAATTTTGGAAAAACTGATTTCTTAAAGCAAAAAATCAAGTTTTTCAATAGTGTTTCATCCAGAAAACTAAAATTGAACTTAGATTGTTACAAGCTTTTAAAACTATCACAGATCCAGAGAAATAAGACCGCAGATGCAAGATAGTGATCGTAGATCCAAAGAAATAAGACCGCATGCAAGACAGTGATTATCTTTTGCCAAGATAACCAAATAACAAGACAAATAAAGAACAAGGAACATGCATACCCCAAAGAGCTGCACTTTTTACAAGAGGTGGCACAGGAACGTCATGATCTGATGATTTGACTTGCCTGAGAAGAAGACATAAAGTTCAGTTGCAAGCCATAATGATTTAGAACAATGAAGCAATTCAGATATCAGTAATAGGTTCTTCAGCACAAAGTTTGCATGAGGCTTTCTACTGATCTTCACATAATTAACATGAATCGCTAGAAGAAGAACACACATCTGCATTTGGATTTTATTTTCCATTATATTCATAACATATCCTATAGTATAACTTACAAAGGCAAGAATATAATTGAATAGGAAAACCTAGAAAGCATGAAAATTGATGGCATAAAAGATGAACAAGCATATCATACCGTTTGGCGGTCATAATCAAATTTGCAATCCCTTGGCCAATAAGACCACATGCAAATCCAACCGACCCATACATAACTCCCTGGTCCAAATGTCAAAGAGAACATAATTAGTTACGATGAACCCGTACAATTTCTGAAACTACACACTCTTAAGTCTTAACACCAACGACCATGAAATATTCAGACTTGAAAATTTGCAATTGATGCATAAATCATGAAGAAATAGAAAATTAGCAGAGGTGATTGGAAGATGATGATAAGTATAAAGAAACACGGGAGTTACTCGAACAAAAAACCAAGGGAGTACCACCAAAAGCAAAACCATGCCTTTTCCAACACTAGATTGGGTTGGTTACATGAGTTCTCTTGTAGGAATTGTGTGATGTCCACATTTAAATAAAAGAGAGCAAGATCAATTTTTATGAATATTTTCTAGGACGTAATGAGCTTATTACTTATTAGGAAGAGAGTGTAGCACCAATAGAAGATACTATGAAGAAATATGATTAAGGTGATTTGGACATCCTGTCACTTGGAGCTGCCGTTACAAGGTACTAGAAATTGGAACACTTCGAAAGGAGGAGAGGTAAGTGTCTGAACACTACCGCTGTTGGAGAGAATTCATAAAAGATAAGACATCAAGGTACCTTGTAATAATATGTACCCAGGCTCTGTTGGAGAGAAATCATAAAAAATGAGATATCAAGGTACCTTGAAAAAGTATGTACCCAGGCGCTGTTGGAGAGAAAATCTGCATCCAGGTCTTTCAGCTTCAAACACACTGCATAACGGTGCAAAAGAAAGAATCAACTGAGATGTCAAGGTACTGCCAAAAACACTAAATAAAAACATGCACATTCAAGCAAGGTTCGCAGAAACAAAAGGTCATGACATTGCCGAGAAAAAGTTGGTCATTTTACAACAGGACGAGTCATAGCAGCCTAAGATCAAAGCCAAGCAAAAAGTATAAACCTGCTAGGTAGTGCCCCATAGGCACGTAACGTTCTTGCAAGTAATCCTTTTGACATGGATGGCTGTCCGAAACGAACATATGGTGCCAACATACCAACCAGCGCAACATTAACTACAGTACCAACGATCAGATCAGCAAGGTAAAGCTCAAACTCTTGCCAAAAATCCTTTCCTCTCTTTTGAACTTCAGCGAAGGTGGCACAACAAGAGTCGATGACAATCTGCTTGAAGAACAACCAATGAGAACTCAATCACAGGAGAAAACACGGTTTATTCAAGCAATTCAAAATGAAGCACCGAGTTAACAACTAGAACATAAGGTGGAGAACCTCGGTTGAAATTTTAAAAAGAAATGCAGGGTCTGCAAGCATTCTGTTCCTAAGCATGCCACACGATCGAATCGCTGCACCAAGAGGCCAAACCGATCCCTACATGACCAAACAAAATTCAATCTTCAATGGACAAACAAAAAAACATCTGAAGAAAGACAAGAAATCAAAATGAGAAGAACCCAATAATTACCTGGAAATCCAAATATCTGGAAAGAATGATACTACGAATGCCAGTAGTTTTCGCGGCCTCTAACATATCGGCCGGAAGTGCTGCTCCCCGAGCCTTGATCTGCCTCATCACCTCATCAAATTTCAAAAGTGGACCGAACTCTGCAGCCTCTTCGTCGCCCTTTTCGAACTCCCCTCCGCTTTCATCATCCCCATTTCCTCTTCTTCCTCCATTACCATCTTCACCACCAAGACCACCAAAAGAGCCACCCCCATTTCCGCTATCAATCTCCGCTGTGAAACCATTTTCAACCACACCGGGCGCAAGATTCACCGGGACTCCATCCGAAGAAGAAACGCCCTTAACCTCCTTAGGAACCACGAGCTCTCCTACTTCCCTCTCTGCGCTCAACTCACCCCGTGCTCTAAACCTCCGCGAGATAGCCCCATAACCACGTTTCGCTCCCCAAAACAAAAATTTTGCATTCTCTACCCACCTCAAATCCTCCGATGAGAGGTAAGCCGTCCGACTACTCCTCACGCACTCGAATTCCACAAAACTCAAACCAAGTCTGGACGGAGAAACAGCCATAAATCCGAAATGACCCAATTCACTATAAAATCCTCCGAAACCCAAGCTCGGAAACGTTAATACTAGGCCTTGCTAATGCAAATGCAACAAAGAATGCCTCTTCAGGAAAGTCGACAAATATTCTCAAACAAAAGGGTATTGAAGAAAAACAGTACGATCAAAAGCACAATAAAAGCAGCTAAGACCAGCGATTCTCTATTCGAAAAACAGAAAATTTACTCGCTGGTCAATCGCTGGAGAAGAATGAGCTTATCCTCAGATACTTGAAGTCGCCACAAAACGCTTTGGGTTCTGGTACTTCTTTTGCCGCTTCTCTAAAAGCACGCAACGGCGAGGAGGATCACCTAAGAGTTGTTTATGATTTCAGGGAGGAGTTTCCGAGATACAGCCCTTGTATTGCCCTGTCCGGGACGGACGTTGCAGGCAGTCTGGAGCAAGGATCTCCGGCCGTTGGATTATAACCCCTTCCTGTGGGAAACCTCGCGTGGTGGTTGCCGTGCAAAAATAGGGGAACAGCAAGAACCGGAAGGTCCTCGCGGAGGCGGGTCGGAAGGTCTCACGGAAACCTAACACCGTGATATGATTGGCCGAAGGAAATACTGATCTACTCGGACCAGGTCGGAAGTTTAAGAACACCCGAATCGTACACAACGAGTCCCATGCCTCGTGTCACGACGATACGTTGTCTCATACGGCTTCGGCAGCTAGAACAGACAAGTCGGTTGTTGCTCGGCTTTCGCTTGTGCTTGCTTGCACCAGTTTCTTCCTTTTGTTTAGGGACGAGTCAAAGCAAGATGAGCTGCAAACAGGTCCCTCACATATCCCATACCCTCAATATTTGTATAGATATCTGGCAGAAAAATATGTGCTAATTAATTAATTCAATTGATATACAAGGCTTAAATGGCTTCAAAGTCTTAATTTTTATCATAAATTTTGTGTTCAAATGCTACTTATAACCTCACAAAGAGATGAATTTATTGTCGTATTTTATTTTTTTAAATATATTTTGTAAACTTTTAAGTTTAAGTTCAATCAGCGAGCTAGTTTTTGATGCCTACACCCTGCAACTCATTTCAAGTCAACCTTTTGGATTAAAGCTTCTACAATGTAATAAGACGAGCCTTGAAGAGGCCTAAGTGCATCCGTTCGGCTGGTTATTGCTCCACCTAGGGCTATCGATTAGGGCTGTTTATTATGGTGTCTTGAAGTCATGAGCTCAGTCTGCTGCTGTAGTAGAGCGAGCTGAACCGAACCATGAGATGAGACGGGTCTGCGTTATTCGTACCTGTGAATTGGAGATGCCATTTGGGAATGCCAACTTGGACCCGAAGCGGCTGGCCTGAAGTGATCATTTATTACTTTTATTCTCGACATGCCGGCGTTCAAAACGTGTCCAAAAGCCCCCACCTACCATAGGCACACGCATGCAAAATTTTATTTATACTCAATAAATATAGTTGTAAAATGGTGTAATGTGATAGGTTTTATTGGATTTATTGTAGTGGGACATCATATTTTTAAATTATACAACAACAACAACAACTAAGCCTTTTCCCATACTAGACGGGGTCGGCTACATGGATTCTTTGTTTCCACAGATCTCTATCGTGTGTCATGTTAGCAGTTAACTCCCAATAAGCTAGATCATTCTTTATTGTTTCTTTCCAACACTTTTGTGGTCGTCCTCTACCTCTTTTAATACTTTCCAAATTTAGGTTTTCTAACCTTCTTATAGGTTCTTCTTTTGATCTTCTTTCTATATGTCCAAACCATCTTAAACGATGTTCTCTCATTTTATCCTCTATTGGTGCCACTCCTAATTTGTTTCTAATAACCTCATTATGTATACGGTCTTTTCTTGTATGACCACTCATCCATCTCAACATCTTCATTTCTGTCACAGACATCTTTTGTACATGTTGATGATTAACTGCCCAACACTCAGAACCATAAAACATGGCAGGCCTAACTGCTGCTCTATAATATTTACCTTTTAATTTTAATGGTATCTTCTTGTCACAAAGAATACCTGATGCTCCTCTCCATTTTAACCAACCAGCATTAATTCTATGTGTAACATCTCCATCAATTCTTCCATCACTTTGAAAAATTGACCCTAGGTATTTAAAACTTTCCTTTTGGGGAATGCAATGTGTGCCAATTTTAATTTCTATGTCCTCTGAAGTAGCCAAATGATCAAACTTACATTCCATATATTCTGTCTTTGTTCTACTAAGTCGGAGGCCTTTGTTTTCTAATGTTTCTCTCCATAGTTCCAATTTTCTATTAACTTTTTCCTTAGACTCCTCCACTAATACAATGTCATCTGCAAATAACATACACCAAGGTACTTCATCTTGAATATGTTTTGTTAACTCATCCATCACCATTATAAATAAGTATGGACTTAAAGTTGATCCTTGATGTAACCCAATATTAACTTCAAAGAAGTCTGTCGTTCCTTCATGAGTCCTCACACATGTTTTTGCACCATCATACATGTCTCTTATAAGGTTAATATATGTCAATGGGATACCTCTTTTTCCAAAGTTCTCCAAAGAACCTCCCTCGGTACCCTATCATAAGCTTTTTCTAGATCAATAAATATCATGTGAAGGTCTTTCTTTTTTGCTCTAAAATGTTCCATAAGACGTCTCAAAAGGTGAATCGCTTCAATAGTAGATCTACCAGGTATAAATCCAAATTGGTTCTCTGTTGTACTTGATACTTGTCTTAACCTACGTTCAATAATTCTTTCCCATAATTTCATAGTATGACTCATTAACTTGATACCTCGATAATTCGCACAATTTTGAATGTCTCCCTTGTTTTTATATATGGGTATAAGTGTACTTGCTCTCCATTCCTCGGGCATCTTTTGGTTTTTCCATATTTCATTAAATAGTCTTGTGAGCCAAGTGATTCCTATTTCTCCTAGTATTTTTCAAACTTCTATAGGAATATTATCTGGTCCTACCGATTTACCACTCTTCATATGTTTAAGAGCCTCTTTGACTTCATTCTTTTGAATACGTTGGTAGAAATTGTGGTTTATATACTTTTCTGACTTGGCTAAATCTCCTAAACTAATACTAACATCGTTATTTTCATTAAAAAGATTATAAAAATAGTTTTTCCATCTATTTCTTATATCATCATTTGCCACTAGAATTTTTTCATCCTCGTCTTTTATGCATCTAACATAATTAAGATCTTTAGTTTTCTTATCTCTAGCCCTAGCTATCCTAAAAATGTCTCTTTCACCCTCTTTTGAGTTGAGTTTTTTATATAAGTCCTCCCAAATCTTAGCTTTTGCTTCACTAATGGCCTTTTTTGCTTCCTTCTTTGCTTTCTTATAAGCTTCTAAAGTTTCACTAGTTTTCTTAGCATAATGTAATTTGTAACATGCCCTCTTTGCCTTGATTTTGTTTTGTACTACTTCACTCCACCACCAAGCTTCTTTTTGTGCCGGTACACCTCCCTTAGATACCCCTAACACATCTTTTGCCACTTTCCTAATATGTATAGCCATATTGTTCCACATATCAGAGGGTGTGCCAACATAATTCCAAACATCTCCTTGAAGGACTTTTTGTTTAAATATATCTTCTTTCTCACTTTTGAGGTTCCACCATTTAGTCCGAATAGCTCGATGCACTCTTTTCTTCTTTGTCCATTTTTTTTTTTTATTTGTAAATCCATAACTAAAAGTCGATGTTGGGTGGTTAATTTTCTACAAATAAAGTAATCAATTTGTGTTTGTGATAAGCCACTCTTATAAGTAATTAAATGTTCATCTCGTTTTTTGAAGATTGTATTGACTATAAAGAGATCAAATGACATAGCAAAATTTAAAATCTCCCTACCTTCCTCGTTTATATCCCCATAACCAAAGTTTCCATGAATCCCTTGATATCCTAATGCCTCTTTACCGACATGTCCATTTAAATCTCCTCCTAAACAAATCATCTCCCTTTGTGGAATCTTTTGAAACACCTTATCTAACTCTTCCCAAAAACTGTCTTTATACTATCTTCTAGTCCTACTTGGGGTGCGTAAGCACAAACTATATTCAAAACCTCTACTCCTAACACTAATTTCAATGTCATGATTCGGTCACCATATCGTTGTATGTCTACTACACTCTCCTTTAAATCTTTATTTATGATAATACCAACTCCGTTTCGGGCCTTTTCTTTACCTGAGTACCATAATTTAAAACCTGTATCCTCTATCTCCTTTGCTTTTTCTCCAACCCATTTTGTCTCTTGTAAACACAGAATATGAATCTTTCTCCGAATCATAGTATCTACCACCTCCATTAGCTTACCCGATAATGTTCCGATATTCCAAGAACCAATACGAATCTTATTATCTAGGACTAGCTTCCTTACCCCCCGCATCCGTCCATAATCAAAATGCGGAGACCCTCTCTGAAAATTTTTCACTACATTCGGGCGGTAATGTAGCGGGACTAACTTCTTTACCCACACCCGTCCATGATGTGGGAACCCTCTCTGCAATTGATTCACTACATTCGGGCGAAAATGTAGTGGCCCTTGCTTACTTCTTACTGCATTCGGGCTCTGCAGCACGTCGCTAGGCGGGAACGCCCCAAAGCAATGCTCATAATTTTTGTAATCCATGTTGTAGAAATCCGACGAAGTTTTACGCTGGCTGTCGGAAGCCTAACACAAGGATTGAGCTAGGCGGGAACGCCCCAAAGCTTATTTTTAAATTATGTGGTACAAATTAAATATGATATGCATTGAGTATAACAACACACCTTATGTATGTTCTGTATTCGTTAAAAAAGAAGATTAAAGTACACATTTTGTATCGCATTTAATGATGTCAATGTTTGTGCCAATGTTGACATTGATTTGTTATAATCGCGTCAACACATATTGTTGAGTAGAGTAACATGGAAAGGTGACTAACAACTCTTAGGATATCGATATAAAATTTTGCATGGGTCCGTTTTGAACGTTGGCATTGAAATTAAATCATTTTGCATGGGTCCAAGTTGGCATTCCCAAATGGTTAATCATCATCTCCAATTCACAGGTACGAATAACGCAGACCCGTCTCATCTCATGGTTCGGTTCAGCTCGCTCTACTACAGCAGCAAGACACCATAATAAACAGCCTATATATATATATATATAAAGCATAGTCCATGCGTATACTCATTTGTGCTCTAATCTTCTTAAGATTCTCGATTGTCACATTGGCGAAATAGGTGGTTAAAATTTTTAAGTTAAAAAATAAATAATACTAAGTATATTTTACTTTCAAAATTTGAATTTCAATCATAAATCGATGAATTGTGGTGTGTGCATTCATCATGTTGCCTATATCTATATATGTATTTAGATATATTTATATATGCAATGTAAGCTTTAAAATGAGAATACGTACAATCCACCCAAAACAAAGGAGGATATATACAAAATTTGTTATGAGACAAGAGCATACATATAAAACAATAGTCAAGCCTCTTAATGGCCTAAGCAACCAAAAGGGGAGGCCCAACCGCATAGTATTAAGAGTTGTCGACGTCGCTAAGTGGTGGGCTCGAAAGATGTGGAATCGACGCAGCGTAGACCCACAATTATACGATAAATCCCGGAGAAAGACACCAGGTCAGGCCAAATATCTTATGGTGCGCGTGGGCCGGTGAACCTCCACGCGTGTACGCCTCTACTGGATCTGCGCGTTTGGACTCCGAATAGTACTTTACAAATCCATCTAAATCTGATTTTAAGTAAAACTGATCCGAATTCCAGTATGAGAGCTAAACCGAATCCGACAATAATAGATGATCAGACTTACGGAAGAGTCGCTATTAGGACCGTGCTACTGTCTATCGTCACATGGACACTTCTACCAAGGTGTCGCACCTGTGCGGGACACCTCGACGCTCATGCTGTTTTCAGGTTCGATTTGGCACCAACTATTTTAAAAGTTTAAGTTTATGCAAAACAGTATTTATTTTTATAAGATATTAGCAACTATATGTGTATAATATATATAAGTGTATAAATTATACTTGTGTTGTTTGTTCACCTCATGTTTTTCGAAATTGTGGCGTGCCACATCCGCATTCCGCACCCATGTGATATTAGGCTGTCAGTGTTTTCAAATGCAGCTAAATATATTTAAATACCCACATATATGTCTTCAAATAGCTGTACCAAAGGAAGCCACAGTTAATAATGCCGTATCATAACACCCTGTACTGTCGCTCAATGGTAGGGCGCTCGCTGCTGGTGGGGAGTTCGACCCCCAGAAGGTGCGTGTGTCGTTGTGGGTGTTTCGGACTCCTCCCAAAAAAACAAACAATGGTGTATCATATGTTTAAATGTCTGTGACTTAAGTTTTCTCCAAGAAAAGGTATATTTAAATATATATCATTATCTCCATAAGGAAAAGATTATGCATGACAAAAATATATGTATTTTATATGGGTGGAAGGACTTCCCAGTTAATTCGATAATTTATTTGAATTTACATGACCTTTTCAGAAAATAATATTAATCATCCAATTCATATAATTGTTGGTAGCACCAAAAATGATCCTGATGCATATTTTGGGCCCAGTTTGAAGTCCTGATTTGGATCCCTTTTGATCTATCGGTCCAACTCACCGTAGAATTTGGTGACAGCAACATACCCCACTTAGTGCTGAAGAAGGCCTGGTTCTTGTTTTGTTTTGGTTTAAGAAATGCCCCCCCCCCTACAGGGTGAGCGGACGTTCAATGGGGGCCAGGTAGGATTTTGGGTATACCAGCCCCACTCCCATATATATATATATATATATATATATATATATATATATATATATATATATATATATATATATATATATATATATATATATATATATATATATAAACAACAACTAAGCCTTTTCCCATACTAGACAGAGTCGGCTACATAGATTTTTTGTTTCCACAGAGCCCTATCATTTGCCATGTTAGCTGTTAACTCACAATCAGCTAGAACATTCTTTATTGTTTCTTTCCAACACTTTTGTGGTTGTCCTCTACCTCTTTTAATACTTTCCAAATTTAGTTTTTCATACCTTCTTACTGGTTCTTCTTTCTATATGTCCAAACCATCTTAAACGATATTATCTCATTTTATCCTCTATTGGTTCCACTCCTAATTTGTTTCTAATAACCGCGTTATGTATGCGGTCTTTTCTTGTATGACCACTCATCTATATATGTATATGTATATATATATATATATATATATATATATATATATATATATATATATATATATATATATATATATATATGTATGTATGTATGTATGTATCTGTATCACACACAACACTAATATGCTATATTAATATAATATATATACATATATGTATATGTATATGCATATGTATATATATATGTATATGTATGTATGTATGTATCTGTATCACACACAACACTAATATGCTATATTAATATAATATATATATACACTAATATGACATAGTATATATGGTATACTGTATAAGCTTAACATAATAGATAGTATAATGTATACTACAGTAAGTAAACAATATCATGTCATATAATATTATGCCTATTGTTAAATCAAATTTTAATATAAAAAATGTATATTTAAAGCTTATGCAGCGTTGGGTGAGGCAAGGCGGGTTCTATAAGGTTTTGTGTAGGGTAGGTGCTGGTCGAAAACCCCACAATCGACAGGGCAAGGTGGGGCAGGTTTAAATGGCGGAGCTCAGCCAGGTGGGGTGAAAACCCACCCCACCCTGCTCCACTGCCATCCCTGCTAGTAGATTTTTGTCTGGAGACCATGAGCTTGTGGGCGATGCTCATGCGAAGTAGATTGGGTCTCATGTGGTTGCACACAAAACCAGTCTTTTTAGAGTCAGCGTAGGAATGCTAATGGGTTCGATATATCCAAACCCGAACTGTCGGTTAGTCAGATTTGTTATCTGAAACCATATCCAAATAAAAAAAAACCGGATTATGATAAAGTACACTGTTGTGTAAGTGGATAAAATTGATATCCAATATCTGATGGTATTAGAATCTTTGATTAGTGTAAAATGTTGGATTTGGATTTGCTATTAGAATCCAACTGCCAATCTGTTTCTCAATGAGAGGTGCTTTTAATTGTATGAAATGAAATGTAGTTGTAAACTGAGTCATAGTGGACATTGAGGTAATAAAAATTATACAGTATTATTTGGTGTAATTTCATTTTGTGTTTATGTCAGAAACAGGTGAACCCCAACACGACCAGGTATTTTCGTGTTGCCTAGGATGGGCATGTCCTCATGTGGTGTTTCATGTTGTGTCTGAGATGATCAACCCTAGTGGCCAGGTACTTATACATTGCAAACTAATGCGTTCATTTATAAAGATTGTACGCATAAGGAATACTCTTAATATCAAAACCCGTGTGAGGCAAACCATGTTTCGGTCCTGAACTGTAGTTAAGGTTCTGTGTTGTTCTGTTAAATAAATAAATAAAGCAACCAAAAAAGCCAAACATCTTTCTCTTTTCAGTTCATCCCATGTCCATCCATCGTCAACTAAGTTGCTTCAAGAAACGACTGTAACACCTTAAACCAAGGTTTTCCCCATAAGAAGTTGGTCAGCGACACACATTAATAGCCACGATCGCAACCTATCTACGGCAATAATAACACGACTCCATGGCCGATCATGTTTACCGTTCTTCCAGTAATTTTCGGTGTTCATCATCTAGCTTCTTGCACCTTTACTTGCCCATCTACCTACATGAATTGTTACATTTCAATATAGATCATTCTGGAGGATGATTTTCTTGACTAGGGATGTTCATGGTCATGTTTGATTAAATTTTAGCTCAACCTCACACTAAACCAATATAAAAGGTTCTAGATTTAGAGAACCAAACACACCATTATAAGCCATCAAACTGAACCAAAGGCACCATGGTTTTCAGTCTGGTTCGGTTCCAACCATGGTTCATTTCTTTCTCAACAAGCCAATATACGGCACTTATAATGTAAAATATATAATCAGAGAAATAGACTTGGTGATGAATAAGTTCTTCACATGTGAAGTAACACCACACAGTAGCTTTTTGTTAGTGAAAACTTGGAAACTGAAATTACATGAGAGAACTTTTATTTTCAACTCTCTCCCTCTCTCTTATCACACACACAGGCACATGTATGTGCATGCACGTGTTTGTGTGTGTGTGTGTGCATGTGCATCTGGTTAATGGGTAGGTTTCAAGCTTCAAACCCTGACCCAGACTATACAGTTCTTCTTGTGAGCCAAACTAAATACACCTCAAAGAAAGAGAAACCACCACTTGGAGTGGTTCTATTGGTTTGGAATAGTTCTTTAAATACCCCTACTGGTGACCACTCTAATAAGTTTGATTATAGCAAACCCATGTTTAAATTGTCTTCTAATTATCGTTGGCAAACTTTTACAGGGATTGAACCAATTCAAGACTGATGGAGCTACTGTTTGATGTTAAAGATTGAGAAGTCTTTGCTCAAACCATGAATAAGAAGAGAAACAAGTGAATTGTCTGAAAGAAACAGGTCACCTGGTACGGGGTCGACTCAAAAGCTGAAGGTCATCAGTTTGATGCCCAGGGTGTGCATCTGGGTTCACCCTTCCCATTGTAAACAAGAAAAGAAGAAAAACATACAAGATCCTTTAGTAAAGTATTGGTTTAGGTGAAAAGGTCATAGCTACATAAATCTCTTCTCCTAATTTGTGTCCTACTTCTAGACCTCTCTAAGATTCCACGGTAAAATAATTACATGAGTTTATACTGACAATCAACTTACCTAATGCAACCTCTTTCTTTATCCAGGCTTGGAACTCACTGTGAAGGGGAAAACGATAGATGAAACTTACAGGTCTAGGAGATGAAACTCCAATTACATTATATGAGCTCAACATGAGCTCGCTTGTTAAGCTTTCTAAGCTGGACACAAACATTGCCAATTGGGTTCAGTTGGGTACGACTCGTATTAGCTCGTTTAGTTGGCAATACACGATACTTTAAATGTAAAACTGTAAAAGTGAACCGTGTTAACCTACCATTTTTTTGTTTTGACGGGTTTCAATTCATGTATTAATGGCAAAAAGATCCAAGTCCAGATTTGAACTCACGTGAATGAAGGTCCACTAAAGAATCTGAATCAGAAGTAATGTAATCCAAATCTCAAACCATTTAAGCCCTTGTTTGATGTTTAAATGGAAACAAGAACAGTACGGCCAGTGGTGAATATAGTTGTTCTTCAGGGTGAGTAATAACTCACAGTTTCTTCCATGGGAATATACTTTAGCCCAAGGTACTTCCGTGAGTTTTTCGTAGCCTACGGTTTAAACCATGGACTAAAGTTTATACCCCCCTGTATTTCGTAGCCTATAGACTAAGCCATGGACCACAGACGTTTTATAAGAATCAATACAAGGAAGGTACTTAACTAAGAGTTCCCACTGATAATATTATACATGTTAAGGATGCGGATGCGTGAAAACGTTGCTGTTGGAGATGGGAAATTCTTTTGATTTGGAATGGAAAAAAAAAGGCACAACATGGCAATTAAGTTAATTACATGAGGGGCCGAATCAGGATATTGAAGTTGAGGGTCGAGCCCAGTGCCGGATTTGGGGAAAAACTATAGGTGGGGCAAGTAGCCTACTGTTATACCGTGGACTTGGAACCATTCCTTACAACATTATGACCGTATGCATCTTCTTGTGGAGCCTAAAAAAACATGTAGGTGATTAAATACCAAATTCAATCAAGATTGTCATTGCCGGTCCAATATCAACAAAAACTTCTTAAACAATGTAGGTGATTCAATGGTAGGTGGGGAGTTCGACTACCGTAACCGAAAATCATGAACTGTGAACTGTAATCAAACTGTGGGGTTCCTGGTTCTGGTTACCTGCTGTTTCACGACTGGTTTGGTTCCAGTTTGAACCAACAGGCTGGTTCCAAACTAAACATGTCTAGGCATAACTACAATGGAGAGCTTGTGCCACCAAATAGTTATTGCATCAATACATGACAAGTTAATTTGGCTTAGTGACACGTTGTAGTCCGGTACTTTCATCCTGGCGAGTTTAATTGGCATTGCACATTAAAGTTGTGGGATACCAAGTGTTGTCGTCAAAAGAGATGTATTCCCTTTTGGACCTTCGAGCACTTGCCACATACCCTCTCTATTTTTCGGCGTCAAGATCAAGTAACAAAATCTAACAAATATTTACCTTGTAAATATAAATTATTTATAAATCACCAAGTACAAGTAAAATGTTAAGTAAAACGTTGAAAGATCTTGTACTGCATTAACACTTGGAGCCTTGGATATTACTACTTAAAATAAAAATTACAATTAAATAATATATATTTGGTAAATATTACACTGACCATACTAACTATGCATTATTTTCAAGAAGAAGCCAATATCGTGACTATGCATTTGAGTGGGTTAGGCAGATGAACGGATGGTATGAACCCAGACCCACCAGGGGCCAAACCTGTAAACTCAATGAGTTGATTCACAAACTATATTGTGACCCATACATAAAGAAACCAAGTTCGACAAATTCCTCATTTCTCAAATTTTTGTTGAAAAAAGGAGCTCAAAAGGAATGGACAATAAGTCATGTCAAACCTCAATTTACAAAGCTAACAAATTCAAAATTATAGAAACCCAAAGCCAAGCCTTTTCTCACACTAAATGGATCTAATAAATTGATTCTAAGTCACCATTCAACTTGATCTGGTATCACATTAGCATTTAACTCTAAAAATTCTAAGAGAAGTGAAAAGAAATTGATCATTAAAGTGTCATGTGTAATATATACATAGACATATGCATTCTTTAAGAACTTTGATTGTGATTCAGTGGCCGATCTATACCTTTCCTTAGTTTAGATCCACCATTGAATCACATTCAAAGTTCTTAAGGGATGCATATATCTATGCTTATATTATACATGTCACTTTAATGGTTTTTCATTTCTCTTAAGCTTTTTAGAGTTAAATGCTGATGTCTTGTTCAATTTCCTATACATACATAGAGAGAAAATAGTTCATGTGGGCACTCATCTATAATAAAATCTCTTTAAGAAATTTGACTATTCGAATTTTAAGATCAGCTGTTGAAATCTTTAAAATAAAAATATAATATCAAGTCAACTTTTAAAAGGTATTATAATACTTTTTATTTTTAAATATAAATGTTAACCATTGATATCATCGATCATACAATTGGGATATTTAACGATGTTTAAGGATGAATGTTGTATGCATGTTCTCTCTCTTTATATATAAGAGAGAGAGGGAGAGCCACCAAGTGGATAAAATCAAGACGCCTTTATTTTGGTCGCCGACGTACCGATCAGCCTCTGATATTTCACCACGTGTCGTGGCAATAGACGGGGCAGTGCTCATTCACACCTGTGAATATTCCTCCTCGAGCACCAACTCGGGCCTCTCCCCTTTATTTATTTTGACGGCCAGGAAGAGGTCGGGGCGTCCCGTTTACATCGAGATCCGAGGGACCCGCACTAAAGGTAAAGGATTCAGGACTTTGGGTATGTGATGTCAATGGTTCGGGTCCACGTGGGTTCGAAACAGAGCCGTTGTAGTTGGACTGGGTGAGGAAAAGGAAGCAAAGCTGAGCGGATCCAGCTCTGGCACCAGTGTATAAGTGGATCTGGTAAAGACCCGAAATGAGTCCCTTGTGACAAACTGCCATGAACCGGTTTGGGTTTATTTGAGTCCGGACATGTACCTGACATGAGAAATTCATTTCTCTCAGTTATAAGTTACAACCGGTCCAAGTAGATTTGATTTAGATATCGTATCCGAAACTGAATGGAGGATTTGAATCAAAGTCCCACAAAACCCCACCCTTTTGCAGCATCATACACCCATTTCGTGCCAGTCTGGAGTTTGCTCGCTTCCATCCACTACGTCTCTTAAATGGCTGACACCGAAGTTTCCGATCCCACCATTATCGACTGCTAGCTCACCCACGCTTTATTTACATGGATCACAACAATGCGAAGAGAACTGAGTGGGCCTGACTGTATTGATATGAATATATGAAATCGACGGTTACCAGGACCGACTGTCCAATGTGATCAGAACCACAATAAATTTTTTCACATAATGTTACGGGAGAGGCAAATTAGGCATGGTCAGTTCTCCCTAAACCAGAACTGATGGTTCCAAATCACTGATTACACTCCCCTTAAAACTAAAAACCAAAACCTAATCATTACCTGCATAGTTTTGGTTATGGTTATGGTTCCGATTTCACTTGTTCTGGGTCCGATTCCTCTATGGTTCAGGGTCTGGTTCTGGTATCAGTTTGACTTCTAGTTCGGGTTCCATTTCAGTTTGGTAGGTTTTTGTTTTAAAATAATAAAGAATCATATTAACCAATAGCAAGTTAGACTATGAAGGAAGAACGATATTATATGAGTTAATTTATTTTAAAACCGTTCATACATATGTTTGTGTACGTGTTTGTTTGTATATATGTATGCATAAAATAATAAAGAATCATAGTAACGAATAGCAAGTTAGACTATGTAAGGAAGAACGATATTATATGAGTTAATTTATTTTAAACTTGTTCATATGTAGGTCTCTGTACGTGTTTGTGTATGTATACATGTATATATATGTATATATATATATATATATATATATTTATTTATAAGAGGAATTGTTGGTTCCAGATTTGAATGGAACCACCGGATGCCAGTTTGGGTTTGACTGATTTCAGACTTAGTTTGCTTTCAGTTTGAATCATCAGGCTGGGTCCAAACTGGAATGGTCTGTTAAGGTTTCCTTTGTCAGAGCCTCCTTCAAAGTTCCAACATCTTTTTCTTGAATAACAGCGATACAAAGAAGGGTAGCTTTGAATGACACACATCTCTGATCCATCATTATGTATTCCCCCGAGTCGAACTCCCCACCAGCAGAAGGACGTCAGAGCGTCCTGTCAGTTGAGCTAACGCGCTTGGTGCATTTATAAACTAATTTTGGCGTTCTTGTCACATTCACGCCTTCTATTAAATATTAAGGTCATAAGCGACAACCCAATAATTACAAAAAAAAACAGAAAAGTTGAATATATATATAGAGAGAGAGGGGGGCGAGAGAATGTGGTAAATGCAAATGTTTTGCATAAACATTTTTATCGTTTGATATTTAAGATCAAAGGTAAAAAATTGAATTAAAAATATAGTTATATTTTTATACTTTAAATGCAAACTATGAAAACTCTAAGGTAACCATGGGGGCAAAAAATGTACATAATTTCTGCATAAAAGGCAAGGTCACAAATCATAAGGAGATTAAGGAGGCTCTTTCTTAAGTAATTGATAAGCAGTTTGAAACTCCGTCCAGTATTTTACTATGTATGTAATCTTTTAAGAAATAACAAGCCCGTAGATTGCATCTAAATACTGAACCTAAGCCTGATTAGTCTAGAGGAATGCAAAGATGATGATTTACTTGGAAGTTGTTGACTGTCCTCATGTTAAGATGATGATCTACTAGAGTCCACCTAGTATGGAAAAAGCTTGATTAAGCTAACTAAGATAATGAAACACAATTTGATGACAAAGTAAACAATGATAAGAGTTTCACTCATGGACCTAAAGTCTCGGCAGCTTCCGTATCCTCATCAAAGTTACCTCATGTGGGCCTCAAAGTCCTGGCTTGAGCGAAATTTTGTTTTTTCTTTTTTAGGCATTTATGAAAGAATATCTCAAAGGGAGGGTTCCTTTTTATCTTTTTGCTGCACCTATCATTCATTTGTTTGAAAGCTAGAATTAGGTTGTCCTCTTGTGGATGGAGGGAGATCATGTACATTGGATTTATCTAGTGTGTGTCAACTTCAAAGAAATAATTTAATAATGGTGTTGTTCTTAATGCAGTATTTTTCACATATTATTTATTGTTTGACCTTTATGGTATGGAGTCATGCATGATATCACCCTTTGTTAGTTGTGTTCATGGTGACAATATTGTATACATTGGCTTATATGAAAGAGTCAATTGGAGCTTATATGAAAATGTCCATATCTACTACTGAACCTTTTCCTTATCATGAAAAGAGGCAGTCTACTAATCAGCTATAATCAAGACCAAGTCTTATCCAAAATTAAGTGGGATCAGTTACATGGATTCTTTTTCTTTTCCTTTCTCGGTGCAGCCAGATGCATGCCTTGTGCATCAAACTCATGATCATGAATTTGGGAGACGACTTCCTATCTAGGTGAACTGTTGCTCTTTATCAGTTAAGATTATGCTTCGCTTAGGGAAAAGGTTTGGTTTTGATTTTCATTGGCTACCAATCAACTAAAAGAGAAAAAAAAACAAGCTTCCATTTAGACGTTAATGCAACTTAGTATATGGGAAAAAGACTTGGTTTTGGGTTTTGCTTGTTAGAAAGAACTTCTGTTCAAGCCACCCAAAGGAGATTTGATAATTATTGGTGGCAATCGAATCACATTTGGTTGGGATGGATTTCGGGTCCTATTAACATGTCCAGCTCTGGTTAGTCCAGAACCTGGAATCGTAACCAAATTGGTTCCTGTTTCAGAACCACCAGTTTCTGGATGGTTCCACCTTGAGGCCAAAACCGTGTGAAGCCGGTAATTTTATTAAAAAAATTAAACATCATAGGAAAGATTTACAAAACAGGCCAGCACCTGAAAGGTGGTCTCTGGACTGGCCCGTTTCCGGTTGGAACTGGCCACGTCTATCTAGCATTATCGAATTTGACTAATTGGATCTTATGTTTATATGGTCTCTACACTGACCGGCACTGTCGAGCTGGTCAGGAACCGGCCATTGTCTACCTAGCATTATCGAATTTGACTAATTGGATCTTATGTTAATATGGTACACATGTATTTCAGATGAGGCACGCTTGTATTTCACGTTTACAAAGTACTTGGATTTCTCTACGTACAATAGTGGATCCAAAAAAAAATTATATTTCAGGTGAGAGACATGCCTCATCTCACCCTAAAGTGGGTCCTTCACTGCACACACACCATAAGCATGGAAGACTCAAAAACATGCTGAAGGATACTTTTAAAACAATTTTGATTAAATTTTCAAACATTCAAAATGAATATTATTTTGTAATAATGAACAAAATATTATGAGTTGATGGATCGCAACTTTCAAGTTGGTTAATTATCTTGCAATTTTATAAGTGAATTAGATAAGGATGTATCCTAGACAAACATAATAAAGAATCATTTGACAGAAAATGCAAAAGTCAATCTTCCATATTCATAGTGACATCCTTGGGAAATGCTTTTCTTCCTTTCAGATTAAATGAATCTAATCAATGATGTATGCAGTGCAGTGAGATTTTCTTAAGATATTTCTAAAAATATTTACCTTACTATGAATTTTCTTCTCTCTCTTTCAAGTAAGCTTTGGTTAGATAAGATTTCAATCAATACCCATCAAAGAAATTTGTTTTGGGTGGGCGAACTTCAGGTTTGGGGGTGGCAGACTTTCAAAATTTTCATTTTTTTAAAAAATTTAAATACTTAGTTCAAAATTTTCCGAATATCGGGTCGGCAGTAACCCCACCCGCCACAATGTGGATCCGCCACTGGATCACGTGTATCTTTTCAGGTTCTATATTTTTTTTAAAGACCGAGCTACCCGAGCTAGACTGCGAGCTAAACAATTTAAGTGGTGGCTTCAAGCATATTGCTATATATCTAATATTTTATCGGTTTAACTCGTTCTGTTGGTCCGAATTATCTCCCTTCTCATCAATTCATGTGCTCACACCTGTCCACTGAGGATGATTGCATAACAAGTTCATCTTCATTTAAATATTTTGAAAGTTTCACTTCTCGTCGATGATCTTCTTAATTTTTTGCTCAAATCTACCTTCGAAAAGGTGAGGGATGCAAACCACTATGTAAGCATTTGATTAAGCATGTCATAGGCTACATATTTTTCTTCTATCAATACAACTTAGTTTGTTTTTTATAAGTTTTTTTACTTACTCTCAATCGATCTTTTCCGATCATCAGTGTTAAGGTTTTGCTGAACTGCTATCGTCTTGATAAAGGCTTGCTTAATTGATCATGACTATGTGTCAGTCGAGAGTGCTGAGTTGTTGGGTGATTCCAATGCTCGAACGATGACAATTTATGATTGTGATTAGAAAACAATAGGTGTAATCAAGTATGCAACGAAAAATACATCTACTTTTGTACTTTTTGATTTTCAATTTCAACCACTATCACCTTTGATTAAATGGGTGAGATTGGTTTCAATAAGATTTGCATATAAGTTGTTTGCATTCTCCAACTCATATATATATATATATACATATGCATACTAATTTATTCTCAAATCTACTTAAATACTCTAACGTTCAATTTTTAAAATAAATACTTCATGTTATTGCATATTGTGCATTGAATACAATGATTCACTTTAATTAGATTTGAGCATATAAGAAATATGCGCTTTTACCACTTCCTCCTTTGAGAGAAATCCCATCTGATCTCCTAATAGCTTTAGTGATAAAGCAGAACCTGTGGTCCACAGGAGCACATTGATTGCCTTCTTCAATGATCGATTCCCTTCCCCGAGTGTATGAGTGATTGTTACCGAAGCAGTGCGTTGATGCGTGGAAAGTGGAACCAGCCTTAGGTTTGTTACCACCATTTAGAACTCTTTATGTAAGTTGTTTATATTGATGAGCATGTTGCTTGTCCTGCCTCACTAGTAATTGATGATGGCATTTTCATTACCCAAAGGTTCACTTGCTGGTACTTTTTCACCTACAATCTTCAAGGACTTGGGCCATTGGATTTGGATCCTGATTACTCCAAATGGTGTTCATGACTCTAAGGGAACTTCACAGCATTTATGCTATTTATTCGATTCTTTATTGGATTAGCAAATATGATTAGTAGTCAAATCTATCTAATCACATCTTGATAACAAAATCTTACATTTAGCATTACAACAATAACTATGCTTTTTCCCATACTAGATGGGGTCGGCTACATGGATTCATGTGGTATGCTAGCAGTTAACTCAAAGATCATTCTTTATTGTTTCTTTCAAACACTTTTGTAGTAAAATATATACTGAAAATACGAGGTTGGCCAAGTTTGGCTCATATTGACCTTAGTTTCTAGTTTGTCCGAGCCAAATGCTACGACACACAATCGGTTTGGGTCAACCCACTATAAGCTCATTAAGTGTATGAAGTATTTAAGTATATATTCACACACACACACCCCACTGGCTCGCAAACTGATCAGAGTATTGAAACCTCCTTTTCATGTTATGTCCATTTCACGTATAAATACACCCTAATAACTGTGTCAATTGCTTTCCAATGAAACAACAGGTTGCTCGCACGCGAGCCCGCACTCATACAGGCCTGGGTCACCAAATGTGAAGATTGGAGCCCGGTTCATGAGAGGTCGGTTTCATTGAGAAACGGGTTAGTAAATGCACACACCCATTTCGGATGGCCTCTGATTTAACATGTTTCTTCTTTGGCCATATCTTTAAGAAACCAATCGATGTCAATGCCGCAACAGTGAGCCGGTAGGATCAAGAGGGTCCGATATTTTAAGACATTGCTAATAATGAAGGCAGTGTCAACCGTCCCTTTCCTCACCATCAAAGCCATTAATACAAGTATCTTTTTATCAAATAATTAGAAATAAGTTCTGTACATGTCACATATATTATATGACATGATGCTAGTGGCCATTTAATAAACTTTGTACTTGCTAGCAAAGTAAATCATCTAAAGAAAAGTATAGCAAGGTGAAATTGTTATCAGTTAAACTATTCAATTTGGGGATCGGGTTCTATAGTTTTGGCCGGACACGGAGAAAAAATAGTACAATCTTGTTTTTTTTGAGTTAAATGCTAATACAATATATTGATTCATGTGGGAGAACTCTTGATTCATGTGAAGATTGATCACTACTTCAACTCCTGAGGTGTGTATACCCAGCTTGGGTTTTTCATTCAACGAGTCTTTTTCCATTTCTAGATGTAGCGTGCATACCCCGGCTTGGGCCTCCCACTAAGAAAAAGGAGTGACAATTTGAGACACAAGCGGACAACTTGACAGACCCGACATGGAAAGACCATGTCCTCTCTGGGGTTCAGCGTACCTCACTCAGGTCGTGCTTAAATTCACTGGAAGTTGTGGCGTGATCGGGTGGACACTGAATATATGAACGACGGGGAGAGAGACCCCGAGTAGCCATCCCACACTCTTTAAAAGGCCTCGTCTCCCGTCCTGAGCCACCAGATGTGCGAACAAGCTGTTGATCGTAGCCGTCGCTTTCTTCCCGGTGATTTCGTCTCGCCACTCCCCGTGCCCATCGGCCTGAGGAACACGGGATCTCGGCTATTCCGGCGTATCTTTCTACCGGGAAAGTTAACTGTGGGTTGAAATAGAGGAGCTCTTCAACATCCTCTCTCTCTCTCTCACTCTCCGTGCGAGGGAGTTGAAGGCGTGGTGGAATAGGAGTTTCCGGCATCCATAAGCATAGAAGCTGACAGACCGTCGTCCTTCTGGAACTCGACGGGTAGATGAGAGGGGACATTTCGAGTTTTTCCCGGCATTGTGACGTTTTTCTGGACGGGGAAACAGGATGAGACTAGAGGATCGGTGGGTTTCGTCTGGTTCGAGTGCTTGCTTTCGATTGAGAGCATCTTGAGGTGACGTTTCTCTCTTTCTGTCTAGGAAGTGTGTCTCAAAATAGTTTCTTGTCTTTCCGGAAGCATTAAGGTGTATGATTGTGGAAAGGACGGATTAAAGGAGAGACCGGCTAGCAAAGCTTATCGGCTCTTTGAATTACCAAAAGGGAACGGAAAAGATAGACGATTCTTATGTTTCCGTTAGAGGAAGAAAATGGTTAAAAGTAAAGTGAAAAACTTTTCTGTAGACTCGTGATCTTCACTAGTTGCTAAGGCAGAAGGAAGAATCTCCTTGAGATTAATATCATCGAGCAGTTAAGGGATCGAAGCTTAACGCTCGGGTTTCCACAGTCAGAGAGAAAAGTCTGCGGCAGCGAAAATATTGCTGCCTCAAAAACGCATCTGTAACGGTGTCGTTTCAGTAACTTTCAGGAGCAAGTTAAACATTGATCAACGGAAATATAATGCGATTATTAGTCCTTGGAGGGAACTTTTTGGATTTCTAGGACTTGTTTCTTTGGAGAAAGTGTAAAGCATTCATATTGGATGGCGGACAACTTTTACAGTTTCTTCTCTCTGGATATCTCTTTTGACGAACAAGAGGACCTCAGATATACTGTTTGATCTTTGAAGCAATTTCTTCTCGTTAATTCGGTTCCCGCTGGTATATCCTGTTTAGAATCTGGCGCTTGAAGGAGCGGTGAGGTGGATGGAGCAACTGCTGCTTTCCGCAAAGGGGGCACCGATAAAACGAAGGGCTTTTTTGCGAATAAAGCAGGCAGGAAGGGGTTCTTATCGAGGTAGCTAGTATCAAGCCTTACTTGGTAGAGTGGAAATTTGAGCTTGTACAACCACAGAACTTGAACGATTTCTCAATCAGTAGAAAAGTTACATTTGGAGATTGAGAGTCTTCCCCCTCCCTGTGACACGTTTCTGATGGAAACGACTCGGATGAGCATATATCAGCTTCTAGGAAGTCTTTGCCACGATAGAGGGTGGAATTATGCGGTGTTTTGGAAGCTTAAAAACAACAAGTACGTTTCCCTCTGCTAGGTTTTTCTTTCTTTTTTTCTTTGACTCGTGCATCTGTTTATCTTTTGTTCTTGAGTGGAGTTCTCTTCTTGCAGTTCGAACTTTCTTTTTCTTCCCGTTTGTTCTATACTTTCTCTCCCCCCCCTTCTCTCTCTCTCTCTCTAATTCTTCCTTCGCCGTCTCATCATATATTCCCTCTTTAAGCTTTGAAGTCTTAAGCTTTCATACCTTGCGTGTACCTGCCATCAATATTTGATTTCCTTTCTAAACTTTTATCCGTATTTTTCTGTTCCTGCAATTCAGAGATGATGCATGATTGTATAATGGTGTTAATTTAATCACTGTTTTTTTCCAAAGAAGATTGAGTAATTACTGTAACCAGTATATTGTTAAGCACGAAGTCAGGGAAGTAGGTTTTGCAGCCTTCCTCTTGCAGTCCTGAGACGGTTCTGATAGTAGCAGAGGGCGATTCTCTGGACTTAGCATCGCTTTTTTTTGCTCCACTATAGTTAATATTTGATGAGATGCATTCAGATCTGTTCTTCTTTTGCCATTTTTTTCTTGAACTGAAGCTGAATGGATTCCTTGTGCAGGTTACTTTGGGGCGAGGCCTACTGTGATTTTCCAAAATCAGGAGGTGTTGTGAAGAATGTGGCTGGAATTCCATGCTTCATTGAAGGAGTTGGACACGATTACTTAGGCAATGGTACCAGTGGATTATCCGTGTTTGATGTTGGACACCCACTTGAATTGATAGTATCAAATATGGCATGCCTTGCGTATTCTCTGGGAGAAGGGTATGCACTATGCACCTTTCCGTGATCTTCCACTTCTTTTTGTGAAAAACTATCTGCTCCTTTGCTATTCTATATGATCACGGAGTGGCAAAAATACTGTAATTTCGTTTAAAAGAATTTGTTTTCCATGAATAATAGTGTTATAACTGTTTGCTTTAAACTTTCTTGTCCTTTCTTTTCCTGGTAGTTAGATTGTCCAATATATGTACTTGATTTGTAGTGTCAAATAAAGATGTAAACATTGCTTTATTAAGCCTCCTTGCCGGGTGAATTGATGATTTCAGAGCTTGTCTCTATGGGTTGTTCAGCTATTCATGATAGAACATCACATTCAAACTGGATGGTGGTATTATGTTGTTGCACCCACAAAATCAACTTGATATGAAGTCTTTCATTCTCTTTTCGCACAAATCTAGAATCATTTCCTCGTGCACTCATGCATCACACCCTTCTGCGTTTGATATGCATTAATCCGTTAAAGAGCAATGATGATAAAGTTGCTTCCTATGTCTTTCATGATGTAACCTTGTTGATCATGCCAATCGACGAATGGATCAAGCCGTTGCTGTTCTGTTCTACACTTGTAATCCAACTAGATGCTTTCATGTGTTCATATGTATGTGTAAGCATCTTAGATTTCCTGTGCAATCAACATTGCCATCGATTTATTCATTCACCTTGGCTTAGAGAATGTTGGTCTCGATCAAATGGTTCCACTGATGTTCGTTATTATTAAATGTACGTGATGATTATGAGGTTGAACTCATGTTTGACATTAATCCTAGGTTGTCATCTCATTCTAATCTTTGTGCCCTTTAATTCTCTTTGAAAGATCTGACTTGTAACTTTTCAGAAAAAAGGTATAGATTTATGTGCATGAGACTTATAGTCAGTTTATCTTTCAGGGTGGTTGGCCAAATAGTGATTACCAAGAAGCACCATTGGGCTTCTGCTGAAGAGGATTCTGGTGTTGGAGAAAATTCTTTCTTGCTGTCAGAGGTGATTGGTGATGATTTTGAAAGTTTCCATAGAACTGTCATCAGTTTACTGCATAATATTTGGTGGAAAGTTGAGTCGTTCTGTTTGTTTGCAGTTTCCAAATGAGTGGAAAAGACAGTTTACAGCTGGTATCAAGGTGAAGTTTTTTCCTTTTCCTTTCTTCTTTTAGATCTCCTGTTTTTGGTGAATGGGCACTTTATTTTGTTGTATATGCGTAAACTTGATAATTATATAAAAAATATTTCATTTTGTCCCTTCTCTAAAGCATCTTACTAGAGGATGAACTTAACTTTTGCAGACAATTGCGCTCATCCCTGTGTTGCCATATGGTGTTGTACAACTTGGTTCTTTAGCCTCGGTGAGAGACTATTTTGTATATATTATACTGATCATAGATTACCTTCTTCAGTCTGCTTTCTGGTTAGGTTGTCATTTAGTTCTATTGGGGCTGGCTACTTTGAAGCACAATACGAATCTCGTTTTCATTAATTTGTAGAGTTGATGTGTCAATATTGTGCTTAATTGGAATCTGTAACTTAGTAATTATGTGGTTGACTATGAAAACTTGATAACTTAAATATTCTTGGATCATCATTTCAGTTGGAGGGTTCCCTGCATTTTTAGGTATCGTCCTCTTGATTGTCCTTCAGTTCTTCATTGTCCTTTTCCCCAAAATTCGGAACCATTTCAGGTCCTGAATTATTGAAAAATTCAGCAGCTTTCTTGATTTCCTTCCAGTATTAATCATGTAGTTGCTATGGTTCAAGTGGTTTATAATGATCTTCCACCCTAGAGACACATGCAAACATTAAAACTTACATTTATATACAACAGATTTGGGATTGTTTGACTGCCTCTTTTTCTGCATAACGGGCGAAGGCTAATTTTGTATACTCAGAATCAGAACTTTGACTTTGGTTTATAACTTTGATCACATGTTTCCTTTTTGTAATCTATGTCATGCAGATATGAACGTGCTCCTTTAAGAGCAGTGATTAATGGATGTTATGTATCTTTATTACATAAGTTTGCTTTTCTAGATAAATTGTATAAGTATCATTTTCTGATATCATCATCATATTGTGAAGCAGATGAGAGAGGATGTGAATCTGGTGGACCAAATCAATTCCTTATTCAGTTCTGTTCATACGCCTTCTGGGCCAGAACTTTCACTCACTTCAATTGGATGTTCACCTGAACCATCTCGCTTTCTCAGCTCCTTTATGTCTGCAAGTTCTTTTGTATCATCTGCATCTCATAGCTTACAGCAAGAATCTCGAGTGCCTGGGATTGAGAAAGATCAAGGCTTGGCTGTTGTAGATGTTCAACTGGAGAAGAACAAATTATTGGACATCAAAACTCAAATTCCATCTTTCCAGGATGATCTTCAGATGTGTGAAAATGGTCTTGATGGGCACAAAGTTGGTCCCAACAGAGGCACTTGTCGACAAGGGAAAGTGGGAGAAGCTGTGTCAGGTGCCTTGCCTACAACTTCATTTGAACCTTCATGCTTGCAAAATGGACACATGGATGAAAGTTATCTGGAGAAAAATCGCATAAAAAGTATCAATTATGATTCACATTTGGGAAACCAAGGAATTCCTGATGCTGCATGTTCTTTTCTGTTTGAAGAAAGCACATTGGGTCAACTTTTTGTTGGTGGAATTTCTTGGTGTCCAACCCAGACAAATGGTGATGACACTTTGAGATTCCCTGCTAGCTCTGAACTGCACAAAGCGCTTGGACAGGCTTTTTATACTGGAGGAGATGCTTATTTTTGTCAAAGCAATCTTGTGCATAATGATGGACTCAACAGTGTGAACCATATAATTGATCAGTTTGATTTGGAAGGCGGAGTTGAGACACTGCTAGGGGACTTTGAAGAGTGGTATGTAGATAGAAAAAACTCGGGATATCTGTTAGATGCAGTCGTGGCAGATGCATGTCCTTCCCATCAAAGTAGAAGTTCTCTTCCTCAAGTAACTTCAACTAAACCGTCTAGTAATTCATTTGCGAGCTTTGATCTTAAATGTGAGTTACAAGATGATTTCATGGATCGTGCACTTGATTATATGTGTAATGATGCTGGAGTTGAGAATATGCATTTGAGATCGTCTATCTTGAGATCTTCTAGCTGCAAAATGGAAGAGTTTTCTGCTTGCAGCGACAGACAAGGCAATGATTCTTTAGGCAGTGCATTTTTTTCTTGGTCTGAAGGATCAGCTATGACAGCACCAAGTGATTCAACATCAATGAAACTCAGTACACTGATTGATGAAGCAAAATTAACAAGCTCAGTTTCTAATCTGTCCAAGAATGAAGTTAAATTGCCCAAAATAAATAAGAAGAGAGCTAAACCTGGTGAAAGTTGTAGGCCGAGGCCAAGGGATAGACAGCTGATCCAAGACCGTATCAAAGAGTTAAGGGAGATTGTCCCAAACGGAGCTAAGGTCAGTAACTACCAAAATCCTCATGGGCAACTGCATCATTGTGACTGTTTGCTTTTAAGCATTGAAACTCAACTCATCAGCTCGTGTCATGATGATTCAGTGCAGCATTGATGCACTATTTGATCGGACCATCAAGCATATGTTGTTCTTGCGGAACATTGCAAACCATGTGGACAAGTTGAAGAGCTGCACGCAGTCGAAGGTATGAGTCTCCCTTTCCGTTTCTGATGAGAGGTATGATTCTCCTTGCTATTAAGTCTTATGCATCTAAATGAATAAACCCAGCTGTCTAGACAAAGGCACTGATTTTTACAATCTTCAGTACTGCTGTTGTTTTGATAACTGGTTCAATAATATACTTGTATAGGGAGTACCAGTTCATTGGACCATATATATTAGGACCAGTCCTTGTTATGTAAGCCAAACTCTTGCGATATAATTATAGGTTGACAACAGACCCAGAACTTCTAGATTCCTGCAGAATTGAGTATGTCACGCTAGGTGGGTGTGGGTGTGGGTGTGAGTGTGAGTAGGGGATACCACATCCCTGGAAACCATGCAGAAATATGGTAATATATATGTCTAATTCCATCTGTCACTTTAGTTTATGTAATTGATAATATCTCATGAAAATAGAAGAAGAAAAGGTTCAGTTTTGAAAAGTTCCTTTTTTCGGTTATATCGGGGAGGACAAAACCAGGTACGCATACCCCAGCAGTGAAACTCACACTCAAGCTCACACCTGCGTCTAATGGAGTCAATAGCCCTGCCAGGTGAGCTGATGCCCTGAGTGCCAGTTTTCAAGGTTATTCTTCATTAATAAAGTATGAATTGATCAATATTCCATGAAAATTCCTTTGACATGATGTCAACTGTCTTTTAAGTTAGATTTTTTAGTTTAAAAGTTTTTAAAATAATTACGGCCAAGTTGGACACGAGAGAAGTATGAGTCTCAAGTATCAGAGTGTTGGACAAAAATGCCGCATCCTGGTAGAAGTGCCCTCCTGACGTGTAATTGAATTGCAGAGCAATTTGAATAAGCCATCGTCATCGTACCATTATGCGATTTTGGCGTTATTTTTCATATGCACTGTAATGTGTTCTGGGATCTAAAGTGGGACCTGGCACTGGGCAATGAGATGCTATGTTATCAATAGAGGTTAGCAGGCTGTTAGCCGTTGGTAGCAGGGATATAACAGATTTAGCGGTACACTTTCATTTATGATTAAAAAATAATATATATACATATATAATGGATTCTCTAGTTTATAAGAAATATCAAGAAACACATAAATATGAATCAAACTAAATAAGCAAATTCTAGGTAGACAAATAATACATTTTATGTGGCATATTTATATAATTTGAAATATATATTATACTTATCTTTTCAAGTATGGTTGCTATGATCCAATCTAATTTGAGTAATGGAACAAATTACATTTACATGCAAAAAAAAAGAATAATATTAGGATAGAGAAATAAATGCTCTTAAAACATGAAAAGTGGCAGTCAGCAAGCAACACAATGTCTCTTGCTCAGAGGGAGAGACGCATGCACAAGGGGGCAAGAGAGAAAGAAATGGTTATCGGAGGCCAACGAAGGGCGATGAAGGTGGTGGCTGTCAAAGGCGGAGGGCGCACGTGGGTGGTGGTTGTCAGAGAGCAGGCAGGAGAATGAACAAAATGGGAGAATCTAGGTTAGGTTTTTATTTTATTTGGGTCGGGTCTGAATCAACCTGACCCAAATAACCTTGTACTGTTAATGACGGATTTAGTGCCTAAGATGGTCGCCCATTAATATGCACATGCTATAGCGGTCTATGAACCGCTAAAATGCTATAGCGCGTTATAGCAGATGCTATAGCACACTATTAATAACATGGGTCAGGGGTGGGGGGGGGGGGGAAAGATTGCCAACAGTAAACATGATATTGATGAGTTATCTTTTTCTAGTAGAAAAGTAGAAATATATTTGGCATGACAAAAATCGATGGTGTGCAGTGTACTGAGGGTGATAATTTTATTTCACTTGAAAATAAGCGGTTGTCACCCTTGACTTTGTTCGGGCCCAATACAGGTGGTTAAAGAAGGCTCCGATTCACGTCATGAAAATGGTGCAAGCTGGGCTGTTGAGTTGGGAAGGGAAACAGGTTCATGTCCATTGGTCGTGGAGAATCTCAGTCAACCTGGTCACATGCTTGTTGAGGTAGTAACCTAGCATTTAAGAATTTTAGATCTGCTTGTTATGCATTTGACAATCATCCATCTCATAACAGATCTGGATTCTGGACCATTAGTTGACTCATACTCAGGCCTGCTTATGTATGCTCGATAAATTTGCTAGGAATTGCATCCTCTAGGCATTTTGGAGCACATGTGCAGGTCTATCAAATGCACCTATTTTGTTTCTTTTTTACGATATACATTGTTTAAGTGATTTTACGATGTGTTCAGATGTTTTGCGAGGAGCACAGGGTGTTTTTCGAGATAGCCCAGGTGATCCGAAGCTTAGGTCTAACTATCTTGAAGGGAGTAATGGAGACTCGGGCAGAGAAGATATGGGCTCACTTTGTCATTGAGGTATAAAAAGCACTAATACCATCCACTTCTCTCTCTTTCTCTCTCTCTCTCTCTCTCTCTCTCTCTGTGTGTGTGTGTGTGTGTGTGTGTGTGTGTTGTCATAATCATGTGATTCTTGAAGCAGGTAACCAGGGGATTTCAGAGAATGGATATACTATGGCCGTTGATGCAGCTTCTGCAGCCCAGAAGCAATGCTACGGTGAGCAAGTTCTGATCTGCTGCTAAATTTAACTTTACCTCAGTTACCTCCCATGCATTATTTCCACCGATGTGGATTTCTCGTGTCGTCAGTAGCAAGGTTCGGATCCAACAGTGAATTCACTGACTTGTGGTTTTAGTCCAGATAAGAAACATAGGAGTATCCGAGATCTCAATGTACTAGAACGTCAGTTTTTTCTATTGGATGTACATCTGAAGTGTAATGAAAGTTATGATGTACCATATCTGGGAGGAGGAATTACTGCCTTTTGTTAGGAAGGTCATGCTAATAGGGTTGAAGTTTTTACGCAGGTGGTGAGTTTAGTATAAAGGCCATTGCCTCATTTGTATAAAAAAAAGTTGTGTTGTCATATATTTCCAGTTGAGGCCATTGCCTCATTTTTAGAGGCTTTTGTGGAGGGGTCTTGGCCAGCTGCAGCCTATTCCGCCATCCCAAGCAATCTTCCTCTGGTCCATTGCATTGCCCAATGCCAAGTTGTGCTTCGTAATAGAAATTCTGATAGCAATTGTAAACGAACGACTGACCCGTTGATGGTCACACGACTAAAATCTGCCGTACTTGTTCCCACAGACAAACGCGATAGGAGCTCACAAGAACTCAGTCATCTGTTGATTTTGCCTTACAACTTGAAATTTTCTCTAAGACTTGTAACCCATACATCAAATTTAATCACTCGAAACTTGGTTTCAACAATCCTCTCTGCCTCACCTTGAGCCTTTTCTCATACTAGCTGCAGTTGGAAAGAGGGGTGCAACACTTTATTCTTGCCAATCATGCTTAACTTCGTCTGATTGGGATCTGGTAAACTCATCTGAAAAGGTCACATCCATTATGACTCCTCTTTTATCCTGCTTGAAACTGGCCGCACAAGGATGAAACCGGCTGCACATGGATGATCCCTTATGTGCCTTATGTTGTTTTCAGAAGACCACGTTTAATCATGTTTCTGAAATGTCTGGTTTTACAAGGTACCACCGAAAATGTGCCCCAGCAGAATTGTGTAATTTAGTTCCATGGAGGTGTTTGTTCCGAGCATCAGTAATAGTAAACACATATTTTTCATAGTTTCAGGTAATGTCCACTGATGCCGAGGTAGCTATAAAGTGGTTCACAAGTTCCCACTTTCCATATGTATATGGATCCAGAAACATGGATTTCAATCTGGAGTCATGGTTCAATAAACATGGGATCATGACCTCTCCCGAGACTCATGGTTCAATATATGCATGGGGATATAGCCCCCCACCCCCCAATATTTGTTAAGTGCAGGTGTCCATTGAATCCACAACTCTAATTTTACTACCAAGATGATAGATTGGAAAATTAATTTTGATAATGACTTCCATTTATTTCCAATTGAAAGTACATAAATTGTCATGAATCGATCTCCGGTAAACTTGAAAACCGTACGAAAGTATCGCTAACTTGATTTATGAGACCGTTGTTCCACAGTGCATCGAACAACCAGCTCGGAAACTCACACTCACACACGCAACAGTCGGGCTTATTTCCTCATGACTGATTTTTTAAATCTTAATGGAAAGCATAACAAAGTCAACTGTAGACTATGACAATCTCATATACAATAAAGATCATCGTCCTTATATAGTCTAGAAGCAAAAATATAGGAAAAAACTAAAACATGGACACAATGACAACTCTAATGAAAAAGAGATAGTTGACATAAGACACGTTATGTGCAAATTTTTATTCCAAGGAACCTTAACCCGAGATAGTATCTGCCTGAAAAAAGGAAGGAAAACTTATGTAATATGGGTATGCATTGATTCTTTTTGCTGAAGGTTTTATTTCTCCATCAAGCAAGAGTTGATTTCTTGCACTACCGGATTTCTCGCTTAAATAACTCTGAACTTCTTAGATCATGTGATGAAACTTGAGATTTGCTGCGAGCTATAGTTTGGGTTCCTAGGTATAGGCTTGAGGGGAAAAAAAGGCTTGAATTGGGTCTAGTGGGTAAGTAATGTTGGGCTGATGAAATGGATCAGTTTGGATCAAGCTGGAATGGGACATATAGAATTGGGTTGGATTGGTTTTGAAGTGGGTTGAATCGGACATGAATTGGGCCAAGAAGAAATGGGATCGATATGGGTTTCAAATGGGTGAGGCAAAGGGTCAAGAACGGATCTGCTGTTTGTTCGGGAAACTAGGGCACGACAGAATGGCTTTCACGCAGAATGCAGGGTAGAAGAGAGAATGGGTTGAAGCTTTCGGCATGGCTCTGTTGGCAGTAAAAGTCGTGGCAATTTGGGGGATGATGCAGGTCGAGCCGTTCATTAACATCAGCTGAAGGATCAATGGATGAGTGCTTTGATCACCACCATTTGATTGATTGTACCAATGGTAATGATCAAGTAATGTTTAGCATAGAGGCTGTCTAACAAGTTTCGAGAGTAAGAGCTGCTAAACAATCTCTCATGTTAGATATTGCTTCTCATTACTACCGAGGATCTCAATATATATATATATATATATATATATATATATATATATATATATATAGAGAGAGAGAGAGAGAGAGAGAGAGAGAGAGAGAGATTTGCCCTTCGCACAATCTTGCTTTCTTTTGATTTTGCAGGATACACAATCGGCAATCAGTCGGCTTTTACAAGAATTTTTTACGGAATTTTGAAGGGGAGGAGGATTGAAAATTCCCTCAATTGACAGACAGAGATCAATGTAGGTGGGTTGAAGGTGGCTCCCTGTCTTGAATCTTGACTTGGTGTAACAGTAGGCTATGTAAACTCATTGTAGCTTATTGAAGGAATGGTCTTTCACTGGTTGTGTTACTGTATTTTTTATTCTTGTTGAATGAAAGCACTTTAAACTTTATGCGGTGTAATATGTCCATGTATTCATTTAAATACCACTTGAACTTTGACCAAATCGGTTTGCTATAACAGTCATAGGCACCAGCTTCAGCATTAACTCGATGAAATTCGTTCTCACTTGGTGACACTAATGTCAATCTCAGTTAATGTGAATTCGAATCCAAGTTTAGATATACTACCCGAACAATCACTAAAATGACTCTAAACCAAATCAAATATAAATCAAGTATAGCACTTCAAAGTCCGGATCCAATGCCATATCGACATCCAATCAGCTTCTTGTGATGATTCTTCCCTACCAAAACTTTACCTCATTCGAGGTTGAGGAGTGTCGTCCATATATTACATGCTTGAATCTGCAACTCTACGTTCAGGTGGTCTCTTGTGTAGCGAGCGGTGTTCAATGATACTCATGCTTTAAACAATGGTTGATATCTCGTCACATGTTATGGTAGGGCAGTTCTTTCCTCGTTCCCTTAGTGTCACATCAAGATACATAATTGGCTATCATCTCCTCCTTGAGCTAAAACTCATCTGCCACACTTCAAGGCGTCATCGGCTCTTCATCTACGGCTGGCACCTAATATCATCACACCATAGCATCTCCTCTTGCTCAACTACCTCCAACCACTTCAATCTACACTCAAAAGCTAACAAGTACATTACAACCACCTTCTCTTGAGCTCTCCTTGGTCTCTCAGTTACAACCAGTTACGAACCCAAACTAAACCTCATCAGTAACCACAAGAACTCCGACATTTGGTGCCAACAGAACACACACTCGCCTCACCTAAAAGTATATCATCCAAGTTAAAGTCTACGGTGTCACTTAAGCAACTAATACGTACCCGAACTAACTTAGCCACTCATGATATCCTCTATGCTTAGGGATTGATTCATCATCTTTAGTCTGCTCTCAGAGGCGGTGAGTCGTACGCCAAGTGTCCACACACAAGTTAATGACAATGAAATGTTGGTGCTAGTATCCATCAAAGCGTGCAACACCTACTATCCGTGGTGTTATTATGCTCTTCATGAGAGCCCCATAAGCCTATCATGTATCCACTTAGTTTATCCTCACATACTTTGAGTTGAATCATACTAAACTGGCACATGTACTCTATGCCTCAACTCGAGTAGGTTTTGGCATGCCTGTCAGCTTGTGAAGGTCGTCATGAATTGCCAACAAAACTTCTCTTATTAATCCAGTCAAGATGTGATTAACAATTTCCCATCCTCAACTATGTCTTTCTCCTTAACGAGCCATCATACCTTCTTATCTATGAAAATAAACAGATGGGTTAGCCAACTGATCTACCTCTTAAACCTTGAAATACTTTTTCAAGTCCCAAATAAAGCTTTCCCAACTTCTCTAAATCTTTTTGACTCAAGGACTTTGGGACGAGGAGGAACAGCAGTTGCAATTTGCCTAACGGAAAATACTGCCTGCAATATCTCCATGTACTTGAATTGGGGTGGCATTGCCCCCGCTTTGCAAACTGGCCAACCAACCTCTAGCTTGCTAATCTTGTCATGCATAGCTGCGATTGAGAACAAATGTCCCATAGTCTTAAAAAGTGTCCCATTTTAGGGTCGATGACGACTTGACTGATGTTTAAACTATGACTCATGAATACATGCACAAAAATCGAGACATCATATAAAGGATTGATCGAGAGCTATATATATTGGAGGGGTTTCAAACAAGAGAAATCATCAGTCAAAGGTGCAGCGAACCTAGTCAACCGAGTTTGGGTTCGATCAACCGAACCTGTGCTCGAGTCAACCAAACCAAGTCATCAGGGTGCGGTTTTAGTAAATATGGGTCTCAACTGGATTAAAACAGATCCAACTGATTGGGTCCGATCCGAACTCTAGGATCTACTGTAATTCACGATTCTCAGGCACAGGGATGGCAGCAGTTATGGCGTTGGGTGGACTCCGGCAAGCGGATGGTCGCATAGGATGGCAAGAAGCGCAGCTCGGCAGTGAGTGGCTCGTAAGGCTGACTCGGGTGGTGAGCGGCCGGCGGCGGATGTGAAACTGGCGGACGAAAGGAAAAACGCAAGGTCGGCCCAATCGAACATCCGCGGCCTTAAACACCGATTTTCCACTCACCAGGAAGTGGTTGCCGGTCGGAGAAAGGCACCCCTCCTTTCGCTTTGGAGGGAGGAACGAGGCTGAATCGATTTCACTACCGGAAAATCAGGGAGTTGATCACGCGAAGTACCTCAGGAGTTTCAAACGTGAAGCTGAATTTTCTCGGTAACTTGGTCTTGTACAACTCACGGTCGATAGAGGATTGATCAGCCCACCCATTAAGCTGAAAAACACCTCACCTTGAATCTGAAAACGTACCAAGAGAACTCCAATTAAATCTCGAGAAGGAAACACCTTGGTCTTCTACAACTGACGGTCGATCGAGGATTGATCAGCCCACCACTTTGCTAAAAAACACTTACACCTTAGATCTGAAAACGTCCCAAGAGGACTCCGATTAAATCTCGAGAAGGAAACACCTTGGTCTTCTACAACTCACGGTCGATCGAGGATTGATCAGCCCACGACTTTGCTAAAAAACACTTCACCTTGAATCTGAAAACGTCCCAAGAGGACTCCGATTAAATCTCGAGAAGGAAACACCTTGGATAAACGTGGCAGGAAACGACAAGAACGTCAACTAGTTCCGACAAGCTCCTTCTTTCGATCTGTTTCGATCACTCATTATCACGACTCTCTGATAGTTTTCGACGTCCCACGATCGACATCAAATAACTCTCGCCCGGTTTCGGAGAGTTTCCTGCTCAAATAGGAAACAGAAACACCGTTTCTCGGCAATCGGGAAAACGAAGTTTTTTTTGTCAGTAGCGACGAAGCATGACCTTTCCCCTCACAACTACGACTTGACATATGATGAAACTTTGAGAAGTGCCCAAGCGATGCGGCAGCGGAGTTGCAGACGGTTACTCTCGAATTTGGTTTAAAGTTTTATTTTTAAAAGGTAAAAATTTGTTAGCTCGGAGAGCAGGGTCACGACTTATCAGTTGTCTCGAGACCAAAGCCAAATCAAGTCTTCTTCCACAATAAGCAACAAAAAGATAAATCTCATTACACCAAACTAGCCTGACATTGATTTAGGCAAGGAAGCATGCATGTAGAAGCACGAACACATACACACTCTCTCTCATGAGAGAGAGAGAGAGAAGGCAAACTCATTTCTTGGAACAGGAATCCATTGGAGGACTGCTTTCATCATTGCATTATATCTACGAAATGAAGTTATTAAGAATTAATAAAATATATAAGGTGAATAAAAAATACAACAACAACAACAACTAAGCCTTTTTCCATACTAGACGGGGTCGGCTACATGGATTCTTTGTTTCCACAGATAAGGTGAATAAAAAATAGTTCAAATAAATCATATTAATTTGTATAAGAATAAACATAGTTGAGTTCGAAATGGTTTTATCTGGGGCAGGTGTCATGAGATTTGGAACAAGTGCAATATTTTATGTCCAAAAGGAACTTCACTATTTTTATCACAGTTTTTCCTATATTAAACTTCTGTCTATCTTTTGGCATGATGTTGATCACCGCCTATGCTACCGAAACATATCGGAACTTTACGTTTGACTGCCTAACTTGGTAAAATTTGCAAATGACTACCTGAGATCCTAACTTTTGCACATAGGGGCCTCCTGAAGATCTTACACAAACCGCTAGAGCTGAGCCACACTGTTCATGCTCAATTCAATGAAGCTCACAACCCAAGAATGACCAATCTGATCACGAGCTTAAACTAATCCGACCTACAAGTAGGCCTGTTCGTAACAACCCAAGGGTCTCTTTGGCTCGAAGAGCAAATTAAGATGAGAGACTAACTCAATCATGTTCATTACCAATGTTGTTCACTCATGTTGTAAAGTTGGTTTTTTAATGACAAGACTGTAATAAGGTCATTTTTCAAATACTTTCTGTAACTTTTCTAATTACACTCATTTTATTTAGAAAACAATAATTGTGTGAGCAGCGTTAATGGTGAATAGGATCCAACTTCTCTCTCTCTCTCTCTCTATATATATATATATATATATATATATATATATATATATATATATATATATATATATATGTTCCGTTGTTGTGCCTTACATCAGGATGGGTAGAGAAGGGAGCACACAGAAATACGGCTTGAACCTTGTGCCATTTGTTAAGTACATGTTCTTAATTTATAGATTTAAAACTCAACCATCACAAAAAATAAATGATTGAAATTTGTTACCGTCTCTCTCTTTCTATATATGAGCATTGTTTTGATTGGCGTTACCATACTGACTTAAGAGCGGGTGGGAGTTGCTGTGCCTTTCCGACGGGACGGGCAGAGAAGAGGAGAAGGGAGGGAGCACACATAAATATGCCGTGAAGCTCGTCCCATTTGCTAAATGCATGCTCATGCAGTTATTCCTTTTGGCGTGGGTCGATGAGCTGCCAACCGTATTTCACAAAACCACTTTCGTATTATTTGTGGCGTCTGAGCATGCAGGGTGAATACTGTCTGCTTGCTGCAGCGATTCTTTTAACATCGTCGGAGAAGCTCGGCCACAAGTGGCACCCTTTTTTAACCTCACCTGATTCCGTGGACCCAATGTGTGTGCCCAGCCCTTGAATTTCGCCCCCTCAGGGGGTAGAATCGCCTTCTTCCGATTCGGTTCAGTGGAAACCGGTATTCCTCACTGCCAACGTGATACACACTATGTGAGTCATATCAAGCTTAACAATAAGATTCGTACTTTGCACAAAGAGCGATAGCTCTCTTGATTAAGGAGTCGACTCACATAGCCGGAGTGTGCACCTGACTTTGACCTTCCCAAGTTAACATTGGTACTTGCATGATAGTTAGGCACTTGGTGAACTCTCTTAACTGGACCTAGATCCCACGGTTTTAAACAAAGAAGGTGAACTTAAGGATGGACAATCACCCACGTCATGGCTCTACTGCATGGACCACCTCACAAAGCTGTGAAACGTAAATGCGTCGTGGAAGGTGACTAAGACAAATCAATACTGTAAATATCGTCTGAGACTTATCGTACAAATTTGCATATATAGTAATAGTATATATACTTTATTATTCTTATTTAATGAAAAATAATTCAAAATAAAAAAATGAAAATGAAAATTTATGGTATCATGTGGTATGACATGCATGATAAACCGGTGAAGACCATGTAACTTTAGATCGTATCATCTAAGCACGTATCACTAGTAGACTGCACAACTATCTCCATGATTTTCTTTGCGATGCTTAGAGGCACCACATGGATATATCGATGGGTATAAATCCCGTCCACAAATATTATATATATATATTCTGCTCTTTTCGACATGCTTATTCACTTTTATTCATGTACTTTCAAATTTTAAAAAAAATACAAAACATTTTTATTCGGTCTTAGGGCCGAGTCAGCCAGACGAGACATTTGTGTAAATAATCACGTAAGGTAAGGGTAAAAGGGGAAGTAAAGAAGGAGAGTGAGGTGAGCTTGACTGGAATCTGGTCCACCTCACGTGGTCACTCTGTCGACACAGAGAGAGGGAGGGTTGGTACGGCCGCTCTCGTGTCGCTCCGAGCCGAGAGAAGTGCCACTCTAGAGCCTCTTCGTGATTCCTCCTTCCTCTTCGGAAGCCCACCGATCTCTCTCACTCATCCTCCATTGACGTCTCTCAGGGACATATCGATCCGTCTCTCTAGGGATTCTCCGGTTCGAAGTTGCTCACTCACTCGTACACTGTTACTCTGTCATGGCGTCTCTCCTCGAATCCGGATGGCTGGTAACGGTTCTTCCTTTCATTTCTCGACTGTTTTCCCTCTTTCTTCTCTCAATCTCGTTTATTCGATCTTTTTCTTATGAATCTTTGGTTCATTTGTGGCTTATGGGAATTTCAGTATTCTGGAATCTTGGAATCTTTATTCAGCGACATTTATTTTTCCTATCGCTGATTTTTTTTTTAATATTTTTTTAGTGCGTGGGAACTTTTTCCCTGATTTGTCGTGAATTTTGGTCTATTTGTTTGTGGAAATTTGGTTGATGTGACGCCAAAGCTGAATGTTGTTTTGAGATCGGACGTAGGAGATCTTCTCCGATTGGTTTTGTTTTCGAGTTTTATGTGATTCGATGGATGCTTATGTGCATGTTTCGTCCATCTTTTTTGGTTACAACGGGAGACCAAAGCCAGGTAACTTTAGCCTTTTACTGAGCCGTGTGTTTTCTCTGATTTAGTGTGTCTTTTGTTTTTAGCTGTGCATGCAGAGTACTGGTTCTTGTATTTGTGCTAGCGTGATTGTACTTCTTCTTTCTTTTATGTTTGTAAATTCAGCATTTCTAAGGTACTCTAATTGTTGCTCCTCAAAGAATTTCGTAAAGATGGAAAATGCGTCCATCCCCACACTAAGTGGGGCGCCTTGGTAAAAAGATCCCCGACGGCTTCTCAACGCAATCGTCCTTTCTCATCCGGGCTTGAGACCAGCACAGGCGGAGTTATAAACATTATTTTGATGCTTAGAGCATGCAGATGTTTAGCAGACCAGCTTATTTGTTAGTACCATATGACTCGTACACAAACTTCACACGTAGCATGACTCTTCGTGAATCTGTGTGTGTAATGAATCCTTTGTTAGCTATGTCATGATTATGAGAATGTGTTCTTGGTGGTACTAGCTTCCCGAATTGTTGTTGTAAAGATCTCGTCGTGTTTGCTTCTTTGGCAACGTTTTATGTCACTTTATCCTGTTGAATTGTATTAAATTCCTTCGTCGTGCCTCTGTTCATGAGTGTCATGAGGGGAGGGTCATGATATGTTTCAACATAATCACAGGTCTGAATTTCTTCGAGGAACAAGCGACCAGTTTGTACTAGCAGAATGTAATTATTTTATAGTTTTCCTAATGCCTGTTTACATGGCTTTGCGGTTGATAGCATTTTTGTTCCTTGCATCAAGCGAGTAAATTATTGTGCTTTATGTATTGCCATACAACCAATGCGCCATCAACATCAAGCGCCAAAGATACTCGAACATTTCCTTCGACACCGTTACCTAAACAGTTGAAACTTGGATTCTTTTTGGCGGTATACTAGTATACAAGATGTTTTTGATGCCAAAATTCTTATTTTTTTGCATGCGTGCCTTGGTCTGTACATGCATTTGATTAAGCCTTTTCCCATAGTAGAGGGGTCAGCTACATGCATTCTTTGTTTTTTCAACCTTCCTCATTTATTCGGGCTCGGGCTTGGGATCGACAAGTACGATCTCTTATACGGGCGGAGTTTTTTTTCACTTCATTAATGAGATAACTTTTTTGTTGAAAACGTGGTTGCGCACCTGATAATCAAAAGTAGAAAAAATATGAACAGAAGAGGAAAAATGGAGATCGGAGGAGGGGGCGGACCTCCAATAGAGCCCCCCTCTTTCTCTCTCTTTCTTAATCTTGGCAACTTAAACCCTAATACAACCTATCAACCCTTATATAAGGAGTTGTAAAATGTAAAATGATCAAAATACTCCTAGTATAAAAAATTATCAAAATACCCTTACAACTTCGGACAATTACAATAATACCTAGAAACATCAAATTTATTAAAACTTACTCTAAACTCATATTCTTCAACACCCTCTTTAAGTTGAGAGTGAGATACTTCGAACTCCAAACTTACTAAAAATTATTCATCTCTCTCCAACATTCATCATCTGTTTTCATGACTGATCTAATCTTCAACAGCTTCTTTAGCTTCAACATCTTCAACCCAGTCTTCCTAACTGATCATCTTTAGTAACATCTCTGGTTGCAATATCAATTGAGCCTTTTTAGCTGATAATCTCAAGCAACATCTTTGGCTGAGTTATCCTGACTTACCATCTCAAGCAGCATCTCTAGTTGCAACATAACTCAGTCATCCTGGTTGATCATCTCAAGCAGTATCTCTGGTTGCAACATCAACTCAGTCATCTGCCTGATCATCTCAAGCAACATTTCTGGCTGCAACATCAACTCAGCCTTTCTAACTGATCATCTCAAGCAACATCTCTAACTACAATATAAACTTAGCCTTCCCGATTAATTATCTTAGGTAGCATCTTTAGTTGTATATATAAAAAAAAATTCAGTCCTCATAACTGCAACATACATCTCTTTTTTTTCAGGACGAAGACAATCATAATGTATTAATCTCTTCTTTCCTTAATTTTTTTTCTCTTAGACATTTCTTCAAACACTTGATGCTCAAGTAAACATCTCATTTTGAGCGATTCATCGAACACTTTTCTTAAGAGTTGAAGTCTTTGTGAAACATTTCATCAAACACTAGGTGAATATTTCTCTTGACGTTTCATCGAACTTGTGCATCATCCATCTTACACACTTTTGCATATATCAAGAAGAATCAAAATAGCCTTTCCATCTGATCTTAGACCTCGAACACTCCCTAAATCTGATCTTAGAGGTTGAACGTTCACCTCGCATATCTGCATCATTGTTGCTTCCGTTTTCATTGCTATGCTTTCTTGCAACTTCTGCCTCCGTTGAATTTGTTTTTGGTTCCGCACCCCCATCGTCACCTAAACATGATGCAGAATGAACAAAATCTCGTTCATCTTCGGATTTGGGCTCCAGCACGTTCACTGCTTTGTTCCTTGAACGGAACTCATGCTTGCCATTTTTATTTAAAAGAGCCACAGAAGGTTTCTTAGGAAGAGGATTGTTGTCAGCTTCCGATTTATTTGACCTCGAACTCTCCCTAAATCTGATCTTAGAGGTTGAACGTTCACCTCGCATATCTGCATCATTGTTGCTTCCGTTTTCATTGCTATGCTTTCTTGCAACTTCTGCCTCCGTTGAATTTGTTTTTGGTTCCGCACCCCCATCGTCACCTAAACATGATGCAGAATGAACAAAATCTCGTTCATCTTCGGATTTGGGCTCCAGCACGTTCACTGCTTTGTTCCTTGAACGGAACTCATGCTTGCCATTTTTATTTAAAAGAGCCACAGAAGGTTTCTTAGGAAGAGGATTGTTGTCAGCTTCCGATTTATTTGACCTCGAACTCTCCCTAAATCTGATCTTAGAGGTTGAACGTTCACCTCGCATATCTGCATCATTGTTGCTTCCGTTTTCATTGCTATGCTTTCTTGCAACTTCTGCCTCCGTTGAAATTTTTTTTGGTTCCGCACCCGCATCGTCACCTAAACATGATGCAGAATGAACAAAATCTCATTCACCTTCGGATTTGGGCTCCAGCACGTTCACTGCTTTGTTCCTTGAATGGAACTCATGCTTGCCATTTTTATTTAAAAGAGCCACAGAAGGTTTCTTAGGAAGAGGATTGTTGTCAGCTTCCGATTTATTTGACGTTGCATCATCCATAGTTTTCTGATAACCAATATCTGCAGAGGAAGTTGATGTGCTGGAAACTGAAATGTCTTCTTCTTCTGATAACCAATAGGGTCACCGTCACCTATTCTTCTGTTGGAGTTCTCAAGCTGTCACTGACCATAGGAATTCGTTATTTTTCTAGGGTCACCGTCACCTCAGAACTTTGGCTTTGGGTGTACAATTGCATCAACATTCATAACAGGGTTGACAATTTCTGAATACGTTATGTTATAACAAAATACTGTGTGATATCCTTCACAGTAATCATAAGGGTTCCTGCCAATGCGATCAAGCGCTGCGATTGCATGCCGGCATGGCAATCCCATTACCTTCCAGGTAAGACATGTACATTCTCGTTTCTCAAGGTTGCAACATTAACCTGATCATCCGAGACCTCAAGTGTCATCTGCGAACTGATTGTTACAGGTAGCGAAGGAGCATAGTTTATTTCTTTATGCAGTCTTTCTTCTGCTTTAGGTGCAAGTGTAGTGGACCCTGCTGATGAATCCTTAGCACGTTGAGCCATTAATTCTGCAATTTTGCTCTTTATGTTGTCCACAAACTTAAGAACTGGCAGATCAGAAGACTTTGTGGACCAACTATCAAGCGATTCTACAACATTTGATGATAATTGGTCATACCTTGAACCCTTGAAGTGTATGTTTGTCCAACAAGATGGGTCCAAAGCCATTAACCATGCACTTGCATCACTAGATATAGATTTGATGCTTTCAATGCAAGCATCAAATTCTTCACTTTTACATGCTTTGGCAGCCTTGTATATCAATTCTGATATCAATTCTCTCTTTGCTTTGGACCATGTACCTTTCACCTCCACTAGCAAGTTCTTTATCAAGTAAGAGATAGCGAATGCATGATCACATTCGAACACCTCTTGAACAGCTTCTTTTAGACCTTTTCGCAAATCTGAAACAAATGTCAAGTGACGAGGAGATGACAATCCAGACTTCAACTGAACTAGAAACCATTTCCAGTTCTCATAATCTTTCTTTTCTACGATGGCGAAAGCAACAGGAAAACTGCCATCATTTGCATCTACGGAGGTTGCAACCAACAGAACACCTCCATATTTCAACTTTAAAGAGGTACTGTCAAGAAGAAGCGATGGCCGACAACCATGTTCAAATCCATGGAGAGATGCACGAAATGATAAAAAGATGATGAAATCTCCCATCAGTCATAGTAGCCAATGTAGCAACGCTACCTGGGTTGGTCTTGAGAACTCTTTTGCAGTATCTTGGCAACTCCTTGTAGGAATCAATGTCCTTGCCAAGAAGTTGTTCCTTGATGATCTCCTTGGCTCACCAAAGCAACCAGAAATTAGTATATTAGATTACCAATCACAACAGCATAATATAGTCTAGTTTTAGGTTCTTGAAGTTTTCCTTTCTTCTCTTGCATCTTCACCTTATGCTGTGCAGAACACTTGTACTTCCTTTCTCTGCATTAACTTTTTTTATGCAGATAATGGACAACAATTACCATTTTTCTTTCCTAAAACCATGGGGATACAACCTTATTTTTTTGAATCATCCTTATCTTGATTTCTTTTCTAATCATTTCCACCAAATTAGGAAATCAATTTTCCATAACTATCTTTTTGGTTTATTTTCCACAAAATCAGGCAATATAATCTGTAACTGCCATTTCCAGCATTTGAAATTCAAAAGAAATAAAGTTACCTTTTTTCAAAAGATTCAAATCTTCCTTTCCAGAATATTGTTGTAACTACCTTTTGGAAAGAATGACTCATCTCTTTTAGGCAACCAGTAGCCTTCCTTCTTCGTTATCTTCTTCTTCTTTCTTTTTCATTTTCTCTCTTTTCCCTGCAGCTATGCAGCTGGATTTATAACATATTGGCAACAACACGATGAGAGAGCTGAAGCAGATCACCATGTGTAACCACCACTATCAGTCTGGCATTATTCCAACATAATCTAACTAATCCAAATCTTCCCTGGCCAAATCGAGTTCCCAAAAATAAAGTCTTTGTTTAATCTTCTTCTCTGCCCATCATCATCCTCTTCAGCTGCATACTTTTTCAGTTCTTGGTCATATCGTTTCTGCACATTCAAATTCAGAATAGATGATAGTTCCCATGGACACTGTTTGTAATCACACTTGGTAGGAGGCCACCAATCCAAAGTTGCACAGATGAAGTTGTCATGCGTCTCTGCAATGTTAGTCACATATTTAACCGTGATCTTAACTTGTTCATCTGCTATGACTTCACCACCTAGCCATAACACCATCAATATTAAGCAAATTTTATGATTCACTAGCATCGCCATTGTGAAAGAGCAGAAACAATTAATCCAATGAAAACCGCAGGGAGAGAGAGGAATAAGAATGTGCCCAGATAGATCAAACTGTTCTACGTAAACAATCTTCAGGAGTCATGTATCAATGGCATAAAAGACAGGAAGAAGAAGAGAGAAGGAAAGATCAAATGCTGCAATGCTTCATAGAAGTTGAGTAACACAAGATTGTCAGGATGATATCATAGCTGAAACAACCATTATGCGTTCATGAATCTTCTTTCGACATGTGGGTCGAACATTTAAAACTCTACGGTGGACTTTGGGTAAGAATAGCATAACTCTTGTCTCCCAACACCAAAGACAAGTGGCATATTCATCTTTAAGAACATCCGCATCTGCATTAGGAATCCCATACATTGACCTCTGCCCAACAAGGAGAACCACACTTCTCACAGATGCTACTGTGATTTGGTCAGAACGATCATCCTTTTTCAACTTTGCGAAAATCTGCATATCGAAGCAAATTGCAAGCAGGAAACCCTAAATTCATGAAACCAAAAGGGAAACGGATGAAGAACGGCTCTGATACCATGTTAGAAACATGGTTGCGCAACTGATAAGTAGAAAAAACATGAACAAAAGATGAAGAGGAAAAATGGAGATCGGAGGAAGGGGCATACCTCCAATGGAGGCCCCCCTCTTTCTCTCTCTTTCTTAATCTCACCAACTTAAACCCTAATACAACCTATCAGCCCTTATATAAGGAGCTGTAAAACATAAAATGACCAAAATACCTCCTAATACAAAAAATTACCAAAATACCCTTACGACTTCGGACAATTACAATAATACCTAGAAACATCAAATTTACTAAAACTGACTCTAAACTCATATTCTTCAACATTTTTGTGTTTGTTTAAATCTATGCTTTTGTTGATTACAAAGTTTTTTATTTTTCTATGCCTACCGAGGTTATTGAATGGTCGTTCAGATGAACTCCTCTCATCAGCGGGAGAAATTTGGGGTCTCCCTTGAAAACTCAGTTTTTTCTTAGCTAATCTTCTTCACGTGAAAGGGAATGATCTATCCATTAATAAATTGGTGTTGCCGGAACTTTGACATTCATTGTTTCAACATACGAAGGATAGATAAGAAACGGCCCTGCAAGGGCTGGAACTTACGCAAACCACAGTCACTAGATTAGTTGTATGCTTATCCTCACTACAGAGAAAAAGAAGGAAAAAGTGATTTTATGGCATCGGAGAGTGGGACACCTTCCTCTTTTTAAAATTAGAACGATATTACTTGAATTTTTCAGTTGTAGTGATTTGATTTGGCAATGTGAAAGTTGCCAAAAGGCCAAACATCATCGTGTTTCATTTATATTGAATGAAACTAAAACTTCTAAGCCATTTGAAATTGTCTATTATGATGTTTGGTGTCCATGTTTTATTACTTCATTGCATGGCTATAAATATTTTATCTTCTTTATAGATGATTGCACTCAATTCACTATGGTCTATCTCATTAAAACTATAAGAGGACAAAACATATTGAGGTTCATTGTCATTTTACTAGGGAGAAGGTTTTCCAATTAATTTTCAAAATCATTCGTGTTCATTCTGAAGATCAACTAGCAAACATACTCACAAAGCCAATAGCTATCAATGAATTAACGAATGCTCTCGGTAAGTTGGGTGTTTCATGCATTCGAGACCCAACTTGAGGGCGCATGTTGAAGATTAAATTTTATGTACTTTGAATTTCTGCACTTAATTTGTGTTATTGGGTCATTCGGATCTTATTGGATAAGAATCTGATCCAATGAGAGTTAGCTATCATTAGAAGTACTAATCAAGGGTATTTCTGTCTTTTAAGTTATAAACCTGTATTGTAAATACCCTAAGTGTAATCGTGTAGATTAGTGAAGTGAAATAGGAGAGAAAGAGGCACAATAGAGACGTGGGCCCTCATCTTGCTTTAAGTTCTTGTTTCTCCTTGATTTGTGTTTCTTAATATTTGGGTTGACTCACATCCTCTTCTGTGTACTATTCTAAAGAGCTACAGTAAAATGTTTCCTTTGTTTGGTATCTTCTTTTGAGATTTAGTAAGTGCGATGAATGTGAATAACGGGATATTTATGGCACACTTGATTATAATCAAATGAAGTTAATATATGAAAACGGTAATTGACTTTTGCAGTTTGGATGGAAACAATCTTTTATTTTTGCTTCTTATATTCTTGGGTCCTTACAATACGAAACCTTTTACAACATATAGTGGCCGATAAATGTCAAATAATATTTCAATAGATCCATTCTATTTTTTGTTTTTTATGTACAATCCAAACTTACAGGATTCATTGGACTTGCCCGCAAAGTTGCCTTCTGCTATTAGTAACCTGTTTGCCGTAAAGCAGTGAAACATTTTCCTACAGCTTAGCTTTTTTTTAGAAAGATGAATTTTACCTTCAAAGTATGTGAATATGATCAAGAGCATGTGTTTGTGTTAGTTATCTTGTTCAACCAAATTTCTTTTCTATTGACTATCGATCTCTGGAAAGAGTATAGTTATTTATACCCATATATCATTACAAAGGAGATATTAAGAATTGTGTAAATAATGAGTATCAAGTTGAAGAGGTATATTATAGAATTATGGAAAAGAATTATTAAATATAGGTTGATACAAGTATTGAGTATAACAAACAACCATTTTTGATTCATGCGAAGATCTACTATCGAGGTTATTAATCTATTGAGATATTTTATGAAATATTTTAGAGCAAAAGAAGAAGAATCCTCATATGGTATTTATTGATCTAGAAAAAACATATTATAGGATGCTAAGAGATAGTCAGTGCTAAGACAAATTCTTTTGAGAACCTTGGAAAAGAGAGGTATCTCATTGATATACATCAATCTTGTAAGAGACATATGATGGTGCAGAAACATATGTGAGGACTCATGAAAGAATGAATTATTTTTTCGAAGTTAATATGGATTATATCAAAGATCATCTTCAAGTCCATATTTATTTATATTGGTTATTGACGAGCTAACACAACATATTCAAGATGACAACATATGCTATTTGCATATGATAATGTGTTAGTGGACGAGTCTAGGGAAAAAAAATAGAAAATTAAAAATATGAAGAGAAATATTAGAAAGTAAAGGCTTTTGACTTATTAAAAAAACACAATATATGAAATTCAAATTTGATTATTTGGTTACTTCATATGACATAGACCTCATAAAAAAGTTTTAAATACCTAAAATCAGTTTTATTGGTGGGAATATTATGCATAGAATTAATGGTGTTTGGTTAAAATAGAGACCTATTATGTTTATTGGTGGAAATATTTAGATCTGCTATGTTTTATGGTTATGAGTGTTGGGCATTTAATAATATAAAAGGTATTAATGATAAAAATGAAGATGTTGAGATGGATGTGGTCACACAAAAAATTGTATATATCATGAGGTTATTAAAAATAAATTGGGAGTGACACGATAGATGATAAGTAAGGAAAAATCGTATACGATGGTTTGGACATGTGAAAAGATGACTAAATGAAGTTTCAATAAGAAGATAAGAGAAACTAAATGTTAAAAATGTTAATTGAGGAAGAGGAAGGAAAATGTTAAAGGAGCAAAAAGAAGACCACAAAAGTGTTGGAAGAAAACAATAAAGAATGGTCTATTTTATGTTGAGTTAACTGTTAGCATAACACATGATCGAGTTCTTTAGAAACAAATAATCCATAATCCATGTAACCAGCCACATCTAGTACTGGAAAAGGCTTAGTTGTTGTTGTAATGACTATCCTTCTCACATAATGAAACGGTTATCATTATTTCATTGTGTATTTCTGCTTTCCACTGCTCCTTTCATATATGGTTTTCTTATACCTAATATTCTGAACTGAACTTTTTTTTTTCTTATGATGCAGTATCTGATCACTCATTTCAGTGACTTCCAACTTGCTTCCCTAGGCAGTTTCTTTCTTCATGAAGGCGTATTCTTTTTATCAGGCCTTCCATTTATATATATTGAAAGGGCTGGGTTGTTAAGCAAGTATAAAATCCAGGTTGTTATGCATGTTAACTGTCCCTCTCTCTCTCTCTCTCTCTGAGACACACATGTGCACCCACGAGCTGATTGCATGGAACCAAAGAGGTGCTTGATACATTTTAATGATCTGATGTCTCCCACCAATCTCCCAAGATCTGCAAGCTTGTTGCATAAGTCAACATAAACGGTGATATTTAAGATGTCACAGCTTCTATGACAATATCTACTTCTCATAATAGAATAGTTACCACGAACAAATTTGACAAGAAAACCATATCCATTCACACTTTCTGCCCAGAAGCTTAAGTGAATGAAATTATTAAGCATCTGATGAATCTATTAGCTAGAAATACGAAATGAAAAACTTATTACCAATCTTTATCTTCAGGTGTTGCTTTAAGGTCTGCAATTAGCACCCACATGCAACTTAGGAGGAAGTGTTTTCATTGAGAAATTACTCTTTTAGGTGTTGCTTTAAGGTCTGCAATTGGCACCCACATATCGGCTGTTGTAAATGCAACAAAGACCCTACATAACAAATAAGGAGATAATTTGCTTTTTGTCATTCTCAAATCTTTGCACCATTAGATCTGAAAAAAACTTGTTTTAGTCATAGAGAAATTAAATGCAAAAGATTAACATCACATCAGCTGTCTTCAGTGCATATCTCAAAGACTGGAGTTTCTTAACATTCTTGTATGCATTGCTAGTATTGTTACGTCACTGACAAAAACAGCAGTTTTTTTTTCCAGAAGTTATTAAAGGAAAACTGAATCTTTGCAATTTTAAGAAGTGCTTCTCTGCATTTTCTGATTATGCTTAAAAATATTATCAAGAGATGACAAAACGAGAAAAAATCGTTTAAGATGGTTTTGACATATAGAAAGATGACTAAAGGAAGTGCAATTTTAAGAAGTGCTTCTCTGCATTTTCTTATTATGCTTAAAAATATTATCAAGAGATGACAAAACGAGGAAAACTTGTTTAAGATGGTTTTGACATGTAGAAAGATGACTAAAGGAAGCTCCACTAAGAAGGTATGAGAAACTAGATTGTGAAAATCTTAAAAGAGGAAGAGGAAGACCATAAAGTGTTGGAAGGAAGCATGGTATATGATTGATCTCTATGAAAACAAAAAATTTATGTAGCCGACCCCATCTAGTATGGGAAAAGGCTTAGTTGTTGCTTAAAAATATTATCAAGGTCTCCGTGATATAACAAAATTTTCAATTCACTTAAAATTGTAACTACTTTTTTTCTTGTTTAATTATTCTTTTCTTGCCATTCAGAATGTGAGGAGCAAGAGGGGCTTTTCATTACTCATGGGATTTCGTCATGCTTTGTTTTTCCCGAAAAACTGTTTGTCACAGCATGACCATACATATGGACATATCTTGGAAAATTTCATTGCTGTGATTTCTCTGTGCAACATGCCAGGGTTTACCTACAATCTAAGTTCTTCATGGTTATTATATATTTGCAGCCTTGACAATTTTTTCTATTTACTGTGGCTTATGCCCTCTATCTTGCTTAGCAGTTCTGCTTGTTTAACTTGGATTTGTACTGGGATAACCCCTTGGACAGTTTCAATATTGCAACCTTGGCTGAGCAGAAAGTTCTTATCACCTATGCTGTCATAATACAATGAAATGAATTATGATGGTTCTGTCCATAATCTTAATCATCCAGATCAATACATTTCAACTGCTATGATATGGTGAGAATGCCACCTGTCACCATCTCAGATGACAGGAATCCTTTTTTTGGTTTACACATGCATTGGACAGAAACATGACAGTGTAATAGCCACAAATCTACAGTGTGTTAAGTCGGAGAAACTTGAAGTATTTATTTTTCCTATGCAGGCTCATCAACAGAGTTACCAATCTTTATCTTATTTTGCGTGTTACATAGTCTTACTGGTGTTATTATTCAGTGTATATTGAGCAAGGTTTATTCAGTGTTTGTGACACCTATTTTTCTTGTGGTTGAAGTCTTGTTCTATTGAAATTCCAATGTCGGTGTCTATCTGTAGGCAATGGTTTGACCTTTGTTTTGTTCCTATGCAGAGCAAAGTTAATTCCCGAGCTGTGCAGGAGAAATGTATCACAAAGCTGTTGCTTTACCACTTCTGTGTAAACCTGCCTGTTATGATTCTCTCATATCCTGTCTTTAAATTCATGGGAATGCGGAGTGCACTTCCATTACCATCTTGGTACTTAACCCAGGCCTTTGTAGTTGGATACTCTGTATCTGATATAACATGAACTCTCGATCTCCCGCAACTAAATATATTAAACGTTCTTAAAGGTTCTACATTTCTTTTGTGACTAATGATGCTTCATGAGGATGACATGTCTTCATTCTACAGGAAGGTAGTCGTGCCACAAATTGTTGCATATTTTGTGCTCGAGGATTTTGTCTTTTACTGGGGACATCGGATTTTACATACCAAATGGTTGTACAAACACGTGCACAGCGTTCATCACGAGTAAGATGCCAAACTTTGACATTTTTATGCAGGTACTAGTAGTACTTGCATAACAATATCTTCGTTTCTTCGATATCTTAAGAAATTGTATCTATGCAGGTATGCAACACCTTTTGGATTAACTTCAGAATATGCTCATCCTGCTGAGATATTGTTCCTTGGTTTTGCTACCATTATTGGACCGGCTATCACGGGGCCTCATCTGTTCACGCTTTGGCTGTGGATGGTGTTGAGAGTATTGGAGACAGTAGAAGCACACTGTGGCTATGACTTCCCCTGGAGTCTATCAAAGGTGTTACCGATATATGGAGGGTAAGCTGTTGGTATGCTCGTTTAACTGAATCAAATGGTCTTCCCTATTTCCAAACTTAATTACGTTTGTCTTTTTGCAAGGGCTGATTTTCATGATTATCATCATCGTTTGCTTTATACCAAGTCTGGCAACTACGCATCCACATTCATGTATATGGACTGGTAAGAACTCTTTGGTAGATGTCATAAAACTGCTTATCTTTAGTATTTGGTTGCCTCAAATGTGCCTTTCTTCTTTCCCTATTGGTTCTGACTTCACCTTTTTATCTTGTGAACCATATGTATATATTGCAACCTATTATTTATGTAGTTTTGATTCTTCCAGCAACTGTGCCTCAGTTTGGGCTGTTTTTTACGCATCGTACCCTATGGTTACCCTTCCATGAAGCAAAACCTTCTGCATAATTTGTGCGTATTTCTATGTGCACAGGGGGTGCGATTGTCAAACTAACCTTTTGCCTCCTTTGCCTTACATTTCAGATTCGTTCTCCTAAAATATATCATTTCCATCACAAAATAAGGAGAGACAGAGAGAGTCTGGAATATATCTGCAAGCTAGAGATGTTGATCACCTAATGTAATAGTATGCCACCTGTCAGGTTGCTTTTCTTCTCATCTACAAGAGACTTTATTGCATGTCAATGACCTCCTAATTCCTCAGGGTTAGCTTGCAACGCCAGTTTTGCATCTAGAGTTATTCAGTGTATCACACTAAGACTATGAATATACACTGAATAATAACACCACTAAGACTATGTAACACACAAAATAAGATAACGTCGGTAACTCTGTTGAGCCAATGATCATGCGCATATCACCATTCATGATTTGCTAGTAATATGAATAATAGTACGAATCCATTTCCCTAAGCCTTGTTAGCTCCTTGAGGTATTGCAGAACAGGTGAAGACTTATGGTTGGCATCTTATAGTGTTTCTTTGTTCTGCATATCAGTTCTCTTTGCCATACTAGCTAATGGTGAGTTTAACTCTGTTCAATTTGGTTACTGATTTCATGTTCAGGCTTTTCGGTACAGACACGGGTTACTGGAAACTCAAAGCACTGAAGAAAGAAGAGTAGACAATGATAACATTTTGATGTCTGGGATACAGCTTTCGAATAGAGAAGTTGAGGAGATTCTCACTCTGAACTTGTTTGAGAAGGGTTTGCAACTTGTCTTGAAGGTGAGATCTTTAACAAGGGCTTGTTCTGAAGACTTCTCTGTGCATGCAACCCATGTATTCCTGTATGCAGATGAAATCTCGAGTTTGCCTTCCTGATCTGCTTACATTCTTTGCATCTTCGTTTGGTTTACCGGACAAGTGTATCCTTTTGTCATCCAACTTTTTTGCATAAATATGAACTAATCTTAATGCAACCCAACTTTTTTGCATAAATATGAACTAATCTGCATGATGTCAATATGAACTAATGGTGGCTGCTTTAACAATCAAAGTGGACCTTGTTAACATGGTAAGTTCTGATCGATTTATACAGCTGTATGGCTAGGTCTGCCTCAGAATCGTTTGGTTTACCAAATCCAGTGATTTTGGTTTCATCAGCTGTAGCTTTTCATCCTTCCCTATCTGGGTCTGCATCAGAATGCAATCATGTGATTGTTTGATCAACACAACTCATTGGCTTGTGAAAAAATTGTGATGGTTTCGAATAATGGGTGTTTCTGACCAGCTGGAACCTGAAAGGGTAGTACTACTAACAAGAACAAACACACACACAAAGCCACTAACTGTACCTGCTTGATCTGTCTCGAGTCTTACTTGTGAGATAAACATCATAATCAACTTTCCTACATGTAAGTTCTCTCGAAGATAGTTGTTGTCTGTAAGTTGACTGGTTCTGATAAGGATCCCACATTAGGCCCGATCCATTTGCCCGCCCTAAAGCTAGAGTATCACACTAGTGCATGTCCACAAAATGAAGTGCTCATCATGTTGAATAGTGTTTTCACTGTATGGAAGGTTCAACGTTGGTCAGCAGCCAAGTTGTAGAACAGGGAACCAAGTTAGCAGTGGTTCCCTAGACGGTCCACTGCATTGAGACAATATCACCTTAAAAAGGTCCAATGAAGGAGCTCAATAGCGTTTCAAAAGAGCCGGTCTACCACCATTTCTTGCTCTAAAGTGAACCTCTGTCGTATGGTTTCTTCCTTCCCAACTGAACAAAAGACGGACTTGTTCACGAAAACTAAAATTGAGCCTTCTCCGAATCCTCATTAATTTTGCCTCTTTCATCCTCTTTTCTATTGACGCTATACTTGCTAATAATAGTGTCACTATGGAGTGGATCTTCCTCGCGTACGCATGAATCTTTAAAAGTTTTATTTTTTATAAAGTGCCCAACATATAGTTTTGGCGTTACTAGTGCTTTATAATATTGCTTTTAGCGATAAACGTAGATTTTTTTGGAAGAAATGAATATCAGCATGTACTGAAAATTTGCTAATCTACATAATCCTGGAGATAAATATGCATCCCATACAAAAGTAGTGTATGTAAGAAAGTCTACGGAAATATCAGCGTGTTACCAATTTCCAAACATAGGCAAAAATTGGTGTAAAAACGAAAAGTTTAGGGAATACAAACGACGTATCTTTCACAGACATAGCTTGACGAGCAAATGTATGTGGAGTAACTGGTTTGGCGGCACAGAAAGTCTATGCTCGTCCATCTGAAGTGACCGAAGAAAATTGGGTTGTAAGAGCTTCTCGGCAACGACATGAAATGTTAGTAAGACGAACACCGCCCGAAACATGAAAGTACTGGCAATGTAAGAAACGAAGCGAGAACATGATACGAACATGACGCCAAAAGTCCGTGTTAGTAAAAGCTACATGAAAAACAGAGTGGCTTGTGCTTGTGTTGACCTAATTTTTGACTACCTGAAATACCATAAACTGAAACACGGTATGATCATCACACCTGTCGTCTTTCCTGGCAACGAGCAATTTGGTATTCTTGAACATGAATTTATAGCTTTCTCCACCATCTGCAACCAGATTGATGGGAGTACTGATTGGTTCTTGGGGGAGGAAAAGTTCATATAAGTTGCTTGGACTACCATAAATTGACAGTTACCGATAATTCCATAGCTTTGTTCTTTCTACTAACATCTATTCTAGGTATGAAAAACTTAGTAAAATATGAACTTCAGGGGGATATTTCTGAAATTCTTTCTGTATGATGACTGAAGCCAGGTGCATGCCCTCGGGTATAGAACTCATGACCTTCAACTTGCCAGTTGACCCATTCATTTGGTGTTGTGCTCTCTTGTGCTACAGTAGCATTAACTCCAAGAAATGAAATACTGGCACAACATTTGATTGTTCACAAGTACCGGCAGGAGAAAAATACCATGCACAGCATCAATGACGGAATGGTTTTGGGTGGGGCGAACTATATATTATAGCTCATGGGTTTCATCATGGGATATAGACTTTAAGTTGATTTTCCAAAATTTAAAGTGGGATGAATGCCTCATCTCGGGTCAATGTAGATCCACCACTGCACAGGATATTCATAATTGCCTCAAGAATACCGGCCAATATGCATAAAGGCATCACATATGTATGTGGCACTAGCCTAGAAAGTCTTGGCGATGAGTGGGCGCATATATGACTTATCTGGGTTGGACTTAGTGACAAAGACTCAACCTCCACTGGACTCAGGGTCCCTTCATAATGGAACCATGCACGCGTTAAAAGGTGAAGATGGATAAGATTCAGTCAGGCTTTGGGTTCATGTGTGGTAAGGAGACACCTTTTGGGACAGAAACCAGCAGGATCCGTTCTACCAGACCTTTCAGGTCCAGCCTGATTGATCCGTGTTTAGACACTATCTTGCAAGGACCCACTTTATCTCTTTCCCATATGTATTATCGAACCAAGGCGGTGGGGTGGGGTGACCGCCTCACCCGAAATTCTGGAATTTTGCATTTTCATATGAAATTTCAAAAAAAATCCCCATCTAATATGGGAAAAGGCTTAGTTGTTGTATATGAAATTTCAAAATCTTAAAGCCCACCCTACCCTAAACAAATTTCTGGATCCGATACTGTGCTTGACTATAGTTGGCCCAAACGTCTTCCTTTGGCAAAAATGAAGACATGGAGAATTACAGTACGCGGAGTAGCATAATGTATACTTCAGTTCGGTATAACACAATTTTAGGCCATATTTACATAAGTATGATCTGTGCTTCCCACCAACACAGGTAATTCTTTTACTAGCACGACGAGCTGTACACTTCTACTCGTTGAGTTAATAAACTGAACCACCAGTCAGCCCAAATGAACTAAACCTAGCGGAACCACAAGTTTCACAGTTAATTTACCACCCTGAGTTCTAAGTGACCACACTTCCCAAACATATATATATATATATATATATATATATATATATATATATATATATATATATATAGATAGATAGAGAGATAGAGAGAGAGAGAGAGAGAGAGAGAGAGAGAGAGAGAGAGAGAGAGAGAGAGAGAGAGAGAGAGAGAGAGAGAGAGAGAGAGAGAGAGAGAGAGAGAGAGAGAGAGAGAGAGAGGCCATAACTTACCAACCCCCCTTTCTACACAAATCCTGCCCTCTGTGTACTACTAGAACGACGCTACCAAGTACCAACGGGAGACAAAACAGAAGAAAACAACAAAGACGGAATGAATAAGAACCAGACGCTTTTACTCTTCTTTCCACACGAGGGCATCGTTCAAAAAAAAACATCATGCATCGGGATGCCAAGCACGCAATATCAATGAATATTTCACGATGAAATTTAGACATATATGATAGAATTGATAATTACAGAATAATCTTTCTTAGTTTGTAAATCTTTAGGAAGGGTTTGACGAGCGGTAACAAACCTGCCTATAAATGGTGTAAACTCAACTATGATGACATTAACTTTTAGTGCCGTAAGCATGGTGATGGCATGCACTCAAGTATTTGTTCATTAAAAAGTTATAAAGCAGGACTCACAAGAACATGAAATGAGAAGATTGAGCTTTAATTTTGTTCTTAATAGACATACATCACATGTATTATGGAGAGTTTATTGCGGAGATGTTCCTGATACAATAGCCAGCGAACAGATCATTTCAATTTGAGGAAACTTGGCTCCAGCATGAGGATTTTGATCATTCTATGAAAGCATGTTGGGAAGAAGCTGCTACCTCGCCCCTACTCTGTGGTGATAGCCTGACTTGACTCCCATCGGGCAGTAGCAGGTACCACTATAGCTGGCTTACCCCGCAGAGTGGGGGTGGCACACGATCGCTCCCACGTAGCAGGTGCCTCCATCAGTGTTAGTGGGACGGTGGGCTTAAACTCTTAAAGCACTCATAAATAAAGATATTGCACACAAGATTTATAACATTCAATAATATTGAAATCTTGGTTCAAAACTATCACTATACCTGCACTCATATAGGCAAACCACCAAGTGGTCCTGAATATATCATGCAAAAAATGCAACAGCAACCGCTGGTATTTGGAGAGTTGAAACCAATAGCGGTGAATTAAGTCTAAGAAGAAAGTGCGATTTGCCTGGATATCACACCTTTGTTTGTTGTTTTGAAATGGCTGCGAGATATCAAGAGTGGGATCAATTGAATCGACTGAAAGGGCCCTGAAATTCTCTCTCACAAGTTTTGGAGTTAATTTACCACCCTCAGTCATAATAACCATATATATATGGAGAGAGAGAGAGAGAGAGAGAGAGAGAGAGAGAGAGAGATTCCCATCCTAGAATTTAATCTGCCTTCCGCATATGTTTCCCACCTTTCAATTACAAACAAAATGGTTTTGGAAGGACGCAGCCATAACTTCCCATCCCTCCTTTTTACACAAACCATGCCCTCGTATACTTCCAAAATGACGCTACTAATTACCAACGAAAGAGAAAACAGAAGAAAACGACAAAGGCGAAATGGGTAAGAAGAACCCGGACGCTTTTATCTCTTCTTTCCAAGCGAGGGCGTCGTTCACAAAAAAACATCATGAATAGATCATGTCCGCCGGAGATCCACAACGACGACGCTGACATTGTCGGAGCTCTGCCTAATAAGAGCCATCTTGGTGAGCAACGTAGCGGCGATGGTGCATGCTGGATCCGACTTGGTATCGGCATCGGTTGCATCTCCGGCGCCCTGCAGGCACCTCGAGGCAATGGCACATGCCTCTTCGTTGGTCATGACATCCCACAGCCCGTCGCTAGCCAGGATGAGGCACTTGTCTTCCGACTTCCGCTTCGTCAACGTTACCTCCGGCGTGCACGTCACGAACGGCTTCAAGTAATTGTCCCCTGAAAATAAAGGAAGCAAAATCACCAAATCAGGTCGGTTTTAAACGGACACGAAACAAGCCAATTGTCAACTGAAACGGAACTGTCAGGAGGTACTCAAGATTTCAAAGAAAGGTGAGAGAAAACAGCACGGAACCTCTTGGTCTTGGCTATTAAAATTGACAATCGTGTTGACCGTGTTTTCCTCGCACGTTTAAGAACTGATTTTAGCCGACCCCGTCTAGTATGGGAAAAGGCTTAGTTGTTGTTGTTGTTTAAGAACTGATTTCACTGGAAATGACGTCAACTGAACCGAGCCCAAGGATAGCCAGTATTCATAGGAAACAGACTTCGGGGAAAATATACGGAAAGACATTCTCAGGAAACAGATTTTCCAGGGAAATTGAAGAGACCTTTCGGTATCTACCAAACTGTGGACATAAAATGCACAAACAGATTTTGGCCTCACGAGTTGAAGGTCATGACTTCGATACCCGGTGTGTGAACAAGGCAAAGGCCTACCGATCATATTGGACATAAAATACAGAAAAATAATACGAAAGAGAATAATTTAAATCATTTCAAAGCATGTCCTGTAACTCTTAGTATCAGGATAAAGCGAGATATCTTCACCACAAAGCTAATACACTAAATAGCTATAGAGCTCGAAAGATCATGTTTTCCGGTGAATTTTCAAGTTTGCGAGCGAAATTCCGTCAAAATTTTAGAAATGGAGTGGTCGAATTACCAATTGCGCGGGACATGGCGAGGACGCCGAGAACGCGCGGGCAATCCCAAAAAATGACTCGCCCGCCTGCCGCTTGGATCCGGACAAGCTCATCGGGCCGGTCCGGCTTCCAAAACACCAAACACAAGAAAACGTCAGTTCCGGAGATCGACCGAAAACGAACGAACGGACGGACAGAAGAAAATGGTAGGAGAAATGCAGCCACCTTGTGGTCCGAAGAAAGAGGAACAGCGGTGCCGTTCCTGCACAACACGGCTCGTGAATCGCCGCAATTGGCGACGACGATCTCTTCGGCGGTCACCACTGCAACCACCGCCGTCGAGCCAACGGCATCACGATGCGAAGTTGTAATCTCGCAGCGGCAAGACGTAATGCTCACAGTCTCGCCGGAGACTTCGTCATCCATCCGCATGAAGCTCCGAACTAGCGCTTCCTTCCATTCCCGGCCATTCTCGCTCATCGCCGATTTGAGCTCTTCTGCAACCAAAGTATGCAGCCGATCCTTGCACGACAATGCTACCTGGAGTACCAAACAAGAACCAACACGTAGATTGGATGAATTTACTCCCGATTAGAGTGCTAATGAAATAAATTTATAGATTAGCCTGCTTACATGAGAGCATCCGTGACCGTCGTAGACACCAAAAAAGTGCAATCCAGCGACTGCATCGCAGAACGCCGGAACAGTGGACACCGCGTCTTCCATTTCTCTCCTCCGGCCACAAACCGAAGACGTGCCAAATTTAGGACACCGATGGTCTTCCTCCGGTAAACCAGTCAGCTTCTCACCGGCGTCCTCGCTGGAAAACACCGAAGCCTCCTTCTTCTTGTCCTCGGAGCGGGCACGTGCGTCCTTTTCCTCTTCGTGCATCTGCATCATGGCGGGAATTAACCGAACCCCGCCGTCAGACGTCGTGAGCTGCGATACTGGGGCCGCAGTTTTCTGCCGTTTCCCGGCCACCTCCGGTAGAGTCACCGCTACATCGGCCGGGAATTTGAACTGGTGGATATCCAATCGCCTCCTCCTCACGGCTCTGGAACTCGGTACGCGCTCGGGTGCCGCTTCTCCATCGCTTACTATCTCGCAACAGATCTCCGCCATGTCCCGCTACTCGACCGCAAAATAACGCAAGAAACACCCCAACGTTATCGAATTAATCGATCCCCGACTCAAATCTCACCTATTTTCTCATCTCAAATCTCCTCTTTTCTCGATTTTCGCCTGCCGAAAAAAATACAAAATCCATCTCCAAATTCAGAAAGAAAACGCGAATTTGTCACTGATCTCTCCTAAACCGTCACATTTTTGTCCAGATTGCTTGGCATCGAATCCCATAAGCTCGATAAGCGGATTCCCTCCCTCGTTTTCTCCACAAAACCTGCTCCCTCTTCATCATCCAAAACAAAACCATAGGCCTAATCAAAACCGCTCACAAAATCGTCTTCTATCAAACACGCTGTCAAAAGGCAAGGATTTTTCTCCGAAAAACTCCACCTAAACCCCAGAGTTCCAAGCAAGAGAAAAAGATTTCAACATCAAAAATGGAAAACCAATTTCTTCCTTCGCCTTTTCATTCTTTCCAATCGTTCTCCTCTCTTTCATGGAGGTGAATCCCTACGGGCCCCACTCTTTTAGAGAGAGAGGTCCCATGGCGGAAGGTTCGTCTCCATCCACGGGCAGCCTGCCCGTGACCGTCCGAGCAGCGCGTCTGACGTGGTGAGTGCCTGACTCACCTCCTCCCGGACCATCCTAGCCGTCCGTTCTTCCCATACCCTGCCTTTTTTCATTGATGGAGACGCCTACATCCAATCAGCTTCACCACGTTTACCCTCCAGCTCTATTCTGCTTACACGCATGCCGTCCAGTGGGACCCGCCGGGATCCCGGCTTTTGATTCTCTTTGTACTCTCCAGGGCACGTGGCTCGATCTAAAATCCGAAAATATCTATCACACGTCGCCGATGGAGACTGAAAGCGAACGCCACAAGCAGTGTTAGGAGCTCAACCCGCAGGTATCATTGAGCTGCTGGTGCCTGGAGATAAACGGCATCCAATTCCAGGCGCTCGTCTTGTCCTTCGCTTGTAGCCGGTCGGTCATCCCTACCTTTCCTCATCTCATGGGCCAACTGCATCTTTTAACCTGGACCGGATCTCCTACTGTATACGAGGATCCAGATCCAACTGTAAACTGGGACACGTATTAGTCTCTCTCTCTGTAGGCGACGTTAAAAAGCCGTATGCCGCACTCAGAGCGTTAGCCTACTTGGCAGGACTCTCGAGTTGCGTGTTGTTGACCGCGAGTTCCGAGTTCGACTCCCGGGCCGTGCATATCCGGCTACGGCATCCACAAAGGCTGACTTACATACGTGTCGTTCTTCGCCGGAACGCCGTAACTTATCACAACATGTTCGCCCGTTTACGGAAACCTTAATTAGGGCCTTTTAGTCTTTTTCTTCTACTGCGGTCCATGTAAATCTTGGGCAGAGATGAACGGCTACAAAGAGCCCGATGATGATATGATGTGACGGGAGCTTCCATCTCCGCTAGGGCCCGTCAGGTAGGCCGTTTTGACTTTGTATCCGAAATGACAAAAATGCTCCTGGTAGCTGACGCGGGATTTTGGATACGAACGTTACACGATTCAGAATCTCGGGACCCGTTCGAAACTAGTCTTTCGTTTGAGGTTTTCCATTAACGAATCCATACAGTTCCCATTGCCAAGACTCAAATCCGGCCGTGAAGGCCATTGCTTGAGGTTATTTTAGGGTATTTTGACCTTCAAGACATAAGAAGGGAGAGAGAAACCGAATTAAGGATTATTTGGATCTGGGTTGGCGTTTTAGGTAAGTTGCCACGTGTATATCGATCTTGAGAGCAATTGCTCATCCATGTGAATAGAGAGGCTTGACGTGACATGACTACGGTTGGGCAGTTAGGTTAATCGTGGGAACCCTGGTCAAGTCACCGAACCAGCTTTTGCTTTGAGACGTGTTTGTTGAAAAAGGAGAGGGCTTTTGTTCAGGTTCGAACGGTGGAAACCGGGACGAAATCTTGACCGTCCGAAAGCAAATAGACGGTAGAAAATTGCACCAGAGATCGAGACGTAGGACCCGCAAAGATAGTTGCCAAATTCCCGCCAGGTCGTAATTAAAAACGGGTCCGTGAGTGTGTCTATGCTGATTGCATTTCCCAAATGAGTCTCTCACGCACGCTTGTTGCAAACATCGTGACGAAACAAAACAACTAACTAGTAGCTAGCTAGTAGTTGTTAGAGCTAGAATATTCAAACTTTTACCAAACAAGAAAAAGATTGACAACCGTGGAATCTCTCTGGGTTTCCGGCCGATTTGATTGGCACGGCTAGTGAAGCAAAGTGTGATTTATCCCACTTGAGGGTAGTTGTTAGAGTTAGTATGTTCTAGCTCTAGCAACTACCAGTTTCAAACACCTGACTAGCTCATTCTGTGGTTTATCGTATTAAATTTAAATAAACAGATATAGAATGATCATGTCATAACTCATGATTGGAGAATTCACAGAAATACTGGCCCTGGAAGCTCACGAGTTCAATACCCGGGACATGCATCTGTTTGCGGCCTCCCCATTTTAACAATAAAAAAGTCTGTTTTTTTTTATAGTTAATTATTGAGTATAAAGCCGGCGTTACATTTAAAATAGACTTTTCAGGAAGACAGTGTGATGTCCTGCAGTATTTGGCAGCGATACCTTTCTTGTATGCTTACTTCACTAGGTCATCTCCATGTCTTCATCTGATGAACAACCAGACAGACTCTGTGAAAACCTTTGATTAGCAATGACGAACTTAGAATAAGACCAAATGCAACTAGCACTCCTATAGTTCACCCTACCTCTACTCAACTTGAAGAAATTAGATATCAAGTACTTTAAAGAGGTAGAGAAAGGTTGTCGAAGCGTTAGAAGGAAAGACTATAATATATATATTCTCAATCCTCATTCATTTCCACCGTTCGATCACCGCGATCAACGGTGGAGATTTAAATCTTAAAAAGTAGATTTTACTGATATACTTTTTAGTACTCACATTTCATGTACGATGTTACACTTTACTTTTCATTTCAAATCTACTCAATTAATCGTTGCATAGAATAGTAGAGCTGTTTGAGGAGATTGAACTCATGTAGCTCGTCTCACTTAATAGGCATGTTTGGTTTCGTTTACCTGGAACCGACGGTTGGTGGTTTAGAACTGCTAATTCCAATTTACTCGAAACCTCAAACCACAACTGAACTGCTAGGAGCCGATTTCAGTTATAGTTTTGAAACCGTTGATCTGGAACCTTTGAAAAAAGTTTTTTTAAACAACCCGTTGAGCTAAATGGCCTTCTTGTGAAAATGGAGTTCAAGAAAACCATTTAAAGTATTCCCTGTTTGAAATACAAGGCATAACACCCAATAATGGTGCCCCTGGGAGTCGAACTCCATACCAGCTGTCAACAACAAGAAGCGTCCTACCTACTATTTGAGCCAAGGAAAAGCGAATTGAAGTTGTCGGTTCTGGTTTCGGACCAGATTCTAGAACCCATAAACCGTAACCGAACCAGGAGGTCCCCGGTTCTAGTTCTCAGTCGTTTTGGAGCCAGTTTGATTTCGGTTTGAACTACCACTTAGTATAGAAAACTTTGTTTGGTTTGATTGGGGTGAAGTATGTATTCTATATAGCATGAGGATATGATCATAGGATATACACCTCTTTAGTGGCAGATTTAGAATTTTTTGTTGGGTGAGGTGAACTGCCTATTCAATCATTTTTTTTTTAGGGTTGAGCAAATTATGTATAGTAGCTACGGATCCTCTCGTGCCTAATTTTTTTATTGGTCTTTCGCATTTCAGGTGGGACTGCCGCTCCACTTCACCTCAATATTAGATCCGCCGCTGCATTAGGTGGCGGGGATCCTCCGCCTTGGCTCGGTGTAGATGTGACGTCCTTCTCAAAATCTTTGACATGACGTATCCTATCATGTGTGGATATGATATGATGTTATTCTGATGTATGAGAAAACATTAAAGTGACGGTCATTCCTTCAAAAGGGTGCCGCTCGTGGCAGCTTTGCACATGACAAGATCCTTTCGAATACCACAAATCGTCTTACACAGTGCCCAAACCTTCCCTTCACAGCCACGGCGACCACCTGGTGGTCACGGTACGGGAAACCTCCACTCATGACGCGTTACGTTGTAGGACGGCAGCATCTGAAAGCGTACCTTCTACGTGTCAATAGATGATTGGGCAGTCAGCGCTCGTATGATCACTGTAGCATGACTTTCCTCTTTGCATTTGCATGCCTTTATGCTGTTGCATTTGTGGTTTCTTGCACGACGTAGTTTTTAGCGAGTGTGCACGTAATGGCCCCCCATGATGGCTCCCAATTTTATATTCCTCACTGCCTTAGCAACACACGTAACCTACCGTTGTTAATCGTGTCCGACTAGAATAATTTTCGTGTTAACAGTAAGCAGGACAGACCTGAATGATCTGACTGATAGATAGAGCTGGATTTGATTTATGAACTTATCCAACCCCAGATCCGCTTAAGGCCACCACAAGTTTCGATTGCAAAAGGTTTACTGTGGTAGTGCCTGGATCTGAACTCAAACGAACCCGTTGACTCACACATAAGATGCCTCTGGATTTACAGGAATATAATGAAACACTAATGAAGTAAAATCTGCTTCGCCTGTGATGCCGATGGTCACGAAATAGAGAGCTTCAATACATGGATGACTTAATTGCTTATCAAACATCCGTTAATATATACTTCCATCCCCCCCATCTCCTTTCAGTGCAGAGATAGATAATACACGCTCTCTCGCTTGCTCTCTCTCTCTGAAATGGAGGAAAAGCAAGAGTTTGAACTGCCAAAATTTCGCAGCAATGTCCATGAAGGATATTCGAGCTCGGCGGACATGAGTCCTACAGATGAGAGGCCCTACTACTGCACCTTCTGCAAGAGAGGGTTCTCTACTGCTCAGGCTTTAGGTGGCCATATGAACATTCACAGGGGGGCTCGAGCTAAGCTTAAACAGCAATCAAACAATCACATGGGTGCCTCTCTTTATCCTTCTCCGTTCAAATTTCATCCTAATTCTGGTGCAAATTTATCTTACATATGGGAGTCTCCAAGATACCACGGTCAGTTAGAAGACGAAAGAATGAGATGTTCATGGACTAAACTTCAGGACGGCGGTCATGATGATTTGGGTAAGATGGGTGAGCTCAGGCAACTGCAATTGTTTGTTGATAGAAGCAATGGAGATGGTGGTCACAGAGACTATCATAACCATGAGTTACTGAAGAGTGGCCAAGGCTCTGATGGGGAAGAATTGGACCTAGAGCTCAGGCTAGGGCCTGAACCACAACGAATGTGGGGGTGCAGTTGAACATTGCACAAGGGCATAAATTGCTGTCTGACAAAGAGGTAAGTGAACACAAATATCGTGCATAAATAGACTGTTGGTTCATACTAAACTCGTTTCAAGTACGGCGTGATGTAACAGTTTGAGACATACCATTCAAGCATGGGATGATGTTTTAGTATGAATCTCTCTCTCTCTCTCTCTCATATGTCGAGAGTGTATTGCATATGTATATTTTGTTGAACATAGCTATGACTATCATCAATTCAGAAGAAAATTGCCATCTCTTGGATGTGTTTTTGGAGGTTAAATGACAAGGTGGTACGAGTATATATATATATATGTATGTATGTATAGATATATGCTTATTAACTATATTTTGTGAAAATAGGCCGTCATATTGTTTAATCTCAGTGGCTCATACTAAATCAGCACCAAATATATGTGGCTTACTTGGGAGCTTTGAGGCTTCATGAGGTTAGAGATGTAAGTGGAGATTTTATATAACATACGCAGGGTCACATTCTACAGTATTTCTCATGCTTCATCCCAATACATACCTGGCCTCACTTTACTGGAATTGCGGGTTCTCCTTCAATTATAATACAGAACGTGCCATGACTTTTCCATTACTCTAGCTAGCTAATCTGAGTACTTTATAGAATAAAAATAGCAGACTATTCTACAGATAAATAAAAAAAAGAAAAAGAAGGAGAACCCTAGTTAGTGAAATTTTAGGGTAGAAGTGGGAAATCGTATCTATGGGTTGGGTCACTTCCTCTTCCTTTCAAATACAGATCGACTCAAAACGAGCCAACCCATACAAACTGAACGACCCATTTTTTTCATTTAGGGATTATATATGCACACTTATATTCAAATTGGCAATCTAATCCGTTCTATGCGCAACTTCATGAAATTCATATATAAAGACTTACAGAAAACAAAGAAACTAATAGGAAACTCTAAAAGAATTACAAAGGTCATGTCTCGTCTTTTCATTTAATACACCAAAATTGCTATGAGTCAAATTGCAAGGTTTTTAGTTATATATACGCGAGCCTTTATGAGCCAAGCTGATATTGTAGAGTGTATCTCTGCCCCTCGTCCCAGTAAGTACACGAGCCCTGCAATCAGCCAATATTAGTGCTATAAAAAGCTAGTGGAACCTTCCCCCTTGGAAAAATATTAGTGCTGAAGAGTTAAGTAATCCATAAGGTCCAGCAGGTAAGTGACACAAATTTAAGGGTCGATAATCCAGACTGAACATTAGATGTTTGTTTCTGAACCTGTTCCGATCTCAACAAATAAACAACAACTAAGTCTTTTACCATACTAGATGGGGTCGGCTACATGGATTCTTTGTTTCCACATAGCCCTATCATGTGTCATGTTAGCAGTTAACTCACAATAAGCTAGATCATTCTTTATTGTTTCTTTCCAATACTTTTGTGGTCGTCCTCTACTCGGGGTGCTTCCATGAGATCGAAAACTACCACGGGTGCCACTGGACTATTGACTCCTACGCCCGCTGGATCATGTCAAACTTGATAATGACTAGTAGATACCGATTAGTGAAACCATGCTTAACCAGATTTCCCTGTCTTGATACATTTTCAGAACTTGATTATGAGTTCTAAATTAAGTGTTATATTTAAATCTGCAACGTTTGGCATATGAAAGTCTGCCCGTTCATCAGAAATCTAGGAGTTCATCCTAAGATATCAAATCCGACCCGACCGATGAAAGCTATCCAATAAAACTAGATTTTGGAAGTTTAGGTTAGTTGCACCCACGAACCTTTGTTCAGCTGCAGCATGTTCTGGAGAGACGTGGTGCTTAGCACGATGTAGGGCACTATATGTTGTACTAATAGGCTTGATTCAAGTCAAATTGGGTCCAATACCTATCAGACGGAAACTCTAATTTGGCTAAGTTCTCACTTTGTTTACTACGTCAAGTTTTTATTTTTCTAATAAAATAACTTGTTTACTACTAACTTATTTCGACTATTACAACCATCAACCATTTCTTTTTCTAACTATCAAAGAATTTTCTACCGATGCATGATATTTGTAAGTCGTCCTTAGACATGGCTGATTCTGGTTTGTATGGAACCAAGAATCAGAATTGAATCGTGATCGGGTTGGTTTCAGTTCTGAATTAGATCTTAAATCATTTGGAACAGAAAAATATTAATAAAAGAATATTAAAAATTAATGGAACCAACAGTTCCAAACTATCGGTTCCAGCTGAACCGGGTCCTTTCCTGTTCTGATTCTATTTTTGGGCTAGTTCCAAACCAGTCATGTCTAACTCTGGACGTGAGAAAAAACTGTTAACAGTGAAATGATTAGCTCAACTGGCAGGACTCTCTAACTCGTCCTTTGCAGGTGGGTAGTTCAATTTCTTGAGAGTGCATTCGTGTGAGAGTGAAACCTGGGGTTGAACTCTCACCTGATTCGGTGGCCATTTCTATTTCAAAGACCCTTTTAAAAAAAAATTGTCATGAGGAGGACAAGGCCGGGTATACACATCTCGAGAATCGAACTAACGCCCTTCATCTCGTGAAGTCAGGGACCCTGCCACTTGGGTTAAAAGTATAATATTCTAAATTTGAAATAATTTATCACCAGATGAATCGGCGAAATATTGGATTAAACGCGTCGAATATGGCTCACACGTTGTAGTCACGTATTTGAGTAACAATGCAATCTGGACTTGCACGCCAACCAAAATAGCTTCCCCTGCAAACGCATCACCGGTGGTTTGCTTCTCCCATTTTGCTACATATCGCGAAAAAGAAATTTCAAATTCAGAATCCGAATTCCAAGTTCCGGGATTCTGATTTTGTTGGCGGAGACTGCCGGAGAGATGTCACTGGTCCGCGAGGCCATGGGGAAGCCGGTTGTCACGTCCGTCGTGCCCGGCCGCTTCCCGGGAAAGATTGCCCAACTATTCTGCCGTGGACTGAAGATCTTGGCTTTCCTCTCCCTCTCTCTCTACTTCCTCTACGTACTTCATAACTCGGTCTCTCCGAGTCGCATGTACCCGGACTGCGTCGATTTGGTCGTGGGGCCACAAGAAGTTGCAGACGAATCGGCCTCTTCAGCTGCGTCGGAGACGACTAATATAACGCACGTCGTGTTCGGGATCGGGGCGTCATTAAAGACGTGGGGTAAGCGGAGAAGATACAGCGAGCTGTGGTGGCGGCCGAGCGAGATGAGGGGCCTGGTGTGGCTAGATCGGAAGCCAAAGTGGTGGCCGAAAAAGAGTCCGCCGTATCGCGTATCGGAAGACGTATCGGGTAAAGGGTACAAGGGGTCGAAGGGCGCGGTGCGTCTGGCGAGGATCGTAACGGAGAGTTACCGTCTCAGGTGGAAAGGAGCGAGGTGGTTCGTGATGGGCGACGACGATACGGTGTTTGTACCGGAGAATCTGGTGGCGGTGCTGTCACGGCTCGATCACAGGGAGATGTGGTACGTGGGTGCGCCCTCGGAGAGCGTCGAGCAGGCGATGGAGCACGGATACGACATGGCGTATGGAGGGGGTGGCTTCGCGCTGAGCGCACCGGCAGCGGAGGCGGTGGCGGGCGCCATTGATGGCTGCCTGGCGAGGTACGGTAATTTCTACGGGAGTGATGGGCGAGTCCGGGCTTGCATGAGCGAACTCGGCGTGCCTCTCACCCGCCAGCCCGGATTCCACCAGGTCTCTCTCTCACCCTTTAATTGATATTGGGCCTGGGTCTGGTTCACAAATGGCTTGTGATTGGATCCAAAGTAGGCATCAAGATAATTAAGAATGGGAATCTCTGCAACAACATGAAACCTGGACACGAACACAACCTGAAAATCCCCTGTTTATGTGAGACAAAGTCTTTGTAATCAAGTCACATTCGTGTCAATCTGTTTTAACACGAACACGAACTGGCATGACACCAAGACGTTAAACAGAAAATGGTTAGCAGAATGATATTTTAAAACTTTGATTTAGACACGATTGTGAAATGACAGGACACGATCAGTACTAGAACATGAAATTGTCACCCTAATAGAGAACAGACGGCATTTCGGGTCTACATCATATTTTCATATTATACAGAGTAAACTGCATTTCTTCTTTCGGTTGTGATCACTGAGAACTTGTGGGCACATGTAGGTGGATATTCAAGGTGATGCTTATGGGCTCTTGGCGGCGCACCCGGTGGCGCCTTTCATCTCACTGCATCATCTGGATGCAGTGAAGCCACTCATCCCGTTCAAGTCGAGGATCGATTCGGTGGCGACGATCATGGAGGCAGCAAGGCTTGATCCGGCTCAGGCCATGCAGCAAACCTTTTGTTATGACCCAGACCGGAATTGGTCCATCTCGGTCTCTTGGGGCTACACGGTCCAGATTTATCCCTCAGTAGTCCCGGCCTATCTGTTGGAGACGTCGATTCACACCTTTAGATCTTGGCGTGGTACCTGGGAGGGACCCTTCACATTCAACACTAGGCCCATCCCGGCCGATCCCTGCATGCGCCCGGCAATTTTTTTCCTGCACCGAGTCGAGAACGTCTCGAGCTCATTAACAATGACATGGTACCGGAGATTTGTCTATGACTCGCGAAACTTGTGCCGAAGCTGGAAGTACCCTTCACTGGCCATACATGATGTGAGGGTGGCCTCTTTCAAGATGCCAGCCTCCAGTTGGAAGAAGGTAATCTGAGAGACACTATCTTAAAATTCCTTTTTTTTTTAAAGAAAAGTCATTTCCTAGGAATATGTTTGGTTGGAAGAATCAGAATTTGCCGATTCCAGAAATCAAACATGGATTTGGATCCACACCCAGAACCATAAAGAAAGCTGTAACAAGGCTTAGATTGGCGAGCTTGAACTGTCCTCCCTCAACAACTTTCGTGGCGGTGTCACAGATTTTAGGTTTTCTTGTACAAATTCTCTTTAAGGAATGGGTTGGAGAGCAAATCGAACTTTTCCCATAATTTTCTAATCACAATAGCCAAAATTTTACTTCAAACTTTGAAAGAAAACCACTTTGTTGTCGTTAACTGTCACCCGTTTCCTTTCCCTCTTAAGGTGCATATCTGCCAAGTAACCTTTTTCATTTTTCGGCGTCAACATAAACGATATGTATCTCATTCCAGACATTGAACTATTAATATTGGAACTAACTCTACATACAGTGAATTCTCTTATTCAAGGCATTCACCATGTTGTAGGGGAGGTCCTACACAGAAGTAGCTGGGCATCACGACGATAATATGATGAACTCCTCTTTTTCGTGATCTTATTAAATGGAAAACAGTCATTCAAAACTATAATTGCATTATTACATCTCTTCCGTCTCGCACACCACAGGAACAACATATTCTTCAGATAGCCAGATTTTACTTCGCCTTTTATCCCCGGATGCGACTGTTGTTGGTTGTCTGGGATAGCATCTATGAAAGTCCACCACCCCCACCGAGAGTCTAGCAGCAACAGGGCCCTTCAACATGATAACTCCTCTTGAAGCCGATAGCATCAATTAATCACAGTTCATAGTTAAAAGAACTCGATGAAGATTTATCTTTTTTTCTGAAAACATAATTATCATTAATAAAAGAAAACTATTACTGCTCTGTAACGTTGGGATATTACACGCAGGCTGCTGCAAGAAGGAGATGCTGCGACGTCAAATCTAGCACCTGGAGAGGCATCATCAATGTACGTGCGAGGAAATGTGGGCATGGTGAGACGATAACAGCACCATCACAGAGGACAAGTGTTCGATCGGAGTAAGCTTTGCAAAGAAAGTTCAGAACCGAATCCTGCGTTTTCATAAACTCAAAACGAAGAAAATCATTGTTCAGATGCACCACCAACCATCAAGGACAACTGACCTCGGCTCTTTATCTGATCCGCCTGAAAATGAGAAACTCCAGCAGCTAGTTAGCTAGGTACAATTTTACCCCTGTTCGAAACTTTCACGTCTACATGTTCGACCTCGGCTAGTATATATAAAGCCTTGGCGAATCTGCTGTGAGTGAGTGAGATGACAAATATATTGTGGAAACACATTTTGAGATTATTCTCTGGTGCATTGCATTTTCTTTTCAAGTTGCACAAAAAGAAGGAAGCAGGACTGCATTTTCCATCGGTTGAGTTGGGTGACAAATTAGGCATTTTCCATCGGCTAGTAATAAGACAATAAGCTCGATCATTCTTTATTGTTTCTTTCCAACACTTTTGTGGTCGTACTCTTCCTCTTTTAATACTTTTCAAATTTAGTTTTTCTAACCTTCTTAGAGGTTCTTCTTTTGATCTTCTTTCTATATGTTCAAACCATCTTAAATGATATTCTCTCATTTTATCCTCTATTGGTGCCACTCCTAATTTGTTTCTAATAACCTCATTATGTATACGGTCTTTTCTTGTATGACCACTCATCCATCTCAACATCTTCATTTCTGTCACAGACATTTTTGTACATGTTGATGATTAACTGCCCAACACTCATAACCATAAAACATGGCAGGCCTAATTGCTACTCTATAATATTTTAACTTTTAACTTTAATGGTATATTTTTATCACAAAGAATACCTGATGCTCCTCTTTATTTTAACTAACCAGCATTAATTTTATGCGTAACATCTCCATCAATTCTTCCATCACTTTTAAAAAGTGACCCTAGGTATTTAAAACCTTCCTTTTGGGGGATGCAATGTGTGCCAATTTTAATTTCTATGTCCTTTGAAGCAACCAAATGATCAAACTTACATTCCATATATTCTGCCTTTGTTCTACTAAGTCGGAGGCCTTTTCTTTCTAATGCTTCTCTCCATAGTTTCAATTTTCTATTAACTTTTTCCTTAGACTCCTCCACTAATACAATGTCATCTACAAATAAAATACACCAAGGTACTTCATCTCGAATATGTTTTGTTAACTCATCCATCACCATTATAAATAAGTATGGACTTAAAGTTGATCCTTGATGTAACCTAATATTAACTTCAAAGAAGTCTGTCGTTCCTTCTTGAGTCCTCACACATGTTTTTGCACCATCATACATGTCTCTTATAAGGTTAATGTATATCAATTGGATACATCTTTTCTCCAAAGAACCTCTCTCGGTACCCTATCATAAGCTTTTTCTAGATCAATAAATATCATGTGAAGGTCTTTCTTTTTTGCTCTAAAATATTTCATAAGACGTCTCAAAAGGTGAATCGCTTCAATAGTAGATCTGCCTAGCATGAATCCAAATTGGTTCTTTGTTGTACTTGATACTTGTCTTAACCTACGTTCAATAATTCTTTCCCATAATTTCATAGTATAGCTCATTAACTTGATACCGCGATAATTTACACAATTTTGAATGTTTCCCTTGTTCTTATATATGGGTATAAGTATACTTGCTCTCAATTCCTTGGGCATCTTTTGGTTTTTCCATATTTCATTAAATAGTCTTGTGAGCCAAGTGATTCCTATTTCTCCTAGTATTTTCCAAACTTCTATAGGAATATTATCTGATCCTACCGATTTACCACCCTTCATATGTTTAAGAACCTCTTTGACTTAATTCTTCTGAATACATCGATAGAAATTGTGATTTATATACTTTTATGATTTTGCTAACTCTCCTAAGCTAATACTATCATCTTTATTTTCATTAAAAGATTATAAAAATATTTTTTCCATCTATTTCTTATATCATCATTTGCCACTAGAATTTTTTCATCCTCGTCTTTGATGCATCTAACATAAGATCTTTAGTTTTCTTATCTCTAACCCTAGCCATCCTAAAAATATCTCTTTCACCCTCTTTTGAGTTGAGTTTTTTTATATAAGTCCTCCCAAATTTTAGCTTTTGCTTCGCTCATGGCCTTTTTCGCTTCCTTCTTTGCTTTCTTATAAGCCTCTAAAGTTTCACTAGTTTTCTTAGTATAATGTAATTTGTAACATGCCCTCTTTGCCTTTATTTTATTTTGTACTACTTCACTCCACCACCAAGCTTCTTTTTGAGACGATACACCTCCCTTAGATACCCCTAACACATCTTTCGCCACTTTCCTAATATGTATAGCCATATTGTTCCACATATCACAGGGTGTACCAACATAATTCCAAACATCTCCTTGTAGGACTTTCTGTTTAAATATATCTTCTTTCTCGCTTTTGAGGTTCCACCATTTAGTCTGAATAGCTTGATGCACTCTTTTCTTCTTTGCCCATTTTTTAATTTGTAAATCCATAACTAAAGGTCGATGTTCGGTGGTTAAGCTTTCTCTTGGAATTACCTTGCAATCTTTACAACATGCTCTATCTTTTTTTTACAAATAAAGTAATCAATTTGTGTTTGTGATAAGCCACTCTTATAAGTAATTAAATGTTCATCTCGTTTTTTGAAGATTGTATTGACTATAAAGAGATCAAATGCCATAGCAAAATTTAAAATCTTCCTACCTTTCTCATTTACATCCCCAAAACCAAAGTTTCCATGAATACCTTGATATCCTAATGCCTCTTTACCGACTTGTCCATTTAAGTCTCCTCCTAAACAAATCATCTCCCTTTGTGGAATCTTTTGAATCACCTTATCTAACTCTTCCCAAAAAGTTGTTTTTATACTATCTTTTAGTCCTACTTCGGGTGCGTAAGCACAAACTATATTCAACACCTCTACTCCTACCACTAATTTCAACGTATCCTCTATCTCCTTTGCTTTTTCTCCAACCCATTTTGTCTCTTGTAAACATAGAATATGAATCTTTCTCCGAATCATAGTATCTACCACCTCCATTAGCTTACCAGATAATGTTCCGATATTCCAAGAACCAATACTAATCTTATTATCTAGGACTAGCTTCCTTACCCACGCATCCGTCCATAATCAAAATACGGAGACCCTCTCTGAAAATTTTTCACTACATTTGGGCGGCAATTTAGCGGGATTAACTTCTTTACCCACACCCGTCCATGATGTGGGAACCCTCTATGCAATTGATTTACTACATTCGGGCGAAAATGTAGTGGCCCTTGGTTACTTATTACTGCATTCGGGCTCTTTAACACATCGCTAGGCGGGGACGCTCCAAAGCAATGCTCATAATTTTTGTAATTCATGTTATAAAAATCCGACAAAATTTTACGCTGGCTGTCGGAAGCCTAACACAACCCTCCTCCTTTATTCGGGCTTAGGACTGGCAATGCAAGGGTGATCCCTTACATGGGCGGAGTTTGGATCTTAACTATCACTGATGTTGTTAATTAATCTCCAACCATTACTTTTGAGGATATGAATGTAATAACATTATTTTTGTTCTTTTTTTGAAAACTATTAAATAAATTATACTCATACATTCAAAAAGCAGTTGGGGGCAAGATAACATTATATTATAAGAGTAGGTGTTTCAAGTAAAATATTTAGGGAGTGTTGAGGATTCATATAGCCCACCCCACGTAATGTGAGAAAATAGTTGATTTTGCTATTTTGGTTGTGGTTTTAAAAATTAAACAGTTCTCCACATTGGCTAGACGTGTAACTCGTATCCTGCAAAGTATAATTCATATATTCTCCTCATGTATCAGCCCTCATATCTATTTTCCATTAAGGTGGATCTTCCACCACAAGCAACGAATTTTACCCAGTTATTTCAAGAAAATATACAAAAAAGTTCGAAGAAACCATTTAAAACATGATCTTGCTTTTCATGGTTACGAGATAGGATAGTTGCCCCATCAGTGTAAAAACTTGGTTTAGTCTTGGTTTTGAATTTGGTTAACACCAGAAGTGAACATTAAGAGGGACCGTTCTTCACTCTTGACCCATTCTCATGTGTGCATGAGTTGCACCTTCAACTACTTAGTCAGGTAAGCTGTTGCTCGTTGTATGAGATTGACTTTGCAAACAAGTTGAACACCATCTTGCTTATGAAAATTAAAAAAGAAAAACAATTCTCATTAAAACAAAACTCTTGATCATGTAATGTGAAATTTTATATATTATAAAAGTAAAAACTACTGATCCATTGAATGCATGTATACCACATTCCATCTAATCAGATCGGAGTGTTCTTATAGCATTAAGACATACATACTGTGTATATCAATTCCGCACAAACCAAGCAGATCCACGCAGGAACAAGTGGTTGTCTTTCATCAACAAGAATGATATTCTCAGTATGCACACTCAAGAGAAAAGAATGAATAAGCAGATTGTGTAAGCCTTGTTCATTGGCAAAATTAATGGCAAACAGTAAAACCGCAATCACAACGTTGGCATGCCCTATTTGATTCTCAGTATACATTCAAGCAGACTGAATTTCGGGCTGCGATGACATGCCAAAGTAGCAGTTGGAAGTTCTGTTAGCTGCCAGAAATTAAAAGAGAACGAATTATGGTGTTAGTTCTCCAACTAGCTTAGTCTCTTACCTCTTTGATAGAAAGATTCCATTAGTTGAAACTGTAACGAAGGGCATCAACAGACAGTAATGTCGACTAACTCATTCTTGCAATAAACACGCTCATTCAATCGAAAGCTCTTCTCCATGATATATCCAGCCGATCTATTTGTTTAGTTATATCATAAAACTTGCCTTACCTAAATTTCGCTCGAAGTGGATTTCACCTTACCCCAGGAATCATCTAGTCCTCCCATTGTTCGCATACATACACACGCACACATGCAAAGAAACGTAGTTGCTTCCACAAACAAAATTATATCTTGAAACAACTTACCTGTTCCAGCAATGAATGCCTTCTGAAAGCTACCTTAGGTCAATCACAGAAGACGGTCTTACAACAGCCATTGCATGCAGAATCTCCAAAACAAACCCTACCTACCCGACCCTGTTCCGGACCATCTCCTTTTTAACGAGATGCAAGTAGAGTAAACACCAACTATGCCTTAAACCATCAGCCAGAATTAGACTGCGACAGATGAGATTTCCTAAATCACAAGAAAAGGAAAGGAAGAAATGATAAAGCAAGAGAGAGAAAAAAAGTGATTGGATCTTGCCCACACTGGCATTTGCACACTCATCCTTATGTATTGCTTTTGAATGATATGAGTTATAGAGAGAACGTGATAAATGCTCAAACTTCATATATGCTTAAATCTACTTTATCATCTTCTTTGACATGAACCACTGAGATAACAAAAAACTTTATCATCTTCTTTGACATCAACTACTGAGGTAACAAAAAGTAGAGTGAATTAAATATGAAGTATAAAAATATAATGATACTTTTAATTATAATCTCTACCATTTCTCTATTATTAGTCATTCTAATCAAACGGTTGAAATGTTTAAGTAAATTTGAAGGATAGATGAGGTTTGACTATTTACCACTACATCTCTCTCTCTATATATATATTATCTCTTATAATCCTTCAAGATAAACTGCAATGTAAATGTCACTAATTGAGCATCAGCCCTTAATCTTCAACCATAAGCAAGGCTTTTCTGATACAAGGTGGGTATTACTAGATAAACGTGTCATGAGGACTTTCCAAGAGATGAGAGTACTCATTCAAACCCACTTAACTTGGATGTTCTTACAAGCCTGGTCTTTTAACACAACCATCCTTGTGATAAAAGATGGAACAAACGTTTATGCTGGCTGTCAGCTGCCTAACACAAACATTTTTCTTTGGGACCCCTATCTACGTGAAGGCAAACCCCTCATAATCAGTAAATGAATATAAATAAAAGAACCCCGTATAGAAAGTAGCTAACACAAACATGATCACAGTAGATCCCTAAGGCTTAAAGCATACCATGTCATATTGTACACAACCCATGTACTTACTATAGAAAATCTCCAATATACATAATTTTTCTCACTTGATGGACACCTGAGTGGACCCCAATCACATACTTATATGTCCAGCCTCCTAATTTCCTCAAAGATTGAAAAGTTTATACCTACTTATCATAAGTATATGATCAACACACAAAGACAAGCATATATATATATATGTATATATATATATATATAGAGAGAGAGAGAGAGAGTATACATAAATGTATGCTATTTCCCTTCTCGAGATTCAGATGGAAGTATCATAAAAAATGGTCAAATACTTAAACACTGATACCTTTTCTTTTGTGAACTTAACCATATACACCTTCTATATAATTGATTTCCGCGTAATAAATGCAAAAATATTTAAGACGATTTCCAGCCAATACGTTTTGCTAAGCTCTACCTTCTAGCTTTGCATTATTAGGTACCATCGAAAAAACAAATTACATTATTAGATTACTAATGGCAGAAGAAAATGTCGATTCCGATTAACTCTACATCTTAAGGCTTCATTAGCAAACGGTGATTATCACCATTACTGTTAGACTTCAACCCGTCAAATCATGATGAGAAAAGCATTTTATCTATGGATGTGAAGGCACACACGCAAAAGTAAACAGCAATGAGGCGACCACTTACAGCTGTTCTCACGACAACTGCCGACGGCTATCAGATCAGATAAACCACTTCCTTTAATGGCAACACGAACCGGATCTTTCTGTCTTGTCACTGCCCTACTGCTCTTTGTTTTATTCAATCGTCTCTCCCTCGATCGGCACCATCATCTTATTAGCTTTGCGTTTTCTCAAGACACGTTCAGATTTGAAATAAAATAGAATAAATCCAAAGCCATATCATGTAAGAACATTGTTTATTAATAGGAAAATTGATGATTATGATAACCAACACGAAGAAGCATTTGCTTGCCATTCATGTTCCCACGGTCCATAATTTAGTCAATGAACTCATATAACAGAAAAGATCACCATATTCACATAAGTTTTATATCTGTATACTTGTGCTTGTGGAAGCACAAGAGGAAGAGAACGACATTCAACTTCTCAAAGAGTTCATCTAGGCAAAACACGTCATATTTTCACAGATAAGTGAATGAACAAATAGCCCTCAATGAACTCATGAGGCACACACATCACCCAAAAGTAAGAATATAAAGGAAATGCTATTGAATGTGTCTGTAAAAGCACATAACAAGCATCTCTCTCTTACTCTGAAACTGCAAAAGCCAAAACAAACTTGCCAATACGGAAGAGAAACGAATAATTAGTGAAAGGGCGAGTGGACATAACATACGGCTAGTTACAAACCGATAACATGCACATACGCACAGAACAAACACTACTATCAAACCCTCAAAAATCAACACAAACAACTATGAATTAAACAGAACGATAAAGAAAAAATAAGGAAAGAACAATCAGTATGGTGGTGGTGATGGATGAGGAGCTGCCCAACCATAGATATCATGTGGGATCTGCCCATTAGGCATCAAATTCGGCGGCAGATTGTAGACGGGCATCGAAAGATCCGGCAATGAGACAGATTGCTGCTGCCCGCAGGCGACCAACCCACCACTGCCAGTGTGAGATGAATTCAAGCCGGCGCCAGGCGACGATTGCTCTTGCTGCATCGGCGTATTGTTCTCGGCCTCATCGTCAAGCGGCAGTCTTTCGTAGGTGGCATTGGTGAAGGTAGCGGCGATGATCATGACGGGTCCGGAGGCGACCAGCGGGCCCAGGACGCTGCCTCCGACGACCCGGCCCTGGCCGCCGGCTAGGTAAACGGTCAGCCCAGTCGCTCCTGGCGAGGACGGTGAGGGAAGGAAGGCGCCGGACAGCGAGAGGATTTCAAATCGACCGTGGAGTGTTACGACGGCTCCTGGAGTGCCCGGCTGTCGGAGCGTCACGTTGGTGACTACGCCGCTGCCGCTTAGCACGCACACACCTCGCTGCCTGCGCCGGGAGAAGCCGGCGACCGCTTCAAAGACGTCGCTGCCGCTGGCGATCTCTAGGACGTGGCTGCGGAGAGCGTTGGTGCTCTCGCGCGTGATGATGATGGGCGGCTTCGGCTTGTTCTTCGAGCCGGGCGGCCGGCCGCGGGGGCGTCGAGCACTGGGCTCCATCGCCTCGCCGCTGCCTGTGGCGTGGTCGACGTGCTCGTGCTCGCCGTCAAAGCCCCGCGTGTCGTTGATCTCTTCTTCGTCGTACGGATTGCTGGTTCCGCTATTGGCAGCCGTGCCGCCACTTCCTGCGGGGTCTTGTTCCGGCTTCTGCGCACCGGCCAACCGGCCTAGGCCAGCGGGTTGGTCGTCGGCCGAGCTGTGTAGATGGAGGGTGGAGGCCGATTCCAGCCCTCCCAGCGTCATGTTCCCTGCCCACCACCGGTTCGCCAGCTCGTCTAGTTTGTGCTCTCTCCTTGCTAAAATAATAGTCTAGTTCTTGTATATTTTGTTCTTTCTGTCTCTAAAACAAGTATCTAACGAAGATCTGGAAGGAGAGAAGAATAGGACTCGATCAAGCTCAGATGCGAAATCTCGTATGACAGAGAGGGGAAGATTCAACCTAGATGTACTCTCGCTCGCTCAATAGAGAAGTCCAGGAGGGGAGCTAGCTATGAAGTGAGGAGAATGTTTCTCTCTATGGAATCAAATCACCTCCAGCAAAATAGTAGACAGGGACTGAACAAAGGGGAGGAAGGAGAAACATCAGCATGATTAGTAACTTTTGGCAAATGGCAGTAGTTTGCTGAAAGAAGGATACCTATCTTTTAGTGGAGAGGGATGAGAGAAAGCTAGAACCGGATAAGCGAAGGTGAAGAGAATCCCCAGGATAAGTACTTATATTGGGATAAACACAGGAAACGGACTCTCGCGAAACTTGTACCGAAAAATGAGGCTGGAGGACCTTGTTCTCACAAACAGTACACTTCCCAACACGAAAAAGAACAAAGGAGAGAGAGAGAGATTTTAAGTCTCAGTACTTATATATTCAGTCGGGAAATAGCCGAAAGAACAATAAAATAATTGAACAAGATCGATGATCATCACCCATTTGCTTTGTAGTGATTACACCTTAAAATATTTTTCTTACAGAAAGTAAAATATTATGTATATATAGAGAGAAGAATATCTATGCGAATTATCACAGTCGTCAAGGGTTTTCTGCAACGTAAGAACGACAGGAAGATAGCATATTACTTGTAAACGAGAAATACCAAGAGAGAGAGGGGGGAACGGGGAGGGGATCTTCTTCGAGTCACCATCTACCCAAGCCAGATCCAGTTTTGTAGACCTTATAGATAAAGTTTACTAAATTCATCTGTACAAAGTACACCAGAACACTCCAAGCAAATGTATTAAAATAACTGGGGAAAAGGAGTTGGAAGAAACATTCAATTGAATGGAAGGAAGAGATTTAGGGAAGTACAAAATGGGGATCTTCATCGGGAAATCTCTCTTTCTCAGTTGAACTCGCTCCCTCTCATGAGGAAGCGTGAGGGTGTTGTACTGTTCTGATAAAAAACTGCACGCATCAGAAAAAGATTTGAAGGAAAAGGCAGACCAGACCGTCCAATCAACGGCAACAACAGTAAACTCTAATAAAGGAACTTGTGGTGTGTGAGAGAGATATGGTTTTCTTGGTGACTGTCAGCGGTTTTCGTTGGCGGTATCGGGAAGATCATGGTATTTGCCGCCGCGGAGTTTCCATGGGTAGCGTGCGCGTGCGGCAGACTGGAATTGGGAGCACGTCATTGTTTCTCTCTCGATTCAACAAATTTGGTAGTATGGATCTTACGTCGTACGGATATATTTATTTAACTTCTCCCGACCGATTTTCAAATCTCATTATAGGTTTTATATTAACGAGGAAAATAAACATTTATCAACAAATATGAGAAAAATAAGCAATTTAAGATGTTTTTAAATGCCCTTAGTTGCTTTTCTCAACTGTGTGTGCGCACGGGGGTGCATATGCACATGCCTGTGCACGCACTTGTGGGCATGTTTCAAAACCAGAACAATGGTAAATGAACCGATCCACCGTGGGGTTTGGCTCCTGAACCTTGAGTATTTACAATGCATGTGCTGTACAACGGATCGTATAGCTGGTTTATACCTGGCTTACTCAAATAGTTGGTACGATTAAAAATGAAAATTTATCTTAATTTTTAGGTGAAAACTTCAATTTTACTCCAAATTATACGTGAAGTCTTGCACTTTTAACTTCAACAAGTCCCTGATTGATTTATTTTTTTTGGTCACAAGAAGAGGCCGAAGCCTAACACATGCACCCTCAAGGAGTCGAACTCCCCACCAACAGCAATGGCGTTAGAGACCCCTTCCGTTGAGCTATGCTCTTGAGATCCCTGTTCGATTTGTTCGACCCGTTTACAAGCCTTAGTTTCAGTGTCTCCAACTCTGCCTCTTGTGCTTCTTACAAGGGAGACCTTCAATTATAAAAACATATTCCAGCAAAGCACTTCAATTATGAAGGAACACCTTATGAAATATGTAGAATGTAAGTTCAATATTTCTTTCTTTTTGGTTACAATGGAGAGGCCGGAGCCAGGCAGGTATGCACGCCCTGGTTGCTGAACTCATGACCTTGAACTTGTGTGTCAAGCCACCTAGCCAGGTGAACTATAACTATTCGTGCAAATGTAAGTTCTATATTTTGGTAAAGAATAAGCTGTACAATTTCAAATTGCTCACTGCATGGCCAAGAACAATAATAATATGTATGTTTTTATTTAATTAAATATATTCTTAAAATATTTCAACCGATAAGAATTCCGAATAAATGTTCTTGTTCTAGGTACGGAAATATGGACCAATTACACCAAGGACCCGTAGGAATTAATGGCCCGACCCGTGTAATCCACACCCAACCCAATCCCAATGGGGCGGAGAATACCAGATCGAATGAGGTCTGGGTTACAGTTTGGAGGACGAAATCCTAGCCGTCCAACTCACTGCCTCTTAATGGCTCGCATCTTCGATGATCTAGCTTCTATCCAATGACATCTGAAAGGCCAGAATGAAACGTAGGATAAGAGAGAGAGAGAGACAGAGAGAGAGAGAGAGAGGTGCATGGTTAACAAAGATAAAGAGTGATTGAAGCGTTGGTGCTAAGAACGTTGTCTAGTTGGGGACACGCCAGTGAAACTGGATGCGACAAGATGACGAACGCGAACTTTGACTTTGGAGGATGGCGAAATTGCCCCTCTCAAATCGGACGCCACCTTCCTCTCACTATTCGTTTCACATCTCTCTCTCTCTCAACAAAAGTATAACCCTACTTCATGGTTCAAGAACTGAACGGTGAAAATGACTCCTTCCATAAATGTGTGTATATATATATATATATATATATATATATATATATATATATATATTTGTAGTTGAGTGGGCGTGTGTGTCTGCACATTCAGGCTTGTATGTGTGCGTTTGTTTAATTAGTCAAACACCTCGAATGAATGATTTAATGAACAGTTTTCTTTTTCTCAAAAGTCTAATCATGTCGGTGTAATCTGCCCCAATGATCTTTCTCATAAGAATCAACTTTGCATCGTGCAACTCAAATGCACACCTTTTCTTGTTCAAAGGACAAAAGCTCATCTCTATACAGAAGAAGTATACAAAGTTTGTACACATCAAATAGTTTCAATCCTCCAACTCAAACAGTTCCCACACTGCTAGCCGGCTGCTATTTCTCAAGGCCCAGCACCTTCTCCCATTCACTTTCATCATGGAAAACTCTTTGAACTACCATGGCACTTAACCATTTAACTTCATCACGTAAATTGTTAGTCCGCCACCTCCACAACCACCATACAACAGCTGCAAAAGTCTTGCAATTATCTCCCCATGTTATCTCTCTGTCAACCCATATCCCAAGCTCTTATTCTTCAAATTCACGCCCATGAAAACCCTGTTTGAGTCACACTTGCCTTGCATAACAACAGTCCCTCAATCGGCAGATGACGGCATCTCGCAGTTTATTGGTAGGTAGGTATTATCTCTTTGCACAACAACCGCAGTAGCTTTTCTGGCAATTTAGTCTTCCATAACCCACTTATGATCTCATTCTTGCTCTAAGGCTGGGTTGAGTTCTCTACTGATCCACTTGTAACCATTATATGCACCTGATCTAGAGTGCAATCAGATCCACCAATCATCATCCTTGTTCTGACTGGAATAGGAATTTGCCTAATTTGCTCCTTTCTCTTCCGGTAGCACTGTGCAGCATACCTGAAAGTTCCAACTACCATACAACTAAAGATTTTTTTACCTGTAAATTAATATCTGCTATGTTGATAAAACTGATTTTGTTGCAGAAGGGTGCACATCTCCATCCATACCTAGCTTTTTCGTAATAAGTTGATGAACATCCTCTCCCGGTATCTTCCCATATACCCCGAAAGGGAATGCTGATTTGTGCAGACCTAAGATTTATTTATTTTTTAGTGAGACGTCCTTACATTTTGAGTTAAGTGCACTTTTATTTCATGTCTATAAAGCACTCCATATTTTTCTTGTACACAACAGCGAACCGAGAAATTTTTGAAATTTCAAGTGAGACATGCCTCACCTCGCCATAAAATGGGTCTGTCACTGCTTGGTGCTTTGACAACAACTCATCTTGACTTACTGGGGCTAATAAAATTGAACACCTAGTTTGGATTCTTTGTTTCCTTCACATTGCCAAATAAGTTTCCTTGAAAATGTAAAAAGCTGCTGATTTCTGCTTAGCAAGAGTGTGCATGTATCTTTAATACACCAATTCCTATCATCAAGTATGAGTGTGCAAGTATCTTAGTTCACTTCCTGCGCACCAGAGTATGTATATGAAAACCAGCCAAAGACGAACAACAGAAGGGCGCATGCAACGTGCAGCCCATGGGCGCAAGGTTGTCTTTCTGTGTGTAAATGAGACACCAACCTCGACAGAGTGGATCCCACAAGTTCAGCCCAGATACACATCAACCGATAAACCTCTTGACTCGAACCTTTGTCCTCTTGCGCAACATTCACTTCTCCTTTCGTACCACCGGGACACCCAAACAGGAACGTGTCGTGTCGTATTATCTGTTGATTGGTTGAAAAATATTTACAAAATGACATATCTCGTGTCATGTGGACGTGTCCTTCGTTTAGTCCTGGTATGATGCACGCTCCAGCACGGTAGCCTCTGTGCTGGTTCCGCAGCAGCTCGACGGCACCTCTGTGTCAATAAGCAGACAGGGTGGGCCCATAACTGCAGTGTGTAGGTTTGGTATCTTTGACCAGAAGACGGGTGGGGCCCGTGTCTCCAAACCAAAACCAAGTATTGAACATATTAGTGATGGGCATAAATGGTAAGGACATATCCCGTGGTACTTGGACTTTGGACTCTTTCATATCAGTTTGTTCAAATTGGGATTCTGTGAGCCCTCCCCGTTGAGCTAATGCTTTGCGTGCTGAATCCTCATCTTTGTAGATCCATACATAGGCGGGCCTATACTCATATTAGTCATGCTATCAGTTAACTCAATATAAATAACATTTTTATATTTTTTTCAACACTTTTGTGATCTTTTTATTTTTTTATATTTTCATGATCTAGTTTTTATATATTTTTACTCAACCTTTCTTTAGTCACATTTTCACCTATTGAAACCATCTTAAACAATTTTCTCTCATTTTATCATCTCTATTTGTTTCTAATAACCTCATTACATATACGAGACTTTTAGTGTGACTAAATATTTATCTCAACATTTTTGTTTTAATCACAAATATTTTTAAACATGTTGATGATTAATTTATCAACACACAAAACTATATAAATAGCGGGTTTAATTATTGTTGTACGGTATTTACCTTCCAACTTTAATAGTATCTTCTTGTCGCATTGAGTGACAGATGCACCTCTCCATTTTAACCAATTTGCATTAATTCTACTTATAACATTTCTATCAATTTTTTATCAGTCATAAAAATTGATCCTAGTACTTAAACCTTTTCCTTATGAGGTATGCAATATTTTCTAATCTTAATTTATATATTATATGAAATAACCAAATTATCAAATAATAATAATATGGTGTGCCAAACCAGCCCTCTATTGCAAACCTTTGTCCATCGGCAGCCAAGCGGGCTGGAGCACAGACCGACAGCTATTATTATCCATCAATGTCGTTTTCCGGTGGTCCTCCAGCCCGCGAAGCAGGAGAAGGATCAGAGTGGGGGAATCTGTTCCCAAGGCTGGTGGTGATATTGCTTTTATGGAGCCAGTCCATATTGACCTGACCTGACCCAATCGGACCCAAACTACGCCTTTGTTTGTAACCCTTCTTCACACGGGCTATCATGTAGCGGTCTTTGTAAATGGTGTTTACAGCATTGATTGTGGAATAAAAACCCTTAGTTGTCCATTGTTTGTTGTATAAATTTGGTGAGACCTGTAGGTCGAGAGCACATTGTCTGCAACCCACTTGTTTGTTTTGCCAATCTTTTCATTAATCGTGCACGCCTTGTTCAAGTTGCTATCTTGATGTGATGCCACCGTTGAATTAAATATGAGATTTTTTTTTTCTTTTGACAGAAAGAAAATAGAAATTATGTTTTGCGTGCTTGTGTGTTTGAGAGAGAGAGAGAGGTGTGTATGTGTTTCTATACTTTGTGTCTGTGTGCGAGTGAGTGTCTGTGTGTGTGTGTGAGAGAGAGAGAGAGTCAACTCTCAACTTCTTCCACGGTATCGACTATAGTATCACCTGACGAAGGAAGAAGGGCCCACTAAAATTAGTTCCCATTATTACACCAAGGCTTTGATTAGGATTACAGTGAATATCTCATTCAATATCATCTTCTTATTCGTCCATAAAGATGGTTATGCCCTGCACTCAGAGCATTCGCTCAGCTGCAGAGGGTGCATTGTTGCTTTTGCTACTGGTGGGGAGTTCGACTCTCAGAGAGGGATGTGTGTGTGTTAGGCTTCGGCCTTCCTTTGCAACAAAAGTGGTGGTTATAACCTGCCGAGACGATCATGTACAAACCTATCCTCGACTCCAGACCTATCTGTAACTCGGTGCAGCACGGCCATCGGTTCAGTGGGAGAAGACACTGGGTTTGATGGGGCCGGTTACCGCCCCGCGCTGGCGTTTTCACTTTCACACTTCTATCAGAGATCAGTATAGGCTATAACAGTGGCGTATCTAGATAATTTTCTTGGGACAGAGCCTATAAAACCTTTTAGGGTGGGGTGAACCATTGATTATAATTTATGGATTTAACCGTGGGGTATACACCTTTTATTGACTTTCGAAGTATTTGGTAGCAGTCAGGGGGTTAACCCGTCTGGCAGGGCTCTCGCCTCAACCAAAAGTAGGGGTTGAGTTGGGGCGTGCATGCCAGCCTCTCTATTGCAAACTAAAAGATTTTGGGTAAGACGACGGTTTACATCTGCTCAATGCAGACCCGCCAGTGGACTCCAGGGTGAGGGTCCTAGATTTGGACTTCCACACACTGTGTTCCAATAGGTTGTTTATCTAAGATAAATTCACAAGTAAACAAATATAGGTCATCCTGGCAGGCGCCCCAACTCACAAGACGAAGGTCGTGAGTTCAATACTCAAGGAGTGTATACCTGGTGCTGTCCTCTCGATTGTAAACAAGAAAATACATATCAGATGATAGTGAATAAGATCCATGTAGCTGACTCCACTTAAACTGGGAAAGGCTTGGTTATGGTTCAGATTTGATTTGGTTTGGCTTAAAAACACTTCCCAATCATGTATTACAGTTTTTTTATCTTTTCTTCCCTTCACTAATAGATTCCCTTTCGCTGGCTTTCCCTTGTTCCCTTTGTAATGAAGTTCAAAGATGATATGACAGTATGGATTGTGAATTGTTAAAACAATGTCCAGCTCAAGTTGTGTTTAATCCGGACACTTAATGATGGGCCCATTGGATGAGGAAGTGGTCTTGGACAATCTTCTCAGACTGACTTTTGTATTCCAATTTCAGCGACTCCTCAGACCTGCTCCCAGTAAGATTTATGAGGAGCAGTTGCGAGATCCATGGCAACGCAATGGCCTTTCTCTTTGCAAGGTAAAATTTGCTCTTTTGAGTGGATTAGTGCATAGAATAGCTGTTGGCAACCTGATGATACTCCGACTGACTTGTGAAACTTTTGTTTGACCTCCCCAAGTCAAGCATGCAGCCTTTGATAAACCTAGAAAATTTTCTACGGCAAGGCAAAGCTTAGCTGGGTGAAATTCAGGTGAGGCGGTCGATATAATTTTTCAATAAATTTGGACTGATCTTGGATTGATCTTTCAGACTTTTTTTGGATCTCGGTGAGGCGTCCCAAGGTCTACGAATGGAACCGCCATTATTATTGCAGACAGTTTCGAAGATCATCCACTGAGGCAACATGAATGCAACAGGATCAAACCGAAACTTCAAGTTGAGCTTCACACCCGACACACATGCCCAGTAGGTCACAGTCGTCTGCCCAACCTCAGCAGGGGAAGCACACTCATAGGCTCTGTGTTTGTGTGCGTGAGAGAGAGAGAGAACGAAGAAACCTAGTAAGAGAATCAGAGAATGCAACTAAATAGAAGAGCTTTCTCGATAGTGATTGGTCATGGGAAAGGCTTTTGGGTGTTATAGAAGGGTAGTGCAAGGGTTCGATTCTCTTGGGTGCTACTCCAGCACATGCATAAGCCTTTGGAAAGAGCTCCGCTCCCTGGGGTTTTACAGTGAGTTATAAATTTATTACCAGAAAAAAAGCAAAGGAAGCACCCAAACCGTTGGCTCACCTGGCAGGCCTCTCTAACTCCCACAATGCAGGTGGACAGTTCGATCTGCTTCAGCCTCCAATCGTAACAAAAAAAAGCAAAGGAACAAGAGTAGACACAGATACGTATACGAGCTCAAGATACGTAGCACCTGTGATTTCACATTCAATTGATATCTTAAAAGTTAAATCTGTATTCTTGCAAGCCTTCACAAATTTACAGCAACCTAAAGCAAATATATAATGCTTTATAAGATAACTGCTGGCTTGGATAAAGGCTTCCGTGTTCACTTCGCTACACATTCAACAAGTTTGCCTTTATCCTACGTTTAAAAATACGCTAAAAGGAAATAGACTTCCTTAGAAAGTGGAACCCTGAATAAAATAAAATTCCATTAATATTTATGACAAGCATATTCTACAATGTCATTCTGGAGTCAAATGCTGATAAGAACAAGAGAGCAAAATGTGAATAAGAATAATCTATGTTGACTACCTCACTTAGTGTAGAATAACGCTTAGTTTGTTTATCTTCAAATTTCAGCACTTTCACTAAATAAAAGATGAGCAGAGAGAGAATATTCTCCGTATGTATGGGCAAGATTTGCATGCTTTCTCATTTATTTGCTGGTCTCCAATTCTCGAATTTTCAAGTTATTACATTCTACCAAGTAGTTCACCAAGACCTAGTAAGTTCACTGTAGAGGAATGTCTATCCCCCAGTAAAAGAGAGACCATTGCATGCATATGCACAATGGACACCATGAACATCAACTGCAAAGGCCCATGAAATTCAACAAGAAATAAAGGCAATGGTAAGACTATTTGCTTTATTGACATAATTCATAGTGCAAATCAAGGAGATTAGAAGATAGCAGTACAAATGTACGTTAAAAGCTCAAGCTTAAGTTATCCAATGGACAGTCAAACTAGTGCCTCGGGTGAGCCAAAGCTGACAACATAAAGACTTTAAGCCTGCATTGCGTAGACCTCTTGGAGGACAGTGATTTCTGTGAGGGATCCCAGTCCTGCAAATTGCAATAAACCTTTTTGTTAGATAACAAGAAATCGTTGGGAGAAAATGAAAATTGACAGTTCCCCCAAGTACTTACCAGTTTCTTTGTTAGGGAGAGACCTCTACAAGGGGTGTTCTAGGTGACTGTATGGGATCTTCTATGGTATCTCGGGGATTTCCTCCTAAATGGAGAGGGAGATCTACGATGAGGTTGAAACGGTGACATCTGAGATACAGAAATCTTCACATAGGTGACAGATACCGAAATGGTGATGGTGACCTCCTCACAGAAAATAGAGATGCGAGATGCCAAGGAAAAATGACTCTGCCTAACAGGAGTTGGAGACCTCTCCCTTATTGTTGAGGATGACCTTCGCCTCAAATAAGGTGATCTGCGCTCCAGAGGCGACCAAGCGCATGAGGAACACAAGGAGTACAAAAAAAATAAAGAAAATTGTTGTCTTTTTATTGTTTTATTTATTTTTAAGTTTAAAATTTTTCTTATTTTTACTTTCTAATGGTTTTTTTAAGAAAATTTAAAAAATGCATACATATCATATCGTATCATCTGATACTGCCATATGCAGTACGAGTACTGATACAGTATTGAATAGCATAGCTCCTTCTTGGAGCTATCCAAGTTCCAAACAATAGAATTTGCTCTTAGAAAAGTATTTTAAAATGTGAAGCACTGAAGTCTGGCCTTTGTTAATCTGAGTGGAATTAAATAGTCCAAGATTTGAAACAACAAGCAACAAAATCACAAATAGTATAGTCTTGATACAGAGGCATGAAAACTAACACAGAACCTTTTCTGCAAGCCTGTAGCAAGATAGATCTGCTCTGTCCATTTTGATGCCTGCAAACGGTGGTTGCATGATTCAAGTCCATTGGGGAAAAGCAAACATCTCTAGGCCTAGATCTACATTGATCAAATGATAAAACCAACTCTCATCGTGTCCCTAAGACAAAATTAGCCATAAAAGGCATAGGATCACCTAGACCAACAATAGATTCCTTATGAATTATCCAGGTGGTCATTAACTCCAAAGATAACTTCATATCAAGGGTGCGAAATGATGCCTTTAAGTGTTCCAATTACAGGTGTTTGATTCATGGTGTAAGGACATTAGGAGCGAGGATCATAATCTTTGAAAGGCAGTTTCTCCGAATTACGTAGCCGAAACCACAACCAAGCATTACCAAGAGCAATAGCTCAACTGGCTACATTGTTCACTCACAAGCTAAAGGTCATGAGTTTGATACCCGGGGGCATCCATCTGACTTAGCCCTCGACATTGTAAACCCCACCCTCCCAAAAAAAGAACAAAACCAAGCCTTCCGCTACACTAAGTGTGGTCGGTTTAGTTTCTTTTCTTCACGCAAACAAGAAGACAGACAAAAAGGATGCACTCAATCCACAACACAGAGAAAGAACCAATAGAGGTGACAACCAAATTCAAAGGCCCTACGAGCTTCTATCATATGGGCGTGGAAAGCATAAATTACATCATAATGAACGAAACAGTTGGACATGCAGATGTTCGTAGCATCTTTGTTCTTTCATTATGGACTGAACTTTCCAGTTGATTTCTTTACAAGACCTTATGAGTACAAGAGTTTTCTCATCTTAGGACCTTCGACTCTCTCCTCCAAGCTTAGTCCTTTCATTTCTGGGACATAAAGGATTACAAATAAGAGCGACAGCAGCTCAATAATTCCGGAAACTGCAAACAGATATCCGGCACCTAGCAGCTCCTGTGAGAGTTTCAAATCAAGTAGAAAAGTTTATCACCCAGCTTCCACCAAAAGAAACCATTGCCTTAAATCTTTTAGATTACAAGGGGAGGCCAAAGCCCAACACATACTCACACAATAACAGGCAGAAGTCATAAAAGAAAAGGCAGAAGGATCCGAAAAATAGAATATAGGAAGTCAAGGATTGCATATCTCAACTGGTGAATACCTTTGTGAGAAAGCAAATGTCACTGGAGGCAAAATTAGCAAGAAATGCGAGACTGATCGCACGCCCTCTCGTGTGAAGAGGGAAAATCTCTTAGACCATGAGCCAGCTGATTGGCCCAAAGGGATGTTACATTGAGATGGCCATTCTCGGCTCGGGTAACGGCTGGACTGGCCATCTAGCCGTTACCAGAGGAGAGGCCTGATAAGTAACAGACAGCCGTTATCAAAAAATCCAGTAATGGCCATCCGTTACCTCTCCCAGACAAGGGAAGCCACGAGAGGAGAATGCCAGACGACAGGGGAGCGGATGCCTATAAAAGGGCATCCATTCACACAAAAAATATATGATACAGAAAGCTTCTTACAAAAGTGATATACAGAATACAGTCGTCTGAGAAAACCCTCGTGAGGAAACCTCACGACGTCATCAACATCCGTTGCGTCCACTGAAACCTCCGGCAATGAGAGTACCGGAAAGGTAAAACCCGAATCTCACTCCTTCAAGGGAATCTACAAAAGTTATCAAGAAGTTTGCTGTCATTAGTGCAAATATGGGTTAGCCTATGTTGAGTTAACTCTTAGTATGGCACATGATCGGACTATAGAAACAAAAAATTCATGTAACCAACTCTATCTAGTATGAGAAAAGGCTCAATTATTGTTGTTGTTGTAGTGCAAGTATGGATTGGATCTAACGACAATGCAACAGCTGTAGCATACAAGTGAAAATATGTTTCAAGGTGCAATTTTTAGTCCTCGTGTGTACTGATTTCTCGAAGAGTGCTGTGAGGTGATCGTCACAAGTTGAAAAGAAAAACAAATCCTGCCTCTCTCTCACACGCGTAACAGTTAAATATTTTAGTGGAACCAGTCAAAATCCGAGCACCAACCACACACTCAAAAGCTCATAGACGGTGCATGATGAGGAGAATCTATACGCTCACTAACTCACTAACTGATTCTTTAAATATATCAATTGGAGAAGCTCAACTCAAGGGTCATAGTTGCTCATAACTTTTAGATATTCACCAAGTGAAAATTTTAGGAGATCTAATCAACTGAAAAAAGCCGCTCCATCAGAAGGGACGGCTTTCAGAATGATAAGGAAGAAAAATCATTTTCACTAGATCCCAAAGGAGCTTACCTGGTAGCAGCCAACAAATAAGAGCAGAGCTATAGCAGAAACAATAGGGAATCCCTCAAAAACTTTATAATAAGCAGCAAGAAGGAATAAAGAGAGCTTCTGTTGCAGACAAAGTAACAAATACAGTGATTATCCCAACAATAATCAGAAATCTAAATGCAGAATATGTTACAAACAAAAAGATCAAGTTAGATTTACAGGACCGAGGAGACATCAAGAAGTTAACACTGCAAGGTTTGATATGTAATGGCTCAAAATAAAAGATATGTACGTACGATGTCACTTATGCTTCCTATCAACAGAGGTCTCCTCCCAACATCATCAACCTTCGCTACTTCAAAACCAGTCATTAATAACTGCAGTTGCATAATAAGTACTTTAAATGTTGATTACAGCATTGATGACTTCAAACAAGGTAATGTATAGCTAAAACATAGTGTGCATCTTGAAATGCCTTAGTTAAGCATGCATAACTCCTTCCGCCTAGATTCATGCATATGCATGTTAACTTTCAAAGATGATGCTTTTGCATTTAGAAAACAACCGGTAAGATGGAAAACAATGAAAAGTGTTGATACAAATCATACTGACCAACAAAATATCTCAGAACTAAACCAAATATTATGCGTAAACGCAGTTAACAAATGCAACTTATGGCGGTATTCTGATGTGAAGGACTAGGGTCTTATGTTTGTACAGAAAGCCGAGTGCTCAACTATAATGCAACTTCAAGTGTCTAATATTGGAACATCCTGGATATAGATTCTCCCCGAAAAAGGTGAAAGAAATGCTCATGACCAGACCTTGAACAAGCCAATAACTACTGATACACAAGCAGCATCACCTGCAGCTTAAAAGCCTGCACTTTGAAGACTCGTCAGGGTAACAATGTCATGCTGCAGTTTTATTCTCGTTATGGAAAAACGTTATGGTCATCATTACAGGTGGTCATCGTACCTGAAGAATTGGAGCAGCATAAGGAACGATTATACACATACATGTGCACGCGCGCGCACACACGATTATACCCTTGCATTGCCGGTCCCAAGCCCGGATAAAGGAGGAGGATTGTGTTAGGCTTCCGACAGCCAGCGTAAAACTTCGTCGGATTTCTACAACATGGATTACAAAAATTATGAGCATTCCTTTGGGGTGTCCCCGCCTAGCGACGTGCTGCAGAGCCCGAATGCAGTAAGAAGTAAGCAAGGGCCACTATATTTTCGCCTGAATGTAGTGAATCAATTACAGAGAGGGTTCCCACATCATGGACAGGTGTGGGTAAAGAAGTTAGTCCCGCTACATTGCCACCCGAATGTAGTGAAAAATTTTCAGAGAGGGTCTTCGCATTTTGATTATGGACGGATGCGAGGGGTAAGAAAGCTAGTCCTAGATAATAAGATTCGTATTGGTTCTTGGAATATCGGAACATTATCGGGTAAGCTAATAGAGGTGGTAGATACTATGATTTGGAGAAAGATTCATATTCTATGTTTACAAGAGACAAAATGGGTTGGAGAAAAAGCAAAGGAGATAGAGGATATAGGTTTTAAATTATGGTACTCAGGTAAAGAAAAGGCCCAAAACGGAGTTGGTATTATCATAAATAAAGATTTAAAGGAGAGTGTAGTAGACATACAACGATATGGTGACCGAATCATGACATTGAAATTAGTGTTAGGAGCAGAGGTTTTGAATATAGTTTGTGCTTACGCACCCCAAGTAGGACTAGAAGATAGTATAAAGACAGTTTTTTGGGAAGAGTTGGATAAGGTGTTTCAAAAGATTCCACAAAGGGAGATGATTTGTTTAGGAGGAGATTTAAATGGACATGTCAGTAAAGAGGCATTAGGATATCAAGGGATTCATGGAAACTTTGGTTATGGGGATATAAACGAGGAAGGTAGGGAGATTTTAAATTTTGCTATGTCATTTGATCTCTTTATAGTCAATACAATCTTCAAAAAACGAGATAAACATTTAATTACTTATAAGAGTGGCTTATCACAAACACAAATTGATTACTTTATTTGTAGAAAAAAAGATAGAGCGTGTTGTAAAGATTGTAAGGTAATTCCAGGAGAAAGCTTAACCACCCAACATCGATTTTTAGTTATGGATTTACAAATAAAAAAATGGACAAAGAAGAAAAGAGTGCATCGAGCTATTCGAGCTAAATGGTGGAACCTCAAAAGCGAGAAAGAAGATATATTTAAATAGAAAGTCCTTCAAGGAGATGTTTGGAATTATGTTGGTACACCCTGTGATATGTGGAACAATATGGCTATACATATTAGGAAAGTGGCGAAAGATGTGTTAGGGGTATCTAAGGGAGGTGTACCGGCACAAAAAGAAGCTTGGTGGTGGAGTGAAGTAGTACAAAATAAAATCAAGGCAAAGAGGGCATGTTACAAATTACATTATGCTAAGAAAACTAGTGAAACTTTAGAAGCTTATAAGAAAGCAAAGAAGGAAGCAAAAAAGGCCGTTAGTGAAGCAAAAGCTAAGATTTGGGAGGACTTATATAAAAAAACTCAACTCAAAAGAGGGTGAAAGAGATATTTTTAGGATAGCTAGGGCTAGAGATAAGAAAACTAAAGATCTTAATTATGTTAGATGCATAAAAGACGAAGATGAAAAAATTCTAGTGGCAAATGATGATATAAGAAATAGATGGAAAAACTATTTTTATAATCTTTTTAATGAAAATAAAGATGTTAGTATTAGTTTAGGAGATTTAGTTAAGTCAGAAAAGTATATAAACCACAATTTCTACCGACGTATTCAAAAGAATGAAGTCAAAGAGGCTCTTAAACATATGAAGAGTGGTAAATCGGTAGGACCAGATAATATTCCTATAGAAGTTTGGAAAATACTAGGAGAAATAGGAATCACTTGGCTCACAAGACTATTTAATGAAATATGGAAAAACCAAAAGATGCCCGAGGAATGGAGAGCAAGTACACTTATACCCGTATATAAGAACAAGGGAGACATTCAAAATTGTGCGAATTATCGAGGTATCAAGTTAATGAGTCATACTATGAAATTATGGGAAAGAATTATCGAACGTAGGTTAAGACAAGTATACAACAGAGAACCAATTTGGATTTATGCCTGGTAGATCTATTATTGAAGCGATTCACCTTTTGAGATGTCTTATGGAACATTTTAGAGCAAAAAAGAAAGACCTTCACATGATATTTATTGATCTAGAAAAAGCTTATGATAGAGTACCGAGGGAGGTTCTTTGGAGAACTTTGGAAAAAAGAGGTATCCCATTGACATATATTAACCTTGTAAGAGACATGTATGATGGTGCAAAAACATGTGTGAGGACTCATGAAGGAACGACAGACTTCTTTGAAGTTAATATTGGGTTACATCAAGGATCAACTTTAAGTCCATACTTATTTATAATGGTGATGGATGAGTTAACAAAACATATTCAAGATGAAGTACCTTGGTGTATGTTATTTGCAGATGACATTGTATTAGTGGAGGAGTCTAAGGAAAAAGTTAATAGAAAATTGGAACTATGGAGAGAAACATTAGAAAACAAAGGCCTCCGACTTAGTAGAACAAAGACAGAATATATGGAATGTAAGTTTGATCATTTGGCTACTTCAGAGGACATAGAAATTAAAATTGGCACACATTGCATTCCCCAAAAGGAAAGTTTTAAATACCTAGGGTCAATTTTTCAAAGTGATGGAAGAATTGATGGAGATGTTACACATAGAATTAATGCTGGTTGGTTAAAATGGAGAGGAGCATCAGGTATTCTTTGTGATAAGAAGATACCATTAAAATTAAAAGGTAAATATTATAGAGCAGCAATTAGGCCTGCCATGTTTTATGGTTCTGAGTGTTGGGCAGGTAATCATCAACATGTACAAAAGATGTCTGTGACAGAAATGAAGATGTTGAGATGGATGAGTGGTCATACAAGAAAAGACCGTATACATAATGAGGTTATTAGAAATAAATTAGGAGTGGCACCAATAGAGGATAAAATGAGAGAACATCGTTTAAGATGGTTTGGACATATAGAAAGAAGATCAAAAGAAGAACCAGTAAGAAGGTTAGAAAAACTAAATTTGGAAAGTATTAAAAGAGGTAGAGGACGACCACAAAAGTGTTGGAAAGAAACAATAAAGAATGATCTAGCTTATTGGGAGTTAACTGCTAACATGGCACACGATAGGGATCTGTGGAAACAAAGAATCCATGTAGCCGACCCCGTCTAGTATGGGAAAAGGCTTAGTTGTTGTTGTTGTTGTTATATATATATATATATATATATATATATATATATATATATATATATATATATATATATATATATATATATATATATATATATATATATATATATATATATATATATATATATATATATATATAGAGAGAGAGAGAGAGAGAGAGAGAGAGAGAGAGAGAGAGTCTAAGATGCTTGTCATATGCTAGCAAATCTCAATCATCCGATCAAGATGGACAGTCAAAAGGTATACATACACTTTTCACAAGTTTTCGCAAGTTCTACTTCATTCAAACGGGTGTCTTTTGCTTCTCAATCTCCACGATCCATCTCCTTTGGTCGTATGGTTGAGTTCTCCAAGAGAGGGCAAGCATATAACTGTGTGTCTAGACCCCAAAGTCAGCTTAACATGTTAAAGCTCAGAAGGTTTAACCACGAACTTGGAGACCAGCTGGACCAAGCCAAAGAGCTTGAAATGATACCATCCACGCGGGATTTAGTTAGGAATATTCTCTGTTCTTATGTTCTATTCTCTGTTCTTAAGTTCTTCGTTTGTTCCAGAAGTCATAGCCATTATCACGAAGGTCATGGCATCATTGTCGAGTAAAACTCACATTCCTGCTGCATTCATGCTCTTCAATTTTAAATCACAGACGTGAATCTCAATTGACTAAATTCATTAGATCTATTTAAAGTTCTCAACCAAACTTGATCACAAGTTTAAACCTGCACCCGTGATTGTATCAATCATCAAAATTTTATGCATTGCAAACCAAAGCTTTGAAACAAAACCAAGCCTTTCCCCACACTACGTATGGTCCACTAATCCTTAATCGACCTACACGACCGTTTAACCTACCCCCCCTCTTGTATGAGCATGATAGGAAGACGATTTGACCAACTGAAACACAAAGATCACATAATTTACCATGAACCGGGCAGCAAATAATTGTACCAAATCAGGTCACAGGGGTACTCTCTCCCAGAACTTTTAAGACTAAACTGCAGTTGCCTCGGTGTTGCTGGAATCCGCGTTTGAATTGTTACTTGTCCTAAAAGATATTCATCGTTGCAACTTTTTTTCGCAAACCGACATGGTCACCATGCACACAGACTCGTCAGTCGGTCTTAGAAACCCGAAACTAACAGCAACGTTCAATTGTGTTGAGTGCATACTGTTGGAATAAACAAGTGAGACCACACTGTTTAAACAGATGAATTTTCATATCCAACTACTGTTCTCACAAAATTGTCAAGGACATTCTTGGTGCATACTGTTATAAGCTTGTGCCATGATATACGACTCAAATAGCTGAAACAAGTCACCAGTCACCCCCTTTATCAACATTGTGTGCCTTCATTCCATCTTCATCTAAACCTGCAAATCCCAGGCCTCTCTCTCTCTCACACACACATTTCATCAAGAAAATACTTTACAGCAATGAAAAACGCATCTCTTTACACAATAAAAGTGGAAAAGGTTGCTGGGAGTGAAGAGTGTAGGCCGTTGAACTGTCGCAGTTTGAGATGTTGCCTGGCATGCCATTCCTCAAGAAGATTGGGGGTGCGACCAATATCTTCCGACCCGCTGTTAGAGTTTCAGAATTCGAATTCTCCGTTTGCCTGAACAAAGTTATATCAACGAGGACAAAGTTACCAAGCAGGATGAAGGCGAGGAAAAAGTTACTAAGCAGGATGAACGCTCCAAAGGCGTAAACACAAAAATGCAACTCCTTTGGTTGTCTTCATAACGAGTGCACTTGACTTGTTTTTAACGCTTTTATAGCCGTCCTGTTGTATGGATTTACTATTTCTATCCACCTTAAACCACAACGCTAAGAAATATTTCATTCAGTGAACCAGAAGTATTTAATATCCTAATTCTTTTCTCAATTTCATTCTAGAAAAGTTTGGAAAAAAACCTTGCTGAAAAGGATGTCCTTGTTGTTGAGATGCATTATTCCACCCTTGAGCATGCATTTCCATCGGTTCTTGGTTCGTGTCACCTGCATACATGTGATAAACAAAATCATGTTTGCAGTCCAAAACTCCAGATCAAGAATGCAATGCAGAAAGGTAAACCAGGAGTTCTCAGATTTCAGGTTTGAGAACTGGACTTGCCCAAAAGGACCAGAGAAGCAAGAAGATGTGCAAGCAAAGTGCTGCAATCAGCATTACTAATGATTTGTGACATATTCATGACTATCAAGTGCCAATCAAACCTCAATCATCATTGGATGCTTTGGGATGCAAACCCAGGTGCCAAAAAAGAACATGCTTGGGTTGTCAATCCTGGTGAGATGGGAAACCGCTCTCCTATCGGTTTGTAGCAAAGTGCATCAATTGTACACCCAAATCCTTGTTTGCTACAACTACCTCAACTTCCACATGGGTAGTGTTGGAAATCTGGCACGAAGGACTATTTAGCAATGTCAAAACCAACTCCCAAGAACTGTCTACTAAACTCTCTCTCAAACAACAGAAAGCCCTCAAGACAGCAAACGTATTGCAAGAAAAAATGCTTCCAGTGCTTTTGTGTTCAAAGGAGCCTGAGTGACACTCATGTACACATCTCAAAGCCCATTATCTCTTTCTTTTTCCCGCAATTTGGTGTCTTTCATCCATACCTTCTCAAATTGTGACAGGACCAAATGATGCATGTCAGTGTTTTCCACACCCTGTTCAAGTTCATCATTGTCATCATCATCGTCTTCATTTAAAGGTGGTTCATCATCATCGCCACCTTCAGTTCCATTTTGAACAGGTATGGGAATAGCTGGATGTAGATCTGCATGAAGAACTTTGAGGTCAGTGGCGGAAAGAACCAAGCATATATTCAAGGATCTATAGAATTCAGTTTGAATTTTACCATGATTATTTGGTGTATTGTAGTCTTCATTGACAAAGCCCTTCACCAGAAGGCAAGTGGAACAGCTTAACAAGATGCAAGTAAGGACGACCAAATCAACAAAAAAACACATCCAAAGTAATGCTTACATCTTCATATTCATCTTGAAATCCATCTTGCTGTGGAATAGTGGAATTGCTTCGGTGGATCAGTTGCATCCTAGTTATTGTAGCTCCTTTATGTCTATCAGCCAGAGAAAGTACACCTTCACCACCCTGAAAAGGCAACAGTCTATGAAGGATGATAACTCTCTCTCTCTCTCTCTCACACACACACACATACACTTGCACGAAAATGTCCGCAAGTAGTCGGGGAAGAGCTAAGCTGTTAGATACATTTCATACGAAGGAGTTGCCAAGTATAAATAGTACGGGAAAGGTTTCTGAATATGAGCGCAACTCCTTTCCTAGCTAGCAGCTAAATTTAAAAACCTTCAAATAAGTTTTAACTTCAATACCAGGGCATGTGCCTAGCAGGAGTCCCCACAACCCCAGCTAGCAAATAAGAAGAAAAAAGGGTTACTATAGGCTGTATCCGTGACATAAAACAACAATTCCCAAGTATGTTGCTAAACTTCAACTTGGAGTAACAGTAACAGCTAGCAACAGATGTTAGATCTACCACATGTCCTAGAACAACAATGGCAGATAATGACAAGCTACGCCAGCATATAAAAGCTAAATGTACCGTCACAATAACAAGCACTCAGGGATGGCTGGTGTATGTACAAGATTATAAACGAATTCATGACATGGAAGATGGTGGTCAACGGAAAGCCATGCCCTTGCCTTGGGGGCATCATTCCTACATCTGGGCATGGAAAGAATTGCCTAGCATTAATCAATAATGATATAACGTCAGCAAATTTTTCATCTCTGCCGCTATGCACAACCCATCTGACATCCCGAGGAACAGACGCATATTGTTACAAACTGGCAGAGACAATATGCCGTGAAAGGACAAATTCCAGCATGTTAACATTGGTGGTAGTACCTCAAAGGACGAAATCCATCATTTTAACTAGTCTTCCTGGTCAAAACTGAAAATCATGAAGGTAATCATGCGAACACCCTTTTAAAGCAGTATATATTTCAAATAAGCATCAAAACTAAAACGTCAGTTTAAAATTGTAAATGTCACAAGGAAATGAGTGGAAGAAAACTCCACGTGCTGCAGACGCACCTTCAGAGGAAAGGTATCACATCCAATATCACCAGCTCCATCTTGTTGTGGAATATAACCCCCAGGATTAATCTGTGGAGCATAACTTTCTCGTTTGCGCTTACCACCATTCATCACAAAGAAGTCCTACACATAAACAGACAAACCCAAGCCTTAGGTGGCCATCGTTTTACAAACGGCAGTATACCTAGCCTGCCAGAAATACCAGCATTCCTTAACATAAACACATAATGCAGTCCGTAAAAAAGTCGGTACGGAATCATACTTCCAAGTGTTACCATCCCCTTTACTGCCTATAACTCAATTCCAAATCCTAGTCTCATCTTTTGAACAACTCATTCAAATTCACAAACGAGACCCTCTGCTGCCAGGGTAAATGTCAACTCCTCTAGGCATGTCTAACCACTAGACATCAATACTTGAAGAACAAAATACAGAGCAATACAACAACAACAACAACAACTAAGCCTTTTCCCATACTAGACGGGGTCGGCTACATGGATTCTTTGTTTCCACAGATCCCTATCATGTGCCATGTTAGCAGTTAACTCCCAATAAGCTAGATCATTCTTTATTGTTTCTTTCCAACACTTTTGTGGTCGTCCTCTACCTCTTTTAATACTTTCCAAATTTAGTTTTTCTACCCTTCTTACAGGTTCTTCTTCTGATCTTCGTTCTATATGTCCAAACCATCTTAAACGATGTTCTCTCATTTTATCTTCTATTGGTGCCACTCCTAATTTGTTTCTAATAACCTCATTATGTATACGGTCTTTTCTTGTATGACCACTCATCCATCTCAACATCTTCATTTCTGTCACAGACATCTTTTGTACATGTTGATGATTACCTGCCCAACACTCAGAACCATAAAACATGGCAGGCCTAATTGCTGCTCTATAATATTTACCTTTTAATTTTAATGGTATCTTCTTATCACAAAGAATACCTGATGCACCTCTCCATTTTAACCAACCAGCATTAATTCTATGTGTAACATCTCCATCAATTCTTCCATCACTTTGAAAAATTGACCCTAGGTATTTAAAACTTTCCTTTTGGGGAATGCAATGTGTACCAATTTTAATTTCTATGTCCTCTGAAGTAGCCAAATGATCAAACTTACATTCCATATATTCTGTCTTTGTTCTACTAAGTCGGAGGCCTTTGCTTTCTAATGTTTCTCTCCATAGTTCTAATTTTCTATTAACTTTTTCCTTAGACTCCTCCACTAATACAATGTCATCTGCAAATAACATACACCAAAGTACTTCATCTTGAATATGTTTTGTTAACTCATCCATCACCATTATAAATAAGTATGGACTTAAAGTTGATCCTTGATGTCACCCAATATTAACTTCAAAGAAGTCTGTCGTTCCTTCATGAGTCCTCACACATGTTTTTGCACCATCATACATATCTCTTATAAGGTTAATATATGTCAATGGGATACCTCTTTTTTCCAAAGTTCTCCAAAGAACCTCCCTCGGTACCCTATCATAAGCTTTTTCTGGATCAATAAATATCATGTGAAGGTCTTTCTTTTTTGCTCTAAAATGTTCCATAAGACGTCTCAAAAGGTGAACCGCTTCAATAGTAGATCTGCCTGGCATAAATCCAAATTGGTTCTATGTTGTACTTGATACTTGTCTTAACCTACGTTCGATAATTCTTTCCCATAATTTCATAGTATGACTCATTAACTTGATACCTCGATAATTCATACAATTTTGAATGTCTCCCTTGTTCAATTCATACAAAATACAGAGCAATAAAAGAAGAAAAATCAATGTTTTAATCAACTGTTCCCTGACATATAGCCACCGAATAGACTCTACTAGGTACTAGCGAGATGAGGACCACCTAGACATATCCAAGATTGTAAGGAGAAGGCCTGCAACTGCTTACAGAGTGTGCTTATATGCTTAGTCAGTTTTGATGTTCTTTATTCTTGACACCTTATTATTTAATTTCTCAAAAAAATTGTTTTATCAGAACGTCCAGTTAAGATTATTAAAAGATTACCTTAAATCATGTTTGCAGAGCGTTTGACATTATTGAAGTGCTAAATACCAACTGATTTGATTGTTAGTCAAAGTTCAATCCATCAATAACAAATGATACAGCACGTCTCACATCTCTGCATCCTATTTATGCACCGGCACAACTTGCATAAAACATGGCCCAACCAAGACGAGTTTGTTGAGAATAGGAGCACCCCTCTAGATGGATTGCATATTTGTCTTCTACAATTAATTCAATTCCCTCCTTGCTCCGATAAAACTATCAATTACACCCATGTTGTCTCATAAAAGACATGCTGAAAGCACTCAATACCAAAGGAAGCAGCACAATGAACCAGTTAACTTGATGGAAAGCATGTCCAAATATGAATAACACAATAACCAGTTTAGACATCATCTGGAATAGTAATATTCTGAACAAGACGCAAAACCACATGATAACCACCTTTGTCGTGGTGGGTTGAGCATGTATGTCCAAATGTGAAAATGTCCAACAACGTCTCAAAGAAGTACCATGGACAGTTACTTTATAACAATTGGCATATCTAAGAAAATAAGAGGGTGTAATAACCACCTTTGTCGTGGTGGGTTGGGCGATCCTACGCTCTAGCTCCTCTTGTCCTTCAACATAAGCTGTGGAAACAATAATAGTTGAACAAATCATTAAACAATTGAAACTACAGTACACCAAAAGAAAGTCAAAAGAAGTCATAGTTTTCCATATTATATCAGACTTACCAACATTTACATCGACACTGTGAGGAGGCCGTTGACTCATCCAAGGAGAAGGTGGTGGCTGTGGGAGTCATAGTTATATCTAAATATTAGTACTACCGCATAAGACCAAGAGTGGCTGCTTCAAAATCACTTGAACGGATTAACTACAAGAATGATCAAGGAAAGAGAGAACGATTATGAATATACCATGTATGGACTAGGTTTCCCAGTATTTGCATCACCATTACTTCCAGAGTCATGCACCGGAAAGTCATTAGGGCTTGCAGGAAGATATTGGTACATTATGGGCTCAACATTTCCAGGTAATGGAGTCCTCATTGGAGTTTGTAATGGAGTCTGCAGTGGAGGGAAAAACATCGCAAAAATCACAACCATGATGCTCACAAAACACCAGGAGAAAAAGAACAAAATGACATGAGTAGATTAGTTTGGTCATCATTGTTGACTAGAAAGAATAAGTTGATGGTTTTCAAGATATGGCACTAACCAAGAACTCATACCTTGAAAATTCAAATCCCATATCGTGAAACCATAGCTCTTCTAAAACATTTATGAGAAGAGAATAGCATGTTACTGGATGCCTTTCACTATCACAAAGAGATTTTAACCGAGAATTCATACCTTGAAAATTCAAATTCCAAATTGTGAAACCATCATTCTTCCAAAAATACATTTATGAGAAGAGAATAGCACATTACTGATTGCCTTTCACCATCACAAAGAAGGTGTACCTCACACCCTTCGTATGTGTTTTCATCAGCAATGCCAATATTAGACCGTGGCCTGTATCATACTGATATGACAGGCTTCCAGGACGACTGGAGAACTATGAGCATCAGATTATACGTTCATATAGCTATCAAAAGAGGAATAAAATATTTGATTTAGACCATAAGATAAGCCATCACTATTCCTGAAAGATGAGCTTGAATACAGAAAAAAAGAAGCTCAGAATGAAAAGGCTTTCCCGATCAAAAGCCAAAAGACCGCATTTTCTCTTCTTAACACACACTTTTTATACACAATAACACTAAGTTTAACCCTTTATAGGTGAGAGATCATTTATGTGAATAGAGGCATTTTACACACATGCGTAGAAGCAGTATCCATTGAAAATCACAATTTTGTTTAACCTCTTACCGGTGGAAAAAGCATCTCTGCGGTTGGAGTTTCATACTCTTCAGGTCCTTCATATGGCACATTAAGATCATGAACAGGCGTTACAGCGTTTGTAGCTCTACCAGCGGCTGCCCTATCGACCGTAGCATTTATAACTCCACATTGCATCATTTTCAATTCCCATCGCTGAAATTTTATTAGAAACCAATCAAAATATATTAAAAGACAGATATTTCATTATATATATATATATAGACAGAGAGAGAGAGAGACGGAGAGACGGAGAGAGAGAGACCGGAGTCCAGATTGAATCAAGACATGCGTCATGCGTGAAAGTGTAAGTTAATAACTCAGAGAAGTCTCCTTGTTCTTAAAAGTAAGACGACCAGTTTATTCTATCCAAAAACCATTAGATACGCAGCTTCAATAACTATTCACATGAACTGGGAGCCCCAAATGGCAACAACGTCCGCAGATCATCATAAATGAAGTAAAACGCAGGCAAAACTCAAATTTTGTGGTATTTAGCAAGAGAAAAGGAAAGAAAAAAATCCGAAGAAACGATGGAAAAAGTAAGATCAAAAGAACACATAGAATCAGATAAAGCAATAAACCAATATGGATGATTGGGAAAGATATTTAGCACCATCCTAAACCCCCATTTGGAACAAATTGGAGAAGACGAATCTATCTAATTCTATCCTCCGGGAAGCCAAACTGACCAAATTTAAACGAAAAATTAACTAAGAGCGAGAATCCATGATTTGTTTTTAAAATCCGAAAATTGCAAAGAGAGAGATCTCAACAAATCAAGGAAGCCTCCGAGAACAGAAAACCTTTATCTAACAAAAGAAGCCCTAATGGGGCTCTCAGCTCCGTCAACCAATATTCTGTCATGCACGAAAGAATCAGAAACACCTTTTACCATAAAAATCCCGAGAAAACCCATATCTCCCAAGGGAAAAGAAGAGTCATTACCGCTTGCAAATCTATAAGGGCGCTCTCGCCTGCCGCTGAGCTGAGGAACTCCTCCCGCATCTTGCTCACGACGTCCTCAACGACGTGGAGGTAAACCGACGCTGTAGTTGATGAAGACGCCATCTTATAGGTTTTGATGGACAAGGACAACCGAGACCCTTTCGAAATGCGACGATCAAAACAAATTCCGGTGACAATGGCGAGCTGGATTCGATGATCGAGGTTCTCGTCTGTGACACAACTACCCAGTCGACCGAATTAAGGTTTCCGATCGAAAACTTCGAGATCCCTGCTAGCGCTCCATAACAATGGCACAGAGAGAGAGAGAGAGAGAGAGAAGAAAAAAGGAGGGATATAAATAGGGTTCCATCCGAGGGGCGGTGGAGCCACCTGGCGGTATCAGATTGTGGTGCCTCTCTCTCTCTCTCTCTCTCTCTCTCTCTCTCTCTATATATATATATATATATATATATATATATATATATATATATATATATATATATATATATATCTTAAATTAGAGATAAACGGCTACTAATAATCCTCACAACAAGCAATATCTCAGCTGGCTAGCATGTTGACTCATAAGTTGAAGATCACGAGTTGGATACCCGTAGGCGTGCATTTTGCTTGAGACTCCCCATTTTACCAAAAAAAAAAAGAAAAAGCAAAAAAATGTGTATCCAACTTCACTTAAAACATGTTGGGAAAGGTGGTCTAACTCGTAGTCAGTCAGGATACGAACCACATTGTCTAATGTTAACCAAGATGCTTTGAATAAGTTTTTCATGAAGAATCAGAAAAAAATGAAAATATGAAAAATAGGTAAGCTCACCGGATTCTGACCGATTTTTGGTCGACGCTCGACGTTATCGTCTTCTCCAGAAGTTGCCCCAATCTGCCTCGAGAACATCCACTATGAAGACCTCTTTTAAAAGCCTTTCACATCCAAAACGATAGTGCATTGACAGCCATTATTGTCTTTGCACAGCCTTGTTGTGCAGTAACGCTCGGGCATTACAATTATCATGTGTGTAAATGCTTAATTCTCAGTGTTTAAATATTAATGAATTTTTTACACGAATTGTAGTGCCTCAAGTGATGCAGAGAACCCTGGAAATAATTTACGTCACTGGACTGCCCACTCGAATTTCAAAGAAGGAACTTGAGAAACATTTTTGTAGTGAAGGAACGGTACGCACATAAAAAATTTCTTTGATGTGAAGGTTTTGAAACTATTATTACCTCTGAAGTGCCATATCTTCATCTTTATCAATTTCATTGTTTAGTGGCTGTCACTGTCGAGGCAGTTATAAGTGCATTATTTCATTTTCTCTTTTTACGTAGTGAATGCATTGGTTATGCTTGGATGATCATTTGCTACACAGGTCTGTCAACAGGTGGCTGCTTAGTGAATGTATTCAATGCTATAAATGTGTCTATACGACACGATAATGGTAGCTTGATAGATATGGACATGGAACCTGTATTCTTTTTGCCAATTTATCAGTGTGCATCGATACAGTATGTATAATAAGATATCATATGGAGTTATTGATATGAAAGTCTTGATGCTTGTGGTTTGTTTTATTTTATCACAAACTCTTTTCTTGTCTCTAATGTGGGTCATGAGGTTCGGGAGGAACGGGCAAAATGAAAGGATTAATAAGGTCGGTTTACATCTCCTGATATAGGGTTATTAGTTTCTACTTTTATCTTGTATAACTAGGCAATATGTTAACGTGATATTGATGGTACCTGGGCTTTGCTCAAGCTATCGGTGTTGTGCTCAGTAGTGTCTTTTGGTTCATTACTAGCAGCAGGAGCAGCGAATTTGAAACGTTTTTTATACCTGAATACCAATAATGGTGATGCCTTAGCTATTATAAAGCTAATTGTGTTATTCATTGGTTTGCCATTTTGAACTAAATGTCTGTTTTCTAGTGTCTGCGGCTCATAGAAATGTGGAAATTTGCTCGTATTCGTTGTTTGGTACGTCTGATTATATTCCACGTGGTTTCCTCAGGTAGTGGAGAGCCACCTTGTTGTTGGCCCTCGTACTGGGGAAACTCGTGGATTTGGGTTTGTAACTATGTCCAGCAATGTGGAAGCCGATCGGTGTGTTGAGTACCTGAATCAATCTGTTCTTGGTGGTCGAGTTATCATCGTGGAGAAGGTATCTCGAGGATGCATGTCCTTTATGATTTTCTTTTTAGGTGCCATATGGTTAATCAAATTATGAGAAGCACCAGCCACTCTTACTGCACGATGCTTTAAAGATCAGTTTGTTCCAGCAGGTTAGCTGTGTGCAGCAGCTCTACATCAAACTTCAAACTCAAACTCAAACTCTCAAGCAAACTCAGACCATATAACCAGAGGGTTGTATGCCCTGCATTTTCTTTCTTCTCACTCTTGCATGGCCGCAGGAGGGTTGCGTTAGCCTTCCGAGAGCCAGCATAAAAATTGATGTAGCCAACCCCATCTAGTATGGGAAAGGGCTTAGTTGTTGTAGTTGTAGTAGATGCTTGTTTATTCTGTAACTTTGTAGCTTACCGCTTGTCGTAGTTAGTTTGTTATTGTTTATCTTCATAGATTGGTGTCTCTTTCTGATTTCTGTTTAGACTGATTTCATTAGTTTTTAAGCAGGCAAAGAGAGAGCGGGGTCGAATACCTACTCCTGGGCGTTATTTGGGTGTGAATACTGTCAGAGGTAGGTGTTTAAACGAAGAAGCCATTTATCTTCTCCTGTTCCTGGCTGTTGATATCAGTCTCATTTGAATTTTGCAGCGAAGCGCCGTTCTCCAAGTAACTCACCTTATAGCCGTTCTGGTAGAGATTGAGCGTACTCTGCATATTTGAACTTACAATAGGTTGCCGATTGGAGGCATTCCCTCAAACCGGTGAAAACCCAAAAACGGCCCACTTGTGACTGCCCTTATGTTTCTCTTAATCCTAATGACCTAAACCCTAATGACTCCTATAAATACCTTGTTTAACTTGAATTCCTAATATACCCCTAATAAGTATTATCTATTACTAAGATGACACAAGACTAAAATAACGTACATATGCACTTACACAATCCAATATTTCTTACAAGACTCTATTAATTTATTTCATTAGCATTTCTTAACACTCACCCTCAAGTTGGGTGAAGGATGTTAATAACACCCAACTTGAATAATGTTTCCTTTAATTGCCTGCTGGTAATAGCTTTAGTTAAGAAATCAGCCCTCTGCTTGATAGATTGAACGTATTCCAGCTTGAATTCTTGATTTGATATCTTCTCTCTGATGAAGTGGCAGTCAATTTCTATATGTTTGATTCTTTCATGATAAATTGAATTAGAAGCCATCTGAATTGCTGCACTACTATCACAATATAGTGGTACATGATGATTAAATATAAATCCCAGTTCACTAATCAATGAAGATATCCATTTCTCTTCACACATAGTTTGTGCTATAGCTCTATATTCAACTTTTGCTGTAGATCTTGTAACCACTGTCTGTTTTTTACTTTTCAAAGATACAATGTTACCGCCGAGTAAAGTAACATAGCCTGTAGTCGATTTCCTATCATCATATGAACTAACTCAGTCTGCATAAGAGTAGATTTCAATGTCCAAATTTGATGATTTTGAATAGAGTAAACCCATTTCTGAAGTTGATTTAAGATATCGGAGAATTCTATATACAGCATCCATCTGATTCTTGGTTGGTGAATGCATATACCTGCTCACAATCCCAATTGCATAAGTAATATCTAGCCTAGTAATAGTCAAATATATAAGTTTACCAACCAACTTCTGATATTTATGAATATCTTTGAACTCTTCACTGTCATCACAAAAAAACTTTTGATTAACTTCTATAGGGGTGTCACTCGGTTTACACTCAATCATATTTGTTTATTCAAGAAGATCCATTAAGTATTTTCTTTGAGTTAAGAAAATACCTCTATTAGAATAGAGAACTTCTATGCCCAAAAAATAGTAGAGACGACCCAAATCTTTGATATCAAATAATTTATGAAGATTCATTTTCAATCTTGATATTTCTTCAAGATCATCTCCTGTGACAATAATGTCATCAACATAAACAGTTAGAATGAATATTTTTGTTTCTTTCTTAAAGAATATTGTATGATCATTAAGACTTCTATTGTATCCCAGACTGCAAACTGCTTTACTGAATTTATCAAACCAAGCTCTACGAGACTGTTTCAGCCCATATATTGCTTTGTTGAGTTACATACTCTATTAGGAGATAAAAAAAATTTGGTCATCTCTAGAGGTAGTTCCATATACACTTCTTCATTTAAATCTCTCTGTACATCCAGTTGCCATAGATCCCATTCCAAATTTCTTGGCATACTAAGAAGTATTCTCATTAACTCCGCTCATGTAAGGGATCACCCTTGCATTGCCGGTCCCAAGCCCAGATAAAGGAGGAGGGTTGTGTTAAGCTTCCGACAGCCAGCGTAAAACTTTGTCGGATTTTTATAACATGGATTACAAAAATTATAAGCATTGCTTTGGGGCGTCCCCGCCTAGCGATGTGCTACAGAGCCCGAATATAGTAAGAAGTAAGAAAGGACCACTATATTTTCACCCGAATGTAGTGAATCAATTACAGAGAGGGTTCCCACATCATGGACGGGTGTGGGTAAAGAAGTTAGTCTCGCTACATTGCCGCCCGAATGTAGTGAAAAATTTTCAGAGAGGGTCTCTGCATTTTGATTATGGACGGATGCGGGGGGTAAGGAAGCTAGTCCTAGATAATAAGATTCGTATCGGTTCTTGAAATATCGGAATATTATCCGGTAAGCTAATGGAGGTGGTAGATACTATGATTTGGAGAAAGATTCATATTCTATGTTTACAAGAGACAAAATGGGTTGGAGAAAAAGCAAAGAAGATAGAGGATACATGTTTTAAATTATGGTACTCAGGTAAAGAAAAGGCTCGAAACGGAGTTGGTATTATCATAAATAAAGATTTAAAGGAGAGTGTAGTAAACATACAATGATATAATGACCGAATCATGATGTTGAAATTAGTGTTAGGAGCAGAGGTTTTGAATATAGTTTGTGCTTACGCACCCCAAGTAGGACTAGAAGATAGTATAAAGACAGTTTTTTGGGAAGAGTTGGATAAGGTGTTTCAAAAGATTCTACAAAGGGAGATGATTTGTTTAGGAGGAGATTTAAATGGACATGTCGGTAAAGAGGCATTAGGATATCAAGGGATTCATGAAAACTTTGGTTTTGGAGATGTAAACGAGGAAGGTATGGAGATTTTAAATTTTGCTATGGCATTTGATCTCTTTATAGTCAATACAATCTTCAAAAAACGAGATGAATATTTAATTACTTATAAGAGTAGCTTATCACAAACACAAATTGATTACTTTATTTGTAAAAAAAAGATAGAGCGTGTTGTAAAGATTGTAAGGTAATTCTAGGAGAAAGCTTAACCACACAACATCGACTTTTAGTTATGGATTTATAAATAAAAAAATGAACAAAGAAGAAAAGAGTGCATCGAGCTATTCAGACTAAATGGTGAAACCTCAAAAGCGAGAAAGAAGATATATTTAAACAGAAAGTCCTTTAAAGAGATATTTGGAATTATGTTGGCACACCCTATGATATGTGAAACAATATGGCTATACATATTAGGAAAGTGGTGAAAGATGTGTTAGGGGTATCTAAGAGAGGTGTACCGGCACAAAAAGAAGCTTAGTGGTGGAGTGAAGTAGTGCAAAATAAAATCAAGGCAAAGAGGGCATGTTACAAATTACATTATGCCAAGAAAACTAGTGAAACTTTAGAAGCTTATAAGAAAGCAAAGAAGGAATCGAAAAAGGCCGTTAGTGAAGCAAAAGCTAAGATTTGGGAGGACTTATATAAAAAACTCAATTCAAAAGATGGTGAAAGAAATATTTTTAGGATAGCTAGGGCAAAAGATAAGAAAACTAAAGATCTTAATTATATTAGATGCATAAAAGATGAGGATGAAAAACTTTTAGTGGCAAACGATGATATAAGAAATAGATGAAAAAACTATTTTTATAATCTTTTTAATGAAAATAAAGATGTTAGTATTAGTTTAGGAGATTTAGCCAAGTCAGAAAAGTATATAAACCATAATTTCTACCAATGTATTCAAAAGAATGAAGTTAAAGAGGCTCTTAAACATATGAAGGGTAGTAAATTGGTAGGACTAGATAATATTCCTATAGAAGTTTAGAAAATACTAGGAGAAATAGGAATCACTTGGCTCACAAGACTATTTAATGAAATATGGAAAAACCAAAAGATGCCCGAGAAATGGAGAGCAAGTACACTTATACCCATATATAAGAACAAGGGAAACATTCAAAATTGTGCGAATTATCGAGGTATCAAGTTAATGAGTCATACTATGAAATTATGGGAAAGAATTATCAAATGTAGGTTAAGACAAGTATCAAGTATAACAGAGAACCAATTTGGATTCATGCCGGGCAGATCTACTATTGAAGCAATTCACCTTTTGAGATGTCTTATGGAACATTTTAGAGCAAAAAAGAAAGACCTTCATATGATATTTATTGATCTAGAAAAAACTTATGATAGGGTACTGAGGGAGGTTCTTTGGAGAACTTTGGAAAAAAGAGGTATCCCATTGATATATATTAACCTTATAAGAGACATGCATGATGATGCAAAAACATGTGTGAGGACTCATGAAGGAACGACATACGTCTTTGAAGTTAATATTTGGGTTACATCAAGGATCAACTTTAAGTCCATACTTATTTATAATGGTGATGAATGAGTTAACAAAACATATTCAAGATGAAGTACCTTGGTGTATGTTATTTGTAGATGGCATTGTATTAGTACAGGAGTCTAAGGAAAAAGTTAATAGAAAATTGGAACTATGGAGAGAAATATTAGAAAGCAAAGGCCTCCGACTTAGTAGAATAAAGACAGAATATATGGAATGTAAGTTTGTTCATTTGATTACTTCAGAAGACATGAAAATTAAAATTGGCACACATTGCATTCCCTAAAAGGAAAGTTTTAAATACCTAAGGTCAATTTTTCAAACTGATGGAAGAATTGATGGAGATGTTACACATAGAATTAATGCTGCTTGGTTAAAATGGAGAGGAGCATCAGGTATTCTTTGTGATAAGAAGATACCAGAGCAACAATTAGGCCTGCCATGTTTTATGGTTCTGAGTGTTGGGCAGTTAATCATCAACATATACAAAAGATATCTGTGACAGAAATGAAGATGTTGAGATGGATGAGTGGTCATATAAGAAAAGACCGTATACATAATGAGGTTATGAAAAATAAATTAGGAGTGTCACCAATAGAGGATAAAATAAGAGAACATTCTTGTAAGATGGTTTGGACATATAGAAAGAATATCAAAAGAAGAACCTATAAGAAGGTTAGAAAAACTAATTTTGAAAAGTATTAAAAGAGGTAGAAGACCACCACAAAAGTGTTGGAAAGAAACAATAAAGAATGATCTAGCTTATTGGGAGTTAACTGCTAACATGGCACATGATAGGGATTTGTGGAAACAAAGAATCCATGTAGCCGACCCCGTCTAGTATGGAAAAAGGCTTAGTTGTTGTTGTTGTTGTACTGAGAAGTATTCTGATTGAGGTGAGTTTAACTAAAGGTGCAAACGTTTCTGTATAATCAATGCCATATGACTGACTGTATCCTTTAGCAATCAATCTGACTTTATATCTCTCCACAGTTCCATCTGTCTTATATTTAATAGCGAACACCCACTTGCATCCTACAATATTTCTATCAGAAGGTAGCTGTGTGATGGTCCATGTGTTGTTTTTCACCAGTGCATTCAATTATTCTTCAATTACAGTTTTCCATAAGAGACACTTGATTTATTCTTCAAACTTCGAAGGGATCTTATGCTTCTCAACATTCATAACAAATCTTTGATAATTCTGAAAAGTATTAGCATATAAAGTATAATTGGAGATTGGATACCGTGTACATGTACGCTTACTTTTGCGAACATCAATAAGAATCTCCAAGTCATTGTCCACTTGCACTTGAGGATCTGATTCAAGAGAAATCTCTATAGTACATAGTTCTTCAGAGTAAATAATCTTTTGTTGTCCTTTCTTGTACTTCAGAATTTCTTTTGATTGTTGTGCCTTCTCACTCTGATCAATTGTATCATTATACTCCCCCTCACTAGGAACTAGTGGAAGAACACAGGAAGAAAATTAAATAAACTCCTTTTGAGAAAAGTAATAAGGAGTGAATTCAGAAAAAGTGACATCTATGGAAACATAAAGTGTTTTAAGCAGAGGATCATAGCATTTATACCCCTTTAGAGAGGTCAAATAAACAAGAAAAATATACTTTATTGACTTGGCATCAAGTTTATCCCGGTTTGAAAGGTAGATATGTACAAAACAAGTACACCCAAAGATACGAGGGACTAGATGAAATATTTTTGATTCTTTATCAAGGCTTTGAATAGAACTATCACCCTGGATTGTATTGCTTAGCATTCTATTTATGAGATAAACAACAGTAAGGATAGCTTCTCCTCAATAGAATTTAGGAACATTACTTTGGAGTAGGAGAGTTCTCACAATTTTTAAAATATGACGATTTTTCCGCTCAGCAATACCATTTTGCTGGGGTGTATAAGGAAAGGTAGTTTGATGAACAATCCCCTGTGATTGTAAGTAGTATTGTAACTGAGTCCCAATATATTCTCCCCCATTATTTGATCGAAGAATTTTAACAGAAGCATTGAATTGAGTACAAATAAATTTATGCACTATGAGAAAAATAGAGAAAACTTCATATTTTGATTTTATTAAGTAAACGATTTAAAGACGTGTACAATCATCAATAAAGAAGATAAAATACTTATTATCAAACAAAGAAGTGACAGGACTTGGATCCCATATATCAGAATGAATAAGTTCAAAAGGTATAGACTGCCGAGAATCACTTAAAGGATAAGAAGCTTTTTGATATTTCCCGAGCTGACAGACTTCACATTCAAATTGAAATTTATTTGACTGGACTCTAAGTTAAGGGATAATATATGGAATTTTAGACACAAGGAGATGACCCAAACGATAATGCCAAAGACTAAGATATGCATCTGGAGCTGTTGCTGTTGAACTACTGTAAGAAGTCGAAGGTTGAGGGTGATCTTCAAGAATGTATAATCCTTTCTGAAGTTTACCATGTCCAAAAAGTTTCTCCGTCTTCAGATCCTGAAAAATATAGCCAATAGGATGAAAAGTTACACAACAATCCAAGATGTGAGTTAAAGAGCTAACTGAAAGGAGATTCATCGAAAACTGGGCACATGATATATAGATTGTAAATCTGAAAAATATGTAGGGACATTTCCCTGTTCAATCATATAAGTGAGAGAGTCATCTGCCAATTTAATTGGTTTCTGATCTTTGAGAGTCCTGTATGCTGAAAATATGATATGTCGCCTACCATATGATTTGTAGCTCCTGAATCAATTATGTAGGTTTTAGAGAGAGAATGATAGAAATGATTACCCTTTACAGTATGTGTTGCCTATTCCACTATAGCTTGAGGAGAAGTAGAAGCAGATTTTTTAGATAATCTATGTTTTAGACCCTCTATTCTTTTGATAATCTCATGAATTCCATTAGCGCTTGGAGTTGAACTTTCTGTAGAATGAACATATGCATTGTGATTTCGATAATAATCAGGTTTACCATGTAATTCCCAACAGTGATCTCTAGTGTGGCGTGATTTTCCACAATGTGAGCAAATAAGTTTTTCTTTTTCATCAGAATGAAATTGACCACGTCTACGACCACGACTCTGGTGTCCACTTCTGCCACGTAAATGAGAACTATCACCCTCTACCTGAAGGGCCTGTTGATCGGTACCAAGAATATGATCCTTCTCAAGATTCCTGCGATCTTCTTCTCTGATTAATAAATAGTATACTGTGTCCAAGGAAGGAAATTCTTCTCTGCCCAAAATATTAAGTTTGACTGATTCAAATTCAAGATTGACACCCTACAATAAATCAAATACTTTCTTGTTTTCAATCTCAGAATTTCTTTCATTATAACAAGCTGAATACTTGATATTAGTATAATAGAGAAGTTCATCCCAAAGACCGCGGAGATCTGCATAATATTCACTAATAGACCGAGTAGCATGTTTGCATTTTCTGATTCTTTCTAGTATCTCATATTCTTTTGCAACATTTTTCTTTCAAGAATAAGCTTATGCCACTGCACACCAAATCTCATGAGCAGATTCTAAAAACATAAAAGTTTTGGTAATTGATGAAATCATCGACTGTAGTAACCAAGATAATATCAAAGCATCTTCTCTTTTCCAAGTAGGAAACTGAGTATCATGAGGCTCTCGAATTGGAGTGTGACTCATTAGATATGCCCATCTCCTCCTTGCTACAATAACTAGTTCTACAGATCTTACTCATTCCAAGTAATTTCTACCATCTAATTTGGTTGTAGTAATATGAAAATTTTCTTTTTTGTCCAATGAACAAGATTGTTCTCCTGTATGAAAGGAAGTTTCAATCATTTTACCTTTGCCAGCCATCGATTAAAAAAACTTTATCTATGCTTCCTTTCTGAAATCAGATTCTTAGAAGTAATGAACCAGAATGAATAATATCTATCGTCTTCTTCAAATATGGATTTAATCGATTTCTTGAATAAAGCAAAGGTTGCCTTTTTAGTCAGGAAGAAACCACCAAGTATTAAATCGTGAATGGATGAATCTATCCAAGAGGATAAATCGTGAATAATAATTGTTAAGGACCTCCGTTAATAATGATTACTCACTGAAACAATGCCCATTAATGAATCTAAAACTGAATCAAAGTACCCAAACACAAGTAGAGCACCAAAAAATATGAATAAATTTGTGTCGATTCCGCAAAAAAAAATTTCTGTGATATTTCTTCTCCAATAGGATTCCACAGTCCTGAAATTCCCTTTTTATCAAAACAAAATGATCGAACTCTTCTTCATATCTCTTATCTCACAAATACAAAGATGAGGGTAGATTCTTAGCTTAAAAAAAATGATTTTAGGGTCTTTTTCGCTCTAATATCATATTAGAAATCAAACATTCATTAATCAAAATAAAAGAACTTACAATAGGTTGCCGATTGGAGGCATTCCCCCAAACTGCTCAAAACCTAAAAACGGCCCACTTCTGGCTGTCGTTCTGTTTCTCTTAATCCTAATGACCTAAACCCTAATGACTAATACCTTGTCTAACTTAGTATACTTCTAATAAGTATTATCTATTTCTAAGATGACACAAGACTAAAATAACGTGCATATGTACTTATAGGACCCAATATTTCTAATAGACTTAATATCATTAGCATTTCTTAACACATATGGCAGGGGAGGGAGAGAAAGACACAGATCCAGATCTTATTCTCGTGATAGTCGGTCCCCTTATAGGTCGCGCTATCGTTCACACTCCCACTCTCGGGGCAGCGAATCAAGATACGGCAGGAGACACAGGTCATATTCCCATGATAGCAGATCTCTTGACAGGGATGACTACCGCCACCGGAGGGAGAGATCAATATCTCTCATTCACCTTATTATAGGCGGGATCGATCTTGCTCTCCTTACCGTCTTCCCGGCTCTGGAAGCCCAGCTGATCTGTCACGTTCACCATATGAAAGGCGGAGATCTCTTCGAGGTAGTGCTTCACCTCGCCGTAGTACAAAGGACAGGAGTAGGAGTTTGTCAAGGAGCGCCTCACCAAAGAGCCCAAGCCGCAGCAGGAGCTAGAAATGTATTTCTCATTGATTGGTAAAAGCTAGTAGAATATGTGGTCATGTGGTTCTTTCGTGTTTTGCGCCAAGAAAAGTGGCGCACTCTCCTTGAACTTTGGCACGTAAACTAGTCTTGGTTCCAGACTGCCTTGTCAAAAATTCTTTTTAACTTGCATTTTGTCCAGTGTAATGTCGATTTTCTGTGTAACGTGATACGGGTGTTGCTAGTAACAGTGACGGCGAGTGGCAAATGGTAGTGACTGTGATGGTGGTAAACCCCATTCGGGAACACGACCATTTGCCACTCGCCGTCACTGTATTCTCTCCACCAGTAAGGTAAACCCCATTCTCGACTGATTTAAAGAATTATCCCCGTCCACAGTATTCTCTATGAGAAAGAACCCTCTTCTTCAAGGTAAACCCCATTCGGGAACACGCCCATCATGCCGCACCTGCACCCACCCCACCCCACCCACCCCCACGAAGACAAAGCTGGAGACTTACTGGTGGAGAGAGTTGAATTGGTCCACTTCAACATGGAGCCTCACGGTCGAGTCTGCGTGGTAGTATTGAGTTTGAGAGAACTCTCGACATGGCAAATGCTCAAGCCCAAATTTATCGTTTGAAGCTCAAACTCAAAGAATAAAGAGTGTGGACTTCATATATTACCATCATTCCGAACTACCATACAATTCTCGCAGTCGAACTTTGTGATATTACAAGAAACATGCAAACCCTCAAAACAAGACAAACCAAGGAAAGACTATTTACATGCATGCAGGGCTTGTACAACGTGTTGCCATTTTCTAAAATATGCATCTGAAGATTACCAAGAAAAGGAAATATACGACCCCAACCACAGAATCTGTTGAGAGAGAGAGACTGCAAGGCTCATTTCTTCTTTCTTGGAGGACCATTAATTTTGGGAAAGCCTGGAATGAGCAGCAGAAGGTGGAGAGTAAAGAAGCGGAGGGGGCTGTGATTCCATATAGCTTTTCCTGATTCGCCACAGGACCTCAGCGCACTCCTTCATGCTAGGCCTCGCCCCTCCTGTAGGCCTTAAACATTTGGAAGCCAACCTCAACACCTGCTCAACCACTTCCTTGGAAGCTGGATTCCTCCTTAACTTTGGGTCCACCGTAGAATCCAAATCACCCTCTTCAAGCTTCTTCATTACCTAAGGACCAATGCAATAACATTCGAGTTAGCTATGCAATAGCATTCGAGTTAGCTCCTCTCTCTCTCTCTCTCTCTCTCTCTCTCTCTCTCTCTCTCTCTCTCTCTCTCTCTCTCTCTCTCTCTTCTCGAGTGTGTTAGAAGTACCAACCCATTCTGTGGTGATCGTTTCTTCGCGCGATCTTTTTCTTTCTATAGGGCGCCTTCCAGTCACCAATTCAATAAGCACAACTCCAAAAGAATACACATCACTCTTCTCTGTCAAATGGTAAGTTCTGAGGTACTCCGGGTCCAGATAACCTGGAGTGCCTCTGATCTGCGTGGAAACGTGAGTTACATCTGGATCATCCGGTCGGAAATGAGCAAACCCGAAGTCGGCTACCTTGGCTCGGAGCTTGTCAGTCAAGAGAATATTTGAGGGCTTTATGTCTCTGTGGATGAGAGTGTGGTCTGCCACAACAAATCAGCTTAAGGAGAGCCTTATTACTTATTAGTATCTCATGCAAGCGTTGACCATCAGAGAGATTTGAAGTTGATAAAGTGGTGATCAGTAGCAGCACCTGCATACATGTGAAGGTACGCAACTGCATGAGCCACGTCGATTGCAATGTCTAAACGGGCAGCAAGTTGCAGCCCAATCCCACGCGACCCTGGCATCAGAGTTATCACACTCCATTGTCAAAAAAGGAAAAAACAAGAAGGCTATCTAAAGAGTAGAAAAGTGAAACAAGCCAAGCACCATTATATGAGAAATTGGTTTTGGTCTCGTGTTGTGAGCCAAATGAGCAATCTGCCTGGTTTCTGTTGGGAAATGGGTATGCCTTGATTGTTGAATTTGAGGAGAACAGAGTTAATCTTAACTTCTAAATCAATTTCTCATGTTTAGGTTTCACCTTAAGGATCATTTATTTCTCAATCCTTCGAATTCTCTGCTTAGATTTCCGATTTCCTCGAGTACCTCTAATCTCTCGACAGGTTTAAAAGGATTCGAAGCCAGTGTTTGAATCCATCACTTTCAAGAATGAGACATTAAACAACGAACTTGCTAATAAGATGCATCCACCTGCATTTTGCGGTGTCATGCACTCTCTCTCTCTCTCTCTCTCTCTCTTCCTCACTGGCTCATTGTGACTGCACAACCCTTATGTACTTAATGATTTGATGTGTTGTGTTATTAGAGAATGTTGTCATAATTAATAAGATCAAGAGCGATTACCATCTAGGTGTTCCCTCAGAGTGCCATTGTTGACATACTCGATTACAACCATCCGTTCTCCCTCAGTATCAACGTAGCCAAGGAACCTTACAAGGTTCAAATGCTCGACCTTTGCTAATGCGCGAATTTCGCTCTTAAACTCTGCAGACGAACGGTTGTTGTATGGAGCCTGCAAGAAAGAATATACCAGTACCTGCATCAATACAGTGGAAATATTTCCATATGAAACTTGTGCTGGTTTTTTGTGATGTCTACGTCAGTTTTCATGTTTCTCTGTTAGACAGACAACCTACTTCCTGTCGAAAATCAGCTATTTATCAGCGAGGGATCCTTTCCCCAGGTAGTCCATCGATAACTAGGAACGGAGGAAAAAATCTCCCCTTGCTGAATTCCGTCGCAAACTGAACATTTTCTTGAGTAATGCTCTGATGGTTGCATGTGGTTCAATCCAAACAGTTTACCTTTTTGGCACGCTTGATCGCCAAAATAGTCCCATCATATAGCCTGCCCACATAGACAGTGCTGAAGTGTCCCTGGCCAATTTGGTAGGCCGGAGAGAAGTTATCTGTAGCAGTGGCAATCTCAGAGTACGAGAACTCTTGGCTCCTTGGCCAAGGCGCCTCATCGGTAACCTTGTAATTATGTGACTTGAATTGCCAGGAATTGCAACTGATCATTCTACTGTAGCGCGCATCGGCATTCTGGAGCGGAGCTGCAATTAAAATCATTGCACCATTAGGTTTGCAGCGATCTTTACAGTTTCACAACCGGAAAAGAAACTGAAAATAGAGGCCATCTCCATATTTCACAACCGGAAAAGTTTGCAAGGTCCGCCCACACAAGGTAAATTTCAAGAATTTTGGAGGCCATGGGCCCTTCTTGCCCTCGGTCTCTGCCACCGGCTGCAGCTACGTGCTGGCCACAACCTATCTTAGCCTTCTAACAATAATAGATGCTGGCATTAGTACCTGACTTCCACGTATTCTAGTATTTGCAGTCATGTGTCTATTTGAGCATATCAATGACAACTGAAACAACTTCCATGGTGGTTCGTTTGCAGAATGAACTGTTCTAACTGCACGATTGACTTCATTGAATTCTAGACTTGACTAATCAAAATTACGAAGTTGATTTGATCAAACACTTTTCTAGGTATTTAAGACGTTTTCTGCTTGCCTCACAGATGCACTTAAAGTGCCGGTTCCACCCACAGTTCCACCGTGCAAACAGGCCGCAAAGGGCCTCCATAATTATGGAACGATAAGATAACACATGATCGTATCCTTTTAAAGTTTGATCTTTCATTTAGGTAAAAGTTAATAATGTTAGCATCCACGAGATAGAGTACAACAACCGCCAACAGTCCACGTATTGGATCCCACTTAGTGCGCAATAGCTTTTTGTTTGGAATACTTCGTTTTTCATTCTTTTCTCAAGAGTATACTTAGTAACTCGAGAAATGTTTTGTCTGGAGCTTATAATCCCATAAAATCAAGGCCCAACTATTTGTCAGGAAACTATATGATACTATATGGCGACGATCACCATGGCTAGACTAGCCTCTTGTAATGTTTCACAACAATGGAAAGACAAATCGTCGAAATCACAAGCTAACCCTTGATGATGTATTTTAACAGGCTATCTCAAAGAACCGGTGGAGGTCAGCCAGGCCCCAGATTTCTCGAAAGAAAAAGAAGACCATGTCGTGGGTGGCCGGGAGGTGGTAAAGGAAGTGAACCACAGTTTATTAGATGAAAGTGCCCGGGTTCGAACCTCTCCGCCGCGGGCGTCAAGCACAGCTTACCTTCAGAGCCTGACAAAATGTTTCTACTATGATGGAATAGATTAAAAGTGAACCAGGGAAAAGATAAAGGATACGAGAGAGGTCCTCTGCGATCTCTCTGATCAAAGGCGGCAACAGGAGGCTGCTGCCTGCTGATTTTGGGACCAGCTTCCTCTCGTCGCTTTTGATATCAGAGAGAAGGTAGAGGAGTCATATGTCGAAGGACGTACATGACACGGTCTGCACATACTGGGGGAGATTTAGAGAGAGAGAGAGAGAGAGAGAGAGAGAGAGGGGTACCCAAGGCGTCCATGGGTCGGTGGTGCTGTTCGAGGCTCACACTTCCTTCGTGTTTGGTCCCGCAGGGGATGAAGCAGGAAGTGAATGCGCCAGCGATGATCTTCATGGAGTCCATGGTGTTGAGTTTCCTTTGCTGGCCCGAATCGATGGCGCGGCCTGCCATTCCGTTGGACAAGCTTGCACCCATGGAGATCTCACTGGTAGAGAAGCACCTTCTCCCGACGTTGCCTGATAGATGATCGCGCTCCCGATTGTGGTGAGGACCAAAGCTGAGGAAGCGCCGGCCGTACGATTCCGACGATGCCATGGCAGGCTTTGGCGAAGAAGATATCTCTCGAACCCACTTGCCGGACGAGAATTGCTCTTCTTCGTCTGCTCTCTTAGAGCGGGATATCTGCATCGAATCTTTCCCGGCCATCTTTGGACGTGGGGAGCAATAAGACAAAGCAAATATAGGGAGCGAGATGGGATCAACTGGGCCAAGACATTTAAGAAGTCAAACTGCATAATTAATGGATTAATTGCCATTGAAATTGTCTTCTGAATTGGTCAAGAACGGGAAATGACAGCTAAACATTATATATGTATGTAGAGAAAACAGTCCATGTGCACAGCTTAAACATGTTTTAAATCTCGATCTCGATTTGAAAATGTTTGAGCATATATCCATACTAATTTCTCTCTCTCTCTCTCTCTCTCTCTATATATATATATATATATATATATATATATATAGATAGATAGATAGATAGATAGATAGATAGATAGAGGGAATGTATTTAGTGTTTAGTTGTGTAACACAAAAAAAAAGATTTACTGAATCAAATAGATTGAAGCAATTGAATATCATTAAATGATGGCGATAGGTATAGAGGGACTATGAATATCGAGCCTCCGCTATGCTGGAAAACTACTAGTTCTTGTGAGATATAGCATCGCATGGAATTTCTTGATGGGATTTGATTGCAAGACTGCTCACGGAGATCATAATTTTTTGCCGATAGCGAGTTACAGAAATTTTACTCGAAACAAGTGGAGTCGGGGACCCATTTTCGGTAATATTTTCTAAAGTTTGAGTCATGTATTTTTTTGTTTTTGTTTTTAACATTACGTGACGTCGATGGACTTGACTATTTGTTATTTATCTTTTGGTTACAATGGAGAGGCCGAAGCTAGGTATGCAGGCCCACTGGGAACGAATTCATGACCTTTAAGTTGAGTCTCCTGCCACGTGACCCATCTCTCTCGGTGCATTTGTTATTTATTATTAATATTTGTTGCTGTTGCCAGCTAAGGAAGATTAATACTAATACTTATTATTTTCTTTATCATTATTATTATATTAATACTTATTATTATTAATAACTCCGTTCATCTAAGAACCGTCCTTGCATGATTGGTTCCAAGCCCGTATAAAAGAGGGTTGTGTTGCGTTAAGGTACTTTGTCTTAGTGACGCACTAAAGAACTTGAATACATTGAAATGTAAGCAAGAGCCTATACATCTTCGTCCAGAATCAATTTCGTCGAGATGTAGTGAATCAATTGCATAGAGAGTTCCCACATCATGAACGGGTATGGGTAAAGTAATTAGTCCCGATATATTGTTACTCGAATGTAGTGAATAAGTTATAACGAAGGTCTTCGCATTTTTAGCATGGACTGATGTGGGTGTAAGGAAACTAGTCCTAAAAAATAAGATTTGTATTGGTACTTGGAATATCGAAACATTGACCAACAAGTTAATAAGGTGGTATATACTATAATTCAGAGAAAGATGTATATTCTATGTTTACAAGAAACAAATTGGATTGAAGAAAAAGCAAAGGAAATTGAAAATACAGGTTTTAAATTATGGTACTAAATAAAAAAAATGCTTGAAATGGAGTTGGTATTATTATAATTCAAGATTTAAAAGATAGTATAATAAACATACAACGATATGGTGACTGAATTATGATATTGAAATTAGTATTAGGAGTAGAGGCTTTAAATATAGTTTGTGCTGTGCTTATGTACCTAAAATATGATTAGAAGATAATATAAAGAAGGTTGAAACCATTGGTAACTGTTGATTCGTGTAATACCATGGATGTTCCACCCACAATTGCAATGCCATAGGCAAATTGAGGTTCTCAGGAATCAAGAGATCAAACTGAAGCACAAAACGAGAACCAAGTCCTACGTGGGTCAACTATAGTGGTTATTATGCTTTCAATTCTGTCATATAAGCATTTAACCCAGAATCACTAAAGGCATATCTAACAGCAACTAGAAAGCAAGAATCCATAAAAGAGGCGTTATGGTGATTACCAGGATGCAAGCAAGACGAGTTCCAACCGGGTGGAGGACCTACATGGGTAGAAATTTGGGCAATCCTAACCATGTAGATGCATCTGCAAGTTTTGGAGGTGGGATAAGATGGGGCCATCATCTGTCAGATGACAGATGATGCGTTCAGAACTCACAGAAGTCTACAAACCGTGACACGAAACCGTGCAAGTTTTCGTGGATCGATCCACGAATTAAAACACGATGACTCGAACTAAATTTGCTGGAAGGATGAACCGATTTCTTTGTTCAAGGAAGCCCTTCCCTTAGTGTCAAACTCCAAAACACCCTTCCGCTTGTCCTCATCATTGATAGGAAAAAAAAATCTCATCAAACATATAATTGGAGCATTATTTCAGGCACCTGTAGAAGACATAATAACAGCACACTAAACAATATAAGAAGACATAAAAGAAGAACATGTAAAAAGGTATGAAAAACTAGATTTTGAAAGTATTAAAAGAGGTAGAGGACCACCACACAAAAGTGTTAGAAAGAAATAATAAAGAATGAGTGAGTTTATTGTGAGTTAACTGCTAACATGGCACATGATAGGCTCTGTGTAAACAAAAAATCCATGTAGCCGACTCCGTCTAGTATGGGAAAAGACTTAGTTGTTGTAGGTGTTGTATTATTTCAGGCACCTGTAGAAGACATACTAACAGCACACTAAACGATGTTTGCTCAACTATATGGCACCCTTTCACACACACACACACTTGCAAGTACTCAGCCAAGAGCAAGGCTTGGATAAATCTTGAAATACCAACAAAACCAGAGCTACTAAAATCGAATAAGAACTTAAATGATCAAAGTTAATAAACTCTTCATCCAAGGTACAAACATGGTATTTGGAGCTCCTTGCATAAATGGTAGACTTTTTTAGCGGTGTCTATGAAAGGATGAAGATCACATATAAACATGGAAACGGATTCTGCAAGAAGCTATAGCAGGTCCAGGAAGTTAACCAATGCCTACAGAAGCTGTTTAATTTCATCATTAAGAATTGTTAAGGCTACCATAACTATGATAACGTGTGTGACGAACAAAATCAGATAGCATTATAAGCAGATACTTCCTTGTAACCTTAAATGTTTAATTTCCTTCAAAATCATAATGTGTGAACAGCAAAATCAGATTTTGTTGTCACCGATCTGCTGAATAACAAAAACATAATGTCCATTTGATAGATGCCGAGAGTTTGCCCTTACACAACCAGCACCAAGGTGGAAGAGGAGGATTCATCATCACACATACTGGAAAGTAATACTTGATCAAATCTGTTGCCATGTAATCCATCTAGCTGCTCCCACTAAGTGAGGAAAAAGGCTTGGTTTTGATTCTCATGACACGTTTACATCAATTACACGACTTTGCGATCTTTCCAAGACGCTAGTCTCCATAGAGGTCTGATGAATGAATAACACGAAGCAAGGGTTACAAGGTATGCCATCTTGGAAATGAGTTACCCAAATGGCTCAGCCTCCTTCAGGAAAACCACAACCAATGAAAGCAAAAGGCTTAACGCCAACAAAGTCCAACCAAGTGTAGAGGTTACTAGAGCAAAAGTAAATGCCGAAGCATATAGAGAAAAATATCTAACAGAAAGCTATCTCGTTTCATCCATATTCACTCGAAACCCATCACAAAGTCCCTTCATTTATCCAAGAAGTTCGATTTCAGGACTTCACAACCTGAATCTTTAGATAAAACCAACAACCTGGTCAGTATGGACTATGATCCTTGATAAGGAAGAACACAAACATAACCAGATAGTTCCACCAGCCCTTTTATATTTGGGATCTTGGTTTTTGTATGCAAGCATCACTACCAAGACCAAGACATGTTTGGGAGGCACTTGGTTCACAAACACCTCATCAGTTTGGTGCCAAGTGCATCAGTTGTGTGTCCAAATACTGGTATTGACAACTAATTCCATGTGAAGGTGTTTAAATCTTGCGACTGAAATCCCCTAACACACGTTTTATGCACAGAAGAAGTCATAGCCAGAAATACCGTCTTCATGTTTCAGGATTTCCCATAACAACGTTGAGATTCCGTATTGGAAAAAGTTTTATGTTGCCAAAACCATTCCCATTTGTTACGTGAACTTTTATGAACACAATTAAATTGACATAGCAAGCTTGGCCCTGTTTCCGTGGGTTATGAATTCTCAAACGGCGCCTTGGGGCTGTTTGAGTTGCTCAACTCTGCGCTTGGAATTAGAATTCGTCATGTCAGTTCCCCAAGACGCAAACAGGAAACCCGGGCCATGAAACTCTGGATTCCGTGGCACCTGAAGGCCAGTATTCATGGAACTCACCGTAATTGCATCTCAGAGACAACTTTGAAAGCAAAAGAACAGGGAAGGAGTGGAGTGCAAAGAGAGCAGTGAAGTGCAGCCAAGTGTTTCATATTCGCGTAATAAACCAACCCAATCCAAGCAAGAACCTTTACATCTCTGATGCTTCTACAACTCATCAATCACAACGAACGGAAAACAAATAGTCATTTTGGCAAAGAAACCAAACGAAGTACAAGCATAAATACAAATACAATCTCACCAGAGACATATATACGTCCTCCGTGCATCCGATCACCCGTGTCTTGAAGGTGGAGCGCTCTCAACCCACTCTGTCCTCATCGCCTCCCCATACTTGACTTCTTCCTTCAGAAAAACCCCGCTGGGAACTTCCGGCGCCAGTTTTGCACCCTTCAGTATCTGAACGCTGTCTCTGTAATCCACAAGCGAGGAGGAAGACGGAGACGCAGCAATAGGGGCAGAAGGGCCGGCGTTAACCTCTACAAAATGGCGGGTCACTATCGGTGGCAGCGAAGGAAGAGACGACGAAGAAGGCAAGGGTTTAGGTTGGGCGAACGGTCCACCTATTCCATCCTGGCTCGGAGAAACGTAATTGGCCATTGATTGGTCTCGAGGATCCCTAAATTGGACTGGCGGGGGCGGAGAGGGGAGGTAGCAAGAAGGAAGAGGCGGTGCCGGGGGAGGAGAGTAGGCCATCGCTGCAGCCGAGGGGTCGCTTATAGGAATTCGGCGCTCCCGAATCGCTATTTTAAGCTTGATCTGGCCCTGAGGGCGGCCTGACGGGCGGAGGAGGTCGAGGGTGAGGAGGGAAGCGGAGTCGGCAAGGGCGTCGCTGAGAGGGAAGCGGGCGGAGCCGACGACGAGAGGAACGGCCGCAGCAGCAGCGTCATTGGAATGGAGGACGTGGATGGTGAGAAAGGAGAGGTGGAGTGGGCGGGAGAGGGCGAGGGTGAGGGAGAATCGCTCGTTCCAGACGGGTTTGGTCCCGCCGGAGGTCTCTACCTTGGTAGGGAAGGCGCAGTCGGTGTCGAACCAAGCGATGGCATAGGGTTTCAGCTCGCCGTGGCGCCAGTTCACGTTCTTTAGGTGCTTGGCGGATACAATCGTCAGGTCGACGTCCAAGAAAACCTTCGATGACGGAGCCGGCGATGCCATTGCGGCGATTTTCCTCAGAGAGTGCGTGCGTTGACAAAAGGCAACGTTCTTTCTCTACGTCCGATATTTTTTTGCCCTTCAGGTTATTTTACGAAAAAGTCCGAAGTTTGGTCTGTTTCCTCATAGCTACCAAAACTTTCTCAATTACTCTCAAAGGTTCTGCTAATACTGACTAAGACTCGCCGCCCCACCGTGTTTTCTTGTGTAACAAATAATTTAGAAAGGGCCTACGAAATGACTCTGGACGGGTCCAGTGGCCTTTCGACGAAAAGCAATTAAAACTTAAAAATAGCGGACTCTTTCGTTCAGATTATTTAAACTATCAAACCAATAAATTTATTGTGCCTTACATTTTACGGCATTTGAAGTGAAAATGATGGCCTTTGAAGATAAAGAACACGAATTTATAAATAAAGAGTGAACAACTATTTTACGGCATTACACTTGGTATGCATTGCTACAATCTACCCTGCAAGAACGAAAGAAGCAATAATCTAGAAGGATGAGTATGCATTGTGCATGAAAAAAAAGAGTGAAAGAGAGTTTAAAAAGTCATACAAACCAATATGCATTGCTCTTAGCATTATAATACCTCCTATAGACACGTCTCACACAAAGAGTGAACAACTATCCCACGTGAATGAGAGAGAGAGCATACCTCTTAGATAAACAAACCAGACAACACGCGAGACAGAGGAAGAGAGAAATCATACCTTTGTGGGAGAGCTGGCACGACTCAAATCACGATCAAGAGAAGGGCATGAGAGAATACTCTCACACAAACACGAACCCGTCAAGGGTACAAGAGAGAGAGATTTGAGAGAGATAGGATAACACAGGGAATGGAGAAGGGACATTTGGGGGAGAGAGAAAACATAAGAAAGTTTGGAGGAGAGATAAGTTGTAAAGGGGGTTTAAAAGGCCTCCATCTAAGCCATTTATCTCAATGGCTTAGATTTGTTGGTATTTGCAAGCACCTAAACTGCTTGCATATACCAGTGTCTCATACTATCTAATCCTATGGAGAATTTCTTTTTTGATATTTATCAGTATGCTTGTGGACCTGTTATGCAGAAGAGAGTTCCTTTTCTCTCATAAGAGACGGATGACTAATTGGAAGGTATGGTGGTGTTGAACTGACATTTACTCCATGCCAGTAATGAGGCAGTGAGATTTTTGCGGAGAGACCGTATTGTGCGAAACAGGTAGCTAACCACATTCCAAATGGATCTAGCCATGGAACATTTGAGAAATAGACGAGTAATTGACTTAGATGCTCTCTTGAATAAGATGCAACATCCTCCCTCGCCAATACCAAATCCATGGAGTCTGTCAAGCATTAGGAGCTTCTCTTCTATTGTAAGGCGAAGAGTGACTGTTGAACGAGGATAATGATTATGACACAAAATATATTTTGCTATGAGAAAGAATTCACCTTTTCTTCTTAGCACTTCCCATGCAATTGCGGAAGAAAGGGGTTGGTTCCCACCCCAGACCAACCGATCAGTATCTGCTCGATGGGTTGGGGGCCATCGAGTAAGGAAGATATCGGGACGGCCTCTCTTCAGTTGTTTAAGGTACGCCAAGATATCTGTTCCACATTGTATATCATCCTTAACCGTGAATCTTCATAGCACCTTGTAATACTCAATTGAAATAGAAAGTTCAATGTGACAAGCTATAAGTTCATCATTGTGCCAAGGATCGAACCAGAATTCTACCTTGCTTCCATTACAGATTTCTCAGAACAGCTGGTAGCCCAAAACAAGACAACCAACCATGATTGACTTCCATCCCCAAGAGCCAATTTGTTCCTTCCAAGGTACCATAAGCTATTAAGTTGTACATATTTTGATGTTACTAATTTCGTCCACGGATCTGTACCTTTAGAAGCAATCTTCCAGCAATGTTTGGTAAGTAGGGCTCTATTAACTTCCTCCACATTCCGAATGTTGAGCCCTCCTTCCTTTCGAGGTTTGCAGACCTTCGCCTTGATGGATTTCGTGTTGCCGTTGCCGTTCCCTAGGAACTGTTTTAATATTTGCCCCATCTGTTGGATACTTCTTTGAGGTAATTTGAAAAAATATTTGCCCCATACTTCTTTGAGGTAATTTGAAAACTAACATACTGTACAAAGGAAATGCTCCCAATACGGAGCCTGCCAAAGAAAGGAGGGATGAGGTCCTTGCTACCAACTGGTTCTGTAGTTTGGTGATAATTGGTGAGCATAAGGCAAGAGAGTTTGCCTATAAACAAGAGAAGCCCTAGGTATTTTACGGACAGTTTCCTTTCCTTCCAGCCACTAAAGCATTCGATTTCTCTAATGGGCATGTTGTGCATTGGAAAGGAAACTCAAGTTGACTTCTCTCAACTAATGCACATACCGGACTTGTCTTCAAATTCGTTGATTATTCTCATAAAGCAATTGATAGAGTTTTTCTTATCCTGAAGGAAGAATGAGGCACCAGCGACACAAAAGGAATGGCTCCATTGGAATCCTTTGACACTAATTGCGATGATTTCTTTTGTCTCGACTGTCAAGATTAGCCTTCTAGATAGTCGTTCCATTGGAATGATGAAATGTGATCACCTTGCCTGATTCCTCAGTTCCACTGAAGAGTTCTCCAGCTTCTCCATTAATAAGCATTGAATAGCTAGTAGAAGAAATACATGTCATAATAAGAGCAATCCATTTTTTGTCAAATCCAGAGACGTAAGGATTCCCGCAAAAAGGTACAGTCCACTTTATCGTAAGCCTTCATGAGATCCGTTTTGAACATGGAGGCAGTCTTACTGTGATGCATCGAGTCCACCATTTCATGGCTAGAAGAAGACTTTCTTGAATAGTTCAACTTTTAAGGAACGCTCGTTGGTGACTATAAATAATTCCTCTAGAATCGGGCTCATTCTCGTTACCATGATTTTCGAGATTATTTTATAAAGAAAATTGCATAGGTTGATTGGGCGGAAATCTTGTACCCGATTTGCTCCCATATGCTTCGGAATAAGGACAATGTTGGTTGTATTTGCTTCTTTGAGAAGACACCCCATTCTGAATACAGTTTTGATGGCTTTACCACATTCGTTATCATAATATGCCAATACGTTTGGTAGAACATGCTGGAGAATCCATTAGGGCCAGGAGAACTATCAGGATTTAGGGAGAAGAGTGTTTGATGAATTTCGTCGCTCGTCACCGATCTAATCAGCATGAAGTTATCTTGTTCTGAGACAGGCGGCTCTATTATGTTAGGTTCTTCCCTGGGGAAAAGTTCCTTGAAAAAGGTGGTCGCCTCCTGTTGGATACCATTTGAAGTAGTACATTCAGAATCATCATCGCGAATGAGCAATTGGATGTTAAAACCAAGGTTTCTTTTAAATTTTACATGATAATACTTGGTGTTGCGGTCACCATCCGCCAGCCATTTGCTTCTACACTTTTGTCTCCAAAGGCATTCTTCAAGTTTTCATAATTCTTGCAGCCGACTACGGAGGAGATTTTCCTCTGCCATCACTTTGGAATCACCAGTATAAGCTTGTATATTCAACCTTTTCATTTCCTTGAGACATTCAAACACTCTTTTCGTTACATCTCCAACCGTATGAGCATTCCACTCAATGAGTCTAGCTTTTAAATGTAATTTTTTCACTACTATATACATTGGTGATCCTCGCACCTTGAGAGCCCATGCTTGGGACACTACTTGCTTGCTGTTAGGAATTTGAGTCCACATCCTGAAAAACTTGAAAGGGGATTTCGGAGTAAAAATGTCATTGTAAACAGAAATGAGAAGCTCGTTGTGATCTGAAATCGTTCGTGGAAGAATTTTAATCCAAGCATCTGGAAAAGCTTGTACCTGTGGAATATTGACAAGTTCTCCATCTAAACAGGTGGCAATGAAATACACACCCTTTTGTTTGTTGCTCCATGTAATTGATGGGCCAGAAACTGGAAGTTCTGCTAGATTGCATTCAGCTATAAGCTCATGAACTGAACTTCAGCTCTTGGACCTGGTATTGTTCCAATCTCCTATCAACATCCATGGATCATGGCAAGTAAATTGCTTGATCGAACTCCAAAGATCACATCGAGGTGTGTAGCAATTATGACCATAAATGTCGTTAATATAAATTGTCTTTGCTTTATATTGCAGCTTTAAGAGTGACATGTTGTTCCGATGCTTCGATCCTTTGCACCACTACATGATCACTTCTAATGAGGCAGATGATCCTTGCTACCGGGGAGTAATCAAAATTACTTAGCATAGTATATTGTCCATATTCAGTGGTTAAGTGAGCCACCACATCCTTGGTGATTTTGTTCACAAAGAGGAAGGCAATATCTACTCAATGTTTGGAAAGCATAGCCTTCTACTCAGCCCTAGCCCAAGCTCTCCCAAGGCCGCGAGTATTTAATGAGCGAATCTTCATCTATTCCTTTGATGACTTATTTTTTGGTGGGCCTTTCTCCATCTGAAGACTCACTCTAGTGGAGCTAGAGGGAGGAAGGAATTTGCTGCCAAGTTCTACTCTAGAACTAGTCCTTCCTGATTTGCAGAGCACAATACTAGTTGTGGAATGGCGGTGGTATTGATTTTAGTCCTCTCTCTTTTAGCTCTATATTGGACGAAAGGAACCATTGCATGATTGGGACCATTCATTATTGGAATCTTCCTCTTGGGGATTGGAATTAGCTTTGCCTTTGGTTCCCTCAAGAGAACTCGAGAAAGTTCTTGCTTTTTTACCTTCTCGGGGGTTGAGTGTCTTCCAGTGAGGATTCCCCCTTATCAGATTCCAACAGTGCTAAATGCATTATATAAGTGGTCTCCTCAATGGGGTGTGAGACCTGGTGGACTAATAGAGACAATCGGTGATGAGTGCTCTTGACCTACTTCATTCATCACTTCCTAATGGAGGGTTCACATATTCCTCATTATTCCTCATTAACTGCGACAGTATCCGTCGATGAATAAACCCCCTGGTCTCTGTTCATATTCTGCAACACTGAGAAAGGATTCCTGGAAACCGACTTACTTTGCTCTTTCACCTTCCAGGTCTTCTTCGTCTTTGGCATGGTCCAAGAGTTGGTATGCTGGTTGCAATTTGCTGGTCTCTTCTTCAATAATACAAGCTCCACTACGATGGTTAGTGGAACCACATACTTCACAAAAGACTACTTTAGCTCCGTATTCCAGTGGATACCAAGATCCCTTCCTGGATTGAGACTGATATGTCGCTTGAGATGTTGACTCCTAGCTAATTCAATGCAAATACGTGTGTATGCTAGTCGACCCTGATTCTTCATGGTGTCATCCATGAACAAGTCCCACCTAACAGTGTGGCTGCGTTTTGGGAAAAAAGCCTCATTCCATAATATTGGATTTAAGTCCAACAATCGAACCCAAATCGGTGCTGTGGAAGTGATTTTCAATTTCCACTCTTTACCATGAAATCGTATGTTGGTTAGTAGGGTTCTTCCAGCCAACTTCCAAATCCCTTTTTTCATAATGAAATGCATATCTTCCTGGCAAGTGGTTTGGATTAGAAACAAACCATTTTTTCGGGAAAAAATTTGATATTCTGCATATTTGTCCATAACCTACAAAGACTTTCAAAGATAAAGCGAAAATCCATGCACTTATTACCTCTCTTCGCCATTGAAACCTGCTAACAAGATCCATGACCAAGGTTTTACCCATTTGGAGAATGTTGAAGATGGAATAAAAAGTTAAAATTCTTCTCCATCCCCGGTTATGACAATGCCTGAATCATCCGAATGGATTGGTTGCGGTTCCTTCACAACCACTTGGGACCATGTTCATTGTTCACTGACACGTTGGAGACTTAGAACTGTCCAGTGAGGGGACATCAGAGTGGTGTGTGTTACCGGAATTTTCTAATGCCGGCAAGGCCATTTAATCTGTCTGGCGTTGTGTCGAGCACGTGGAGAGCTACCATGTCATAGTTGCTACCGAGTTAAAACGTCCATCATTAAAGTAGACGGTCTTTTTATTCTTGACAGTTCAAAGTAGATAGTCTAAAGTAAATATGGAACAGTTGATTTTGTATTTGCGTGAAAGGAAAACCAAAGGAACTTCCGTCAAAGAGAATTGCGACCTACTCGAGAAATTTACTTAGATTCAAGCACAACTCTAACACTGATCAAAATGGTGCCCGCGTTCCTAACGTCCAACAGAAAAGGAGGTCATAGAGGAGGCACACAAACATGTATAGAAGCATACACGTACATGGGCACACATTGGAAGATTGGCCAAAAGTGAACAACGTTAGTAATAACAGAAGTCTGGTACTATAATGTTTAAGTAAATAATAATAATAATAATAACAGAAATCCATGATCAACTTCCTCAAAGACCAACAAGTAATTGAAAATGATATCCTCTGATCTCCAGGACAGGATCAGTGTTTTGTGTATGCCGAGTTTAAAATTCACAAGGGTGGAAACAGATGGCTCATTCAAATATTTCCAGCTCCAGGACTTGCAACATCGAATAATACAATGAGAAACAACTCTTTAGCCGTAATGGCTGTCATCTGCGAAAAATGCAAGAGAAGCCCCTGTGCCAGCTTTTGGCTGATCTAACTTCATGTGAATCTATTGCACGCTAAAAAGTTACAAACTCCGGTAGTCAATTACCGTGACTTCTTCTTCAGGAGCATCAAGATCTTGGTAACTGCATCAAACGACAGATTATAAATGAGTTAGAAGAGCAGATACACCAAATGGTCTCTCCGCATACGTACAAGCAAAATGTTGTAGAAGTTGCCTTTAAACACACATATATACACATGTTTTGAGTTTGGATAGATGAGTAAGAGATGAAAGGCCAAAATCAGAGGTAAAATAATGTTCTGATAGTCAACCAGTGTAAACCAAAAGCCAATATATTAGTTACAAAGGGCATACTCCATATATAAATTTATTCCATTGGAATATCGGACCATTAACTGGTAAGTTAATGGAGGTGGTAGATACTATAATTCGGAGAAAGATTCATATTCTATGCTTACAAGAGACAAAGTGGGTTGGAGAAAAAGCAAAGGAGATAGAGGATACAGGTTTTAAATGATGGTACTAAGGTAAATAAAAGGCTCGAAACAGAGTTGGTATTATTATAAATAAAGATTTAAAGGATAATGTAGTAGACATACAATGATATGATGACCCAATCATGACGTTGAAATTAGTGTTAGGAGCAGAGGTTTTGAATATAGTTTGTGCTTACGCACCCCATGTAGGACTAGAATATAGTATAAAGACAGCTTTTGGGGAAGAGTTAGATAAGGTGATTCAAAAGATTCTACAAAGAGAGATGATTTATTTAGGAGGAGACTTAAATGGACATGTCAGTAAAGAGGCATTATCATTAGGATATCAAGGTATTCATGGAAACTTTGGTTTTGGGGATATAAATGTGGAAGGTAGGGAGATTTTAATTTTTGCTACGACATTTGATTTCTTTATAGTTAATACAATCTTCAAAAAATGAGATAAACATTTAATTACTTATAAGAGTGGCTTATCATAAACACAAATTGATTACTTTATTTGTAGAAAAAAAGATAGAGCATGCTGCAAAGATTGCAAGGTAATTCTAGGAAAAAGCTTAACCACCCAACATCGACTTTTAGTTATGGATTTACAAATAAAAAAATCGACAAAAAAAAGAGTGCATCGAGCTGTTCGAACTAAATGGTGGAACCTCAAAAGCGAGAAAGAAGATATATTTAAACATAAAGTCCTTCAAGAAGATGTTTGGATTATGTTGGTACACCCTGTGATATGTGGAACAATATGGCTATACATATTAGGAAAGTGGCGAAAGATGTTTTAGGTGTATCTAAGGGAGGTGTACTGACACAAAAAAAAGCTTGGTGGTGGAGTGAAGTAGTGCAATATAAAGGCAAAGAGGGCAGGTTACAAATTACATTATGCTAAGAAAACTAGTGAAACTTTAGAGGCTTATAAGAAACCAAAGAAGAAAGTGAAAAAGGCCGTTAGTGAAGCAAAAGCTAAAATTTGGTAGGATTTATATAAAAAACTCAAATCAAAAGAGGGTGAAAGAGATAATTTTAGGATAGCTAGGGTAGAAATAAAAAAACTAAAGATCTTAATTATGTTAGATGCATTAAGGACGAGGATGAAAAAATTCTAGTGGCAAATGATAATATAAGAAATAGATGAAAAAACTATTTTTATAAGCTTTTTAATGAAAATAAAGATGCTAGTATGAGCTTAGGAGAGTTAGCCAAATCAGAAAAGTATATAAACCACAATTTCTACCGACGTATTCAAAATAATGAAGTCAAAGAGGCTGTTAAACATATGAATGGTGGTAAATCGGTAGGACCAGACAATATTCCAATAGAACTTTGGAAAATACTAGGAGAAATAAGAATCACTTGGCTCACAAGACTATTTAATAAAATATGGAGAAACCAAAAGATGCCCGAGGAATGGAGAGCGAGTACACTTATACCCATATATAAGAACAAGGGAGACATTCATAATTGTGTGAATTATCGAGGTATCAAGTTAATGAGCTATATTATGAAATCGTGGGAAAGAATTATCGAACGTAGGTTAAGACAAGTATCCCATTGACATGCATTAACCTTATAAGAAACATTTACGATGGTGCAGAACTAATGAAGGAATGACAGACTTATTTGAAGTTAATATTGGGTTACATCAAGGATCAACTTTAAGTCCATACTTATTTATAATGGTGATTAATGAGTTAACAAAACATATTCAAGATGAAGTACCTTGGTGTATGTTATTTGCAGATGACATTGTGTTAGTGGCGGAGTCTAAGGAAAAAGTTAATAGAAAATTGGAACCATGGAAAGAAACAATAGAAAGCAAAGACCTCCGATTTAGTAGAACAAAGACTGAATATATGGAATGTAAGTTTGATCATTTGGTTACTTTAGAGGACATAGAAATTAAAATTGGCACACATTGCATCCCGCAAAAGGAAAGTTTTAAATACCTAAGTTCAATTTTTCAGAAGGATGGAAGAATTGATGGGGATGTTACACATAAAATTAATGCTGGTTGATTAAAATGGAGAAGAGCATTAGGTATTCTTTGTGATAAGAAGATACCACTAAAGTTAAAAGGTAAATATTATAGAGCAGCAATTAGGCCTGCCATGTTTTATGGTTATGAGTGTTGGGCAGTTAATCATCAACATGTACAAAAGATGTCTGTGACAGAAATGAAGATGATGAGATGGATAAGTGGTCATATAAGAAAAGATCGTATATATAATGAGGTTATTAGAAACAAATTAGGAGTAGCACCAATAGAGGATAAAATGACAAAATATCGTTTACGATGGTTTGGACATAAAAAAGAAGATCAAAAGAAGAACCTTTAAGAAGGTATGAAAAACTAAATTTGGAAAGTATTAAAAGGGGTAGAGGACGACCACAAAAGTGTTGAAAAGAAACAATAAAGAATGATCTAGCTTATTGTGAGTTAACTGCTAACATGACACATGATAGTGCTATGTGGAAACAAAGAATCCATGTAGGCGACCCCGTCTAGTATGGGAAAGGTTGTTGTTGTAAACTACCCTGCCGAATTTCTTAATATGTAAAGACACGTTAAAGGCACACTACTCACCTCCTGATGTGTCGAGGGTCCTGTCCGAAAGCTGGAGGAACAATAATTGGAGTGGGACCAACCACAGGTCCGGGACGCCCTTTCCTAACTCGTAGGCCACCATTTCCTTCATAAGGACCTGGGCCACCTTGATCTCGCAACATCCTCATAGCAACTTCTGGTGGAGCAGGAACAAATGGACCAAGAGGTCTGTGAAAGTGTCCCATGTGTGAATCAACAAGAAATAAACGTTGTTATCCAGATAAATGAATTTTTCAAGAGAAGACATACCCAGCACCAGGTACTGGCATCAAGACAGGTGGTGGAGGTGGCATGTCAGAGCTAAAGGGTGGAGCACGCATGCCTGGACCACCATAATCAGCGTTTTCCTCTTCTGGTCCACCGGGATAATCACGGGATGGTGAGCTACTGGCCCTATCAGCTCTGCCATATTCCTTCCGACCACCACGGTCATCTCTTGGCCGGCCTATCCCATCTGAACCAGGCCTCCTTCTCTGCAACCTGTCTTTCTGTAAAAGACAAACCAAAAACACAAGCCAGAAAAAAATATCTTACAGTATTTACATGCATCAATTAGCATGTTATATAACTGTTCCCATCATCACGTATGAATGAATGATAAGCAAACCATCAGAAAACAAAATGAACGGCTGAGCAACAGCAACACAGAATAGGTTGAAGAAGTTTCCAAGTAAAGATCAAAAAACCAAGCATCAATGGTTCGCATCCACAGGCACGGACAAACAAGTTTCTGAAAATTGTATGCAAGTGTTTCACCATAACAAAGTGGCATTACAACCAGAAATCACTTTTCATGCACAAAGGAGCTACATCTCCCCTGACTAGGGGGTCAAGTCAAAAAGAATTTTCAAGCTGAAGGTCCTGATCAGATACCCCAGGAATGCATACCTGGTAGGTCTGTCCAACCCACCTTGACAAGAAAAAGGAAAAAAGCATTCACATCTAGAAGTGAGAAGTTCATATATAGAGCATGGTTGCTTTACTCTGTCATCCTCAACTTCACAAGAAATCATGATTCTTATTCAAGTCTCCCACTTTCCACATCAAAGCGAACTTTTACAGGTATTCATGTTCCTTGCTTAATCATATGATAATTCACGCTCAGAACCTGTGACTTGGAGTTGCCAAAGGGTATGAAATACATCACCCAGTGCCTCTATTAAGATAAATAGTCAAGGGAAGTTATGTATTAAGGTGATCCAGCTCAAAACTTCCCCTTGGTACTTATTACTCAAAACTTGGCTGCTTCCAACTTCCAAATAACACAAGAAAATAATGGTTTGGGGTCACTAGACTCTAAATCACAGGCATTGTAGCCCACCATTCCCATGTCCAAAGACATATGCCATTGAAAGCTAACCAAGAGGAACAAGTTTACAAGAAGTTTGGCTGATGAACCAGATCCTTATAGACACGGCCTACCATGTGGCTCCATTTCCAAAACTAACGATGGTTGACTTCAAGTATTACTTATAACACTAATTCTCTCATCCCCAAAGAGATTCTCATGAGAAGCTCAGCGAGCATGTCTGATGCTCTGGAGTGGCTCTACCATTGACAAGCGTCCTGAGTGTTTCCACATCCAGATGCACCTTCCCTGTGATACTAATAAAAATGAAAACAAGGTGCCAAGTTGTGCACAATATTATAATCATCACACGCTTCCTACCGGTCCAGGTTGCTGAAGAACAGGTGTGCCACCAGGTGCATTTGGATCACTGCAAAACCAAGAAAGATCAACTAGTCAAGCACATAACATGATAAAGTATCATGAAAAGACATTAGATGAGGAACGGAATAGGTCTCGTACTTCATGTAGTTCTGGAAATAAAGTTCTTCCCGTACTTTTGATGTCAGTTCCACAACAAGCTCAATGTGCTTCAGTTTTAGATGCTTATGCACATATTCTGCAGCATGAAACAGTTTGGTACAGCCTTTTGCTCCACATCCATACTTCCACCCATATTTCTCATCTCTGATTTTTCGAACTAAAGGATCTAACGCTTCATTAGTAGCAGCATCAATTTTGTCTTTTGCTGTCATTATTGCCAGTGGATCCTGCCCATGTAATCTTTCTTGCCAGAAATTGTCAAGCTTCTTTTCCCACTCTATCCCTGATGGTGCATTTGCTCCATTATGGTTCTTGTTCTCTGCCCTCACATGTCGCAGACCTTTGGTCTCATTAGTTTCAATCATGCCATAGTAGTCCAAACCATGAACTCGCCACAAATATGTAAGTAAGGCATCCAATAATTCAATACCTTCTAATCCCTTCACTGTTGACAGACCACGAATAATTACAATAGGACCCAGAGACCCACCATGAGATTTTTCAACCTCCAGCTTATCCTGATCCACACTGCTAAGAACATTTCCTTCAATGCCTTTTTCAGCATCAAGTTTCCTTACAAGTGCCTGTGCTTGTTCAACATCAGTTTGAATTCTTCTGGCCTCGGAACTAACTGGATGAGCCTTTGGAGCAGCTAAAAGCAGTTCATTTTCTTTGCCAGGACCTCTACCATGTCGCCTTCTTTTGTCAGTGGCATCTGCTTCATCTTCTGAATTTGGCTCACTTCCTTGACCAGATTTAATCGATAAAGCAGTGGGACAGCTAATCCAATAACAATAGAAAGTCAGCGGCAGCAATTTACCTTGAACATGAAAAAGACACAAAGCAAATAACTTACAGATCCACAGTTCCACTCTGCAAATCCACCAAGAACTCCTTAGCAGTAGCCCTTGCATTTTCATTTCTCCTGCTAACAAGAGGGACACTCTTAGAGAACCATATTGTAATACCGAGAAGAACTTTGACATATTTGTCAATTGGAAGAGTGTTACAAGTGTTAATTGAAGTTTCAGCCAATATGATTTTTGCAACAAAAGAAGGAAGATATCGCAGGCAAAGCAGGATGCATTATGTAGCATTTAAATCAAATATCCTTCAATTCACAAAGATATTGTTACAATGAAAGAGATAAGCATGACACAAGAGACAAGACCTGGTTACTGTTTACATCACAACAATTCTATGCCATGGTGCTGTGGACGAGGCAACCATTATTTAGTTCATAAAACAATACTACAACAACTAAGCCTTACTGTTTACATCACAACAATTCCATGCCATGGTGCTGTGGACGAGGCAACCATTATTTAGTTCATAAAACAATACTACAACAACAACTAAGCCCTTTCCCATACTAGATGGGATTGGCTTAGCTCATAAAACAATAAATAAAATAAAATGCCAAGAGGAGAATAGCTGACCTTTCAATGACTCTAAGTAGATTCGTCGGGTGATACTTGTCCCTCAGCCTACATTTTACAAAACCATTAAGTTATAATAATGTGAAATCCATACAATGGACAAAAGGCATTTGCATGAAGAAATACCATTCTTCATCCTTGTGAGCATCAAAAAATGAACGCTTTTGAGTTGAGATATACTCTGATCTGTACTCTTGATACCTAGTAGATTACAACAAAACCTTATCTCAGAAAATTTATGACAATATCACAACTTCAACGACAAGGAAAAAGGTCATGTTGAACTCCTCCATGTGTGCAAGATATATCAGCAGCACAATACCTCCTCTCAGCTTCAGCAGGGAGGATGTCGTCTTCAAGCTCTTGAATAAACTGCTTATAAGACATCAAACCTTCCCTGGTATTGACAATGAGTTAATATTGCATTCAGAAGAAGCCAATGCAACATAGAAAATACATCTAAACCGTCTCCAGTCAGTAACCAGAATAAATATAATCATGAAGTTTCCCCATAGGGTGAACAAATTCTAATGATACCTAGACTGTTGCTACTGGGGTCAAATTAGTTCCAGAAAATGTAACTGCCAATAAGATGAAGAACTTGATAGAAGAAGGCTTCAGATTCAGTTTCAGGGTAGGGTTTGTTGCAGACGGGGGGCAATATTCTTTTCACCGTGGAAGCACAAAAAATCATGAATTAAATGGCTCAATCTTTCACTAAGTCTATGTAACTCAGAGAGAATGCATTTAAGTTGGGATTTATTAATATGCCCTTTCACTGTGAGATCATCAAACTCACAGGTAATACTGAATCTGCAGATGAGAACTTTTGAAGGTTTTATTCAAGCAAGAAATTAACTAGTGTCTAGAGAATACGATAACATTGATGAAAAAGAAAGAAAGAATGCTGCAATGGGTTCTTAGCTTTCTACCAATGAGTCTAGAGAAACTGAATATGATACCCAAACCAATACAAATCAAGACTCATACCACACTAAGTAGGGTCGGCTGCATAGGTTCTTTGTGACATTTGTCCTAAATCCTGCTTTAGGAAACAGAATACGATGCAAGAAATAAATGCAAGTTGGACAAGCAAATAGTTATCCATTGGAGAGCACAAAGGAACCCAAACCTCTGTGTGAAACCCATTTGGTTTGAGCCATCATCAAAGTGTGAATCAGACCACTCTGCAATAAATGGAATCTAGTAAGTAAATCACAAAATGAATTTTCAATTAAAACTAGATGATCAACAAATTTCAGTCAGTTGCATCATATTTGCTTTATGGCTTTGAAACCTTTAAGTACTTGCAACTTTTTATACACAAACCCGATCTAATAAACTATAATCACTAAAGGATCAATAATGACTATCATGGCAATCCACCATGTTTATAGAATCGATGTTAATCACCCAAACCAAGCCTTCCAACCAATATTAGATCTAATAGGCCAATAAAGGAGGAGGTTGGGTCCACTATTCAGATTGGTTCCCCAGCATCTTACTATACATGGACCAGCATACAGTTTATAGAATTTTACACCAAATCCTGATCTGACCCAAGTTCCTATTAAGATCTAAAAGTACTTCATGTCAAGAACATCATCTCCAGGATCTTACTATTGATGGACCAGTGTACGGCTTATAGAAATTTACACCAGATCCTGGTCCCCAACTTCCTATTAAGATGTACAAATATTTCATACTGCAAATAATCCAGGTATAGCTCATTCTTCTTTAAACCTCCTGTCCATTGTAGGATAAATAGAAAATTGACATCGATGCACACCGATGAGTCACAGTGGAATGAGGGTTCAAACTATAATAGGTTAACCTATGTCACACTGGTGCGGGATACGGTAAATTTCAAAAATTTTGGGTGCGGCCACATGGCTAGGGTATTATATATAATATTCAAGCTACAACAAGTGAGACATCAATTAACATAAGTATATGACAATAGCAAGTACACAACTTTATATTAAAGCAAAACACATAAACAATAAACAACTACTGATTTCATCATAATACACAAATCAATCTTCACATATCTGGACTCATTTATACAAAAAGACCCGAACTTCAAAATCGATACCAGATTTTGAAGCGTGAAATATCCACACAAAAGGAAGTGAAGAAGGTTTGCGTTAAGATATTTTTCTATGTTCATCGGCGGAGTTTCATGGGAGATGATGGAAGACAAGCTGAAGGAGCATTTTGGAAACCATGGTGAAGTAACTGAGGTGGTCATAATGGGAGATAAGGTCACGAGTCGACTAAGAGGCTTCGGTTTCATCATCTTCACGGATTACTCCCTCTTTAATCGGGTTCTCCAAGATAAATACACCATAGACGACAAAACTGTGAGTTATAAAAAAAAATTGTGTTTTTTTTTTGCCATACCGCACCGACACGGTGTCAGTGTTGGTGTTGCACCCGTGTCGAGGTCGACACTCCACCTCTTAGAAGTGTCTGTGTGACTTAGAGGTTAACAACTCATAGTGAAGATTTACCGGTCACCATTCATATCTTATGTGTTTATAGACCCCCAGCCATCAGGGACATTGCCAACCATAACATAACATTCTATGAAAGAAAATACAAAGATTCAGTAATAAGAAAATATAATAAGTTGACAGACATCGTGAAGATGAATCAAAGTTATGAATGAACATGACTGCTATTTTATGTCCAAAGAAAAAAATGGTTACAAAAATAGGTATGATGAAAAAAGTATTTACTATTGGCAACTGAAGAAAATTTGTGGTGAAAGATGGAGTAAAATTCATATGATATAGGTAAGCGACATTCATTTGTCCACAAATTTACTGGAACATTGAGATCCCTATTTGGAAAATAGTAAGAGAAATAGGAATCACTTGGCTCACAAGACAATTTAATGAAATATGGAGAAACCAAAAGATACCCAAGGAATAGAGAGCGAGTACACTTATACCCATATATAAGAACAAGGGAGACATTCAGAATTGTGCGAATTATCGATGTATCAAGTTAATGAGCTATACTATGAAATCGTGAGAAAGAATTATCGAACGTAGGTTAAGATAAGTATCAAGTACAATAGAGAACCAATTTGGATTCATGTCAGGCAGAGCTACTGTTGAAGCGATTCACCTTTTGAGACGTCTTATGGAACATTTTAGAACAAAAAAAAAACCTTCACATGATATTTATTGATCTAGAAAAAGCTTACGATAGAGTACCGAGGGTGGTTCTTTGGAGAACTTAGGAAAAAAGAGGTATCCCATTGACATACATTAACCTTATAGATACATGTACGATGGTGCAAAAACATGTGTGAGGACTCATGAAGGAATGACAAACTTCTTTGAAGTTAATATTGGGTTACATCAAGGATCAACTTTAAGTCCATACTTATTTATAATGGTGATTGATGAGTTAACGAAACATATTCACGATGAAGTACCTTGGTATATGTTATTTGTATATGACATTGCGTTAGTGGAGGATTTTAAGGAAAAAGTTAATAGAAAATTAGAACTATGGAGAGAAACATTGGAAAGCAAAGACCTCCGATTTAGTAGAACAAAGACTGAATATATGGAATGTAAGTTTGATCATTTGGTTACTTTAGAGGACATATAAATTAAAATTGGCACACATTGCATCCCGCAAAAAGAAAGTTTTAAATACCTAAGTTCAATTTTTTAGAGTGATGGAAGAATTGATGGAGATGTTACACATGAAATTAATGCTTGTTGGTTAAAATGGAGAAGAGCATTAGGTAATCTTTGTGATAAGAAGATACCACTAAAGTTAAAAGGTAAATATTATAGAGCAGCAATTAGGCCTGCCATGTTTTATGGTTATGAGTGTTGGGCAGTTAATCATCAACATGTACAAAAGATGTCTGTGACAGAAATGAAGATGTTGAGATGGATAAGTGGTCATACAAGAAAAGACCGTATATATAATGAGGTTATTAGAAACAAATTAGGAGTCGCACCAATAGAGGATAAAATGACAAAATATCGTTTAAGATGGTTTGGACATATAAAAAGAAGATCAAAAGAAGAACCTTTAAGTAGGTATGAAAAACTAAATTTGAAAAGTATTAAAAGAGATAGAGGACGACCACAAAAGTGTTGGAAAGAAACAATAAAAAATGATCTAGCTTATTGTGAGTTAACTGCTAACATGGCACTGCCATGATAGGGCTCTATGGAAACAAAGAATCCATGTAACCGACCCCGTCTAGTATGGGAAAAGACTTAGTTGTTGTTGTTGTTGTTGATCGAGATCCCTATCTGAATGTTGTAAGAACATTTTAGCATGTTTTCCTATAGCCATGAGATAAGAATTGGACAAGTATTGAATGCCAATAGCTCCGTGTATATAAAGTGAGGAAGCACCAGGGACTTAAGGAACACAACAAGTTCCATTTATCCATTTATAAGCTCAAGTTAGGTTTTGTCATGTACCAAAATTAAATGGTCGTGATGGGTAGTATTTGGTTTGCACTTCCATAACTGGTGGACAAACAGTTTAGCTTGACTTTGAACGCTTCTATCTCATTTTTACTCTTTAAATAGTCTAGATCTTTTTAGGTTTTGGAAGGAAATAATAAATCCATTTGCTTTCAGTTCATGGAAAATCATTTAACCAGCACTTCCACATAGAGTGAAGAAAGAAACAACGTTATGTGATTTTTCACACCAAAATAAATTATTCTTATACCACTTATGATCGGTATTATACCACCATGTGTCGTAGAAAAGGAAAAAGTCACCTGTGATTCATGTTGGAAGAAGTATGTCTTTGTCTATTCTTATCAAACTATGGAGGCAGACAACAATCAGTTTAGCCAACTACTGCAATCTTGATCTCAACTTTTGAAGATCAGAAATAAACCTTGGTATCCACCAGAAGACCGATTCGTCTGTCGTCCATGAGCCCTTTCATCATGGAACCCAGATCTTCCAATGCCTGCACCTCTATCATAACCTCCCATATGATCATAACCAAACCTGCACCGTATTTATAGAAAGATTTTAACTTATGAAAAAGAAAAAAGTAAGTTCTCCACATTATGTGTCCTTCCTACTTCAGCAGCACACTCTTATACCCATTAAAAGAGTACCATAATAACTGTTATTGACTGAAAGCCTGATAAATTGTACCCCAAATATTAGCAAGATCAAGTGGTTAGTGGTCAGAATCAGTGTTATAAAATTGTATCATATTGTATTATACAGTACCTCTTTATAGCCAACAAAATTTTCAAAAAACAATATGGACATTTAATTAATTATAAGAGTGGTTTGTCACAATCACAAATTGTTTATTTTGTTTGTAAGAGAAAGATAGATCGTGTTGTAAAGATTGCAAGGTAACTCTAAGAGAAAGAGTTTAGTAATAGATTTGTTATTTGAAAGAAGGTATATTTAAACAGAATGTTCTTTAAGAAGATGCTTGAAATTACGTATAGCCTTCTAATATATGGAACAATATGGTTATACATATTAGGAAAATAGCGAAAGATATGTCACGTGAATATAAATGAGGCATACTAAAATAAAAAAAAGCTTGGTTGTAGAGTTAAGTGATACAAGATAAAATTAAGACAAAAATGATAGGTTAATAATTGCATTATGCCAAGAAGACTAGTGAAACTTGGGAGGCTTATAAAAAACGAAAGAAAGAAGCAAAAACACCATTAGTGAAACAAAACGCAAAATTTGGGAGGATTTATAATTTTATATAAAAAAACTTAATTCCAAAAAAGGTGAAAGATGTATTTTTAGGACAGCTAAAGCCCAAGATAAGAAAACTAAGGATTTCATTTTTGTTAGATGTATCAAAGATGGATTTTTATAACATGGATTACAAAAATTATAAGCGTTGCTTTGTGGCGTCCTCGCCTAGTGACGCATTGCAGAGCCCAAATGCAGTGATAAGTAAGCAATGGTCACTACATTTTCTTAGCCCGAATGTAGTGAATCAATTGCAGAGAGGGTTCCCACATCATGAACGGGTGTAGGTAAAAAAGTTAGTCTCGTTACATTTCCGCCCGAATGTAGTGAATAATTTTCAGAGAGGGTTTCCGTATTTTGAATATGGACAAATGCGGGAGATAAGGAAGTTAGTCCTAGATAATAAGATTCGTATTGGTTCTTGGAATATCAAAACATTATCCGGTACGCTAATAGAGGTGGTAGATACTATGATTCAGACAAAGATTCATATTCTATGTTTACAAGAGACAAAATGGGTTGGAGAAAAAGCAAATAAGATAGAGGATAAAAGTTTTAAATTATGGTATTAAGGTAAATAAAAGGCTCGAAACGGAGTTGGTATTATCATAAATAAAGATTTAAAGGATAGTGTAGATATACACTATCCATGTAAGGAATCACCCTTTCATGACCGGTCCCAAGCCCGGAAAAAGGAGGAGGATTGTGTTAGGCTTCCGACAGCCAGCGTAAAACTTTGTCGGACTTAACATAGATTCTACAAAAAAAAAACAAAGAATCCATGTAGCTGACCCCATCTAGTATGGGAAAAGGCTTAGTTGTAGTTGTAGTAGTAGTAGAAAGATTTAAATGATAGTATTGTAGATATACAACGATATGGTAATTGAATCATGACGTTGAAATTAGTGTTAGGATTAGAGGTTTTGAATATAGTTTGTGTTTACGCACCCCAAGTAGGATTAGAAGATAATATAAAGACTGCTTTTTGGAAAGAGTTAGATAAGGTAACTCAAAAGATTCCACAAAGAGAGATGATTTGTTTAGGAGGAGACTTAAATGGACATTTTGGTAAAGAGGCATTACGATATCAAGGTATTCATGAAAACTTTGGTTTTGGGGATATAAATGAGGAAGGTAGGGAGAATTTAAATTTTGCTATGGCATTTGATCTCTTTATAGTCAATACAATCTTCAAAAAACGAGATGAACATTTAATTATTTATAAGAGTGGCTTATCACAAACACAAATTGATTACTTTATTTGTAGAAAAAAAGATAGACCGTGTTGTAAAGATTGCAAGATAATTCCAAGAGAAAGCTTCACCACCCAACATCGACTTTTAGTTATAGATTTACAAATAAAAAAATCGACAAAGAAGAAAAGAGTGCATCAAGCTATTCGGACTAAATGGTGGAACCTCACAAAAGAGAAAGAAGATATATTTAAAGAGAAAGTCCTTGAAGGAGATGTTTGAAATTATGTTGGTACACTGTGTGATATGTGGAACAATATGGCTATACATATTAGGAAAGTAGCTAAAGATGTGTTAGGTGTATCTAAGGGAGGTGTACCGGCACAAAAAGAAGCTTCGTGGTGGAGTGAAGTAGTGCAAAATAAAATAAAGGCAAAGAGGACATGTTACAAATTACGTTATGCTAAGAAAACTAGTGAAACTTTAGAAGCTTATAAGAAAGCAAAGAAGGAAGCAAAAAAGGCCGTGAATGAAGCAAAAGCTAAGATTTGGGAGGATTTATATAAAAAACTCAACTCAAAAGAGGGTGAAAGAGATATTTTTGGGATAGCTAGGGGTAGAGATAAGAAAACTAAATATCTTAATTATGTCACATGCATCAAGGACGATGATGAAATTTTTTTAATGGCAAATGATGATATAAGAAATAGATAGAAAAGTTATTTTTATAAGCTTTTTAAAGAAAATAAAGATGTTAGTACTAACTTATAAGAGTTACCCAAATCAGAAAAGTATATAAACCACAATTTCTATCGACGTATTCAAAAGAATAAAGTCAAAGAGGCTCTTAAACATATGAAGGGTGGTAAATCGGTAGGATCAAATAATATTCCTATAGAAGTTTGGAAAATACTAGGAGAAATAGGAATCACTTGGCTCACAGGACTATTTAATGAAATATGGAGAAACCAAAAGATGCCCGAGAAATGGAGAGCGAGTACACTTATACCCATATATAAGAACAAGGGAGACATTCAGAATCGTACGAATTATCGAGGTATCAAGTTAATGAGCCATACTATAAAATTATAGGAAAGAATTATCGAACGTAGATTAAGACAAATATCAAGTACAACAGAGAACCAATTTGGATTCATGTCAGGCAGATCTACTGTTGAAGCGATTCACCTTTTGAGACGTCTTATGAAAAATTTTAGATAAAAAAAAAGACCTTCACATGATATTTATTGATCTAGAAAAAACTTATGATAGGGTACCGAGGGAGGTTCTTTGGAGAACTTTGAAAAAAAGAGGTATCTCATTGACATACATTAACCTTATAAGAGACATGTACGATGGTGCTAAAACATGTGTTAGGACTCATGAAGTTATGACACACTTCTTTGAAGTTAATATTCGGTTACATTAAGGATCAACTTTAAGTCCATACTTATTTATAATGGTGATTGATGAGTTAACAAAACATATTCACGATGAAGTACCTTGGTATATGTTATTTGCATATGACATTGTGTTAGTGGAGGATTCTAAGGAAAAAGTTAATAGAAAATTATAACCATGGAGAGAAACATTAGAAAGCAAAGGCCTCCAACTTAGTAGAACAAAGACATAATATATGGAATGTAAGTTTAATCATTTGGTTACTTCAAAGGACATAGAAATTAAAATTGACACACATTGCATCCCGCAAAAGAAAAGTTTTAAATACCTAGGGTCAATTTTTCAGAGAGTGATGGAAGAATTTATAGAGATGTTATGCATAAAATTAATGTTGGTTGGTTAAAATGGAGAGGAGCATAAAATGGAGAGGAGCATGAGGCATTCTTTGTTATAAGAAGATACCATTAAAGTTAAAAGGTAAATATTATAGAGCAACAATTAGGCCTGCCATGTTTTATGGTTATGAGTGTTGGCAGTTAATCATCAACATATGTACAAAAGATGTTTGTGACAGAAATGAAGATGTTGAGATGGATGATTAAATTGACCCTAGGTATTTAAAACTTTCTTTTTGCGGGATGCAATGTGTGCCAATTTTAATTTCTATGTCCTTTGAAGTAACCAAATGATCAAACTTACATTCCATATATTCTGTCTTTGTTCTACTAAGTAGGAGGCCTTTGCTTTCTAATGTTTCTCTCCATGGTTCTAATTTTCACTCCTCCACTAACACAATGTCATATGCAAATAACATACACCAAGGCACTTCATCTTCAATATGTTTTGTTAACTCATCAATCACCATTATAAATAAGTATGGACTTAAAGTTGATCCTTGATGTAACCCAATATTAACTTCAAAGAAGTGTGTCATTCCTTCATGAGTCCTAACACATGTTTTTGCACCATCGTACATGTCTCTTATAAGGTTAATGTCAATGAGATAACTCTTTTTTCCAAAGTTCTCCAAAGAACCTCCCTCAGTACCCTATCATAAGTTTTTTCTAGATCAATAAATATCATGTTAAGGTCTTTCTTTTTTTATCTAAAATTTTCCATAAGACGTCTCAAAAGGTGAATCGCTTCAACACTAGATCTGTGAACCTCTACTCCTAACACTAATATAGAGAAACCAAAAGATGCCCGAGGAATGGAGAGCGAGTACACGTATATCCATATATAAGAACAAGAGAGACATTCAGAATTGTATGAATTATCGAGGTATCAAGTTAATAAACCATACTATAAAATTATGAGAAAGAATTATCGAATGTAGGTTAAGACAAGTATCAAGTAAAACAAAGAACCAATTTGGATTCATGCCAGGCAGAGCTATTGTTGAAGTGATTCACCTTTTGAGACGTCTTATGTGTTAAAGTATAGCACGTTAAAGTATAGCACGTTTTTTATTTATGGTACAATTGTAATATGTAATTAGTGTCAAGGGTAGCTTAGTCTTTCAAGTTAAAACATCATTATAAATAAGCACTAGGGTTTAGAATTAAAAAGTGCATAAAAACGTGAGAGAAGCCGCCTAAGGCCCTCTTGAAAACATGTAGCAGATTGGATGGATGTTCTTCAATCTGCACCAAGTCTGTAAGTTTATTTCATTCAATAAAATTATTTCGCCTAAATCAACGTTTTTTGTTCAAAAATTTGTGGAGACTGCACAAAAACAAGGTACAGGGATTTTTTTCTGCACTGGTTTGATCTCAGTCTTGGCGTGATTTATCAAGTCAGCACACTATCCTGTTGACCGTGATTTATCAAGTCAGCACACCAGTACCTATTCACCGTGAGTTATCAAGTCAGAACATTCTCATTCAGTTTTGTCCAAGAAAATCGTGATATGTCCACTTTATCATTCTATTCCTATTCGTCTTATTCATTTGTGAAATGGTACGAACTATTAAAACAAGGATCTATCCAGGATATTTCAGCCATATTCAGATCTGTTTACAAGAATCGATATCTATCATTCCTTATACGTTTGTGGTTTATCTATCAGTCATATTTCAGATTACCAGAGAGTAATATTGAAGAAAGTCAATTAGAGGGTGATACATAAAGTATTGGAACAGTCTATATTCAGTCAATACAAATGGCAAATAAAGGTAAAGGTATTGAATCCTCCTATGAAATCACAGAACAACCTATCAATGATAAAGTGGATAGTTTTCAAATCACGACTACCAAATTGGATGGTAGAAATTATTTGGTATGATCACGGTCAGTTGAGTTGGCAGTAATAGCAAAGGGGAGATGGGCGCATCTCATGGGACAAGTACCATGCCCAACACAACATGACGTTAATTACATCAGCTGGAGTAGAGAAGATGCACTGATTTCCTCTTGGCTACTTCAATCCATGATTCCGACAATAGCAAAGACTTTTATGTTTCTTGACTCAGCACATAAAATCTGGAGTGCAGTTTCAGAAGCCTATTCCAGAAAAAAAAAATGTAGCAAAGAAATATGAAATCTTAGAAAAAATAAGAAACTGCAAACAAGGAAATCGCTCTATTAGTGAGTTTTATGCTGAGCTTAGAGGATTATGGGATGAACATTTTTTTTATACCAATATTAAATGTTCAACATGTCATGTAGAAAGAAATCTGGAAAATGAAAAGAAAAAGGTGTTTGATCTACTATGGGGAGTAAATCTTGAATTTGAAACCATCAAGGTCAACATTCTAGGCAAAGATGAACTTCCATCCCTTGGGACAGTGTACTCATTACTTATTCATGAAGAAGATCGCAGAAATTTAGAGAAAAATAATCATCATCCTACAGAACAACATGCCTTACAAAGTAGAGGAGAAACATCACATTATCGTGGCAGAGGAGGATAACATAATAGAGATCGTGGCAGAGGTTGTCCCTATTCTGATGAGAAGGATAGAATTATTTGCTCTCACTGTGGAAAATATTGGCACTCAAGAGAAAATTGCTGGGAACTACATTGATGTCAGACTTCCACAGACCAAGGAGTAATTCAGTTAATACGGTTGATGGATCCATGCCAATTACAAATGATATTCAAACACTCATTAAGAGAATTGAAGGCTTAGAAACAAAATTATCAGAAAATCAGAATGCTTCTACGTCTCAGGCTACCTTAGCTCATGCTACACACACAGTGAAGGGTAAATCATTTTCACCTTGTCACTCAAAAATTTGGATTATAGACTTAGGAGCTACAGATCATATGGTTGGAGAAATGTCATATTTTTCAAAATATCGTCCACTTAAAAATAAGGAACCAATTAAGTTGGCTGATGGATCAGTTTCTTATATGGTTGGACAGGGAAGTGTACCTACATGTCTTATATATTTATAGTTAGTTTATCATGTTCCTAGCTTTCCTATAAATCTCCTCTCAATCAGTGCCCTGACACGTATATTGAATTGTAGTGTGACATTTGATTCATCTGACTGTTCTTTTCAGGATCTGAAGACGGAAAAAATCTTTGGTCGTAGTAGTCTTCGCAGAGGATTATATATTCTAGAAGATACGTCACAACATTCTGCTTCAGTATCAATTATTCAAGATGTGGATACTCATCTTTGGCATAGACGTTTAGGTCATTTACTAGTGTCCAAACTTCATTATGTTTTTCCTGATTTGAAAGTCGAGTCCAATAAAATTCTGTTTGAGTGTGAGGTGTGTCAACTTGAAAAACACCAAAGAGTAACTTATCCTCCAAGTGAGTCTATAAGATCACGTCCTTTTGAACTTCTATATTTTGACATATGGGGTCCAGTCTTGTTCCTTCGTTATTTGGTTAAAAGTATTTTGTTACCTTTATTGATGATTGTACTCGTTTGACGATTGTCTATTTAATAAAATCAAAGGCTGCAGTTTCTGCCCTTTTTCCTATTGTTCACAAATTTATCCTTACACAATTCAATACTTCTGTAAAAATTCTTCGCTCGAATAATGGAGGTGAATACATGAGTGAACATTTGCAAGAATACTTACCTGCAAATGGTATACTCCATCAAACTTCTTGTTCGTATACACCACAATAAAATGGTATAGCCAAAAGAAAAAATCGGCATATTCTTGAAGTTGCCAGAACTCTACTCCTTCAGCATAATGTTCCTAAAATTTTTTGGGGGAAAGCTATCCTTACTGATGTCTATTTAATCAATAGAATGCCCAGTAATATTCTTAAGGGTGTGAGTCCCTTAAAAGCATTGAATCATGACCCTAAACTTTTCCATGTAATTCTCTGTATCTTTGGATGTCTATGCTTTGTTCCTGTTAAAGTGCATCTTTGTGGGCTATTCTTAAACAAAAAAAGGTTATAAATATTATGACCCAATTCAAAAGAAAATGTATGTGTCTATGGATGTCACGTTTTGTGAATCATCTCCCTATTATTCTTCCCAGGGGGAGTGATCCTCTATTCAAAACAACTCATCTGATGACAATTTTTCTAATGTCCTTCTCTTAGTTCCTAGAGATACTGAAATTCTAGTGGACAGAACAGAGGAGGAGCAAGAGAGGCAAGTTGAATCAGAATCAAAATCGGATCAAATTATAGTATACAAGAGGGGACCAAGAAACGTGGTACATTATCAGGAGGAGACTTCACAGACTACAAAAACCAAAGATTATTCCCTTGATTCAGATCCACAATCAGGAATAGAAGAAGACTTGGACGTACCTATAGCACATCAAAAAGAAAAGAGGACTTATGCTCGATATCCTATCTCTAATTATGTTTCATTTGCTAATACATCTGCGAACTATCAAACATTTGTTACAAATTGTGATCAGAATGTCATTCCTTCTAGTTTTAAAGAGGCCACTAAATATCCTTTATGGAGAGGAGCTATAAAATCATAATTGGATGCACTTACCAAGAACAACACTTACACACTTACCAAGAACAACACTTACACTTTCAGAAATTCCCCACAATAAAAATATAGTGGGATGTAAATGGGTTTTCACCATTAAGTATAAAGCAACTAGATGTAAAGAATGAAACATTTGCTCCTGTAGCAAAACTTACATCAATAAGGGTACTTCTCAGTATAGCTGCTAATTTTGGATAGGATCTATGACAACTAGATGTAAAGAATGCATTTCTATAGGGAGACTTACATGAAGAGGTCTATATGGAACTTCCTCCAGGATTAAGTGGTAAATTTAAAGAAGGTACTGTCTGCAAACTTAATAAAGCTATCTATGGACTGAAACAATCACCCCGAGCTTGGTTTGAAAAATTCAGTGATGCAGTTTACAGTTTGGGATATAAGAAGTGTATAAATGATCATACTATATTTTTTAAAAGAAATCTAAAGTTATGTGTTCTTGCAGTCTATGTGGATGATATAATAGTGACAGGTGATGATATTAAAGAGATACTGGTATTAAAACAAAATCTCCATAAATTATTTGACTTGAAGGACCTTGGTAGACTTCACTATTTCTTGGGTATTGAAGTATTATACTCCAATCACGGTATCTTCTTAAACCAGAGAAAATATACCCTGGACTTTTTACATGAAACAAATATGTTGGATTGCAAACCAGTTGACTCTCCCATGGAAGTGAATAAAAAATTATACATGGGTGATAGTGAAGATTTCAGAGATACTTGCAAATATCAGCAACTGGTAGGTAAGCTTATTTACTTGACCATTACTCGTCCAAATATCACATATGCAGTTAGTATTGTAAGCAGATTTATGCATTCACCTACAAAGAACCATATGGAAGCAGTATATCGCATTCTCAGATATCTTAAGTCAATATTCAAAAAGTTGCACATTTGGTATCGAATTGTATTCAGATGCAGACTGGGCTGGATCGAAAGATGATCGTAAATCTACTACATGATATATTACACTACTTGGTGGCAATCTAATTTCCTGGAAAAGCAAAAAATAAACTATTATTACTAAATCTATTGCAGAAGTTGAATATAGAGCAGTTGCCCAAGCAATATGTGAAGGAAAGTGGGTTTCTTCATTAATTTGTGAGTTGAGTTTTCAGTTGATACAACCTATTCCTATATATTGTGACAACAGTGCAGCTATTCAGATGGCTTCAAATCCAGTCGAACTAAGTATGTGAATATTGACTGTCACTTCATTCGGGAGAATATCTCAAACAAAGAGTTCAAACTAGAATATGTCAAATCAAAGAAGCAGAGAGCTGATTTTCTCACTAAAGCTACTACCAGCCGACAGCTTAAAGACAATTTATCCAAGTTGGGTATTTGTAATATCTTTCACCCAACTCGAAGGAGAGTGTTAAAGTATAGCACGTTTTTTATTTATGGTACAATTGTAATATGTAATTAGTGTTAAGGGTAGTTTAGTCTTTCAAGTTAAGACGTCATTATAAATAAGCACTAGGGTTTAGAATTGAAAAGTGCAAAAAAATGTGAGAGCAGCCGCCTAAGGCCCTCTTGAAAACGTGTAGCAGATTGGATGGATGTTCTTCAATCTGCACCAAGTCTGTAAGTTTATTTCATTTAATAAAATTATTTCATTCAATGAAATTATTTCATTATGCAACATTTTAGAGCAAAAAAACAGACCTTCACATGATATTTATTAATCTAAAAAAAAGCTTACGATAGGGTACCGAGGGAGGTTTTTCGGAGAACTTTAGAAAAAAGAGGTATCCCATTGACATACATTAACCTCATAGAGACATGTACGATGGTGCAAAAACATGTGTGAGCAGTGTTATCCGTATCGCATCGTGGGCCACCACGATACGATACGGGGGCCCGTATCATGAATGCGGGTGTATCGCACCGTATCATGCGATACGGGCGATACACCCTGGGACCCTTATAAAAGGTCCCCGACCGCACGAAACCCGTGTTTTCTCGCGGGTTTCCTCTCTCCTCTTGAGTTTTTCAAGCTCCCTAAGAGCCGGTTTTCGCTTCTTTAGTGTTTAAAATTAAAAAATTGTGCCTTACGGTGTCCGTGTAAGCTTCCAAACTCGGATTTAGGTATATTTTTAATGGTTTTTCTTTTTTTCCCTTTATATTTGTTGTTTTATTGTGTTATTTTATTTTTTTTTAAATGATAAAATATGAAGTTATTAAGTGTGTGTATACGATTTTTATTGCATTTATGAAGTGGGAGACACTCGATTTGAGTGTTATTTAAAGATTGGGGATTTACGAAGTGCTTTTATTTTCATGTTTTTGCTTGAATTAAAGTACTCGATTGAGATGGCAGGAAAGGGTGGTAGAGACTCCCATTATCGGTCTGATGATCCGGCATGGCAGTGGGGTATACCAGTTGAGGGTTCCAGGTTAAAAATTAGATGCTTATTTTATGAAAAGGTGATTAGTGGTGGAATTTCAAGGTTGAAACACTACTTAGCAGGAACCAGAAAAGAAGTTGCTCCATGCACAGGCAGAGTTAGAAGTGTGTCAGAAGGTATTAAATGGCAATGCTTGCAGATGATTGAGAGCATACAGGAAAGGAGACAACAAAAAGATGATTTCCAGATGTGTGAAAAAGTTGATGATGCTACTGCCACTGGAGTTGGATTCACTGATAGTTTGCCTTCATATGCTAGAACAGAGATTGGTAGTAGCAGTTCGCGAGCACCTAGAAGGAGAAAGAGGGTTTCAACTGAAAACTTGAGGTAGCAAAAGAGGAAGTTCAGGAAGGAGTAAAGGAAGAACTTCTTCTACCATACATTCGTTCTTTCCTCCTTCCACTACACCTGGTGCTCAATCTGTAATTCGTGCTGCTATGGCTTCAGAACAACTGCATGATCAGGCAGACCTTGTAGTGGGAAGATGGTTTTATGATGCATGCATTCCATTTAATGCAACAAACAGTTTTCATTTTCAAGCAATGGCAGATGCAATTGCTAACATTGGTCCAGGATCCAGGATGCCCTCTTATCAGAAGTTGAGAGGGAAGATATTAGATCAGACCGTCATTGAAGTGCAACAATATTGTTCGACTTTAAGACAGTCGTGGAAGAAAACGGGATGCACTATCATGGCAGATGGATGGACCGATAGGTGAAGAAGGACATTGCTAAACTTTCTTGTATATTGTCCTAAAGGACTCATGTTTTTTAGATCTCTAGATATATCAGAGGAGAGGCACACTGTAGAGATCCTACGACAGGAATTTGATAAGGTTATACATGAGGTTGGGTTAGAAAATGTAGTCCAATTGATTACAGATAATACAACTAACTACAAAGCAATTGGGAAGGAGTTAGCTGATATTTATAGGACTTTCTACTGGACACCATGTGCAGCCCATTGTTTAGATCTCATCCTCGAGAATATTGGTGAGATGGATGAAATAAAGACAGCAACTGAGTGTTGTCAAGATATTACAAAATTCATTTACAATCATGCAATTGTTTTGTGTATGATGAGGAGATACACAAAAGGTGCAGAGCTTTTTCGCACAGCTGCAACTCGGTTCGCAACAAACTTCTTATCTGTACAGAGTATTATAAGACAGAAGCAAGCTTTAAAGAGAATGTTCTCCTCAGATGAGTGGCAACAATTTGCAGAGTTGCCGCAAAACAGAAGGAATAGAAAGTTGAATGAGATTGCTGAAACAGTTTTTAGAAGTTCATTTTGGAATGCATGTGTTAGATTATTAAAAATTACCTATCCTTTAGTGAAAGTTTTGAGACTGGCTGACAGCGAGGAGAAACCATCTATGGGCTACCTTTATGAAGCCATGGACAGGGCAAAAGAAGCGATCAAAAATAACTTTAATGGAAAAAAGTGAGATTATGTGCCCGTATGGAAAATAATTGATAGTAGATGGAATAAACAATTGCATCAGCCTGTTCATGCAGCAGCCTACTATCTAAACCCATCATTAAGGTACTCAACAACCTTCAAAAGGGACGATGAGGTTAATCGATCAATCATTTAATGTATCAACAGATTAGTCCCTGATGAGAGCATAGCAGATGCGATACATCAAGAGATAGAGATATATGATAATGCTCTTCACTTGATGGGTTTGCCTGTTATAATTCGCAATCGCACTACGATGCGTCCAGGTAAATTGTTTATTTTCATATTTAAGTTTCATCTTACACTACTGTGGATTATGTCTATAATGTTTGTCTTTTTCTACAGATGTTTGGTGGAACCGATTTGGAACTGATTGTCCAAACCTTAAAGATTTTGCAGTGAGAGTCTTAAGCCAAACCTGTAGTGCAATAGGTTGTAAAAGAAATTGAAGTGTTTTTTAACACATCCATACAAAGAAGCGCAACAGGTTGGAACACAAAAGACTAAATGATTTAGTTTATATTCGTTATAACGTGCGCCTTCGTGAAAGGTAACGTTGTATTACTTTCAAATTTTTAATTCAATATTGTTTAACTTCAGTCTTCAATTGTTAATATTATTTACTAATTGTTTATCTTTGTTTATCGTAGGCAATTAAAAAAAGTAAATAGAAAAGAAAGTCAGTTTGATCCAATAAGTTTGGATAATTTTGATATATTAGAAGATTGGGTTATGGAAGACACTCAAGAAAATGCCCTCCTAACTGAAGAAGACGTTGCTTGGATTAGGAGCGCAACAACAACATCAAGGAGATGAAGAATTTGATTTTCAAGAAGAAGGTGTCGCTGATGATGATGAGGAGGATCTGCAACAAGGAGAAGATGAAGATTATTTAGTTGATGATCCTGATTATAATTTGTAAAATATAAATGTGTCTGTAATCTGTATTTTATTTTTTGGATTCAAAATATGTAAATTTGGATACAATTGTTCAATGTTGAATGATCAATCTGTACTAAACTTACAGTATATGAATTTAAAGCAATTACCAGATTTTTCCTGATTTGTTTGTGATTTTTTTCGAATTTTTTCGAATTTTTACTAATTTTTATTGATTTTTAATTAATTTTTATATTATTTTAATATTAAAGTACGATATGATACGATACGCCCGTATCATGGAGCCCAGTGATACACGATACGATACGCGTCAGACAACACTGTGTGTGAGGACTAATGAAGGAATGACATACTTCTTTGAAGTTAATATTGGTTTAGATCAAAGATCAACTTTAAGTCCATATTTATTTATAATGGTGATTGATGAGTTAACAAAACATATTCAAGATGAACTACCTTAGTGTATGTTATTTGGAGATGACATTGTGTTAGTGGAGGAGTCTAAGGAAGAAGTTAATAGAAAATTGGAACTATGGAGAGAAACATTAGAAAGCAAAGGCCTCCAACTTAGTAGAACAAAACAAAATATATGAAATGTAAGTTTGATCATTTGGTTACTTGAGAGGACATAGAAATTAAAATTGGCACACATTGCATCCCGCAAAAGGAAAGTTTTAAATACCTAGGGTCAATTTTTCAGGGTGATGAAGAATTTATGGAGATGTTACATATAGAATTAATGTTGGTTGGTTAAAATGGATAGGAGGATAGGTATTCTTTGTGATAAGAAGATACCATTAAAGTTAAAAGGTAAATATTATAGAGAAACAATTAGGGATGCCATGTTTTATAGTTCTCAGTGTCGGGCATTTAATCATCAACATGTATAAAAGATGTCAGTCACAGAAATGAAGATGATGGAAGAGTGGTCATACAAGAAAAGACCGTATACATAATGAGGTTATTAGAAACAAATTAGGAGTGACACCAATAGAGGATAAAATGAGAAAATGTCGTTTAAGATGGTTTGAACATATAGAAAGAAGATCAAAAGAAGAACCTATAAGAAGGTATGAAAAACTAAATTTGAAAAGTATTAAAAAAGGTAGATGATGACCACAAAAGGGTTGGAAAGAAACAATAAAGAATGATCTAGTTTATTGTGAGTTAACTTCTAACATAGCACACGATAGGGCTTTGTGGAAACAAAGAATCCATATAGTTGACCCTGTCTAGTATGGGAAAGGGCTTAGTTGTTGTTATTGTTAAATCAAAGACGAGGACTAGAAAATTCTAGTCACAAATGATGATATAAAAATAGATTAAAAAACTATTTTATAAGCTTTTTAATAAAAATAAGATGTTAGTATTAGCTTAGGAGAGTTAACCAAATCAAAAAAGTATATAAATCATAATTTCTTCGGACGTATTCAAAAGAATGAAGTCAAAGAGGGTCTTAAATATAAGAAAGGTGGTAAATCGGTAGGACCAAACAATAATCCTATAGAAGTTTGGAAAATCCTATAAGAAATAAGAATCACTTAACTTATAAGACTAAAGAATATTTAATAAAATATGAAAAAACCAAAAGATGCTCGAGAAATGGAGAGCGAGTACACTTATACCTATATATAAGAACAAGGGAGACATTCAAAATTGTGAGAATTATCAGGGTATCAAGTTAATGAGTCATACTATGAAATTATGGTATTGAGTACAACAGTTAACCAATTTAGATTTGTGTCAGGCAGATCTCTTGTTGAAGTGATTCACCTTTTGAGATGTCTTATGAAACATTTTAGAGCAAAAAAGAAAGACCACATGATATTTATTTATCTAGAAAAGCTTACGATAAGATACCGAGTGAGGTTCTTTCGAGAACCTTGGAAAAAAGAGGTATCCCATTGACATACATAAACCTTATAAGAGACATGTACGATGATGCAAAAACATGTGTGAGGACTCATGAATGAATGATAGACTTCTTTAAAGTTAATATTGAGTTACATCAAGTATCAACTTTAAGTTCATACTTATTTATAATGGTGATTGATTGGCTAACAAAACATATTCAGGATGAAGTACCTTGTTAATGTTATTTGCAAATGACATTGTGTTAGTGAAGGAGTTTAAGAAAAAAGTTAATAGAAAATTGAAACTATGGAGAGAAACATTATAAAGTAAAGGCTTTTGACTTAGTAAGATAAAGACGGAATATATGGAATGTAAGTTTGAACATTTGGTTACTTTATAGGACATAAAAATTAAAATTGGCACACATTGCATTCCTAAGAAGGAAAGTTTTAAATACCTAGGATCAATTTTTCAGAGTGACGAAAGAATTAACCTAGGTTGGTTAAAATGGAAAGGATCATCATGTTTTCTTTATGATAAGAAGATACCATTAAAGTTACAAGGTCAATATTATAAAGCAACAATTAGACCTACCATGTTTTATGGTTATGAGTATTGGACAATTAATCAAACATATACAAAGACAACAACAACTAATAATTTTTGTAATCCATGTTATAAGTTGACAAACTCCGCCCATGTAAGGGATCACCCTTGCATTGCCGGTCCCAAGCCCGGATAAAGGAGGAGGGTTGTGTTAGGCTTCCGACAGCCAGCGTAAAACTTCGTCGGATTTCTACAACATGGATTACAAAAATTATGAGCATTGCTTTGGGGCGTCCCCGCCTAGCGACGTGCTGCAGAGCCCGAATGCAGTAAGAAGTAAGCAAGGGCCACTACATTTTCGCCCGAATGTAGTGAATCAATTGCAGAGAGGGTTCTCACATCATGGACGGGTGTGGGTAAAGAAGTTAGTCCCACTACATTGCCGCCCGAATGTAGTGAAAAATTTTCAGAGAGGGTCTCCGCATTTTGATTATGGACGGATGCGGGGGGTAAGGAAGCTAGTCCTAGATAATAAGATTCGTATTGGTTCTTGGAATATCGGAACATTATCGGGTAAGCTAATGGAGGTGGTAGATACTATGATTCGGAGAAAGATTCATATTCTATGTTTACAAGAGACAAAATGGGTTGGAGAAAAAGCAAAGGAGATAGAGGATACAGGTTTTAAATTATGGTACTCAGGTAAAGAAAAGGCCCGAAACGGAGTTGGTATTATCATAAATAAAGATTTAAAGGAGAGTGTAGTAGACATACAACGATATGGTGACCGAATCATGACATTGAAATTAGTGTTAGGAGTAGAGGTTTTGAATATAGTTTGTGCTTACGCACCCCAAGTAGGACTAGAAGATAGTATAAAGACAGTTTTTTGGGAAGAGTTAGATAAGGTGTTTCAAAAGATTCCACAAAGGGAGATGATTTGTTTAGGAGGAGATTTAAATGGACATGTCGGTAAAGAGACATTAGGATATTAAGGGATTCATGGAAACTTTGGTTATGGGGATATAAACGAGGAAGGTAGGGAGATTTTAAATTTTGCTTTGTCATTTGATCTCTTTATAGTCAATACAATCTTCAAAAAACGAGATGAACATTTAATTACTTATAAGAGTGGCTTATCATAAACACAAATTGATTACTTTATTTGTAGAAAAAAAGATAGAGCGTGTTGTAAAGATTGTAAGGTAATTCCAGGAGAAAGCTTAACCACCCAACATCGACTTTTAGTTATGGATTTACAAATTAAAAAATGGACAAAGAAGAAAAGAGTGCATCGAGCTATTCGGACTAAATGGTGAAACCTCAAAAGCGAGAAAGAAGATATATTTAAACAGAAAGTCCTTCAAGGAGATGTTTGGAATTATGTTGGCACACCCTGTGATATGTGGAACAATATGGCTATACATATTAGGAAAGTGGCGAAAGATGTGTTAGGGGTATCTAAGGGAGGTGTACCGGCACAAAAAGAAGCTTGGTGGTAGAGCGAAGTAGTACAAAATAAAATCAAGGCAAAGAGGGCATGTTACAAATTACATTATGCTAAGAAAACTAGTGAAACTTTAGAAGCTTATAAGAAAGCAAAAAAGGAAGCAAAAAAGGCCGTTAGTGAAGCAAAAGCTAAGATTTGGGAGGACTTATATAAAAAACTCAACTCAAAAGAGGGTGAAAGAGATATTTTTAGGATAGCTAGGGCTAGAGATAAGAAAACTAAAGATCTTAATTATGTTAGATGCATAAAAGACGAGGATGAAAAAATTCTAGTGGCAAATGATGATATAAGAAATAGATGGAAAAACTATTTTTATAATCTTTTTAATGAAAATAAAGATGTTAGTATTAGTTTAGGAGATTTAGTCAAGTCAGAAAAGTATATAAACCACAATTTCTACCGACGTATTAGTTAATGAAATATGGAAAAACCAAAAGATGCCCGAGGAATGGAGAGCAAGTACACTTATACCCGTATATAAGAACAAGGGAGACATTCAAAATTGTGCGAATTATCGAGGTATCAAGTTAATGAGTCATACTATGAAATTATGGGAAAGAATTATCGAACGTAGGTTAAGACAAGTATCAAGGACAACAGAGAACCAATTTGGATTTATGCCAGGTAGATCTACTATTGAAGCGATTCACCTTTTGAGACGTCTTATGGAACATTTTAGAGCAAAAAAGAAAGACCTTCACATGATATTTATTGATCTAGAAAAAGCTTATGATAGGGTACCAAGGGAGGTTCTTTGGAGAACTTTGGAAAAAAGAGGTATCCCATTGACATATATTAACCTTATAAGAGACATGTATGATGGTGCAAAAACATGTGTGAGGACTCATGAAGGAACGATAGACTTCTTTGAAGTTAATATTGGGTTACATCAAGGATCAACTTTAAGTCCATACTTATTTATAATGGTGATGGATGAGTTAACAAAACATATTCAAGATGAAGTACCTTGGTGTATGTTATTTGCAGATGACATTGTATTAGTGGAGGAATCTAAGGAAAAAGTTAATAGAAAATTGGAACTATGGAGAGAAACATTAGAAAACAAAGGCCTCCGACTTAGTAGAACAAAGACAGAATATATGGAATGTAAGTTTGATCATTTGGCTACTTCAGAGGACATAGAAATTAAAATTGGCACACATTGCATTCCCCAAAAGGAAAGTTTTAAATACCTAGGGTCAATTTTTCAAAGTGATGGAAGAATTGATGGAGATGTTACACATAGAATTAATGCTGGTTGGTTAAAATGGAGAGGAGCATCAGGTATTCTTTGTGATAAGAAGATACCATTAAAATTAAAAGGTAAATATTATAGAGCAGCAGTTAGGCCTGCCATGTTTTATGGTTCTGAGTGTTGGGCAGTTAATCATCAACATGTACAAAAGATGTCTGTGACAGAAATGAAGATGTTGAGATGGATGAGTGGTCATACAAGAAAAGACCGTATACATAATGAGGTTATTAGAAACAAATTAGGAGTGGCACCAATAGAGGATAAAATGAGAGAACATCGTTTAAGATGGTTTGGGCATATAGAAAGAAGATCAAAAGAAGAACCTGTAAGAAGGTTAGAAAAACTAAATTTGGAAAGTATTAAAAGAGGTAGAGGACGACCACAAAAGTGTTGGAAAGAAACAATAAAGAATGATCTAGCTTATTGGGAGTTAACTGCTAACATGGCACACGATAGAGATCTGTGGAAACAAAGAATCCATGTAGCCGACCCCGTCTAGTATGGGAAAAGGCTTAGTTGTTGTTGTTGTTGTATGTTATAAGTTGACAAAAATGAAGATGTTGAGATGATGAGTGGTCATACAAGAAAAGACCGTATACATAATGAGGTTATTAGAAACAAATTAGGAGTGGCAGCAATAGAGGATAAAATGAGAGAATATCATTTAAGATGGTTTAGATATATAGAAAGAATATCAAAAGAAGAACATGTAAGAAGGTATGAAAAACTAGCTAGATTTTGAAAGTATTAAAAGAGGTAGAGGACGACCACAAAAGTTTTGGAAAGAAACAATAAAGAATGATAGGGCTATGTGGAAACAAAGAATCCATGTAACCGACCCCGTCTAGTATGGGAAAAGGCATAGTTGTTGTTTGTTTGGCTGTTTACCTTTACCATATCACATGATACGGTACAAGTCATGTATGGCTAGCCCTTACGATAAGGGATCTGATGTGCTTTTTACAACATTGGTCAGATCTCATGATGCAAGTAGCAAAGTTTATCCATAATCCAAGATTCTAACAAAAGCAACAGTTCCCAATCAGTAGAACTCAATAATGAACTAAGAAAACTCATTTTTATGTTAAATGTTCATATAGGTTGAACATAAAGCAACAAGCCACAAGCAAAAAACACTAGTACCACATATAGGGTAAAGATAGATCTCTCACAAAGCCTCATTCTTGTTTTCTCCACATGTACCCGTTATACAGTCGTAGCATATTAATCCTTCTTAAAATTCACTTATATGTTTTCCTTTTCCTTTTAGAAACGAGTTGTATAGGCATCAAATTGCCCAACCAAGTATGAACATATCCCTGTTTTTTTCAATTCTTCTCAGGATGCACGTTATGTCTCTGACAAACTTTTGCTTCTTGATTTCCGAATTTCTATTTCCTAAACATGAACCTTTTAAGTTTGTGACCGATGCATATGAAAATGGTATGCCAGTAGCCTTTATGATTTAAAGCCTCGAAAAGTAACCACAAAATGACTTAGTCGTGTCTTCTTTTGTTTTACTTCGAATTATTTGCTGCTCCACAAGAAAAAAGAGTATATTTCAACATCAGTCCTTATAACAGCTCATTCGGAATGGGAAGTAGTTAAATATAACGCCTCCATATCCTGAATGAAATCAATAACATACACCACAAAATGCAATACCCTGAATATTTGGACCTAGCTCCAAGATTAATTGAGCTAGCGAAGAATCGGTTGACATGCAACAGAAGGGAAACTTGATCAGCAGTTGAACTCGAGGAAAATCTTACCTCCGGTCATCAGCACCAAAAGCTCCCCTCGGGCTACTTCGACGATAATCGTAACCATCATCTCGCCGATTACGCTTAAACGGCGGAGGAGAACGACGAGAGGGAGAGTTTCGCCGGTCCCGCTGGACGTAGGGCGGGGGGCTTGGACTACTCCGTCGCTTGTACTCTCTCTCCCGGTCCCTCGATGAGCCTGCGGTTGCCGACGGCGACCGATTGAGCTCGTAGTTATAGCCGCGCCTATTTCCGAAACGGTCATCCCGCTCGTCTCTTCTCTCCCTGGAATCTCTATCCCTCTTCCTCGGCGGCGGCGGCGGCTCTTCCGATGTCCTCTCCTTCCGCTCCGGCTGCCGCTCCCTCCTCCGATCTATGCTTTCCGGAGGCGCATCCATAACCTCCGCCATCCAATTAGATATAAAGGTCGGATACCCTGGATTACCAGAGGAGACGAAAACCAGAGAACAGAGTGGGAGAACCGTCCAAAGGACACACCCTAGGGGGCGACACTGTAACTCCAACCAATCGAACGCAGATGAACGCTTCCCTAACAAGGATTCGAGCACACCTCTGTCTCTCTCGACGACTGCGGAAGAACCACAGAAGAGAGGCTGAACCGCCGAAGCGCAAGAAGGAAGCGATCGGTGGGTCGGCTGCTCGCGTAATCAGAAATTACATAAGTAGCCTTTGGGATCCACAATGACGCCCAGTCCAGAGTTTGCGATCCGAATAGCAGTGATTTGAAACAATTTCGTACTAATAACCAGATCCAGACTTCTGAGGTTACGGTATGGTCGTTTCGGGGGTAAAGCAAATCAGTCAACAATTGTATTCAGAATCGGTGAGGATTACGCACCCAGACTTGAATCTCCATTGGATTCACAGTCGAACTTGGATTACATTCGAAGAATGGACTCTCGACCATGAAATAATTGAATCTGGATTCCGATTCAATTTGCTAGAATTATGTTGTTGGCAGGCAGAGGATGAATGACCAAATGTATGCAAAAATTGATCCAAGCATACCCATTACGAGCCAAACAGAAGCCTTATCCTCCGCTACCAATCTATGAAGGACGAGCTGAGGTAAGAGGTGCAAACAAAGAGCAATACTATATTGATAGGATCCATATGTTATGACGGAAAGGGTTGGGTTGGGATTTGATTTTAGTATCAATCCAAAACCAGAAGCCGAACGGGTAGAATAATATTCAGATGGAACCCGACCCATTTGCTTCTTTTCGGCGTGTTACGGATACCGGAACGTATAAAAGCCAGGTCTGCCCATGGTCCGAAGCGCGTGGGTCGCGATCTGCGAAGAAACGCAAAATCCTCCGGAAGGTCGAAAGATGTCGAGCAAACCGTCTCCTTCTAAATCTCCCAAGAAGGCCAATCTGAGCGACCCTCATGCCATCAAGCATCTCCTTGATGAAGCCGTTACTGAGGTAACCTAATCACTTCTTTTATGTTGGGTTTTTCGGTTTTTCTAGGGCTTTATGTGTCGGTATTTCATCGTCTCCCCTTTGACGATCGGGGGTTCTTATGCAAAGGACTTTAGGGGTAACTGACTATTAAGACTCCACGGTTTATGACTCGGATAATCTTCGATTTGCTTTTGTGATGAACAAGGAAAATCTTGTTTGAAATCTGTGTAGATCGTGACGGGCCAAGGGTACACCGAGGATACGAGATTGAGCAACACCAGGTTGTTCATCGGCGTTATCATCATGGCCATTGCCATCTTCGCACGGTTCTACAAAAAGAAGTTCCCCGCCAATCGGGATATTCTTATTGCCTGTATTGTATTATATCCTTTTTGTGTTACTGGATTTTATTTGTTTCCGTACATTGCTTATGAAAGGTGGATTTGTTGAGAATTGCATGTTTTTGTCTTAATTCTCGCACGTATATCATCTTCAACGGGCTGTTACAGTTGATTACTTACACCAAGGAGAAGAATGCAATTCTTTTTACTCATGGGCCCGCTGTAAGTCTTCTAAATATATTTTTGAGACATGGTTTCTACTTGATGCTTGTATTGTCCGTAGTTTATTGTAATCGGTAACTTGAATTGTTGTTTGCAGTTAACCATCCGATTATTCTCATAAAGCGTTGCACAATGACCCCAAGCAGGTCGCGTGTTAAATACGTGCTAAAATACAAAAGGAAAAACATAAATTAAAACAGTACCCTCAATTGTCGATGTTATGTTATTATCAACTTATAGTATGTTCTCATGGAACACAGTCAAATGATCACGTTCGTGGAGTTGGTTTCTGGTTTGGAACCAAGCAAAAAGTGAAAAAGAAAAAGAAACACGGTTGATGGTAGAAACAGGTGAAAATACAATTGGGAGTAGGTTTCTAGCAAATTGTACTTTGGGCATGATTTGTGAGACAAAAGTCAGAGCCAGGATTTGGGAGGCCAAGATGGACTGAAGTGATTCTCTTGACCTTAAACAAAGTTGATTACGGTCAGAAATTAAATCGACTTGTACAATATTTGCATAAACAGCCTGATGCTCGAGAGTGATTCATGTTTCATAGACCTAAATCTAACTTATCCAAACGCTTATCCCATGATATTACGGATCATGTTGCATATCATATAATGTGGAATAACTATAATGTAGTCGGAGCATGAGATGTTGTTCCAAGAGTGCTATTCGAGTTCCCAGTAAGGGTAACTGATGTCAAAGATCTTTTCTATGACCTTTCCTTAGTGCTTTCTTTTATTTAATAGAATTAACCATCAGAAGCTGGTTGTTGGTCCTGTAAAGCACCAGCAAAAGACAGTGCCTTCATCTAGTTGTGGTGTGCCTGGCACAGGTTGGCCTGCTCAACCGGATTCCATTCCTAATATATGTCTGAGAGGTTATAAATCCGAAATTTGGGGAGTCTGGTTTGGTTGTCAGACTTCAGAAAAGACGGGCATATTTTTCTTGATCTGACGTTAATCCTCTCATACCTACTATTATGTGTAAGGTACTGTGGAAAAGAAAATAGCTTTATGCTAAGAAAAACAAAGGAGAGAATAAAGGAAGAAATGTTTACAAAGGAAATTTCCGGTGAGTTAACTATTGCATGATTGAGGAAAATGGTTAGTACAAATCTCTGATAAGTAGTACTCACTTGATAAGTTATTTTGATACTTCTTAAAAAAATTCTAATATGCTTTTGGCATAACACTTTATCTGAATAGGATGATTTGTTTTGGAGATGTTAGGTAGCTGATTATTTAACAGCATGGTGTGGTCTGGTCTGGTGTCCTTTGTTTTTTCTTGTAATGTTTGTGGTATGTTACAAAGTTTCTGCATTTCGTTTTCTTCTGCTGCAGGTTTCTTTAGATTTTCCTTTGTCCTTTAGAATAATTATCTCATATTTCTGATATTATTTGTCCTACATGGATAACCAAGTTTTGATGCCATAACAAATGTTGTAATCATGGTGCCACTTTGATACTATATAGTACGTATTGTAACTACCTATGTTGCATGGATATGGGTACGGTAACCGGTACGGGTATGGGGTACGCAATTTTTTTAAAAACTAAGGTACAGGTATGCCACTATTAAAAAAATATAATAAAAAATAAATAAATATATATATATATATACATGACATGAGTGTATGTGTGTATCACAGAGAGCGAGAGAGAGGGAGGGAGAGAGTAATTGGTTCAAAATTTTCACCATCAAGTTCAAATAAATTTCATAGGCATCAAACTGTAAGTTAAAACGTAATTAAGCATAGAATAGGAACGAACTTCCACCAACAGCTTGAACAGGTTTTATCAAAACACAATTGCACGAACATGCAAACAACAACAAAGCACTCACTACAAAAACATGCAGAAAATTCCAAATGAGTTTAGTTATGCAATCTCTTCTTGAACCTCATAACACGAGGATAGCCAACATGCCGATCATGGCGTTTGCTTTAATGCAGAAGAAATTCATACATTGAATTAGTGAATCATTCACAGGACACATTGAATTAGTGCAATCTTCCTACATATTACATAAACTCAAATAAACTCGTATTACATAGTTCACCAAATACATACTTGCATTTTGTTCTGTTCTCAAAGGATCTTTAAAGCTTGGACAGACAAAGTACCTCAAAGCCGAGTAGGTGAATATATAATTGTGCCTCCAAACAAAATGTCTAATAGAATGAGAAGGGACTAAGAAGAACAGCACTATAGAGAATCAATGAAAAATAGTTCACCAACATAGACTCTTTGTAGCAAATTTATGCAAGGAAAATTAAACACTAGTATCATCTTACAAGGAGAATGAACAAAATCGGCTTTGTGGAAGCCCAAAGGCCCCAAACAAATGCATTAAGTTTCATATTCTAAACACAATATCTTTGAATCTAAATACAATAACTTTCAAACTCCAATAGTTTTGATCTCAATATTTCCTTCATTACCATCTGTAAAAAGTGGTTCATCAAGAGACAATGATGCAACTTCAAGAATTCATGCTCCTTGAAATGGATCCCAATCATCTCCACCAACATCCCACATTTTGGTCTCACCCTCATTATAGTTCTTATTCTTCTTGAGAGAGACGAAGATTTGTGTGACAAAAACTAAATCTTCAACTCTCTTTGAAATTTTAGCTTCATTCCTTTTCATGGAGTGGATAAAGTGAATATGTGCTCCAATTCCTTTCAGTACAACAAGAGGAAGAGGAAGGAGAATTTAACAAATTCTCAAGTGACCGCTCGCCTTTTTCTTGAGGATCCAGGAAAGTAATCCTTTAGACATTTGTTTCTCCCCATACAAATCTCATTGTCCTTATGTGGGGGACTCGTTTTGGAGCTTCCTCAAGCCATTGTCTACAATAATACCTATTATACAAAATAAGTTATGATTACTATAATACAAAAATCAAAGTACATGTAAGAAAAAATAAAAGAACTTGCAACTTGAAAGTTAATTAAATTTACCTAGGATTAAGTGAATGAGCCAAGCAATGAAGAGGTGTGCAACTTTTATTCCATCTAGAAATTAGGATGTCATACACCACTCCATAGAAGATGAATGTTGATTCAAATCCTTTTCCTCGTGTTGATAGACGGCTAGCTTCACTTGCTCAATCATAGAATCCCATTTCTCATAAATCAAATGAAGGTTTGGCTTATCGGTGTCACAAGAACGAAGCATATCATAGATGGCTTTGTAAAGCTTAGAATATAATCAACTTTATCCCACCAAAGGTCATTCAAAATTGTTTCTTTCACAGAGGCAGCCTTTTTCAACATCATCTTCTCTATAGTGAGACCATTCTTCACTAATGACCATAGATTGGAGACCATGCTTAATAGTTCTAAACCTTTTAAGCATTACAATGACAGAGGCAAATCTAGTCTCAAGAATAGAAAGTAGCTTCAGATGCACAAATTGATTATACATGGCTAGCCTCATGGAATGATTCATGATAAAATTCTTAATGAAAAAGGCATCATCAACAACAAAGAATAATCCAATGACACTCAAAGATAAACACTCTCATTATTTGGATTGTTTTTAGGAGCACAAATATTTTTCAAAGCAAGCACTAGACATGGTGTCCAAAAAACATTAGAATAAATTGATTCAATAATCATCTCAGTTGTTCTACAAACAGGTGCATTATTTGTTATAACTTTCACAATATTTTGAGATTCAATCTCATTAATAACTTTCATAATTTCATCCGCAATAAAGTTTTTATCTTTGACCTCACCAGAGCAATCAATAGACCTTAAAAACATAGGACATGCATCTGAAATAGCCATAAAGTTAATCAAAGGTCTCCTTTGTATATCAGTCCATCCATTTGTAACTATCCTTATTTTCTTTTCTGGCTAAGTATCTTTGATAGGTTGAAGCAATCTCATTAAATGAGCTTTCTCTTTTTGCGATAGTAACTGGGTGGAGTAAAACCCAAAATTGAGGTGTTAGAAGCATATTTGAATGCACTAACATAGTAAGGGTTTATAGCTACGTTAAAAGACAAACCTGTAGAGTAAAATAATATTGTTATTTCACATATAAGTGATCTCTTGCTTCATTGTTAAATGTTTTTGCCAATTGACTTTCACCTACACTTTTTCTCTTACGTCAATCAAACAATTCAAATGTAGGTGGATTGAAACTTAAATTTCAGTAGGTAAGGGAACTTGCAATTGTCTAACTTTTTCATGTGCTTCTCTCTCAATTTGTCTCATCTCTGAAAGATATTGGTCACTAAATTTCAGTAGGTAAGGGAACTTGCAATTGTCTAACTTTTTCATGTGCTTCTCTCTCAATTTGTCTCATCTCTGAAAGATATTGGTCACTAACACAAAAACAAACAGTTATGCCATTTTCTTTTTCTTTTAATAAGTGACACTTCACTCTAAAATAAGAACCTTTGTAAGTTAAACCACAATAGTTACACCGCCAACTTACATTTTCACCTCCTGTCTTTTTATCTTGTAACAATGATACATATGCCCAAAGCGGACAACCTTTTTCAGGCCTTATAAATGCAAATTTACTAGTAATAGAAGCAGACATATTAGACATCTGAAAATAAACAATATTTAACTATCAATAAACAAAAATAGATTCACAAGTATTAAGCAAAAAGAGATTCAAGCAACAGTGTTTGCATAAAAAAAAAGAGGGAGTACCAAGTAAAAGTACCTAATAATCAAAAACAAATTACTAAAAGTTTCACAAACTGTGTGCACTATGCAACAACTGAACTAAAATGACAGCTAAATCACGGACTATTTCAGTTTTCTACATCTGGATTATGGGTTACTCCCTCATGCCATCGGAAAAAGGAAAAACAATTTTTAAATGCACATAAATAGTTACCCTAGATTTTGCACTCAAGCACTCAATGAATTTTGTAGCGACGAAGACAGAAACCAGGATGTATCCCTCGTTTGCATATCGGCGTTCTCCATTAAGGTATCTCACCAAAGAATCTATGAGGTAAGGACCAATATAAGATGCACAATTATATCCCAAGCACAAAATTACAATCCACAGTATCTCTCCTTCCGTACAGATCCAATGCTTTCTTGTTGCCAATTGAAAGGTTCTCTGCTTGTTAGTTAAGATTAGAGTAGGTGTGAAATTTAAACAACGTTAAAATAAGAAATCTATAGAATAAGGAGACCGTATATGAGGAATTCTAATCTTTCTGCCATTCAACAATTAGTGAAATGTATGGTCTGTGTTTATGGAATGATGCATTTGCTCCAATCATGCTAGAAATAACCCCGAAAGGAGTTAAAACTTTGTGCTAGGAAAAGGTCATTTTATTCTTGTGAAAATTGTATCTTCGTCCATGAATACATGCATAAATAGTAAATACTCTTAATGCCCTATGTAACGTTTCTACCAAACTCTCATTCTAGTGTTGGATATGTGCTGACAATGGTGTTCTGAACAAGGTAGACATTTTCATTTTATTCATCCAAGAAAAAGTGAATCGAAGGGAGACGCAAAGCCATTGGAGAGGAAAAGGAATCACTAGCTTTATCTTGCCCTCTTTAGAGAGAGAGAAGGGGAGGAAATCAAAGTGAGAGAGATGCACCTAATAAGAAGATCTATCGGGCCTTGCTTGAAATCAAGCAAGCCCGTTGTTCGCCGATCGCAGGAAGGATATTAGTGCACCTGAGAATAAGATGAGAGATATGCACAAGACGCAGGAACGCAGGATAGAATAAGATAAGAGAGATGCACGAGACGCAAGAACGCGGGATTGGGATTAGGGTGAAAAAGTTATTTATTCTTTAGTTTTGAATCGGGTTGAACCATATATGTATGGGTCAACCCGATCCATTTAGTACCCGGTACTGGTACGTGATGTACCCAAACTTGGGTACGCGTGATAGTATATGCACACGCGTACCGGTACATCATTTGTGGTATGGGTATGTACCAGACCCACCCATATGTGTACCCGCACCCGATACGTACCGGATATGGGTACATTGCCCAAAATGACGTACCCGTGCAACATAGGTAACTACACAAGTTCTCCGTATAGTGCACTTCTTAAATGGGTCTTATGGTCGGTCGAGTCTACCACATAGGTTGAATCCAACAGGCGGTGCACCATCCATATAATATTGTTTACGAATATTCCACTTTTAAGTAATCAGATTTAAAATAAGCTAGTAGCCTTATTTTGCAATTGACTAAACTAATTAAGCATTGAATTCTAAAGGAAGAAAAGATCAACTGTTAGGTTCCAATATTAACTTGGGATTTTATGAGCCACGTCCACATTATAAACTCTAAAACTCAAGTACTTCTGTGAAGAACTTTTTAAGATTGCTAATCCTCTTGTCAGATCCTTCGACTGCTTCTAGTCTAATTACAATAGTATTTTTTACTATTCTCGTAGATCTTAGTGCTATATTGAGGGCCTCTTGACTAAAAAGGTTCTCCTCATTATTGTACTGCTTTTGGAGCAAAGAAAGGCAAAAGATTTGGAATAGTCTATCTTCTTTTAGTGAATGACATTTCATATATTCTGCCTTATTTTACTAAGTCAGAAGCCTTTACCTTTTATGTTTCTCTCCATAGTTTTAATTTTCTATTAATTTTTTCCTTAGACTCCTCTAGCAACACAATGTCATCATCAAAAATAACATACACCAAGGTATTTCATCTTGAATATGTTTTCTTAACTCATCAATCACCATTATAAATAAGTATGAATTTAAGTTGATCCTTGATGTAGCCCAATATTAACTTCAAAGAAGTTTGTCATTCTTTCATGAGTCCTCACACATGTTTTTGCACTATCGTACATGTCTTTTATAAGCTTTCTGAATGTCAATGGAATATCATTTTTTTTCAAGGTTCTCCAAAGAACATCCCTTGGTACCCTATCGTAAGTTTTTTTAGATCAATAAATATCATGTGAAGATGTTTTTTTTGGCTCTAAAATATTCCATAAGATGTCTCAAAAGGTGAATTGCTTTATCGTAAACTTTCCCCTCTGATTATCGGTCAAGTCTAATATTCCTTTTCAACCCTTATCGATTTGTTTCCGTACTTGGGTTACACTTTTCATTATTAGAATGTTCAAATAATGCTTGCTATTGTTCCTTGAAAAGTTAAGTACTTGTGATGTTTTCTAATGCTTGAATTTTTACCCAGGGATCCTTCAACACCACTGGCTTGATCATCTCCTCCAAGCTACCAAGATTTTCGGATATGTATACTCTGACTGTAGCAAGTGCCGACCCTAATTCCATTAATGCTCGTAAAGCTGTCCAACTTACAAAGAGTGTCACTAAATGGTTTGCTTTCTCCTAAAATTTGTGTGCATGTGTGCTTTCCTTCACTGAAATGGGTTATCCATTGTCACAGGTTCACCAGAGATGGAGTGCTAGTGGAGGCTTACTTCTTCAAAGATATATTGGATCTGATTGATCGATACTCCAAGAACTATCCTTGAGAATTGGGCTATGCTGTTTCTAATCCTTGAAGCATTATCCTCTTTATATGCCGTCACTTTTATATAGCAGTTCCATTGATGTGTCTGTGGATGGGTTTCATGTCGTGTTGTTGGCCATATATAGTGTGAAAAGTATCGCCTCTATAGGGTTATTTCAAAAGGAAAAAGGCCCGGTTTATTTGGTGGGTGATATTAACAAGCAGGAAAGTTGTTGAATCTTGTTTATAATAGGAGATTATATTATTTATAAAACAAGAGAGGAGATTTACAGCAGCCAAGAGTGTATGAGAGAGAAGGTCTCAACGGCTATCTCAACTAACCGTTGGAGCTGGATGATCAGCTTTCAATGGCTTGCTTTTGGGGGCCCTATTGGCCCGACCAGGTTAAGGTGGTCTACGGGTAGTAATGGTTCATGCCTATTACATGTTTTTAACACCCCCTTCAAACTTACGGTGGATTATCTAAAGTTTGTTTAACAAGATCATAAATCAAATACAATTGAATTCTTGTGTTTTCTTGTAACAAGAATTTTAAACAATAGTATTTAAGTTGCCACAATTTCTTTCAAAACATCTTTTCAACACCAAAATATTAATTTGTTTTTCATCCTTCATGAAAACCAATGAAGTATCAATATATAGATTCACTCAATTTCTGAAACAAGACAATTTATGATATCTAATTCAAAAGACAAATAAAAAACAAGTCAAATAAGTTCATCAAGGTGGTTTGAGCTAATATAAAAGTTATTTGATAGAAAACATTGATATCATCATTTTCTATTATAACAAATAGGTTTATAAATCACTACAAACTTGTGATATTATAAGGGACATTAGTATATCAAACAAGCTTTTTAAGGTAAAGCACAAAAAAGATTTTTAAGGTTAAGTTTAAAATTTATCAAGTCATAAGCTTTAAGGTTAAGCTCAAATCTGAGTTTTGAGGACAAACTCGAATCCAAACAAACTTTTTAAGGTAAAGCTCAGAACCTTTATACGTACAATTCCTATGGTTCCTAAAATAAGATAATCCATTAAGATTTTAAAACAGTTAGGAATCAATTTCATGCTTTTAAAGTCTCACAAAAACTTTCTAAGACAAACAGTCTTACAAATTTTATCAAATACAAGTTAATCAAGATAACTATAAGTGTTTTTTTCAATATTGATTGCTCTCCAATCAAAAGACCAAACATGGAACATAGTAATCACAAAGATTTCTAACAAAATGTTAACAAACAGAGATTATAGTTTCATGAAAAAGCAACCTTAAAGTTATCAAGATCACAAATCCTAAAATAACAATTAAGTGCATCTTCAAATATCAATTAATTTTCAACAAAATGCCACAAACATGAAACATCTTAATTACAAAGAACCAACAACATGAATATCAATTATATAGAAAGATGCAACATCTTGTTTTCCAACAAATACATTTTCTATATAATTAATAATAAAGTTTGAAATTATTGAACATATTTTTCTTCTAAACATGTAAACAAACAATTGATACAATCAATATTAAAAATAAACAAGTTGAAAAGAGAACACTTGGATAGACTCAAATATGGATATCAAGCAAGGTCAAATCGAATCTGGAATGAAGTCCAACAAGAATTCCATGTTTAATACTGATTGGGTTTTGGATTCACGGTCTGACTCCATATAAACACATATCTCGTCTCTATCCTTCTCGCGTCCTCTCTCTCCTTCTCATCCATCTCTCTAACGATGCCGACTTGCCAATCATAGCATCCTCCTCTGCAGCCTTCTCCACCAGAGGGGCCTCCTTCTTGGGCACCTCTACTTCCTTCAGCACCATCTCTATCATTGCCTCATTCACCTCCACTAGCGGAGTCGCTTCCTTCACCTCCGACATCGTCTCCTTTTTCTCGGCCACCATTGCAATACCCATCTTCTGCAGCAGGGACAAACTCAGAACGCAGCTCACTTCCCAGGCAAGAACTCGAAGCTCCCAAACAACATAAGAGACCTCCAGCACACCTCCGGCACACTGGGATTTCAACAACTAACAACTAGAGGAGACGACGACTTTATGAACAAACTAGTAGCAGCATTAGCAGTAGAGAATTCCTATTGTCTTTTTTGCTTAACCCACCATACTGCACTGGAATTTGTTCCGGTGCTATATATTTGAAGAGGTATTCGTCGACCTGGATGGACTAACGTACACGATCTTGCTTTTAGTTTTGGGTGTGAATATGGTGCTAAACACCCTTGTATAAGCAAGATACCACCATGGAACGTTGATAACAATCTGTTTGGCAACCAATTCAGGGTAATTATCAAGAATAGTGAGAGCCTTCGTGGTAATCTGTACTTCCTTGTTAAGCAATCCGGGGGATCCCTTGAGGTCAGTGACCTGAACAATGGTGGAGATTCTGGACGAGAAATCGAGCTGCCGGATTCCCTTCTCCAGGAATTGGATGCGCCACCTAAGGAAATGGTCGCGCTTGGTAGCCGAAAACGCCTTATGGAGGAGCTCCTTGTTGCCAAGGACGTTGTATCTGACCGGGTAGCCCTCACGATCGACGCCTTGGACGAAAACCGCCCCGAGGCCGGCACCTTCTTCAACCCAAGCTTCCCCTAGTTCTGCTCATTCGTCTCGCTGTCCTTCTCGGACGGCCCTCCATTCGCCCGAGCGCTCGTTCCACCCCTCCATGTCGGTCCCTTCAGAAATCCGCCCCACACGTCGAAGCCGTCGCCAGTCCGGGAAACCCTAACCTGCTTCGGAAGGGAAACAAACGTAGGACACCAGAAATTAGCACTGCATCTCGACGGAATCTGAATTTTTCGCCAGGACGGTAGGATAGTTGACCGGTTAAGCACAGAAGGAGACCCTAATTTCCTGAATAGCTTCGCCCAATAGCTCTGGTTCGCCAATTGCACGGATCTTATGGTCGACATTAATCGGAGAACTCGAACTTTCCTCCAGAGAGGAACGAATGGATAGAAAGGATTCAAAATCTAGAGTTCCCAGATTTCGAAATCTATGATTACATAGAGGAAGGGGATTGTGAAAGACGGAGGGCGAGACGACTCGGATTTGTGCCTTCGCCTGTATACGCGGGGAGCCTTGTTCTGAGAGGAAATGACAAAGCAGGCATGCTTCTTTCTGAGGGGCCGGCAGTTGACGTAGCTACAAATGCAGCCGCTGTCCAAACGAAATAGCAAAAAGAAACTGAACGTCATTTTGTAAAATATGTAAGTTAAAATCGTCATAAAAAATTAATCAATAACCCAGACGACTGATAGATTATTATTGGAAGTTTTCGCGGCCTAAATTAACAAATATCATGATCTTTTTGGTCTTCCTATTGGTTCATACTTTTTCTTTTCTCTCTATACAATATTTTTCGTCCGGATCCATGTGCCCACATACACCATCGTGCGGCAGAAGGTGGGGATCGTAATCCCGACCCTACATGAGGGGAGTTTGTTTTTAGTGATGAAAACCTACCCCGCTGCAAGGTCTAGTGGGTCGGAGAGGACATACTATGAGCATGGGCAGGGCATAATTTTTAGATGTTTATACATATGCTAACATACTATAAATGCAATGTATATAAGTTCTCTATCATGTGTAAGAAAGCATGTAGCAGTAACTTGGTGGTAATTACCATGGTTCCTCTTTACATGGTTAGCAACTTGGTTCAGCTAGGGGAGGTAAAGTTGAGCCCTCTCCATGTTGGGATTAATTTTTCATTGCCGGAGGGAGTTGATTGGTTGTTGGCAGGCAGTCTTCTTTTGAAAAGGGTAGATCCAGATAGTGAGAAAACCGGGTTTCCGTGCCTTTCCCTTCACTCATGGTTAGGATTTATATAGTTGGTGCCCACCACCCCTAAAGAAAGAAATTAGAAGGTTAGATTAACATTCATTCAGCTAAAAGAACGCTCCAAATGTATGAGAACTCAACCTGGAGTTCCAATTATAGACACAATCGAAGTTTTTCCATGTTGTAATTGTGCCTGCATAACTGGCAGGCAAGCTTGGAGAAGCTTCAACATTCTTCACAACTTGCTCAACGATCTTTCGTTTAATTAAATCTAAGTTGATCTGAGGAAACTTTGGGCTGACACAGTTTGGTGGTCCAAGGCATTATGTAATTGCAACTAAATAATTGTAGAATAGTTGTCTTGATTACTTTTTACGTTAGAATGTTGAACATATTATCACAAAACAAAATCTTTTGTAAATTGTGTTAATAAATTATTTTTTCCATGCTATTTCTTATTTCATAACACAAATAGTTTAAGTTCCTAAATGGAACGAGCCTCTCTCTCCATACATATAGATAGCATAATATAGTATATACACCCAATAGGCATATATACTTGTGGCTAGTCGGGGTAAAATGCTATAATTTGGAAAGGTTATGTATAAAATATATTGAGTTTTTACATATAGTACGTTTTACTTGATCAAATCTTCATGAGGAAATCCTCAATCCTAAATTTCCAATTGATAGCATTCTTTTGAGCAAGATTGCACAGGGACTAGAAATTGTTGTTACATTTGTTGATGTTGGAGTCTGTTACCAGACAGACAGTGGTAACGGATGTTGGCACCTTGCACCAACCAACCTCTCCTTGTTGAGATATGATTAAACTCACGGCTTGACCCTTAGCGGAACCGCTTTCAAAGATAGAGATAAAAGAACTCCAATAGCTGCACCAAAATTTCCGTTAGAAGTAAGGCCCCGAAAAGGGCTGGGTGAAACCAAGTTTGACCTATCTTAGGGCCCACCAAAGGCAGTCCACACGGTTGTATAAAGGAACTACACTGTGATCTTCCCCTTTGACAGCCCAACTCTACCACCAATGGCTTTGACGGTAAAAGAGCAGACCTAAGGAGTCTTGTACCACACAATTCCTTGCCTTGCCTTGACAAGTTTTTCAACTTCTCATTAACTTAGATTCCTCTTGGAGAATGCCTCAACAACTCCTCTAAGTCCTCTTCTAGAGCTTCTCTCTCTTCAACACTCACCTAGACTTGCCTCACTCTTTCAACATTGGGCTTCAAGCTCTCTTTTATAACACAAGAGGATGGACTACCTGACCTTCCATGGCCAGCAAACAGCAACACTAGTGGGGGAACAACACTCTAGCCAACATTTTGGCCAACAAACACTCCTTGACACTCAAAAGACCTTTTGACTCCCAAACAGACCTTAGTGGGAAGCACTCATACTCCCGCTTTCTTGAAATGGGCAGGCACTAACCAAGCGCCTGTCTAGCCTCCTTTAGCGGTACCGCTTTTGTATCGTCAACCATACCATTGTCCCACCTTGGCCTCGCTCATGTAGTCCCCTGGCAGGACATTAATCACTTGACACCATCACCTGTACCACTACCAATACTATTTTCCTAACTAAGCTACTAGGTCAGTACTTTTTTCTTTGATTATTCTTGAGCTATGTCCCACTCACTCGTGCCCTTGGACCATTCTTTTTCATTCTATCTCACTCTTGGTACTTGAAGGCAAAACCTTCCCAAGACCACTCAGTTTTGCAGTCCTTTCGTGTTGTGTAATGGAGTGTTATCCTTGGACCACAACAACACTGGTCATCCTATTGTGCAATTGTTTTATGTTGCACAACACAGTACTGTCCCTAAGCGTTCCTGACTCAGTTTGGTTTCGATTGGTCAAGAAAATTCATTGAACAACTTGTCTTAGTTTGAAAACATCTTTGTGCTTTAATAGGTGCATATTATGTATATATATGTATGTATGTGTGGTCGCTTAAAGTAGAGCATCATAACAGCGAGCAACTAAAGTTTCAAAAGTGTATTGGGCATACTTTCTTACTTTATACGTGCATTGTTCATTAATCACAATAGTTGCTCTACGATGATGAGAATGAAGTTGGAGATATTAAGTCCCCCTATCTAAGTCCTCTTCCACTCTTCTGTTAACGAGATGAATTACTATTTGGGGATTACTAAAGACACATCTTTTTTATTAAGCGTGCAACTAAGGCATCTTTGGGGCCACTCGGTTATTTTATGTTTCCATACTCTACACCAGGGTGTCATCTTGGAGCTTGCAACAATTCTCTCTCACCATCTTCTGGACTCGTCCCCAAGTCTCCATAGTATCAATTGATGAGTTCTTCATACTCCCATAGGTATATCACTGGTAGCCAAGTATCATGCTCTTGTGTCTACCCCAACCAACGTACAAGGTACCAAATTAGCCTCCTAGAGCCTTTCTCGTGTACTTTATGTTCAACCACCTTTTCAACTTTGTCTAAGTTCTTAGGTACTAGTGGTAATGATCGTCTTGCAGTTTGACTAAAGTCGTGATACACCCATTTCAACTGACTTACACCCATACCAAACTAGGTGCACCTTCAAACATTCTATTAGGTCCAACCGGTAAGCAACTCAATCAATCTTCTGAGTGATTTCAAAGGGACCATCATACCTAGGATTGAGGGCTAAATAAACCCCTTTATACACTTGTTTCCAAATATATTTTGGTATCCTTAATCAAACCTTGTCTCCAATGTTAACTCCCTTTCACGTCAGTGTCAATTGGCAAAATTCACCATATATGCATGAACTCTCTTGAAGGAAGACCATGCCTCCTTCAAAACCGTGTGATGCTCTTTCAACTCCTTGAGTGCCACATGGTAATTTTAGTCGAACCTTGCTTGAGTCATGCCCAAAGGTAGCAGTGGTTGTCATCCTAAAGCAATTTTGAATGGGTTCTTATCCGTATCAAAGTTGGGGTGTGAATTATAGGAGAACTAGGTGGTTTCCAACAAGCTTACCTAATTCCTTTGGCTAGCTATTATATATTGTCATAGGTACTCTTCCAGTAGGATGTTTATGCATTTGGTCTGACCATCTAATTGTGAATGGTTGGTCATGGAAAAATAGAGCCTAGTTCTTACTTATCTGAACAACTCTAAAAAAATTGAAGTAAATTGTGCATCCCTATCCAACATTGTATCTTTTCGGTATCCCGAAGTGCTTCACTACCTCTTGTAGAAATAATTGTACAACCTCTTTAGTTGAATAATCCCTTGAAGTTGGCATGAAAATTGCATATTGTGAAAACCGGTCTACTACTATGAAGATCGCCTCCTTCCCATCAATACCGAAAAAGCCTCCTATAAAATCTATATTCACTAAACCCCAAGGCCTACTAGGGATGTGTAATGATTCCACCAGCCTTGCTAGCCTAGCCTTCTTCATCTTATCTTGTTGTTCTATTGAGGAAGCACAAATATAGGCTCTTACTTCTCTACCCACCCGTGGGCAATGAAAAGATCATTGTAGCATTGCTAGGATCTGATCCACTCCTCGGTGTCCTAAATAAGTGGCATCGTGTAACTCTTGCAACAATGTCTTCCTATGGTTACCAACATTGGGCACATACAATTGATCATATTGAGTCCAAAATAAGCCCTCCTTCAACACATACTTCTCCATTAAGCAGCCTTCACCGGTTCTCTACATTAAACATAGATCGTGCATGATCAGCATGTCCCCTTCGACTTGGTGCAGGGCAACAACTATCTCCTACACCCACTTCCTACTTGGTATGTTTGTAACCAAGTTTTTTCTTTCGGGTTAGTACCTTCATTCAAAATCATATTCTTCCAACAGTTCTAACTATCAGGCCTGTCTTACCATTATCTTTTTTTGAGTCTTGAAGAAGGTATTTGCAACGTTATCGATTACAACCATGAAGGACACTCCAATAAATAGACCCTCCACACTTAAGTGCACTACAACCAATAGCTTTTTCTCATGCACAGAGTATTGATAATCAACATTCTTATGTTTTTGACTTTCATAGGTCACCGATTAACTATCCTCTGTTAAGAATCTAACGATAGCAGCATCACTCACATCAATTGAACTTCGAATGGTATAGAGAAGTTAGGTAGCCACAACACCAACTCACTTATCACAACCACCTTCGGTCTTCGAAGGTACATTGGTGCCAACCTATTCACTCTCAGTTCGGGATCTTCTTCAAAAGACCATTAGGGGGACAGTAAGTATGAGAACCCCTTTATAAAATGTTGGTAGTAATTTATTAGGTTGAGAAAGCTACTCAATTTCATTAAGCCCTTAGGTGGTTCCCAATCTTCAATAGCCTTTACCTTTGTCCAAAGAATGAAATCTCTTGCCTTCCAAACTCACATTTTTTCGGTTTTATAAAGAGATAGTGTTCCCTCAATCGACCAAACAGAAGCTATAGATGTTTAACATGGTCATGTAGGGATCGACTATACACCACTATATCGTCAAGGTATACTACTGCATACTCATCCAACAACCCATATAAAATCTCATTCATTAACTTACTAAACATGGCACAAGCTTAATGGTCATCTTTGGCTCGTGCCTAGGGACAATCCTTATTTACCTATATACAAACCTTAGATCCAATGCCGCTCAAACGGTCAAAAAGATCTGCAATAAGGAGTAGGGGTATCAGTCATGCAACATCACCTTGTTAACTACCCGATAGTCGATACAAATCCTTAAAGTGTCATATTACCTCCTTTGAAACAATATCAATAAGCAGGAAGGGCTCTTTGACAATCAAATTATCCTTGTGGCTCGTAGTTCCCCTAACTACCACCTCAACTTTGCAAATTTAAAAGGACCCATCTAATATCATTATTAGTTTCACTTTGTGGGAGCAACCTCTTAGGTAGTTTTGGGAATAACATATCCACAAACTCCTTCAATACGCTTGGTACCACTCTAGGGACTGGGGTTGTGTCCACCATAGGGTCGATCTCTAAATTCACCGCCAAAAGGGTTACAAACCCTTGTTTAACTTGAATGGCCGAAAGAAAGGTCACCAAGTCTACCATCTTCATAGCACCAGGTGCCTTGGGGTACTTGGTCATAGTAAAACAAAAGTAGGATGCATGCCCGTTGTTACCCGTTAATAGGATGAGGTGCTAGTGTCAGGGTCAAGCGGTAGGGGTGTTCTCCTATTGCAACTAGTGTCAGACGTTATCCTTAGAGGAGGCACCCTATGGAGACTTGGGGTAGCATGTCATATAGAGGGTACTAATGCCTTTGGCAAAGTAGTCCTCACTATCATTGGGGTCATGACCGGTGCCTTATCAAGGTCGTACTGTGCACAAAATCGGGACTAGTCTCATCGGTGATCAACAAGTCACCTAGATCAAGAGCAGGGATGACCTTGACGTTTCTACGAAGTCAATGTCATTGATTAGAGAGAAGTTATTTACTATCTTCAGGATAAGGTCCATGTGACCACTCAAACATCCCACAACTAGTCTCACTGTCATGACCATTTCATCTGCTTCACTAGAGAAGCATTCATTGTCTTTAACCTCTTATCTGATACAACCACCTTCACTCCTATCTCTCTCTCACTAACCAACACTAGAATAGAATGTGATGCATCAATATCCACCATGACCCTAATCGAATAAGAGTCAATCCTTACTTCCACGTATTGGAGTGCCAGTTTCAATGGTCGTACTATAGTTATTCAATACTTGAAATGGGGTGGCCACTACTTTGGTAGCATGGTGACTCATAGGTTCATTAACAAATGCATTTGTGGCTGCCCGACTTGAGTAGTCACAAGCAAAGTAGGGTTCTTCGCACTCAAAACAGATTGCACCCAACTAGTCATTGTGTCAACCTCTTCCACGTCCTGACCCTCTCTTGGTTCTTTGGCCTCCGGTAGCCTGACTACAATGTTGGTATGTTCCAACAAGAGTCTATCATTGTTCAGCTCCCCACTAGTACCCAGCTTGGTCTCTTGTACTACCCTCACCTTGTCCACGTTTGTGGCATCCTCAACCCTCTCCTCTAGAAGGGCCTTTATCCTTCAGATCATCCTTATTTCTCCATAAGTCCTCTAAGCCTTCTAGAATGGTTGTGACCTCATAGACATCCATGTGGTGGTGACATTTCATTTCAATCTTGTTCGAAGGTTGGAGCCCATCGATGAAAAAAAAATTGGTCCTTTGCATTCATCTCCTCAATGTCAAGTAGGGCGAAGGAAAATTTTTTCGTATACTCCCTTATAGTACTCTTGTATTTCATATGTAAGATGGTCTCCCTTCCTTGTCAATCAATGTAAATGAGCATGAATTGGTGTAAAATCCCGTCCTTCAGCCTCACTCAAGAAGTGATGGTAGGCAATCTATTAGGCCAAGTCACCCGTTGTTTCGTCCTAAACCACAACATTGTGTCACCCTCTAAATAGAGGGTGATGACTAAGAGCCAGTCTTCTTTTGGAGGTTGGATGACTTACAAGAAGGTGTCCAAGTCGTAGATGAAGTTTTTCACAACTTTTGCATCTCTTAGACAAGCAAACTTCTAAGGCTTTGACATTTTAAGTCGTTGTACCATAGACCCAATAGACACAACATCAAGGTTGACTGGCCTTGGCCTTAGAAGGGCTTGTAGGGCCTCCTTAGTCAACACAACTTGCAATGGGGTAGGAATATGGTTAGTAGGGTATGTGTTTGCTTGACCCTATTCCAACTATACTTGAATACGTTGCAATTGCTCCTTTACACAAGTCACCCAATCAACAAGGTTGGGAACAACAATTTTGTTGTCCTCCTTAAGCACTTGGGTGCTCGACCTAGTCTCCACCATGGTAGGAGTAGAAGGGACACAATAGAAAGAGGGTCTTGGTCCGGTGTCTTAATTCGAGTACTCGAGTTACTCAACTCATTACAACTACTTCTCAACATCACTCGATGTTGTTTAGCAGTCATGATCACCAACATGGCTTCATCTTCGCCTTTGTTGGGCTCTAATAATAAATCTATTACTTGATAGACATCAATAACTAGCGTTGGAACTCGGTGCCAACCAATCTATTCCTGTTGAGACCTAATTAAATCCACGACTTAACCCTTAGCGTTTCAAAGATAGAGATAAAAGAACTCCAATAGATGCACCAAAATTTCATTAGAAGTAAGGTTTCGAAAATGGTTGAGTAGAACCACGTTTGACCTACCCCAGGGCATACCAAAGAGAACCCATGTGGTTGTACAAAGAAATCATAATGTGATCTTCTCCTTTGACATCTCGACTCTACCATTGGTCACTTTAACGGTAAAAGAGTCAACCGAAGGAGACTTGCACCATGCAATTCTTTGCCTTCCCTTGACAAGTTCTTCAACTGCTCAGCAACAACTTCAAGTCCTCTTTGAGAATGCCTCAACAACTCCTCTAAGTCCTCTTCTAGAGCTTCTCTTTCTTCAACACTCAACCAGACTTGCCTCCCTCTTCCAACATTGGCCTTCTAGCTACCTTTTAGAATACAAGAGACTGACTACCTGACCCGCCCTAATAGGGAGACAACACTGGTGAGGGAACAACACTTTGGCCAATAGACAACGTGCTAACCAGCAAACACCCCCATTGATACCTGATAGACCCTCTGACTCCCATATAGGCCATGGTGAGAAGCATCCATACTCCTGCTTTCCCAAATTGGGCATGCACTAACTAAGCACTCGCTTAGCCTCCTCTAGGTGTACTGTTGTCTTGCCTTGGCCTTGCTCGTGTAGTCCTTTGGAAGGACACTAATCACTCGGCGCCATCACCTATATAACCACCCCTTGTATGGGAGTCGATCCTTTGGAACAACACTTTGCATCATCTTGTTTGTGGATCATGCCATTTGGTTGACAGGATGAATGAAAGAATAAAAAAGGCTTTTGAATTTTGAAAAGAAAAGTAAAAGAAGAAATTTCAATTTAGTAGGAAAAATTATCGAATATATGTAACATAAGATTAACATTTTGGCTGACACACATAATAGAAAAGTTTTAAATGGTATATGTTGAATTCACTATGATAATTCTAAGTACCCCATATTTATATGTAAATAAGCTGAAATAATTGAGGGAGATGCCAACATAAAATTTTGATATAGGTTGGTTAGTTTGTGGAAATGAATAAGGTATCATATGAGATGATAAGATTACTATTAATGATTGAAAAGAAGATATTATAGAGCATTTATGAAGCTTAGTGTTAGACCATCAATACAACATGGTTTTACATTTCTTGGAGTTAAATGGTATTATTAGATAAGAATATACAGCAGACCCAAATCAAATTTAGCGCATCGTCATAAAAGGACATGTTGGAGTTAGTCTAGGTATGTATTTTCATAAATCAATCCCAATTTCATATAATTCACAAGATCTTGTGGGTCTAACCCATCAAACACCAATACATTCGGCTTAGGTCTGTTTGGCTCGAACGAACCCAGTGGCACACTCTTTACCCCACGTATAAAAATATATCAACCCCAAAACCGAGATGTGGGGGTCGGTTGCCTAGCACACATATTATATATAAAGAGAGCAATTCCCCCTTTCCCTTTTTGTCTCCTTTAACAAATATCCATAAAAAAATATATTAAAATTCGTCAGGTACTTTGATGACATTAACAATTTGAAAGGCACATAATTTTAAGATTTATTTATTTAACTCATATCATAATTATTTATTTTGGTATTAGGATTACGTTTTATGTATAATATGTGATATCTGGAATCATGGGTCAGGCTACCACAGCCGGACCCATAATGCCATCGTCTCATCGGATAAAAGCGTTATCAATCCTACGTTGCCTCCTTTCGTCCACTCCTTGCCACTTAATGTTCGTCGTCCCACTTGTCGATAGCGGTAGGACCAATACAATCACCTTGTTTGCCGTCCAATTGGCATCTCGCTGACGTGGGACGCGATAGTGACGTGAGGCGGACGCGAAGGGTCTATGAGATGCAACTCATAAGACGGGGACGGATCCGGTCGGTTGCCTCTATATAGAAACGAACGGACAGGCGTTTCGGACGAACACTGCGCGTTGCTTCTTTTCGTGCGATCTCTCGGATAGGGGCTAGGGTTTCCTGCGAATTCCCGGTTCTTCGTCCGGCAACGGATCTTTGGGTTTCTTTGATCTTATTGATCGCTTTCTCTTGGCCTTTCAATTGTTGATCTTCGTCGAATAAATACTAACGATTGAATTCGAGGGACGGTTCTTGGGGTTTTTCGTCAGTCGTGGATGGCGCCGTCCGGGAAAGAAGACAGTGCAATGGACAAGAGTTCCGACCGCGAAAATGAGACTATGGAACAGCGGAATTCTTCGACGGTCGTCTGCCCGATAGATTCAGAAGAAAATTCCGGGAGCCGTTCGCCCTCCGATCGTGGAAATTCAGAATCTGACGGAGTGTCGGTTGTAAATCCGGTTGGTTCCGAGGTTGGTGACCATCGGATCCAGGAAGACACTTCTCTTAGATCTCATCGTGATGAGGGTTGTGAGTCCGGAGCTTTGGCTTCTGGTTTTCATGCAGTTTCAGATAATTCGTCTTCTTTTAGGCCTCCTTTATCTGCTGTAAACTCGCGGTCATCTCCTGCTGAAGGACGTTTCTCTAGCAGAGGAAATTGTAGAGATCTTGGTCTTGCGGAGAGGCTTGCCAATATTCTATCCAGTCCGGGCGAAGGAGACCTGTTGTTTCGGCCAGACGGTAGTGGAACCAAAATATTACAGTGGCTCCAAGCATTGGACCAGCAATTGATCGGTGGCTGCCGAGCAGACGAGAGGTTGAAGCCATTATTTAAGCTGAATGTTTCAGGCGGTCTGGTGGAGGATCACCTCCTTGCTTACCTAAGACAGGTTTTTCCTCTTGGCATTTTCTCCTAAGTTGCGTTCACTAAGCTACGTTAGACGTATTTGAACATATGTGCATCGTTCACCATAACCGCTTAGCTGACAGGAGAACAAACAAAAAAGTCATGATTGCTAAGGAACTCGTGTTGATCCTCTTATTGATAAGTGGTGCTTTGTGGACTTGTATTCATAGCGCATAGGCTAGTTTTTTTATCTGAAATCAGGGAATTATTTCTATCTGCCTTCGCTTCGGCCTAAAAATGTTGGATTTCTTTCTATGCAGCGGTATATTCCAAAAAGGAAAAACCATTAATTGATACTTTCCTTGCAGTGGTCACTAGAAACTGGCAACTATTGTAATTGGAAGTACCTTGTATGATTTTGTCTTGTTAACTTCTTATTCAGTATATTTGCAGTGACTGCCCTCTTTAGGAAGAGATACAACTCTTCATGGATGAAGTAAAAAATAACATTCGGCTCAATTGAGCATTATATGCTATTCTATTTAGATGCTGATGAAAAATTCGCTTCGCTAAACAATTCCAAAGTTCGTTAGCAACATCTATAGGCAACATTGACAACTTAAATGTCAGGTCCATATCTGTGTGACATGTGCACATATGCTTGTGTATGCCTTTATTCGTTGTGCATCAGATCTTTGTCAATACATAACTAACCTACATGTCTGGAATGTTGTGCTCATTCATTACGTAATGAAATAATCTAAGTTAAATAAGGTAGGGAATTTTGAAAAGCCTCTAGAAAGTTTCATTCTATGGTGATATCTTCATTTATTTTTTTCAGAAATCTGAGTTGTCTGTTTGTTTATCTTGGTCTTTTACAACAGAATTTTGAAGCAGCAGAAGTTGGTATGCTGGCACGGTGCTTGTGTGTTCCTCTTGCATCTATTCGTGTTGGAAACGTTATCAAGCAACGGTCACTTCTCTGCCCATCTGCGATTAGGTACCTTGTGCACCTGATTATCTTCTATTATTGGTGATGGGGTATATTTGCTTAGATATGGTTCCTTTAGCTTAACATTATAGTATACAATCTCCCCTTCTTCTATTAATTGTTTATTGATTTTGCAGTACTTTAGAATTTATTGATAAGCTGCTCCTCAAATGTTCGTTTCTTTTTCCGAGTGAATATCACAGTTTTACTTTTGGATTTATCATCGTCACTATCGGTTTCTCTTACGAGCTATTCTTTTTTGGTCTTATTCATCTTAAGGGGATTTTTCATCTTAATCCTGTGTAGGGTCTGGTTTTGTTGTTCTGAAATATAATCTTACAACTTAACTGGATAGTTGGTCCAGATTATAACACATTTTAAGTCTTTCTTTAATTATTGTCCTCTAAGTACTGTAGATACCACTGTTTGCTTCTTAAAAGCTGAAATCTTCATTTGACCAAAAGTTGAAATCTTCAACTGAATCACTGACACCCTTATCATGTAGTTCTTTGGTTGTAGATAAGCCATTATACTTGATTTTTTAAAGTTTTCACCAGCATTCTGTTGAAAACTAGTACCTAAATGTTAGCGTTAAACATTTTAGGAAAAGGTTTAGAGATAAATTTTTATATAACATGAGATTGATGTATTTGGTGATGAATGGTTTATCCCTCGATATAGTGCCCTTGTAAAGTTTAGGTGAAGGATGTCTTTGGATGCGTAATACTGAAGTTGTTTAAATAAGGCAACATAAGAGTGCAGAAGCTTCAGAATGGGCATACGTGGTCCCTGCCCTCGCCTACAGGGCATCATATGTAGCCTAGTCACAGAGAAGAGTAGCATTGTGTTACTATCATCACTTTAGTCTGAAACGGTGACCTCTAATTTCAATAAATTTTAGCCCAACTCAGAATTATGTATGAAGTGCATTACATGACTGAAATCTCAAAAGATTGTTTGGGAAGGAATTTGTAGTGTCTGAATTAGTTTTGGAAGAAAAATATGCCTTCTGGAGCCCTTCCTCAATCAGTTGGGTCATGTTAATCTCCCATCAAAATCTGTCATTTCATATTACAAGCGTATCATGCAGTGCAGTTCCAACTGATAAAACTATGTTATAGACGACTATGTTATAGACACATAGCTGTTTGTTCAATTAAATAAGTGATTGGTTTTCCTCTTAATGATAAAAATGCCACAGAAGTGGTATTGCAGGTTATGCTGTTCTAATTTTGGGCTAGACACCCAGCCGTTTGTAATTGATACTGCATGCACTTTTTCTTTATGTGGTTAACGTGCTTAAGAGGCAGGGTTTGGTTACATGTGTTATTTGATTGGACGCCATGATACTTTTAAATTAGTAACTTCAGCTTGATGATGGTCTCTGAACTCTGAAGTGCCTGTGTGACATAACTCGATACTTCTACTTGTTGATATAGCAACTTACAATTTCAGGTATTGTTCAATCAAATGATTTTGTATGCATTTTATATCGTGAATCTACTTTATATATAGGCGTTTTATGGTTGTGTCCTATGTGGTGAAAACCTGACTACAGAATTCGTTTGTAAGAATTTTACTTTTGCGAAGAAGTCAGTGAGATATGGATCCAGTTCATTGATTGTCTTGGTTTTGATCAATGATCTTATCTTGGCTTCTGTTAGTAAAGTTCATTGTAACTAAATATGTCTGTCATGCATGTTTCACATGTGAAGATGTTTTGCACTTCAGAATCTAGTTTACTGAGTGATCTGACATTTCTAGATCAGAACTGTGCACCAATGTTAGTGTTTTATTAATTTGAACAAGGCTGGATGCTATGTCCTGTATCCAACACATTTATACTATAAGTTGCAGGATTGTATTCTTCAGCTTATTAGTGGTGTCACGGTTCATATCTCCAAATAAAGCTATTTCTCATTTGTAGGTAAAATGGGGATATCTGTTATGGTCTCTGAGTTAAGAGAAAGCAAAGGTAGTTCCTTTCATTGTTTTGTATAGTTCATGGTTTCATTGTTCTCATCGATAACATTTTTATGGTGCATTATACTATTAATTTTCCTTCCTTGACTCCTTGTTCTTCATTGCCCATAATTTGACATGTTATCATCACATTCTATTAGTGGAAGAAATGGCAGATGTAATTCTGTTTATCCAACTAGAATAATTGAGGGTTCTGTTCAAACTGTTAGTTCCTTATACTGTGAATTGTTTCTCTTGCTTAGGCTAGATGATGTTGTTGACTTGTTTCTTACATTTGTTGTTCTATATTCTTTAGTCTGTTAGGAAGTAGTTTTGGGTTAATGGTTTTAAAATACTATTCATTGTGTTTGGATAAGCATATTCTTGAGCCATTGCAATTAATGATTGACTTTTGTGGGCAATCTATCAACCTTGTACTGCTGTTTCTTGTTGGTATTTCACCAATGATACTGTTACCTGATTTTTGTGGCTGCAGATGAAAATTACCTAGAAAGCTCATCATTTTGCTTTCAGTGGATCAGTCAAGTCTATTGTACTTCAGTTGCTTTTCCATAAATATTTTATGTGAGCATCTGACAATGTGTTGAAGATTCAGGGGCCTATTTGCATTTTAGTGAATACACCTGCCATGACTTTCTCACACCATTGAGCAGCAACCTGTGGAAATTGGAAGAGTGAATTGGATTTTAGCGAAGTTAAAAAGGATCTGAGATTCCTTATTGCCCCAATTCTACAAATAAGGACTTGAACATTCTATCTCACGTGTGCACATAAGAAAAGTGACTCGTTCTTTCATTTACTTCTATTATCAGCATTTTATGTTCCCAAACCTAATACCTCTAATCAAGGCTATGCTCTTTCTGATTAATTTAGAATTATTGAGATGGCGTGTGAGATTATGGTAACATCGATGAGCAACATATAAATGTTGAAAGGTGAACGCTTTCTGATTAATGCATGGAATTGACGGAAAGTAGCATGTCCCTATAACTTCTCTAATTCCTATTTTCATGGGCAGTGCTTCTAGATTCCACGTTATTGGCGTGATTAACTGTTCCGATTTTAGATAAGGTATAGTATTAGCATATAGATGACCAGAGATGGTAGATGTGGAACTCTTAAGCTTGTTAGCTTTTAACAATAGCCTAAGCTACATGGAATATGTGACTCATATATCAATAGTATTTATGCTACTGATTGAAGAACGGTTAAAAACATGCAATCGAAAAGCAGTAGACTGTAGGTTGGAATATTAGATGGTGTTGTTAAATGTCGTGTGAGAACCAAATGTACAATTACACTGTTCTTCTATATCTGGAAGACATGGTTGACACTTGGGCAAATAGCATAACTCTTTTTCTCATCCCAAAACTCATTTCAGGAGCATCCTTACATGCTTCCTCTTTTCCTTGTCCTGAAAACTCATCTAGTATGCGCCCTTATTTACACTAGGTTGTCTTCTATCCTCCTACCATCATTAAATGTAGTTATCTTACTGTGCTTAATTTGTTTATGGGCGCTTCTGCAGTTATCCTTAGTGAAGTTGTCTATAAATCAGAAGTGCACATTCGTTCTGTTCTTTCTCTATTGGTTTTCATTGTGAACGAGTCTCCATATTTATTAAGTTAAACTTGTTAACTAGTATTTAGTTTTTAAACTATCCTGTCGTTTCATTCCTGCAGGGGACATTTGAAGTTAATTCTGTTGCCTTCATCTGATTTTCATCTTTCATTTGTCGGGGACGATGGTTGTGAAGAGAGGCTGGCACTGTTCAGTTGCCACGATGAAAACTTCTCAATAACAGTTGAAGGAATCCCTGCTGACACTTCCGGAAGATCATTTCTGATTAAGGTTCCCAACAAAGCTACCTCATATTACTGGTTATCAGAGAAATCCATGACCACTGGGACTGAGCTCCTCGAAAAGGTTTGTTTCCATGTTCTCCTTGTTCTTGCTGCATGAGAAAAGGAGTTGACTGTTTCTAATATATCTTTTCCCATTTTTTCTTTTGATGATAGATGAAGGATCTACTACAGAGAAAACCTTCTCTCTCTCAGCTAACTGGGATTTGTGATTCACGATTGAATTCTCTTGGCGAATATCTTCGTTCTTACTTCCTCCACCCAACAGCAACCTCATATGGCACTCCAAGTACAAATTCTACAGTCCCACCTACCTCATATTCTTCATGCCAAATTGAGAACAGCACACCATCTACAAAGCATTCAACACTCTCTAGACCCACTTTTTCTCAATCTTCAAGGGTGCACTCACCCTACCAAGGGAGCTTAAGTCCTAGGACAAGCACATTCAAGGAAGGCTTCTCTAGGACTCTGTCCTCATCCAAATTCGGTTCTTCGTACAGGGATAAGGCACGACGAAGTGAGGAGGCCCAGTCTAGTTTCTCATATGATGATGCTCAACTGATGTCCTGTTCTCCTCCATTGGATGATAGTTGCCCTCCTGCTTCTAGTATTGCAGGTGAAAATGATAGCCAGACAGCCAATGTAGAAACTACCACAATTTGCAGTGGCTGTTGCTCTCCTTTGCTGATTCCACCGGGACGATTGTTGGTATCTGATTCATTTTGCTCATCTGTAGTCTCTTTGTTGAACCCTTCATTGCAACGGTTTTCATTGCCAGAGGTTCAGCCCTCAAACTCATTATCTCCCTACTACTGTTGGTGTCCACCGCTCACATCCACCCTTCCATACACTGCAGCATTTCCTCATTTACCATTGTTGGCAGCTGATTCTTCCACACTGCCACCTTTGTCCTTCTCAGGGAACTCAAATGTGGTTGTGCCATCTAGGAACTCAGTTGACGTAGCTAGCAAGCCAGAATTTCCAGATTTCCTTTCTGATGCATTGGTTCGAAGGCCTCTTCCTGTTTCGTCACTCATTCCTGTCCCAAGTTCTCCACAAATACCATCATTTACATCATTCATTTCTGATCCCATTGTGCACATCCCAGTTATTGATGTCTGTTCTTCAGGCCAACTCTACCTTGTTAGTGCAGGGCCCTCAATATCAACCACCATCTCCCCGTTGCTTCCCAACCTTGTCAATAAGCTCATTCCTGAATCAGAGGTGGAGAAGGGTGCTAGACAAACTCTCAGGATGCTGATCAGTTCATCGCAGAGCATACTGATCAGTTCATCACAGAGCATGCCGGAGTTCTTGACTGGCATGGATGAAAATCTGTTACGCATTCATGTGAGTGAGGGACAGCATGCCATTTTGTTATTTAATTCTTCACATCTTATTGCTGCTTGCCTTCTAACTTCTGGATTTGGCAGGACAAGAAACAGGGCGCCTTGGTTGGTGGAAGCCGAGGACTCTACAGTGGTTGCTTTCAGATGGATCAGTCAATATTTTGTTCACCAGAAAGGTCTAGTGACCCACTCCCAGATGCGGATGGTAGTGACTGTGAAGCGAGTGAGACCAGTGATGCCAGGGGCTCCAGTGGTCTTTCAGATAGAGAGGAGCATTATGGCAGCAATGATCAAGCGGGGGTTTCAACGAGCAGGGTGGAGAAAAGTTCAGATAAGGATCGTTCTACTTCGTTTTGACTGTATAATGCAAGTCAGTGTTATAGTGTCAGCAGTGTGAGAATTGTAGATATGTGCAGCCATGATCCTGATCTAGATGTCTGCGACATGTTTAGGAGTTGGTGTCTTTTGCTAGCATGTCGTCATTTTGTTGAAATCTTCATATTTTCTTTGAGTGCAATTCTTTTACAAGAAACTTGGTACATTTAAGCTGATATGAGATCATCAGTACTGCTTTTGGGAAGTTGCCCCCCCTATTGAATATCAAGGTTTCTCCAAGTTTTGACATAAATGCATGGAAGCTCGCCTCCCTTTGAAAGAATTATTTTTTAAAGACTCCTGCTTCACGTTTTGCGTCATTTCTCAATTCTTATCCCAACAACTTAATCTCTTTACTGTCCCGCTTTTGCTTCATTCGTGGGTTCTTGTATTGTTTTGTGTGACCTAGTTCCTAAACTCTCATCTAAAAGGTGTGCATCAGTAGTGCAACTAACTTGATCGTCACTTGACTGAAGGATGTGGTAGAAGGGAATCAACTCCCTTTTGCACTGCAAAGGCTTTTGAAACAAGAGGAGCATCAGAGAGTGGTTGGTTGATTCGGACAAAAAAGTTAAGGGTCATATCAACCTTGACTGTTAAATGTTACTCAGTTCCCTGTTTATGGACAAAGAGTTGTTAAAGAATGCTTCTTTTGAGATAGAACCAAGCCAGGGATGGTAAACTTTCCTTATTTTGAAAAATAAGCAAGTAAATAATGATAAAGAATATCCCTTACGGCTTTGGCTAGGATCCATGTATTTGGCGATATTTCCCTTTCCCTTTTCTTCTGTTGGTTTGTTTGGAAATCGGCTGTGCTATAGCAACCCCGAAATTAATTGGGGAATCCACTAAATCTCTTGCACGGCAGTGTGAGATTCCTTTCTTTGGTACGATAAGTTATGCTCCGTGGTACCTAAATCCGCGTATGGTTAAGGAAAAATGCCATTGTTAAACGAACTCAACGCTGTTAGTGTGTTTTCAAAACAAAGGTCCGCAAGTTTCGTCATTTCTCGTGGAAAACAAACATTCAATTTCTTCCACGGGAGCTTTCCTTCATTATAATTCGTCCAAGCCTCACATGGTTGGTGAGTCAACGACTGCAGTGGTGGTGGTTTTATGCGGGGTAGGCACCGGGGACAAGGATGAATCGAAACGACTGGTTCGGCTCAAACTACCAGCGAAGTGTGGATTCTAACGACTGCAGTAGTGATGGTTTGATTTGATTCGGTTTAGATGATTATCCAAATCATTTGAAAAAAAGAAATTTGATTACAATGCTTATTTAACAGCATTTCACAGTTAAAATAGAAAACCTTTGTTCAGGTTAAGCAGAGATCACGGTGAATGAGTTTATTACCGGCATTTTAGAAAATACAATTGAAAAATAAACAAGATCCATCTCAATCGCCATTTTTTAACACCTAGTGTGATATTTTCAGAATATCAGATATACGGAGTGCCTTATTTTACGTTCTCATGATGCTACTTTATTCGGAAACTTAGAGTTTGCCTAGGAATGAATATACTTGTTTCCTTTAGTTTTGGTACCTCTAGTTTTATTCTTTTTCTTTGGGTCAAAACCACCGATATGAGGAAGCCTGCAAGGACTCGCGTAATTGGGTTGGCACTGGCTCGGCTCACAATGGGGTTAAAGCTGCTGTTTTTTTCAAGAATTGAACTCAAGGCCTGTCTTAAGGGGAACAAGTATGGAACCACTTAAACCAATCAACCGTTGGTTTATTTGTTTTGCCTAACGAAAGAAGCAGAAAGGAAACACTTAGGATAAGAGGATGCACCGCCTAACCGGAAGTGTGAATGCTTACATAAGAGATGAGGAGTACGGTTATTTAAGAGCAATGAACCACGTCACAGAGAACAAATATTGGTGACGAATTATTGGTTTTGCATGTCATGAATCGACTGGCCTTTATTGCGCTCATACTAAAAAAAGAGCGACTTTCGTCTCTCTCTCTCTCTCTCGTGTAGCAGTGGCTCAACATAAGTTGAGGCCTAAAGCGAAATATGGGTCTACAACAGTGATCTACGACGTGTTTAAAATTCAGGGGCCTAAGGTAGTTGCCTTCATGTCTTTTTACCCATGAACCACCCCCTTTGTGTGGAAATATACTTATAAAACATGAAAAAAATAGTAAACCAGTGTCGTCAAGAAAAGAAAAAGCAACTAGGCAGAGTATAGTCAAGAGGGAATGAATAAGATCTTATTCTTAGTGGATAGGATACGAACAAAGAGATCGTATTTTACAAATGCCATATGCCCAACTAAATGAGAAAGGAAAAGGGAATAACAAGTTCACATTATTGGAAACGAATCCAAGAAGGATATGGTAGGGAACTAGAATGAATAGAGTAAATGTTTGATTGTGAAGGGTATGACCAAAATTTGCTCCCAAAATTATTCAATTAAGTGTGCTTGAAATAAAGAATAATCTAGCTTATTGTGAGTTACATGATAGGGCTATGTGGAAACAAAGAATCCATGTAGCCGACCCCGTCTAGTATAGGAAAAGGCTTAGTTGTTGTTGTTGTTATTGTTAGTGTGCTTGTAATAGGCCAGAAACCAATTTATAATAGATTTTGAAGCCTCGACTTTTTTTTTGGGGGGTTTAAATCACCAGTATCTGATAGTCCAAAAGGGGCAATTCAGTCAAAGCCGCGTTGGCCCACTATGAGGGTAAAGCTCCCCCACTTTCTCGATTCATAAGACTTGAACTCGAGACCTTGCTCAAGGAACGAGTGCCAAACCACTTGAACCAACCAACCGTTGATTAGTAGCCTTTGCCTATATCATGTTGTTTTCAACCTGTTGCAGACTTCTGTCAAAGCAATTGCGTGTAAATGACTACAAGTTTCACTATAAATAACTTGAGAAGTCAAACTGACCCAACATTAGATACAGAACATCCATAAGGCTACCAAAAGTTTTGGGATTTAATTATTTTTGGACTCCAGTGCGAGGTGATCACAGTCGTGAGCTTAACCGCTTGAAATTTACAGCACAGTTGCCAACAACATTCTCGTCGAGAAGAAACAGAGTTCTAATACATGAATTCAAACTTTGTTTCTCAAGATTAGGAAGTGTTCCTTCTGAAAGAACTTCAGTGATTCTCCTGGCAATCACCGAGAACTTAAGGTTGCATATGAAACACAGCATTTTCTGCTTTCGCATGAGATTCATGGGGAACATTGCCATGAAATCGTTCTCTGCTGAAGTTCGCATAGGAAATAGAGAAACCTCCATCTGGTCCCGAATTTCCACTGGTTACACCTCCACTAATTTGACTTGGATAAAGAGATGCAAGGAATCCATTTCGAAGGCCAGGCACGCTACCTGACGGAGTCTGACGAGGAAGATTTGGAGATATAGTGACAGAAGGAAGCCTATCATCTGTTACATTAACAGTTGTGATATCATGTATGCTGGATCTTCCTTTATCTTTGCTCCCTGAGATTAGCCGGAGGAAATATTTCTGGGCACGGCTTGCCACCTATGTAGGAGTCTTGTTGCTGGGGATGGATGAAAATGAGAAAAAGATGTACTTTTTATGTTTTTTAGTCCACCCGTCTGTTTCAGTTACATTCATTCGGTCTCCGAATAGTGAATACTTTCCAGAGATTTTCAATCTGAGAAAGGTAAAGTCTTAATTCCTCTTTTTGCATTGTCTGAGACTATGCTTATCTGTTTCACCTCTTTGTGAATCTAAAGTGAAACATTGCTATCTTGAAAGTGGCGGAGCCCATTGATGTACTGGCAGTTTAGCAGTATGAGAAGATATTTTTTAGGTCTTTTGTGAGGCTTGGTCAATGCGTGGGCCCAAGTGTTGAGTGGAAGATGGTGATCTTTCAAATTTGTATGGACAAAATTTTGACCTTTCTTATCATTCTAGTATTACAATCCGATATAAGATATGGTCTTGTTTTTGTCATCTTTGTTAACAGTCTATGTTAAAGTTTGTGGTCTGACTTAAACATGGAGAACAGATTTTCTTGTTAAAATTGCAATTCATGTTTCATTTGGCACCTGTGTATTAGTCCTGCTTCATGTCCTAGAAAGGTGGTGATTGAAATATCCAGGTACCTGAATCTGGTCTTCGTTGGTATTCCATTCCCGTTGTTGGATTTTGAGGTGCACTACGTGAACTGCTATTTCTACTCTTGAATTGTATAAATCATTTTTATGTTCGGTGGAATTTTTGGATCATGCTTTCATTCGATTTCTTTGCACAGTAGGAATACATTTAGCGTCTGGACTTTTGAGTCGTAGAATGGTCTTGTCTAGCACTCGCCAAGGGAACAGGCTCCTGACGTTCTTGGTATGTTCCTCTTCAGATGATTTTCTAGCTCCTATAAGCATGATTGGGCTGTTTTTGTCAACACGGGGCTTTTGTACCTCCATAGAATCTGCGATGATCAATATGTGCTATCTGCTTTTCTGATAAGTATTTAGGTCGGGAGATTAGTCCTATTTCACAATTCAGCCTTGAAGGCTTTCTCTGCTATGAAACTAGAGTGGAAGGGTCTTTGCAAATAATAAGAGAGAGAGTGGAGTAGAGATTTACTCAACGATCCTTGCATCTTCGTAGAGATGTTTCTATTACATAATTCATGCAAAACTGAATCTTGATTCACATTTCTAACAAAATGCCAATTCTATTCATGGCTAAGCTCAATGATACAGAGTTTTTTGCTCTATTTTCTTGTTATACCCAGTACTTCATTTGGTGCCAACATGGTAATATAATGTCCATTAATATGCCTCGCAGCAGGAGTGGATGTGATTCATCATTTCCTAAAGTTGTTACGTGGTTGCCACAAAGAGGGGCTTTTTGTGCATACTCATGAAGTGTTTGGGGTAGTCTTTCTTGTGACTTCACACTGTGTGAGTGCTGCTAAGTGCTAATGTAGGGACTTTCATATCTAGAAAACGCCAGTTTAGTTTCCCCATGAACAAGAAGTATCTGATGTATTTACTGCCATTCTCTTTTATTTCTAGGTTCTTTTCTTTTTGGGTTACAAAGTGGGGCTGAATCCTAACACACATGCGTATGCACCCCACAGTGTCGAACTTGCCACTTTTGTTTGGGAGTCGAGAGCCCTACCCTTGAGCTAACACTCTGGGTGTTTATTTCTAGGAAATTTTATTGCTCAATATGTTGGTTGAAGTTGAACTATCTAGTAACTCTGTTTTGTCTAAATCGATGCATCTGTCATGTTTCTGCCTGAAACCTGAACATGAAAAATTGCAATTCTATCGGTTGCAGTTATTTTCCTATAGCAATCAACAACAACAAATAAGCCTTTTCCCATACCCCAACACTCACAACCATGAAAGATAGCAGGTCTACTTGCTTCACTATAATATTTACCTTTCAACTTTAATGATATCATCTTGCCACATAAAATACTATATACCCCTCTTTATTTTAACCAACATGCATTAATTCTATGAGTAACATCTCTATCAATTTTTCCATTACTATGAAAAACTGACCCTGGGTATTTAAAACTTTTCTGGTGATAGATGCAATGTGTGTCAATCTTAATTTTTATATCCTCTAAAGTAACCAAACGATCAAACTAACATTCTATATATTATGTCTTTATTCTACTAAGTCAGAAACCTTTACTTTCTAATATTTTTCTCCATAGTTTCAATTTTCTATTAGCTTTTCCTTAGACTTGTACACTAACACAATATCATATGCAAATAACATACACCAAGATACTTAATCTTTAATATGTTTTGTTAACTCATCAAGGACCAATATAAATAAATATGGAGTTAGATCTAATCCCTAATATAACCCAATATTAACTTCAAAGAAGTTTGTTTTTCCTTTATTAGTCCTCACACATGTTTTCACACCATTATACATGTCTCTTATAATATTTATATATGTCAATGGGATATCTCTCTTTTCCAAGGTTCTCAAAAAAACATCTCTTGACACCCTATTGTAAGTTTTTTCTAGATCAATAAATACCACGTGAAGGTTGTTCTTTTTTGTTTTAAAATATTCCATAAGATGTTTCACTAGGTGAATCGCTTCAATGGTAGATTTACGTTATACTTATACTTGTCTTAACTTATGTTCAATAATTCTTTCTCATAATTTCATAGTATGACTCATTAACTTGATAATTCTCACAATTTTAAATGTCTCCCTTGTTCTTGTATATGGGTAAAAGTGTACTCACTCTCCGTTTCTCAAACACCTTTTGGTTTCTCCATATTTTTTTAAATAGTCTTGTGAGTCAAGTGATCCTTGTCTATCCTAAAACATTTCATACTTCTATAAGAATATTGTGTGGTTCAACAGATTTACCAATCTTCGTATGTTTAAGAGCATCTTTGACTTTATTATTTTGAATACGTTGGTAGAAATTACGATTTATATATTTTTCTTATTTGGTTAACTCTCATAAACTAATACTAATATTAATGTTTTTGTTAAAAAGCTTATAAAAATAAAAATTTCATCTATTTTATATTAGCATTTGCCATTAAAATCTTCTCATCCTCATCTTTGATACATCTAATAAAAATGAGATCCTTAGTTTTTCTTATCTTTAGCTTTAACTATCTTAAAAATATCTCTTTTACCTTCTTTAGAATTAAGTTTTTTTTATATAAAATTACAAAGCCTCATAAATTTTGCCTTTTGGTTCACTAACGGCTTTTTTCGGTTCTTTGTTTACTTTTTTATAATCCTTACAAATCATCTTCCTTTATGAAATTCTTTGAATTATCTTATCTAACTCCTCTCCAAAAGCTTTCTTTATATTATCTTCTAATCCTACGTGGGGTGCATAAGCACACACTATATTTAAAGCCTCTACTCCTAACACTAATTTCACCATCATAATTTGGTCACCATATTATTGTATATCTACTATACTATCCTTTAATCTTTATTTATAATATATTTATAATAATACCAACTCAATTTCAAGCCTTTTTCTTTTCTGAGTATTATAATTTAAAACCAGTATTCTCAATCTCCATTGTTTTTCAGTTAAAGTTCTAATATTCGAAGTAGCAATACGAATCTTATTATCTAGGACTAACTTCCTTACCCGTGCATCCATCCATTCTCAAAATGTGAAGACCCTCGCACTACATTTGGACAACAATGTAGTGGAACTAATTTCTTTATCCACACCCATCCATAATGTGGGAACCCTAATTGATTCACTATATTTGGGCGAAGATGTAGAAACCCTTGCTTACTTTTCACTGCATTCGAGCTCTCCATTGTGTCGCTAAGAGAGAATGCCCCAATGCAATGCTTATAATTTGTAGAATATGACAAAGTTTTATGTTAGTTGTCGGAAGCCTAACACAACCCTCCTCCTTTATCGAGGCTTGGGACCGGCTATGCAAGAGTGATCCCGGTGGAGTTTATTTTCCTATAGCAATCATGTTAGATATTTCCATCAAGCAATGCTTAACTTTGGCTAGTTTAACTGGCAGGTAATACCTATTGTGTGTGGCTTGCTGGTATCAGGAGGCTGGCCGTTAATATAATAGAGGAATGCCCATAAAATTCGGTATAGTGGATTGTTGTTTTCTATTGTCCATAATCTCAATTTGTCCTTGATCTGCATGATTCATCGTTAAAGTACCAATCGCTATCCTGTTATTGATTGCTGATATCAATACATCTAAATTATACGTAACGTTCACATACTGTAAGTGCCTATGGCGGACAATGATATATACACAGGAGATGGAACTATAGATATAAAAGGGAATCGTTCTATCAGGAGCAAAACTGGGAATTGGAAGACTTGCCCCTTTATCCTAGGTACGCATTGATACTTTTTGTGGGTCTGTACATGCCATTGCTTCGTGTTACTGGCTGTGATTTGCTTGCCTCTCTCACAGAAGAATGCTGTGAAAGATTGGCTTACTATGGAATGAGTACAAATCTGGTGAACTACTTGATCACGCGACTTAATCAGGGAAGTGCTGAAGCTGCCAATAATGTCACAAATTGGCCAGGAACGTGCTACATCACTCCGTTGATTGGAGCCTTTATTGCCGATGCCTACTTGGGACGATATTGGGTTATTGCTATTTTCTCTTCCATATATATGTTTCGGTAAGATTGTGCAGAGTGAACTTACAGTATATTTATTTGGATAACAAAACATGATCTTTTGTGAAAGAGGTTAACAGAACATTAGGTTTGTTGCAGGGAATGACATTGCTGACTTTATCCGCATCGGTAAAAGGATTGAAGCCTCAGTGCCATGATGACATATGCCACGCAAAGAAAGGAAATATAGCAGTTTTCTTTGTGGCTCTTTATCTAGTTGCTTTGGGTACTGGTGGAATTAAACCTTGTCTCATCCTTTGGGGCAGATCAGTTTGATGAAACTGACGAGAAAGAAAAGGAAAGGAAGACTTCCTTCTTCAATTGGTTCTACCTTTCAATTAATATTGGTGCTCTGGTTGCCTCCTCTGTTTTGGTCTACATACAGGAACATGTAGGCTGGGGATGGGGTTTTGGCATTCGGGCTGTTACTATGGCAATTGCAATTCTTTTTTTCTTTTCTGGCACAAGACTATCGAAACCAAAAGCCTGGAGGTAGCCCATTGACACGGATCGCTCAGGTTTTAGTTGCATCATTGAGGAAATACAAGGCAAAGGTACCTGCTGACAAATCCTTACTGTATGAGACTGAAGATACTGAATTTGGAATTCAAGGAAGTAGGCAACTTGAGCACACGAAGCAACCCCAGTAAGTTCTAATGATCTTTGTACCTAGTCAATTTCCTCCCCTACCTTCTAAGGATCAGGGAGCGAATGGCTGTGTGCTTGGTTATAATAGTGCGAGATAACCATCTAATGATCTCATTTATTTTGACTTGAGAGTTATTATGAGTGGTCTGATGAAAAATCAATCCGTATCACCGACTTGTGCACATTCTTTCACTTCACAGTGTGTTCTTTAACTCTAGAACTCTGTCCTTAAGCATTATTTCTGTTGTTGACATTTGATAACTTTATGCATGTGGGAGTTCATATTCTTCATGAAAAACTAAAACCCTTTCCGTTTAGTTTCACAGAGATGGACTTTAGATGACCTTTAAAAGAGGAAGTTTTCAAGTCTTGCATTTACCTGATCAAGACAATAAATATTTACTCAGTTTGGTTTTACTGATTGCATTTACTACAAGATGATTAGCTGAAATTGGAAGGCATAAAGCAGAGATGTGCATGCATGTGGTATATATATTTCTCCCGTTTCTGTGCTTGAACTTAATCAATTATAAATCTCCCTACAGCTTTTTTGATAAAACGGCCGTTCAGACAGAGTCTGATAGCGTAAAAGGCATTCGTGACCCATGGAGACTCTGCACGGTGACACAAGTAGAGGAATTGAAGTTTATCATCAGGATTCTCCCTATCTGGGCCAGCGGCATTGTCTTTGCGACAGTCTACAGTCAAATGTCTACCATGTTTGTTGAACAAGGTAACAAAATGGATCCCAGCATCGGCCCACACTTTGACATTCCGGCTGCATCTCTCTCCATATTCGATACAATCAGTGTCGTCATGTGGGTTCCAATCTATGATCGTATCATCGTGCCAGTTGCTAGAAAGTACTCGGGCCATCAGAGGGGCTTCACGCAACTCCAGCGGATGGGAATTGGCCTTGTGATCTCTGTCTTCTCTATGGTTGCTTCTGCCATTGTTGAGATTGTCAGGCTTGATATGGTAAAGAAGCATAACTACTATGATCTAAAGGAAATGCCAATGTCAATTTTCTGGCAAGTTCCTCAGTACTTCCTTATCGGCGCCGCAGAAGTCTTCACCTTCATTGGGCAGCTAGAGTTTTTCTATGACCAAGCATCGGATGCGACGAGGAGCTCGTGCAGTGCACTGTCGCTCACTACAGTCTCACTGGGCAACTACTTGAGCACAATCCTCGTCACGATCGTGACTAGATTGACGACAAGTCATGGAAAACTTGGCTGGATACCAGACAATCTCAACCATGGCCATCTTGATTACTTCTTTCTGTTGCTTGCCGTATTAAGTGTAGTTAACTTCTTGGTTTACCTGTGTATTGCAAGTTGGTACAAGTACAAGAGGCCAACAGGAAGCTTTAACTGAGCAAAGACGAGTAAGGGTAACCGATTATATGTTGAGATGAATATTTGATAAAGTGGTTCTGAAAATGTAGATGTGGTAATATTATGCTTTTGTATATCTTGAACTTAATCTATCTCCTTGGGAGCTTACTCTACGTGTTCAGTAGGCTCTTGAGACTCGGTTGTTTGCGACTTCCCAAGCTCCAGCATGACATTGTGAAGCTTGTGGACTGGGGATTGATATCATCGGTACCAAATCTGATTCTCTCTAGCCTAGCTTGCTTATGATTTGCTGTTACAATGGACAACGTTTTATTCGGGCGAACCGCATTTAGACGAGTGATGCCGATTCGTTTTCGAGTATTTTTCCAAAACCCTAGAATCAGGCCTAATCTAGAGACTTTCATCTTCTTAATCAAGGGCTGTGCGTCGGCGCTCTTCTTCTAACGATCATTACTGCTCCCCGTAAGAGCGGCGCTGTTGACTCGGCTGGCCGTAATGTTCGAGGAGAAGGCTGAGTACGTCCTTCTGCTACGACGTCATGATCGGTGGACTATTCAAGAAGGTGGATGCCGAGAGGGCGATGGCGGAAATTGGTAGCGCGAAAGGCTCCTCTTTCCTTAATGTCGTTACCTACAACCTTATGCTGAAAGGGTCGTGCAAGGTTAGGAGGTTCCCGGAAGCAGTGAATATTGGCATCGGATGATTCGGAATGGTTGCCACAGGAAAACATCTTTATCTACTTCACTCTTTTATTGATGGCCTATGTGCTCAGAAGAATGTAGAGGGTGCTTCTCATGGTTAGGTCGCGATGGCTGAAGATGTGCTGATCTTCTCGACTTCATTCCGTAAACTCCTCACTTCTGCTTTTATTCCACCCTTTTAACTGCCACACTAATTAGAACGTGCCAACTGTACCGGCTCGAGGTAATGGGTCCGCTTTACACATCTAGAGTCTCACCCCCTTGGAAGACAGGTTTCCCCTCTTATTTAAGACTCTTGATCTTCTGTCACGTGTCTTCCTGCATCTTTTTGGCATCAACAAATTCACAACTAACGATAATCAGCTCCTCACGATGATCTGATGACGTCCAAAGCTTCACAGATCAGCTTCAAATCACGAGCAACACGCTCTGGTACTAGACCATCTCACATTGACCTTTAAACAACCCAAAAATTGCATGGAAGCATCATCACCTCGATATGTCATGGTGTTGCTTGACATCCCATGAAACAACTCACCCGTTTCTTCTCTCGATCTTATGCACACCTACAATCTTCGTCATGAAGGTGCTTGACACATCAACTTCATAGCGGTGATCTGCTATCTTTGGCAACTATATTCTTTAAGTTCAAAAGAACAAAGTAACGGCACCCATAGTGTTGGCTCAACAGTAGTGCACCTGAATGCTAATGCTGCTGGTGGGGAGTTCAACTCCGAGGGGGTGCATGCATTGGGTATGTGTATGAGTCAGATCATCAGGTAAACGAAGTGGCCCTAAGAGTTTGTCCTAGCTCAAATTTTTGTTATTGTGGTTGCAGACTGCTAGCTGACCCGTCCAGTATGGGAAAAGGCTTAGTTGTTGTTGTGGTTGCAGACTGCTGTTAAATATGGTCTGCATGGTTGAACATTTCAGTGTATCCTTAGGTAGGGCTGGTAAATAATACAAGCTACCTCTTGTTCAGTTTGGCTCATGCAAAGAAAATTTCATCTTACGAACATATACAATTGCGAGAGCTAAGCTGCTAAGGTGTGAAAATGGAGTCAGTTGGCTCGTTTCGGCTTGTTTTTCTCTGTAGCTAAAACTGTAACAATAAGTACACATACACACATTGACAGGTAAGCTGGGGTAGGCAGATTCGATCCCTACCAGATGCACACCCAGGTGCCAAACTCTACAGTCATATAATATTTAGGCTTACATATGTTGATAGCTATTAGAAGAACTTGTTGGAGAAGAAGATATACATCTGATATACGAAGAACTTTGTTTAGAATGAAGCTTGCATTAGAAAGTGGTCTACAAATTAAATGAGTAAGCATTCGATCTTTCCAGCAAGAGTTGAATGAACTACCGTTGGTGTAGATGTTGATGCGTTTCCTACTAAACCAAACTTGTGCTATGAACAAGCAGAAAAGGAAAGGATTTGAAAGAGTTGGTTCATATTCAGCTGATTAAGATCAGGTCAGTTTAGGATGGCTGACAAGCAGGGATGGCTGGTGCGTAAGCCCAGCAAGGCAACCGCCTCAGGCCCCGAAGCTTAAACTTGTTATAGCATCAACTTTGTAGGCACAAAATATTTTATTGTTATAATTTTAAACCCCAATTTTTTTAAGTCGTATGTAGTAATCAATTTTCGGTTTAGGCCTCAATTCCTGTTGAGCCACTGTTGTTGGCAAGCAAGCCCTAGACATCTACCAAGTGATGCACACCGGTTCACAAGCAGGAATAGATGAGCTTGGCCCACGGGGTTAATGGGAACCCGTGGGATCGATCTCTTGACTGCGTTAAGTCCTGAGGCTTATGGCCTACTTCTAATTGCACATTACCGTGTTCAAGCTGAAGGAAGGTTCCGGATCCCCTCGCATGAACAAAAAGTGTGGCAGCTGGCACTGTTACCTGAATCGTATCAATAGCTACTTGCTCTTCCAGGGTGTCGCAAGCTAAAGGAAGGTTCGCCGACAAAGTTGGCACGTTTCTGATTCTCACGGAATGATGGGAATCAGATGGAGACCCACCGTCAACGTGGGTTCGTCATCCATCACCACCCATCATTCCGTCGTCACCAAGTTCCTCTCGTGTGACGCTTCGACTGACTTTTTGAAATCTCAACCGTTCAATCTCATCAAGAATGTGATTTAGACATCTCGGCCGTTCATTTTTGCCACGAAGCTGTTGTTCTATTTAAGTCCACAAAAAAAGTCCAGTCAAGGTAGAATAGAGACAGAGAGAGATAAATGAAGAACACGGTGGTGCTCTTCTCTCCGCCAGGAGAAGGTCATCTGGTCCCATTCATTCAGCTAGCCAAGAGACTAGTGAACCATAATCTCTCCATCACTATTCTGCTCATCCGTCTTCCTTTCGCCTCTCCCTTATCCTCTACCGATGCCTTCTCACACGTTGCTGCCGTCGCAGCTTCCGGCCTGGACATCAACTTCATTGAGTTACCGCAAGTCCCCGCTACTGAAGGTGAAGGTCCTCGAAATCAATTCGAACACATAGATAAGCACAAGGATTCCGTTGCACAGACGCTCGCGACTATGAAATCCGCCACCACTATCTCAGCCTTCATCACGGACATGTTCTGTGCCTCCATGATCCCCATCTCAACAGAACTCAATATCCCGAGCTTCATCTTCTTCATATCGGGGGTGGCGACACTGGCTACCTTTCTCTACTTCCCGACCATAAAAGAGAAGTACGGGTGCGATCTAAAAGACCTAAATGAAGATCTTGAAATTCCTGGCGTACCGCCCATGCCGCCTTCTGCCCTGCCACTACATCTGCAAGAGAAGAATAGCACCACCTTTCCGTGGTTTGTGGAAATGGCCCATGCTTACCGTCGGGCGGAGGGGATTCTTGTAAACTCGTTCTTGCAATTGCAGCCGCGATCCGTCAAGGCCTTGACTGAAGGGCTGTGCTATCCCCAGGGCAAAACCCCAGCAATATACCCCATCGGACCTTTGCTCAAGATGGATACTGGGTCAGGTGGTGATCATGAGTGCATAAAATGGCTGGATCAACAACCCTATTCCTCGGTCCTGTTCATCTGCTTCGGCAGCATGGGCGCGTTTACGATCAATCAAATTCATGAGATTGCACATGGGCTTGAGCTTAGCGGGCATCGGTTCTTATGGTCGGTAAGGATCAAGTCGACTGATCAGGGTCAGCAAGGCTTCGCCCAGCCTCGGGATGCAGATTTACTTGAGGTACTACCAGCTGGGTTCGTTGAGCGAACGAGAGACCATGGGTTGGCCTGGCCAAAGTGGGTACCTCAGGTGGCTATACTGTCGCACCCGGCGATCGGTGGGTTTGTATCCCACTGCGGGTGGAATTCAACTCTAGAGAGCATATGGTTTGGCGTGCCCATGATCACTTGGCCACTCTATGCGGAACAAGGAATGAACGCGGTCGAGTTGGTGAATGAGTTGGGTTTGGCAGTGGGTCTAAAGAGGGAGGGAACGAGCAGTACTGATGTTATGGTGAGAGGAAAAGAGTTGGAAAAGTCAGTCAGGGAATTAATGGATGGCGAAGAAGGGAAGAAGGTGAGGCAGAAGATGAAGGAAACAAGTGAACTAGCAAGAAAAGCAATGGCAGAGGGAGGATCGTCTCACTCACTTTTGGCAAAGTTGGCGGACAAATGGACCGCAGGGGCAGAGCAGTAATCGTTTTACGTTTTCCTCTTAGACGGGTGGATTTCGAATGCTGTACGTCTTCTTCTTTCTGTATCATGTGCTCAAGAGCTTCCCCTCATTATCTTGAGAGAATTTAAATAGTCACTTAGGTTGCTGAATAAAACAGAGCAGGGCTTCAGTTTCCGGGTTATGATCATAACAGAGCAGCACTTCCATATATACATATGAGATCTTTTTTAGGCTATTAGCAACTCATAATTGTGACTTTATTAGTTTCAAGCTTGACCACACATTTCTCATATGAATTTTGACTAACCTACCTTGGAACTTATAAAACTCCATTGGTAATTTTAATTCTTAACTACATACATGTTTTCCATATATAGGTAATTATGACACACATATTTTTCATGCATAAGTAATTAGGATACTTAATTTTTCACATATTTCTCATGCATTGGGAGATCCAAGATTTGTCTTCTAATAATTCAACATATATTTTCTTGGTAGATTCCTCCAAAATTAGGTTTATATCTCAACACTACCCTTTAAACTTAATTTTCTTTTCATCCTTCATGCAGAGCAAATGTCTAAGCTTTATGAATAATTCAACCCTGAGTGGCTTTGTGAAAATATCTGCAATTTGGTCTTCTGTCTTCACATAAACAAGCTCCACAATCTTGTTATTTACATGATCCCTTATGAAGTGGTATCGAGTATCGATATGTTTGCTTCATTCGCAAGTTGAATTGCCAACTTGTTGTCTACATTTATAATTGTGGTCTTCTTTTGAGTGCACTAAATTATAGAAAGCAAATTTCTCAACCAAATGGCATGACAAACATATGATGAATCCGCTACATACTATGCTTCACATATTAAAAGAGTGACAATCCTTTGTTTCTTGGGTAACCAAGTGAAAGCGATACTACCTATGAGGAAAACAAATCCGGTAGTACTTTTTCTATTATCCATATCTCTGCTCCAATTACTATCGGAGTATCCTCATATCTCTGCTCCAATTACTATCGGAGTATCCTATAAGATGAAAATTGTTAGTAGGTGCATAAAACATACCATGTCTTGGAGTACCTTTGATGTAATGTAGAATTCTTTTTATCTCTTTCAAACGAGTTGTTGTAGGTTACTCTATAAATCGACTAATGACTCCAACTCCATAGAGAATGTCTGGTAGCATACACGTCAAGTAACGAACATAGTTCAAGCCAAATGAGAAGTCAGCTCGAGCATAGTTCAAACCAAATGTGCAAGTCGGCAAGCTCATGCTCACCCAGATGCAAACCTAGTCCAGCCTTGGTTCAAATGAAAGGACAATTCAGCTGGAAATTGAAGTGGGACCCACGAGAAGATCTCATTTTACTGGAAAACTCAAAAGATAAAAACAAAAAGCAGCTGGAAATCTATTTGATTTGATTTTTATTAATCTTTTGTTATATTTGAGTTATCCCTTTGAGATATAAGAAACTAAAAATAAGACTCAAAGCCTCCTTGTAAACAATCCCTGAAAAAATCCAATAATTCCAATTCAAGAACTTTCTCTCTCTCTCTCTCTTGGTGTTTGTTTGTGAGGGGATTGGCAACTTCAATTTCTTCAGTGGCGCGCAAGGTCTTAGTAGGGTCTGATTCTTGATTCTTTTTTTTTAGTTCACCACATTCAGCATTGCACCCTTGATTTGGTTTCCTATTTGGTGTTCCATTAATTATGCATTACAGTTATATTAGTTAATTTTATTCTATATGTTTTACATTAATTCTCATATTAATTGTTCAGCTTACTCTCCTAATTCGTGCCGCATCCTATTAGATGTAGGCCTTTTGTTTATTCAGTAACTCAGTTAGCATCATAGTCATGTTAGATTCCATATTAGGTAATCTTGATACTCTTCACGTCATTGGTCTGCATTTGCCTATTAGTTTGCATGCATAATAAGTATTTCTTCTTCAGCATGCATGTATGTATTAATTTGCATTAGTTTCCATCATTGTTATATTAGTTATTTTTATTAGGCAAGTTCATATATTAGCCATCCACCAGAATTCATGATATAGTTACCTTATCGGTTGTCCATATTAGTTTTAATCATCCGTTGCATACCCTTAGTTCATGCATTAATACTAATTATTGCATATTAGTTTACTTCGCAATATATTAGTAATTCGATCCTAGCATCTTTTACTTGTGTTCACATTAACTACTTATTTAGTCTTTCTTAGTTCTGCCTTGACATCCATATTCCTTTTCTAATCATCTAGCATAGTACAATATAATAACCATTACTTTTGCAAATGCATGCTCACAAATTCTGGTCCTTGCAGATCAAGTCGGTTTTATTTTACTATCCCATACATATCAATTAGCCCACGCTAGTTTCTTGCATTCACCATCATCATCAATTACTGCATTCTAGAAATTAATTACTGGCTTTAATCAATCACAGTTCACATATTAATTGCTGGTTACCTGCTTCTAATCCATACTTTCAAGCATTGCCTGGCATACTACACGTTGCATATTAGTTTACCTATCGCAGAAACTTTGTATCATAATTGTAGTTCTCCATCTGTTTAGAAGCATTTACAACATATTCAGTCTAATTATTTCGCTTGTGTTACCACATTTGCCTTTCTGCCACTTACTATCAATTTCGCACACAATTTGTTTTCCTACATTGATGTTCAACTTGCTGTCCATTACCAGGCCCTAGAAGCCGACCTGAACCTAATAGCCTATTACCCGACCTTGGCTCATAGCTTACCCCAACCAAATAAGACCAGTACTTGTCCTAAGCATATTCAAATTTCACTCGAACTGAATCCAATAACATAATACCGAATACAATCTATTTTTACCCATCTAGCCGAGTTTATTAAACAGAACCAGTAACCCAACCAGGTCCAATCCATCACTGAACCTAATCAGCCCCCGGTTATCTCCCTTGACCAGTCCCTATTAAATCAAAACCAAGAGAAAAATTGCGTAGATTAACTCACCTAGTCAAAAGCCTTATTTTCCCCTTAGTCAAATCTAATTCAGCTACTATGTGCATAGACCTTCCCCTTGAATATCCATACTGATCAAGGGAGACGACTAGGGTAAAACCGGGGGCTGATTGGGTTCAGTGATGGATTGGGCTTATTTTCCTCTCACATAACTCTAGTTCACCAAGACCCTCGTATATTAATATGCTCAAGTTGTCTTCTTGAATATCCATACCGGTCAAATATGGTTCCTAAATATTTGTCCAAATTCTTTATACAAGTAAACCCACATCTTAGTCTAATTTCTTCAACCCCTGCACAATCATGTGAGAATAGTATGCTAGTCTTTGCTTAATTGACTTTTTGCCCTGACATAGAGCTGAACATGTGCAAGCAGTGCAACATACAGTCAATCTGAGTGACCGAAGCTTCACCAAACAACAAAAAGGCATATACAGTCATACTCTTGAAGGTGTGAACTTTTCTGTCTTCTCCCATTACAACAAAATATTATAAATGGGGCTGAAATTGCATTCCATTCCAACATCAATAAAATCATTAGAGCATTGTATTTCCTCCAGTACTCGTTTCACAAAGCTTGAGTTTAGCCTATCATAGGTTTTCTATAAGTCAACTTTGATAATCATCCAACCCCTCTTCATTCTTTTGTCTCATCATTTGATTGCTCTCCTTAGCTATGATAATGTTATCATCGACGTTTCTACGAGGGACAAAACTAGTTTGTGATGGACCCATAAGTTCAAGCAGTAAAGGCTTCAATCTATTCACTACGACCTTTATCACACTTAAAAATTTAAAATTGATATTGCATAGTGATATAGGGCGAAATTAACTTACATATTGAAGTTGTTCTACCTTTGGGATGAGCTCTATTAAGGTGGTATTGAGACTGCCGAGTTGCCTTCTCATCCTCCAAATGTGTTGCACATATCTCATCACATAAGCCCCTAACACCTCCCAATTTTGTTGAAAAAACAAATCTGGGAAGCCATCCCGTCTCGGTGCCTTGAGTGGATTCATTTCTTGAATAGCATACTATATCTTCTCTTAAGAGAGTGCATCCTAGGTACTCACTCCATCAAGGTGGTGTTCACTCTAGGCACCCAATTAGCAGCTCTGCTCACCTATATTCTTAGTCCCACTTCTTCCTGGAATAGGGGCTGATAGTATCTCAAAATGTATTGCATGATCGACTGCTGGCTCTGGATCCATGCACCCTCAACATTTCAAATCATCTCAATTCTATTTCGTCTCCATCATGTGATAGTACTTGGTGTTCCAATCTCCTTGCTGTATAAAGGTTGCCCTGGATTTTTTGAAACCAAAAAATCTCTTCATTTCAAAGGATCTTTTTTAGTTCCTCATGCAATTGAATTTCCAACTTTTCAAGGAATGGATTTTTACCATAGTTTGTTGCTCTTTGGATTGGTCGAAGTCTTTCAAGGATTCAAGCTTTCTTCTTGTGCAAGTGTCCGAAAACTTCAAAGTTCCAAACTTTTAGTTCATAGTGAACTTCACTAATGATTGATCAATTCAAATACCTTTGACCCACTCCAGTTGTAGAATTTTTTTGAAATGCGGGTGGTTTAACCACAAAGCTTTAAATCGGAAAGGCCTATCCACCTTACTTGCTATTGAGATTTGGTACAAAAAATAGTTTTAATATAGAATTGGTAATCAAATAATCAATAATTATGTTATTTAGTTAATATTCTTAAACCAAATATTACACTAAAATACTTAATTAAGATACATTATTATTTAGTTACATTTAGTTTACTAAATAATTTAAATAAATTATTGGGAGTTCATATTAATCAATTAGTTAATTACTAAATTATGTCAATATACATTTTCATTTAGCATTTGGAAAATAATTTTATAATTAAAACTATAATCAATTAATGAATTAAACAAAATATGTTATTTAAACAAACTATCAAATTACATATTAATTTGATACTTAATTAAAACAAAATATTTATTCATGATTTCAATTCTTTAACTAAAATATGTTATTTTAGTTGATATATATTAGTTTTAAACTAATTTTTAATTTATATTAATTAATTAATAATTTTAGTTATGTAATAATTTTCAATAATGTTAGCTAACGTAATCCAATTTATATATCTTAATTAATTAATTTTGCAATAGTTGTAATTTTGTGTTAAATTAAACTTTAAACCAACTTCTAATACTAAATACTTAGTTCAGTAATTACTGCACAAACTGCACTAAGCACAACTACGATTTATGACATTCCATGTCACCATAGTGTGGCCACTCAATTTCAACGTACTGCACGCCCTCACAGAAAATGCACTAAGCACAACTATAATTCACAAAATGCATTATGTGAAGGGGAGTCACTAATGAAGATAGGAAAGTGATGATCTTGGCTAGACTTAAGGGAGGAACTTCATCGAAAGTGGGTTGCCAACAATGCACAAGGCTTGGGGCTGATCACCGGAGGGCATAGAGGCTGGATGGGACCACAACCAGTTGGAGAGATGACCGTGTGGTGCCCTGGATTCTTAATGCACGGCGTCGGCCTCTGCCATGCTGATCTGAGACATCTATAGGTTCAGCTAGGCGGCATCCTCCATACCACCCTCAAAGGAGGTTCTTGCTCGCCCCCAAAACTTCCCATCGTCCTAGACTTACCACAGGGTCATTGATTATCAGAATTGCCTCCCCTACTCCAAGGAGGTTCTGGTATTGCCTCCTTAGCATCTCCGCCTGCCCGAACTGACATGATTGTACATGTTATGTAGATTGGTGCCTTCTCTAGATTCCACCAGGGAATGTAACATGGTTTCCCTTCATCCATGCACACCAAGCCTCCCATATGTTGTGGTACCATCATTTTTTGGTTTGAAGGAAGTTACACCCCAAAATCAACGACTAATCCTTCATCCTAGATCCAATTTAAAATAGAACTAAATGTAAGCGAAAAAAGGAAAAACAAATTTTTGATAAGAAAATCCCATGAAGTTTTCTTGATGAATTTGGAAGCCATGATGGGTATTTAAGGGCTAAACAAGAAGGCTTTTGTGTTTTAGTAACCCTAGATTATAGAAGAGCTCACGAGCTGTGGCAATTGGTGGCAAAGAAGCTAGAATTGATGGTGATTCTTGTAAGTTATGCTTCTTTATTTAGTTTTATTTACTTTTTGGTGACCAAGCGATTGTCCGGCGTCAAGGAAACCACCACTTTGGCCTTTAAGAGACAAATCTATAGACTACTTATTTAAGCCCGATCATGGTTGGAATCAACTGTATTTCTTGTGGAATGATGGTTAGGGTTAGGTTTTCTTTTGCCTATCATTGTTATCGATGATTGTTCCCATGACTTGATGGTCAAGGGCTAAACAAGATTGTTCCTTCCTTTTTGTTTAAGTTGTTAGACAATCCACCTCCAAACCCCCTTTTCTTTTTTCCTTACTATGAGATTATTGATGCCATTTGCTTTTACTTGTTTCTTTTACAAATCACAGGAAATGAGTTGAGTTTTGGTGTCTTAGTGACTGGTTACATCGTTGATGTAATTGATCCTCATGAGCTCTTCTTTAATAAGAACAGTGGTCTTACGATTTGTCATTTGCATGAGCTTCAGATCTCATTTATGATTCTTACTATTTAGTTGTATATGTTTTCTTAGTTAAACCGTGTCATTAGGAAATCACTCTCATCTTGCAGTTCACTTTTTTCTCTTTTCAATTCAAGCATACGTCTAGAGACCAAGTTGTGCTTAAGTTAAAATCTCATTCAACGTACAAAAGCTTGTTAGGCTACCAATCATTTGGAAATTGATGATCAACATCATGAACACTAATACAGCTACAGTTTTGACATGGAACAATTATTCATTGAAATACTCCATGGTTCACACTGTAGCAATGAGTAAATGGGCAGACAGTTTTGGTAATCAATTCTATGCACTGCAGAATTGTAGATCTCTCTGTCAATCAATCGACACTCCACCTTCAAGCTCTCTTTTCCTTTTCCCTTGCTATTACTTCTGTTTTTGCTTTTGTGTCACCCAGATTCACATGCCACCATCCTCTCTCTTCTTACAGTCAGATGTCTTCGACATCCTTTCTTGGGACTTGAATTGATTATGTGTTTTTTTTTTGGGGGGGGGTGGGGGGAGGGGCATTCAACATCTATTGGATAACCCATTCAACAACTTATTATGCTGAATTGGGAGTTCGGAAGAACATAGCATCTATTTGAAACAAGTTGTGTTCCATCCAACAATTTTGTTCCATCTTTTATCCCAAAATAAGTTGTTTATTTGAACCATGTTCTACTGTAAATGAAACTGTTCGGATTCATTCATTCACGTTTTCTATGAAGTGAGTCGACTTCAGATGGAATGCAGTCATATCTTTTAACCTTAACCTAAGTCATTTCCCACATTAGGTGATTTTATTTTGGTCGATTGATGACTGGTGTTGAGTAATCAAAGATTGTATTAAACATTCTAGCCGTAATATTGTTGGTTCATGTTGCTTCCATTTTCTTGAAATATTCGTTCTACAATTTTGGACTAGGTGTCTCATCTTGACAGGCCAAATATGAGCATGTGTGCTGATAGAATTCACCTATCTGGGTTTGGTACATAACTTATGCCAAAAGCAAATCGACCACAAATTCACTTGAGATATTGCAATAAGTTGCAAGAGAGAGAGAGGGAGGACTCAAATCTAAGTGAGAGGTAGACTATAGATCGAGAGAGAGAGAGACGTGACCGGCGGTTGATGGTGGAGAATGGGAGAGTCAACTTGAGGGAGGAGGGGGACTGTCGATCGAGAGAGGGGGGCGCACGGAGGGCTCGGATCGTCTATCAAAATCTAGCGTGAATGTGAGTATAGTAGCTTGTGGTCTTATATGTATAATTTTGCATAATGTATGATTGCGCATTATCCCTCATTTCATGTGGTCCCAATGCTTCTAACAGATGCTGCCCTCCACCACTCCACTTTTCAAAATCACCTTTCACCCGTCAAAACCACCACCAATTATAAAACTTAAATATTTATATACAGGTAGTTTTAACAAGTGAAATGTGGTTTTTAGAAGTGGAGGGTGGTAGTTGGTACTTGAAACAGCAAAACCATATTAAATTAGGGATGATGCACCGTGCAAAATTATCATCTAAGACTGCCTCCCTCTCTCTCTGTGCGCACACACATATATGTGATAGATAATTATTTGAGAACTTAATAGAGGCAGCTTATAACAAGCGACAAGCTTAGCATGAGCGAAACTGAGACTAACCATGCATGAGCAGATAGGTCAGTTTCTAGAATTTTTGTAGCGACATGATATTTCTATGGTCACGAACAACTTGGCAATTTGCCGTGTTGATTGTGCAAGTTGTACGTCAATAAGAGACTGATCTTAATTGGAAATTCCAGCCTAGATGTTTCTCAAAGTCGTTCATTTTGCGGACGAATTGCATCTGCTATTGCAAAACGGAGGGCTCATGACTTGTATGTTTGTGAGAACTTGAGAGTCTCAATTGGTAGAGGTACAACTTTTGCAATGGATTCAGATACCTGGTGGCTTTTTTTTCCATAAATTGGTGCATTTAGACGTGCCCAGTTCCAAACTATCAGTTCCGGTTACCTCCAAACCTAGAACCATAACTGAATCAGTGGGAGACTAATTCCGGAGCGGTTCAGGTATGAGTCTTTAACATCTCTAAACGAGTAAAAATTTTATATTTTAAAGAAAATTTTAAAAAAAACTGGAACCGACGGTTCATTCTGGTCCCTTGAAATGTGGAACAGAACCAAACCGGATGGTTTCAGGTTCCAGATCCAGTTTCAGCTGTTTCCTGATCCAGTTGAGTTCCAAATTGGTCATGTCTAGGTGCATGTATCATATGATAATATCAAATCAAGTATATATTTGAGTGAAAATAATTCCTTTAATGAAATTCATTTTCAAAGGAAGGTATAATATAAGAATACTTAGATGCTCACTTTGAACTAGTTTGCGTTTGGTTTGTGCTTGTTTTGTCTCGGGCAAGCAAATGAGATAAGCACGAATAGCAATTTAAGCTGGCTAGTTAGTTATGAACAGTCCTTGTTTTGATTCCAATCAGAATTGTGGTCACTATTCACATCAATATACATACATCATCCACGATATTGAATCTTTGTTTCACTTACAGCCATTTTTGCTTTCTTATAAATCTCTCCAGTTTAACTAGTCTTCTTCACATAATGCAATTTGTAACATGTCCTCTTTGCCTTAATTTTATCTCATATCACTTCACTCACCACCAAGCTTCCTTTTGTGCCGATATACCTCCCGTAGATTTACCTAACGCATCTTTTGTCACTTTCCTAATATGCATAGTCTTATTGTTTCATTTATCCGAAAGTATACCTACGTAATTTGAAGCATCTCCTAGAAGAACTTTATGTTTCTCACTTTTGAAGTTCCACCTAGTCCGAATTACTCTAGAAAATCAATAACCAAAAGTAGATGTTGAATAGTTAAGCTTTCTCTTGGAATTATTTTGTCATCTTTAAATTACCGTATATAATTATTCCCAAAATACCTTCTTTATACTATCTTTTAGTCCTACTTGAGGTGCATATGTATAACTTTTACTCCTAACACTAATTTCACCACCATAATTCGATCATTATATTGTTGTATATAATCTACACTATCCATAAAATCTTTATTTATAATAATACCAACTCCATTTCGAGGCTTTTTCTTTCTTAAGTACCATAATTAAAATCTATATTTTCAATTTCCTTTGCTTTTTCTTCAACCAACTTTGTTTTTCTAAACATAAAGTGTGAATCTTTCTCCTAATCATAGTATCTACCACGTCCATAGGCTTGTCAGTCAATGTTTTGATATTTTAAGTATCAATACAAATCTTATTATCGAAGACTACTTTTTTTACTCCCCGCATCCATCCATACTGAAAATGTTGAGACCCTCTTTGTAATTTGTTCACTACATTCGAGCGATAATATAGTGGAGTTAACTTGTTTACTCATACCCGTCCATATTGTGGGAATCCTCTTTGCAAATGATTTATTACATCCACACAAAGATGTAGAGGCTCTTACTTTTCACTCCATTTGGGCTCTATAAGAGGAGGCATCCCAATGCAATGCATCATTTATAGAATATATGGTAGATAAAATCGGCAAAGTTTTACGCTGGTTGAGAGAAGCCTAATTCAACCCTCTCGAAACCTGAAAATATTCGTGATGAAAAAGAAACCATATATCATTACCAGTTATCCCAATACCTTATGCAATCACTCAATGCATTCTATTTGGTATATTTTGCAAAGGGATGAAGTGATTTCTACCTCGAAAGAGTTTCAATTTTTCAATTCTTCCACTTACCCACAAGCCTTCTGTGGAAGATGTGGCTTTCTGTTGAGGTGAAGACTGCAGCATCCAAAATTGCCCCATCCTTTTTGCTAAAAGGATGCATACATTTATCCACTATAATGTCTTAAATATACAGGAAAGGAAGTTACTAATCTGAATGTGCTTTGCTTAACTCCATTAAAGAAACCCTAAGCTGCCTTGGCCACCCCCAGTTTTACGAAGTCCCAGTGTTTTTGGAAAAAACTTACTGGGAATCCATCATCTCCGGGGCCTCCTTCTGTGTTAATTGAAAAAGCAGCCCTCTTTATTTCTTTCACTGTAGTCTGCCATACTGACTTCCTGTTCATACTCTTGCGACTTTAGGACGATAGTTATCAAATAAGTGCTCAACAGGCATATGTTCAAGGAGAGGGGTATCAGAAGGAGAAAGCACTGATAAAGTGGTTGAAATGGGGAGACCAGAACGCGAATTCTTTCATACTTGGTTTACCAATAGATGTCGAAAGAACTGGACATGGGTGCTGGAAGACAAAGGAATGGTGTGAATGTGAGGAAAACGTGGTTAAAGTAGTTGAAGGGCTTTCAAAGAGTTCGATCTGTCCTCTGCCAGCTTCTTCCATGACTCATAAATCACTGCTTTAGCTTCATTACTGTCATTCCAAGGTTCTTGGTATCTGAATCTGCATTCGAATTTCCTGAACACTGGATCAGTATCCAGTAGCAGGGGTCGATGGTCTAACCCAGTATTAAATGATGGATCAAGGCATTGTTATGCACCTGGCACCATTGGTAGGAAACCAAACACCTATCCAATCTTTCCTTTATTATAGAGCCAGTGCAGTTTCTATTCAATCACGTAAATTTACTGCCAGTAAAGTCTAAAATCGATCAGATTACAACCAGTTGTGAATCATAAAAATTCGTCAGTCGAACTTACTGCTTTTAGTTTCCCTCTTTCTGTTTGAGCAGAAATGGCATTAAAATCCCCTAATAAAGAGGTACTTGGGATCCCATGTTTGTACCATATCATGCTGCTTTCTGAATTGCCTTTCTCTAAATCGTTCCAGACTGCTGAAATGAACTACAACCATCATGCATTTTCCCTTTTGCCTGCATCTTCTGAGGAACATGCGATGTAAAAAGAATTGTGATACAATTGAAGCTTCCATATGGTCCTTCCAGGCTATTGTCAAACCACCAGCTGAGCCATGAGGTTCTACTGTAAACACAGTTGATGTCACATCTTCAAAATTGTCTCTCCACAAGGTCTACTTTGTTTCTTGTTCAGCCAAAAATATCAAGTATTGGGAATGGGCTTTGTCGAGCCCTTGGATGCTGTGAACCGCAAAGTGCATGTGCTTACACTATGGAGGCGGAGATATGCTGGTCCGTGGAATATCAAAGCTAAGACCATGTTGTATTTGTTTTCAATTTCTAAATGTCTTGGCTTTCTGTATGGAGATTCCCAACGTAGGTATCAATCTATCAAATCCTCCTGACAACTGAAAAATAGTATCTTGTACGCTTCATAATAAATCAAAGGTGCTCCTGAAGCTCTACAAATTTGTGATGCATTATTACACTTGAAGGTAGTATCTTATCAACCATATTTGAGACTGGAGTGATCAGATCTGTTGACCTTCAGTTTCATTACGAAACTGAACATTATATCTTGAGTGTTTCCTGCTCTAACTGGGATGTATGCTTGGATTTGCAAGATTTGTTTCTCAACTTTGGCCTCCCTCTCATAGAAACACAATTATGAAGATTCTCTCAAAAGAACTTAAGTATATCATGCCAATTGGGAATTCTTGGGAAAGTAGCTAGTGAAGTACACTTAGAAACTGCAATGGCTTCTGCACACATAGCAATAGCTCACCTGGCTAGTGGATCAACTCACAAGTTAAAGGTAATGAGCTAGATGACTTCAGCCTTCTTGTTATACTACAACAACAACAACTAAGCCTTTTCCAATACTAGACGGGGTCGGCTACATGGATTCTTTGTTTCGACAGATCCCTATTGTGTGTCATGTTAGCAGTTGACTCACAATAAGCTAGATCATTCTTTATTGCTTCTTTCCAACACTTTTGTGGTCGTTTTCTACCTCTTTTAATACTTTCCAAATTTAGTTTTTCATACCTTCTTATAGGTTCTTCTTTTGATCTTCTTTCTATATATGTCCAAACCATCTTAAACATGTCCAAACCATCTTAAACTATATTCTCTCATTTTATCCTCCTAATTTGTTTCTAATAACCTCATTATGTATACAATCTTTTCTTGTACGACCACTCATCCATCTCAACATCTTCATTTCTGTCATAGACATCTTTTGTACATGGCCTTCTTGTTATACGAAAAGAAAAAAAAAGAAAAAAAGAAACTGGAATGGCTTCCAAAAACTGGCTGTTTGTCTGGAAGTTGCTACAATCTTCCTCCTCATCTTTATGATTTCTTGTTCTTTTGTTATACAAGAGTACAGGATGCTCTCTGCTCTCTGGTCCTTTGACACCACATTCTATTTGTATTGCCCCTTTCTCTTTCCTTCTTGTTCGTTTCCTTTTGCAGTAATATGAACTTCTTGCTACTGTTTCATAATTAAAAAAATTTTTGCATGGCCTGCCGTTTCTGAAAGTTTAAGTTGCATAATTGAATAGGTTGGTTTTTGTTAATTTTCACAAACTCCTAGACATCCGTTCAAAGGTAAAATAGTCTTTTGACTTTAAAATATCTGGATTTTTTATAATTTTGTTCAATTCATTATTTTACAGAATACCTATACCCAAGAAGGTTTCAACGAAAACCGTGAGCCATTTTCGGTTTACTGAAGAAAACCGATAGAGGGAGAGAGAACAAGGAGAGAGTAGAGTGAGGAAGGAGTGAGAGGGAGATCAAAGAAACGACTGCATCTATCCTCTGATCATCTTCTCCGGGTATTTTATTGGTTTTTTTGTCACGTCTCCTTTTCATTTTTCTGACAGTCTCAGTAGTGGTGGCTTTTGACTGGAGTTCCTTTTTCCAATAGTCTCAGGCTACACAAACTAGTGGCTTCTAATCGTCTTTCAGTCCCTTTTTTTCGACGGTTCTAGAGAGTTCTTCTCATTTCTCTTTTTTTAAAATCTCTTTTCCGCTAAATTCTCTGTGAATTTTTTTTCCGGCATTCATTCTCTCCTCTTCGTTTCTCAAACACTAACTACATATATGTTTTATAGATTACCCTACTACCAATGATGAAGTTTTTGTACCTCATACAAGATTCCCGTCGGAGTCCTTAGTTGCGCAACGGATAGTTTTAGGACTGAATGGAAGACGCGCAACACGAACAAAAGAAGGAAGGGAGAGTGATTGTTATACGATTACCCTCAGAAAAATTTATATTAAAACCTTGCTTAGTCTTCCCTATCTTTCTCAATCTGGGTTTTCGTTATAAGTCTCCGTGAGTAAATGTAACATATACATTTCATCAATTTATTGCCGAGAATGGTCAAATCCAACGTTACATTTACTACTTTTATTTTGAACTTGCGTTTCCAATACGTGCTCTCTAACTTCCAAAAATTCATTCCTCGTTTGATGAGTGTGTACAAGTAAATGGGAGAGAATGGACAAACGCTCCTTCTCCTTCTTAGTTGTATCATGAGTTGTCGAAGCTACAAAATTAATATTTTGGTGACGTTAAGATCGAGATTACACGGAATTTTCTTTTCTTAATGCGGCTGGTAGTAGGTTGATGGTCAACCGACCTATGTCACCAATTATGATAATGGTAGCTACATTTCGCGATCAAGTCCTTGATTTTGCTGCACAAGAAATGTTGCTTGAAGAGACAGAGAGTTGATGGGCATTAGCAAAATTCACAAAACATTGAGATGATCTACTGCCTGAATCCTGGGAACAGGACAACTTAGATCTGCACAGGATCTCATCAAAGTTTCTCTTGCTAAACCAATTCTTAATTACATTTTGCGGGAATTTTTAATGAAAATTGGTAATTCTATGGTGCCACAGAACTACAAGGAGTAAACAAACAGTTATACATGTGGGTGTGTGTACAATGCCTGATTGATTGGCCCAAAAGCTAGTGTCTTGAATTGTCCACACACAAATCATGTCACAGACCCAAAACCTCTGCCCAAACAGCTACTTCACAAGCCCTGGCCTTATTTAAGGGTTCTTCACCACTCTTCAGACGTAAACTTAAGTAGCCTTTATGTTTGGCTCGTTTGATAGCTTGAGCCAACCGGTATACAGTTTGACACGAGTCACCAGTAGACAAATCCAAATCTATAATAAGAAAATGGAAGTACGCTTGTCCAACTCAAAAGGAAATTCATATATGCTATTAATTGTAAAATCTTGTCCGGTAGATGTATTATATCCACTCAACTAGTTGACCAGCATGTTTCCCCCCTCTTTTTTCTAATAACTTGGTGCTAATTAGTTTCTCCGATGTTTATAAAGAAAGCACAAGAAGGAAACTTAAAGGAACCATGCATTGAAATTTCCTTGAAGATTTGAAAACGCGAGGACAATTCTCAATATACAGTAGAAGCTAAATGGTGCCAATTTCAGCATTCATATAATATACCAAGTTAAGTATCCTATGCATCATGAAAGTCTGCTGTGGAAAATGAGCTTGATTGCTCCATCTATTAAGCTAAATAAATTTGGTCACCACCTATCCTTGAAAAGAGAAATGGTGCCAATTTCAGCATTCATATAATATACCAAGTTAAGTATAAGCTACCGTGAGATTTGTCTGGGGCCTCTTCATTTAGATGCGTCAAATACGCAAAACTCAGAAGAATTGATAGGAAAAAGAATATTTTTTATCAATTGCGTAACCACCGACCCAAAGTAGTCATCGTCGATTGTTTTGATTGATATATGCTTCTTATTATACATGATTTTCGCATAAACGAAAAATAACATGTCGAGCTTTTCATACGTGATTCCCGATAACTTTCCACTTCTTTTTACATGCCACTATTTACACGTCAAGCCGATTGGGGTATGTCAATCAACCCCATGATCCATACTATAACTCAAGTACACGAGTCTATCTTTGCACGCTAATAACAACAACAACAACAACTAAGCCTTTTTTCATACTAGACGGGGTCGGCTACCTGGATTCTTTGTTTTCACGGAGTCATGTGACATGTTAGAGTTAACTCACAATAAGCTAGATCATTCTTTATTGTTTTTTTCTAACACTTTTGTAGTCGTCCTTTATCTCTTTTAATACTTTCAAAATCTAGTTTTTGATATCTTCTTATACGTTCTTCTTTTGATCTTCTTTATATATGTCTAAACAATCTTAAACGATATCCTCTCATTTTATCTTTGCACGCTCAATATCATAATTCTTGGTGAACCTTCATGACCATTTCGGTTCCAAACTTTTCACCTTATGACACCTAGCCTTGTACATTTTCTTACGTCAACAAAACTAAAAGTGAAGCATCAAGCGGAACCGGGCAGTAACAAAACCTCTGCCTCGCACTAAAACATGGACAGAGACTGATCCTCTATCACAAAAATACATTAAGTTTCTTCTTGACCGGATCTTCCACCTTTAGCCGCGATAGGGAACGACCACATATAAGACAAACCGCACTCAAGTCCTGCTTCAGAAATTACCTTTCCTTGGGAAAGATGGAAATTAGATCAGTACCACCGGCTAGCTACAGCACATGATTCTGAAAGAAACACCAACGACAACTTCAAAAGTTTACCTTTTAGTGGGTAACTAGGCCATGCTAGACTAGCATGCCGTAGAATCGTACTGAAATATTTGAACATACTGTAAAATTTTCTTTATCTATTAAAACTATACTGACTCTTTTAGTGAATCACGTAGGCACAGTTATTATGAGGAGAAACAAAATGATGAAGAAATCTTTTTACATGAATCGGTTCGGCTGGTTTCACTCCCGATCACCTGAAATTAGTTGTGTGATGAAATTCTAACCTGAGGCCCGTCCGACAATCCAGCTAATGTCATCGGATCCTCGAGTATCCACTCAACTTACAGGTAAAGGAACAATGATCCTTTTCCGCTCCTTCTCTGGTTTATCTGTACGATATTTTGTCTGAATCTAATAGTTCTTCTACTTATAAGGAGGAATGATAGCTTTTACTACCTGCTCCTGTTTCCTGTACCAATAATTGCGAAAAAATTAATTATCTATCCAATTATTTATCTTCTTGTGGCTTAAGTTATTATCATATTGTTTGTTTTACCAATTTGTCATAGGCTGTTTAATAGGTGAGCTGTTTGGAAGCCAAATCTGAGCTTTTAATCTAGGCACTAATTTCCTTTCAGCCTTTGCACGGTCTGTCACGGTCCAAGTTATGCACGGCGCTACTCAATTGGCCTGGCCAACTAGATCTATCCGGTTTGCTGCACTAGATCCTCCAGAGCAGAATCAATTAAAATCTCGGTTTTAGTCAGAATATATCTTGTAACGGCAAACCTGCTTTAGTAGTAATTATTATCAGGTCGGTTCAGAAACTAAGACTCAACTTGGTTGCCTCTTTCTCAAGTGCTACTTTAAAGAAGTGGGCCTTTCTTTATTGTCATTGATTCTATTGCTTTGAGTCCTCTCTAGTCTGACTTTTTGTGCTGTCACTTGACCTATGAGAGGGTTAGATTAGAAGACCCAAGTCCCACTACATTCTAGAGGGCAACATATGCTGGCCGCATGCTGTTCAGACTTTTCCATGGATCATGTGGAGAGCTAAAAGCTCAAGAACCACGCATTTCCTATTGATATCCAGCAAATCAAATTTAGCACTGGCTCCCGCTTATGCTCAACTTGGCTGCAAATGAATCAAAGAGGAACACTAACAGTATGGGACTTGCAACAGATTAATATGCGGCCATGCGGTTCCATACTGCTGAAGTATGGAGCAAGCTGCTAACTTCCAATTCTTTAGCAGGCACCGAGATGTACAAATGATATTTTCTACCCCAGCTTTCATACAACTGTGTGTCAGTATTTTTAATTGATTGCTTTCCCAGGGATGACAATAATTTCACAAACAGGTAGAAAACAAGCTTCTCAGTGATACTGTATAATGAAAGGACTCTCTAAATAAATGATTTACTGTTATAAAGAATTCAATAGCGGAAGGTACTTGTATGGTTTCCTATTAATATGTCAGTGGTAGACACATCTTGTGAAGATCATAGTATAAATAAATGAATGAATATGAATATGTTCCTTGCATATATGCAGGAATTACGTTGTCTAACCAGTTTGATTGGCACAATGTGTTTTGTAGTATGAAGCAAATATCAAGGAGTCTCAGGCTCGTCCATGTAAAACTGCACCCTAGCGAACTCGATCAAACAGAGCCAGAGTTGGGTACTACTCGTTGACCTGGCCAATCAGTGCACGCTGGTTCCAGATCTCCAAGATGATTTTCTGACAGCATTTGTATCAGATCAAATTTTCTACTTTACAGATACCTGGGGAATGAAGATTTTGTGATGCCTCTTCGAGAGTTTTCACTGAATCACTGCAGACATCCGACATCATGTCAAACTTTTGTCGGGATTCTTAATGGGAAGTCAAGACAGTTCCCACAGAGACCACCTCACCGCCGACGCCTTGGGATGTTTTTATGCTTCATACTACCAGTAGTTTACCGCCTTTGGATTCTCTCTTTTATCTTTGTGCAGACATACTTCAGAGAGAGAGCGCGAGAGAGAGTGAGCCTATGGACACCAATGACATTGTGAACTGATTCTAACCATGGGGATCTCAAGGTCTGCATTTGGAACCATCCACTACATGGTTCTCCTCCTATTGCAATATGGTTTCTGCTTCATCATAACCAAAACTTCATGCTCTTCTCAAAGAATAGAAACACGTTTTGATAAGAGAAACAAGGTAACATCGATGAGGAAGGCCACCTTCATCAATCCAATGTCGTATCTCAAGAGGGTGCTCCGCTGCACAATTAGAGAACACGCATCCAACCAAAGAGCAGATCACCCGATAGCACATCATCTGGGAGAAGCAACCTATGTCAATGTTTCCACACCAAAGAGATGAAACTCAGAATGCCTATATGAATCCCAAGCTAAAGCAGACAGTCCAAAAGGAGAGGCTTCCACTTCACCGAGTACAACTATCTACTCATGCAGCGTCTGTGGCGAAGTTTTCCCTAGGATCAATCTCCTGGACCATCACCAAGCCATCAAACATGCAGTTTCCCAGCTCACTGAGGAAGACTCTGGAAGGAACATAGTTCAGATCATATTTCAAACCAGTTGGATGAGGATAGAGAAACACCCGCAAGGCTCTAGGATTCTGAAGATACATAACAGTCCTAAATTCTCAATAGGTTCGAAGAATACAGAGAGGGTGAAGGCAAGAGCATCAAGATCAAGGGATGGGTGCAGCAGAGGTGCATGGTCGATGGAAATGAGCTTTACGGTTCTACTTCACCACTTTTGCATGTCATCTTGGGTACAAACACAATTCCAGCCTCTGCAACAAGTATTTCTGCAGTATTTGTGGGATAATAAGATGTGGGTTTTCCTCAAAATTAGATGGGATTTGCACATATTCTAGCAGTGATAATGCATCCATGCCTGATGATGTAGACAAAGAATTCTCCTTCATGAACGTTAAGAGAGCAATCGTCATTTGCAGGGTAATTGCTGGTCGAGTTGCATATGATGAAGAACTTGATTTACAAGAAAATTACGATTCTGTGGCAGGGCATTACGGGGAAAACTAATCTTTGGAGGAGCTATCTGTGTTCAGTCCGAGAGCTGTTCTTCCTTGCTTTGTGATCATATATATGATGTACTAGGGTCTTTTTCTTTCCTGTTTTCCTCTCTGTTTTGACGTAGTTTTTGTAGTGTCAGCTGCTTCTATCCTACTCTTTTATCCGAGTCATAGGTTTTAGTAAACCTAAAACAAACTTCTGAGGTGAGAACTCCAGTTCCCATGACTTTCAATGCAAAGGACTACAATACCTCCACCTGAAATTCTCAAGTTTCGCTTTCATTTACATATTGATATTTTCAATCTTTAATCCTGCAAATTCTACTTGTAGTTTTTCATCCTCTCAAATGAGAACTCCAGTCCACACGGCATCTATGCAGCAACCTTTGAGAATTGGTGACAAACGGATTGAAGAACGTGTTGATACGGATAAATGGGAGTGAATTCTTGACAATTTAGCATCAAAAGTTTCTCTTTGTCAAGTGATTTCTTAGGAATTTATTCAAAATCCCATAGATTTATACAGAACATACTGCTGGCAGCTAATTCTCTATGACTTCTGAACAGAATCCTCTTGAAGTGCTTGCAAGATATTGCCATTTCAAATTCATTTTCAAAATGTTAGTCCGTTTCATGTTTCGTGACAGCCTGCAGCATCTTTTTATTTATTGGCCATGCGTAGAGAGATCACCATCTGTGAAGAGTTGCGAATGCTGTTCATTTTCATGATAGACGGAAACCGAGGTGCATTGGATACACCGCATATTCTGTCCACATTAGCATGTTGTATGCTTTGTGCAGTGTTGTGTGTTTTCGTGTATGTGGAAGGACAAGCAAGATGACCAAGGGTTCAGCACAGAAAAATGAATATCAATCTTCTCTCTTTTGCTTTGTTACTTAAGAACGTCCTAGTGTTCCAGTTTCTTTCATCTACCTTTCACCAAGGTGTTTTTAACCTGTTTCTGACCTTGGTCAAAATTTTCTGTGTTTGGGAGAAGTGGTTCTTCTGAACCTAAAGCCCTACTGCATCACTGTTGAAGAGAAATAAAGGATATGGGGAAAAATCGATGTATACCAGCACTTATCAGTAACTATAGTAACTAGCAACATATGAAGTTATCCAAAAACTACTGAATGATGAAAGCATTTCAGAGTATTGAAAATTTATTTTTGTGAGTTGCCTTCTTAGATAGAATATGGATTTACATGAATCCATTTCATTCATTTGTTTTTCATTCGCTTTTAGCCCTTATAAAATCGATTTTTGAACCATTTTCATGCTCATGTCGCGTCCAGTTAGACAGTCAATCAGGCAGAGTTTTTTACTCGAAAGACTGTTGCAGCATACACATACGTATGTCAATATTGGAAAGCTAAGCATTTTACATAAGCCAACAAGAAAAAATGTCTTGCCGGTCATGCTAGATGAAAAACTTTTAAGTGAGAAAAAATGTCAATATGAAGAAGCCGGGATGGATAGCTGATGAAAATATTACCCCACAGAGAAACAAACATACTTTTCTCAGTTCTTAGTTTCAGTTTTCTTTGATTTAACTCTTCCATCATATCCTGCTAGCATCTCATACTTGTCTTTCCTAGTGTAGTTGGTGCACTGAAAACCAAGGGTTCCTCCAATAGTCCTCTGAATATAGTTCGCAACTTCAATCGCAGACTTGCCTTCCTTGCAGGTAAGCTCATACGGAAGCTGGCTCATGAAGGTGATCTCATATGTCGGTCTGGGGTTCATGAAGAAAAAGTAAGGATCAAGCATCTTCCAGCCGCGAGCAGTATTCCCGTAGAACATACCCTGGTTTGTATTGATTGCAACCGGGACTATCCTGTCTGTCAGTTCAGCAAACAAAGCACTAAATCTCAGAAGATATGGCTCTCTACAAGTTGTACCTTCTGGGCATATAACAAGATGGTCTCCCTCATCAAGCAGCTTCTTTATGTTTTCAGCATCCTTTACTCGGTCTCTTGACAAAGCTACTGTCTTAATTGGTGAAATTAACTCTGAGAATTTGCTGATACTGTAAGTCACACAGCTAACCTTTCTTCCCAAGGCAACGGCTATAACTACCGGATCAAGCATGGTTCTATGATTACAAACAAGCATAACTCCACTCTCTCCTTTCTTAGGAGGAGGAGGACGGTTCCCTTTAATCACGAGATTAATGCCCAGAATCATGTACATATGCTTCACGATACTTTCAGGCAACGGAAGATTTAAGTGGACCCTCATGAGGGAAAGAATGATGCCAATTGGCATCCAGAGGAAGGTCAGAAGAGTCATCACAGGAGTTGGTCTCTGTACGAGCCGGCCGTCGTGTACAATAACTGGGCTCAATAGCTTATTCCTTGGTAGTGGCTCACATTTTCTCGTTGGCACCAGGTAGGCTTCCTGCAGGGAGGATGAGAACAGAAAAAGTCTTGACATTACAACTTCTTATAATCATTTAAAGTGGCCAAGTCATATAGGAGGTCCTTGATTCAAGTTACATACAGGGTTCGTTTTAGAAATCTATACAACTTCGTTTCATCCAAGAAAGAGCATCTCTTTACACCAGAAAGCTTGTATTTAATCGACGGGCTGGTATTATCTCTGATAACCTTTGCACAGAATTAGGGCGTAAAGACCCATTAGAGGAGAACCTATAACCTATTAGTCCTAAGCCATATTTTGCAACCAACAATTGGTAGTGCTTTTTCGTGCATTCAAACATTCTTGATCAACTAGTGCACATATACGCACACGGACCCCTCTCTCTCTCTCTTCACACATATACATATATTACATATATAGATGTTTTTTCATATGAAGCTCCCATTTCCGCCTAAAATGGATTTAGTGGACAACCAAAATTTAAGTGTCTTTTCTAGTTTATAAAGAGATTTCTGGATGACGTCATCAGAAGTATCTAAGGATTGACTATCAGATGATGTTTGTTCCAACTACCAAACATAGAATCCCGACTCTACCGGATACCACCAACCAATGACACCAGAGGTGAATCACCTACCATCAAGAATCTTATATTTGTAAGCTAATCTTTTGTAAACTTTACCAGTGTCAACAGTAGACGACCATTTACAGTACAAATAGGGAGCCCGTTGTACCGGTAAGGGGTTCCACCAGTGGCCACTAATTGCCAGATGGCCGGTGATCAATCAATCAGAGGTTCAACGTAAAAAAGAAGTATGGTTTCGCTGCATATAGTGCAGATACAGGCAATTCAATGCCCCTTCATATTTACCCGCGTACCAAAATCGGCCAGCTGTCTATATAATTTACTTTCACAACAACCAACTGATACTATGTTCAGGAGTTGTTAATGGTGGACAAGATAAGACCAGCAAGGCAGTCTAGGCATCCGCCATCCACGCGAGAATTCAATAGAAAATAATATCATTGTGCGCGTGTATATGTGTGCGCGCGCGCGTATATATGCATGAGTGAGAGATGCACACACTTGAAAACAGAAATGTTTTTATTCAACAAGAAAATGGTGACCCGAAATCATGTGAAAGGGAAAACACAGAAGTGCCCAGCAGCAGTGGCATGTGTGAGAATGCTGATAATCCAAGAGAAGCATGGTTATGGTGCTTGATTAATCTTCAGCATTCCTCGAAGTAGCAGGAACTTCTAAAATCCTAGAAACTAAGTCAGGATCCACCGTAACAATAACATAACGTCACTAGTCAAAACTTTTCCTCATATATATAATTAATCTTGGATGAAGCAAAACAAGGACATGCACCAACTAACCTTGCAAACGGACATGAAATCATGATCCGTTTCGCGATCACCAATGCCCAAATCCGGCAGATTCTCCCCGAGGACCCGCTCGACGGCATCCCGCTTGAGCTTGCCGACGAGGACACCAGGTTCCTTGACGAACCCAGTGGCCCGTCCCGACTTGGTCACTTGGAGCTCGGTGCCAAGCACCTTGTCCGCGCCAAGATAGGTCTTGACGAAGGGCTCGATCATGACTTTGGGGTTGGCCGTGACTATGTAACGCTTCCCAAAGGAGCTGAACACCTTCCAAGTCTCAGGATGGACGTCTTCCGCGTAAAACTTTGGCAGCACCGCCCTTGACACCATTTCTATGTCATGCATCTTAAGCCCAGCAAAGGCGATGAAGGTGAAAAGCTGAATATAGAGAGTTTCAGAAACAAAGAAGTAGGTGAAATAAGCTAAGGGCACACTAAGCAAGAGAAGGAGGCCCCTTAGAAAACTGCCGGCCTCTGTGGCCACCAACATGTAGTAAGGGAAGGCACTGCGGGAGACCAAGAGGGTTCCATCTAGGTCTGCTGCAACAGTTTGGTTGGTTCGGTTGTGAGTGCTGCACCTAGAGATGGGCTCGAAATGGCGAGATCTGGTTGAGGCCATTGTGACTCCTTGGAGGAGGAAGCCAGGGGTGACAGGGAGTAGATTTAAGCAATGAAGATATCCATGCTTGTAATATACAACTTTTTCATGAATGACAAAAAATAGATTGACAATTTCTTTCTGTATATAACCTGTATATAATTTATTTATATTAAATTGCTGCCGCACATCTCAACTCCTCTCACTCGATGAAGGCGTCAGTAGGGTTTCCCAAGTCACGTGTACGGCTGGGATCTTATGTAACCGATTATTCGGTTTTATATAACACTTTTAATAAATAAATATCACTTGAATTTTTCTCCAAAAGAAATGCCACAAGTCATTTTGGTCTTCTTGGCTTTTCACTAGGAGGACTTGGGCCTTTATTTTAAATTTAAAGCGGGCAGGTTAGAGTAGTTGAACTCGACGCCTAACTTCATTGAATATGCCTGCTCTCTTGCTGCGACGAGGTGGCTAGAGAGCAGCAGCCATTTATAATACCTTGTGGGGAGCTGCTGTTTTGGCTTGATCAGAAGGCTCGTCCCTGGTTTCGTTTCGAGACTGGGAAAGCAAATAGCAAGTAGGCAAATTAGGAGGTGCCATAACGAGGGAGAGGCAGCAGCGATGTGAGGCTTTCCAATTGCGAGCCATCTAACTTCATACAAGGGGACGCATGATCCATCTTACCAATAAGGGTTGGGTTGTTGATAAGGAGAGGAAGCCAAGATTCACCATTAACCTTGAAGGCTCGGATAAGAGAGAAAAAATTTGTAACTTCCTTTGATGAAATCTAGCAAAAATAGTTTTTATTCAAAAACATGAGTATTTATGCTAAAAATAAGTCTTCCAGCTTAGCCAATCAAATAGAACACCATAAATATTGCTCTCTACAGTATAACCATGACTAAACACAACCCACCTCCCACTTAACCAATAGAACAAAAGGTTAAATAAGTACGTTTTAAAGCAAAAAAATAGAAACACTAGACTCCAATACGAATTTTAATAGGTATACTTCAGCATTAAAACAAATCCACTAAATCTAGAATTGTTGAGCCCTAGTCCTAAACCGGGTCATTGACACTGAACATAGCAACCGTTTGAGGGGAATTTATCTTCGATGTCCTTTTCATGCCCAGCTTGTCTCTACATACTCTTGGATTCCTATCATACACCCGGAGTTAGTAAGGATTTGACCTAAAATTCCGCAGTTGGTGATCTTCTGTTTTTGTGTCAAGGTGAGCTCCTATCAATTGCTTGCAAAAAGTTCTTGCCACTATTCTTTACGAAGTTTTCCTACCAAGACACTAACATGACTCGAGACTTAGTACACTTAACTACCAAAAGAAATAGCATAATCAAATACATACTATGGCTAGACTAGAGGAAACTTCGACTCAAGAAGTAAAATTATTTTACCCTATGTACTATGTACTGAAAATGATGGGGTTGCTCTTGGAGCTTTAATCTCCATTACGATGATAAAACTTCCACACATTTATCTTGAGTGAATTGATTAGGCCTACAACAATATAAGTGCAGAGATACGAAATAGTAGGATTGAGTATATCGTATCCGGTAAAACAATGATGATATCTTTCGTGGCCAACTTTGCCATGACCTTTCCTTCGTGGTAAAGGTCATGAATAAACAAACTCATTTTGACTTATGGATAAAAAGTTGCAACATGTACTTCAAATATATCATTTATTACATGCAACAAGAAAAACTCTATAACAACACTTACTCTTGCCGCACAATTGATTGGTGAGATGTAGTATTCTTGATTATCGAGGCTTAATCACGAAAAACCTGCTTGGATTGCTTGCTTGGCAACATGGTCTTTGCTTAGATGAACCTCATCATTGAACTCAAACTGAGACTGCTTACTTGGAAACAAGAGGCAGAATTTTGTATTTCTTTGCTCACCTTCATTAGTTAGGTTGGAATACAACTCCTTAAAGGAATCATCATTGGTTTTAGAATCAACGACAATCGCTAGTTTCTCATTTGTTGGATTCAATTCAACAATTTTATCACTTAAATTGATGCAAGAAGATCAAGTCTCTTTTGATGTGCAACTCTCTTTCTTATAATTTTGTTACAGACTAAGGGAAACAAGATCATTCTTCTTTTTTTCTTCCTAAAGAACAACAAGATTTGGCTTAAAATTCTGATTAGTGTTCTCAAGCTCCTTTTCGTTCTGCTCTGGATTGAGTGATATGAGAGTGATTTTCTTTTCGTCTTTCATGAAAGGATAGGTATTTTGAAATCCATTATAAGTGGTCCTTCGGTCAAACAATCCATTATGAGTGATATGGATTTGGCTTGAAATCCATGATATGAGAGTGATATGAGAGTGATATGAGAGTGATTTTCTTTTCGTCTTTCATGAAAGGATAGGTATTTTGAAATCCATTGTAAGTCAGCACTAGATGGATGCTAGAACCATTCACCCAATTAAACATGTGCATGGTACATAGTTGTATCATCATTTGCAATAGTTGTCTCATTTGAGTCGTGTTTTCTTTCAGCCTTCTTTCTACAACAAGCAGTCTGGCTTGATCGAGGGATATTCCTTGAGGATAAGAAGGGGAGCCATCTGAGTCGATACAATCGTCATTATTATTGTTTAATGTACTCATGATATCAAAATATGTATCTGTAAGCACAATGACTATTTTTGAGATGAAATCTCAATGAAAGCACCAAATGTTGTGTTTGCTTCACTTTGAAATGAGATACCTCAAGAAATAGGTTGGATGAGAAATAAGAAATGAAAAAAATATTAACCATCTTCAAATCTACCACAACAAGGGTTATTGATAAGGAGAGAAAGCCAGGACTCACCACTCAACCTTGAAGACCAATATAAGAGAAAAAAAAATTACAACTTTCTTTAATGCAATCTAGCAAAAGTGGTTTTCATTCATAAATATTTAACCAATAGAACAAAAGGGTGCATTTCAAAGCTCAAAATAGAAACCCTAGACTCCAATATGAATTTTAATAAGTATACTTAAGCATAAAAACAGATCCACTAAATCTTGAATTGTTGAGCCTTAGTCCTAGACCGGGTGATACGTCGTTCAGCTATCCTCTTCATGCCCACTTGTCTCTGCATGCTCTTGATTCCTATCAATTGTCAACACAAATATCAATTGTCCATAGAAAATACATTGAATGTCCAAAGATTAGCTTGTGCGTCGTCATTCTTTACGTGGATTTCTCCTTCACGAGTTTTTGCTTGTATTCTCGCGAATTGCATCCTTGTCCAAATGCCCATGATAATTCTCATAAGAACTTCCCAAAATTGGTAAGTTCGCGGCATATACTTATTTTGCAAAGCCAAATAGAGGCTCCCTTCATATTAAGAAATTTATCTTTCTGCTAGGATAGTGGCATGGCATATCTCTGCAAAGAAATTCAACTTTTTCCTTCAATTTAGTCGTGGGGGGTGGGGGGGACACACTGACGCTTTGTGTGTGTGCCTGTCGTCAGAATGGGACGACCCACTCTGATTCCTTGATACACTTATTAGATCCTGAACTATCGGTGAAATTGACATTTATATGACTTGAATATCGTATGGATCTTGGACGCACCATCGCCGATTTGTGAATTTTGTGATGGGTTGTTCCAGTTGCGGTACAATTCCAACAGTTCTTAGTAATACTGTTTATCTGTTAGTTATGTTACAATGCTAAGATTCGTAACGAATCTAAATTCCTTACTGAATGTTTTTTATGGCAGTATCATGTTGCTTGCGAACGGGGTTTTATATTGGGCAGCATTGTTGATATAATGGTTCTGTTATCTCTAGTCTGGTCCAACTTTATCATTGACAACCGCCAATTTTCTACAATGGTATCATCACTTCTCAAGTTGCAATAGACTGCCAAAATGTGCGACATGCGGTGCAGCTTGTTGTGATGAGAAAGGCTCCCTCAGGTGAGATGGGGAAAGGTCCAACTTTTTACCTAGAATTTTATCTGATAGGTCTAAGGGAGAAACCAGCTAAAGGTATCTATCAAATGTCAAAAATGATCCTTACCATCCATGATAGTCACAATGGGCACCTTATTATTTGCTGGAGTTGCACGGGTAAAGTCGGTGTTGGCTAGAAGCCTAGAACTTTTCCATGTCTGTGTTGCCATCAAGAATTAGTATGACCAACACTTCATGCTTCTGCTGCACATGTCCAAGAAATAGTGGGCGTCTCCATTTAGATTGAAGAACAGTAACTCTGCACTTCCAAGTCCATTTTACTTATTTATACAAAGCCCGTGCAGGGCAATGCTCACTAGAGATTATCTGAATGGAAGTCAGAGTGAGGTATAGATTTCTGCTGAAAATTTCCTGCTTTACAAACCAAATTTGGAAGTGGTACACCAAGATAAGACTGGTTCTTAGTAGTTGGCTATTCAGATATTGCCCGAGGAAGGTTTGATATAGGCATTAATTCATGGCAGATTGGCAACCTCTCTGGATTCACAAGTATCTGTAAAGGGCATATCTATGCGACTTGTTCCTGGATATGCTGTACAGCAGATTTTCTTATCATGTACTTATTCCTGAAGGTATGGTTTTATAAGTTACTAGAAGATGCTATAAAGTTAAGGCATGCAGATAAAGAACAAAGTTCTAGACTCTACAGCTCTCTATTTCTCTCATTTTTCCTCCTCTCCCCGTGAGTGTCTTCAACACTTATGCAATTACATATGTGCAAGGTGTCACTCGAACACAAATATATTATCTCTCTATCAGTTCAAGAGTTCTCTCTCTCCCTCACTGCCTTTGAACCTCTACTCCTGAAACAGTTGGTGGTTCAAAGATGGGATATCTTGCTCAATGCAACAAGAGCATCATACAAGTTTTGCTGAATTCTCTAGATTTTGGACTGGATATAAAATGAGCAAGGTAAAATAATCTCCATGCAAGGTAGGTTAAGACAAGTATCAAGTACAACAGAAAACCAATTTGGATTTATGCCAGGTAGATCTACTATTGAAGCGATTCACCTTTTGAGACGTCTTATGGAACATTTTAGAGCAAAAAAGAAAGACCTTCACATGATCTTTATTGATCTAGAAAAAACTTATGATAGGGTACCGAGGGAGGTTCTTTGGAGAACTTTAGAAAAAAGAGGTATCCCATTGACATATATTAACCTTATAAGAGACATGTATGATGGTGCAAAAACATGTGTGAGGACTCATGAAGGAACGACAGACTTCTTTGAAGTTAATATTGGGTTACATCAAGGACCAACTTTAAGTCCATACTTATTTATAATGGTGATGGATGAGTTAACAAAACATATTCAAGATGAAGTACCTTGGTGTATGTTATTTGCAGATGACATTGTATTAGTGGAGGAGTTTAAGGAAAAAGTTAATAGAAAATTGGAACTATGGAGAGAAACATTAGAAAACAAAGGCCTCCGACTTAGTAGAACAAAGACAGAATATATGGAATGTAAGTTTGATCATTTGGCTACTTCAGAGGACATAGAAATTAAAATTGGCACACATTGCATTCCCCAAAAGGAAAGTTTTAAATACCTAGGGTCAATTTTTCAAAGTGATGGAAGAATTGATGGAGATGTTACACATAGAATTAATGCTGGTTGGTTAAAATGGAGAGGAGCATCAGGTATTCTTTGTGATAAGAAGATACCATTAAAATTAAAAGGTAAATATTATAGAGCAGCAATTAGGCCTGCCATGTTTTATGGTTCTGAGTGTTGGGCAGTTAATCATCAACATGTACAAAAGATGTCTATGATAGAAATGAAGATGTTGAGATGGATGAGTGGTCATACAAGAAAAGACCGTATACATAATGAGGTTATTAGAAACAAATTAGGAGTGGCACAAATAGAGGATAAAATAAGAGAACATCGTTTAAGATGGTTTGGACATATAGAAAGAAGATCAAAAGAAGAACCTCTAAGAAAGTTAGAAAAACTAAATTTGGAAAGTATTAAAAGAGGTAGAGGACGACCACAAAAGTGTTGGAAAGAAACAATAAAGAATGATCTAGCTTATTGGGAGTTAACTGCTAACATGGCACACGATAGGGATATGTGGAAACAAAGAATCCATGTAGCCGACCCCATCTAGTATGGGAAAAGGCTTAGTTGTTGTTGTTGTTGCTCTCTCTCTCTCTCTCTCTCCGTCTTTCTCTGTGTGCACCGTTCTTGTTGGTTGCAAATTCTGATGAGGATGCCTTCTTTTATCTCTAAACCCAGTGTTGCACATTCCATTCAAAAAGTGGTCTTTGTGATAGTTTTGATGTGTCAGCTTTCTCACATGTCACTTTTTTCATGTTGCTTTATTATTGCTCACAGAACAGCTGTTATTGTCTGTGCTTTCCTTTCCTTTTTTGTTCATGTAAGAACTGTAACACATTTTTTTATAATAATCCAAGTTTAAAATTGAACGGAGCTGAAGTACGATCGTTCTCTTCTGTCTTTATGTTCGTGAACTGAAGCATTAAAATTTATTCTGCAAGACTACCATTTGCGTGGAATCTTGCGGCGGCTGGTTATATTGAGCGATCGGTGGTTGGGGTATGACCATGCTGCTTTATAAGATATTATAGTATGAGGAAGTCTCTTTGTTTTCTGGATTTAATATTGCCTTTCCTATCCAATATTTTATTGGTACTTTTTTCATGAGGATCTGGTTTTTATTCTTTCTAGAAAATAAAAGCAATTGCTAGACGCTCATAATGGCCGTCACATACAAGAAAAAAGGCTGAAGTCTGAATACGCTGATCACGCAAAAATCACCCTTTTTAAGTCGGTGGTTTTGTCAGAGTGATTTTTGCGTTTAGTATCTTCGAGTGTTATGCTGATCATTTCCCTTCGCCATATATGTGTATCATATTAGGGTCCAATATTTCCAGCATTGGTGCACTGATTCATGTCAAAAGTCTGAAGTTGAATGGGCTTGCATGAGCAGTACTAGGATGGGTGACATCCTTGGAGGTCCTTGTGTTTCTCTATCTGTGCATGCATGCAGGAGAGAGAGATTATAGGCGCTACCAAAACTCTCTATCCTCTTGTTCTCTTCTAGAAAACTAGAACTTGCTGAAGAAATGACAATGTGAGACATGTAACGCTACTGCATAAAAGGGAGTACACGTTTCTGTAAGTATCAATATGTTCTTTAAGAACCGATTCTTTTGCTGATTCATCCTTGTTTCTCAGCAGGTGCAGCTTCAGTTTACAGCATTGTTCCAGCATAAATCTAATATCATGCCTCATGTAATGTGTTTCTCTCTCTCTCTCTTGCATTTGATCACAAGTATATTACAGCTCCCAGGAAGTGATTGTACACCCATACTTGTAGACGTGTTGCTTGTTTTGGCACATGTACTTCGATATATGGATTCCAAGGTATCATTTTGAGTTAATCTACAACTAAGCCTTTTTCATACTAGATGGGTCCACTACGTAGATTTGCTTGTTTTTATAAGGTTTAATCTTATTTTATAATAACAATTTAATTAAGAGAAGCTAAGTCATTCTTTATTATTTCCTTTCAAACACTTTTATACGGTCTTCCTCTTCTTTTAACATATTCACCCATCTAATTTCTCACACGAGCTTCCTTAGATCACCTTTCTACGAGTCAAAATCATCTTAAACGATTTTTCCTAACTTTATCGTCTATCGGTGTCACCCTCATTTTGTGTATAATAACTTCATTAAGGATTTCCTTGTGTGACTATCTTCATTTCTGTCACGGATGATTAATTGCACAATACTCATCACCGTGAATCATAAAAAGTTTAATTACTATTCTATAATATTTACCTTTTAACTTTAATTATATCTTATTGTCACATAGATGCACCTCTCTATTTTAACTGACCTGAATTGATTTTATGTGTCTCGTCCATTTTTTATGGTCTTTTGTACTTGACAATCTTTTTTGGTGTTTGCTCTATCAGTAACTTTGAGCTTCTTTGTGGGTATCTTTAATGGTTAGAGTCTTTCGTACTTGATTAAATCTTCGTCCTGCTTCACGATAGGTACTGTTTTGGTATAAATAAGATAGATTCATAATTAAAAGAGTAACAAATAGTCTATTCAATTCTCTATGACGTTTACTAATTTTCCTCTAATCTGATGATGAAAAGGGTTGAAGTGCACCTCAATCATGTGTTTGCAAAATTATATTCTCTCCTTACCTTTATCAATATGGGATGCTTGAAGTTTGGAACTGCTAGAGCACTGGTAATGGTGTTGGTGTTACATGCTTCTCTTGCATGGCTTTACCTTCTACTTTGATGCTTCCATCCTTCTTTCCTTGGTCAGTGAGAACTCTAGACTTTATTGTTATTTACTGACTTGATAATCACTGAGTAATTTAAGTGTTAGGAGATTAGACGTTGTGCAGTTTATGTCAGATTATTTTTCATTAATTAATTGTTAGTCCAATTGCAGATATACTTAAGCAATCAGTTTTGGCCCTAATACTAAACCTAAAGCCTAAAAGGAAGTCGGGCCTAAGTTAGTTGTGGGTAATCTATGATAGTTTAGATTTTTACCCAACTAACTGCTCACAAAATTGTGTGTAAGTTGAGCCCTCTACTCAATGGGCTTTTGAATAATCCAACCTCTCATAGATTGCCCATATTTAACTTAAAACCGAGCACTTCTCAGTTTTAGTATTAAGACCAAAACTGATTACTTAATTATGTATGTAAACTGACTAATAATTAATTAATGCTAATCTAGACAAAAATAATCCAACAGTTTAGCCCCGAGGCCTTTAACCACAGCAATTAGTATAGGACGATGGATTTATTTTCCTCGATTTCTTTGGCAACTTTTAACCAATTTGTTGACCATCAAATGTCAAGTAGAGCTCTCAGTCTTGGAGATTTCTTTTCTGGCAATTTGGGCTCAGGCTTTAGAAGAAAGGTTAGCTGCACAGAAAACCAGCATTGGGGGGGTGGGCAGTGTTTGAACAACTTTGGGATTATGTTTCTTGTGCCCCTTTTTATCTCTTTTCTGCGTTGCGTTTATCCATGTAAGATTCGTTTTAACGAATCTAAGATAAAAGTGCCTTTCATATCTGAGTTTTCCCGTTGCAAATTTACAGAGCATTCTCGGCTGTTCTATTTTATTGCCAGGGCAGTTTGGCCGTGGAGCTATTGAAGTCTACGATTTTTAAGATCATCTTAGTGGCCTCCAATTTCTTCATCTTGTGATAACTACAGGCAGCGGAAAATTCTCTATTTGTGTCCCTTGACATGATGGAACATGATTTGTTTTGCAAGAGTTCATGCATTCAATCGTTCAGTCTAGTACTTCTCGGAGGTTGATGAACTGGAGATTAGTGCAGCCTTTGTCATGGACCAATGTTCCAACAACAACGGTGATGGAGCCGGCCACGTCTGATGGAGCCGACCGCCTTCTCCCTTCTACTTTTCACTTTGATCGCGATTCCGAGTTTTGTGTTGCAGCAGCAACGGTGAGGCTGGAAACGAAATAGGATAAAAAGGAGAGAGAGAGAGGGACGAGGTTACGTGCAAAGGGTTTTCTCACCAACAAAATTAATAGTGCACTTTTTTTTTTTATGTATATTTCTTTTGTATAAATACATCACTTTTTATGTTCTTAGTTTTCCTCTCTTAGCTTTAATTTTTAAAAGTCATTCTTATTCATCCACACGAGATGCCGAAAACCTTTTCAAAAAATAAAAGCAACTCATGAAATTCGAGAAGAGGACCCTTCTTCCCGCATTTCATGGTTGACGTTAGCATTGAAGACGATAATGACCACCAACTACTTACATCTCTCACTTGGCCACTAGATCCAACCTTTGATACTCTGGTTTCGTATCCCACTATTTTGGGGTTTACCAAATTGTATCTTTTATCTACTTGAAAGTAAATTGCAACTTAATCTGTTATGCAGTTTTTCCACAATCAACGTATTTTTTATGCATAACTCACAACAAAGTATATTTTCTATACTTATACATTAGGTATATCTCAAACCCATGCGGGTTACATGTTTAGTAAAAAGTTCTTCTCACATGCCTTTTGTTAAGGGGTCAACTAATATATGAGTGGTTGGCATATAACATATAATTATTTCATTTCTTTTGATCATATCATGAACATAGTGATATTTAACTATTATATGCTTGCTTCTTGAGTTATCAGCTTCACTCTTAATAAGAGTAATTGTTGCATTATTGTCACAATAAATGACAATTGGCTCATTGGTTATGTCTAGCTTCAAATAACGTATGAAACACCTTATCCAAATGATACTTGTAGCAGTTATACTGCAAGCAACATACTCAGCTTCTTGTTTATGTAATACTACACAACTTTTTTTCTTACAAGCTCAAGAAACAATACCACCTTCAAATAAGAATATTTGATTAGAGGTTGATTTACTGTTATCTTTGCTCCCAACAAAGTCAACATCTTAGTATCCTATCACTTTCAGTTCATCTGCTTGAAAGCAAAGTTTCAAGTCTTTTGTTCTTTTAAGATATCTTAGAATCCTTTTCATAGCTATCCAATGATGTCATCCAAGATTACTTTGATATCTACTTACAAACCCAACAGCAAAACTGATATCAGGTCTTGTAACCAGCATTACATACATCAAGTTATGTACAACCTATGCATAAGGAATATTAGGCTTATTGTTTCCTTCATCGGGACAATCAACCTTACTTAATTTGATCCCTTTCATAACAAGTGTAGATGTAGACTTTCATTCACCCATTTTAAACTTCTTGAAGATATAATCAATATATCTCTCCTGACTTAGGCATAGAAGTTTAGATTTCCTATCTCGAAAAATCTTTATACCCAAAATATATGATGCTTTCTCCATATACTTCATTTCAAACCTTGAGTTTAACCATGACTTAGTTTTAACAATCATCTCATTGTTATTTTCAGTCAACAAAATGTCATCTACATATAATGATAAGATGACAAAGTGACTTTCATTATTCCAGATATATACATAGTGATCAAGTTCATTATCCACAAACCCAAGTTCAATAATGTCATTTTGAAAAATTAAATACCATTGATGAGGTGACTACTTATGGCCATATGAGAATTTTTTTAACCTATAAACTTTATCTTCTTGGTATTCAACTATGTATCTTTCAGGCTTATGCATATATATGATTTCATCTAAATCTCAATTTAGAAAAATGATTTTTACATCTAGCTGATGTAAATCTAAATCATAATATGTTGATATCGTAAGGATTATTCTTATGGATGCAAATTTTAGAACAGGGGAATGTCTCAACATAATTTATCTCCTTGCAACCAACCTCGCTTTAAATTTTTCCTTTATTCCATCGACCTTATATTCTTTTTGTGAATCCATTTACAACCTATAGGTTTCCTTCATCTTGGCAAATCATCTAATTCCCAAACTTTGTTTTTTTCAATGGATTCAATTTCTTCATCCATGGTCTTTTTCCAGTCTTAAGATTCAAATGAATCAATATCCTACTAATATGTCAAGTTATTAGTCAGCTTATCTAAATCTACCAAATTACACACTTCTTTTGTAAGATAAGTATAATAATCTTTTAAGTGTGATGGTGTGACTCTAGGTATTTTGTGTCAACTTAAAGTTTCGGTTTGATCAGAAAAATCATTTATGGGTTAAAATGATGATTTATTTATATCTACTAGATCATCAACATACTCATCTATCAGTTCATGGTCCTTATTATAAAACTAATATCCTTTACATCCTTTAAGATATCCGATGAATATACATTTTAAGAACTTACTATTTAGTTTGTCTCTAAACTGATCAAGGATCTTCACATGAGTGATAAATCCCCACCTCTTGAGATGACCTAAGTTTAGTTTTCTTCAAAAGACCTAAGTTTAGTTTTCTTCAAAACTACATCTCATATGGCATAGAGAATACAACTTTACATGGAACTTTATTGAGTATATATATAGTTGTACTTACCGCTTCTTTCCAAAATACCCTTGGTAGAGAAGAATCTATTAACGTAAACCTTGTCATATTCAATAGGGTCCTATATCTCTTTGCTACATCATTTTGTTGAGGTGTCTTGGGCATTGTATTTTACTTTGCAATACCAAAATCTTTAGAGAACTCTAAAAATTCTGTAGAGGTGTACTGTTAACCTCTATCCAATTTCAAGACTTTGATTGTATGCTCCAATTGGTTCTCAACTTTCTATTTATATTCTTTGAACGCTTCAAATGCCTCAAATTTATGTGTTAAGAAATATAATATATATCTCGAGTAATCATCGATAAAGGTTATAAAATAAACTTTTTCTCGATGTGAACTTACTCTAAAAGATACACATAAATCAGTGTGAATAATCTTTAGTAGGGTTATTCTCTAATTACTTCTTTGGGAAATGATTTTCTAGTAATTTTCCCTTATATACAGGCCTCACACTTATTAAAAGTGTTTTCATGAAAACTAAGCAATAAGTTAAAGTTGGTTAATTTTCTCAACTTCTTTAAACTTATATGACCCAATCTTTTATGTCATACATTTACATCAATCACATGAAAACTTTCAATATAAGCAAAAGAAGAACTTTTATTTTCATTTATATTGAGTTTGAACAATCCGTGCTCAACATCAAATAAACAAGAAAAAGTTATCCTGCCATGCTTTCCCACAATTACTTTGCCAAGGACAAACCTGACATCAAACCCTTTTTTTACTAAGGCAGAGACCGATATAAAATTGTGCCTAATAGTGGGTACAATTAATACATCAGTCAGTAGAATCGGTATGCCTTATACAAAACTCTTAAAGAATTCAACCCCAAGAATATGAGAAAAGGTATTATTGCCCATATACACCTGATGCTTGTCAGGCTTGTATTCCTTCATATTCATTGCTTTCGCTTATTCTTTGAAATATGTTGGATCGCTCTAGTTGTAGTATTGTATACAATGTTATATGCCTTACTAACATTTGGTTAATATATTCAACTACATTATCACCTTCTTTCATTTTATACAAATTGTATTTTTGAAGAAGTAGTTGCACATGCAACTTAGCTATAGTATTGTATTTTATGGTCAGGGAATCAAATAATTCTTTAGTACTCATATTTTTCAAAGACCCTAATCAAGTCATCTTTCATGTAGGTTAACATTATGGTCTTGACTATAGTATCATCTTTTAGAAATGTCTTATACTTTTCTTCTTCTTCATTTGTTGCAACTAGAGTAGGGTGTAATACAGTTTCCCTAAGTACATAATCAACTCCCTCTAAAGTTAAAGCTAGTGGGATTCTTCTCTTATAAGTTTGGAAATTTAGGCATTTAACTTTTTCATTTTTACCAATTTAAACACACAAATTGTAGAAGTCATTTTTAATAATTTGGCAGAGACAACAAGTAGAAAGTCTATACATTTTTAGATAGAAAACATAAAACATGCATCAGATAAATTTATACAAGACATCTCAAAAAGATCAACAATAAAAAATAGTCAAGCACCTAAATACAATATCAACAAATTCTATGTATTGAACTATAAATATTTCTAAGCATTGTATTTCATTTTATTTAACATATAGGTACTTTTTTGATAATATTATACAACCAGAGAGTAAATATTTTCAGGCACTTTACTGCAGTTTATTTAACATATATGTACGTTTCTGGAAATATTATAAAAAATAAGACTAAATAAGAAAAGACTGTTCTCGGTATTTCTAAAAAAGTACAAGGGTAAACTTGTACTTTTCATAAGTTGCATAATGGATAATCTTTAAAATTGAGAGGGCTATATCTGTAAAAACAGCTGAATCCCGGTTCTATAATTCTGTAAAATGATGAGGGACAAATCAATAAAACTACACCTAGGTAATTTCACAATCTGTCAGAGGGCAAAAAGATCTTTTCACTCGTATAAGGGTTTCGTATCAAAATATCTGGATATTTCAGTAATTTTGTCCCATAATATTTCGTAATTTGGGTTTTCGTATGAGAGCAAAAAAGTAATTTCACCAAACTCGAGCTTATAACAACAAAGGAGAGAGAGGGAGAGGGAGACTGTGAAGAGTATGAGAGAGGGGCGGGAGGCTATCGACAGTTCTTCGCTGCTGGCTTGGCCTGACCTTTCTTCGGTTATTACAAAGAGGGAGAGAAATAGAAAGAAAAAGAAAAGGAGGTCGTTGATGGTTCTTCACCGCTGGCCTGCCTTCTTTGTCTCTTTTTCTTTCTCTTCGTCTAACCTCTATGATGTTCAAGTTGTCTGTTTATTTTTAGGCACATGACCTGCCTAAGGCCACCTTCGATGGGTGGTTTTCGGTTGTCGTCTGCATCAATACCACTTCTTACACTGTTTTCTTCTTTTCATTTCCCTTCTTTCCTATTTTTTATTTAGTAAATATTTATGATGAAATTTTTTTCGGTATTGTTAATGCTTCTCTCTCATCCTCCTTTTTTTTCTAAAAATAATGTATCTGTTAAGGAGTCATCGAGGACTTCAAGGTTACCCGTTTGATACCAGTCATGGAGCCGACCGCCTTCTACTTTTCACTTGTTCTCTTTAATCGTGGTAACGAGTTTTGTGTTGCAGTAGAGAAAAGAGGAGAGAGGGAGACAAGGTTACCCATATTGTGTTGTATACATGGCTTCTTGATTTATGAGTTTTCTTCTCTAGCCTTTCCTTTTAAAAGTTATTCCACTTCATCAGGAGATACCTTTTGAAATAAAGTATTTTGAAATAAAGTTTACTTTCTTTCAAAAAGCTACTCATCAAATGATAAAAAGGGCTCTTCTTCTTCCCGCATTGGTTGACGTTAGCATGGGGCCGATAGTGGCCACCAACTACTTACAAACCACTATCTTAATTCCCAAAAATGAGTACTAGCGGATTTTCTAAGCTGCCGAAAACATCTGCACCAGCCTAGGTTCCAGGCACAGTTTCTCCTCAAGTTTCAAATGAAGAAGGGATAATATCTTCATTGTTCCATTAAGCTAGTAGTACAAAAGTTGGGTGATTTCTCAATTCTTTCAAACTCTTTGACAGTCTTATGAAGAAGAGTTAGAGAAGATTCACAAGCTGGTATACATATGTATGCACACATGCTCTGAAAATCAAATTCGTCGAAGATCAAACCATGAAAGGCAGTAGCCCACATGGCAGGATGGTGCTGGCAAAGGTGTTGGAGAGCAGATGGTGTCAAAGTTCATTCTTCCTTCGAGCAAGCATCACATACCTAATTCTCATTTACCTATTGGATACACGCACAGAGATATGCGCATGCGCTGACACGCAATCGATTCATGGAGAACTTTTGTAGAACTTGAAAAAAGTTCCACACAAGTAATTTGGCAATAAATGCCATTCAAGATACATGATGTCCTCATCTGCTGAATTTGCTTGTAACCATTAAAGAAGAAACGGCTTCCATCCATAGTCGATCCAATTTGGGCCTTCTCTGGTGTGGAGCGTCACTACCACTCATCCATTGATCTTGTTGATTGCATCTTATCCACTTTGTCAGCGCATAAATATCTATGTTTTCCACATGTGACTTTATCTCGAAAAAAAATCCACCAAATTTGCATGTATTCCTCTTAAAGTTCCAATTGTTTCTGTATCTCCTGGTAACAAATCCTTTTATTGGCGTTTCACCAATTGCTTTGCTGGTTAATTTTAAAAAGAATCAATTGATTGAATAAATCCACAATAAAATGTTAACAATCGTGGTTAATAGATCAAGGAATGAAATGTTATCAGAAGAGCGTGCGTGCAAGGTATTTGTCATAAGATTGTCTCCATGCAACATAAGTTTTAAGAGGATCACAAACATTGGGTTTCTCACAGCCACGAGATATTTCTTCTCATGTATGTTATTGATGAATTTCGATAATCTGATCTTAACTATTAATCGAATAAGGCTTAGTTATTGTTGTAACGTGTTCCTTCTAGAGAGAGATGCAATAATCGAATAGAATCAGCCAATTTGGATCAAGCTGAGAGTAACTTGATTATTTCTCTAAATAGCCCAGAATCAAACCCATCTTTTGTGTTTTGGAAGTAATTTCTTATAATTTTTTCGGCTCCCTAATCCTTCTATTCTGTTTGAATTATATTTGGATCAATTTTTGGAAAAATTATTCGGTTCGGAAGCCCTTTCATTATTGGAAGGACCGGGTGTTTAAAGGAAGCAAGGGTGTGCATATATGGATGAGGAGATAAGGAAGGAGGAGGAGGAGGACTCGTTCAGTCTATGAGTCCTCAATCAAACCACGTGAAGGCGACATCATTTCACATCTTCTGTATTGGCTGCACGTAGTGCACCCTCAAACTATAATAACAACGACAGAGTCTCGACGAAAATCCCCTGTAAAGTGAGCAACATCTACGGCATCCCCTCCTCTTTCACTATTGGACTCGATCACTAACACAATAAAATATTTTCTCAAAATGTCTCTTCTTCCTTTTTGCCTTTTCATTTCAGATGTTATAACAGAATTTTCTTGTTTATTGATTCCTCTCTCTCCCACACCCTCTCTCTCTATTTATATATATGTATGTGTATATTTATCTCGTAAAATTATCGTCTTTTTTCCTTTCTTCTCGATCATTGTGCAGCACATAATAATGTCATCCCCTTGTGGGTGATGCAATGCATCATTCAACAAGCAGTAGTAAGTTGAGTAACTACCACAGATATTAATCGCAATCAAGATTTTCTTGGAATGAGCTTGAGATGATCTCCCACTACTTTAGTTTTCTAATAAGAATGCTTTGAGAGTTGTCAACAAGATTTGGCCGTGAATGCAAATAAGAATGTTCTTTGATAATCAAAATACCAATAAAATTAAAATCTTCGTGAAAACATTACAACCATTTGGAGCCTTTCTTGGTATGGAGCTAAACCTTTCATGATCAGATCGAAGCCACATCGTTTACTTAATTACAGATGCCTTGTGCCGTTTATGATACTAGGATAATATAGAAAATGTGAAAAAATAAAAATTTTAGTTAAGAAGTGGGTTTGGTTTCTACTACAACATATCCTTTTGTGTCGAAAGTTGCATGCATGCGTATCCAAATCTGACTTGGGCAAGGATAAAACTTTGGGTGCAGTAAAATATAAAGCCCAACCTTTTAAGTAGAGGTTTTTAGGATATATACACACACAAAAAAAGAAAAGACAGTAAGTAATATGTCAATATGACGAGGAGGCCATATAATATTTGTATATTTTACGTTCCAAAAATAGGAACATAAATACTCGGTCAAAATGCGGTTGCATTTAAAGACTTTGCTTCTCATAAAAATCTGAAGAAGACGACGTGCGCATAATGATAAAACTGAGCAAAATTTTATAAAGATTGGTTGGAGGCCTCTGACAAATACAAATAATAATCAACTATCAACCCCATTAATTAATCCTTCGATGGTATAAGCTGTGGATTAGGTGCAATCCTTGATGGATTTTTTATGCGAACAGCACCATCATCGATGTGGGACGTCAACAAAATCAGGTTAGGTCCCACGTTCACACCACATCTTGCGCGAGGACGTCCTTTTCTAGGAGTAAGCGTCGCTGCACTTCTTCGTGGCCACATAACAAGTTGGCTCATTTATCTGATTGGTCACATTGTCCCTCAGATACTTTCATTTTTGAAGGAAGCCGCATTTTAAATAACTTACAAACATATATGTGTATATATATAAAGAGAGAAAGATAGATAAATTAGTTTATGCACACATCAACTCATGCTTTAAGAAAATCAACATTGAGACTTTGTGTAAAAAAAAAATAGTATCATATACATTTGTTGCACCTACAAAAAATATGAAAACATTTTTTTTGTTTTTAAAATTGGAATTTCAACTACTCATTTAGTTAAAATTTAAAACAAAAATAAAAAATATCTTCATAATTTTAGTGGTGAAACAAATGTACTTTATACTAATTGCCTTATGACTTAAAAATCGAAGGCTTTAAGAAGAGTAGAGCTGCACATGGACTAATCTCTCTCTCTCTCTCTCTCTCTCTCTCTCTCTCTCTCTCTCTCTCTCTCTCTATATATATATATATATATATATATATATATATATATATATATAGAGAGAGAGAGAGAGAGAGAGAGAGAGAGAGACTCCTTTATGTGTAACAGTAAAGGAGTGGGAAAAGAGATGAAATAAGAGAATAGATGATGGTGGCGCAGCCTCTAAATTGGTAAAAATGTCAACTAGAGAGCAGGATTGCATTGCACGACCAAGGTGGAGCCCGGGTATGAATCCACCACGCTCATAATGTTAAGATCCGATTCGCAGATCCAGCAAATAACCTCGATCCATCTCGTGAACTTGTGTAAGATTGCGTCTGTGCGGTATATACTCATTGCACGACCAACGAAACGCATGGCAAACGTTAGACTGCAACTTTTCTCGAGAAGTGAAACGTTCCATTTTCACAATAAGAGCCCGTATAGAAAATGATCAGAGGCTCCTTTTACAGTGAAAATTGTATAAATATAAACTTATCTTAGCAAGCTCTATTCATGTCCAGACCTCTCCTACTTGACTTGTGGCTACCACTGAGTCTCAATCAACAATTCGTGATAAGCGTTGATGACTGTCGCTATTCTATTTGAATGGTTCATGTTGTTGGCTTGAACCCTTTCCATGAATGGGGAGCTGGTGGTGGAATGATGGCTCCTGAAGTTGTTCATCTACAACAGTAATCGAAAACTTACCAGACCAACCAAAATTGTTGATCAATAACGTATAATAATTAGTTGGTTTTTCTTCTTTTCCAATATAAACAAGGTAGGGAAGGAGAGGAGAGGAAAAATAGGTGCTGCTGCTGGGTCAAGCGGAGACTGCCTTTTAACAGAATGGGGTGCGGGTTAGTCTTGGATCACGGGATGCCGGTGCCCACAGCAGTTCACACTTTCACACGTGGCGGAGGTGGCCCGTGAAGCGCAACAAATATCTGACTATTGGGAGGATTCGTTTAGATCATTAAAACGTATGGAGTACCCCCTTTCCGTATATAGCATTTACCTCTACGTATTCGAGAACGTATAAACAAGCCCTCTTTTCCAACCCTCTCACCTCCATGGCAAAGAAGCTGCGGCCTGCATATCGGCAGGCGGAATAGATATAAAGGTGAAGGCAGAGTCCTGTGGGGGATGACTTCCGAGCGGCAGCACTCCGACTCTCGAGTGGTTCTCTACTCTCTACCACCGCTTGCCATACGTTAGGAACGTACAACTACGCCGTATTCCAGAGGAATCGCAGTAAGTGCCGACTGACCTTCTCTCTCCCTCCCCCCCCCCCCAGCTCCGGCCTTTGGTTTTCTTTCTTTTCCGTCACTGGAAATGACAATCATAAGAGTTCAGTGGTGGAACGAGGTTTTCTTTCTATGCTTTTAGGTGTAGCAGATTTCGTTTTTTGACTAGTCGGGTTCATTTCTTTTTAGACTGAAAAGGAGTTCTCTTTGCTTTACAGCGAGATTTTGACGGAAAGGTGGGAGCCGGCAAGATCAGGGAAGGAGAAAGGCTGTTACCTTTCTTTCTTTTTTCTTAATTCCGCCCAGTATTGTGGCAGGAAACGGGACCCTCCCTTTTGTGGGGGTACTCTCCTCCTCTTCAAAGAAAGACACCAACATGGAGGTGAAGATCGGAACCACCAATCACTTTCATTTTCTTCACAACCTCTCGACTCCCTCTCAGACGCTCGCTTCAGCAGTCTCCATGTTCGAGCAAAAGAGGAGAAGATCATCATCTTCTTCCTCTTCGTTCTCTTCCCCCAACCGACGCGTCCCCCGCGTGGACGGCGCCGACTCGGTTTACGGATCGTCTGCAACGTTGTCGAAATCCTGCTCGTCTATGAGACCTGCCATTGGCCGGAGCAAACCCATACGCAGGACTTGCTTTGCGGTCCTGGGAGACTTCTCGGACGAGGAATTCATGAAGCACCTTCAAGAATTAACCTTCAATTTCCGTCTGTCCGATGACGACACGTCCTTCCACAACACTGGCTCCGTCTCGTCCAAAGACGCAGAGGAGACGCCCAACTCCCCTGTTTCGAGGATGGACTCATCGATGAGGGCGCCGGAGATGACCGTTCCCGCTAGTGGCGATATTCTGTTGTCTCTGGACATGATCAATGAGGATAAGAAGAATAAAAAGAACGAGGGCGGTCCAAGCGAATCAGCCTACTGCTCCGTGAAGAAGGCCTTCTCGTCGATGGTATTCATGATCAGGGAGCTACAGAGTTATACCTTGCATATGCGTCAGCTTCTCTTTTACGAGGATTTGAGAGGGATCCTGGCCAACGTTCAGAAGGAGGTTCACGCCTCCTTTGTCTGGCTTTTCCAGCAGGTCTTTTCCTGCACCCCAACCCTCATGGTCTACGTTATGATCCTCCTCTCTAACTTCACCGTTTACTCTATGGCCCATAATACTGTCTTAGCGGTCTCTCCGCCTTCTCCTCCGAAAACCTCCGCCACCGTCTCTATCTCATCCGAGCAAAAATCCACCAAAATAGAGAACCGTATTTTCTTCTCCAAATCGACGAAGAATGCGCTCTCTGTTGGTGGAGGCTCCGGTGGTGGTGTGGGAAAGTCGCCACCGGTGGCTGGTGGGACCGATGGGGGTGAAGGCCGCCTTGAGAGAGAGCTCCTCTTTGACTCATCCTTTCTCAGTGGAAATCCGACAACGTCCGGCAAGGGAATTGCGACAGGGGAGGATGAGTGGTCGTTGTGGGCTTCCATCGTGGAGGAAGCCACGAGGATGCAAACAGCTTTAAGAGGGGACGTGCTCGACCGGGAGACTGTCCGAGCCCTCGTCGCACCTGTTTCTGCAGTGATTGAGGCTGAGGATCCCACGACGTACTTTCGGACTCACCTTACATACCAGAATGCCATCGAGCAAGATCCATACAACCCTCTGCTTCTCTCCAACTACGGCCAATTCCTCTACCTCGTCGTCCATGACCACGATAGGTAAAGATTTTCAATCCAAATCTTAATTTAGTGCTAGTGACTTCATTTGCTGTGGGATTACTAATTCGTTTTCTTTCCTGAACTATCCAACGTCCAGAGCGGAAGAGTACTTCGAGAGGGCTGCTCGAGCAGATCCTCCGGATGCAGAAGCTCTGAATCGTTACGCCACCTTCTTATGGATGATTCGCAAGGATATCTCCTCCGCGGAAGAGAGGTTCCTGGAAGCCATTGCGGCTGATCCTGGCAATACTTACTACGCTGGGAATTATGCTCATTTCTTGTGGAACACAGGCGGCGAAGACACTTGCTTCCCTCTCGGGTGAGGCGTTAGGTTAAGATTCATGAACCATGTCGTCGGTCATGGACGCTTCTGAAGATGAAGAGTTGTAATTCATACAGTGAGGTGATCTCAAGCTCTGTATCGTGTTCGGATACCCACTCAAGGTGAGTCATTTCAGTTATAATGCCAGAGCTACCACGATGCTTGAGCTGCTGCGACTACAACGCTTCCATCTCGTTGTTAGCTTTCTTTTGCAGTGCTGACAGAGGGACGTCGTCGTCGGGTGCAATAGTTTTTCAATTATTAGGTCCCACGATTAGCCTTCCTTTTCTTTATGGCTAATGCTTGATGTGTCGACGATCCGACTCATGTTAACTTGCTAACCAATTGAAAAAATACTCCCTGTAAATGTGTCATTAGATTGAATTGAAGTTTTAATTAACTTCCATGTGTAATTGCCATCATCTGTTGGTGCACGCTCTTGCTTACCCAAACTTCGGTTCAATTGTACGTACCACCGTTGTTTTTCTGTCATATGTTTTCTTTGTTCAACGTGATAGAAAGTTTTTACAATTGAAAATTCGTAAAAAAAGATGATAAACCATGATAAAGATGTCTTGATTCACTTTAGGCATCTGATTGATGTATATATACAGAGATAGATATGCGCGTGTCTATTTATGTACTTATGCATGTGCATATGATGCTTATAAAATCCGATCTACTTATCTAAAAGAATCATCAAATAATTCTTCCCAAGGATTTTATGTATGGAGATCATCTGTTTGATAACATATTCTCAATTTAAAATTGAGTTAATTTTCATCGCTAAAGTGCTTTAACTGCACTTTCAGTATATAAAATCTCTCTCTGGTATATATATAAAGAGAGAGTGTGTGTGTGCGCACTCATCCATCCTTTAAACATTTGCTTTTTCTTTAACGATTTCAAAGGTTTGATCTTTAACCGTTGATAAGAAGATTCGAAGATCGATGAGTGTGTTCATGGACTATGCTCTCTCTCTATATATATTGTGTATTTGTGTGCGCACCTGCACCGTAGGTGTCGTATAGTTCATCGCTGTGCTGATACGTCGTTGGGAGTGACAAAGTTCGTTGCCTGCTGCTTCTCAATCTCATGCATATGGACGTCTGCGTGAATAGGAAACAGCTTCCGTGCAATTCCTTCCTACGTTGACGTGGTTGACATCCACTCAGAAATTTGCACCTCGCATTTGGTTCAACGGCGATCCTTCACAATCGAGTTTCGTTTTTCTTGTTGATATTTTTTGCAGTAAGCTTGTCAGCTGCGGATTGGGTCTAATGAGTGGTTGCTGGAATTAATGAACTTGGATGTGACTTAGGTCACTCTCCTGACTGTGCAAGTGCCCGTCGACTTAAGTAACTCCGACGATGTACCCACTATCCACAACGATGAAATTCTATTTCCACCCTGCAGAATTTAATTGTTAGTATTTACTGTACTGGAAATAATTGCAGATATGAAAGTGCCTATCCAGTCAATAAGTATGAAATTGCAGACAAGCTTGTATATTTTGATTTGATTCTTCTCTCACATCTGATTCTGAATCCGATTATAGTCGGAGATTTGGTTCTGCACTCACATCTGCGTGTGAGTATGAGTGTGAACCAATCAATTACCATGGCATTGCGTACAATTGACAGTGTAACACCTTTAGCATTATGAACTAAATGGATGTAAACCAGAATGTGACGCATATGCAGGGCCATCGATCAGAAAAAGATGCATGCCTCGTCTCTGACGTACAGTTTTTTTGCGTACAAGGCAGAAAAGTTGACTAGCCATCCCGGGCGCTCGTGGCCGCTGTTGCATTGGCTTGTCTACAAGTCGGCAAATCCTTGATAATTATCGGGCCCTTGAAAGCATGACTATCTAATGCTAGTAGTTTTCACACTCCAACAATCTTTATCTCGACTACATCGATTTTGTTGCTTGATACTTAATATTGATCTGGATCCAGTGGCTCGCTGTTCGTCAACAAGAGCCTCCACATCCTGGGATTAGCTATTCTATCAAGTTTACAGAGAGCGCTTCCTAATGCTTAATGCAATTGTAATATCAGTTCACGTAAACGTTTTCTTTGAAGAATGAAGGGAAATGCGTAGAATGGAAAACATCATATCTCACTTAAATCTATCACAGCAGCCGTAGTCTGGTGAGCCGTTTTCGTTGGCCCTCGCGAGTGACGTCGTTCAACGACCGCTGGCACCTTCTTATCAATTGGTCTCTAAGCTCACCAGGGTCCAGGTTTTAGACCTGAGCTCGAATTATCCGACTGTGCCGGACCCAGTTAAGGCTTCTGTCTTGCCTGCAGTGGCCCAACTCAACCTATATCTCAACAGCCTCGCTGGCGACATCTCACCCTTCGTTTTCAGATGCCCAAACTCGTTTCTCTCGACTTGTCTCAGACCCTCCTGACTGGCCAAATTCCGGCAGATTTCGCCTTTCGGTTTCCAAAACTCTGATCCTTGAACCTCGGGAACATTGGCTTCCTAGGAAAGATTCCAGATCAGTTATCGAATTTAACCAAAGCTTCAAGCGTTTCAATTGAGAGGCAACTATCTCGCTGGCAAGATTCCGGCATGGATCGGCTCGATGTCCAGCCTGCGGGTGCTCGAACTCCACAACAACAGCTTCTCAGTCACATTGCTCTCTCTCTCTCTCTCTCTCTCTCTCTCTCTCTCTCTCTCTCTCTCTCTCTCTCTCTCTCTCTCTCTCTCTCTCTATGTATCTATATACATGGTCATTTGAAGTCGTTTATCTCGGTGGATGAAAGAGAGAAGGGGGTCAATGCAGGTGGAACGTGTAACATCGAATTTGGTCCTTTTCACAGTAAATTAAATTCATGAAAAGCAGAAAGATAGACCATATTCACGAATTTAATGAATACATTACGTAGAAAAAAGATAAAAAATATATGTAAGATTAAAAAGGCTTGGAAAGGAAAAGATAGAGAGGAGAAAGCCGGTTTATAGTGAAAGATTTTCACTATAAATGTAGCAAATATAGCTACATAGAAAAACAACAACAGATCTTCCTTGGTAATCCTTCTATGGATAACCATGAATACATCCTCTTCCCTTTCTTCTTCTCCTTCTGTTTCTGTTATGTCAGTCTTTTTTGGATCCCCTCCGACTTCAATGAAGATCATGCTCGAGGTGAAAGAATCCATCACAACCATTGGCGTCTAAGTCAATTCGTCATGAAGAGTGAGAAAGAAGAATCTGAGATGAGGAGATCAGCGGAACGCGTCCTCTACCCTTATCCTCAGTCCATCAATACGGGCTCCGCTATCACATCTTTAAGCTAGCTTTGGCCCACACGCGAGGTATGGGTGCCTGCGCACACGCACTAAACACGAGCCAAGTGAAAGCTTTTCCTGTTCATATGAGACCCATTTCCTGTGTAACTTAGGCATTGTATTCATCCAAGTTCTTGAATGGTTGCCATTTCATCTAATTTTTCTTTTTTCTTTTTTAATTACAAAGGGAGGCCGAATCCTAACACACACATGCACCCTTGGGACTCTAACTCCCCACATGCAGCAAGAGCCAGTTGAGCTAACTCTCTGGGTACATCTAATTTTTCTTTGATATCTAGAGATGAAGTAGCTTTCAGATAATCTAATTCTCATAATTATAACTCAAAAACTCGGACGGTTTGCGGTAACTCTGTTCAAGCCCTTTGATTTTGATATGCGCTAGATGTAATCCCTCCATTCTATTTATTGAATATCAGGACCCGAGTGTGGAGTCTTCCATGAAGTACGTTTCCCTTTTGTGGGCCTTTGCATACTGTGCTGTCAAGCGAATACCCACCAAAACATGCAGCTATCGAACATCGGCGTTAGCTGAAGGAAAAATTCCGTTTAGAAAAACCAAATAGCCAAAGCAAAACGGACGACTCTTATCAACTTCCATTGTTTCTCCGAGAACAGCCGAACCATAATATAAAGCAGGTGGTGAGAGTGAATCGCACCACTGCAATAGAATAGCTATTGGATACTTGTTTTGTCCAATTTCTTCACTACAAAATGCAATGTATGTTGGAATAATCTATATGAATACATGTATAAACAACCATCATGTAATAATTATAAACATGTTCCAATCACATACAGTTGCACATATACATATTGCCATAAACAAAGTGTACGAAAAACATAAATAAACAATAATCATAAAATGAGACTTATGTGTGAGGATCACTCTTCCAGACTTACTTTAGAGAAATCAAAGGCCTAGCTATAAAGTACGTACAGGTACCTCTCCTTTTTCCGAAGATAAAATGCACACACAACTTAAAGTCATGTACCTTCCTTAAGGTCATCCTCGATCATGCCTCAATCACCTTAGTTGAAGAGAAAGAAGAGCAAGGAGCAGTCACATCCACAGAGTCCACCGTATGTAGAGGGAGATGCATAGAGCAAAGATAGGAGGAGAGAGTGCTAAATAAAAAGTACATATTAGGGATCCTTAATATCTAATTTATAGACTGTGTGTGTCCCATAACTATTCCCGCATAAACATATTTGACTATTAGATCAAAAGTTTTTCGTTCTAAAAGATAAACTGATGACAAGTCTCAAACCCAAACCCCTTGACAACCTCCACATGCGCATGCGCAGGCATATGTGGTCTAACATGTCTTTCCCAAACTCTTTGAACTAAGGTTAATGAGCTACCAACTATATAAAAGGACACGTGGGATTTTTTCATTCTTTAATATGGGACTAAACTTTGTTTCTCTTGATATTCACATGTATAAGTTCCTCACATATGATTTTTACACTTTAGTATTTTCACATATATCAATGATGCATCAATTGAATATTAAGGGTTATGAAACATGAATTAAATGTTATTAATACACGAGTTTAATTAACCCAATCTTACTTAATATTAAATCAAACAATCCCACAAAGTTCTGAAGTGTAAAGTGTTCTACCGAGCAAACCGTTATATTATGCTTTCAATAATAGTACCTTCCAGTTTCAATCGTTACCATAGTTATCTAATATTACCTTTACAAGAACTATGTGAACATATGTCTTGAACCTGAACCTTGAGTTTAAAGGTGTTTATTAGTAACAACATAATAAAATTTATGTCATGATCTTTAGGAGTGATATACTAATGGTCATGCATCCATATCCTATATTATGATTGATTTCAAGGAACAATTTAATTCCTCTATTGTGGCCTCACAATATCAATCACTTAATTGTATATCTCTAAAGTGTACTACTAGCATCCTGTCCTAACACTAAATCTCATTCAAATAATAATCTCTTTCTAACTTACAGTCATGACACTTTAGGTTTACAGGTAATAGATACACAAATACTAAAAGTATCGCATAAAAATACATATCATCCTATTCACCCAACAGTTTGTTATTATCACATTAAACCTACTTCGTAGGATCTCCACTCACTTAGATTGGATTGTCACTACTTAAAAATAAATTGTGGGTTTCAGTCTCATTCTCAACTTATATTTTTTTACTAGGGCTAGATAAACCCTTAGTAAAAGGATCAATTGTATTAACTTTGGATTTATCATAATCTATAGTCATAATCCTATCAAACACAAGAGCCCTTTCCGACTTTAGTTTGACTTGGATGTGTCTCATTTACTTTTGATTGTACTTGAAACTATTGATCTAAGTAATTGTACTCATGCTATCACAATATACTAAAATTGCATGAAACAACTTCTTTACCATATGTAAATTGGACATAAGTCCCTTAAATCATTCAACCATGAAGACCTAAAATTATATCAACTATACCCATATCCTTTATCTTAGACTTATTACATAAGAATGACTTAGTCTCATTTACTCATATCAGAACAAACAATAATATATCATTTACATACAAGCAGAGGATGATGAATGCATTATTGACCGACTTACAATATACACACTTATTAAAATCATTAGAAGCAAAAGCAAAAGATGATATCACATAATCAAACTTTTCATGCCATTGTTTAGTATTTGATGTTTTAGCGATAGAGAATGTGTTATAAACAGGCCAAGCAATGGCTAGAAACGAATGAGGGACCCAACAGAGTGTTCACAAGTAGCATGAAGAATGTCATTCAAACAACCACCATGCAGGAGCAAGCATGCAGTCAAAATGCTCACACACACAGATTTAGTCGACATGAAAAACACTACCAATAAAGATAAAGAGAGTGCATGCATACATGCACATACACATGTTTGTTCTTCCTTTTATCACACTGAACAATATATAATGATTTGCCAATCATCCTAACTATGCAGCCTCTATAAATGTGGAGTCTATTGATGAAATATTACCCCACACCTAAAGCTAAAGAGCAACAATGAAGATTATCGCTGCGTTAATCTTAAAAACCTTCATCACCATTATCTTCCTTGGATGATACTGATGTGGATTCTCATGCCAACCAATCGATGGGACCAAAAGTGGAAACCTCGCTTGAGGGAACACACAAATTCAACGTATTTCAGGACATATGGTTAGTCGTATATATTTTCTTCAGTTTTTGTTTATTAAATTATAATTAGATCAAGTTTTAAAATCTCAAACCTCAAAGTTTGATGTGGGTTGATCTAATACATAAAACTTTTTAAAACATAAATTAATTTTATACTTACATTGTAATGCTCGATTTGGATCATGAGCATGCCTTCTTCGGCCTCCTCATTGTAACCCCAAAAATGGTTAAAGATCAAGTAAATTATGAGTGAACAATTTCAATCATTTGGGAGCAGGGTGATTTTACATAGTGGCGAGCTCATAAATCAATAATGAAGAGGCAATTTTGTCTTTTTAGGTTACAAGAGGAGGCTGAAGCCTAACACACCCTCACATGCACCTGCACCCTCTCTTAGAGTCGAACTCCCCACCAGCAAGGAAGCAATTTGGACACAAGGAGTTCTAATAACCAAGAATCTATACGCATTCTTTGAGATCATCTCTACGTAACCTATAAATATAATATCTATTGTTTTAGGTTCAAATTTTTCTCTTATGTTTAGGAATAAGTACTTTACAAGACACCCCTAAACTTTGAGTTATTTGACGTTGGTTTTTCAATCCTTTCAAAGCTCAAATGGATTATTTTCTTTATGCTTATGAGAAACTCTATTGAGAATATGGTAAGTCGTATTTAAAGTTTCCCCACATGTAGTTAGGTAACCCAAAACTTTAAAATAAAATATTAACGATATCAAATAAGGTTCTATTATTCCATACAACTATCCCATTAGACTACGAAGAATACAAAAAGTAACCTTATGTACAATATCATTGTTTTAACAGTATTCTTGAAAGAGGTTTGATGTATATTCTCTTTCTCTATCAAACCTTAATTGTGTTTAAATACCTTGTTAGTTTGAGTTTGGGCTTCATTTAGAAAGATTTGAAATTTTTCCAAAGTTTCATCTTTGCTTTTAAGCAAATAAATATAACAGTATCTACTACAATCATCAATAAATGTAAGAAAATATCTTTTGTTATCTCTAGTTGTCATTCCATTGAATTTATAATTTCCCGTATATACAAAATCCAAAATTTTAGATTTTCGATTAACCGCATGAAAGGTTTTCTAGGTTGCTTCACTTGCACACAAATACCGCACTTGTGTTTTTTATCTATGACACTCTTAGGGATAAGGTTTAAATTAATCATTCTTTTAATGAAATCAAAATTTACATGACCCATCATATCGTGTAATAAATTAGATGTTTCACTATTATTCACATAAGAAGTAGAGACTTTATTATCATTAAAATTCATATAATAATCAACAATTGGTTCTACATGAATTTTAAACAGATCTTGTACATCACATAGATAATCCTTTTTAAAGAAGCACCCCATATTAAATTGTGTAGTTACAACAATTTATTCCATTTACAATCTAACCTTACCCTATCTAACTAAAACTAGACCAGTAAGGATATTCTGATGAATCATTAGAATATTCCTAACTCTATAAAGAGTCATGACCCTTTTTGAAGGAAACTTTATATCACATGTGTTTCACCCTTAACTTCATCCGTTGAATGATTTTACTCAAATCAATGTTTTATTATCAATGACTTGGTAAGACACAAACATAGACTAATCAACACAGACATGCACATTAGCCCTAGTGTGTACAATATAGTCATGTGGCTCATAAATAGAAAGGATATAAGGTTTAAGATAAAAATAATTGTTGCTAGATGTTGGTAGAGTGGTCACGATGTTGACCATAACTCCTTTAATGACAACTCATAAATATTGTATTTCTGATCCAAGGCAACCCGCAGATCTTTCGCTATCATTGAAGGAGAAGAACTATAAACATCAAACCGAACATTCAACAATACCGATAAAATACAACAGTAGCATAGGGTGTCCTTGTACTTCCACTTCAGCGATTTTATTTGAGCTTCTAGGGTAAATATCATCTAGGATGAGACATTCTAACTCGATGAATGAATGTAACCCTAACATGGTTAACTAAATTTTCATATGTTGTTGCTAGAATTTAAAGTGAGAACTAACAAACTTTTCCAGCATGAAGGTCAAATTGACCTTCAATCAGAGGGTAACAAATGAGGACATGTTGTCTACGGAAGGTGATTTCTTTAAGATAGTTGGAATAATCCATATGAATACATGCATTATAAACATGTGTAAATCACATACATCCACAGATCTAAAGATTGTCATAAATAAACCGTACGAAAAACACAAGCAAACAGTAATAAGAAAAGGGGACTTATCAGTGTGAATTGCCCTCGCAGACTTGTTTTAGAGGAATGAGTGCTCTACTATAAAGTATGTAGGATACCTACACTTTCCTCCTAAGATAAAATATACACACAACCGAAAGCCATGTACCTTACTTCAGGTCGTCCTCGACCATGCCTTAATCTCTTTGGTTAGAGAGAAAGGAGAACAGGGAGCAAACACAATGGTAGAGTCCACCACATGTAGAGGGAGACAAAGACAGCAGAGACGGGAGGAGAGAGAGTACTAAATACAAAAGTATGGATTAGGGAACACCTCTATGTCCCGTAATCGTTCCCGTGTAAACACATTTGACTGCTAGATCAAAGTTTTCGTGTAAAAGGATAGACCGAATATAATTTTCATAATCGTTCCTGTGTACGACCCGACACACATGTTGTCTAACATATCCTCTCCAAACTCTTGTAAACTAAGGTTCATGAGCTACCAACTATATAAAAAGACATTGGTTTGTCTTATTCTTAAATATGGGACTAAACTTTATTTTCACTTGGTCTTCACATGTACAAGTCTTTCACATATTACTTTACACTATCGGACTTTATGCATCAATTGAATATTAAGGGATACGAAACATGAATTAAATGTTATTAATACACATGAATTTAATTAACCTAACTTTAATTAATATTAAATCCAAAATTGTATAATATATGCATGTCATAGTTGGGAGAGTGAGATAAGAAATAATGGTAACTGAGCAGTTCGCGGATAGATGATTTACGGGGGACTCCAAATAAATGAAGATCAGCGTCGCAAAGATGGCGCTGCTACCGGCCAATGGTCTTCAGATGCAGTCCTTGGCACCACTTAATGCGTATAGGGACAGAAGGGAGCCATCTCCCTCTCTCTCTCTCTCTCTCTCTCTCTCTCTCTCTCTCTCTATATATATATATATATATATATATATATATATATATATATAGGAAGTGGGATTCACGAGGCCGATGCGTGGTGTTTGTTGAAAGCATGCAAAATGAGTTGCGTGCCTTAAGTGATGGTTAGGATGAGTTACCACCTTTGCACTTTCAAAAGTCTCCCAGCTACACTCGTTTTGCAAGGCACTAACTGTGAACTTTCTTATATGGTACTTAAGTGATAAGAGGAAACTAGAGTTGTTGACCCGGTTCTTGGTATGCACTGATTTATTAAATCATTTGGCCAAATTGAGCGTCATATAGTCTCATGATCGGCCTTCTAAGGATATGATAAGGTGGCGGACTTGGCGAGGATTTTTCAGAAAATAGGGCTGCTGATCACATGTTTACTTTGTTGTTTGGGACAATTTTAGTGACCTCAAATGCCTTACCATGAGTTTGAGAGGCCAAGGGCCTCACCATAGCCAGACCATATTTGGATGTTTTAACCCATCAAGAGACTGAAAAGTTGGTAAGTAAGATGATATACGCGGGCATAACGAGACCAAGTTGTGACCCATTCTCTTAATTGATACTTTTGCTTTAGAAGGGAGGGTAAAATCAAGGTATTTTTGCTCCTCTATAGGTTATTGGAACCGGTCGAGCTAGTATGCACACCTTATAGGCCTGTACTAGTCGTAATAAGTTGTTAAATGAACTATTGTGTAATTCACCAATGAAATGTTTGAGCCAGTTACGAGCAAGTTTGTATGGCGATTGGTGACATCCCCGAAACACCTTCAGGCCTCAAAGTGTGCACCAGGAGCTTTTTTATAACAATACCATTCAGACTGGCCTCCTTCGTTCTTGTATAGTACAGGACTTGAGGAGAGCATTTGGATCCTATTAGGCATACGCTAGCAAGCTGGGGGGCACCAGGAGAGCACCAATATGAACAGAGAGGGTGCTTCGGCCGACCAGAAACATATTGTATATGGGCTTATAAGTAACGATCGGAGAACCTCAACCTCTTTCTCAAGAAAGGATGGCTCCGTATGGTGTCCCCCGGCCGTTAAAGCACTCTCAGGACTTGTCAAAGGAGACTAATGGTTTGGATATACGCGTGGGTGCCATTGCATTTTTATGCAAAGCCAATGACATCGGCTTGGTTTCTGGGTTGTAAAAGTTGTTGCGGTTAAATGGTAGAGCAAAGGTTTTTAACTGGGCCATTAATTCACAGTGAAACTTAGATTCCAGAATCCATGTGAGTGCAGAAATATGTTTTCCTGCTCTTTTAGTGTATGATGTGCCAGTAGCAGTATTCTTTGCACTAGAAGTTAATGGCTGATTCAAAAGGTAAGCCTCACAAATCCGTTAATTCTTGGAAGGAAATTAGTCGCTAATCCATCGCAATTTTCAGAGATAACAACACGATGAACAAAGGAAATCTTCTAACAGAAATTAATTCTGTCTTCCAGACGTTCCCTTCATAGTTCGAATTCTCTACTGCCTACATACATCCAAAGGTATGTGTTTGCTTCTAGCAAAACGATGTCTCACCCCAAGATTAGTATATGCTTAGAAACAGAAATTTCTACATATTCGCAGAGAAATTGGGATAATCCATAATATAAGCAGGTCAATTTCTCAAAGTTAATGACCAGTCAGTACTCAAGTTCCTACAAGTAACTCAGTTGATGAGACACGGGGGAGAGATCTAGCAAGCCAAGTGGTTGAGACATATGTTATCCTTGCTATTTGTCATTTATTTCAAAGATTTAAATCTGCTTGATAGATAAAGCATAGAGCATAGTGCAACCCAGGCGACAGATGGTTGAACAGGAAATATTAATTAAGCTATGCAAGCTGCTTGCTTCAGCAGTATGAAGTTCGCAACTCAGGCACCCACTAGTCGCTGGAGGGACCGTTGTACCTCACCCAGCCATTGTTAATCGTTCAGTGTTGGCAGCTCCACCATTTCTTGCTCATCATAAAATTCGCGGTTTGGTTCTCCCGTGGGATTGGAGGGCCAGTCTCCGTGATGGTTCAGCATTACTACTTCAATTCTGGCATCTCCTGCACTTTTTTTGTTACTTGTCTTCCCCTATGTAAATCTTGTTTATTCTCAACATAATGAACATTATTTTCTCACGTTCCTTCAAATTCATAGCCATAGGCGATAGGTCTGAACTAAAAACCTCCTTGTTAGTACCTGGAAAATTCAAACACTAGAAAGTACTCACTTTCATACGTAAAAACGTTTGAAAGAAGATGAGAAACATTTCGACCAAAGTATGGACTATGTGGCCTACTTGGGACATCGAAGATCTCCCAGAGCTTCTTCGTTGCTACAGTATACGACACCGGAGTAAATAATGTTACCTTGTGGCCAATGGAGCACGGTAACGGCTGGATTGGTCATCCAGTCATCCAGCCGTTACCGTATCTGGAGTTGGAGATAGGGAGCTATAACGGTCGGACCATTACCGAAAAGCACGACGGTCGGACCATTACCGAAAAGCACAGTAATAGTTCGGATATAGATGCTTCGAATGAGGGAAGCCTAGTAGGATAATTGGGAGATATGGAGCACGCACAGTGCATACAGTGAAATATACTCAAAAACTAAAACAGAAAAGCTGTAAAGTCTCCTTGGAAGATTCTGCTGTGAGGAAACCTCAAACCAGAAAACTTACTATTTCCGTTGCAGGTGTATCTTAAAGGCTTGACGGAGGATAATCGGATTCCGACAAGCATAACGCATCATTTGGTATCAGGGCCTTGTTGTTGACCCTGCAAAAAAAAAGGTACGCATTACTGTTCTGCAAAAAAAAGGAGGGAGAAGAAGAAAAGAAAAACAAGAGAGACAAGAAAAGGCCGAAAGGCCGCAATGCTAGAATGCGGCAAAGAACCGCGAAAGGCCGCAAGGCCAGAAGGTGGCAAAGAACCGTGAAAGACTGAAAGGTCGTAGGCCAGAAGGCGACAACATGGCGTGAGGCCGAAAGGCAGCAGGCCAGGAGGCCGAAAACCGTCACAACGGGTCGTCGATCGCCCCAAAGGGCTGCAGGCCAAGGAGCGGAGAGGGGCTCCGCCCGCCTCTCCCTCTCCCCATCTCTCAGATTGCCTCTCTCTCTCTCTTCAGTTTTACCCCTCAGAAACCGCTAGGCGTTTTAGAAAAATGCGGGCTAAAACCAGCAGTTTTCCGAAACCACCCCCGATTTTGGAAAACCGCTTTGGGCAGCGGACTAAAAAGTTCGTTCTGCCCCTACCAATTTTCAGATATTACCAAACTGTCCCTTGACAAAATTATGAAAATATCTAGATATTTTCAGGTAAAAAGATTGGTTTACCCTTATTGAGCAAAAAGTCTGTTTTACCCTCCAGTGGTTTATGAAAATTATGAAATACCGGGTTGTTGTTTTATGTTATTGCCCTTCCTGGTTTAAATTATTACATTACTACCATTGTGTCAAAAGACAGGTTTGTCCCTATACTTTTTGAAAATTTTCAAATTCGGACTCAAGGTTAAAATTACATATTTAACTCTCATCAGTTACGAATTTTACAAAAATACCAAGAGTAATTTTACGAGTCTATCCTTGAGCTTTTCAAAAAATTACAAAAGCGGACAGATAGTCAAAATTACAGTTTTACCCCTGGAATGTTTTGAAAAATGTTAAAGACAGAAATTTTTTGGAAAATTACAAGTTTATCTCAGGTTACTTATGAGTTATTTTTAGCTCATTTTTCTAATATTATGCATCGTTCTAATAAGATTTTTGCTATGTGTGTTTGTTGCTTATTGTTTGTTTCCTTTTTAGATCGTCTAGTTGCAATAATTACCAAACATATAAAAATGAATTCAATAATATGTGTGTGAGAATTGGCAAAACCTAAAAACTAAACGGTCTTAACTTTCAAACATGAAAGAGGAGAATCGCACTTACTCTAACACTTGAAGGTGTTGAGTATGTATTAAAGGAAACCGTGTATCCGCCACCAATAGACACAACTGAGCAAAAAATAAAAATATATAAAACATTTCTAAAAGATGACACAATAACGAGGACAGTCATGTTGACATACATGGAGGATGACTTGATTAGGATTTTCGAAAAATACAAGACCGCAAAAGAGTTGTTTGATTTAATAACATATAAGTATGACACAACTGCCAAACTACATGTGTAGTTGCTACTATACAAGTACAACTCCTTTAAAATAAGAAAAAGATAACGTAGTAGAACATGTAAATCACATGTTAGTAATGGCTAGGGACCTAAATGTGGCAAAGTTAGTCATTCCAAAACCGATGCAAATATCAATAATCCTGAACATTCTACCCCCATCACGGAACATGATCACCACTACCCTCAGGTTAGGGCTAGAAATTAACCTTTTCGAGTTGCCTCTGAAACTAGCAATAGAACAAGAACATATGATTAAGAACAAGAGAAAAAAATTGCTAGTGGTACAAGATAAGATTGCGTATAGCTCCAAAACCAACCAAAAGAAACATAGACCAAACAAAAGATTTGGCAAGAATAACAAAAGGAGCGGTAAAAATTTTAAGAAATAATAAGAAATCGCTTCTTGGGTCAAGTGTTTTAGCTGTGAAAAGATGGGACACTAAAAGAGGGATTACTGCAACCGGAAAAGTGGAGTAAATAACCCATAGCGCGTACAATGAGAGAAGCACTATATAATCTGCGTGATATCAAAATGTTTGTACATAGACCGCCCAGTGACAGGTTGGTGGATAGACTCCGGAGCTAAAAGACATATCTCAAAGACCAAGGAAGGGGCAATAGATCTAAAGGAATACAAACTGGGCGAACATCGAGTGTACATGGGAAACAACACCTTCTCAAAAGTTTTGGGTACTGGGTGCTTTAGAATTTTTGTACAAGGTAGACCTTTTTACTAACTGATGCATTAATTGTGCCATCTATAAGGCTCAATCTGGTCTCGGTCCCTACCTTAGTAAATAAAGGTTTTGAGGTTAGGTTTATTCCTAAGAAGGTGACTGTGGGAAAACATGAGAGAATATTATTCTTTACAGAGTTTGATGTAGAACTTGGACTGTTTAAATTAAATGATAATGAAATTAAAAGTTCTCGTGCTTATATTTAGTGTGCCTTTAATGTTGATGTGAATATGTGGCATAAACGCCCTCGCATATAAGTCTAGAAAAGTTGAGGAAATTATCCAACTTTGACTTATTGTTTGGATTTTAAGAAAATACTTTCAACAAGTGCGAAGCTTGTATACAAGAAAAAATTACAAGAAAAGTTTTTCCCAAAGAGTCAACAAGGGCAACAACCCTATTGGAAGTCATTCACACGAATTTATATGGACCATTTAGAGTAAGGTCACATCGTGCAAAGATTTATTTTATAACATTTATCGATGATTACTCTAGATATACATATTTATTTCTTTTGGCAAATAAATTTGAGGCACTAGAAGCTTTTAAAGAATATAAATAGGAAGTGAAAAACCAATTAGGGCATTCAATCAAAGTTTTAAGATCAGGTAGAGGTGGTGAATATACCTCTGGAAAATTTCTTGAATTCTGTAAAGACTTTGGTATTGCAAAGTAAAATACAATACCAAGGATATCTCAACAAAATGATGTAGCTGAGAGATATAACAGAACCTTGTTGAATATGACAAGGTCAATGTTGATCGATGCCTCTCTACCAAGGATATTTTGGGGAGAAGTAGTAAGTACAACGGTTTACATACTCAATAGAGTACCATGTAAAGTTGTATTCATTACACCATATGAGATGTGGTTTGGAAGAAAACCCAACCTAGGTCATCTTAGGAGGTGGGGATTATTGCACATGTAAAGATCCTTGATCAGTCTAGAGACAAGCTAGACAGTAAGTCCTTAAGATGTATATTTATTGGATATCCAAAAGGTTCAAAGAGATATTGATTTTATCATAAGGACCACAAACTGATAGAAAGCAGAGATGTTGAATTCTTAGAAGATACTAAGAATGACATCCTTAAAAATAATGATGAATGCATTGATGATCTAGTAGACCTAGATCAATCATCGTTTGAATCAATAGAAGATCTTGAAACAACTGAAACCTTAAGTGGACATAAAAGGCGAAGGGTCACTCCGTCCTACTTAAAGGATTATCATACTTATCTTGTAGAAGAAGTATGTAATTCGGTTGATTTAGATGAGTTGACTGATAACTTTACTTATCAACAAGCTATGAACTCATTAGAAGCATCAAAATAGGGGAAAGCCATGGATGAGAAAATTTAATCCATTGAGAAAAACAAAGTCTAGGAATTAGCTGATTTACCAAAAGAAAGGAAAGTTATAGGTTGTAAATGAGTTTTAAAAAAGAAATACAAGGCCGATAGTTCAATTGACAAGTTTAAAGCGAGATTGGTTGCAAAGAGTTTTTCGTAAAAAGAGGGGATAAATTATGTTGAGACATATTCTCCAGTTGCGAAATTTATATCCATAAGAATAATCATGGCAATATCTGGATATTATGATTTGGACTTACATCAGTTAGATGTAAAGACAACATTTCTAAACAGAAATTTAGATGAAATTATATTGCATGCAGCAGCCCGAAGGATTTATAGTTGAAGGCGAAGAAGATAAAGTATATAGGTTGAGAAAATCCCTATATGACCTGAAACAGTTACCTCACCAATGGTATTTGACTTTTCAAAATATCATTATAGAACTTGGGTTTGTGGTTAATAAATTTGATCACTGTATATATGTCTAGAACATTGGGAGCCACTTTGTCATCCTATCATTATATGTAGATGACATATTGTTGACTAAGAATGACAATGAGATGATTGTCAAAACAAGTCATAGTTAAACTCAAAGTTTGAAATGAAGGACATGGGGAAGCATCCTATATCCTGGGTATAAAGATCTCTCGAGGTAGAGAATTTAGACTCTTATGCCTGAGTCAGGAGAGATATATTGACTATATCCTCAAGAAGTTCAAAATGGGTGAATGTAAATCTGTTGTTACACTTGTTGCAAAAGGGGTTAAACTAAGGTTGATTGTCCTGGTGAACGAGACGATAAGCCTAACGTTCCTTATGCACAAGTTGTGGATAGCTTGATGTATGTTATGTTGTCTACAAGACCTGATATCATCTTTGTTGTTGGTCTTATAAATAGATATCAAAGTAATCTTGGATGGCAGTACTGAATAGCTGTAAAAAGGATTTTAAGATATCTGAAAGAAACAAGAGACTTGAAGTTGTGTTTTCAAGTAGATGAACTAAAAGTGGTAGGATACTCAGATGCTGACTTTGCTGGAAGTAAAGATGACAAAAATCAACCTCAGTTCAAATATTCTTATTTGGAGGTGTTGTTATTTCTTGGGTATGTAACAAACAGGGTTGTGTAGCATTGCATACACAAGAAGTTGAGTGTGTGGCTTGTTGTATGGCTGCAACGAGTATTGTTTGGATAAACCCCTTTATATGTGATTTGAAGTTGAAAATAACCGACGAGTCAGTTGTCATTTACTGTGATAACAAAACAGCAATTACTCTTATCAAAAGTGGAGCTGATTGCTCAAAAAACAAACATATAATGGTTAATTACCACTATGTTCATGATATGGTTATGAGAAAGGAAATATCCATCTCATACATGCCAACAAATGATATGTTGGCAGACCTCTTGACTAAAGGCATAATAGAGGAACTTTTCTCAAAACATGTTACAAACATGGGTTTGAGGTATATTTGATTGTTGTGTAAGGAAATAACCACACAACGGGTTGTGATTGCAACAACAATCATGAAACAACATTACTAGGTAAACCCTACAAAAGTGGGAGGAAAACCAGTATGTCAATACACTTGGCTCGAATGACAAAGTGGGAGATGTTACGTTGTGGCCATTCTCGGCAACCCAACACGGTAACGGTCTGGATGATTAATCCAGACCGTTACCGTATCTGAAGTTGGAGATAGGTAGCCATAACGACCGGACCATTACCGAAAAATATGGTAACAATCTGGATATGGATGCTTCGGATGAGGGAAGCCCAGTAGGATAACTGGGAGATGTGGAGCATGCACTGCTCTATAAATGAAAGCAGAGCAATATACTCAATAACTGAAAAAGAAAAACTGTAAAGTCTCCCTGAAAGATTCCGTTGTGAGGAAACCTCAAACCAAAAAACTTACCATTTCCACTGTGGGCGTACCTAGAAGGCTTGACGGAGGATAACCAGAACCTTGCAATCAGCCGGATTCCTGCAAGCAGAACACATCAAATAAGGCCATCCCCATCATATTAAGAGGGACCAAGGGGTTCTATCGCGCAATGAAGATCCGAACTTTCCCTGTAAGTAATTGACTTGGCACTACTTTCATTTGATTAATACACTAAGATGCTCCAACAATCATAAAAATCACAGTTCAAAGTTTGGTGATTATAATCATGCCTACAAGTTCATCAAAAAGACAATCACGCAGATAATACAAAGAATAGAAGGATCTATCGGCTTTTAATTACTAGCTTAATTTCAAAAAAGGCATTTGTCTTGAGCCTGCGCAACTGTCTGTACCGTGAACTGGACTAAAGGAATCATGCTGCTGACTGGTACGGGTATGAACTTTCAACCGTCAATTCTGTTTGTGCTTTTAGACATACGGTCGCATTCCGCTCAGCGTCAACCAGTGTGACAAGCCGGAAGCAAGTGGGCTGCAGACCACAATGACAAGTTCCCATCTGAAGATCCTAGAGCCAGGGCCGAGATACCATTGCATGATTTGATTCTCTCACGGCGCCTACCGGTAAAAAATGGTGAAGGAACGCAAAAGAACAATATGGCAACAAGTAGGACAGCATTTCGTTGTATTGCTCCAGGTACAGTGGTATTGGTATCCGCAATTTATTTGGTAATCTAGGTGGGGGCCATCGACTTCAAGAAGAGAATCAAGTCCGTGAACGACATTTGCCATAGTACGCTCAGAGGGGCCTAAGAAAAATCTTTATGATTGGTACATGGACGGCGAGCATTGCTGGGGCATCCTCTGAGTGATATACAGACTGAGACTGGAGGTAACAGGCAAGAAGGCTGTCAGTTTCATCAGATGAAAAGTACTGTTTGAACTTCCTTTTTTCTTCTCTAAGCTAGCTGGATTTGCAAAATTGTGCTCAATATAGAAGGACATCAAGGTTCATTTCACTATTTTTGTCATGTACGAAAAAACTAATCAGTATCTGAACGATTCTTCGTGGTCGGAGAGCCGTGCAATTTCAAGTAATGCACTTGAAACTTGCACCACTCATGTGTGCATGTCTGTGTGTCTGTGAGAGAGAGAAAAACGGAGAGAGAGAGAGTGTGGGGGGGGTGGGGCACGATGTGAGATCTGAACAATAATGCTGCAACTTGCATTTCTTTTTACTTAATTAACCTCCTGTTACTGTCAATTTGACAGTTTTGTGATGACAGTTGCTGACCTCATATATATATATATATATATATATATATATATATATATATATATATATATATATATATATATATATATATGTTTGTCTGATGCAGTTATTAAAGCAACTGCTGGGGACTCCTTGACAGTCTAATTCAATAGGTTGCACGACCCATTATAGTCCTCCAGAGGCACCACCGAATGAATAAAACTCAGACTCATGAATTCATGGGCTTTTTTCTTTTCCTATAAAAACATCAAATGGATAACCACATGAAAAACAGACGGTTGGATTTGGGTAAAATCGAAAAAGCAAAGTCATCAGTCCAGGACTATTTCCGAAGTCTTTACTGATTTAACGAGAGTAAAGTTTTGAATAGCATTGTGCAATGCAATAGAAACTCGGTTTCAAAGATACCACTCCTCTGTAAAACTGAGAAACTTACTGGAACTTGAGACGACAAAATCCAAATTACAAATTGACAAGTTAACAAGGATAAATATTTTGAATTGGGAAAAAGAAAATGTTGAAGAGATAATGACAAATATAACGAGAGTCGAGGATAAATCTTGGAACGTAACAGATTATTGACTTTCGAGTACTAATCAATATATTGTTCCAGAACATTTCCCCCTCCTCCATCGTTTAGAAGCAAATCACCTTCTTGTTTGCTTTGTCAGAAAATGAGATAGCTGTCTTTTGTGCAATTTTTATTGTAAATATTGTTCATGGAGGATTCCTGAGGTTTGAATTGGATCTCTGAAGATAAAATTTATTCTGAGAAGAAGCTTGAAAAGATGACTTTCTAGCGCTAAAGCAACTTAACAAGCTGCTGGAAGCTGATATTTGACCCACTAAAGGCTCTCTATCTGAAGGTTAACACGTCCTGATACACTGAGAAAACCGGTTGTTTATCAGAAGGAACAGTCGACTCTAATTACAAAGAGTTGTTGACGTTGATTTTCTGTCATGTTCCAAACTTGGGTATATTTTGATGGAATGAAAATATTGGATCAAAGAAGATAGGGTAGAGTTGGATACTAGTTCCGGTTCGTAACGTTTTAGTTCTATGTACTAAGTTTTACAAGTTCCTGCTTCACCATCTACCCTTGGAACTTGCCAGAAAAGCTGCTTTGTTCAGATGGAACTAATGAGGACATATCACCCGAAAGTTTTTCGATTCTCTGGTATTTAAATGGAAGCAATTGATGTTCTTATTGTGACATTGTAACATGTCGCCTACACACATATGTACATGCATACAAATATACATGTATTCATAAAAGAAGCTAGATAATTACGTCTATAAAATAAAAAATGGGAAAGACCTGTTCCACTCCTAAAAGATTGTGGTGGTGAACCATTATGCTACTTGGGCAAGACGAATATTACAGAAAAGTGAATTCGGCAACTATAAATGATTTGTGTAGCAGAAACCTTGAACCTTCCTTCAATGATGATGAGATCTTTGCTGCCTGTTGTCCGTTGGATTTAGCCCTTCGCAAGGTCGGTCAGTCAGCAAATTGAAACGTTCGCTGTAAAGTCATCAGGAAAAGAAGTTGATACTATGATGGATGCCAACCATGAGAGATTTGGTCGATATCTGACTAGAATTGCTAAACTGGATTCATGACTAGAACGTCGTGTTGGGACAGTATTGCAGGAAACTGCAAATAGACCTAAATGTGTACAACTAAAACCATGTCTTCAAATCCTATTTAATAACAAACCACTTCGAATTTCCAGTCAATTAACAAAATTTAATTGTTATTTATCAACTTGCGAAATTTCAAGATAATTACTGAGTGTGGGAGTAGCCTCACATGTATTGAGATTTTCATAAATGAGTTCTGAGATATCTCGTGAATTCTCTCTTATTGTGTCTTTTTGATGGTCACAGAATCGTCAAGAAGACCAAAGTTATGAAGAAGTTCGGATAAAGATATGCTTAAAGTTTGAACATCTCAACTAGCAAGACACAAAATGTTCAACTTCATATTCCATTACATCGAGATGTTAATGCCCGAAAACGTTTCGATTGCCTACTATTGCTTATATATGTCCCTTGGGCTATCTTGACATCCGTTATTGAAAATTCATACATTAGTTAAGGCTTTGACGATGTGTTTGAATCGAGGCTATGGTGGTTTGACAGGCAGTGGATTGTAAGCAACAACCGCTAAAACTAATGCCAACACAAAGCATCTAATGTTCTTAACATGCCTAGTGAAACTCATCACCAACTTCATGGAGTTTATACCTTTACCCGAACTATGCATGGAATTAATCTTCCAAATACTATCTATACAAAACCGATGGACTTCATCTAGAGAAATTACACTGCATATCCCCTCTCCATAGGGACTCTAATCACCAAATTCTATAAACCTATTCGAATGCTTCAAAGCTTAAGGCAGTTTCTGTGTCGGAGGTCAATAGTGGCGACCCTTTAGGTGATCTATTTCTTTAGTTCATTTCATAAGGAAGTCGAAACCCAAGGTAACGGAGGAGAAAGGTCGGTCACTTCTACTCCTGCTTATCGTTTAGGGTTTTGTATTGTGAGCTTTCTTTGATCGTCTGATCCAACTCCCTTCCCCAGTGTCAAGGTATTTTCAGATTCATCCCCTTCTTTTGTTTAATCTCCCAAACCCTAGCATTGCCCTTTCCGAAGAGTCTTAGTAACCACTAAACCAGCGTCTAGGACTAACCATAACCAAACTTTATCCCACACCATGGGGATCAGCTACATGAATTATTTGATGTTATAAAGCTCAATCTTGTATCATATGTTAACATTTTAACTCCAAAAACAGAGAATGTTTTATTGCTTCCTTTCAATTTTAATGTCCACCATCTAGTTTCTTATGTCTTCTTACTGAAGCTTCATTTAGTCTTCTCTCCGCATGTCCAAACCATTTTAAAAGTACCTCTCTCATGTCATTTAAATGTCTTTGTTTTTTATATGGATGTTAAAAATAGCAATTATGATCATCTCATGTGTCCATTATACCAGGTTCTCTCTCTCACACACACATACCGCTGGTAAAGCAGTGACAGGAACCTCTCACGGATCGTTTGGTATCTCAGGAACTTAATTATAACGTTTGGCTCGCCAATTCATGTAACTAAGTAGAATATGAAGCAAACCAGAGAGCCCATTAACACGAGCTAGTCGTGGGCTGAAGTTAAAATGTAACTTTTACATATTTCAGACAGAAATTTAATTTCCTTACATGAAATAAGTCACTTCTTTTTTTTTCTTTTGCAATTTTATGTCAAATTTGAAAGATTTAATTATTTAAGTACACTATATTAGTCAAATTAGCATGGGCTTCTAGCATTTAATTAAAAGTTCAAGGGTGAGTATACAAGCCAATCAAACTGAATATACATACAACTTAAGCTCATATAGTTTATGCTAGTCAATGTTGGATTCATGAACCAAACCCAAACGGTTCATCGGAAAAGTGTATGAACTCGAACCACGAGCAGCTCACCGACTAAGAAAATGAATGCGAGAGAGATAGTACTACGTCAGTGGATGAACAATGATATCGGGTATCATTTTGTGTAAATTGGTACTTAATGTAATTGAAGTGCAAATATGATGTTAATTTGGACAGTACTTGCGGATCCACATGCATATCCTTTTGTATAAATCGGTACTTGTTGTAATTGAAGGCCAAGCTTGATCATGGATAATAGCTGGAATCGATGTACAAATTTATTAGTTTAGCTTCTTCTTTTTTTGCATCATCAACATGTACAAAAGATGTCTTTGACAGAAATGAAGATGTTGAGATGAATGAGTGGTCATACAAGAAAAGACTGTATACATAATGAGGTTATTAGAAATAAATTATGTGTGGCACTAATAGAGGATAAAATGAGAGAATATCGTTTAAGGTGGTTTGGACATATAGAAAGAAGATCAAAAGAAAAACCTGTAAGAAGATATGAAAAACAAGATTTTGAAAGTATTAAAAGAAGTAGAGGACAACCACAAAAGTGTTAGAAAAAAAAATAAAGAATGATCTAGCTTATTGTGAGTTAACTACTAACATGGCATAGGGCTCTAGAAACAAAGAATCCATGTAGCCGACCACATTTAGTATGGAAAAAGCTTAGTTGTTGTTTGTTTTGTAGCTTCTTCTTTTTTGCTTTTTTGGAAATTCCATCTTTGTGCACAACACCCAACTAGCAAGCAGATATTTCAGAAGTGTGTATGTGTGTCTCTGTATGTGCATATGTATGTATGTTTGTCCGTGAATGTGCATGCATGCATGTTCTCTGTGTATGTATGCATGTGTACTATGTGTATGTCTATGTATGTGTGTGCATGAGAGAGAGAGGGCTGTCTTAAGGATCATGCTCCTGATGAAAACATGAAAACCAAACCCAGAACCTTCATGGGTGTCATCTTGGGTTTTAAACAAATCTCTCTCTCCCCCCAGTTTGTGCTCATATGTACTGGCCATGCTCAGTTCCTGGTATGTGAAGATGTTCTTATCTTGCACTAAGAATCAGTTTACCAAAATCAATCACGTATTATTCATTGAAATAAAGGTATGTGCTTCATGATACATCATACATAAGGTCATTCTTAATGTTCGGCTTTGACCCGAAAATACATCCATGAAAGGTTTTTACTTAGACCTCTCTCGCGTTAAAATTCAAGATTGAGACCTTTGTTCTCCAAGCCCTAAACAAGACTTCGACTAAAGCATAGACATGAGAACCGGACTGTGAAAAGACTGATATGACAACAATGAATCTAGATGTTTCTTGCGATCTACAATAGGTTCATCTACACAAGGACCCAAAAAAGTTTTGGATAGATATTTAAAATTTTATTTGATCAAGCTGTCATTTTGTGCTAGTCTTTTACAAGTCATAATGTTTGAAAGTATTAACAGCTTAATGTTTTATGTTACTCTTTTGGTACAACAGGGACATCGAAGACGGATGCATCCCCCTTGTGCTCTATATTATTTTTTGAATATTAGTTCGGATATGAATCAACAAAACGGGTGTGTGAATGAATATGGTGAAGATTTTCTAAGGAATTGGAATGGGTTATTCATGAACATTTACTACTCTTTATGGTTTATGGAAACAAGTTCCATGAAAATTTTCATTACCTATACCCTGCATGGAAATGTGAGGAGTGTAGAATTATCGCTTGGTTGACCAAACGTAGAATACAAAAATCAAGCTAGCAGTGGCGAACAGTCAGTCAGTTTTGGTGCGAAGACGATTTCCAATAATAATAATTTTGAAATTTTCTAAAGGAGAAGACGATTTCCACTTAGTGACGAACTCAATTAGATGTGAAGGAGGTGGGCATGGGCTTAGATGAGGCAGTAGTGAACCAGCCATCAGGTTTGAACCAAAACCTAATTGGTCCTAACACGGCTGCAATCAAAATCAGAAATTATGATGTTCCTGGTTCATTTTGGTTACGGTTCTTTCTTACAAGGAATTGGAACCAAAACCTGCTGTTCAAACAGTCAGTTTTGGTCCCTTTTCTATAAATCTATTAAAATGTTTTCACTTCTTTTATTTTTGGTTGTGGGTTTAAATGGGAACTGGGGACGAACTGAAACTGGCAAATCAAATACATCTTCTCCGCGTGCTTCAAGCATCTTACACACAAGGCCTGCAACTTTACACTCTTCGATGCAATGGCCCGCTAGTGGCGCATCATAATTTGGAACCCAAAGCATTTTACGAGTCAGCAAGAAATTAGTTCTCTTCTCAAGTGGATGTCGGTGAAAAGACAAATTGAGAAAAAGCCATAAACTCACTCTCCCTTATCTTTGGCTTTTCCATAATCGCACATCAACAAGTACCTTCCTCCCGATAATTTAACAACCTTTTATTCTTTGAGGACAAATTAACGTAGTAGGCAACGAAAGGTTTGACTTCCGGCATGTCAGCCTCAATATAAGGAATTCTCCATTTGACTTGGAATTTTTCTCGCATTTACAACGTACCATATTGCAAGAAACCACGAATGCCATTCATCATCGAAGCATTGGACCCATAGATCCAACACTCCCACTCTTGAGATGTGCCACAGAAACCTTACTGTATCTTGAGAAAAGAAATTCTCGCTAATCTTATTTCCCTCGTGCCGTAGCTTTCAGCTTGAGACATTGAGACTTATCCATGTCAAAACGGGAAGTCAGAATTCCTGCGTGGATGACAAAGGTAGATGAGATGTCAGTCCCCTAAAGCTACAATTGTATGTACCCAACGCTGGACCAACAAAGTTAGATTCATTAGCATTCCAAACGGACATTTGAACCAAATCGAGTTCTTACATTACGTTTTAAGAATCCATCAACTGATTCCAGTGGTTGAATGTGATTGCAGTGTAAAGTGTAGGATCATTGGCATCCGACTGGGAATCAGTTTAACAGGTATCCAATTAAGTTGAATTTCAGTGTAAGGGAGATGATTTGTTTTGGGGGAGACTTAAATGGAAATGTTGGTAAAGAGGCATTAGGATATCAAGGTATTCATGGAAACTTTAGTTTTGGAGATATAAATGAGGAAGTAGAGAGATTTTAAATTTTGCTATGGCATTTTATCTCTTTATAGTCAATACAATCTTCAAAAAACGATATGAACATTTAATTACTTATAAGAGTGGCTTATTACAAACACAAATTGATTACTCTATTTGTAAAAAAAAGATAGAGCGTGTTGTAAAGATTATAAGGTAATTCAAAGAGAAAGCTTAACTACCAACATCAAGGTATTGACTCAGAGATTATATAGTTTATATGCATGCCAGATGCAGTTTATCATGTGATGTTCATAAAGAATTCGACTCAAAAGAAGCCATGATGCATGTAGCGCACCATACTTAACAATTCATAATGCTCCACCCTGGATTAGAGGATTTTCTTTTCTTTCATAAAGAAATCATGTTTGTTATTCAAATAGGGAGATTCATTTAGTCATCAATGCTATATGGATAACCTGAAAACTAAAAATTCACAGATATAAAAGAGGAAATTAGAAGAACTCCAGAATATGATCTGCTGCCCGCTGTTAAGCCTACGCAAGCCACCCAAACAGTTCAAAAGTTTGCAAGCACAGAACATTCTGTATTCACAGCATAAGTCACAATTCAAGTCATTTACATAACAGCTCAACTGGCCTATCAAGAATATAGTCAATCAAAGCATTACAAGCACCATCTTTAGAGGAATAAGATCTAAGGCTTAAATTTCTTAGTTACACTGAAACATGGAAAGAAGCCGTTAGTAAGATGAGAAATAATGCTTTCTTCAAGATTATCACAGGGTTACAGGTAAAAACTCAGGTAAAGGGGAAATATGGTAGGATACAAACTGCAAATCACTCCCAAACCATGTAGGGAAGCAACCCCTGTGAAAGGTATGAACGATTTTCATCAAGGTAAGCCTGCACCTCCCTACACTACCCTTATTCTTCCACCTTATTTCCTTACAACTTTCTTTATCTTCTATCATGATTCAATTCAATCTCTAATCTTTCATGTATTTGAGTTTCTTTCAAGATTTTTTTCTTTCAATCTTTTGTTTCTGCCCCACCATTCCCACGGAAGAGATCACCCTTACATAGCTAGTCCGAAGCCCGGATTAAGGAGGAGGGTAACGTTAGCTGACATCCAATAACTTTGCACGTTTCCAGAAATTATGCACCGGACCCCAGATCCCACACGATTGGACAAAGAATAGTACTAGGAACAGGATAGGCAACCTCCCTTGATGTCCTCGTATTAAAATGCTTAGAGTGGCATCTTTTGCTCCTACTCCAATACAACCTCCGAATCCACCCAGGCATCATTACTTTTACCAACTCGCTTCCGGCTGCCTTCTTTTCTTTCCCTATACACTTCCGGTTCCTTAATGTTTCACTCCCAAACCACCAACAAAGTCATACCCAGAGGCCGAACTAGAAAATTTTCTGGTGATATGCGAACTTCAGTTGGGCAAGTGAGGCAAACCACGTAGTTTTTCAAAAAAAAAAAATCTAACTCCTTCTATCTCTCTCTCTCTGTGTGTATATATGAGAGAGAGAGAGGAGAGGGAGAGAGACAAAGGGCATAGTCGTCGACAGATAAGAAACACGGAAAGTACAACCTAACCAAACATACTTATAGACTTACAAATAAAAAAATGGATAAAGAAGAAAAGAGTGCATATCGGATTAAATGGCAGAACCTCAAAGGCGAGAAAGAAGATATATTTAAACAAAAAGTCCAAGGAGATGTTTGGAGTTATATGGGTACACCTTGTGATATGTGGAACAATATGACTATACATATTAGGAAGGTGGCGAAAGATATGTTAGGTGTATCTAAGGGAGGTGTATCAGCACAAAAAGAAACTTGGTGATAGTGAAGTAGTGCAAAATAAAATGGGAAAGATGGTATGTTACAAATTACATTATGCTAAAAAAACTAGTGAAACTTTAGAACCTTATAAGAAAGCAAAGAAGAAAGCGAAAAAGACAACAATGAAACAAAAGCTAAAATTTTGGAGGATTTTTATAAAAAAACTCAACTCAAAATAAGGTGAAAGAGATATTTTTAGGATAGTTAGGGTTAGAGATAAGAAAACTAAAGATCTTAATTATGTTAGATGAATCAAAGACGAGGATGAAAAAATTCTAGTAGCAAATGATGATATAAGAAATATATAGAAAAGCTATTTTTATAAGCTTTTTAATGAAAATAAAGATGTTAGTATTAGCTTAGGAGAGTTAGCCAAATCAAAAAAGTATATAAACCACAATTTCTATAATGTATTCAAAAGAATAAAGTAAAAGAGGATCTTAAACATATGAAGGGTAGTAAATCGATAGGACCAAACAATATTCCTATAGAAGTTTGGAAAATACTAGGAGAAATATGAATGACTTGGCTCAGAAGACTATTTAATGGGAATGGAGAGCAAGTACACTTATACCCATATATAAGAACAAGAGAGACATTCAAAATTATGTGAATTATCGAGGTATCAAGTTAATGAATCATACTATGAAATTATGAGAAAAAATTATCAAACGTAGGTTAAGACAAGGATCAAGTACAACAGAGAACCAATTTGGATTCATGCCTGGTAGATCTACTATTAATGCAATTTACCTTTTGAGACGTCTTATGGAACATTTTAGAGCAAAAAAGAAAGACATTCGCATGATATTTATTGATCTAAAAAAAGCTTACAATAGGGTACCGAGGGAAGTTCTTTGGAGAACTTTGGAAAAAGAGGTATCCCATTGACATACATTAACCTTATAAGAGACATGTATGATGTACAAAAACACGTGTGAAGACTCGTGAAGGAATGACAGACTTCTTTGAAGTTAATATTGGGTTATATTAAGTATCAACTTTAAGTTCATACTTATTTGTAAGGGTGATTGATGAGTTAACAAAACATATTAAAGATGAAGTACCTTGGTGTATATTATTTGCATATGAAATTGTGTTAGTAGAGGAATCTAAGGAAAAAATTAATAGGAAATTGGAGTTATGGAGAGAAACATTAGAAAGCAAAGGCCTCCGACATAGTAGAACAAAAACATAATATATGGAATGTAAGTTTGATCATTTGGTTACTTCAGAGAACATAGAAATTAAAATTGTCACACATTGCATCCCTAAAAGAAAAGTTTTAAATACCTAGGGCCAATTTTTCAAAGTGATGGAAAAATTGATGGAGATGTTACGCATAAAACTAATGCTGGTTGGTTAAAATGGAGAGGAGCATAAGGTATTCTTTGTGATAAGAAGATACCATTAAAATTAAAAAGGTAAATATTATAGAGCATCAATTAGGCCTGCCATGTTTTATGGGTCTGAGTGTTGGACAGTTAATCATCGACATGTACAAAAGATGTTTGTGACAAAAATGAAGATGTTGAGATGAATAAGTGATCATATAAGAAAAGACCGTATACATAATGAGGTTATTAAAAACAAATTAGGAGTGACACCAATAGAGGATAAAATAAGATAATATCGTTATGATGGTTTGGATATATAGAAGGAAGATGAAAAGAAGAATTTTTAAGAAGGTATGAAAAACTAAACTTGAAAAGTATTAAAAGAGGTAGAGGACGAACACAAAAGTGTTGGAAAGAAACAATAAAGAATGATCTAGCTTATTGTGAGCTAACTGCTTACATGGGCTCTGTGGAAACAAAAAATATATGTAGCTAACCCCATATAGTATGGTAAAAGGCTTAGTTGTTGTAGGGAAGGAAAACAGCTTCATACATATCCTCCTTCGTGCATTTTTCTGCTGTTGCCTTTGTTTTTGCTGTCTGATTCTAAATTAGGTTACCGCTGCCAAATATGAGCAAGTTGGATCCGGAGAGCTCTTCCTCACGCTCCCCAAAAGAGAAAAGAAAGAGGGAGGACCTACCACTGGCCACCTACACCTTGCCAACCAAAGAATGGTCGGCTTAGTGATGGATAAAGAATGAAGATTGAGCTCGATGCGTCTGCTTTCTAGCTAGAAAACTCAGGTTTCCTGGTCAGTTTTATGTGCCTGGTATTTCTCATTTCTTTCTTCTAGGATTTGCTGTAAACACTATGATAACACGAGGGAAATACCATGTTCTGTCAATTAGTAATATAACAGTTGACAGTCCATATGTTTTCTTTTTCTTTATGGAGATTATGTGGTTTTTATGATCATCCTGTTGTCTGAATCACATTGAGCAGGTTTAGTTAGACATTCATTCTAGGAAAAGTTTGAAATGTGCTGAGGCGGTTAAATTTCGCTGCAATATAACATCCCTGTATCAGACATAAACAGGGTATTATGCAACTTCACAGGTTCTAGGCTTCTATATTGTCGAGAAACACCCTAGAACTACAACCAGAACATTTCCAAATTACCCATATGACTATCATATAATTTTTATATACAAGCCCTTTTCACAGTGATTGCATATCGACTTTATTGGTTGAAGATCTAAAGCACCCGTGCCCACCAAATCAATTTTGGCACTAGGTAAGGATGTTTAACTTGAGTTCTGCGAACTCTGGTGTATTAGTGTGGAACCCCTTCATAAGAAAATCCAATCAGGGCTACATAACAGGACCCTCCTATATCTACGCTTCAGAACGGGTTATATAAACGTCAACCCTCTGGGCTTCAGTAGCAACTTTGAGCGCTAATTTCTTCCGGTAGCTCTGCCCAACATAACTAGAAAAGTTTCGATTTTTTTATATATCCCCATGCAACACATGGTAACGCTAGCTTAGAATCCGATAATGAATTATGAAACCACGAAGCAACACAAACACGACATTGATCTTGCAAAGGCACGGCGCATTATTCCACTTTACAATGCGTAAAAAAATGCTCACCAAAATAAATGTTCATTCTTACTAAAAGAATGTTCACAGAAAGCATCGAGAACTCAAGTTTAAAACTTACACATCAACGCAGCATTGTATTGGCTGAAGGATTGCATAAACACATACAAATTCATATACACAAAGTTAAGAACTGTCCGAGGAAAAAACAAATGGAGCCTGCCAAGAAAGCTCCAATACACTGTCATCACCACTGAGGAAGGAACAATTCGGAGAATTTTTGGTCCCAAGCGATGTCATAGCTGATTCTTCACAAAAACTTTGACCACAAATAGAAGACCATGAAACATAAGAAGGCAAACAGAATCACGTGGCACAAGTGGTTCGAACCCTGCTGTATGATGCTCTTGTTTAATATTCTTATGTTGTTCTTTACTCCAGCCTGAGCTTTGATAAGTGTCATTTGCTGTTTCAAGATTAAAGGAAGGTTAGATAGGAAGAACTTTGGGTTGAACTAACACCAAGAACAATACAGATCTCAGTTTAGTTTCAGTCAGCAGTTCTACAGAAAACCAAACACACAAGCGGCATGCTAGATACTAAGAAAACTAACTAAAGCCCGATGTGATAGGTCCAGCCGCAGCTACAACTTCAATTTTCTCTTTATGGTCCCACCTACAAGTGCTTTCTGTGCGCATGTTGTTTCTGCCCGCAAAATTGCCAGAAATACCAGAAGGAAATGAAAAAATAACTCGTTCCAAAATAATCTTTTGCCTTTCAAAATAAGAAAATAAAAAGCTATAACTAAGGATAAAACAGAACGCTTGTCCATGAAACAAACACAAACATCAAAGGATGATTTTGCCGGCAATCTACTAATGCTTTAATAAATAAAACGCAATCTACTAATGCTTTAATAAATAAAACTATCTCACGATGGGTGTTTTCACTGCATCCAACCCACAAGTGAAAACCACAGATGATTTTATGAAATCGCAGTCAGCAAGAATGTTAAGTTGCATAATTTGGCCAACTTTGGAAATCAACCACTTTGATGTTGCCTAAGCAACCGTGCCTTGATAGTAATATCCAAGTATATTTACCCTTCTGAGGAAAAAGGAAGGCCTGGCAGAAAATAGCTACAGCGAAAGCGGAATCTGAAATAAGAAAAGATGGCCAAACAGTTAGGGGACAGAAATCCTTGTGTTGGTATATACACACATTCATTCTAGTCTCTGGATAAAATTAATTCAAACCGAATCAATCACTTCTCATTTATCACAACAAATCGCAGACACAAGCTACAACTGGGCATGAGGCCACAATCCTCGTGCTTTATCAAATCAGGGGAGAAATAATCAACAGCCACCTTTTCCTCTTCAGGCTCGGCAACCTTTCCTCCTTTTTTCTCCCTGTTTCCTCTAGTGAAGAGAACCCTCATACACAACACTTCACAAAAAATCTCTTCAAACATATGCACATGAGAACGCACACAGATGGCATAAGACAAAAGTAATTTGAAGAAATTGGCTATTTGAAATTACCAATTGACTTAGAAAGTCATTTTGGAACTTGGCCTCGGTCTCAATTTCCTGAGCTACCTGCAGAGGTGAAAAGGATGGAAGCTCATGAGAGAGAGAGGGAGATCGAGTTCAACCAAGAATAGGAAAGTAATACTGCAACGATGCATGACTTAAGATCATCTGTTATCATCTACAATGAGACGCAGAGAAAGGAAGCGCACTCCGCAAGCATGTTCAAGCAGTTACAAAGATCCAGTAAAGAGCAGGAACAAAACCATTACATGCAAGCAAAGAACCATCACATGTTTGCGGTGAAACTCAAGGTGTCGAAAAAGATGAAGTGTGCATTTTGAATAGGAGCTCTCATCGGCCCCGAATCACCAGCTTGGAAATCATTTTTCACCATTTTCTCGAGAGACGAGCAGCAATAAGAATTGATGTTTGCATGATAACGGCCATAAAAAAGTTGGCGCTTCGCAAATAGGACCAGGAGAGGATCACCTAGAATGGAAGGGGTATTGGGCAACCAGAAACCGGCATGAAGCAATTTGCATATATCAATCAAAAGACGAAGAATGATGGTTCAGAAATAGGATTTGATCCGTATAAAGGTCTACGAGACAGTTTCTCAATAAAGAGCAATTAAAGCCCGAAAAGACAGGAGTTTCTTACAGAACGAACCAAATCATCTAGGAATCTACCTACAAAGGAAACCCTGACAACAAACCAGAGCAAAATGCGGGTGACAAAGGAAGGGTGAGAAACACCAAAAAAATGACCAATTCTTGAAATTAGAGAAGATCATAAATATTTCAACGGGAGGGAACGAAATCGTGAAACTTATGGAAAAGCAGGATCCAGAAACAATTACGGTTTTTAACATCGTGATCTTCTTGTGCAATCCCGTGATATGAACATCCAAATCATCGTGAATCGGATCGATCCTCAATTGAATTTCATCCGAAGAGGAGGAAGCCCTCGTGCTCAGGCCATCTCTGCAACAAACTCGTAATCAATCTCAAGGGGAAGAAAAAAGGGAAGCACCACAGAAAGCCGGAATGAAGAAAGAGAGAGAAAGAGAGACACACAGAGAGAGAGAGGACCTGGACATGTATCCCCTATTGGTGTACGGGTTCGCCATCAACCCTGAGAGAGAAACCTCCAAAAGTATAGAAGACGATCCCACGAAATCTTGTTCGTTTCTCGCTATCAGCAGGAGGTTCGAGGACGGCAAGCGGATACCAGCATCACCAGCGTGAGGGAAAGGGGGAAAAACGAACCTCCCTCTAGTCGGTCTGGACTCCGAGTAGGTTTGGCTTAGGGCACGAAACCTCCCTAGACAGAAAATGGCGTCCTGCCCTACCGCTGAGTGAATGTTCCAGCAAGATCGACCAGAAGGGGATGGTTTTCCATCTTGTGGTTGTTATTATAAGCAAAATTAATAATACGAACTCCATGTACAGACGTTTTTAATACTCCAAAGAGGCTGGCTCCTGGCAGGGAGATGACTCAACTTCGCCTCTGCGAAATTTGCTAAAAGAGTTCACATTGGAGAAAGGTCAAATATATATATAGTATGACCTTGCAACTAAAATCGAATTAAAATGTCGATTTTTAAACCTGAGGATGCACACCTTTAAGGTGGGGGAAAGAGCACCGAGTAGGTTGGCATCGCACCTAAGTGCGCAAAAATCTCGTCCAATATAATCCGTTATCCCCGTCTGCAGTGGTAGTTAACCCACAATGATCAAGTTTTAATCATGTTGCCTCGGCTTTCCTGGGTAAAATCGATATACTAGCATTTTACAATAGAAGAGACAACGCACAATACTCCTCTTCCATCCCCTTTATTTATAAACTTGCTCGCTTAAGTGCTGATATGTATGTAACAAGGGTTCCACAGGTCCATGGGCCAAGTTTTGCCGCGCAATACTCCAGACCCAGCCGTTTCATGTCCAGTTTATAGCGTCTATGTTTAGCCCCACTATTATACTTCAAATTAATAGTTTGTTGGGCTTCCTACTAGGGATGGTGATAAGGCAGGACCATTTTCATACCCAACCCCCCGACACCGGCCCTGCCCCCCCCAAGAAAGGTTTCCGAAACCTGTACCCACCTCACAAAAATCTAAAACCCAACCGCAGGGTCAACAAAAATATTTCTCTGGTTGGGTCAGCCTAACCCCATCTTGCGTATCCAAAAAAGAAAAAAAATCCTCTTAAAAATATTTATTACCACGTGGTTACATAGACAATGTATCAAACACTAAACTATAAGAACAGATAATTGAGTCAAAAGGGTACTTTAATCTTTCATTCGTCTCACCCTATTTATAGTGCTCTCGCTTCTCTCTTCCCTTCAATGCTGGTGCTTTACAATATGGTGACAAACACTCACCATGTCTTCATACCGTGGGTAGGTGTCAATGTCAGGCATGCTTGTTTGTTATCATTTTAAACTGTTCTTTGGTAATAGAAAACCTATCAATCTTCAAGAGAACAAACTATACACGGATATTTGATGCCAACATAGAGAGAAAAGAATCAACGATTAAAATACAGCCGAATGTGGAAGAGAACGAAGCCAGGATCAATAGATCGAAAATTGGTAAGCGATCACAATCAAAAAGTGAGAAGCCTCCTTCTTCGGATAATGTCAACGCAAAATTGCTGGGGAGTTGGGTACCTGGATTTACAGTTCCCAACTTCCCATATCTAAGGGCTTTAGTGCTTGTTGCCTTAACCAAATTTGATGCTGCCTGCAGTGTAAAGGAAGGTTGTCAAACAACACAAAAAAGCAAAAAACATAAAGAGAACAGCCAATCCAATACTCGTGTTAAAAATAAGACGAGAGAACGTACGTAGCTGTAGCACAGATTACGTCTAATCCTGCCCAGGATAACGTGGGGCAGCATAAACAAAATACAGGTGCCATCATGCTTCTCACTAGCTCCAAAAATGCATCTGTATAGCTACGCAAGTGGGCCTGGCCCCTGAAAGAATTGAGTTCCGGATACAGCCACTGCCATGCATCAAGACGCTGGTCGTCCATTCTTACAGAAGGGTGTAGATGGTGTACTCCCTGATACACCTTGCAAGCTTTCATCCTTTGACCGTTTAGTAGGAAGAGGAAGAGGTATCCTGTGGATCCACAAGGAATAGGAAGCGAAATTTTTGAACAAGCATGAGGGAACAAAATGGAAAAGAAATGAGAAAGTAAAGAACCCTGTCTGTTTGTCCACGCAATCAATACGATGCCGGTGAACAATGACATTGAGAAACAATGTCCAAGCTATGACACCCGGTCAAATGTGAATCAAAAGCCTTTTCCCATACTAGACGGGTCGGCTACATGGATTCTTTGTTTCAACAAAGTGCTATCATAATTTGTAGAATACATGATAAATAAGTTCGATAAAGTTTTATGCTGGCTGTCAAAAGCATAACGCAACCCTCCTCTTTTATCCGGGCTTGAGACCGACCATACAAGGTGATTTCTTACCAGGTCAAATGTGAAGGAAATTAAAAAAAGAACTACTTAGCAACTCTTAAAAATCATAAATGTTGAAAGCATTGCCTTATGAATGAGCAATATGCCTACTACTTTTTCTGAATATTTCTCTTCTATGGCTTCACAACCAACCGGGATGAATCCGTAGAAGTGTCTACTAGCTAGGATCACAAGAATAGCAGTGTAACAACATAATATGTACACCTTGGAATGACTAAAAATCTAGACTGCACAAGCACCAGCGAGAAAATTTACTATAATCACAGAAACAACCAGTAAACTTGTATGGCATATTTCAACCCCTAAATGAGTCGGAAGAATATCGTTTTAGTTGTCAGATTAGCAACTTAGCTAGTTCAAAGAAGAAAAAGGAAAGCTAGAAATGAGGTGTCACCTTGGTAAACTTGAACGCTTCTGCACTTGCTGGCTACTTGAGGTTTTCAATCCACTAATTGCCTCTTCAGCAGCCTGCAAAATGCTACTTCAGATGCAACCATTCTTTTCAAAGAACGGTTCAGTTCACAAACTCAATCCTTCAGCACAAACGGTTAACCAAAAGTATAACCAGTTGCAAGATAGAAACTGAATACAGTGAAATAATAAGTTGCAATATATATCAAGAATTTAGGCTTTTAGCCTGAAAGAGGAGCTTCAAATAATGATAGGCGTGCTTCCCTGAATCGTCAGCAAATGGTTACTGATGCCACATATAGTTGTAGGTATTACACTGGAGGTCCTACGCTTTTTTATTATACTCTGTCATGGGAAATGATCTTGTCTAGGCTGCGTTTGACCATAACATAGGTGGGGATGTAGCAGCGTGTCATCATTAAACACAAAAATATACAATTAACTGTTAAAAATAATCAAAAACATATCAAACGCATTTCACAAATATAAATTAACACAAAAAGACTAAGTAATAAAAAAACTAAGAACAATTATCAGAAACAAAATGAAGTACCTTGCAAGCATTACATATATAAACAACAACAAACAACAACAACTAAGCCTTTTCCCATACTAGACGGGGTCGGCTACATGGATTCTTTGTTTCCACAGATCTCTATCGTGTGCCATGTTAGCAGTTAACTCCCAATAAGCTAGATCATTCTTTATTGTTTCTTTCCAACACTTTTGTGGTCGTCCTCTACCTCTTTTAATACTTTCCAAATTTAGGTTTTCTAACCTTCTTACAGGTTCTTCTTTTGATCTTCTTTCTATATGTCCAAACCATCTTAAACGATGTTCTCTCATTTTATCCTCTATTTGTGCCACTCCTAATTTGTTTCTAATAACCTCATTATGTATACGGTCTTTTCTTGTATAACCACTCATCCATCTCAACATCTTCATTTCTGTCAGACATCTTTTGTACATGTTGATGATTAACTGCCCAACACTCAGAACCATAAAACATGGCAGGCCTAACTGCTGCTCTATAATATTTACCTTTTAATTTTAATGGTATCTTCTTATCACAAAGAATACCTGATGCTCCTCTCCATTTTAACCAACCAGCATTAATTCTATGTGTAACATCTCCATCAATTCTTCCATCACTTTGAAAAATTGACCCTAGGTATTTAAAACTTTCCTTTTGGGGAATGCAATGTGTGCCAATTTTAATTTCTATGTCCTCTGAAGTAGCCAAATGATCAAACTTACATTCCATATATTTTGTCTTTGTTCTACTAAGTCGGAGGCCTTTGTTTTCTAATGTTTCTCTCCATAGTTCCAATTTTCTATTAACTTTTTCCTTAGACTCCTCCACTAATACAATGTCATCTGCAAATAACATACACCAAGGTACTTCATCTTGAATATGTTTTGTTAACTCATCCATCACCATTATAAATAAGTATGGACTTAAAGTTGATCCTTGATGTAACCCAATATTAACTTCAAAGAAGTCTGTCGTTCCTTCATGAGTCCTCACACATGTTTTTGCACCATCATACATGTCTCTTATAAGGTTAATATATGTCAATGGGATACCTCTTTTTTCCAAAGTTCTCCAAAGAACCTCCCTCGGTACCCTATCATAAGCTTTTTCTAGATCAATAAATATCATGTGAAGGTCTTTCTTTTTTGCTCTAAAATGTTCCATAAGACGTCTCAAAAGGTGAATCGCTTCAATAGTAGATCTACCTACCATAAATCCAAATTGGTTCTCTGTTGTACTTGATACTTGTCTTAACCTACGTTCAATAATTCTTTCCCATAATTTCATAGTATGACTCATTAACTTGATACCTCGATAATTCGCACAATTTTGAATGTCTCCCTTGTTCTTATATACGGGTATAAGTGTACTTGCTCTCCATTCCTCGGGCATCTTTTGGTTTTTCCATATTTCATTAAATAGTCTTGTGAGCCAAGTGATTCCTATTTCTCCTAGTATTTTCCAAACTTCTATAGGAATATTATCTGGTCCTACCGATTTACCACTCTTCATATGTTTAAGAGCCTCTTTGACTTCATTCTTTTGAATACGTCGGTAGAAATTGTGGTTTATATACTTTTCTGACTTGGCTAAATCTCCTAAACTAATACTAACATCTTTATTTTCATTAAAAAGATTATAAAAATAGTTTTTTCATCTATTTCTTATATCATCATTTACCACTAGAATTTTTTCATCCTCGTCTTTTATGCATCTAACATAATTAAGATCTTTAGTTTTCTTATCTCTAGCCCTAGCTATCCTAAAAATGTCTCTTTCACCCTCTTTTGAGTTGAGTTTTTTATATAAATCCTCCCAAATCTTAGCTTTTGCTTCACTAACGGCCTTTTTTGCTTCCTTCTTTGCTTTCTTATAAGCTTCTAAAGTTTCACTAGTTTTCTTAGCATAATGTAATTTGTAACATGCCCTCTTTGCCTTGATTTTGTTTTGTACTACTTCACTCCACCACCAAGCTTCTTTTTGTGCCGGTACACCTCCCTTAGATACCCCTAACACATCTTCGCCACTTTCCTAATATGTATAGCCATATTGTTCCACATATCAGAGGGTGTGCCAACATAATTCCAAACATCTCCTTGAAGGACTTTTTGTTTAAATATATCTTCTTTCTCACTTTTGAGGTTCCACCATTTAGTCCGAATAGCTCGATGCACTCTTTTCTTCTTTGTCCATTTTTTTATTTGTAAATCCATAACTAAAAGTCGATGTTGGGTGGTTAAGCTTTCTCCTGGAATTACCTTACAATCTTTACAACACGCTCTATCTTTTTTCTACAAATAAAGTAATCAATTTGTGTTTGTGATAAGCCACTCTTATAAGTAATTAAATGTTCATCTCGTTTTTTGAAGATTGTATTGACTATAAAGAGATCAAATGACATAGCAAAATTTAAAATCTCCCTACCTTCCTCGTTTATATCCCCATAACCAAAGTTTCCATGAATCCCTTGATATCCTAATGCCTCTTTACCGACATGTCCATTTAAATCTCCTCCTAAACAAATCATCTCCCTTTGTGGAATCTTTTGAAACACCTTATCTAACTCTTCCCAAAAAACTGTCTTTATACTATCTTCTAGTCCTACTTGGGGTGCGTAAGCACAAACTATATTCAAAACCTCTACTCCTAACACTAATTTCAATGTCATGATTCGGTCACCATATCGTTGTATGTCTACTACACTCTCCTTTAAATCTTTATTTATGATAATACCAACTTCGTTTCGGGCCTTTTCTTTACCTGAGTACCATAATTTAAAACCTGTATCCTCTATCTCCTTTGCTTTTTCTCCAACCCAGTCTCTTGTAAACATAGAATATGAATCTTTCTCCGAATCATAGTATCTACCACGTCCATTAGCTTACCCGATAAGGTTCCGATATTTCAAGAACCAATACGAATCTTATTATCTAGGACTAGCTTCCTTACCCCCCGCATCCGTCCATAATCAAAATGCGGAGACCCTCTCTGAAAATTTTTCACTACATTCGGGCGGCAGTGTAGCGGGACTAACTTCTTTACCCACACCCGTCCATGATGTGGGAACCCTCTCTGCAATTGATTCACTACATTCGGGCGAAAATGTAGTGGCCCTTGCTTACTTCTTACTACATTCGGGCTCTGCAGCACGTCGCTAGGCGGGAACGCCCCAAAGCAATGCTCATAATTTTTGTAATCCATGTTGTAGAAATCCGACGAAGTTTTACGCTGGCTGTCGGAAGCCTAACACAACCCTCCTCCTTTATCCGGGCTTGGGACCGGCAATGCAAGGGTGATCCCTTACATGGGCGGAGTTGCAAGCATTACATATATACAAATAATAAATAGTAGATTGTGAGGCTTGAAAACTGAGAAGAAACATCACACATTCAGACATCATAAACTTCTGAAATAAAAAATAGGATGCTTACGACCAAATAATCATTTCAGAATTACATGTAACACCAGACATATCCATGATAACAAGTTACACAACTACGATATTCATGTTAAAATATGCAAAAAAAAAATCAAACACTTGTGCTTTACATGTCATCAGGATATAAATTACACGTTATGGAACATACTTAATCATATATCAACCTGTACAAAACGCATAGTAAATAGCTACTGCTTTGAATAAATAAAAGCTTAATTATTCTCAAGATATCTTAGTAAAATGACATAATAGAAGCTGAAAAATATTTTAAAGTATTGTGGTAAATGAATACAATGGTGATGATGAGGATTCATATAGTGGATTTATAGGTCATACAGCAGGTTTAGTACGCATGTACCCCCCATACAGCCGCCATATAGCAGGTCACTTCGCAGTCTTATTTGCCAAATGGTGCAAGTTATATTGTGGTTCATTGAAATACTGTAGCATGCTATAGTCAATATTCCAAGTCTAGGATGAGAAATATGCACGACACACCAAGCAGCATATCAAACATGGATAATATGCACTTGGCTCCTTATCTACAATTTGTTCTTTGGTAACTACATATGCTTTCCCTTCGTTTAATCAGTGATTAGAACTTGGAGTATGAAAGTGTCATGGTGTATCCTATTGACTCCTCATAAATCACCACCTTAACTGACAAGTACAAGTGTTTACATATGCATTGCCCTCGAAACCTTTCTTGCCTGTAAGACCCAACAAAAACAGTTAAGCCTTTTCCCATACTACTAGATGAGGTCGGCTACATGGATTCTTTGGAAGACCCAAATGGTGTTATTATTTATCTTTCCCAGGAGTGTTGCTGGAAAGAAAGAAGGTCGATGGAGGTACAAAATAGAAGCAAGAAGGCAATGCTGTTTAAAACTGATAGGTGCAGTATGGAACGTGAGAAAAGTTAAAGAAACATCATTGCAGTACACCATCAGCATTCCCAGGATTAACCAGCTTAATGGCTTAAAAAGTGACAATATCAAGAGTAACAAAATATATGGAGAATTAGAGTCATTGTTTAGATTGATGCTATATATTTGCACAATCATCTATTACTGGATTCATTGCAAAGTGGACATAAATGTAGAAAGTAAGAAATACCCTCACTATGGAAATTTTAATTTTAACATGACTTTATAGTAAAAGTATATAATTCTTATAACACATCTATTATTTCTGCCAATATTTCTTAATAATCTGAAAGTACTTTTAGCGTATATAGCCTGAACGACCTAGTTTTTAATGTTTCTCGTAGAAAAGGTTCCACGTCTACTATGTTAAATGTAATAGGTGCCATAACCGTTGAAGGCACTGAGGGTACCGGCTATGCTGGCCAAGTCTGGCCAGCACTTGCAGCTTAACCTTTTGCTGCCATTTACTCTTCCTTTCTCACTTGTATAACCTCTATAAATATGAGCTTTCTCGTCAATAAAGATTATGCTGTCTAGCATAGTTTTTTTTGTGATTTGTCTCTCTTGTTGTGTTCTTGGCGTATGACATCCATATTCGGGTGCTTTGATATCTTGGCGCTTTAACGAATTGCAACTTGGGTGATTCAACCTTCGATTATCAACAAATATTTACATGGTATCATAACCTCGTTTTGAAGAATTCGAGCACATCGGAAAGCGTGCCAAAATTATAAATTTTGTGAAATTATTCCAAACTTGAGGTAATTCTAAAACTTTTATTTTTGCATAAAATGAAACGCAAAAATGAATCTTTTATATGCATTCTTGACCCGAAATGTTATCAAAGTTGGGTAAGGACCATGAAAAAGTATTTTAGGGGATAATATTGATGGTATGATTCAAGAATCGATTTTAAATACTGAAGGTTTGGATGATGATGTTTTTAAGACTCATGAAAAATATAAGCAAGATCTAAAAACTAAAGAAAAGATAAAATAACTTAGATTATTTGTCGTCAAAATGTAGATGAAAAACTTAGAAATAGATTAGTGTTTTCGAAAGTGCTTTTGAAATTTGGAAACATTTGAAAAAGATTTACTCTCAAGATGATTTTGTCTTTCAAATTTATTTAATGGAAATGATGATAATGCTTAAGCAAGAGAATTTAAGCATTAGAGACTATCATAATGAGTTTTCGGAATTATGGACTCAACTTAAAAGTTTTGATAAATTCAAAAAACTTTAAAAAATGAATGAATTTCAAGAGTTTTTGGATAATTAATATTTCTTTTTGTTTATCCGCGGCTTAAGAGATGATTTTGAAAACATTAGATCAAACTTAATATATAGAAAACCTATACCAAAAGGAGATTCGTTTTTTAGCGATCTTGTTACAAAGGAAACAAGATTAAAAAAACATCAATGTTGCAAAAGAAGACGTTCTTGCCACCTCCAAACTGGGAGCTAATATGAAGGTGTACAAGCCCCTACCTGTGAAAAACTTCGAATGACTAAGAGAAGGAACAAGCAAAAAACCAATATTGCAAGGAAAGTGGGCATATCAAAACCATTTATCCTCTCCTTCGAAAGAAATTTAAAAATGTGAGAGCCATGAAGATAGAAAGAGAAGTCTTATCTACTAACATCAAAGCATATATGGAGAAAATGTTTAAAGAAAAGCCAAGCATTTTCGAAAACGCTCTCTCCACTTCTCAAGGTATGTCTTTGCTTTTACATTCGGGTGCTTCTTTTCATATGACTCATTGTGATAAATCCTTGAAAAAATCCCATGATATCTTTGGAAAGCATGTGTTTACGGCCGATAACACAAAACTTTAAATACAACAACAACAACAACTAAGCCTTTTCCCATACTAGACGGGGTCGGCTACATGGATTCTTTGTTTCCACATATCCCTATCATGTGCCATGTTAGCAGTTAACTCCCAATAAGCTAGATCACTCTTTATTGTTTCTTTCCAACACTTCTGTGGTCGTCCTCTACCTCTTTTAATACTTTCCAAATTTAGTTTTTCTAACCTTCTAACAGGTTCTTCTTTTGATCTTCTTTCTATATGTCCAAACCATCTTAAACGATGTTCTCTCATTTTATCCTCTATTGGTGCCACTCCTAATTTGTTTCTAATAACCTCATTATGTATACGGTCCATCCATCTCAACATCTTCATTTATGTCACAGATATCTTTTGTACATGTTGATGATTAACTGCCCAACACTCAGAACCATAAAACATGGCAGGCCTAATTGCTACTCTATAATATTTACCTTTTAACTTTAATGATATCTTCTTATCACAAAGAATACCTGATGCTCCTCTCCATTTTAGCCAACCAGCATTAATTCTATGTGTAACATTTCCATCAATTCTTCCAACACTCTGAAAAATTGACCCTAGGTATTAAAAACTTTCCTTTTGGGGAATGCAATGTGTGCCAATTTTAATTTCCATATCCTCTGAAATAACCAAATGATCAAACTTACATTCCATATATTTTGTCTTTGTTCTACTAAGTCGGAGGCCTTTGCTTTCTAATGTTTCTCTCCATAGTTCCAATTTTCTATTAACTTTTTCCTTAGACTCCTCCACTAATACAATGTCATATGCAAATAACATACACCAAGGTACTTCATCTTGAATATGTTTTGTTAACTCATCCATCACCATTATAAATAAGTATGGACTTAAAGTTGATCCTTCGTGTAACCCAATATTAACTTCAAAGAAGTTTGTCGTTCCTTCATGAGTCCTCACACATGTTTTTGCACCATCATACATGTCTCTTATAAGGTTAATATATGTCAATGGGATACCTCTTTTTTCCAAAGTTCTCCAAAGAACCTCCCTCGGTACCCTATCATAAGCTTTTTCTAGATCAATAAATATCATGTGAAGGTCTTTCTTTTTTGCTCTAAAATGTTCCATAAGACGTCTCAAAAGGTGAATCGCTTCAATAGTAGATCTGCCTGGCATGAATCCAAATTGGTTCTCTATTGTACTTGATACTTGTCTTAACCTACGTTCGATAATTCTTTCCCATAATTTCATAGTATGACTCATTAACTTGATACCTCGATAATTCGCACAATTTTGAATGTCTCCCTTATTCTTATATATGGGTATAAGTGTACTTGCTCTCCATTCCTCGGGCATCTTTTGGTTTTTCCATATTTCATTAAATAGTCTTGTGAGCCAAGTGATTCCTATTTCTCCTAGTATTTTCCAAACTTCTATAGGAATATTATCTGGTCCTACCGATTTACCACTCTTCATATGTTTAAGAGCATCTTTGACTTCATTCTTTTGAATACATCGGTAGAAATTGTGGTTTATGTACTTTTCTGACTTGGCTAAATCTCCTAAACTAATACTAACATCTTTATTTTCATTAAAAAGATTATAAAAATAGTTTTTCCATCTATTTCTTATATCATCATTTGCCACTAGAATTTTTTCATCCTCGTCTTTTATGCATCTAACATAATTAAGATCTTTAGTTTTCTTATCTCTAGCCCTAGATATCCTAAAAATATCTCTTTCACCCTCTTTTGAGTTGAGTTTTTTATATAAGTCATCCCAAATCTTAGCTTTTGCTTCACTAACGGCCTTTTTTGCTTCCTTCTTTGCTTTCTTATAAGCTTATAAAGTTTCACTAGTTTTCTTAGTATAATGTAATTTATAACATGCCCTCTTTGCCTTGATTTTATTTTGTACTACTTCACTCCACCACCAAGCTTCTTTTTGTGCCGGTACACCTCCCTTAGATACTCCTAACACAAAACTTTAAATAGAAAAAATAAAAAATTTTGAAAAAGACAATTTTGAAATTCAAAATGTTAGTTTTATACCTAAACTCAATTTAAACTTACTTTTGGTTGCTCAAATTTGTGATAATGATTGTATAATCACTTTCTCATTCAAGCATTATGTGGTGCATTATGTGGTGCAAGATCACTTATCGAAGAAGGTGATTGGTTAAGGCCATAGAGAAAGTGGACTATACAAAATGGATTGTTTAGTTATGCCAAATTTTGAATCTTGTAATGTAGCCCAAGATGCTATTCTTTGGCATTAAAAAAAATAGGAAACAAAAGTTTGAACGTAAAGATCGTGTTCTTGAAAAAATGCATCATCTTCTTTTTAGAGAAAGAAATTATGTACCAAGCAAAGCTTTTGAATTAATACATTCTGATGTTTGAGGTCTTTCCCCTGTTGTCTCTAAGGGAAGAGTTCAATCTTACGTGATATTTGTGGATGACTTTACTCGCCTTTACTTACATATACGTTTTAAAGCACAAATCAGAAGTATTTGAAAAGTTTATAACCTTTTACAACATGGTTAGAAATCAATTTGACTCTACTATTAAGATTTTTAGATTTGATTCAAGTGGAAAATACTTGTCAAATGAGTTTCAAAAGTTCATTAAAACTAATAGAATTTTACAAAAAATCTTGTACTAAAACCCCTCGAGAAAATGGCTTAACTAAAAGAAAACATAGGCACATTATAGAAACATGTAGAACTATGTTGATTGCTAGTAATGTTCCTAAATTTTTATGGGTAGAAGCTACTCTTAATGTTGTATATCTTATTAATAGAATATCTTCAACCAAACTTAAATATTTCTCTTTTTTGAAAAACAGTATAATCTTTCTCCTTATTATGAAAGACTTAGTCTTTGGGTGTAAATGTTTTGTTTATATAGACAAAAATGATAAATTATCTCCTAGGGCCATTGAATGTGTATTTTTTAGTTATGGAATAGACAAAAAGGGTTACAGATGTTTTGATCCTGTTAATAATAAATTGTATGTTTCTAAGGATATAAAATTCTTTGAAATGATGCCTTACTATAAGACTAAATCTTTCAAAAATTATGAATCATCTTTATCTCAAGATTTCTTTAATCTAGAAGAAAACGATGATTGTGACTCTTAAGATCATCAAGATATTTCTCTTGAGTATGGTGATGTCCAAAATGAAATTGTTGATCCACAACCCATCATTGAACCCTTTCCATTACATTATACTAGACGACATAGAGAATCTGATCACGTGTTTAGAACCTAGAGTTTCAAAACCTCCTCAACGTTTTGTTTCCTATGAATCTTTGAATCGCAACGAAAGAATTTTATTGCAACTCTTCATCATGTAAAAGAACACAAATTTTATCATCAAGCTAAAGGTATTCCAGAATGAGAAGATGCTATGAGTGATGAACTTAAGCCATATACAAAGCTCAAACATGGACTGTTGTACCTATGCTTAAGGATAAGAAGGTTATTTAATGTCGATGGGTGTGTAAAATTAAAACCCATAGCAATTGTAATATTGAGAGATATAAGGTCAAATTGGTAGCTAAGGGTTATGCCCAAGAATATGAAATTGATTATGATGAAATGTTTGCTCCTGTTGCTAGAATGACTAACTCTTAGTGCTATTAAAAATTAGAATATATATCAACTTGATGTTAAACATGTTTTTTTGAATGGACATTTAACTGAAGATGTTTATATGACTCTCTCTCCTGGTTTTGATGTTCCCGAGGATTATGTTCTTAAATTACAAAACCATTATATCGCTTGAAACAAGCCCCCAAGGCTTGGTTTAATCAATTTGAAAAATTCATGCATTTACATAACTTTATATCTTGTTATACTAACACTGGTTTGTTTGTAAGAAAGACAGATGGAGGTATTGTTATTTTGCTCTTATATGTGAATGATATGATCATCACTGAGAGTGATGAAGCAGAGATTCAAGAGGTTAAACATAACCTTCACCAGGAGTTTGATATGAAAGACTTAGGACTTCTTAACTATTTTTTGGGTATTGAAATTATTAAAAATAATTGTGGATACTTTATGTCTCAAATTAAATTTGTAAATGATATAATTGATAGATTTGGTATCACGGCTAACAAAACAGTGGATACTCCCCAAGTTCTTGGTACTAAGTTAAGATCTACTAATAGAGAAAGATTAGATTACCCCACCCCCTACAAACAACTCATAGGTGCCCTTACATATCTCACTATTACCCATCCTGATATTTCTCATGCAGTTCATACAGTCAGTCAATTTCAGCAAGCACCTACCTCTGTCCATATGAGTGTTGTTATGCATATTATTTGATATATAAAAAAATGATAAATAAGGGGTTCTTTTAACTTCTTTTTTGTCTTTTGATTTATCTGTGTATACGAATGTTGACTGAGGTGGAGATGTCAACAACAGACACTCTATGACTGGTTTTTGTGTTTTTTAATTGAATCACTATCTCTAGGAAGTGCAAGAAGTAGCAAAAGGTGTCACTCTCTTCGATCGCAGCAGAATATCGAGCAATGGCTATTGCTGCTATGGAGATTTCTTGGATTACAATTGTTCTGAGCGATATGGGCGTTACTTATCAAAAACCTATCATTATGTATTGAGATAATAAAAGCACCATATACATTGCTTGTAACAACACTTTTCATGAACGGACGAAGCATAATGAGATTGATTGTCATTTTGTTCGTGAAGAATGCTAATAAAAGAAAACTTTGTTTAATGTCACATCAAAAATGCAGCTAGTTGACTTCTTCACAAAATCTCTCTTTGCTATTCGCTTTCATTTCTTTTTGGACAAACTTTCGGTATATACACCGTAAGTTTGAGGGGGTGTTAAATGTAATAGGTGTCATAACCGTTAGAGGCCCTAAGGGTTGAAGCCTCCAATGGCTATGCAGGCCAAGTCTGGCCAACACTTGGAAATGAACCTTTTGTTGCCCTTTACTCTTCCTTTTTCACTTTTATAACCTCTATAAATATGAGCTTTCTCATCAATAAAGATTATGCTGACTAGCACACCTTTTGTGTTCTTGGCGTATGACATCCATATTCAGATGCTTTGATATCTTGGCACTTTGACGAATTGGGGGATTCAACCTTCAATTATGAACAAATATTTCCATACTATCCAACCTTCGATTATCAACAAATATTTACATACTATCCATGACAGCAGAACAGGAGAAGTTCAATTCCTTTAACTAATCAAATTCCTTAGCTTCAGATCACCAACCAAAACCAAGCCTTCTGCCACACTAAGTCAGTGATCAGTCTATTGTTGCATTTACATTTAACTCCAAAAGTTCAAGCTTATGTTTTATCATTTTCTTCCAAGTTCCATCACATTTAAGGCCTTTTAGGCTTTCTTACCGGAGCTCTATCTGGTTGCTTTTTAAAACATCCCAACCCCATTAAGCACATCAGTAAATCTCTCATTTTATCCTCTATTAGCGTGGCACTAGCTTTTCCTTGTTACAGATCTGGTCTTCCTACACGCTTCCATATCAACATATTCATTTTTGCCACCTCAATACCGATTTCCCAAACGGTGTGACAAAAATGTGCTGGACTTGTGGTTGAGAAGTCCCTGAAAGCCTAAACCTTTTTCACACAGAAAGATCATTCAGGGTCCTCCATCTAGCATAGTTGACATAACATCAGTCTGAATATCTCAAAAGTCTATTAGCATTACAAGCCATAATCTTGTGATTGTGATTGTGTATGTGTGTGCATGTGTTTATTAATGACCAACGCAATGACTAGTATATCTGTAAAATTAGCTCAAACCACTTGGATACTTTTCCACATTCAGCATTTCACAAGCTTGTAACTAGCATCAACACCGTGTTTGTCCATTTTTCCTTCAACTCTTTTTGGGACAATATGATTTCAGAACTGCAAGATGAAAAAGGAATCCAGGTGTTGCTGCATCACAAAAATATAAGCATGAAGGGGAACTACTTCCACTGCATGGCTCTACCGAACCCCAAAGCCAACAACAACAACAACTAAGCCTTTTCCCATACTAGACGGGGTAACCCCAAAGCCAAACTATTCAAAAAATGAGAGGTGTCTAAGCAAATCCTCAAGGTCGCAGAAAAAAATATATTGTTAACTTGGAAGATGGATACTTTTAATGCAGCAAAAAGTACCATGAGGTGAGCTCGTTCTTTCCTTGAACCTCTCTCTGTCCCAAGAATCTGGCCTGCCACCTCAACCTGCAAAATAGGAATAGATAAGCTTCAGAAAAAAATTCCAGTAAATTTCAGGAACACTTTCTCTAAATTAATAGCTCAAAGATGCCCTTTTCAAAGAAACGTATAAAGGCGATACCAAACTACATACATGTATATTCAGACAGTTGTTTGGAGGAAGCTAATGCCGAAAGGAAATATCATACCTGTGCATAAAGCTCCCCCTTATTTAGTGTCAGGGGATGAGGAGGGAAATCGTTAATGACCAGATTAAGGTTTTCCATCATGCACTACAGGAAAAACCCTAGTTAAAGTACATTTAAATACCACATGAAGATCGTAAAATAAGTTACAACTCTGGTTCCTTACCATTTCGTTGAGAGTAGAAATAACACTGGATAACCTTTTAGATTCATCTGCTGATTCCAACTGCTCCAATGTTTGAACATTGGGTAAACCTTCTTCCGCAGACAGTTTTTCTGTCCTGGAAGATCCATGGACCTTCAGAGACGATCCACCCTCATTTTCAATGAATGTCATGTTTGATTCTTCATCCACACCCCCATTACCACTGGATATATGCGCGACGTATTTTTCTGCACCAACAATAGACAGTGACTAATGGCAATAATTAGCAGCATTATAACTAGTAATTCTATCATTATGTTAGAATAGAAAAGAACAAAGAATGTCCAAAACAAGTGGCTAATAAAGTACCACCGACGTAAGAAAGATACCAAAAGAACATGGTAAGTCGGGCCACATAACAAAGATTTTGTTTTAAAAAATCCAATACGAAATTGACCTCTTTGATGATACAAAACAAGACCAGGTTTTGATAAAGCACATCATCATCCTTACTCGCCATATTTTGAAGGGCATTTTCGGCAGCTTGGCTTTCAGCTTCTTGTTTTGTTCCACCAGTTCCTTCACCCATCTTTTCTCCGGTAAATAAAACCTGAAATGGATTTTTGCAAGAAATAAATATAATAGAACTCATATGATGGAAGTTCAATTATCACACAAAACAAACAAGACAACAACAACACAACAACACAACAACAGCTAAGTCTTTTTCCATACTAGATGAGGTCAGCTACATGGATTCTTTGTTTCCACATAGCCATCATTTACCATACTAACAGTTAACTCAACATGAGTTAGATTGTTCTTTATAGTTTTTTCAACACTCTTGTGGTCATCCTCTTTCTCTTTTAACATTTTCGACATCTAGTTTTTCGTACCTTTTTAACGGAACTTCCTTTTGATTGTCTTTCTGCATGTCCAAACCATCTTAAATAATTTTTCTCATTTTATCCTCTCCCTTTCGTCTTTGTCTTCGTCTTCCCTCTTTCTTTCTCATCTCCCGAAAACTAAAAAGAAAGAAACGCATAGAAGAGAAGGAGAAGTTGTTTGGGTCATCGGATTCTCGTCGGAAAAAAAACTCCGCCCATGTAAGGGATCACCCTTGCATTGCCGGTTCCGGAGGGTTGTGTTAGGCTTCCGACAGCCAGCATAAAACTTCGTCGGATTTCTACAACATGGATTACAAAAATTATGAGCATTGCTTTGGGGCGTCCCCGCCTAGCGACGTGCTGCAGAGCCCGAATGCAGTAAGAAGTAAGCAAGGGCCACTACATTTTCGCCCGAATGTAGTGAATCAATTGCAGAGAGGGTTCCCACATCCTGGACGGGTGTGGGTAAAGAAGTTAGTCCCGCTACATTGCCGCCCGAATGTAGTGAAAAATTTTCAGAGAGGGTCTCCGCATTTTGATTATGGACGGATGCGGGGGGTAAGGAAGCTAGTCCTAGATAATAAGATTCGTATTGGTTCTTGGAATATCGGAACATTATCGGGTAAGCTAATGGAGGTTGTAGATACTATGATTCGGAGAAAGATTCATATTCTATGTTTACAAGAGACAAAATGGGTTGGAGAAAAAGCAAAGGAGATAGAGGATACAGGTTTTAAATTATGGTACTCAGGTAAAGAAAAGGCCCGAAACGGAGTTGGTATTATCATAAATAAAGATTTAAAGGAGAGTGTAGTAGACATACAACGATATGGTGACCGAATCATGACATTGAAATTAGTGTTAGGAGTAGAGGTTTTGAATATAGTTTGTGCTTACGCACCCCAAGTAGGACTAGAAGATAGTATAAAGACAGTTTTTTGGGAAGAGTTAGATAAGGTGTTTCAAAAGAATCCACAAAGGGAGATGATTTGTTTAGGAGGAGATTTAAATGGACATGTCGGTAAAGAGGCATTAGGATATCAAGGGATTCATGGAAACTTTGGTTATGGGGATATAAACGAGGAAGGTAGGGAAATTTTAAATTTTGCTATGTCATTTGATCTCTTTATAGTCAATACAATCTTCAAAAAACGAGATGAACATTTAATTACTTATAAGAGTGGCTTATCACAAACACAAATTGATTACTTTATTTGTAGAAAAAAAGATAGAGCGTGTTGTAAAGATTGTAAAGTAATTCCAGGAGAAAGCTTAACCACCCAACATCGACTTTTAGTTATGGATTTACAAATAAAAAAATGGACAAAGAAGAAAAGAGTGCATCGAGCTATTCAGACTAAATGGTGGAACCTCAAAAGCGAGAAAGAAGATATATTTAAACAAAAAGTCCTTCAAGGAGATGTTTGGAATTATGTTGGCACACCCTCTGATATGTGGAACAATATGGCTATACATATTAGGAAAGTGGCGAAAGATGTGTTAGGGGTATCTAAGGGAGGTGTACCAGCACAAAAAGAAGCTTGGTGGTGGAGTGAAGTAGTACAAAACAAAATCAAGGCAAAGAGGGCATGTTACAAATTACATTATGCTAAGAAAACTAGTGAAACTTTAGAAGCTTATAAGAAAGCAAAGAAGGAAGCAAAAAAGGCCGTTAGTGAAGCAAAAGCTAAGATTTGGGAGGACTTATATAAAAAACTCAACTCAAAAGAGGGTGAAAGAGATATTTTTAGGATAGCTAGGGCTAGAGATAAGAAAACTAAAGATCTTAATTATGTTAGATGCATAAAAGACGAGGATGAAAAAATTCTAGTGGCAAATGATGATATAAGAAATAGATGGAAAAACTATTTTTATAATCTTTTCAATGAAAATAAAGATGTTAGTATTAGTTTAGGAGATTTAGCCAAGTCAGAAAAGTATATAAACCACAATTTCTACCGACCTATTCAAAAGAATGAAGTCAAAGAGGCTCTTAAACATATGAAGAGTGGTAAATCGGTAGGACCAGATAATATTCCTATAGAAGTTTGGAAAATACTAGGAGAAATAGGAATCACTTGGCTCACAAGACTATTTAATGAAATATGGAAAAACCAAAAGATGCCCGAGGAATGGAGAGCAAGTACACTTATACCCGTATATAAGAACAAGGGAGACATTCAAAATTGTGCGAATTATCGAGGTATCAAGTTAATGAGTCATACTATGAAATTATGGGAAAGAATTATCGAACGTAGGTTAAGACAAGTATCAAGTACAACAGAGAACCAATTTGGATTTATGCCAGGTAGATCTACTATTGAAGCGATTCACCTTTTGAGACGTCTTATGGAACATTTTAGAGCAAAAAAGAAAGACCTTCACATGATATTTATTGATCTAGAAAAAGCTTATGATAGGGTACCGAGGGAGGTTCTTTGGAGAATTTTGGAAAAAAGAGGTATCCTATTGACATATATTAACCTTATAAGAGACATGTATGATGGTGCAAAAACATGTGTGAGGACTCATGAAGGAACGACAGACTTCTTTGAAGTTAATATTGGGTTACATCAAGGATCAACTTTAAGTCCATACTTATTTATAATGGTGATGGATGAGTTAACAAAACATATTCAAGATGAAGTACCTTGGTGTATGTTATTTGCATATGACATTGTATTAGTGGAGGAGTCTAAGGAAAAAGTTAATAGAAAATTGGAACTATGGAGAGAAACATTAGAAAACAAAGGCCTCCGACTTAGTAGAACAAAGACAGAATATATGGAATGTAAGTTTGATCATTTGGCTACTTCAGAGGACATAGAAATTAAAATTGGCACACATTACATTCCCCAAAAGGAAAGTTTTAAATACCTAGGGTCAATTTTTCAAAGTGATGGAAGAATTGATGGAGATGTTACACATAGAATTAATGCTGGTTGGTTAAAATGGAGAGGAGCATCAGGTATTCTTTGTGATAAGAAGATACCATTAAAATTAAAAGGTAAGTATTATAGAGCAGCAATTAGGCCTGCCATGTTTTATGGTTCTGAGTGTTGGGCAGTTAATCATCAACATGAACAAAAGATGTCTGTGACAGAAATGAAGATGTTGAGATGGATGAGTGGTCATACAAGAAAAGACCGTATACATAATGAGGTTATTAGAAACAAATTAGGAGTGGCACCAATAGAGGATAAAATGAGAGAACATCGTTTAAGATGGTTTGGACATATAGAACGAAGATCCGAAGAAGAACCCGTAAGAAGGGTAGAAAAACTAAATTTGGAAAGTATTAAAAGAGGTAGAGGACGACCACAAAAGTGTTGGAAAGAAACAATAAAGAATGATCTAGCTTATTGGGAGTTAACTGCTAACATGGCACACGATAGGGATCTGTTGAAACAAAGAATCCATGTAGCCGACCCCGTCTAGTATGGGAAAAGGCTTAGTTGTTGTTGTTGTTGTTGGATTACAAAAATTATGAGAATTGTTTTGGGACTTTCCCTCCTAGCAACGTGCTACAGAGCCCGAATGAAGTAATAAGTAAGGGTCACTATATTTTCGCCTGAATGTAGTTAATCAATGAGGGTTCCCACATCATGGACGGGTGTGCGTAAAGAAGTTAGTCTTGCTACATTGTCGCCCAAATGTAGTGAAAATTTTTCAGAAAGTGTCTCCGTATTTTGATTATGGACGGATGAAGGGGATAAGGAAGCTAGTCCTAGAAATAAGATTCGTATTGGTTCTTGAAATATCGGAACATTATCCGGTAAGCTAATAGAGGTGGTAGATACTATGATTCGGAGAAAGAATCATATTTTATGTTAAGAGACAAAATGGGTTGGAGAAAAAGCAAAGGAGATAGAGGATACAACAACAACTAAGCCTTTTCCCATACTAGATGGGGTCGGCTACATGGATTCTTTGTTTCCACAGATCCCTATCGTGTGCCATGTTAGCAGTTAACTCCCAATAAGCTAGATCATTCTTTATTGTTTCTTTCCAACACTTTTGTGGTCGTCCTCTACCTCTTTTAATACTTTCCAAATTTAGTTTTTCTAACCTTCTTACAGGTTCTTCTTTTAATCTTCTTTCTATATGTCCAAACCATCTTAAACGATGTTCTCTCATTTTATCCTCTATTTGTGCCACTCCTAATTTGTTTCTAATAACCTCATTATGTATACGGTCTTTTCTTGTATGACCACTTATCCATCTCAACATCTTCATTTCTGTCACAGACATCCTTTGTACATGTTGATGATTAACTGCCCAACACTCAGAACCATCAAACATGACAGGCCTAATTACTACTCTATAATATTTACCTTTTAATTTTAATGGTATCTTCTTATCACAAAGAATACCTGATGCTCCTCTCCATTTTAACCAACCAGCATTAATTCTATGTGTAGCATCTCCATCACTTTGAAAAATTGACCCTAGGTATTTAAAACTTTCCTTTTGGGGAATACAATGTGTTCCAATTTTAATTTCTATGTCCTCTGAAGTAGCCAAATGATCAAACTTACATTCCATATATTCTGTCTTTGTTCTACTAAGTCGGAGGCCTTTGTTTTCTAATGTTTCTCTCCATAGTTCCAATTTTCTATTAACTTTTTCCTTAGACTCCTCCATTAATACAATGTCATATGCAAATAACATACACCAAGGTACTTCATCTTGAATATGTTTTGTTAACTCATCCATCACCATTATAAATAAGTATGGACTTAAAGTTGATCCTTGATGTAACCCAATATTAACTTCAAAGAAGTCTGTCGTTCCTTCATGAGTCCTCACACATGTTTTTGCACCATCATACATGTCTCTTATAAGGTTAATATATGTCAATGGGATACCTCTTTCTTCCAAAGTTCTCCAAAGAACCTCCCTCGGTACCCTATCATAAGCTTTTTCTAGATCAATAAAGATTATGTGAAGGTCTTTCTTTTTTACTTTAAAATGTTCCATAAGACGTCTCAAAAGGTGAATCGCTTCAATACTAGATCTACCTGGCATAAATCCAAATTGGTTCTCTGTTGTACTTGATACTTGTCTTAACCTACATTCGATAATTCTTTCCCATAATTTCATAGTATGACTCATTAACTTGATACCTCGATAATTCGCACAATTTTGAATGTCTCCCTTGTTCTTATATACGGGTATAAATGTACTTGCTCTCCATTCCTCGGGCATCTTTTGGTTTTTCCATATTTCATTAAATAGTCTTGTGAGCCAAGTGATTCCTATTTCTCCTAGTATTTTCCAAACTTCTATAGGAATATTATCTGGTCCTACCGATTTACCACTCTTCATATATTTAACAGCCTTTTTGACTTCATTCTTTTGAATACGTCGGTAGAAATTGTGGTTTAATACTTTTCTGACTTGGCTAAATCTCCTAAACTAATACTAACATCTTTATTTTCATTAAAAAGATTATAAAAATAGTTTTTCCATCTATTTCTTATATCATCATTTGCCACTAGAATTTTTTCATCCTCGTCTTTTATGCATCTAACATAATTAAGATCTTTAGTTTTCTTATCTCTAGCCCTAGCTATCCTAAAAATATCTCTTTCACCCTCTTTTGAGTTGAGTTTTTTATATAAGTCCTCCCAAATCTTAGCTTTTGCTTCACTAACGGCCTTTTTTGCTTCCTTTTTTGCTTTCTTATAAGCTTCTAAAGTTTCCCTAGTTTTCTTAGCATAATGTAATTTGTAACATGCCCTCTTTGCCTTGATTTTATTTTGTACTACTTCACTCTACCACCAAGCTTCTTTTTGTGCCGGTACACCTCCCTTAGATACACCTAACACATCTTTAGCCACTTTCCTAATATGTATAGCCATATTGTTCCACATATCAGAAGGTGTGCCAACATAATTCCAAACATCTCCTTAAAGGACTTTCTGTTTAAATATATCTTCTTTCTCGCTTTTGAGGTTCCACCATTTAGTCCGAATAGCTCGATGCACTCTTTTCTTCTTTGTCCATTTTTTTATTTGTAAATCCATAACTAAAAGTCGATGTTGGGTGGTTAAGCTTTCTCCTGGAATTACCTTACAATCTTTACAACACACTCTATCTTTTTTTTTACAAATAAAGTAATAAATTTACATAGGTTTTCTACAGATAGAGGATACAGGTTTTAAATTATGATACTTAGGTAAAGAAAAGGCTCGAAATGGAGTTGGTATTATCATAAATAAAGATTTAAATGATAGTGTAGTAGACATAAAACGATATGGTGACCGAATCATGACGTTGAAATTAGTGTTAGGAGCATAGGTTTTGAATATAGTTTGTGTTATAAAGACAACTTTTTGGGAAGACTAAGATAAGGTGATTCAAAAGATTCCACAAAGGGACATAATTTGTTTAGAAGGAGACTTAAATGGACATGTCGATAAAGAGGCATTAGGATATCAAGGGATTCATGAAAACTTTGGTTTTGGGATATAAATGAGGCAGGTAGAGAGATTCTAAATTTTGCTATGGCATTTTATCTCTTTATAGTCAATACAATCTTCAAAAAGCGGGATGAACATTTAATCACTTACAAGAGTGGCTTATCACAAACACAAATTGATTACTTTATTTGTAGAAAAAAAGATATTGCGTGTTGTAAAGATTGCAAGGTAATTCTAGGAGAAAACATAACCACCCAATATCGACTTTTAGTTATGGATTTACAAATAAAAAAATGGACAAAGAAGAAAAGAGTGCATCGAGCTATTCAGACTAAATGGTGGAACCTTAAAAACGAGAAAGAAGATATATTTAAACAGAAAGTCCTTCAAGGAGATGTTTGGAATTATGTTGGTACACCCTATGATTTGTGGAATAATATGGCTATACATATTAGGAAAGTGGCAAAAGATGTGTTAGGGGTATCTAAGGGAGGTGTACCAGCACAACAAGAAGCTTGGTGGTGGAGTGAAATAATACAAAATAAAATCAAGGCAAAGAGGGCATGTTACAAATTACATTATCCTAAGAAAACTAGTGAAACTTTAGAATCTTTTAAGAACGCAAAGAAGTTAAAAAGACCGTTAGTAAAGCAAAAGCTAAAATTTAATAGGATTTATTTAAAAAAACTCAACTTAAAAGAGGGTGAAAGAGATATTTTTAAGATAACTAGGGCTAGAGATAAGAAAAATAAAGATCTTAATTATATTAGATGCATCAAAGACGAGGATGAAAAAATTCTAGTGGCAAATGATGATATAAGAAATAAATGAAAAAACTATTTTTATCATCTTTTTAATGAAAATAAAGATGTTAGTATTAGCCTATGAGAGTTAGCCAAATCAGAAAAGTATATAAACAACAATTTCTACCGACGTAATCAAAAGAATGAAGTCAAAGAGGCTCTTAAACATACGAAGAGTGGTAAATCGGTAAAACTAGATAATATTCCTATAGAAGTTTGGAAAATACTAGGAGAAATAGGAATCACTTCTCGAAATATGGGAAAACCAAAAGATGCTCGAGGAATGGAGAGCAAGTACACTTATACCCATATATAAGAACAAGGGAGACATTCAAAATTGTGTGAATTATCGAGGTATCAAGTTAATGAACCATACTATGAAATTATGAGAAAGAATTATAGAACGTAGGTTAAGACAAGTATCAAGTACAACAAAGAACCAATTTGTATTCATGTCAGGCAGATCTACTATTGAAACGATTTACCTTTGAGACGTCTTATGGAACATTTTAGAGCAAAAAAAAGGACCTTCGCATGATATTTATTGATCTAGAAAAAGCTTACGATAGGGTACCGAGGGAGGTTCTTTGGAGAACTTTGGAAAAAAGAGGTATCCCATTGACATATATAAACCTTATAAGAGACATGTATGATGGTGCAAAAACATGTGTGAGGACTCGTGAAGAAACGACAGACTTCTAATATTGGGTTACATCAAGGATCAACTTTAAGTTCATACTTATTTATAATGATGATGGATGAGTTCACAAAACATATTCAAGATGAAGTACCTTAGTGTATGTTATTTGCAGATGACATTGTATTAGTGGAGGAGTCTAAGGAAAAAGTTAATAAAAAAATTCGAAACCCATCATCCGCTAGATCCATACACTTGTTGAAACTAGTAACCTGAACCCATAACTGACCTAGACGGGCTTCAATCAGATACACATTTAGACTTACTGAGATTTCTAAATGCAACTGCCATAAATCCAAACCAAGAAAGAAAAAGAGCAATGTGGTGAAGAAAATGTAGTAGGATGTAACCAAAGAGTAGTGAGGGTTGACAGTTGTACCCTCACTATAACAATAACAACTACACCTTTTCTTGTACTAGATGGAATCGGGTACATGGATTCTTTGTTTTCATACAACTTGATCATATACCATACTAACATTTAAACCTCATTCTTTATTGTTTCATTTTAACACTCTTGTAGTCTTTCTCTTCCTCTTTTAGCATTTTCACAACCCATTTTCTCGTACCTTATTAATGAAACTTCTTTTGGCCGTCTTTCTACATGTCCAAACTATCTTAAATAATTCTCTCATTTTACCATCTATTGATGCCACTCCCAACTTGTTTTTAATAACCTTATTATATATATGATCTTTATTTCTATGACCACTCATTCATCTTAATGTCTTATTTCAACCACAGACTTTTTTCGTACATGTTGATAATTAAATGTTCAATACTCAAAACCATAAAGCATAATGGATCAAATTGTTGCTCTATAATATTCTATAGCACGCTATAGTGAATTAGTGCCAAATCAAGTGTTATAGCAGGTCGATCTTGTTGAAGAATATGAGTGTAGAGTCAGTTTTAGTACATATAATGTCTTCGGACAGTAAAATTGATATTTAGAGTATTATTGTAATTGTCCGAAGTCGTAAGGGTATTTTGGTAATTTTCTGTAGTAGGGGTATTTTAGTCATTTTATATTTTACACGTTTTACAGCTCCTTATATAAGGGCTGATAGGTTGTAATTAGGGTTAAGAGACTGAGATTAAGAAAGAGAGAGAAAGAGGGGGGCAGCCTCTATTGGAGGTCCGCCCCCCTTCTCCGATCTCCATTTTTTCTCTTCATCTTTTTGTTCATGTCTTTTGCTATTGATTATCCGCTGCGCAACCACGTTGCTAACATGGTATCAGAGCTATAAGATCGATGGGAGCAGAGGACGACATGTTTTTTTGTTGTTTAGGTAATCAATACGTGTCTTTTATCAAGCGAAGCAATGAGGCTGCTAGGAGAAGTTGTTGAAACCGGAAACCAGGTGTTTGTTGATTTGATTGAGTAACAAAAGGTTGCAATTGAAATCCTGTTGTTTTCGATTTGTTTGTGAAAGCCTATATTCAATTTGTGATGGTTCAGATTGGTACTGAAGTTTTCAGGAACGCATCAGTAGTTTGATTGATTCCTGATGTCAATGCTTGCAATTTTCTTTTGAATGTATTACTGAAGTCCGACTCTTGTGAGATGAAAAACCAATGCTGGGAAATATATAAAGAAATGGGAAGAGTTGGAGTTTTGCCTAATAGATATATGTTTAACATATTGACACATGCATTCTGTAAGGTTGGAGATTTGGACAAGGTGGTGTTCTTGGAGAAGATGGAAGATACGGATGTCTGCATGTGGTGGTACAAAAAAGTTTGGGAACGATAACTTTAAGGCAACTCTGAGGATGACAAACATCTACAGGAGACTAAAAGATGGTGTACAACACAGGGGCCATGAAGATTGGACAACACCACGTCATTCTCGAGCTTAAAAGAGAGGTCTCATATTATACTTAGTACCTTCAATGGTAATCCATAAGTCTGAACGTGGTCAAAACATCTTTATAGGCCTATATGGCCATCCGACTTGGAAGTACTCAAGGAGACGCATGCAGCTTTATTCCCTATCAGGTATGAGTCTAAGTTCCTTCTCAGTGTAATCAGTGGTCATGAGATTGTGTCATGGGCTGCTATAGAAGTCGTCCAGATGGAAAAGTGATGAAATAATTGGTTTGATCACTGTATGTCTTGTGGTATATTCTTGTGATTTACGTGAAGTTCTAAAGGAAGAAGAAGATCACAAAGAAGGAAGATTATTGGATGCCTCCACATTTTTTTTAAAGAGAAGTTACACAAAATCTTGGAAAGGAATTTGAGAAAAGTAATTTCAAATTTTTTGGAATAATCAAATGCTGGAAAAGTAAAGTTTCAGATTACTTGCCTGATTTTGTGGGAAAGTAGTTATGGAAACTTCCTTTTCTTTCCTGATTGGATAAGAAAGTAAACCAGTAAGTCTTATCCCCATGTTTTTTTTTTGGAAAGAAAAATGGTAACTGCTATCCATTATCCATATAAATAAAGTAGTTACTATAGATAAAGGAAGTTTAGGTATTTTTGGCAGCACAGCATAAGGCGACGAATCAATCTTTGGATAAGAACTACCTGGAGTTTTTTCAGGGCAGAAGGCCAATGAACCTGCCAAAGTCGTATGATGGAATTGGATAAGAACTGAAAATCAATCTTTGGTATGGCGGTTGGAAACTGCATGGACAAGTTTAAGAATCTGGTAATCTTAATGTTGGCGATTGTATCCCAACAAAATGTGTTCATATTGTTAGCATATGTACTGCTGAGAGGGATGCATATGATGAAGAGGATTGATGTCCCAAGTGAAGTTGATCAGACGAAATTCAGTGCATATTTCAGAAACTATTTAAGAACAAAATGTGTATGTTTGCCATCTGGTGGAGACTTGGGAGCCGTGATGCAATATCTTCCAAGTAAATCAGCGGAAGATCCTTCCTTCTTCAGTTCTGTGCAACTTGGTGAAGATGATCTCATTACAAATATTTTTCTAGGTGGATGGAAGCATTGATATATGATCAGACAATCGAGATTTTTGAGTGACTATTTCAAACCTTTGAAAAGGCCATGAATGGAAAGAGGCCAAAAGTAAGTTTTTTCGACAGATCAAGATTCAACAATAGCAAGTGCACTAGCTAATGTGTGGCCCGACACTTGTCATTGGATATGTGTATGACAAATTCTCCAAAGTGCTTCGAATCATTTAAGACTCGAGTAAGAGTTCAAAGCAGGCTGAAGTTGAAAGAAACAAGAAGTGGTGATTAGCATTGGTTCTTCAGCATCAAAAGAAGGTGCACTGTCTCAAGAAAACATGCGTGAAACTTGTGATATTGTGCTTCATGTTGATGCAATTCAGTAAATGTGGTGGGCAATGGACATGACATATTCAAGGATCAAGGAATAGAGTCTATATAATTGAACAATTCAGTACTTGCAACATTGGAAATGCATAAACAATTGAAGTGCATCTGTATCTTGCACTCATAGACATTTATAGTTGCTGAAGAGTACATTCCTTTATGTGAGTTTTTACGCTTATGAGAAGAGCAATAATATTGGACTGCAATCAGATGCAGAGATCCAGGAATCCTTGAAGGATCCATCAAAGTCACAAGTGAGGTTGTACGAGGTGCCTGCTGACGCTTTTGAGAATGATATGTCGAGGAGTCATTGCCCGAAGAGGAGAAACTACTGCCTAATGTTGAGGAAGAAGGTACATATGTAGTAGTTACAGCTAAAACTGATGTCAATGAGAAGGATTTTGATGTTGGAGTAACAGTACAACAAGATTTTTTTTTAGTTGGCCGATAAATTCTGTATCTCATAGATTTGAGGTTCTGTTTAAGCTCCTTCAGTTAACTTTTCTTGCTTCTGTCGGTACTGGGAAGAGCTAGGCTTTGGAATTTTTTTTTCTTTTTAAGAAGTGAACTATTAGTTGGAAACAACAGCTATTCCTGAGAGTCAAAGGAGGAAGATCCTTGTTGGAGAATACCTACATCTGATACTGATGATGAGTTGTGCGAGTAGTTCTCCTCATTTGAAAATGTTGTTAAACATAAAATAATGACTAATCAGAGTAGTCATTCGCGTGGATTCAGTTTTGTCACCCTCGAAAGTGTAGAAACGGTTGAAGAAAAATATGGGTCAGATTCATGATGCTTAGAAGTGTTTGATAAAATGCTCAAAAAAGAAATGTTTACCTGTGCATCAAGTGTTTGAAGAAATGTCTAAGAGAGATGAAAATTCAGAAAAGTATAAAGAAGAGATTGGTCCGTGATGATTGTCTGGAAAAAAAAACAACATGAAAAAGTTTACAGAAAAGAGATTAAGTTGAAGAATATCGCAACCATGAAGGTTGCTGAAAAGTGTTGCAGTAAAGAAGATTGCTTTGGAAAATAGACAGCCAACAACCAAAGGGCTGGAAAAAAAATCATAGAAAAGCAGAAAATCATTTTTTTCACTACATATGCATGAAAAATTCAATCATTGAAGAGGCCAGAAGAATTTGCAGATATAGAATGTGGCAGTATCACTAAGAATCATGAAAGTTAAGACCTTGGGTTGCTGAAGTAAACAGCCAGGAGGGCTGGAAAAGCAGCTGCAGTCACCATGTGAAGGGGCGCAGACTGACTAGTATAAGCAGATGTCTGTATTCTGCTATTTGAGTGGGAGAGAGAGGGCACCCAACTAACACACCGGCTCCAGCCACCATGTGAAGGGGCGCAGGAAAAGCCATGTGAAGTGTGTATAGTGGAGTAGTATCTCCTATTCTCAAGAGTAGAAACATGGTTTTTTGAAGTGTAGCTGCCGAATCACTTTATAGAGAAGAAAAAAGTGAGAGGGAGCAACTGACACCCATAGAAGGGTCATGTGCTACTCATGTGTTTTTGATTGTTTAAGTTATTTTACAGAAGCCTCGAAGAAATTACTAGTGCATGTGTGATGAAGAAAGTCATGATAATGATAAGCCAGGAAGGCAGAGGTAATGATGCAGCCAGAGATGCTGCTTGCGATGATCAGCCAGGAAGGCTGAGTTGATGTTGCAGCAAGAGATGCTGCTTGAGATGATTAGCCAGGAAGGCTAAGTTTATATTGCAACCGGAGATGCTGCTTGATATGATCAACTAGGAAGGTTGAGTTGAAGATATTGCAGCCAAAGAAGCTCTTGAAGATTAAACCAGTGATGAAGAGAGATGAAGAATGTTGCAGACAGTTGAAGATTTTTTGGCAAGTTTGGAGTTCGAAGTATCTCACTCCCAACTTGAGGGGGGGTGTTAAGAATATGAGTGTAGAGTCAGTTTTAGTACATATAATGTCTTAAGACAGTAAAATTGATATTTAGAGTATTATTGTAATTGTCTGAAGTCGTAAGGGCATTTTGGTAATTTTCTGTAGTAGGGGTATTTTAGTCATTTTACATTTTACACGTTTTACAGCTCCTTATATAAGGGCTGATAGATTGTAATTAGGGTTAAGAGACTGAGATTAAGAAAGAGAGAGAAAGAGGGGGGGCAGCCTCTATTGGAGGTCTGCCCCCTTCTCCGATCTCCATTTTTTCTCTTCATCTTTTTGTTCATGTCTTTTGCTATTGATTATTCGCTGCGCAACCACGTTGCTAACAGATCTTAACGTGTGTCACTCTTTGGCGATAATATCACCGTCAAAAGCGATATAGTGATCCGTTATATTCATCGTACCACAGAGAGACGGGTCGATCCAATGGATATAGGTCATAGAAAACCTAAAGTAACAGACAAAGCGTCTCTCGCCCCCTTCTCTCTCTTTCATCAGCGATAGACTGCCATCCATAAGTTACAAACAAAGCCAACCGCTCTCCCCTTCTATCTCTCACCGGTGATAGACCACCATCTATAAATAATGAATAGATCTCCCTCTCTCTCTCTTAGAGAGAGATTTAAACTCATATTGTATCGTACGATACATTGATTTTATCGTGATAAGCACAATACGGCACATGTAATAGTATCATACTCTGATTTATTGGACCATATCATATTGTATCACAATATACAGTATGATATGGGTCGTATCGTATGAGTTGAGGTCTGTTAGTAGAATATAAAACCCGAGAAAGTCGAGTTTTTTTTTGTGTTTTGCCGGTTCTCAAACCCTTCCTTACCAGTTGCCTTTACTCTCAAACAATTTGCTCGATTTTGTGGAAAAATCACATGTTTTGCTCTCAAACCCGTGAAAATCTATAGGGTTTTTATCCATGACATATTCCCTTCATTTCGTCCTTAATCCTTTCTAGAGAAAATTGGGATTTTCATAGATTTTGAGATCCCTCACCTTTGTAAAGCCTTTCGCTTGTTGTGGTTTATCTATGCTCTAATCCAATGTGGAAGTATTGCACCCCATATACGATGGCAATAGCCTTATGAATATGTATATGTTTTATAACAACATTAAGCATGGAGATATTTATCACATAAAACATCATCTTACGAGAACAAAAAAGGATGCAAGTGCTTGTCATCGTTTGCTTGAAGCTCTAAAATATAAAATTAAGCAAGTTTTAGAAGGTATAAAGAAAATGAAGAGATTATGACAAAGAGAGAAAAAATAAGTGATTGGGATATGTCTCAAGTTGCTTCTCGAGAGATATACGGTAAAGAAATTCATAATATGGCTGAGAAGGAGGAGATAGCTGAGGAGACAAAGAGAAATTGTATGATTGAGGAGGAGATAGTTAAGGAGACAAAGAAAAGAGTGTAGGTTCGGGCATTGTTCTTGTTCCACTATAAAAAGCCATGGTCGCTTGATGATTGTGAGGTGTGGTAGAGGAAATACTAGAGGCAATGGAATACAATCACTTTTTCTCCTCAAACTCAATCAAGTATTAGATCAACTATGGCTTGAAAGTAGGTAATTGAGAAAGTAGATTTGAAGTATGTAGAGTTTTTTATGAAAATTGTCTCTCTTTTAATGTTATAAATTTATTTTTCTGGTATGTTAAATGATATTGCTAGTGTAATCAAGTTATAAGGTCCCTACTTATCATACTTTGAAGGATAAATTATTACAAAAATTTATTAATATTGTTTATGAATGGAGCTCTAAATTTAGAGAGTAATGAAAGGTTATTGGTTCTATTATGGTTGATGACTAAACAGAAGGCCATTATAGATCATTAGTAAACTTTTGGGTTTACCATCCAAAAGGAACATTATTTTTGAAATCCTATGACATGTCCCATATAAATAAAAGTGCACATAATTTGCTTCTTATTTTTGAAGATGTTGAGGAGGTCAGTGTTAAAAATATTATTCAATTTATTACTAATAATACTACAAAAGGAGTTGATAAGATTGTTGAGTCGAACCATCCATTCTAAATGTGGACCCCATTTAATGGGGCAAACTCTTTTCATTTTCATACATGTCATTACTAATATTGGTTTAGAGTATAAGATGTCATTTTATAATAAGTTGAAAGATAAAGACCGTCCTTGAAGTCCAAAAGTATTGTTCGACTTTGAGGAAATTATAGAAGGAGACATAATACACTATCATAGCATATGGATGGACAGATAGGTGAAGAAAGACTTCATTAAACTTATTTTTCTATTGTAGTACATGACTTTTGTTTTTCATATCACTAGACATGTTTGATCAGCATCATGTGATAAGGTGATATTAGAGGTTGGGGGCGAAAATATAGTCTAATTAATTAGATATAATATAGCTAACTATAAAGCAGTTGCAAATAAGTTAACTGACAATTATGAACTTTTATTAGACACTATGTGCAACCCATTACGTAGATACTCATTCTTGAGGATATAAGAAAGATAGATGATGTAAAAGCAATAACTCAATATTGTCAAGATATCACTAAATTTATTTATAACCATAAATTTGTATTATGTATAACAAGGAGAAATACATATGGTGCATAACTCCTTTGTATGGTTGTTACTGTGTTTGCAACTAATGCCTTGCTAGTAAAGAGGTTAAACAAAAGGAAGTCTATGTTTATCTCATATGAGTGGCAGCAATTTTCTGAGTCTGTGTTTGCAACTAATGCCTTGCTAGTAAAGAGGTTAATTTTATGAGAAATAGAAAACTAAATAAGATTTCAGAAACGGTATTAAAGAGTACAACAGGTGTTGTTTGACGCGTATCGTATCGCGTATCGCTGGGCTCCACGATACGGGCATATCATATCGTATCGCCTGTATCATACTTTAATATTAAAATAATATAAAATTATTTAAAAAATCAAAAAAATAAGTAAAAATATGAAAAAAAACATTAGAGACATAATCCAAAGTAATATAAAATGTATTGATTTAAGAAACTTAAATACGAAGATAAACAATTTACCTGAATGCATCATAGTGCGGTTGCGAATTGCTAAAGGCAAACTCATCAAGTGAAAAGCATTATCATAGATCTTCATCCCTCGATGTATAGCATCGGTTATGCTCTCATCAGGGACTAATCTGTCTATACAATTAATGATGCTTCGATTAACTTCACCGTACCTTTTGAAGGTTGTTGAGTACCTGAATGATGGGTTTAGATAATATGTTATAAGGCAAAAGAAGTCATCATAAATAATTTTATGATTGTCTCTTTATGATGGACTTCATAAAGATAGCCCATAGATGGTTTCTCCTCACTATCAGCCAAAACCTTTATTAATGGACAATTAATCCAACAGTCTAACACATGCATTCCAAAATGTACTCCTAAAGACTGTCTCGAAAATCTCATTCAACTTTATGTTTCTTCTATTCTGAGGTAACTCTGCAAATTGTTATCACTCATCTGAGGAGAACATTCTCTTTAGTGCTTGCTTCTGTCTCACAATACTCTTTATAGATAAGAAGTGTGTTGCAAACAGAGTTGTAGTTGTTCGAAGAAGCTCTGCATTTAAACCGAGTTGCAACCAGTAGGCCACCACGATACGATACGGGACCCTATCGCAGGTGCGGGCGTATCGCACCGTATCGTGCGATACGGATGATACACCCTGGGACTCTTATAAAGGGTCCCGGCCCGAGAGAAACCCGCGATTTTTCGCGGGTTTCCTCTCTCCTTTTGGGTTCTTCAAGCTCCCTAAGAGTCGGTTTTTGCCTGCTTGGTGTTCAAAGCTCTAAAATCGTGCCCTAAAATGTCCGTCCAAGCCTCCAAACTCGGATTTAGGTATATTTTTAATGTTTTTTCTCTTTTTTTTCTTTATATTTATTGTTTTTTGTGTTATTTCGGTTTTTTTTTGAATGACAAAATATGAAGTTATTAAGTGTGTGTATATGATTTTTATTGCATTCATGAAGTGGGAGACACTCGATTTGAGTGTTATTTGAAGATTGGGGAATTTACGAAGTGCTTTTATTTTCAGGTTTTTGTTTGAATTAAAGTACTCCATTGAGATGGCAGGAAGGGGTGGTAGAGACTCTCATTCAAAGTCTAATGATCCGGCATAGCAGTGGGGTATACCAGTTGAGGGTTCAAGGTTAAAAATCAGATGTTTATTTTGTGAAAAGGTGGTTAGTGGTGGAATTTCAAGGTTGAAACACCACCTAGCAGGAACCAGGAAAGAAGTTGCTCCATGCACAGGCAGAGTTAGAAGTGTGCCAGAAGGCATTAAATGGCAATGCTTGCAGATGATTGAGAGCATACAGGAAAGGAGACAACAAAAGGATGATTTCCAGATGTGTGAAGAAGCTGATGATGCTACTGCCACTGGAGTTGGATTCACTGATAGTTTGCCTTCAGATGCTAGAACAGATATTGGTAGTAGCAGTTCGCGAGCACCTAGCAGAGGAAAGAGGGTTGCAGCTGAAGACTTTGGAGGTGGCAGAAGAGGAAGTTCAGGAAAGAGTAGAGGAAGAGCTTCTTCTTCTAGCATACATTCGTTCTTTCCTCCTTCCACTACACCTGGTGCTCGGCCAGGAATTCGTGCTGCTATGGCTTCAGAACAACTGCACGATCAAGCAAAACTTGCAGTGGGCAGATGGTTTTATGATGCATGCATTCCATTTAATGCAGCAAACAGTTTTCATTTTCAAGCGCAGATGCAATTGCTAACATTGGTCCAAGATACAGGATGCCCTCTTATCAGAAGTTGAGAGGGAAGATATTAGATCAGACCGTGATTGAAGTGCAGCAATACTGTTCGACTTTGAGACAATCGTGGAAGGAAACAGGATACACTATCATGGCAGATGGATGGACCGATAGGCGAGAAAGGACATTGCTAAACTTTCTTGTATATTGTCCTCAAGGACTCATGTTTTTGAGATCTCTAGATATGTCAGAGGAGAGGCACACTGCAGAGATCCTACGAGAGGAATTTGATAAGGTTATACAAGAGGTTGGGCTAGAAAATGTAGTCCAATTGATTACAGATAATGCAACTAACTACAAAGCAGCTGGAAAGGAGTTAGCTGATATTTATGGGACTTTCTACTGGATACCATGTGCAGCCCATTTTTTAGATCTCATCCTCGAGGACATTGGTGAGATGGATGAAATAAAGGCAGCAACTGAGTGTTGCCAAGATATTACAAAATTTATTTACAACCATGCATTTGTTTTATGTATGATGAGGAGATACACAGAAGGTGCAGAGCTTCTTCGCACAGCTGCAACTCGGTTCGCAACAAACTTCTTATCTGTGCAGAGTATTGTGAGACAGAAGCAAGCTTTAAAGAGAATGTTCTCCTCAGATGAGTGGCAACAATTTGCAGAGTTGCCACAAAACAGAAGGAACAAAAAGTTAAATGAGATTGCAGAAACGGTTTTTAGAAGTTCATTTTGGAATGCATGTATCAGATTATTGAAAATTACTTGTCCTTTAGTGAAAGCTTTGAGATTGGCTGACAGCGAGGAGAAACCATCTATGGGCTACCTTTATGAAGCCATGGACAGGGCAAAAGAAGCGATCAGAAATAACTTTAATGGAAAAAAAAGAGATTATGTGCCCGTCTGGAAAATAATTAATAGTAGATGGAATAAACAATTGCATCAGCCTATTCATGCAGTAGCCTACTATCTAAACCCATCATTGAGGTACTCAACAACCTTCAAAAGGGACGGTGAGGTTAATCGAGGAATCATTGAATGCATCGACAGATTAGTCCCTGATGAGAGCATAGTAGATGTGATACATCGAGAGATGGAGATATATGATAATGCTCTTCACTTGATGGGTTTGCCTGTTGCAATTCGCAACCGCTCTACGATGCGTCCAGGTACATTATTTATTTTCATATTTAAGTTGCATCTTACATTACTGTAGATTATTATGTCTCTAATGTTTATATTTTTTTTACAGATGTTTGGTGGAACAGGTTTGGAAGTGATTGTCCAAACCTTAGAGATTTTGCAGTTAGAGTCTTAAGCCAAACCTGTAGTGCAACAGGTTGTGAAAGAAATTGGAGTGTTTTTTAACACATCCATACAAAAAAGCGCAACAGGTTGGAACACAAAAGGCTTAATGATTTGGTTTATATTCGTTGTAACATGCGCCTTCGTGAAAGGTAATGTTGTATTACTTTCAAATTTTCAATTCGATATTATTTAACTTCAGTTTTCAATTGTTAATATTACTTACTAATTGTTTATCTTTGTTTGTGTCATAGGCAATTAAAAAAAGTAAATAGAGAAGAAAGTCAATTCGATCCAATAAGTTTGGATAATTTTGATATATTAGAAGATTGGGTTATGGAAGACACTGAAGAAAATGCCCTCCTAACAGAAGAAGACGTTGCCTGGATTAATTTGGAAGGAGCGCAACAACATTATGGAGATGAAGAATTTGATTTTGAAGAAGAAGGTGTGGGCGTGGTTGATGATGACGAGGATCTGCAACAAGGAGAAGATGAAGATTATTTAGTTGATGATCCTGATTACAATTTGTAAAATGTAACATTATATGTAACTGTAGTGTACTGTAAACTGTAAAGTGTAAACTATGTCTATATTTTATTTTTTGGATTCAAAATATATAAATTTGGATGCAATTGTTCAATGTTGAATGCTCAATCTGTACTAAACTTACATTATATGAATTTAAAGCAATTATCAGATTTTTCCTGATTTTTTTCGATTTTTTACTATTTTTTATTAATTTTTAATTATTTTTGCATTATTTTAATATTAAAGTACTATAGGATACGATACGATACACCCGTATCGTGGAGCCCAGTGATACACGATACGATACGCGTCAGACAACACTAGTTGCAACCAGTGTTATCCGTATCGCACCGTATCGTACGATACGTATCGTATCGTGGGAAGCCACGATACGATACGGTAACCTGTATCGTAAGATACAGGTTATCGTGCCGTATCGTACGATACGGTACTGTATCGTACGATACGGCCCGTATCGTACGATACGGGCGATACGCCCAATTTTTTTTTTTTCAAAAAAAAATTTTTTCAAATTTTTTTTTTCAAAATTTTTTTTTTTTTCAAATTTTTTTTGCATGTTTCTGCCCTCTCTTTCCCTCTCTTCACTTCCCTTAAAGGCATCCTCCAATATGCTTATAATTTGGGTTTATAATTTCATTTATTTAATAAAAATAATGTATAAAAAAAATTATGACAAAATCATTTCCCTTTCTGTTACAACTTTTAGGTATATTTTTGCTAACAGTTTCTAATTTCATAAGATCGTAAACAATTAAAAACATTTAATTCTCTCGGTTCATTGAGTAGGGATTTCACAACTTCACTATTTTAAGGTTCACGTTACATGACTTCCATTGAGTTGAACATGATCAATGTGTGTGAGGCTTAACTCAGTCTGTGAAGTGAGAAATGAAGCTCATGCATTAGTTAAAAAGCTAGTCTCCAATAAGAGAAAAAGGGGACATTATCAAGTAATAATATAACATCATTAAGGTGTCATAGACTCAATAATCAAAGAAATGGAGCTCTTTGTTTTGCTCACATATGAAAATTAGCAAATATGACAACTACATGTACAAAGATAGCAGTTTGTTAATTTTGATATATTACATGAGTGAATTATGGAAGATAACGAAGAAAATGCACTCCTAAGTCCTAACTGAAGAAGACATTGCATGAATTAATTTGAAGTACAACAACATCATCAAGGAGAAGATGAAGATTATTTAGTTAATGATCCTGATACAAATTTACAATATGTAAAATATAAATGTATTTCATTTTTTGATTCAAAATATATAATTTTGGATGCAATTGTTCAATATTAAATGTTCAATTTGTGCTAAACTTTGCATTATATGAATTTAAAGCAATTACCAGATTTTTTCAAAATTTTCCAGAATTTTCTTGATTTTTTTCGGATTTTTACTAATTTTATTGATTTTTTAAATAATTTTTATAGTTTTTTAATATTAAAGTACGATACGATACGATACGATACGCCCGTATCGTGGAGCCCAGCGATACGCGATACGATACGCGTCGGACAACACTGGTTGCAACTATTTCTTCTGTCTCACTATACTTTAAATCTTTATTTATAATAATATCAACTCCATTTTGAGCATTTTGCTTTCTTGAGTACCATAATTTAAAACCTTTATTCTCAATCTCTTTTACTTTTTCTTCTACTTTGTCTCTTTAAACATAGAATGTAAATCTTTCTCCAAATCATAATAAATATCTACCGCCTCCACTAACTAGTCGATTAATATTCTTATATTTCAAGTACTAATATGAATCTTATTATCTAAAACTATCTTCCTTACTCCCACATCGGTCCATGTTGAAAATGTGAAGACCCTTGCTTTAACTTGTTCACTATATTCAAGTGACAATGTAGTGGGATTAACTTCTTTACCTACTCTCGTCCATGATGTGAGAATCCTCTCTGCATTTGATTCCCTATATTCGGGTGAAGATGGAGAGGCTCTTGCTTACTTTTCACTGCATTCGGGTTCTACCATGTTTCGCTAAGAGAAAATGCCACAACGCAATGCTCATAGTATATAGAATTCATGGTAGATAAGTCCGACAAAAATTTACATTAGTTGTCGGAAGCTCTTGATCCACCAACCTTTATTAATTCTATCTATAACATTTCCATCAATTTTTTCTTCATTTCTATGTCATTTAGGTAACAATTCTGAAAAACAGACAGCTGTACCCCCACTGACTAACCAAATTCCACTGTGTTAGGATGTATTTAGATGGAACAACTTTATTCGCACATTCTTCAAAGCTAGATTCTTCCATCTCCTTACCAGCCTTCCTTATTGTAAGGTTGGTTAATGAATGGTATAATATGTAAAAACTCGGTTCCAAAGCACCTTAAACATAAGCCACGTTCAGATGACAGAAAGCACGACTATACCTACAATAAACAACATAAAGCTGATCGTAAGTATTTTAACTATCAAACTCATTAACCTCGACAACAAACTGAAGCTCTTTATTGGTACTTGGAGCTGATTTGAAGTCAACCTGAAACAAAGCAAACGCTGTAACAAAATGAAGAACAATGATATATATACATAGATGTAGATACAGATATATATATTCCATGAAAAACGAAATGAAATACAAGCGTTCAAAGTACCAACAATCGAAAACATACCTGCAAGCCACACCTTAGTCCTATTTCTCTTAAAACTTCAACAGAAATGGAAGACAGTTGTCCCGAGCATACTCCAGTTCCCACCTTAGACCCATTGTTGTTGGTATGTGTTCGTGACTTATCATCTTCAAAAAAGAGAAAATCCCTTAGACAAATTACAAGACAAAATAAACAAAAACATAATTTTGGTGAAATTTCTAAGTGAAGCAGATATAACCAAGTACCTGTGAAGGAAAAATAGCGTGGCTTTCTATGATTTTGCTGAATTCGTTCATCTCTAAGAAGTCCCTGTAAATAATTTGATTCAAAGCACCAAATATTAGTTTCGCTGTCAGACAAGTCTTTCTACATAACATACAGATGGCTGGCAATGAATCTACTAAGCACCCAAACAAACTTAGGCAACACAGACCTCTCTTAATTGAGGTACTGGAGGTCTTTCAGAGGAAATAGAAGTCTCCTTGTCAGGTGCTACTGAAGCATTCTGCGCCTGATGCCTCAGAGACTCCAAGGGAACGGATTCCAAAACTAAACCTGGCACTTGCCTATGTAGTGCCCTTGAACTCTTGTCATCATCAGTTACCAACCAACCCCCATGGGCTTGTTCATCTGATTCTCTAAACTCTACTGCAGGCACTGACATGGTAGAAGAATCAACTGCCCTCTGAGCACGTGAGTCGTGTCCATGTTGAAGAATAAGAAGCCGTCTTCTTGTATCAGGATCCAGAACAGGCTCCACGTCATCTCTTCCGAATGTGCCCCGAAAATTTGTCCCTGGTAGAGAAAAAGAGAAAGAAGCTAACAATAAAAGATTACGAAAAGGGGAAAAATATCTGCAAGTCATAACACAAATACTTACTCTGTCCTGCTATTGTAGCTCCTGTACTCAGTTTCAGCTCCTGAGAACAAAATACAATTTTCAATGAGAAGATTGTGATTACCAATTGCAGTTGGAAAACTCCGGTAACCTTTGCAATGTGGTCAAAGTTAGAAAAATGTCAGTGTCGCAATGATTACCAATCGATTAGTTCTGTGCTCAAACTCCATGTCGTTCATGCCATCAGGAAGAGGCAAACTGCCCATTGTGCTGGTGTCCTGAGCTCTCATTTGAAACCAACAAAGAGCAGAGATCGCTTAAGTCTATTGCAAAATATGAGAACAAAGCAAATTTAACATAAAGTAAATAGTAATATTAAACAAAAATCTTCACTTACCTCTATCATCAAATAATTGCTCACATCAGGTGCAGATGGCAGCTCTACTATTGAATCTTCATAACAGATCTCACAGACCCTTCTTAAAAGGTTCTCATCAAACTCTCTGTATGAGATATCAAAGAAATGGTAAAGGAAAACAACGCAGGCCCGCAGGGTGCCGAGACAAGCTTATTGAAAAGAAACAAATTAAAGAAACTGTTCAGCATATAACAAAAGCATAATGAAACCATATAAATTGCCAGCAAACTTACTTAAAGAAGCCTCCTCTTACATTACAAGCGACATTTCTTGCAACACATAAAACTGGAACAGCATTTGCCGTCTGCTCAGCAGCATACATATTTGTCAGATTTTGCAACCTATAATTAGCACGTATCTTGGACTCCAAATATACCATGTGCATACCTCCGCTTGAGGAGCATAATATGGAGCAAATGCAGGAACAACATGCACCCGAGGTTGATCCTTGTCTTCCCAAACCTTCAACCGATCATCAATTACCATTGCCATCTTTGGATGGCAAATGCCATCCTGGAAGACATTAACCAGTGACTTCCTTGCACCTAGTATACATAGAGAATACCAAGAGAATATATGCTGTTATGGAGAACAACAAGCAAACATGGTCAGCGCATTTAAGGTGTTTGACAACCCTCGTTGTTGTAATAACTACAAAGATGGAAAGAGATGTGGAAAGATTACACAATTTACACTATAAGACATTGTATAGATTGACTCGACTCCCACGGATGGTAAATCCTTAAAGAGAAAATATGAAAAGACAATCATGGCATGCAACAACTATTCCCCACGACCAAAAGAAACACAGCTCAACCAGGCATCATATATCATAATCAGACTATGGTAACAAAAATATATTGCATCACGTAGCAGTACAGGTGCCGCTATAGTATTACTGAAACTGAAGATAATCAAAGGTCCGAAAACCTTCTAACCGCTTACCTGATTTGACACAGACCACGCGATCTAGTAGCTGTTTTGAGCTTATCAAACTTGCCTCTGGGTCGAGAAGTCTCCACATCTCAAGAGCATAATCTCTTTCTGCCATGGTACACACGTACACCTCGAAACGTTTGCGCCCTTTTTGAGCAGTCAGATAACTTCTTAGTTCGTCCCAAGCAGGCCGCAGCCGAACAAGCACGCTAGTATCACGAACCTACAGTTTGATGCTGAAATCTATCAAAATCTATAATAGAGGGAAGGAAATCGAATGCACAAGAATAAAACGAAAGGAAATCCAGTCCTCCTAAAAAGTAGGATATAACCCAGATGATCCCAACATAATATCCCAAAGTTTATGAGTTTACCCTACCATGACCATTCTGATGGCTTATCTGGACGTGCCCAGTTAATCACAATGATCTATATCGAGTATGTGCATGGTTCAGTAACACTTGGAATTTGCCATTAAACCAACTCCTTTATGAAGAAGAAATGAGGAATCCTCTAAAATGTCAGGGGTAGAGAGAGAGGGAGAGAGATGAAGAAGAGTGAGTAAGTACTTCACCTCCGGATTGATGCGAGTCAGTATCATGTTTCGTTCCGGCAATCTTAAAACGGGACGAAAGATGCGACCGTGAGTGTCGGAGAGAGGTGGAACTTCCTCTGGTTGAGCCTTGATCATCCTCCCGTTGTCAAATAACTGATCAGTCTCGACATACTGCTTGAGTATGGCCTTATCCTCGATATACCTTTTGATCTCCGCAGACATTCCGGCCACACGCAGAGGATCGTTCTCGACGCTGAGTTTCCGCTGCAAAGCATCGATTCTATCCTCGAAGGACTTCATTGTGTTGGCGACGATCAATGTCTCATCCAGGTCGAAGACAATGCCCAAGCATCTGAGGTTGAGCAGGGCCAAACAGGAGCTGTAGAGACCCTTAGTCACCGTAAAAGCCCAGAAGCACAAAAACTTCTTCTTCCTACCTAGCATTGCCACCAAATGCACTTCTTCATCCCCCACTATAGCTATAGCCGTCTGCGAGAAAAGACAAAGCAATAATAACGAAGAATCAGATAGATTGGGGGGGAAAGAATATGCTTTTTTTTCTTTTTTTCACCTTGCGTTCTTCGAAACAGAAGGCGTGGAGAGGAAGCATGGAGGCAAAATCAGCGGGAGATTTGGGCTCGAGTTTGAAGGAGAGGCCAGAGGCGGATATGGTCTGAAGGACGGCGAGAGGATGGCATCTCTCTCCCGGAGGGGAGAAACCGGTAATGCAGATCTGGGAGAAGGAAGGGAGTTGGAGATCAGGGTTTTGCGGGAATACGTCGGCCTCGCCTATGCGGACATCGCCGTGGTAGATGATGGATTTGAAGCCTCTATTGAGCATCTATACAAAGCCAAACCAACCGGAATCAAAAGGAAATCGGAAGAAGTTGGATTGATGAACGATGATACGAATTGGGGGAACCCGACTCTGAGTGTGGTTGGACGAGAAGTAGGGTTTGCTCTTCCAATCCACAATTGCTCGGCAAATTTCTTCCTTCCCTTTGTTTAATTTCAACCGCAGCCCGATCTGTGTCCCCGTGTGTAATGGAGTAGGCCTCCCGGTAGCCGGCGAGAAATTTCGATTGGACCCTCCACTTAACGCAAAATCCAATCCTCCTCTCCAAGTACCTTATTACCTGTGTTGTGTGCGCTGTTTCGCGAAATTCAAGCAGGGTCGATTGGAACTTGGACCGGACCCAGGGATTGGAACCGAATGACGATTCCCTGGCTGGCTGGACGAAGTTTAGTTAGCTAGGTATCGTGATGAGCGCGAGCCTGCAAAATCCAGATACGTGTTCGTCTCAACATCCTTTGGCGTAGCCAGCAAACATTCAGTTTGTTCGTGACGGTATCTCTGTTTTTTCCTTGTTTCATATGTGATCGACAGCTTCAATTCGGACAGCAACGTAATCTGGTATGATTTCTTGAAGCCACCAAACAACAAATTTGGGATCCCGGGTAAGATCCTTTTTTATTAGGAAGGGCTGTTGCACAAAATGTAATTCTAAGTAATTTCTAAGTAATTGCTTGATAGATTCTGTATCTGTCTGCCTATATTTAATAAGAAATCATGTAAGGAAAGGGATTCTTATTTGTCCAAATGGTGTTTAGAACTTGAAACGAAATTACCGGTACTTCTCTATCTGTTAAGTTGTGCCGGATCATCGCTCAGCATCCAAGGGCAATTGAATGGAACCAAGCAGTTCCCCAGGAAATAAAACACTGACCCCGCAGTGAGTGAGACGCCTGACTGGTCTGGAGAAACCAGAGACCAATGGGTAACAAACCTTATACCATGCACCACATGAGCATGTGAGGTAGTCTTGGTCATCATCAGTCTAATCCCTTTCTATCACAACTTATCAACAACTATTCAATTAAGTACCAAATTTGGGGAAAACTAAATATATTGAGGAAAAACATCTTAACAATGTAAAAGCATCCATTATTTAAGAGATCAGAAAAATCCACGGAGAAAAATAGCCAGTGAAACAATTGGCAGCCGCATTCTTGTTTCAGAATTCACCGCGACTTTGCCCTGTTTGTAAATCTACCTACATCATGGCACAGCTGACTTGTGCAGTTGTTGGTGAAAATCAAGGGTGTGACTTCTTCCAAAGGAATTGGCGGCATCCGCAACTTCAGATTAGAACGCCACATTAATAATGAAAGTCTTATTGACTTACAGCAATTGATCGACAGCCAGGAGGGCTGCATAGTTGTGTCAATGTGCTCCAAGATATACGTGAATTTTAATGACAATTATATCAATTTCCTTCTTCAATCAATGTTTCGACTGGACACGGTGCTCTTGCTTGATAACGCGCATGGGCACTAAATTAAGGAACAAAAATTTTGCAGGTCTATTTTTCTCCGGTCTAAGAAGTAATTCCTAGTTAATACAGCACAAAGCAATAAATCTGTAGAATAGAATACACCATATAGTAGTTGGATTCTCATCGAGGGTACAGCTGCGTCACTGAAGTTCCTGAAATGGCGACACTGACTGTGGAGAGACCCATGGATCGCTTTCCTTTAGAAGCCCCCTTGCTCAAGGAGAAACCTCCGAAACCCCTGAAAAGGCGATCACGATTCCTTAGTACGCCAGAGTCCTCGTTCAGGTGAATCCTTTTGGAAAGCATCGCTACCACCTGTCCCATAATCGGTCTGTAGCTTGCTGTTGCTTGAGTGCAAAAGAGTGCCACCTTGATAAAGCGAATTACGTCTTCCTCATGGTACTCCATCGAATCTTCATCCACAATTTCCAAGTCTTTCCTGTTGCCATAAGTTCCACGTCTGTTGCAGCAATACAGTTCGTGCAGAGATTTTGAGCAATCATCGTACATGCATTTGATGCTTCTAACTTAACCAACTCTAGAAGCCACGCTAGTTGACATGGGCATATTCGTTCACAAATAACTAGGCAATTCGCCAAACTGATTTGATCAATGAGAGGGAGAGGCTGACACTTGAAACCTTCAAGAGTTGAAATATAAAATCCCTATGGGTCAGATTGTGGTACATGAGTTGCTATAATAAGAAAGGAAGCAGTAAGATACTTCAGTAGAATCTAAAGAAATTTCACAAAACAAAGCATTGTGGTACATCAGATCTGAGACCGACTATTTTTCTCTGTTAATAGATCTGACGCGCAATCATCACAACTTTAGGACTGGTGACCAGCATGATAGATTTGAAATTCTTACCAACTCAAGAAGAGATGTCTCCTCTGGTCCACTTGAAACGCTTCTGCCACTGATTATTTCAAGTAGGACAACGCCAAAGCTGTAAACGTCTGTTTTTCTTGTTAATGGTCCTAGTAAAGCATATTCCGGTGCCAAATAGCCACTGCAAATATGGTCAACACAACAAGTCATGTTTTTTCAGAAAAAAATACCAACATAACGGCCATTTCTTTTCCTATTTGCTTGGTCGAACCATTCTCTCAACAGTGCAATTGGGCCAACGAGAACAGCAAAAATTGGATGAACATAGAAAGCAAATTCATGTGCTCGTAATGTGAAGGTATGTGCAACACATCATCAATAACAAAGACAATTTCATAAAAGAAACTGGATCATTATTAGAAGACCAAACAAATTCCCTTTTCATATTCTAATATGCACATGGAAGCCTTAAGAACCTTCATCCTACTCTCTAGAATTCAAGAAACAAAATGAAAAGCTAAAATAATCAGACACAAACTCCAGAACTAACCAGCTTGATACAAAAGTTATCAGATCGGGAGTAGAAGAAACAGTAATTTTCTAAAATTCTGAAAGCAGAGGGTTTAGCGACCTGTTCTGTAACAATAATTAGTCCAGTGCTCATGCCTGATTGACTAATTGGTAACAAGACTAGCCTACAATATAGTTGGCAAATGCTGGGTTGACGGCATTATCCTTTTCCTAAACAAACAATTTGAAGATGAACCATCTATCTTAGGCAGCCTAAAACCATAGTGGTAGTTGCAATTGTATTGCATAAAAGCAACATGTATCACGAAAATAGACATTTTACCGAACTTTACCCAAGTTGAACAGATGGACCCTGGGGAATGCCTTAATCTGGGTACAGCTACAAAGACAAGGTTCACATCCCTCTAAATTTGTACAGTTAAAGTAATGTTCTAACTCTTGAAATCGAGGCATCATTGATTGTACAGATAGATTAGTCTCTTATGAGAGTAGAGCAGATATTATACATCAGGAGATAGAGATCTATGATAATGCTCTTCACTTAATGGGTTTGCCTTTAGCAATTTGCAACCGCACTAATATGTGCCCATGTAAATTGTTTATCATTGTATTTAAATTCCTTAAATCTTATATTATTATGCATTAAGTCTCTAATGCTTATCTTTTTCTACACATGTTTGGTGGAATAGGTTTGAAAGTGATTGTCCAAACCTTAGAGATTTTGTAGAAAGAGTTTTGAGTCAAACCTGTAGTGCAACGAGTTGTTAAAGGAATTGGAGTGTCTTTAAACACATCCATATAAAAAAACGCAATAGGTTAGAATATAAGCGGCTGAATGACTTAGTTTTTTTCGTTGTGACATGCGACTTCGCGAAAGGTAATCTTCTATTAGTTACTACTTAAATATTCAATTCAATATATTGTTTGACTTCAATATTCAATATATTGTTTGACTTCAATTGTTAATGTTATTTACTAATTACTTTTCTTTCTTTCTCGTAGGCAATTGAAAAAGGTAAATAGAGAAAAAAGCCAATTTGATCTAATAAGTTTGGATAATTTTGATATATTAGAAAACTGGATTATAGAAGATAGCGAAGAAAATGCCCTCCTAATTAAAGAAGACATTGCATGGATTAATTTGGAAGGAGCACAACAACATCATCAAAGAAATGAAGATTTTGATTTTGAAGCAAAAGGTGGTAACGAGGATCTTCAGCAAGGAGAAGATAAAGATTATTTAGTTGATGATCCTGATTACAATATGTAAATGTAAATGTATTTCATTTTTTGCTTCAAAATATGTAAATTTTGTTCAATTGTTCAATGGTGAATCATGATCAAATCATCAATATGTACTCAACTTTGTATTATATAAATTCTTTGCAATTACCAGATTTTTCCTAAACTTTTTCTAATTTTTTAATTTTTACTAATTTTTCTGATTTTTTATATATATATATTTTTTTAATATTAAAATATGATACAATACGATACGATATACATGTATCATGGAGCAAAATGATACATGATACGATACGTGTTAGACAACACTGATTGGAACTGTAGTAAAAGTTTCGTACTTCGGGCCTCGTAGGCAAACACTCCCTTAGGAACAGGGAGATGCATTATAATGCATGGTTGGAAGATTGAACTACAAGACGTAATTACCAACTTACACTACTACATTGATTGAAAGGTGATAGTTCGGAAGGATCTGTTAACCCCACATTCACCACAACAAGTTAACAATGAGGTGGTCATTTTGCTTGGCCCGAAAAACATGCATCCTAATGTATTTCATCGCATGGATAAGAAAAGAGTTATCTCTAACGATTGGCCCTACCTTGCATGCTTGATCCCTAGATATCTTACACTTACCTGCTCCATCTACCCATGATTTAGAGATTTATCAAAATGACCAAAATCAAGAAGAAAAACCTTGGTTTTAGGACATAAAAAAATTAGAAAAATGAAGGATTTCTCGAATTTGCTTCCTTTAAAGATAAAACTTTTATTCATAAAATCTCAAGTTGGTATGGGGTCTTGAGACGGGTTGTTTATAAAAGGAGTTTTGTCGGCATCTTGTTGAAGTGTGTCAATCTTAATAAGGCTAGTAGGACCATTTTTTATGAGTTTCACGATGGAGAATGTGGGGGTCATGTCAATGCAAATATAATGACCATGAAAATACTTAAAGTGGATTATTTTTGGTCCACTTTGAAACAAGATTGTCATGACCATGTTAGAAAGTGTCATCAGTGTCAAGTGCATGGAAATTACATTCACATTCTATCATCTACATTATATTCCATCGTGAGTCAATGACCCTTCACCATATGGGCATTTGATATCATTGGACCAATAACACCCACGCATCCAATGGACACAGGTTCATTTTAGGAGCTACTGAATATTTTTCGAAATGGGTTGCAGATACCTCATTGACCAATGTTCAAGGACATGTAGTGACATTAATTAAGAAAAATATCTTGGCTTGATTTGGAGTTCTAAAAGACCTAGTGTAAGAGGGACAACCTCAAACAATGTATATTGGTTGATTGATGTTGAGAGAATAAATTTAGTAGACCCTATTAATGCCCACAACAACAACAATAACTAAGCCTTTTCTCATACTAGACGGGGTCAGCTACATGGATTCTTTGTTTCCACATATCTCTATCGTGTGCCATGTTACTAGTTAAATTACAATAAGCTAGATCAATACCTAATAGAAAAAATATTGTGTAGGGTCTACCCTAAATTCTTTTGAAAAGATTTTTGAAGATGGATCTCCTTTGAATTTCTTGAAAGAAGGACCAAAATTGATTGTGTAACCCTGAATTAGGGAATTAATGCTTCACAAAAAGTAGAGCTTTCAAAATTATTTGATAACATTTCAAAAATCTTTGACTTACAAAATTAGGCCTAGTTCAAAATAGCAAAATATTTTCAAATAATAAGTGCTATTAAGAAATGAGATATACTTGCCTAGATCAAGTATCTAAAGGGATAAGTTATTTTTCTTCATTTCATTTCTCTCCAAAAAGGAAAATTGGCAAAAATCGAAAAGAAAAGGAAGAAAAAACAAAATCTCTAATATAGATGTCTTCCAAAAAGAAAAGAAAAGAGAAAGCAAAACATCCAATATAGCGAATCCCTTCAAAAGAAAAAGCCAAAGTTAAAAAAAACAATTTTCCATCAAAATCTCTTGGCCTTATACCACTAGACGCTTCAGAAGGGACCGTAAAAAACTCTTTCACAAATGTTTTACAACTTATCCCAATGGAAGAAAATTCTGTCATTATAATCCTAGAGTAAGAATATGACTTACCTATTTGGATGTTATTTTGTTTGAGAACTAGATTTTGTTGTGTAAGAAATTGAATTTTGAAATATTATTCAAAGTTTTCTACAAAACCTCTAATAAGTAATGGGTATAAAAACCTAAGTAAAGGGAAATATAAGAAATTGGAAGTCCCTTTTGATTAATACCACGAGTTCCCTTTTGAAATGAAATTCTGAAAACCCGAAACATTAAAGAAAACAATATGGAAATTGTCCTACTTGGGATAGCTGGCCTTTATAGGATTCTTCCCAAAGCTCTCAAATTATATATAGGGGTTTCTAAGCACCCACTTCACTCACCTCACACTTCATGCATATATGCATCTACAAAAAGGGTCATCCATGCATGACCATCATAGGATTAGACATTCCCATCTCATGCCAAGTCACCTTTGGCTAAAATCACCTCTTTTTCAAAATGAGATAAATCCAAGAAGAGAGATACTATGGAACGAAGGAGAGATCCATACTCTCAAGAAAAATCTAAGAAGAAAATAAAAAAGGTGTTTTCATCCTTTTCATATTTACATTAATGCCAAAGAGGGGCATCTGTAAACACCCTAAAAATATTTTTTCAAATTAATCATCCTACATTTGGAAATCCATGATTTAAAAATATTCTCGAATTTTTCATAAATTTTCAAGCATCACTTTTCAAAATAAAATGTTTTGAGGAAATTTCGAAAGACACAACCCCAGATTTGCAAAACTAATTTGGTATTCAAAATTTCAAAAAGGAAAGTTGATATATCCAAAGCTAGAGTAAAGTTTGAATCAGAAGAAGGCGTCTTTCCCGAAATAGGATATGGACAAAATAAAAATGCAAGCAAAATCCAATCAAGCACGAAGTCACTTCAAGGTTAGCTAAAATCCAATCAAGCAGGATTCGACTCTATCCCAAGTCAAATCAGATCCCCACCTAGTTGAAGGCAAGGATTGATTTGAAGCAAGGACTTGTCCAAGACAAGGCTCAAGGCAAGATTCGATCCCAGCCCCAAGCAAGGCCGGATCGGATCTTGAGACAAGTAGGGATAAAGTCAAGAAACAAAGCCAAATCCAATTCAACTCCAAGACGGATTAGATCTAAATGCATTCAAGGCCAAACAAGACCCCAAACAAGACAAGGCTTATCTAATTCCTAGTCAAGCAAGACTAGATCTAATTCAAGTCAAGATTAAGCCCAATGACTTCATCAACCCGACCTAAGGAAGCACATGATCAAAGCCACGTCTAAGGGTGTAAAAGTGGCTAAGCAATTCAGCTAAATCATCTCATCTAAGGCTAGAAATTGAGGACAGGTTGACCAAGGCTCAATCCAAGTCAAATAAGATGGTGTGTTAAGCCATGCTGGGAACCGCAACTAGTCAAATCAAGCAAGATTGGGTGCACCATCACATGGGTTGCACCTAAGGCCAAAACCCTGCCCATGTGGGCTCAAGGGAGACCACTCTCCAACCCCACACACCCCATGTGCATCAAAATCCAGAAATTTTCATGGGTCAAGACCCAAACTAGGTGTTGCATTGAAGCCCCAAAATCCGATCTATAGAAGGGCCTAGAGGCCTCCCTTGAAAACTATAAATAGGGGCCCTGGGGGGGCTGTCTTTGAAGAGAAAATTAAAGAGACAGGTACAACAAATAGAGAGGAAAAGGAATAGAGAGAGGGAGAGGAGAAGAGAGAGAAAAGATCATCCTCTTCCTTCTTCCACCAAGATTCACCAACCACATTCATCCTTCCAAGCTTTCAAACTCTGATTCTAAGGTCGATTCTCACATTTCTTTCATTTCTTTCCTTAAGCTTTCAATTCCATTTAAAAGGGTTGTAATTAAGGAGTTTTTGACTCAAATTTGATATAATATTTGAGGGATTATACTGCCCAATTTTATTCATGCTTGTAAATACTCTAAATAAATTTTATAAAAACACTCAATTTCAAAAATTCACGTGTTTTGATCCCCTGCTTTGAATCAAGAATTTTTCACGAAACTCTCAAATGGAGATTTTTAAAATTCCCAAATAAAGGAAGAGCTTCATGGAGACATGACTCAAGCACACAAGGACACCTAGGCCAAGCTTGACTCAATACGATCAAAGAAGGGCACAAGACTGCACCTTACCAACCTTGAAGATCGTGGGTTGCACCAGGTTCGTTCGACTGCATCAAGGGAGGGCTAGGGTCAATCCAAGGATGCCCCAGTCTATGAACCAAATCAAGTTATATCAAGCAAAGTAAGAAGTTATGGGACAAGCCACAAAAGAGTTCAATCAAAATACCACATCAAGTCTACCCGAGTTCACATAGAGGCACCTAGGTCCAACCGGCCATGCCTAGGAGCACTTAATTTGAGCCAAGAACCAACCCACATGGGGCTGGTCTAGCCTTGACCAAAATGGGACCATAAAGCTACATGATTATCAATGCATGGGTTGGATTTGGGCCATGGAGCACCCGCCCCAAAGAATGACCTATAAGAAGCCCCCCCTTGGCCTATAAATAGAGGTCAAGGGGGATGATTTCCAACATCTTGAGCATTGGGAAGGCATCTTAGCTAACAATTTCATGAGCTTACTGTAGGGGAGAGTGGAGAGAAGGAGTGTAGAAAGGTAGGCAAGGACTGCAATAGTTAGAGAGTTAGAGTGTGAAAAGAGAGAAAAGAAAGGGAAGGTGAAGGCCGTGGGCTTCCATTATAAGCCGATTTCTAAAAGGAATCAAGTAATATTCCTCATCTATCATTCCTCTCTATTATCTTCTTCATATTCAATTCAAAAGGGGTTGTATTAATGGAGCTTTGTCTCCCCCCTATGACGTAATAAGAAGTGGATGTATTGCAAATTTTTTATTCTTGCTTATGCACTCTAATTGTTTGTGTTCTTTATTCTACCTCTCTATATGTTATAAACATACTATAACTCCTAATCCCCTCTATGCTTAAGCTAAGCTATATATTTTCATTACTTTTCCTTCAGCAATTTACTTTGGAATATTATGTTGTTGTAATTTAAATTTGGGTGAGTTTGCATCACGTATGTCATAAAAACCAGAAAATCTGATTTCAACATTCCCACATATGTTGATTATTTTATTTTTCATTGCTAAATTGCTGCTCTGATCACTCTAAAATCTATCACGCATACACTACATACACAAGCCCACTTATAATACAATTTTCAAGAATTTTAGGGCCCACAACCACGTAACAAAAGGTGTATAAGATCAAGAAAAATCCAGAAATGTTTCTATCTAAACTATTTTGCTACAATAGAGCCTAAGTAATCATTCCATAACAATGTCTTTATATGTCCAAATTCGGTGAAACTTGGTTCATTGCAAAGCTGATATCCATAGCTTTCCAACAAGATCACGTTCACTAATATCGAAGCTTTAAGCGCTGAGATAGAGACCTATTTTTGGGTCTTTATATTTCTATGACGGAACAATTTTGAACATCTAAGCAGGGACACTTTCTTGATTTAATTTTGTATCACCATAGCTCACAAAAATAGTTTTGGAAGCTCCACACGAGGGTCTGATCACTGTTAAATTATCATGATTTTTTGAAATTTGGAAAGTATTGAAATAAAATCGAAAATCAAGGTCTGAACAGAACCAGTTTTGTTTTCACCACTTATGAAATCTTATCTTTCAAAACACTTGGTGCACAAGTTGATTAACGTTTTCTCAGGTTTTTTTTGAAGTGAATTTGAAATCTCATCTACGAATCCTCAAAGCGCTTAGGCTGACCCTTGAGCATCAGTTTAAGAAAGCCTAAAGTGAAAAGATCTCGCTTAACCGCAATCGCCAAACAAGTTAGTTTTATAAACTTTGCTAGCTTTTGAAAACTAGCTGTCATGCTCACGTAAGAAGTAGTTTGAAAAGATTACTTCAAGTCTCTACATAGGCTTGAAGTAAAACTTTCATATCTATAGATTGGCACGCCCGGTGGGACTTGAGTCTTTGAGGATTGATTGATTTGGTGTTGTTTTTAAATTCACTTTTTCGAAAAATCATTTAATCAATCTCTTGTGCACTAGTTGATTTTGAAATAATGTTAAGTTTGGATGATTCCTTTGAAGACATGTCAAGAAAATCCTCATCACATTGCCCAAATCGGTTTTCCAAAACCAAAAGGAAATCCTCTAAAACTCGAGATGAAGAACTTGCCTCTTTGAGAGAAAGAGCAAGGCAACTTGAAAGGAAAATCGAGGCCCTAAGACAAAAGTCCAAGGTATATTGATCCCATGAAAAATCATCTCGAGTATATAGAGAGAAAAATCATACCCGAAAAACCAAATTGAGCCCAAAATCCGATAAAGAAAATGAGGCTAAAAATACAACAAGTGTTGAGATTCAAGCATCTAACCTTGCCAATCATCCAAGCGCCCCTTTTCCATTAAAAATCTAAAAATATTTTTCGTTTGGAAAGATAAAAAATGCTGGAAAATCTTCAAAAATTAAAAACATTTGAAAATCAAAAATTGAAATTCTAAAAACTCAAAATGAAGACATCTCTAGGCATGCAAGTAGAGTTGGGCATGAGATTCACTTCACTCCAAATGTTTCACAAACATTCGCTCCGATGAGTTCCAATCCCATGAGCCCCACCAAACATATTTTAAAAAACACAAGGGAGAATGAGTGTTGCACACGCATAGGCTTGGATGATGAAATCCAAGACCCAACCGAATGCGATGTCAAATATAAAGCAAGCGTATGTAATTCAATGATATCAAAACAAATAGATTTAGCGTCATTATATGATATTGTTATAGTGACCAAATCATGACATTGAAATTAGTGCTACGAGCAAAGGTATTGAATATAGTTTGTGGTTACGCACCCTATATAAAGATGACTTTTTGAGAGGAGTTAGATAAGGTGATTCAAATAATTCCACAAAGGGAGATAATTGGTTTAGGAGACTTAAATGGACATGTCGGTAAAGAGGCATATGGATATCAAGGTATTAATGAAAACTTTGGTTTTGGAGATATAATGAGGAAGGTGGGGAGATTTTAAATTTTGCAAATGGAGAGAACCATTAGGTATTCTTTGTGATAAGAAGGTACCATTAAAGTTAAAAGGTATATATTATAATGCAACAATTAGAAACAAATTAGGAGTGACACTAATAGAGGATAAAATGAGAGAATATCATTTAAGATGGTTTGAACATATAAAAAGAAGATCAAAAGAAGAACCTATAAGAAGGTATGAAAAACTAGATTTTGAAAGTATTAAAAGAGGTAGAGGACGACTACAAAAGTATTGGAAAGATACGATAAAGAATAATCTAGTTTATTGTGAGTTAACTGCTAATATGGCACGTGATAAGGCTATGTGGAAACAAAGAATCCATGTAGCTGACCCTGTCTAGTATGGAAAAAGGCTTAGTTGTTGTTGTTGTATCTGATATTGTTATAGAAAACTATATTCAAAGATGTATAAGCCAACAAGTTTCTTGTTGCAAAATTGTCTTTTCAAACTTTGGATCATATCTGATAGTATAACTGTTAATTTTTTCCCCAAAGGGTGTTGATACTCTCTCCTTTTCTCTTCACACACACGTACATATTTTATTTCATCGTTTGTATTTTGTAGGAGAAAGCTTCTTTTGAAGCCAAAGCTGCGAAAAGAAAAGTGAATATCAGAAGCTTCTTTCAACCCATAACAAGAAACAGGCATTGTCTTTAAGTCATTCCTTACAGTTTCTTTTATTTGAACTAGTATTTTTCTAGTTCTTTGTCTTGTTGATTAGTATATGAGGTCCTTTGAGTCTAGGAGCACTCAGCATGCGGCTGTGGCAGACTAGCAGTGCCCCGTGGATGGAACAGTGGTGGATCAATGTTATAGGATAAGGCATCTCACCCAAATTTTGAAATAAAGCTCAGCCACAACAACATCGTTTCACCCTATAAAAATTCAGTTTAAAAATATATCATACTCTTTTAACCGTTGGGTAAGTCTTGCACTCCACCACTCAGCACAGGAAATATGGAGATTTATATTGAAGTCATGAGGATTTAAGAGGGAGAGAAACTCAAGATCCACCAAAACCATGGATGAGACAAACCGTTCCAGAGCTTACTCTACACCAGATCAGAGACTTCTTGTTCAAAGTTGGGGGAAGTCTTTAGTATCATTATCTTTTACTGGACCAAGCTGAGAGAGGAGGTTGGACCAATAAAGTGAGGGGATTGGAGAAACCCAAAAAGCTGGTAGAGGGAAGGGGTGGTTGCATAAATGAGAGAGAGGCCTTGAATTGCCCAGTCGAATTGAGAAGTTTCTAGGAAAACGTCAAAGTGAGCTGTGGCTTACAAATAGTAAGACGACTAGTGGCTTGTTTCTAGAGCCTGTGAATCCACTGTTTATTCAGATTCTTTCAGCCGGGTTGATCCTTCTATTGACACCTGAAAAAAATCCCATACCAAACCTCCCGAGGCTAATAGTACAAGCCATCTTGTCTTTGGTCGTCTTTTGCTGTACAAATAAAAGGCAGTTCATCTCATGTTCACCTTTGGAGCCCTTTTCTTTCCCCTCTGTTGTTCAGCCACAATTAGGCAAAGTCTCATAAAACCAAGATGAATAATTCTTCCTTCTCAACTCAAGGCATCTCTCTCTCTCTCTCTGACTTGCCACATTGCCAAAGAGAAGTCTGTTATTCTCTATACAAGTGAGGACTGTCTCCTCTATGGTTTCATTTTAAACTCAAACCCTTATGACATCGTTTTGTAACTTATGGGGCTTTCTCAAGTAATGAGCTCTCGTGGCACAAGGGGTCCAATGCACACCCACAGTCAGGCTGCCATTCTCTATGAGCACTAGCAATATTGTAGTAATGATCTTTTGTGCTTTCAGTTAATTGGGCCAGCATAGGCATTCTTGTTTACCATTTGCCAAAAATTGAAATTGCACTAAAGGTTTTACTTGATACAAACATAACCTTCAACTTAAGTGAGAAAGGTATCCCCATAAGAAGGTAATCCTGAGGTTACTAAACACAGTTAGTAGTGTCATATACCAAGGGACACCTTGACTTTTGAATGGATTCCCATTGCACATTGACCTCAAATTGTACGTGTATGTTGGAAATGGAACTCTTGGTGTTATTAACTTTGCAATATCCATGAATTTTCCTGGCTTTAACCACGTCAACCAAGGCCTTGTGGACTGAATCATTAGACTCAATTTTTATTTACTTGACCAGAATGTCTGGGTGATACATATTTATTTTGTCTGTTTAATTATCAAAAATGGGTGTTTTAAAGGACTTTTGAAGCTTAAATGAGACACCTTTGGGTTGCCTAGTAGATATAAACTTGATGGTTCTTTCCTTTTGTTGATAAATTTTGTTGTACCCTTAACGTCACAATTTCCATCTCTTTACACTTGGCAATGCATCATTATGTCTTGACAAATGCAGGAGGAGGAGGAGGATGACGATGAAGATGATGACTAATGGGACAAAATGGCATGTTCATGGCTTACGTAGGTTGCAATGAATGTAATTTCTTTATGCTTATGGGTTTTGTCTTCTAAATGCAAAAAGAAGCAACTCCTGCTGTTGCTCTGTTCCTAGTTTCTCAAACCTGTAATATATAGAAGCATTCGTGAAATGCAAATGGTTCTGCATTCTTATGATGTTATCTGTTTGTTGCTTCCCTTCCTATATTTTTCAGAGTTCGAATCGAGAAGCCACACAGGATCGGAAATTGCAAATTAATTGCTGATGCGTTTCTTCGTTTCCAAACCTCTGCAATTTTCAGTTTTATCTGGTTTGCTGAAAGTAGTGCAACAGGTGGGGATAGATTGCTACAACTTGACTTGTTTCCTCTTCTTTATCATTAGCTTGTTAGATGAAAGACAACAGCAACCCATATGTCTTCTGGCCTTTGTGAAGTCCCCACGTAGCTCAAAGATGAAAGACACGAAGATGCAGTTGTTGTATCTTGTGCCATCAGGATAATAATGTACCTAGGCATTTCGCATGCAGCGCAAGTATTTAATATTCTATAGATTCTGTTAAATGCTTGTTGATTGTCTGAAGCTAGAATATCTGCCTCAAGATAAACTTAGTAGGGGATCTTAATAGACCGTGACAGTTTTCTGCTTTGGTGGGTGACTTTTCTTCTTTTTCTTTTGGTGGAGTTAACTATCAGCATGACAAAGGATCGAGTTCTATAAAAATAAGGCCCTATCTAGTATGGGCAAAGGAGGCTTAGTTGATGTTTTCATACTCGGGTTTTCTGTTTGTTTGGTGTGTTCTCTATCGTTTGGTTGAGGTTGCCTTTGCGTTGGCTTGGAGCTGATAACAGCTGTTGTGCAGCATCCTTTAAGCTGATTCGCAATCTGTAGTGTCTCTTGATAGTTGCCTAGGATAAGGTTTAGGTTGATTCTTGTGTCGTTGCCAATTACCTATGTGGCTTAGATGTTCGTTCCAAATCCGAATTGGTAGACTTCGTCGTCTAAAGAACTCAGGTTGCTGTAAGCTGATGGCACGGCTTTCCCTTGCTGTTTTCTCCTGATCCTTTGAGCTTACATGGTGAAATGACTGTTGGGTCGTTCTACTGCCGCCTGCCAGTCGGGCTTTGACGCTTTTGAGTGGCGGATGGTTATCCGAGTGGCTGTCATACAATAGCTAGCATCGGAGTTTGCATCCACTAGACCTGTGCGGGAACTCTAGGTGATGGTTTCAAACGGTTCGAGTGGGTTCTGGGTCGGATACAAAATGGATCAGACCCATGTTTGTGAGATGCTTGTACATGCATCTGAATGTTCTCTAGGTCCGGATTTTCGAGGCGTGCGAGGACAGCCATTGTAGGAAGCAAATGCACCTGGGCCCCCCAGTTAGATTCTGGTTTCCGAATGGGATTTAATCTTCGTTTGTATCTCCGAAGCATGCACCTGTTGTTCGTAGCCAAATGCAAAAATGTCAGTTTAACATGGGCAAATAGTGACGATATCGATCTTTCTCTCTCTCTCCCCCCCCCCCCCCCTCTCTCTCTATATATATATATATATGATTGTTGCTTGAGTACGACAAAGGTCACCCCTAGTATGCGTGACATCTACCAGTTACAGAGTTCACTTTCATAGATCAGGGTCAAGCTTGTACGACGCCCTTATCTAGCTCGCTCATTTTCCAACTTTCATATTATCTCAAATTGGATAGCAACAGGTTCTTCATTTTAATGATGGTTAGAGAGGGGTAGCGTAGAAGCAATAACGAAAGAAAAATGGGTTATTTAATGTGACGTCCAATATTAGCAGTTGCAAGGTACAACAATATTTTGTTGGATATCAGTGATCATTAGGTTTTCCTCATCAAGATGGAGTGAGCGATCTCATGACTCATGGCAGAAGGATGAGTATTGGAGAATGATCCATCATCAAGAGTGGAAGGAAGACAGAGAACTTGAAAGGAAGGTAAAAAAAACTGTTTAAAGTCGATGTTACAAGTAGTAAAAGGTGAAAACACGGCACCGTGCGGACGCGAAACTTGCTCACTCTTACCATGCACTGGCGCATTTCCTAGTTTTCCAATTGCGACGACGGATCGGCTCATCCCCCGTTTCTGTTGAGGTTGGGCTGTCGTTTTCCCAAGAGCACAAGCGCTGATGTTTCAGGTCGCTGCAAATGCACCTTTATAATTAAAGTTGCAAGTGTGCTTGACTGCCTCCCACCCGTTCTAATAGCATTGAAACCTGCTGTGAATAGCAAAGTTGTGAATTCAGCCATGCCGCCCAAACCGAATAGCTAAACTAGATTTTCAAATTCTTAGTTCACACATCCAAAAGCAACATGATTTCACCAGCTAAGAAATCATTTTGCTCGTTTCTGCTACAAGTCTCAAGTGTGACAGATTGGACCCTTTGATTCAATCTAATCTTTAATGGAGCTTGTTGTTAATAGCGAATACTGTTATTTTGTACAAGTGAGGTGGAAGCTGAACATCATCTAAGATGGGGGAAACACAGTTTGCCTCCATCACTTCTGTGAGAAATTGAAACAGTTTATATACTTGGTCTAATTCATGATGGTTCTTTTGTAACACCGTCTGTTTGCTAACGGAGACTCCGTAATACTTTCTGCTTGCCCCATAAAGTCTAAAATGTTTAAGGCCGATTCACTTACAAACTCAGCAATTCTTGATGATATGACCCTCATGCTTCTTCAGCTAAATTAAGTCTTTTTTCTGTGAACCTCTTTTATTGTCCAATGCAATCTTAAAATAGGATTTGAATAACACAACTTTTTTAGAGCATCATAGAGTATTGATGGCTTGAGCGAGCAAGTTCAAAGATAGAGTATACACCAGCCTTGGTACACTTTTGGTCTCTTTGAACAGAATGAGGAGGCAGTGAACAAGTCTCCCATGAACAGAAGGTAAACTCGTCAACTGACGACTCCCCCATGTTATCACGTGAAAAGGGTTTTGAGAAAAAGAAGAGGAAAGGCAATGAATGATTCCTTGAAGCTTCCAAGTTGAATGTAGAGAAAGGCAGGTAGTGGCGGGTGTGTAAAAGGGTATTTTGGTAAGAAAGAATTAGGTAGGTTATGTGTTTACCTAGCATTTGCTTTGGGGAATAAAGTTGAATACTGCTTCCCAAAAATTAACCTTGTTTTTGTTTTCTTTTCTGACAGTGAGGTGGATTTAGCTATTATTAAATTTGTATAACGCTCCCAGCTTGCTAAAAATATTGCAACAAATAGACAATGTAGCAACTAATATAACAAGTCTCAACCAAATTTCGGAACGTCACCGTCTTGATTAATGCCAACCCGCCTGCCTATTTGTAATACCTTACACGAATAAAAGTGAGAATGATGGATTATATTATCTTTTGTCTGGTTGGGAAAGCTCGAAAAGGCTCTGTCTCAAAAAGGAGGACAAACTTAAATCGGACACCGATAGTGTTTAGGTAGTCTCTAAGCTTCGTACCCCCCCTGCCCTACCCTACCGTGTACCAAGAAAAGTAAAACGAAACGGGAACTAGATGCTTTTCAAGCAGTCCATATTTCATAATCCATCTAATACAACATTTGTTTTACGGTGGCCGGGCCAGCTAATCAGGCCTGATTCTCTCATTTCCGTTGCACAAACTTCATCAGTCAGCAGCACAGCACGATTCGGGGTTCGTCCTCCACACCTTGATGGGATACCGCTTGAGAGTTCTGGTAGTGGGAAAGAAAACCAGCTCATCTTTCTCAGCCAACTCCCAACTGTACACGAGAAGAGGACCCAGACTTGCGATTTTACATGATATAACAAATCTGGCTCAACCAGATGGTTGATATTTAAATTTTAAAAGCAGAAAGTACAGTTCTACCTGAAGGTAGTAAGGAGATGATGAAGGAAGATGGAGATCTCAACCCTGGCGAGCTCATAACCAGGGCACAAACGGGGTCCTCCACCAAAAGGGGTGAATACGCCACCTGGATTGCCACCGCTGCTGCTCTTACTCTGCACTCGTGCATTAACCAAAGAAGCGTTAACAGTACCGACAGCAGGTAAAAGAGAAGAATTATGGTGCCTCCCTCTATCTAGTGTATGCAACAGGGCTGTTAGTTTAAGACAACGAGAGACGACACTGAGCTGGTTGGCGTCGCGTCTCTACTTGAGATGCCCAGCCGCCTCAGATGATAAACACATCTTCCAACCGAAAGGGGCCGGCTAGCTCCAATTTAAGGCCTGACGACACAGACGTCCCACACACAGACAGGGAGAGAGTACGGACCTGCCACCTCAAAGGATTGAAGGTTCGAGCATCTTCGTAGACTCGCTGATCGAGATGGACGGCACGAAAGGAAGCGAAGACCTTCCAACCTTTGGGAATAGTGTAGCCTGCAATAGAACAAAAACATTCAAAGCTCCGTTTCTACTGCCACAATTAAAGGTTTGCCTCCAATTTTTATTGCCACAAACACCAGCAGGAAGAAAGGGAAAACATGAAAAACAGTGATGAAGGGCACAAGGTCACCACCTCCACGAGATACCAAGGTCTGAAAGACGAATATCTATGAAAAAAATGCTCCACGCTGTTTTATCATTAACCATTTAGGAGAAAAGATAGCATTTCGAAAACGTGTCAGGAAAACACTGTAAAGACTTCAATTTTTCTCGAGAAATTACCTCCCAGAAACACCTTTCCTGTCATACCAACGGGCCCTATAGTGACACTACCAAGCTAAAGATGCTCACAAATTACAGAAACACAGACCAACAGACCATCTAAGATTCAATTATACTGGTGGGAAGGGAATAAGTTAACAGCTTTAACTGCTTTACCTTTGACATGAGCATCACAAGCGGCTCTTCTGAAAACGCCACTAATGATGTTTGCAACCCGTAAGGTCTCGTTGATCACCTGTGTTGTCCAGCGAAGAATCAATCTCAGCAGAATAAAGGAAGACAAACTGAGTAATTATTACAGCAACAACGATGACACGGCACTCCGAAAAGTGTCGCGTCCTTCATCCTTTCCTAGGATTCAAGAGGCATACACATTGTGTGAAAGACATGGACTTGTAATCAGCCCACTCCAACGTTTCAGAACCTCGTCTTCTGCGGATCTCCTCGTGTTCTTCCTGCAATAGAATGAAGAGTCAAGCAAATTAGATTGAGAAAAGGAAACGCCGGCCCAAAACGTTTTGCTTGTTTCATTTGAAAAAGGTCGCCTTATAATCTTGAGAGAACATCGATGATCTCAGGAAAGGTGAAGAGGGAGGTCGTGGTTTATGTCTGTAGGCATGTGGACCTCTAGCTGTGCCACACAAAGGCAAATTCAGGGGCATGTTAGACTAATCATGCACACCACATGACATGGGATCAACGTCTGCCACTTCCACAATTTAGCTTTCACGTAGTGAGCACATTAGCTAGTTATTCAACATACTGAAACTCGAAAAAACAGTTTGACGCGCGGCAAGGAAACTCTCTCTCTCTCTCTCTCTCTCACACACACACACACACACAGTTTGCACCTTTAGTTGAGCCAAGGTGTCGGGATTTTCAGAGAGGAACTTGACCGCCAGAGTCATGATGGTGGACGTTGTCTCGTAGCCGGCGACCAGAAGAGCGAAAAGGAAATCTACCATCTCCTCGTCCGATAGGTCCTCCTGCAAAAGAGCTTCCGTCATGTCGTAGTTACTCCTCTTCTGCTTCTCATCCTTTTGTTCGTCTTCCCTAAGAACTCCTTCTCTCATTTCCTCCCTCCTCTTCTTCACGACTTCTTTCAACGCATCTGCAACTCTGGTTCTCGCCTAAAAAACATGTAATATATGTATACGCTACTTAACACTAATTTGCAAGTAAGCACGAGTTGAAAGGTAAACAATCTAAAGACAAGTCAACACGCAGCTACGCAGATCCAATGTCGAACTACGCTAGGGCGAGTGGCATTGGGAGCCACCGCAAGTTTTGAGAAATTTTCTTTGTGCTGAAATGTAAATGCACAATGTAATTGAGTACTATCTTTCAACCAAAAAAGAAAAGTTAACACGCAGCTACGGACCTTAAGAGCCCTGGCATAACTGGTAAAGAAAGGGATGGGAAGGGAGAAAAATCCTTGAATCACTTGCACGAATTCCTTCCTCAGCTTTTCCGTCCATTCCCCAGGATCGAACCTCATCAGTTGCTTTACCATCAGATCGAAGGTTATCTGCATTCATTCATTCATTCCTTCATCCAAAAAGGTTCTTCTTTTCCACACTACTCTTTGGCAACAAGCCTACTACTAGTGGAAGTAGTACAAGAGGGATCGAAGTAATAGTAATTCTCGCAAAGAAACTGACAGACAAAAACTAAACGAGAAGGGTCATCAGGGGAAGAGGAAGGACTTAAACTGAGACCGATTTTGATGAGCACCTTGGTGGTCTGGTCCTGGAGGAGGACGGTATTGTCGCCGTCCCGACCCCACGAATAGAGATTGCGACAGACGAGCCTGTCGATGTCAAGGAAGAGGTGGTCCTGGATGAAGGAGGAGCTCACAAAGCCCATGGTGAGGGAATGCAACCTCTTGTGGCCACTCCCCTGCATCAGCAACAGCGAGTGCTTGCCCAGGAGGTTGGAGATGGAGGTGGGGTAGTCGCTCGCGAACAGCTTCCCTTCGTTCTGAAGGATAAATCGGTTCACCTCCGGGTCCGTTGAGAAGATGGTTGCCTCCCCAAAAACATGAGTCGTGAACACATCCCCATATCTACGCGACACAAAAAGGACAAAAGAGGTCCGTCTCTTTCGTCAAAATCAACAACAACTCGATTGATAGTAGGAAAGAAGAATTGATAGAAGGCGACTCACCGAGATCTTCTTTCGTCGAGGAAAGGCTCGGGATTGGTGGTTCTATAAGCAGAGATGAGCTTCAATGTCTCGCCCAACAGGGGAAGGCCGAGAGTGCCGGGAGGGATGCCCTTCTTCCACGACAGCCCCCTCTTGCTAACTAAATACATAAAGAGGAACGAACAGGGTAGAAAGAGAAGGAACAAAAGAACCGCCATGAATGTGGTTCTAGTTAGCTTTTCCTTCGTCCGTGCTCCTTGCTTCACTATTTATAACAAAAGAAAAGGTGCCTTCTCTAAAATAATGTTTGTTGAATTATATGGCGCACCCCAAATTACCATATATATATATATACTTTTTTCCATGGTTTCCGAAAATACCCTGCCTTTTTCGAAAATTCTTCTACTACCTTTTACCGTCACCGATCCCATCAGAGCCCGAATCTTTTGCAATCGGGCGGCACAGTCGAGTTCTATCGTTTTGACCCACAATAAGAAAGATATGTTTGAGTGCTTGCTAAGAAAATCGTAGTTTTCTGTTTTTCGGAAATCTGTTCGTAGAATTGATTTTTTTTTTAATTTAATGCCAAGAGTTAGAACATAGACTCGGCTATGCTTAGGGGTGAGCGTAAATCGAGTTTAACCAAATTACCAAACCGAAATATCTTAGTCACATTAAGTTTCAGTTCGGATTCGTTTTTTTTCCAAAACATTTTGGTTTCAGTTCCAAAGGTTTTAGAACCGAAAAACCGATTTGTTTTATATAAACATCTTTAGAAATTCTGCCTCTTTGATGCCCTAGTTTACCGCGTCACCGTGTCTTCTTCGGTTGTTCGAGAGTTCTCTTCTCTACGTGAAGTGTGATGTTGTGCCTTCTTCAGTTCTTCGAGAGTCTTTCCTTGTCTGCGTGTAGATTGCATGCTTCTTCCATCTCTAGCATCTCTCTCGGTTGAGAACATCTGCGTGTCAGGTGCGTCTTCTATCTACTGCCATTTCTCTCTAGACCAAGCAGCAGGGAAGCAAGGTAATATTTTCTCTTTATCCTTCTTTATTAATTTTGATTTGGTTCAGTTTGGAGATTTTTATATTGGGTTTCTTTGCAGCCAATGTTGTTCATCCAGTTTTCTTTAATTAAAATCAAATTTACAATTTGAATTAGCTTCTCCAACAATAAGAACTACCCGTTTTTCCTAATATGACTTTTGGGTAACTAGTCTTCGGAGTAATGCAATCTTTGGTGACCAGAAGAGCAAGACGTGATTCCGGTCAACTTTCCAACGTCTTCTATATCAAATCTATGAAGCCTCAGTCAGGTACGTAGTACGTAGTAGCAGATCGTCATTATCGTGTGAACAAGATATAGTTTCAAGGTTTCCACACATTAGGATTTGCCTAAGAGGTATTTCAGTTCGTATTGAGTGACGGTATGATCTCTACGCTGCTATCTATTTATAAAACAGTACATGCTCCATAACCCCTCAGATTCTCTATTAGGTTTTACTTTTCTAGAGCTCTTATACAATCGGTTATAGATAAACAACGTAACTGCCCAACGATTTCAGCCAGTCATGGCCGTTACGGCTTTCTTTCTCGTAATCTATCAACAGATAATGGTTGGATGGCCAGTCCAACCATTTTTATGTTGGGATTATCGAAAATGACCACTATTTCCTTACATCTCTTACTGGTTTTCCTCTCACTTTTGCAGGGTTTTCCTAGTAATGTCCTTTAATGATTGCTATTGCAATCACCATCCGTTGTGTGATTTTTTACCTACACAACAATCAAACAAATCTCAAACCCATGTTCGCAATATGTTTTGAGAAAAGATCCTTTGTTATGCCTTTAGTAAGGGGTCTGCCAACATATTATGAATTGGTATGTATGAGATTGATATTCCCTTTCTCATAACCATATCACGAATATAGTGGTATTTAACTATTATATGCTTGCTCTTAGAGTTGTAAACTCTACTCTTGATGATAAGAGTAATTGTTACACTGTTATCACAGTAAATGATAACTAGCTCGTCAGTTATCTCGAGCTTCAAATCTTATATGAAGCAGCTTATCTAAATGACACTCATTATAGTCATATAACAAGCCACATACATCAAGCTACCCACAAAAGATCAATAATGAAACTTATATCAAGTCTTGTACCTAGCATAACATACATCAAGCTACCCACAACTTATGCATAAAGAACGTTAGGCTTATCGTCTCTTTTATCGAGACAATCAGTCTTACTTAGTTTGACTCCTTTTACAATAGTGTAATAACAGACTTCTATTTACCCATTTTTGAACTTCTTGAGGATATAGTCAATATCTCTCTCTTCACTTAGGCATAAGAATTTAAATTCTCTATCTCGAGAAATCTTTATACCTAAGATATAGGATGCTCCCCATATCCTTCATTTCGAACCTTGAGTTAACCATGACTTGGTTTGACAACCATCTTATTTTTATTCTCAGTCAACAATATGTCATTTACATATAATGATAAGATGACAAAGTGGCTCTTAGTGTTCCATACATATACGCAGTGATCAATCTCATTAGCCACAAACCCAAGTTCAATAATAGCATTTTGAAAAGTCAAATACCATTGACGAGGTGATTGTTTCAAATACTTTATATTCTTAGCTTTCAATTATATATCCTTCGGGCTGCTACATGTATATAATTTCATCTAAATCTTTATTTAGAAAAGTTATCTTTAAATCTAATTTAAGTCTAAATCATAATATGTAAATATTGTCAAGATTATCCTTGTGGATGCAAATTTTGCAATAGGAGAATATGTTTCAACATAATTTATTAATTTCTTTTGCGAGAAACCATTTACAACTAACCTTGTTTTAAACTTGTCGATTAAACTATCGACCTTATACTTCTTTTTTCATAACCCATTTACATCCTATGACTTTTCTTCTTTTTGTTAAATCAGTCAGTTCCCAGACTTATACACTTCTTCTAAAACATAAGTGTGATAATCATTTAAGTAAGATGGTTTGGCCTTAGGCCTCTTATGTCCACTTAAGTTTCGGTTTTTTAAGGAACGTCTTCTATGACTTTAAATGATGATTGATCTAGGTCTACTAGATTGTCAGCATACTCATCATCATTTTTCAAGATGTCATTTTTAGTATCTTCTAAGAATTGAACATCTTTACTCTCTATCAGTTCATGGTCCTTATTATAAAACCGATATCCCTTTAAACCTTTAGGATATCCGATAAATATACATTTCAATGACTTACTATCTAGCTTATCTCTAGATTGATTAAGGATCTTTACATGAGCAATAGATCTCCATCTCTTGAGATGACCTAGATTAGATTTTCTTTCAAACTACATCTCATATTGTGTAGTGAATACAACATTACACGGTACTCTATTGAGTATATACACTACTGCACTTACTACTTCTCTCCAAAATATCCTTAGTAGAGAGACAACGATTAACATTGACCTTGTCATATTTAGTAAAGTCCTATTATATCTTTCAGTTATATTATTTTGTTGAGGTATCTTAAGCATTGTATTTTGCTTTGAAATACTAAAGTATTTATAAAATTTTAGTAATTATGCAAAGGTATAGTCACTATCTCCATTTGATTTTCAACTTTCTGCTTATATTCTTTAAAAGCTTCAAGTGCCTCAGATTTATGTGCTAGGAGATATATATACATATATCTCAAGTAATTATCTATAAAGGTTATAAAATAAACTTTTCTCTATGTGATCTTACTCTAAAAGGTTCAAATAAATAAGTGTGAATGACCTCCAACAGGGTTGTTGCTCTTGTTGTCTCTTTGAAAAAAACTTTTTTTGTCATTTTTATTTTATACAAGCTTCGTACTTGTTGAAAGTATTTTCCTCAAATCTTTGCAGTAAGTCAAAATTGAATAATTTCCTCAACTTTTCTAGACTTATATGTCAAAGGTATTTATGTTATACATTCACATCAACATTAAATGCACAATCAATATAAGTAAAATAACTCTCATTTTCATTGATTCTCAATTTGAACAGTCCATGTTGTATATCAAATTTCCTAGAAAAAAATATTTTCCCATATTTCCATAATTACCTTGTAGGGAACAAACCTTACCTCAAAACTTTTCTTTACTAAGGCAAGGACCGAAACTAGATTGTGTCTTATAGATGGCACAATTAATATATCAGTTAATACAACTAACATGTCTTATATAAAAATTCTGAAGGACTCAGTACTCAGAACATCCAATAAAGTATTATTTCTATGTACACCCGATGTTATCCTGATTTGTACTCCTTTAAATCCATTACTCTTCCTTGATCTTTGAGATATGTTTGATGGTCCTGAGTCAATCCACCAACTAGTCATCGAGCGGTCTATGTAAAAACATTCTAATATCATATAGATTATCTTCTTCTTCGATTGTTAATGTTGTGGGTTGTTTTCTCTACTCCTCTTGTTGCGACAATCCCTCTTATTGTGTCCCATCTTTTCACAATTGAAACACTTGACCCGAAAAACGATTTCCTATATTTTTTTAAAAGATTGGTTGTCCTTTCTGTTATTATTGCCAAACTTTTTATTTGGTTTATTTCTCCTTTTGTTGGGTTTGGAGTTAGACCCTATCTCATCTTAAGCTACTAGAAATTTTCCTTTTTTGTTTTTACTCATGTGTTCTTCCTCAATTGCTAGTTTCAAGGGCAATAATGATCATGTTCTATGATGGAAAAAACTGTTCAACAACTAAGTCTCTTACCAATACCAGCATGTAGTTTACATGTTCTACTACATTATTCCATCCTTCATTTTTAAGGAGTTATATTTTTGTAGTAACAACTGAAAATGCAGCTTAACAATTATATTATATTTAGCTTTTATTAAGTCAAACAATTCTTTTGCGAGCTCAAACTCTTTGAAGACCCTAATCAGGTCATCCTCCATGTATGTCAATATGACAGTTCTTACTATTGTATCATCTTTAAAAAATATTTAATACGTTTCTATTTGTTTCTCTCTTGTGTATGGTGGTGACGGACACAATTTCTTTTAAGACATATCCTACACTTGCAAGTGTTAGAGAGAGCGGTATTCTTCTCTTTTATGTTTAGAAATTTAGACTATTTAGTTTTTTCATTTTTGCTAGTTCCGACACATATATTCTTGAGTTTATTTTTATGTGTTTGACAATTTTAACAAATAGACGGTCTAAAAAGAAAACATTCACCAAGGAACAAACTGCAAATAGCATAATTGTAATTAGCATGATGCACAATATCTAAATAATGAGCTGAAAATAACTCATTTATAATATAAAAACAAGATGGGATAAATTTGTAATTATTCTAAAAATTCCTACCTTTGTTAATTTTTCAAAACACTAGGAGTAAAATAGTAATTTTATTTGTTTGTTTGGTCTTATAAATTCCAAAAAGACCAAGGACAAAACAATAAAATCTGTGTTTGGTATTTCTAAAAATTCATCCTTGATCGGGGTTAAAGGCATAATTTTACACCTTAGTATGAATTTATAATTTTCACAAAAGACATGGGCATATTTGTCTTTTGATATAGTGACAGTATTGTAAAATGTTTAACCGATAAGGACATGAAGTAATTCAATTTCTTAATTTTTCAAAATTTTCATAAACTACTAGAGTGCAAAAAAAACTTTTCACCCGAATAAGGGTAACCATCTTTTTATATGAAAATATTAGGATATTTTTGTAATTTTATCGAGGGGTGGTTTTGAAATTTCACAAAATCGATCGGGGTAGAATAAACTTTTTAGTCCATTATCTGAGGCGATTTTCCAAAACCGCCCTCTATTTCAAAAGACCATTGGTTTTCGCCTCCTTCTTCTCTTTGCCTTTCTCTCTTGGCTCTTGCCGCCTTTTACCCTGTCTTGACTTGGGAAGACTGTTGTCGCCTTTATCTTGTCTCGACTTGGGCTAACTGTTGCTGCCTTCTGTCTTATCTCGACTTGGGCTAGCTATTGTTGCCTCTGTCCTGTCTCTACTTGGGTTGGCTGTTGTCGCTTTCTATTGAGACCTGCAACAGTCTCTCTTGACTTATGTTGACTATTGCCACCTTCTGTTGAGACCTGTAATGGGGAGTCTTCTTCCTCTATTTATCCCCTTTATTTTATTTCTAATGCGTACCTTTTTTGAAGGAACAAACCAAACTCTGATACCAATTGATGACATTTTCGGTCGACTCCTCGGCATCTTTGTCGATTTCGATCGACTCTACGGTGTCCTCTATACCAGCTCTATGAAGCCTTAGTCAAGTATGCAACAATGAATCGTTTGTATCATTTGAATAGGTATATAAGATATAGTTTCAAAGTTTCCTCACAGTAGGATTTACCTAAGAGATATTTCAGTTCGTATTCACTAAGTGTATGATCTCTGTGCTTCTCTCTATTCATAGAGTAGAGTCTGCTTCATGACCTCTCGGATTTCTTATTAAGCTTTCTTTTTCTAGAATCTTTATCCATAGATAACGTCTCTCATGATGGTGTTGGATCTCTTAAATGATGGGTCTCCTCTACGACTACGACAACCGGAAGAAGAAGAAGATCAAAGAGGAACTTATTATATCTACTTTTTATATCTAATCAAATAAAGTGATTTTTTAATTTTCTTTCTCTAATTCAATGAGAGACTTCATTCATTCTTTTGAAGTTCATTAGTTTTTTGATTTGAGTGCATGAGTCGTGGCTACGACCCTACCCGTGTCAGTGCTACGTGAATGCCTCTCGTATGAGTATGAACGTAACCATATTCAAAATAAACATAGGCAATCCATCTCAAAACAATATCAAACTCAAATATCTATAAGTCTAAACAATTTGTACAAAACAGTGTGAAGTCCATCGACAGAATTCCTGAAAGTCATGTATAAACACCTAAACACCAACTCTCAACTATGTCATACCATCTCAAACGCACCTCGATCAATCAACTATTTGGCACCAGGCACCATAGAAGTCCTAATTTAAGGATAAAATATAAAATAATAGGATAAGTTTCAATCATAGCTCAATAGAAAAGTTATACACCTCTTGATAAAATTCTTAATAAAATCATTTAGGTTTTATAATAATTTCATAGCAAATTAATATTTATTTCAATTCCTACTTTCAAATCAATACACATATATACACTCACACGTATTAATTACGATACTTATAGCCTATATTGTATCTAAACCACGTCGTAGGAGTCATTCAACCATCTTTCGTATGACCATGGTCACCCTGTCCATGACAGTTAAATCATAATCACTCTCACAATTGAGTACCTAAGAATATACGCTATATTCATTGCAAGCCAAAACATTTGAGAGACGTATTTTGGAACTCAACTTGCAGGAGTCTCACATGACATGATAGATACTCCTGGAGACCATTTCACATCAATATGTCAGACACAACATGACAGATGAACCACGACACACCTAAGAGAGAACTGAGTTCCCTGGTTTTCAAATGGCATTTCTGTCATTCCTCGGTGTCGGCAAGGACATACGGTGGTCTCCCAGTGTCCGCCTCCCTCTCTCTTATGGTCGAGCCAAACATCAGCCACCGACAATAGTACTTTAACTTGAAAAATCTAGTAGAGCACAAGAACGATGACAGAAAAGAAATAAACAAATACACGCATTTTCTCGATCGGTTGAAGCTAACAAAGTCAGATTCTAATAATAAACAACAAAGAAATAAAAAATCTCCCTTATTCAGATCATATTTGGGGTTCCATTTTCTAAAAATCAGCAAATAAGGGCTCATTTTTGCTCTATTCAACACCAACAACTTGCAAACAACTCCCCAAATCCTAAATGATCAATCAAATACGTCCAACCCAAAACAGAATCAATGATCAAAATCATGATTTTTACTGAAAAATCAAAGTTTAGTAAAAACAGAATAACTCACCTTTTGTGGCCATTTCTTTGAGATTTGTTACTCCATTCGTTGCGTAATTGATAGAGCAATCCAATGGACTGCTTTTGGTCGTCTGTGAGCCTTGGAACGAACAACAAATAACATAAAAATGGAAACTTTCTAAACTAGTGACAAACTACCAGTTTCCAATGACTGTCAGGTGTTGATGTTCTTTCCATTTTTGGGCGGGTCTGGATCCCGTTCATCTCAAGGTGTTATATTGTTTGCAGTTTGTGAAAAGAATTCGAAAAAAAGGATGAGAAAAATGCTAGTAGGATCTTAATTTACAAGATAGAGGAGGAGGATGAAGTTGAGGGTATTTTCATATTCTTGGAAAAGGTAGGTCAATGGTAGAAATGTTTCGAATTTGTGTAAGCTGTTGTCTTGAAATTATCCTCCTGGTTACGAAGATGAGGGAACAAGAAGCATTTTTTATGTCTTTTCAAGATGGTATTATCCTTTTTATAAGCATGTAAACTTCGTCGGATTTTTATAACATGGATTACAAAAATTATGAGCATTTGTTTGAGGAGTCCGCGTCTAGCGATGTGCTAAAGAGCTCGAATGCGGTAATAAGTAAGCAAATACCACTACATTTTTGCCTGAATGTAGTGAATCAATTGCAGAGAGGGTTTCCACATCATCGACGGGTGTATGTAAAGAAGTTAGCTCTGCTACATTGATGCCCGAATGTAGTGAATTTTTTTTAGAGGGGGTCTCCGTATTTTGAATATGGACGGATGCAGGGTAAGCAAGCTAGTCCTAGATAATAAGATTCTTATTGGTTATTGGAATATCGAAACATTATCTTGTAAGCTAATGGAGGTGGTAGATACTATGATTTGGAGAAAGATTTATACTCTATGTTTACAAGAGACAAAATGGGTTGGAGAAAAAACAAAGAAGATAAAGGATACATATTTTAAATTATGGTACTCAAGTAAAGAAAAGGCTCAAAACGGAGTTGATATTATCATAAATAAATATTTAAAGGATAGTATAGTAGACATACAACGATATGGTGACCAAATCATGACGCTGAAATTAGTGTTAGGAGCAGAGGTTTTGAATATAGTTTGTGCTTACGTACCCCAAGTAGGACTAGAAGATAGTATAAATACAACTTTTTGAAAAGAGTTAGATAAGACGATTCAAAAGATTCCATAAAGGGAGATGATTTGTTTAGGAGACTTAAATGGATACGTCTCTAAAGAGGCATTAGGATAATCAAGGTATTCATGGAAACTTTAGTTTTGGGGATATAAATGAGGAAAGTGGGGAGATTTTAAATTTTGCTATGGCATTTGATCTCTTTATAGTCAATACAATCTTCAAAAAATGAGATGAACATTTAATTACTCATAAGAGTGGCTTATCATAAACACAAATTGATTACTTTATTTGTAAAAAAAACATAGAGCATGTTGTAATGATTGCAAGGTAATTCTGAGAAAGCTTAACCACCCAACATCAACTTTTAGTTATGGATTTACAAATAAAAAAAATGAACAAAGAAGAAACGAGTGCATCGAGCTATTCGGACTAAATGGTGGAATCTCAAAAGTGAGAAAGAAGATGTATTTAAACAGAAAGTCCTTCAAGGAGATGTTTGGAATTATGTTGGTACACCCTATGATATGTGAAACAATATGGCTATATATATTAAGAAAGTGTCGAAAAATGTGTTGTGTATCTAAGGGAGGTGTATCTGCACAAAAAAAAACTTGGTGGTAGAGTGAAGTAGTGAAAAATAAAATAAAATTAAGGCAAAGAGGATATGTTATAAATTACATTATGTTAAGAAAACTTGTAAAACTTTAGAGGCTTATAAGAAAACAAAGAAGGAAGAGAAAAAGGCCGTGAGTAAAGCAAAAACTAAAATTTGAGAGGATTTATATAAAAAACTCAACTCAAAAGAGGGTGAAAGAAATATTTTTAAGATAGCTAGGGCTAGAGATAAGAAAACTAAATATCTTAATTATGTTAGATGCATCAAAGATGAGGATGAAATGATGATATAAGAAATAGATGATAAAACTATTTTTATAAGTTTTTTTAATAAAAATAAAGATGTTAGTATTAGCTTAGGAGAGTTAGCAAAATAAAAAAAGTATATAAACCATAATTTCTACTAACGTATTCAAAAGAATGAAGTCGAAGATACTCTTAAACATATAAAGTGTGGTAAATCAGTAGGATGAGACAATATTACTATAAAAGTTTCGAAAATACTACGAGAAATAAGAATCATTTAGCTCACAAGACTATTTAATGAAATATGGAGAAACCAAAAGATATCCGAGGAATAGAGAGCGAGTACACTTATACCCATATATAAGAACGAGAGAGGCATTTAGAATTGTGTGAATTATCAAGGTATCAAGTTAATGAGCCATACTATAAAATTGTGGGAAAGAATTATCGAACGTAGGTTAAGACAAGTATCAAGTACAACAAAGAATCAATTTGGATTCATGCCAGGCAGATTTACTGTTGAAGCGATTCACCTTTTGAGACATCTTATGGAATATTTTAGAGGAAGAAAGAAAGACCTTCACATGATATTTATTGATCTGGAGAAAACTTATGATAGAGTACCGAGGAAAGTTTTTTGGAGAACTTTGGAAAAAAGAGGTAACCCATTGACATACATTAACCTTATAAGAGACATGTACGATGGTGCAAAAACATGTGTGAGGACTCATGAAGGAATGACAGACTTCTTTGAAGTTAATATTGGGTTACATCAATGATCAACTTTAAGTTCATACTTATTTATAATGGTGATTGATGAGTTAACAAAATATATTCAAGATGAAGTACCATGGTGTATGTTATTTGCATATGACATTGTGTTAGTGGAGGAGTTTAAGGAAAAAGTTAGTAGAAAATTAAAACTATGGACAGAAACATTAGAAAGCAAAGGTCTCCAACTTAGTAGAACAAAGGCAAAATATATGGAATGTAAGTTTGATAATTTGGTTATTTCAAAGGATATAGAAATTAAAATTTGCACACATTGCGTCTCTCAAAAGGAAAGTTTTAAATACTTAGGGTAAATTTTTTAGAGTGATGGAAGAATTGATGGAGATGTTATGCATAGAATTAACGTTGGTTGGTTAAAATGGAGAGGGGTATCAGGTATTCTTTGTGATAAGAAGATACCATTAAAGTTAAAAGATAAATATTATAGAGGAGCAATTAGGCTTGCCATATTTTATGGTTCTGAGTGTTGGCAGTTAATCATCATGTATAAAAGATGTTTGTGATAGAAATAAAGATATTGAGATGGATGAGTGGTCATACAAGAAAAGATCGTATACATAATGAGGTTATTAGAAACAAATTAGGAGTAACACCAATAGAGGATAAAATGAGAGAATATCGTTTAAGATGGTTTGGATATATAGAAAGAAAATCAAAAGAAGAACCTATAAGAAGGTATGAAAAACTAAATTTAGAAAGTATTAAAAGAGCTAGAGAACAACTACATAAGTGTTGGAAAGAGACAATAAAAAATGATCTAACTTATTGTGAGTTAACTGCTAACATGATACATGATAGGGATATGTGGAAACAAAGAATCCATGTAGCCCACCCCGTCTAGTATGGGAAAAGGCTTAGTTGTTATTTGATTTATAAGTTAAGAGAAACTGCCACTTCGGAGGTTGAAAGGCAATGTAGACTTCAAGGTTAGCTAAAATTTTCGCCCTCAGGGTCTATTTTACTTGTATTTGATGCTCAGCATGGTGCATTCATAATGTGAGGGACAAGAAAACCCACTTCTTCCTCGCATCTTGTCCAATTAAAGCTTGAACCTCTGTTCGGATTCGGAGGCGCCAAAGGAACAAGCAATCCACAAGTCAGCGCCGGAGTGCAACTTGCTACATTCAGAGGTCCCATGCCCAGCCATACCTTAGCGAACACCTTAACGTCAATATGAAACCATCCTTGAGCTCTCTGCAACATGAAATCACTCGCAACGACATACCCGTGCTCCATCCAAGATCTGCCACTAAATCTTGGGTATATCGCGGTAACATTAGTCGGCACCTGATAAAAGCTTGGCGCCTGCACCGCTGCGAACAGCACTTGACCGGAAGAGTCCATGACCTGAAGATTTTCATAGTATATCCCAATCTTCTTGTTGGAGTTCCTTATTCTGACATCTAAAGTAAAATTGTAACTCAATATTTTTATGCCTTAGGTTGAATTCAGTTAGCGATACATTGTTGAAGCTAACTCACGGCGCACTTGGCCTAAGAAGAAGCCATGAAATGAGGTCACATATGCTGAGGATGAGAGAGATGGTAACAAGCAGAATGAGAGATTATAAGTATATAGTTGGGGTTTCTAACGGATTCGACATGGGTACCTTGAATGGAGCTTTTGACTTCATCTGGTGGCTTCCTCTGAAACTGCGATTTCTCCTATCGGTGGGAAACTGTGAAGTGCAAGGGGATGGTGAGGAAGATATAACGAGGCACCATTTTGTTGACATGGGTTCCTCAACTCTGTGGATATTATACTTGGATTTGAGTGGAAATATCAAGCTTCAAAGTAAGCACCCAGGGAAATTCGATAGTCGATGTTAGACTTTTAATTCTTTTTTCACATTTCATTATTTGGATATTATTTTATTGATAGTAGTTGCCAAACTATGGTTTCCATCTTGCTCTTTTAGTAGACAACTAGGTGACCCAACTATAACATCGTTTAGCCCCAAAGGCAGGAAGCTCACAGTCTGGGGGTTGGCAACTATAACATAATAGCGGTTAGGACATGGTAGCCAGTACTGTAGAACCATGTATGTGTCTGAAAGCTTGTCAATCCACTCCGTTAAGTTGTTCTCCCTCTAACCAGAGCTGCTTCCTTTCCCCATTTTTCAGAAGGGAAAAGTTTTTCAAATGAACATAAAAGTAGTACTAATAAAGATAAAAATTATTCGAAATCGCAGTGCAATTAATTGAAGTTACCAATGCAAAAAAATAATTGGATCCGGTAAAAAAGTTAATAGTAGTACTAATAAAGATAAAACGATGTATCTCCAAATGACAAGGTATGCGAAATTAGATGGTGCAAACTTTCAAAGGGGGTAGAGAAAGGTTCAAAGAAGAAGGATGTATGTCTGAATAGGATGAAGTTAAGTGCTTTTAAAACAAAATTATTCAAATCTCTACTGTCAATCTCAAAGGTCGAATGGTAAAAATGTTTATGCAAAATTATGCATCAAACACCATTATATAACTAAGACGCACTATATATATATATATATATATTTGTTTATATATTTATATACCTTCTATAAAATGAACATATTTCGTAGGCTCGGATTTTGGCCCTCCACCTGCAACCACTGTTATCGTGTTTGAATCACGGAGTGTCCATGAGCGCAAATCATATTCAACTTTTATGTGATTGACCAGACATTTTGTATATAGTGTTGATGTCCAAGATGAAAAAAATCCACTGTATATTGTATGATATTTTCAGTAATCTTAATCTTGTTTATCTTCACAATGAATAATTAATATTTAAAAAACATTAATAATTAATAATTCAATTCATGAAAATTAATAATTACGACTAAAATGCTAAGAGTAATTTTAAAATTACTTGTATTAGTAACCATAATTTAAACGTTAATTACTAGTAAAGACAATAATAAATTATGTGTAAATATCTAATTAACTAAGAACAATTACACAACCACATAGAACACTACTGGCAGAGAGAGAGAGTAGAGAGCATAGTCGGGAGGAAAGAGAATGCTTCATGCAAAAGTTTGAAATTAGGGAGCCCTAATCTCTTATTTATAAATGTTGTGATAGATCACTGTTCATGGATCCGACCAAAATGACGTGCCTCTCCATTCCGTAATCATTTTCGAAAGTTTTCGTGCAAAAAGATATACCGAAGACAATCTCAATTCTCAATTTCTAAACCCAAACCCAAGCCCTAGCCTGGTGAGCGCATGTGTGCACATGTGTGGTCTAGAATATGCTCTCCAAACTCTTTAAACTAAGGTTCATGAGATACCAACTATATAAAAGGACATGTGGATTTGTCTCATTCTTAAATATGCGACTAAACTTCGTCTCCTCTTAGTCATCACATGCACAAGCCCATCACATGTGATTTTTTATAGGACTTTCACATGTATCAATGATACATCAATTGAAGATTTAGGGATACTAACATGAACTAAATGTTATTAATGCACGTGAGTTAATTAACCCAACCATAATTAACATTAAATCCAATAATCCCCACAAAGTCATGAAGTGTAAAAGTGTTTTTCCAATCTAATCATCATGTTATGCTTTCATTAATAGTACATTTTACTTTGACCTATTACCTAAATTACTCAATATTATCTTTATCGGAACTAGATTAACATACGTCTTAAACTTAAACCTTGTGTGTAAAGATATATATTGGTAACAACATAATAAAAAGCTATGACGTGATCTTTAGGGATGATGCATTAATGGTCATACATCCATATCCTTTATTATGATTGACTTCAAGGAACAACCCAATTTTTATATTGTAGCCACACAATATTGATCACTTAGTTGAGCATCAACACGGATGTATTGCTCACATCCTATTCTTCAACTTGATCCCAACAGATGCAAAACTTATAGTCATAATACTTTAGGTTTACAAGAGAGAGACACACAAATAGTAAAGTATCACAAAATACACATTGTCATCCTATTCATCCAACATCTTGTTACTATCATATTGAATCTACTTCATGGGATCTTCACTTAGTTAGGTTGGGTTACCACTGCTTGTTAATAAATCATGAGTTTTACTAACATCTCCAACCTAGCTATCTTTGGATCCAACAAAATCTACAACCATGACCCCATCAAACACAAGAGCTCTTACACTATCTATTCTTTTTTGTTGTACTTAGAACTACTAATCTTAGTAATTGTAGTCATGATATACGTGTATACTAAAATTACAGAAAGTGACTTCTTTACCATAGGTAAACTGGACATAAGTCCCTTAAGTCATTCAGCTTCCAATCCAATCTCATCCAAAGTAAATAGTTCTACTTCAAAGGTAAAATTGGCCAAAATAATTTGTTTTTTAGATTTACTGGTAGCAATACTACCACCCAAAGAAATAAATATCCAATAGCCCATTACAACCAAAGTTCTTTGCTATCCAACTAACATCATTAAATCCTTTAAGAATAGAAGGATGTTACTATAATACAGTCTAAGTGAAATCATTCCCTTTATATAGTGAAATACTATATTTAGAGCTTCTCAATGAGGTCTATTTGGACAACTTCAACTTACATATAACAAAAGCAATATCTAGTCATGTACAATTGATTATACACATCAAACTACCGATAATATGAGAATATCGTAGTTGAGATACTAGAATACCACTTTCATTCTTATACAAAGCCTTAGATAAATCATATGACGTCTTAATAGGTCTACAATTTTTATATCCAAATCTCTCTAAAACTTTCTCAAAATAATGAGATAGAGATTACTATACCATCAATAGACCTTGTGATTTTAAGTCCTAAAATCACATCGGCCCCACTCATGCCTTTCATCTCAAACTTACTACATAAGAATTATTATCTCATTTACTATTCTTATATCTAAACCAAACAACAATATATTATCTACGTATAGACAAAAAATGATTAATGTATTATTGATTGATTTATAGTAGACATAATTATCATAATAATTAGAAACAAAGCCGAAAGTTGATGTCAAATATCAAACTTTTTATGCCACTGTTTAGGGGCTTGTTTCAAAATCATATAATAATTTAATAAGCTTACACACCTTAAACTCATTCCCATGAGCTATAAATCCTTTTTGTTGATCTATATAAATTATCTTATATAGGTCACCACAAAGAAAAAATATTATTCACATCCATATGATGGATTGTGAGGTCCTATACGAATGCTAGTGATATAAGTACTCAAATGATGGTCATCCAAAAAACATAGGAATAGGTGTCGAAGTAATTATCACAATAATTAAAAACAAAGCCAAAAGTTGATATCAAATATCAAACTTTTTATGTCACTGTTTAGGGGCTTGTTTAAAAATCATATAATAATTTAATAAGCTTACACACCTTAAACTCATTCCCATGAGCTATAAATCCTTTTTGTTGATCTATATAAATTATCTTATATAGGTCACCACAAAGAAAAAATATTATTCACATCCATATGATGGATTGTGAGGTCCTATACGAATGCTAGTGACATAAGTATTCAAATGATGGTCATCCAAAAAACATAGGAATAGGTGTCGAAGTAATCTATTCCTTCTTTTGTGTGTATCTCTTAGCAACTAACCTGACCTTTTACTTGTTGATTATTTCATCTGCAATCAATTTCTTTTTAAAGATCCACTTGCAACCTACAGTAGAACAACTAGGAAACAAATCCATCAATTCTCAAGTGAGATTGGAGAGAATTGATTGAATTTTATCGTTAACGACTTCTTACAAAACTTAACCTTGGGTAAGGTAATAGCCTATTGGAAGGTGATAAGACCATCCTCAACATTGAAAGTAATAAAGTTATTTCCAAAATCCTTTGATATCCTAGGATGTTTACTTATCTATCCTTCGATTATTTTCTCAAAATCATCTAATCTTAAAACAACACAATCAGTGTCACCCCCACATTTGTCATCCTTTCCACATGATCTATAACGTGACCAGTAGTAGGGTCAGAATCTCTAAAAGATACACTTTGTAAAACTCCAGTCTTCATGGGAAACATATTCTAATAACTAAGAATCTATACGCATAGCTTATCTCAACTCAACACACAAATATAGCATCTATAGTTTTATGTCTTAATTTATTTCTCATGTATTAAGGGATAAATACTTTTGCAAGATACCCACATATTTTGAGATATTTAAGATTGATCTTTCAACCCTTTCAAAGCTCAAAGAGACTACTTTTTTATACTTATGGGGTATTTTATTCAAAATATTAACAACCATATTTAAAGCTTCTCCCACATGTAGGTAGGTAACCCAAAATTTTGAAGTAAAATATTAACCATATCACATAGGATTATACTCTTACGTTCAGCTATCACATTAGACTAGGAAAAATGCGAAAGAGGAACCTCATAAACAATACCATTGTTTTGACTGTATTCTAGAAAAGAGTTTGAAGTATACTCTCTTCTCTATAACTTAATCATTTAAGTACCTTATCTATTGAATTTGTGCTTCATTTCTAAATATTTGAAACTTTTCTAAAGCTTCATCTTTACCTTTAAGCAAGTAAATATAATAATATCTACTACAATCATCAATAAACATGATAAAATATCTTTTGTTATTCTTTGTAATCATTCCATTGAATTTACAAATATCAGTGTGCACCAAATTCAAAATCTTAGATTTTCTTTCAACCGTATGTTTTCTAGGTTGCTTCACTTATACACATATACCATATTTGTGTTTTCTATTTATTACAGTCTTAAAAGTTAAAATTCATAAAAGAATCACTAATTTGTTATAATGGATCCTCTACATCATACAAATAACCCTTCACAAATAAACACCTCGTACTAAGTCATATAATTATAACTTTATTATGTTTATAATATAAACTTAATCCCTCCCTAACTAAAGTATGACCAATAAGGATATTCCGCTGAATCGTTGGAATGTGTCTAACTCCCTCAAGAGTTAGAACCTTTTCTGAAAGACGCTTAAAGACCACACCCCTTACTTTACTAGTCAAATAATCTCCTAAGGTCATAGTTCTATTACATACAGCTTAGTAAAACACAAACAAATACTGGTCAGTACAAACATAAACATTAACTCTAGTCTCAAGACTACCATGAGGTCATCTTATACTTCTTATACTTGATATCTAGGCTAAATTCCTCTGACTTAGGAAATTTCTCAATAATACACATAAACAATAAACTTGTGAGAAAGCTCTATCTCGGCTTCCTGCAAACCATGGTACAAAAACTGAAACTCGTGGGTTTGTTTAGTCACATATTTTTCCTCTACCATTTGATACTTAAGAAACTTGGCCACAAAATACTTTCCAATACCGAGGTTTTTAGTGTTGTATTTTTGATCCAATGCAACCCACAAATCTTTCGTTGTTGTGGAAGAAAATAACTATAAATGTCGAATGAAATATTCAACAGTGCCGATAATATACAACAACGACATAGGATGTCCTTCTCCTTCACTCGGTCCTTCACTCGGTGATTTTATCCAAGCTTCTAAGGTCAGTGTCATTAGGTTGGGGACAATCTGACTTGATACGCAATTGCAATCCTAACATAGTTAATCAAATTTTTATATACTGTTGTGAATATTTAAATGGGATAGAAAAACTATTCCAACATTAAGGTAAAGTTGACCATAAGTCAAAGAGTTGAAATGGTAGACATGTTTATTATTGAAAAGGTTGATTTCTCTAAGATTGTTGAAAAAACCCATAGAAGTACATGAATAATAAATCGATATGCAACAATTATAATTATATCATAATCAACAACAATCGTAAATCCAAAAAAAGTCGTGAACAAACCGTACGAAAAACAAAAGTAGAAACAACAATAAAAAAGAAACTTTATGTGGAAGTCATCCTTGCAGACTTGCCTTAGATAAATCAACGTCCCATAATGCAGTATGTATGGGTATCTGTGCCTTCCTTATAAGATAAAATGCACACACAACCCAAAACTATGTATCTTGCTTCGAGTCGACTTTGACTTAGTCACCTATTGTTAAATGAGAAGGACGGTAGGGAGCAACCATACATATGAAAAGAAAACAACAGGCTGAGGGAGAGTAGAGAGTAGAGGAGGGAGGAGAGAGAATGCTTTACACAAAAGTTTGAGATTAAGGAGCTCTAATCTCTTATTTATAGATGTTATGATGGATCACAGATCATGTATCTAATCCAAAGACTTCTTTGTCTTATAACCGTTCCTGCATAGACACCCTTTACCATTAGATCAAAAGTTTTTCGTGAAAAAATTTGAGATTAGGGAGTACAAATCTCTTATTTATAGATGCCATGATGGATCACGGATGATAGATCCAATCCAAACGATGACCTCGTCATCTCATAACCGTTCTTGAGTGTACATCCTTGACCATTAGATCAAAAGTTTTTCGTGAAAAAAATAGACTGAATACAATTCTCAAACTAGGCCCAGCACACGTGTATTGCCTAGCATGTACTCTCAAGATCTTTGAGCTAAGGTTCACAAGCTACCAATTATATAAAAGGACATATGGGTTTGTCTCATTATTCAATATGAGACTAAACTTTGTCTTCTCTTACTAATCACATGCATAAGTCCCTCACATGTGACTTTTTATAACTTTCACATATATAAATGATGCAACAATTGAATATTTAGGGATACCAATATAAATTAAATGTTATTAATGCATATGCTTTTAATTGACTCAACCATAATTAACATTAAATCCAACATTCAAATGACCCCAAACAACACATCGGATGCTATGAGAAGCAAAGCGTATGTAAAACGCCATAACTAAAATTTTCTTATAAGTGAAAGACTGAGGAGAGTTTACGCAAAGAGATGCTTCTTCTTATACATGAACTACTGCTTCCCTATGCATACCGCTCAAAAGTTCCAGGAAGGCTCGAGACCGAGGATCACAATAACCATTCCATGACCAAGGGCATCATCAACCATATCATTCGATTATGATTAACTACTGTAAAGCACATGCAACTCCCACCCACAATCATATGATATGTGAACCCTATGAAATAAAATCTGGAAGGATAACTGACAGCTTATCTACGTGCATGTATAGAGGTTCTCCCAAGAGATTGAGATGTCATTTCAACAATTTCACAGTTAGTGAACATCCAAATGTGTCAGTTGAATTTACTCTCCTTAAACATCTATCACGACGACTGAATTTACTCGCCTCCAGCATTGAGAATAACAACATTAGGTTCTACCAGGACTAGGCATTATCGTGCCAAATACATGGTTAAGGACATGCGCATGCGCATGCGCATGCGCATGCGCATGCGCATGCACATGCACACGAGGACATGAGCACAAGATGAAAAGAAAACATTTTTTCATGAGATACAAAAGAAAGTTTCATGGCGGGATTAAAAAAGCAACAGAAAATGACCAAGTCAGATGTCCAGTATGCATACCAATCTCCGTAGCACTTCATTCACAGAGCGTGGCTGCAACTGGGAAGAACAACTTTAGTGCTCAGCTCCATGTAGATTCCAGATTCCTCCTCCTTCTCGACATCAAGTTCGGAAAGCTTCCCCTTGTCCTCATCATCTTTCCTCTTATCTTTTTCTTTGCAAACTTCACCCTACTTCCTGTCTTCTGCATCAATGATCCCTATTTGGAGTTGCAACAAAGAAGGAAATATCAGAGCTGCCCAAATTGAAACCTTAATGTAAGTTTCCAGCCACACAATTAGGAAGAAAGAGATGAGGAGAACACAATCGAGAAAAAGGCAGGCACTGTGAAAACGGGATCGAGAAAGAAGTTTTCAGCATTGAGATGTCTAACCATAAAATTCTCGTAGGCTGGCTTTTCTTTCATAAGTAAGATTGTAGTTTTCCAATCGAGATAGACCTGAAAGACATAGTCCAAGGGACAAATATGACATGTTTGTCACTTACATAACTCAATGAGCCTGGAAGAAATTGAAGCATGCGTGGACACACAAACACAGAGTAATGCCGAGTGATTGGATGCGTTAGCAAAAACCCCACAATCAAAGTAAGAAACAGAGACGTTCCCCATCTTGTAAATCAGAATTCTGAGCAATCCTAGAGCACTCGCGAGGTTGCGATCTGTCCATTGCACTAGAAAAAGGAAAAAATGAAAAACAAGGACTGTATGATAGCCTCATCTAGAGGCATGCATGCCCCATCATATTCCCTTGGATAATCGGACGCCCTGTGTGTTGCCCCATTAAATGAATGATCCAGTTAACCAACAACATCTAATTTCTCACAAAAATATATCAGAGAAGCATCCTTTTAAATGCAAAGACGAAATAAAAAATTCTCTTCTTTAACAAATTAGTAAAATTATTTAAGGGGATGAGCCACAATCCAATTACTGGAGATAATTGGAGAAACTACGGGCAAGGGCGTCTAAGAGCATACCGCCCCCATTTGCAGCACCATTAGTTCATCGCACTCCGGAATCTTCACGCTGGTGACCAAAAGCTTCTTCAAATTGGTAGATCTTGTACCTATGATTTTTCTCAATGTCAAACAATAATACGCTTTCACTGCATCTTTCACATATTCATGAAGCGATTAAGCGATTTGATGTGCAGCAGTGGACAATTACATTGCTGTTTACGCGTCCGACGGTTGCCATTGGTGCGAAGAAATTGCTTGCATAGCTTTCATCTTCAACTGCATCCAGAAAGAGATTAACTCTCACCCGTGCTAAGAGATGGCAATGTGGTGGGATGGGTTTTCACTCCGCCCTTACCAGTCCCGTCCTAAAATTTCCTCCTGCTCCATGGATTTTGAGGGATCAGATCCGCACCCGCTCCTTACTTTTCGGTTACAACCCGATCCCGTCTCATTTTAAAGTATAAAAACATTTATAAAAACATTTGAAATTATATATTTTAGATAAAATATAAAATATTTAAAGTATTTTATATCATTAAAGTAATATTATATATAATTATACTTATATAAAAAATATGGTTATAAACATATGATCTTTCGATTGTGAACCATAAATGGCCTTTGGGTCCTTTTGTAAAAACCTTCTTCAAAGAAAGTTTTTCAAATATACGTAGCATACCCGGATCACACAATCGCCTTTCTTCTATCAAAAGAATTCTTTGCTTTCAATTTCAAGTTTTTTACGCCTCTCTTACATTCATCAGTTGGTATTGTGTGAGTTCTTGTGTGCGAATAACTTTAACAAACCTTAGCACTCGAAGGAGGGACACTCACATTTGTTGTTGGTATCGGTGGACGACTACAACTCTTGGGAGAAATCTATTAAGGCTGATCCGACAGTGAGACTGGGTGATGATGACGTCTCTCGTCCCATCGACTCGCCTTATGGATAGGGCGATACAAATTTTATATTAAAGCAGTAACGATCATATCTCAATGTTGTTCAACTCAGTTGAGATGGACCCAAAGTCCTCAAGAAGTATTGTGCCATCCATGGATTCAATACACCCTAAAACATAGATGGTATGTAGGTGAGACCGTTCGACTACATACCATCTATGTAAGGCCATGATAGAAAGTTGGCTACATAAAGTGGAAGTAGAAGTAATCAACCACGAGACTACATGAAAACCCTGAGAGAAGATGTTCACCACATCAAGAGCTTCATCAAATAAGAATTCGAGATGATTTGTGGTGTCATCAATATCTTTAAGAAAAACTAGGGCGAAACCTTAACGAATCAAGAAGAATGGGTTGAGGACCTTTTTGTTCATAGTGCCAACCACGAAGGGAGCAACACAACTTTTTGTGTAGGGAACAACATTGTGTGGCCTTCAATCGAGCTATAGTTAGCAGGTCACTATCATCCCTTATCGAGATGATAGTATCCTCAAGCTTGATGCCTCCTCGGGGACCCACAGTACGGAGGACCTAGGGGTGTGTTTGATTCATGGTTCCTATCACATGGTTATGGAACTTGTGGCCCAAGACATATATGGAACTAGGATAACTCTTCTAATGAACTATAGTTTCATGTTTCTTCAGTTCCGGGTTTGATTTGCAATAATGAAACCAAAAGTTTTACTTTTTTTTGACGTTCAATTTACTCAAGCCTTTCTAATATGTTTCAATATGCATGTGTAAAGCTCTCATAGCCTATTAGATAGATTTTATTATCAAGATTATAACTAGTAAGATTATGTGTTCACGATTCTTACACTAGATAAGATTCCCACTCTCTTGACCATCAAGCAATTATCCTAACCAGCATGAGAATGAAACATCGTAACATAATAACCATGAAAACTTTAAACCATCCACAAGATGCAAGGTTCATTCAATAGCATATAGAAGCTCTACCAAAAAAAATTAAGGCTTCTGAAAATAAGAAAGAGCACAATCTCATTATCTTCATCCTCATGAATCAGCTAAATCCAAAAGATTTGAAAACAAAGCCACCGTACGAGACAATCATTTCACATGAAAATATCAAAAAGACTGATGAATACTATCACCATACATACATTAGAACATAATCCTGAGAAAAATATAACATGCATCATGGATTAGGTAATGAAATCATGATATAAATTAATATCAACATACAATTTTGGGTGTTTATATAAGAAGAGGAAGAAGATGTTAGAAGATGGTAAGGAGCAGATTAAGGGGCAAGAAAGTGGAAAAAAAGAAAAGGCCCTCAGTTGAGTTGTGAGAGAGAATGATGTTGGTATGCTTTCTCAACAATTTTCTTTGTGTTGAGTTTTTCATCACTCGATAGAGTATGAGTATCGAGTGATGAGATGAAAGACAAAGCGTGGTTGTTTTTGAGAGGAAAACTCAAGTGAGAATGATGACTCACCCATCAAGGCATGAGTCCCATGTCCAAGTTGAGTGGCCCACCTCAAGACCTATGGATGGAACTCAAGTTCCATGGCCCCATCTGGTGCAACATTTCATTCATGCATGGAACTGGCACAATAGTTCTTGATTTTTGTGGTTCAAACCCCTTGGTATCATGAATCAAACACTCCCTAGAGAACTTCCTCGATCAATACTGCCGCATTGTTTCTCATAAGAGATGTTATGTTTTGGTGGTGACATCACTCTACTGATGTCGATTGGGGACTTTGTACTATTGACATCCTTGATGCCTTTAAATGGGAGCTTCAAAACCAGTTCCTTCCTTAGGACCCTAACTACGTGGCTCGAAAGGAGCTCATCTAACTTGAGCATAAGTGCTCAATCAAGGAGTCCTTCAACATGTTCATCTCCTTGATGTTGAACATCTCAAACATGACAAAAGCAGATTAATTCTTCTTCATGAATGAATTATAGTATGAGGCGAAATGGAAGCTCCGACAAATACAAGTGAAGGACTTAGGTTCGACCCTCAATGCGGTTGAACACTTAGCAAACAACGAATTTTAGAGGGAAGATGGGCCCCATCGCCCCTAGAGCCCAAAGAACCCTATGATTGATAATAGCGCCTCTACCCCATTTAATCAAGTGCAAAAAGGAGAGAATGACCACAGGCTATTCCAATATGAACAAAGAGAAGGTTGGCCATATAAAGGCATGGGAAAGGTTGCCTTCTCATGCTACTACTTCAAGGGAAACCATTAGTTACGGGAGTGCCCAACAAGATCATCAACACAATGGGCAAATGCAATGGCCATCGTGGAGACTCCAAAAAATGCAGGTGGGTCTAAGGAGGTTATACATTATTGCGGTGCCCTCCAAATATAAAGCCACATCATCAACAACCTTGGGTGCCCATACCTTGCAAACGAGACACATTGTTCTATGTGAAAGTATAACTAAAGTGAACGAATGCAAGGGTCATAATCGACTCAAGTGTAACATGCAACTTTATCTCTCCTATGGAAGCACGATGACTATGAGCTTATATTTTTGGGGCTAACTCTTACATCAAAGGTGCTCTCAGAAAGACCAAGCATATAATTGGTGATGCAAATGGGGTCATCCTAAGGATCACATATCAGTACATGAGGACCAACTTCTCTTTAGTAGACGTGGATCACCCTATGATGTTGGGATTATAATTCCTTCACAAAGAAGATGTTTGCCTCAATCATGCGTAACAATGCCTGTACATTGAAGATAACCTTGATCCGGACAACATCTCCTCATCTTGAGATAACCCAACATTTCCCTCCAAACCACTCGTAAGAAAGCAATCATTGTGGTTGCCTCTAAAACTATAAAGAAGGGAATTCTCCAAGTCCCACTGAAAAGTGAAATATGAAGTTACTGCGATGCACTGATGCGAAACGTAACTGTTCTTGATGTGAAAGGTGATTGACGGATCAACCCAATGAAGGTGAACACCGCTCTTATCAAGGAGGATAATGATTTAAGAGGGGATAATGGGACCTTTCGACTGTGAACTGCACATAGCCTTCGAGCTCTTTTGTAAAACCCTTTTCGAAGAAAGTGTCGAAAATCTATAGCGTGCTAGGATCATACAATCTCCTTTCTGCTATCAAAATAACTTTACTTTTACTTTCAACTTTTCTATGTACTTACTATCTTACATTCTCCATTTGGTGTTGTGTGAATTCTTAAGTGTCAATGACTTCAACAAGTCTTAGCTCTCAGGAAGAGATACTCACATTCCATATTGGTACTAGTGATCGACTACAATGCTTGGGAGAAATTCGCTAAGGTTGATCCGACCCTAAGGTCGAGTATCGGTTGCATTTCTAGGCACTCGCCTCACATGACGGATAATATGTGATAAGGCTACATGATTCTTAGAGTAGGCTAAACAACATAGAAGAAAAAAGCTTCAGAATTTTAAAACTTTACTGGTTTTTGAATGACAAGAAAGGGATAATTACAACATGACCAATTGCCATCTTAGTATTATACATTGAATAAGGGGTGTGATGAGAAGAATCATCAAACCAATGGGTTATGCCTTAAGTACCACTACTTTATTGGTTTTTAATAAAATTTACACATATTACTACATGTGTCAAATATAAACTAGCTATGATACCAACTTTGTAACATCCCAAAAAGTCTCGACAAGCATTACATAGTACTTATTCATGCCACATGGTTGATACTTGTGAAACGTTAATAATACAAATATTATATAACCTACACAATCAAAGATATAACAAAACTTTATTTATTAAATATAATTTAAGATCCAACAAGATAGTGGTATAATAAAAATAAAATGTGACTAAAAAGATCATATTAACTCCTACCATCTATTAACGGAAGTCAAAGTCTTGCTTCAACATCCGAAGCACTAGATGTATCTATCATTTATAGCCTGAAAACATTTAAAAGCAAACTTAATTACCACAACTATACTCGTAGATTAATGTGATCTCTTCACAGATAATCATATTATGACATGCACTATTTAAAATGAGGTAGTGAAAAATTATACAATATTTATGAAAGATCAATAATACTATTTTTAAACATGCATACATACTCAAACACTCATCAATATGCATTTTAGTTTCGATATGAAGTACTTTATAGTATAACCAACCCACTGTCACACCGTAAGAGTCCCTGAACCCTCCTCCTTTCTAGTTGCATGACTTTCGATACCTTTAGCATGTCGGGTGTAGGATCTTCATGCTTGATATAGGCTCACCAAGTACAAGCCCTCGGGTTTACGAGGTGAAAGTATTCATATACCCCACTAATTGAATTATATATTCAACCAAATAATCACACAATATCTCTAGGTATCTTATATCCATATCCTCTAGTCCTCTCCTAGGATCCACATAAGTGTATGCACGTCCACAACATATATCCAGTTATTATATCAAAATAACATATCCATATTAAATCACATGTTTATATTATGTATCAAATCTGTTCTATTGTACATAAACTCTTTATTTTCATTAACTAGTTCTACTAATCCCCAACTTGGGTATGTCATAATCAGCATGAGTTCTCACTGCAACTATAAGTGTAAACTACCTCAACTAATGAAGTAGACAACATAACTCAATACATTTGTGAGTTAGGACTATTCAATACATTCATATATAATCCACCAACGTCATACACTATCATGTAAGGTAGATCCATACACGATAGTACTTTACTTGTCTATAAAGACAACTAATGAGGTTGCAGAAACAAATAAGTCCATCTATAATCTATTGATATCCTATAACATGATCAAGGCATATTCATGCCTATTAAGTGGTTTACTTGCATACAAGCGCAATCATGTCCAGCATCCATATATTCATTAAAGCACTTTAAACATTATTTCACAAACCAAAATACGTATAATCATTTAAAAACATAATTTAAAAGCATTAACAAACAATTCACAATCTCATGCATCATCTAAAAATAATTAAAACTATCTATAACATATAACCGAAAAAAGAACACATCCACCTACCTGACATCTCTATGCAAATTCAAATACAATAGTGCTAAGTCCTTAAATCATGATAAACATAATATTAATATTTTACATTCAAATAAACCCCAATAATTCAAACCATGTCAAAATCAAATCTTAAACAAGTCTGAAAATCCTAAAAACCCAATCTAGATTCGTATAGTTCTTTTTGGTTCCATTTCCAAATCTGTTTCAAAATAGATCTTGGTTCACTACAAACCCGAATCGAGACCTGAAATCATGTCCATGAAAAGACTTTGGTCAGTGTCATATGCACTCAACATGACACACCTGGGCCAGTTCGGTCCAGAATTTCCAACATCAAATAGTCCACCGCTAGCAAGTGATTGTTTGGCTCCAATAACTGCCACCCACCACCGACGATTTCGTTAGGAAAAGGAAGGGAAGGGACAACCAACCATTTCTTACAAATCTCATGGTTTCCAGCCATTTCTATCTTAGAATGAATATAAATGAGCTAGGGTTCCTTACATTTATCTTTTTAACAAATGAATCTAACTATTTTTGTTGTCATTTTTCACCGGCCCTCTTTCACTGTTCTCTCTCTATCTCTCTTTCCTTTCTCTTTATTTCTCTTTCTTCTCTCTCTCTCTCTCTCTCTCTCTCTCTCTCTCTTAATCCGAGCGACAGGAGGGTCTCTAGGCAGTGGCCGCCATGGCCATCACCTGCTGTTACCACCATATGTTGTTCTAGTAGTCGGGTTCCATGTGGGACCTAAGTATGGATTGGTTCAAGTCCATGGACCCGATCCAATCCAAACTTCACATCCTCACTTTTGTCTCCCTCTCAAGAAAAGAGAAAACCCGAGCCAGGATTATGGGGAGGGACGGTAACAAAGAGCAAAAGCCCTAACTCATACAGTCTTCCCTATCGATCGATCAACCCAAGGAAAGGGAGAGATGATGATGGCCCCACAAAAGCAACTGAGGCCCCACCACCCCTCTTTATGTAACGCTATTGTTCCTCATCACTTCCTTGTGGTGCCTCGATTCCTGTCTTCTGTCTTCACACACACACCTTTCCTCTCTAAACCTAGCATCATCTCATGTTCTTCGTCCTTACTTTTGTTGCTTTTTACCAATAACCAATTACATGCTACATGTTTGATGATTTGCTGTAATCAGAAATCTAGTGGTTGCAATATGGTCATGGGTGAGCTGGCTACAATATGGGAACAAAAATACAAGCTTTTTTATATGAAGGTGCTCAAAGAAGGTAAAGAAATAATATTGAAGCAATTAAAGATGATGAGGCTAGCTATGTCGCATGAATACAAATATGGTACCCATACTTAATATGGATACATGAAATTTAGAAAAATCTAAGGTACGGGTATAAACAACAACAACAAACAACTAAGCCTTTTCCCATACTAGACAGGGTCGGCTACATGGATTCTTTGTTTCCACAGATCCCTATCGTGTGCCATGTTAGCAATTAACTCACAATAAGCTAGATCATTTTTTATTGTTTCTTTCCAATACTTTTGTGGTCGTCCTCTTGCTCTTTCAATACTTTCCAAATTTAGTTTTTCATATCTTCTTAATGTTTCTTCTTTTGATCTTCTTTCTATATGTCCAAACCATCTTAAACGATATTCTCTCATTTTATCCTCTATTGGTACCACTCCTAATTTGTTTCTAATAACCTCATTATGTATACAGTCTTTTCTTGTATGACCACTCATCCATCTCAACATCTTCATTTCTGTCACAAACATCTTTTGTACATGTTGATGACTAACTGCCCAACACTGTGAACCATAAAACATGGCAGGCCTAATTGTTGCTATATAATATTTACCTTTTAACTTTAATGGTATCTTCTTATCACAAAGAATACCTGATGCTCCTCTCCATTTTAACCAACCAGCATTAATTCTATGTGTAACATCTCCATCAATTCTTCCATCACTCTAAAACATTGACCCTAGTTATTTAAAACTTTCTTTTTGGGTAATTTCTATATCCTTTGAAGTAACCAAATGATCAAACTTACAATTTTCTATTAACTTTTTCCTTAGACTCCTCCATTAATACAATGTCATCTGCAAATAACATACACTAAGGTACTTCATCTTGAATATGTTTTGTTAACTCATCAATCACCATTATAAATAAGTATGGACTTAAAGTTGATCCTTGATGTAACCCAATATTAACTTCAAAGAAATCTGTCATTCCTTTATGAGCCCTCACACATGCTTTTGCACCATCATACATGCCTCTTATAAGGTTAATGTATGTCAATGAGATACCTCTTTTTTCCAAAGAACCTCACTTGGTACTCTATCATAAGATTTTTCTAAATCAATAAATATCATGTGAAGGTCTTTCTTTTTTGCTCTAAAATGTTCCATAAGACGTCTCAAAAGGTGAATCGCTTCAACAGTAGATCTGCCTGGCATGAATCCAAATTGGTTCTCTGTTATGCTTGATACTTGTCTTAACCTTCGTTTAATAATTCTTTCCCACAAATTCATAGTATGACTCATTAACTTGATACCTCGATAATTCACACAATTTTGAATGTCTCCCTTGTTCTTATATATGGGTACAAGTGTACTTGCTCTCCATTCCTCAGGCATCTTTTCGTATTTTCATATTTCATTAAATAGTCTTGTGAGCCAAGTGAACTCTATTTCTTCTAGTATTTTCCAAACTTCTATAGGAATATTATCTGGTCCTACTGATTTACCACCCTTCATATGTTTAAGAGCCTCTTTGACTTCATTCTTTTAAATACGTCGGTATAAATTGTGGTTTATATACTTTTCTGATTTGGCTAACTCTCCTAAGCTAATACTAACATCTTTATTTTCATTAAAAAACTTATGAAAATAGTTTTTTCATCTATTTCTTATATCATCATTTTCTACTAGAATTTTTTTATCCTCATCCTTGATGCATCTAATATAATTAAGATCTTTAGTTTTCTTATTTCTAGCCCTAACTATCCTAAAAATATCTCTTTCACCCTCTTTTGAGTTGAGTTTTTTATATAAATCCTCCCAAATTTTAGCTTTTGCTTCACTCACGGCCTTTTTCGCTTCATATCACATAGTGTACCAACATAATTCTAAACATCTTTTTGAAGGACTTTCTATTTAAATATATCTTCTTTCTCGCTTTTGAGGCTCCACCACTTAGTCTGAATAGCTCGATGCACTCTTTTCTTCTTTGGCCATTTTTTTATTTGTAAATGCATAACTAAAAGTCGATGTTCAGTGGTTAAGTTTTCTCCTGGAATTACCTTGCAATCTTTACAACACGCTTTATCTTTTTTTTACAAATAAAGTAATCAATTTGTGTTTGTGATAAGCCACTCTTATAAGTAATTAAATGTTTATCTCGTTTTCTGAAGATTGAATTGGCTATAAAGAGATCAATTCCATAGCAAAATTTAAAATCTCCCTACCTTTCTCATTTAGATCCTCAAAACCAAAGTTTCCATGAATACCTTGATATCTTATTGCCTCTTTACCGTCATGTCCATTTAAGTTTCCTCCTAAACAAATAATTTCCTTTTGTGAAATCTTTTGAATCACCTCCTTATCTAACTCTTCCCGAAAAGGTATCTTTATACTATCTTCTAGTCCTACTTGGGGTGCGTAAGTACAAACTATATTCGAAACCTCCGCTCCTAACACTAATTTCAACGTCAGTCACCATATCATTATATGTCTACTACACTATCCTTTAAATCTTTATTTATGATAATACCAACTCTGTTTCGAACCTTTTCTTTACCTGAGTACCATAATTTAAAACTTGTATCCTCTATCTCCTTTGCTTTTTCTCCAACCCATTTTATCTCTTGTAAACATAGAATATGAATCTTTCTCCAAATCATAGTATCTAGCACCTCCATTAACTTACCGAACAATGTTCCGATATTCCAAGAACCAATATGAATCTTATTATCTAGGACTATCTTCCTTACCACCCGCATCCGTCCATATTCAAAATGCGGAGACCTTCTCTGAAAATTATTCACTACAATCAGGCGGCAATGTAGCGAGACTAACTTCTTTACCCACACCCGTCCATGATGTGGGAACCCTCTCTGCAATTGATTCACTATATTCGGATGAAAATGTAGTGGCCCTTACTTACTTATTACTGCATTTGGGCTCTACAGCACGTCGCTAGGCAGGGATGCCCCAAAGCAATGCTCATAATTTTTGTAATCCATGTTATAAAATTCGATGAAGTTTTACGCTGGCTGTCAGAAGCCTAACACAACCCTCCTCCTTTATACATGCTTGAGACCGGCAACGCAAGGGTGATCCCTTACATGGGCGGAGTTTAACATGTAATTACTATAAAAATATGAAATTACACAAATTAAATATGAAATTAAATTATAAATTTTTTAACATATAATTTACATATGAAGGGTGGTAAATCGGTAAAAATTAATTTTTGATATAATTTACACTGGCTGTCGGAAGCCTAACACAACCCTCCTTCTTTACTATTAAAACATATAAATTTTTGTAACATATATTATATATAATTACATTTATATGAAATTAAATATGATAATTTATAATTGACAACTATAAAAATTAAAAAGATAAATTTAAGTAATTGCATCATATCAAAACAAGAACACTAAACAACAAACAAATATATCAAATCTCATCTATCTAGAATAGAAAGTAATAGATTGCAAGATACTATCAAAATGGGGAGCCACACGTACAAGCATACTAATTTTCAAAATACACACATTATAAAAATAGGGAACCACACAATACACTAAAAAGAGATGCAAACATATGTGGCAGAGACACACGCTAATTTTTATTTATCACATTAATTTTTTATTTTCATAATGCTTGAATCTTCATATCAACAGCCTTTTTTTTTCCACTGATTCACATAGTCATAAGTTTTTCTCACATGCAAGTGGCATTAAAGTTGGCTTTTGTTTTTGTGCCAATAATACCAAAACGGTTCAATAAAAAAAGAATCTGTTGTGCCTTGTTATGTGTGACAGAGAGAGTATACCAGAGATGATGCTACCGTATTACTACTGGCCTTGTCAAAACTACGCCTCCGAGAAAAATAGAGAGCAGATTCACCGGAGGAAAGAGAGATGATATCATGAAAGGAGAAGGAATTTTACAGTTTTAATTTGGGTTTCGGATCAAATTTCATGGATTGACCCAATTCATTCTTCAAAATAAGTATCCAAGTACCAATACGTATACCAGTACTTAGTAAAGTACCCGGTACAGGTACACCACCCTAAGTAGCGTACCCGTGCTTCACAGGAGGCTAGAAACTGAGGAAGTGGAAATCGGACCAGTAGTAACCAATTTCTTTACCCATTACAGTTGGTACGGAGATAACATTGGCGATGCAGGAGACCCTGGAAGTTGAGTTTACTAAAGAAGAAATTAAACAAGCTCTGGACCAGGTGTACCCAACAAAAACACTCGGGCCAGATGGGCTTCATGTGTTCTTTTACTGAAAGTTGTGGAAGGAACATCGGTGTATATACCGAGGATGTCATGAAAGCGATTCTCTACATCAAAGGTACCGATCCGTCCCATATTAGCAAAACATTTGTTTACCTCATTCTCAAAACTAAGAAGCCTAAGCACACCAAAGAATTTAGGTCCATCTCGCTGTATAATACCATGCTCAAAATAGTTAACAATACTATAACAGATAGACTGCAGTTGATCCTCGTGAATGTTGTTGTCCCTTAGCTTCCAATCACTTGATCATTGACAATGCTTTCATAGCATTTAATATTTTTCCTTATATGAGAAAAAGGATAAGGGGAAGCAAAGCCATATACTACCCCGAACAACAGTTTTGGAAGCCCAATTAGGACATAATCCTAGCCATATATGGAGAAGTATTTGGTCAGTCATTTGGGTGTTGAAAAAGAGGCGGAGTTCGGTGAATACGGGATGGGGAGACGTGGTTCACTATCAACAAGAGGGTTTCCAAACATGGAGAACATCTAATCAAGCAAATGTTTCTTCCTACTGAGGTTGAACATATCCCTAACTTGCCTCTAGCGTAGAGTGAAACATAGGACAATTCTGCTTCGGTCACGCACACTAAAGATGTATGTACATTGTAAGGTCGTCCTACCATCTAATTCACAACAACAATAAGAGTGAAGTAAGCTCAAGCAACGCTATAAAACGGTAATGGAAGGTGTAGTGTAGGAGCAATCCTACATGATTAGAGATTTCTAAGGGATTCATCCTAGCTGCATTGGCCTTTACCTATTAATTTGGAACCCACAATGGTACTACGACGTCAAATGAGTTTACCAAGATGTTCCAACTAACTAGAGAGGAAAAAACTGTGATTGTAACAACAAATACCTCTTTCAAAGAAAAAACTCACATTTCAATGAGTACAACTACAAGATCATTCTTAGGAGTAAAGTGGTGGGTATTGCTAATTTTTACATTTTAGCCATGAATAGATGGAGAAGAATTTAACTTGATCATTTTCGGAACCACAAAATCTAAACGAAGTACTTTTCAGGTATAGCAATTGCTTCATTGTTGTTTTCAGCAAGGGGGAAAGGTTATGAGAGTTGAACTAGTAGGAGAAAACTTTTAAGAAATTGCAGAAGCGTTGTACAGATGGAAGGTCCTCGCTTGGCCACCCCACAGAATAAGTAAAGTCTATAATTAGGCGTGTTCTGTCAGGTATGGTTTGGTTTGTCTCAACAAAACTGATATATTGTTTCTTAATTTTGCAGAACCAAACTATCGGTTCCAAACCACGGTTCTATACATTTTATATTGTACAAATGTCACAATTGTTGATATAACAAATAATCAATATGAAGCAATACCATATATACATATAATGCTTCTGAATTCAAAATGACCACGATCAAGCCCTCCCTCTCATGATGTTTAGGTGTGCTACACTCTTCAACCTGACAGGTACTATAAGAAAACAAAGGTACTGCGAAGAACGGGTCCTGGGATACGGTGACATCATCACTGACAGGACTTTTTCTTGACATGTTCAGAACGTCGCTGGATCCATTGTCAAGCATGGATTTGCATTCTCCTGTTCACAGGTCATTGCCGTCAGATTGACTTGTTTTTTAATAGTGCAGGTACCTCTGCAAACCTAGGCAGTCCTCTCTCTCGTGATCTAGACCAACCACGTCTTTACACTGTTAAGATGTAACGCATGGCCAGCGGATTCATGGGATCTGAATTTGTAGAAGCACGCACCGTTTAGCATGTGGATCCCCCAGCACGTGCCCTTTGAGCGACCTCAAAGTGTTGCGGATCTTCATCATTACCAACAGACTCGATTCTTCCCACAAGGTCCCAGGTTGTCAGTCGTAAATGCTAGTCAAATAGGAAACTCATCCGAACACTTCTTGGATAACTTCATGAGGTTCTTCCCGTGGGCTTGTCTTTGGTAGTTCATCCCGTTTGCCAAATCGTCTCTGCCGATGCTGGTATGAGAGCAGAGCCTCCGCATAGTCATCCTTCCCAAAATCCGGCCAATAGGGTTTTGTAAAGAAAAGTTCAGACTACGCCAATTGCCAAAGAAAGAAGTTGCTGAGCCTCAGCTCTCCACTGGTTCGAATAACTAAATCCGGATCAACGAATCCTTCAGCGTATTATCTCATCTCGAGCTCTCGTTCAAATATATTCTCGTTGATATCTACTGATCTGAGTACATCATCTCTCACTCTGCATGCAACCTTCCTGCAGGCTTGCACAATGTCACTCCGCCCACTGTAGCTGACCGCAACAACCAGTCTAAGCCGCCAGTTCACCTTTGTGGCCTCCACAGCTTCAGCCACTAACTTTTGCAGGGTAATTGGTAGCTTGGATGTGTCCCCAACTACACAAAGCTGAACAACTTCCCTGCAAAAGAACCAAACAAACCAAATTAGTAAAATAGCTGCCATATGCATGCCTCTTCAATGGCAAATATCCATGGGCGTTGCAAAGCAACTACAGAAATAAGCCAGATGGGAGTGACAGAGTTCATAAAACCACATGAAGAAGCTAAGCAATTGTAAATCTATCTTATAACAGGAAAACAAAGTTGAGCCTAATTGAGAAAACTCACAATAATAATCTACAAGGATGACTGAGTTCAAGATTGATAATGTACAAACCGAAGCTCCGACATTTAGGCGGAGGCAACAGTCACCAAACATGAATAAATAATCACCTACCAAGAATGCGAAAACAAAAGGACAGGTGAACCTTGACGTCCTGAACATAGGAATGAGATACATTCGCATGTCAAACTTTTATTCTAATGGAAAGACATTCAGCAAATTTCTAACAAAAATGGAAATTGACTTCAAGTCAGGCTTCATGTGCAACCGACCACTTATTAGATGGAGTGCTGCTATGTGGGGGTAAACAAACAGAACACGATGGCCTTTCATGCATGGTTCATACATTTGGAATGTAGGAAACCAGCCACAGTGAAGGGGCCATACGATTTAGTGTACTTCTGACACAGTAAACAGCAAGCTCCTAAACTTTACACGGCATTGATCACTCTTTAAAGTAGAGATTGTTCTATGACTCTATGCCAACCACCAAAATGCAGACCTTCAGCAAAGAGTAGCAATGCTGTATCCATGACCTATGCGTACACTAATAGCAGATTGGGTATGTCCGAGCCATGCCGTTTCCATAGCTGAATTCTACTGACCAAGGTTTGTAAAGTTGTTGTTCCTCTTTTGCTGAATTGTCCAGCACCTGCTATAATACATGGCCCAGCTTAGGAAAGTCGGAAATCGGCTGAGACTTTGAGATGACGGTGAAGGCGGCTCCAATTGGGAAGCTTGTTGTTCATCTGTTCCTTCAAGATTGACTTCAACTACAATTAAATGGTAAGTATCTGAAGGTGGAGTTGTCCTCTTACTGCAGCCGGCCAGGGCAACTTTTCATGTTGGAGTCGAGTAAGGCGTGAGTTGGTAAGTGTATTTACTGTTCTTCAAAACCGATTGTTCGACCAATGACTTGCTCCTTCCATATAGATCAACATGAGCATCAATTGGGAAATAATCTAGTGAATTGTTCCCATCGACGGTCACCATATCATATGTGTTTGACGTGTCGTGTCATCATTATTACTGTAGTAATATTTCTACTGAGATTGATTCTTCGTTGGACAACATAGATAATCAATAAGACCATATCGAGTTAAGGTGGCTGTACCCACCTTGCTAGACTTGGAAAGGTAAGGGATTGACATTAACTAAACTTTGTTGCTATCACTTCTACCTTCCATATTTGAATCCTGTGAGACTTTACTTAATAAGTTTCTCCCTTATGGCAATTCCTGTCAACGTGCTGATTTCATGGCCAGGCTACTGTTTTGAGGACTTACTAAATCAGGTCGAGAAAGGTGAATTGCCTAATCCTTTGATAGTGAACTCCGAGATGCCGTAGGAAGATCTCGTGTGGGGTTCAATTGGTAAGTTTCCTCTTAATGGCCTACCCAATTAAGCATCACTGCATGCCAAATCGAGCATTACAACTTCCCAAATCGAGCATTACTTTCCTTTTGTGTCGATAACGCGGACTTTCTTTTCTTGACGCTGACCTTCCGTTCTGGGCGCCGACTTTCATTTTTGAATGTTGACTTTCTTTTCTTATACTTGAAACTAAAAAATGATAGGTTACCTTGCCCAACATCGTCGAAATTGGCAGGTGCTCGATCATTTCCTTTTTGGTTCATGTCATCTCCTCTTTTTAGGAAATTTGTCTCTTTCCAGTCTAAATTTATATATGGCAAGTATGGTTTCAAACACTTTCTTTAAAATTATTTTTATATTTAAAAACATCAAATTTAATGAAATCTTCAAATATTATTTTGGAAAAGTACTGGGTTTCATTCCCACTTTTTGTTTACAAGGGTGACCTACTTTTGTTCCGTGAGTCAGTGTATAATCACTTTGACCATTTAACCCATGAAAAGTAAATGTATAATCACTTTAACCATTTAACCATTTTTATGGGTGTAGGGTATCAAACCACTTTAACTACTTCAATGGGTGTAGAGTATCGGATCACTTTAACCTTGGGTATCAGGTATTGTAATGAAGCCCTTCTCAACCAGGCGAATTTCTGAGGTATGGTTTGAATTTAACTTGTTTATAAATTTTAAGGGTTTTGAAATTTTATAAATATATAAATTTGCAAACATTTTGGATTTGATTCCTAATGTTCTCATTTTCACTTGTTTATATAAAACAAATTGTTTGAAATAATCCTTTCTTTCAGGGCAATCATTTAAAAAGGTAAAATCCTGTCAATTTGGTCTTTAGGGTAAAATAGTTATTTTTATAAAATTTTATCCAAATTTAATTTTTTTTTGAAAGGGATGCAATATATCATCATTTTGAGGTTGCTAGAAAATTTTGATACCAAGTTCATTTGATGTATTTTTATTTAAAACCCAAAGCTACCAAAAATAGCTAAATTTATAAAAGATGAAAATTTTTTGTTTTAAAAAAATTTGGGTGTTTACATGGATAATGTTTACATTTGTTGCATGTTGTTTTACTATGCATCAATGTTTACTGTAGAGAGGGTGGCTGGTGAAACACCCGCATAGTTTTTCCTCAAAGCAATTTGAAATGACACTTGACACCCGATCCCTTCCATATATTCCAATCGGAATATGGTGCCCAGATTCCGATCAAAGTGACCACCGCCACCACTCAACGGCATACATTCAAGAGTAAACCAACACCAAGAAAACGTAGTAGAATCCCAACAATGACTCGAATTTCAGAAGAATAAAAGAATAAATAAACAAATAGATACAAAGCACAGTAGACTTGAGACGGAAGAGAGAGTCTAAAGATAGTAGAAGCAATCAAATCTTTGAACAAATATCAAACTTCTGTCGATAACCAGGGAACCCGATAGGCGTCTGACCCCTACAACTGATACAAAGCACGGGACTTCGGACGGAAGAGAGTGAGTCTAACGATAGTAGAAACGAGCAAATCCTTCAACAAATATCAAACTTCTGTCGATAACCAGGGAACCGGCAGATGTCTAACCCCTACAACTGATACAAAGCAGAGGAGACTTGGGACGGAAGAGACTGAAGATGGTAGAAGCAAGCAAATCTTTGAACAAACATCAAACTTCTGTCGATAACCAGCGATATCAAAGTCCTCGTTTCAAAACATTGTCTCTGTTCCATCTTCATCCCTGCAACAGAAAAAAATGCCCCATCTGTTGGAGCCGATTCATTCAATGATCACACAAACAAAACAAACAACAAAAAAGCATAGCGTGTTGCTGCAATACATCAAACTTTCCTTTAACCTTAATTCGTCACCACCGGATTCAACTTTTCATATGCAAATATTTGGTGAATTTTTTGTAAGATACATGGAAGACGACTTCTAGACTTATGATCATAACCAAGCCCTAGACATTAATAATATTAACAAAATAATAATTCTTTATTATTTTTTCTACAAACAAAAAAATAACAAAGATGGACATGGACTTGTCTAAATATTATGGGACTTGACTCACGTGATTCATGAATCTTATATTTGCATATCCTGTCACAATCTGTCGTCTTGTTCTTCTCATCGTCTCAAGATGTTGGATGCACCCTAGCTATTTATAGATGGTGAAAAATCTCTTCTTAAGAGCCATCTTTTTAATATATGTACCTTAATATTTGTGTAATCATCAAAAGTTACCATTTTGAATAAATCTAAATTTTTTCATTATTTTGGAAATTCTCCAACATCTTCATCTCTGTGTTCTCATGGGTGGCGTGCTAAGCCGTTGAACAAAAGAGAGAAGAAGTTGAAACTCACTTTTACATATCAAATGAACTTAATTTATGTAAAATATAGCTAAATATAAATATAGATAAAATATAGAAAATGATTATGAGTTTAACATTTCCCTTTATTTATTTAGAAAATGAACTAAGCAGGCATGCATGGCCATGCAGGTAAAACAGACAAAACCGGTGATAAGCAGGTCGGTCTGGATTGAAGCACGTCTGATGCAGATAGAACCATGAAGCTCTGGCCCGGCCCGGCCCTACCTGGAGCCAAACCGACCTGGATCAGGCCTGGCGCGGTACTGATGTGCTAGGCGGGTCTGGGTCCTCTGAGTCGACTCTTTAGCCAGGTGAGTAATTTCACGGGTTGGATGGGTCATCCGGTAGTAACCGTTGCTCGCTCGTTGTGCGATCCTTCCTCCCACATCTCATTTTAAGGGTTGAATAATTTCTATAATAGTTCGCGTTCTATGGGGTAATGCGGTAACTTCACTCGCTCGCATGCCGGCGAATGAAACGCTCTCCCTTGTGCGAAGGATATAAGAGCTGAGCTGGATCGGTCATCTCCCTTCTTTTTCTGTTGCAGAGCCAATCTACTCTCTTGTATATTGCAAGCTATCTTGGGAAACATCCTTTGGTCTGGTGAGAGGAAGAAGATCAACCAGCTACAGGGTGATCGATCAGCAGATTCAGCACCTAGAAGACGATATCGACGTCAATCATCGTTCAGAAGGTTGCTAGCCAGCAGCGATGGCGGCGGCTCCTAACGGAAGCGAAAGGCTGTCGGAGTACTCTCATTTTTCCCTCGCTTCCAACGCGGAGGCGGTTGCGGAAGATGAAGAAGAGCTTCAATGGGCGGCTCTCGAGAGGTTACCCTCTCTGAAACGATCCAGGTTCGCCATCCTTAGGCGGAGCTCCTCTGATCGTCAGGACGATGACGCTCCGGCCATCGAGACCGTCGATCTCAAGAAACTCGATCGTACGGGACTGCAGTTAGTCGTCAGGAAGGCTCTCGCCACCAATGAACAGGACAATTTCAAGCTTTTGTCCGGCATAAAGGCTCGCTTCGACAAGTACGTGCGCGGAGTTCGTCTCCCTCAATTCCTTCGTTAATCTGATTCGGTCCTTCTCGAAGCACATTTTCTTTTGTCATCTTTCTCGTGCAAGAAATGAGGACAGAGAGCACGAGAGGTTCTTCCTTTTCGTCTTTACAATTTCTTTCAAACCTTTCTCGCGCTAGGAAAAATGCTCCTACGATCATGAAAAAGTTGCCCCCTATCCGTGCGGGGAATGATCACGTGAGGCTCTTTTCTTCGTCCTTCATCCATCCATCCTCCAGCCCTGGAAAATATGACGGATCATGATAGGCATTACTTAACCCTGATGACCATTAATTGCTGTCAGTATTTTGATTTTTAGCGCCAATTATGATCGGATTCTTGGTTTTAGAAACTGATGATATTTTTAGAACATTAAGGATTGATCAGTCATAAACAGATGGCTGCATATTTAGCAAGAATTAAGATGAACTATCCGTTGCCCGTGGGGGGTCAACATCCTATGCAACATTTCGACTCCAGACCGGAAAGTAAGACGAGAACCAGTATTGGCGTTTCATTACATTTCAACGTGCATCCTGATTTAGGAATTCATGCCTTTTTCCGTTGTTACGTCTTAAATTTGTTCATTTAAACAAGAATTTCGGCCGTAAGCAGTGACACGCTCACAGGCCTCAATTTAGCCGTGCGTTCAATTTTTGACTCAAGAACCCCCAGCACTTGTCTAACTTAATTTTCAACGATGTCCAACAAGCAGGAATTTGCATATTTTATTTTTTTATATGTGACAATCCAGTCATTGCTTTCTTAGACTATTCCTAAACACCACTTAATTACATTTAGCAGTCTTCCTCAGTGAGCACTAAATCGAAGCTCAATTTTCGAACAACCGGTTAGCTTTCGTTCATTACACATTATTGAGTTGTATGCAATGCAGGGGTAGTACTACGTAATAACTCGAACACAATGTATGTATTAAAACGTGACCTTTTGCGAACGTTATCTTTGTCAGTTATTTTCCGTCTTCCTAATCATCATAATGTATAAATTAAAACGTGACCTTAATTTCCTCAACTGTGACCAGGGTGGGATTAGAGGTTCCGAGAGTCGAAGTGAGGTTCGAGAATCTACACGTCTTGGCCAACGTTCACATTGGTGAAAGAGCTCTACCGACGCTGGTGAATTTCGTCCGGGATTCAGTTGAGGTAAAAGTCAACAGACAACTCTTTTTCTAAAAGGGTTTCTTGTAGCTTGTCGTATCTTTTCCCGGATGCGTTTAAACTGCCCATTCTCGTTTCTTCATAAAGGCCATTAAGATGGGGACCCGATCAGCCTTCTAACTGTTGCTATAAGAAAACTATATAGGGTGAGAGTGAGCACTGTCGCAACGATCACCTTGCCCTAAAAACAGGAGGGAAATGAGATGCCCATTTCAACGTCTGTGGTGGTGTCTGGATCTTCTACCCATTTCTTTTAACTCTTTAGCTATTATTCTTTTGCAGAAATGTTTCACGACTTTGAGGCTTTTCCGCTCTGTGAAGCACAAACTTGAGATTCTGAAAGACGTCAGTGGGATTGTGAAGCACGGGCGGTAAAGATATTATTTGATTTTGTAATAATTTATAATGAACTAAAAAGAGCAGCATTAGCTTTTGTAAATTAATAAAGGGGCACCTTTTGAATTCATCTTTTTCATTTTAGCCATGTTCAAATTTCCCATTCCTTTTGGATAATTTTTAAGACATTCAACCTTGTGTAACCCATAAAGCTGGTCAAAGTTAACTAACATGTAAAAAACCATTTGTGCATATATCTTATATCCCTTGAGTATGATTCATTCCTTAAATTTAGCCATATGAATGGAGCTTATGCCAAATCCGTTGAGTATGATGATATTGAAAGCTTTAAGATGTTTTCAATTCCTTATTAAGTTTTAATCATATGAATGAAACTATGCACTTGATTTCATAAGGATTTACTTTCGGTTCTTCTGAGTATGAAACATACTAATAATTTTCTAGGATTTACAAATCAATTTATACAATTCAAACCTTCCAAAATCATTGATGTGTGTGTATATATATGTCAGATTTTAGTGAATCAAAAACTAGACTTATGAAGTGAATCGTATACACTGAACAATGTGGTGCATTTGGGTTGTTAACCATTAAATACTTGTTTTATCAGTTTCTAATATAAATAGATTATACAAGACAATCACGCAGAAAAAGGGGGATGACATTGGAAATGTCTCGGAAACCAGAGATGGATTTGAAAAATACCCTAACCAAAACGTCAATTGGCTTTTTCTCCCTCCTCTTTTCCGTATATAAATATTACATCGTTCCTTTTCTATTGAACTGGTGTGCAGGATGACCTTACTTTTAGGACCTCCGAGCTCCGGGAAATCGACCTTGTTGATGGCTCTGGCAGGAAAACTTGATGACGTTCTAAAGGTAAGTCGCTCCTTCTTGTTCATGCAACGCATATGGAACTACGAAGGAAAGGAGGAAGCCGGTGAGCCGCCACAAAAATAATAATTGCATTCACAGTAAAATATGGATCACGTTTCCGATCCCCCCAAAGGGAGCCTAGGCTGATTTTGCAACTTGATGGTGTTTCCAGAGAAGTGGAACTATAACATACAACGGCCATGTGATCGAGAGCTTCTACGCTCAGCGGATTGCTGCTTACATTAGTCAGACAGACAACCACATTGGGGAGCTTACTGTAAGAGAAACTCTAGATTTTGCCGCAAGATGTCAAAGTGCTGGTGACACATATGCAGGTTCGCCCTTCAACTTGATATTAGTCTACAATCATAATAGCAAAGAATCTTCTAGCCGTCATGTTCCTCCACCTCTAAAGATGACGCGTGTTCATGCGTCAGTCAAGCTGGGGAATTAATTTTTAAAGGTCAAAGAATACACTGCTACAAATGGCTGCTACGGCTGACATCACAAAGATGAATTCTTTACTGTTTCACCTGAACTCGCTATTCTTTTTCAGCTGCTTAACAGTTAGAATTTGAAGTGGATATTGAACAGTTGAAAAAGCAAATCAAACACGCCCTAAGCGTCCTAATGGTTGTAGAGTAGGTAATTAGCTTGTAATAGCGACGCTAGTACAAGTGCTGATAAGATGGATCGGGTTTATATCTAGATCCGCCTGAGTGACCATTTTCTAGCTATTGCATGATGCTTTGTAATTTTGATCGTGCTATTTTATTTAAGTTAGGCACTGTAATCTGATTGAAAGTCTTAAGTTTGTTTATTCTTATTTAAACATAAAAGTAACATATATAAATACAACAACAACAATTAAGCTTTTTTCCATACTAGACGGAGTCGGCTACAAGTAACATATATAAATGCCTCTTAGTTAAATGTATGTACAAGTACATATATGATTCACTCTCATAACCTTGTACAGACATTTTTTAATTATAATACAATGTAACAGCACCAAAACCTGCAAACTAATAATAGTAAACCGCCCTTGTATGATTAAATGATGACTTGAATAGTATCCACCATTTTGTGTGGCAACTTATGTTTGTGACTAAGAATTCATTAATATCTATAACTCAGAAAGGGCATCCACAAAATGTGCTTGGAAAGGTGCACCCGGTGACGATGTGCTTGGAAGGGGTTGGCTCTCTCATGCCACAGGAGATGCATCTGGAAAGGGTCTGCCGCTTCCTAGGTTCCCCATAACAAAAAAAAAAGCGGTTTGTTACTCATGCAGCCAAGGTCCAAGACCCAGCCAAAGCCCAACCGGCAATGACGAATCAGATGCGCCACTTACTTTCATTCCAGAACATGCTATCGATTGTCCCTTTAGAAGAAAGTCAGTCTGACCCCACAAATAAGTTGTTTGATTAACAAGAAACATGTTCAATTTAGGCAGTTGATTTCATTAAAACCAATTAACAATGTTTGTTTATCTATCAATCTAAAACAATATCATAACAAACTAAAACTGTATGACCAAATATCATCATGTGTATGCCTTTCATAATTTCTCCAAGTACGTTTTGCTTTGTAGAATGGGAACATGCTATTGATTGTCCCTTTAGAAGAAAGTCAGTCTAACCCCATAAATGAGCTGTTTGATTAACAAGAAACATGTGCAATTTTGGCGGTTGATTTCGGTAAATCCTATTCACAGGATTTGTTTATCTATCAATCTAAAACTATATCATAACAAACTAGAACTGAATGACCAAATATTACCGTTTATGTCTTCCATAATTTCTCTGAGTACGTTTTGCTTTGTGGAATGGGAACTGAACAAATGCTCTTGGAAAGCTCGTCATAAGAAGAGATTAAATTTAGCATGCTAGTGGCACAATATTGCAAGATACATCGGTGTACTTTGGTCTATTGGTGCCAGTGGTCTCCCATGTGGTGCTTGTTATACGTTAATGTCCGTCACATCACTTGATGTAATATTGTATGGAAACCAGTTCCCCAATCTAGACTGAACCAAAAGAAGTACAAAAGTGCGCCTATCTCCCCACTTTCTTCGTGGCTGCTTTCAGATTCGACAAAAAAGTTCTCTCGTCAATTTATTCAATTGTAAGTTCTGCTTTGGAGACAGAATGATGTGAAATGGAATTTCAATTGCGAAACGTATGGGGATGCATTGTCTGTAGGTTTTTGTAACGACTTCTTCTTCTGTTGTCCTTTCTTTTCTGAATCCAGGATACATGAAAGAGCTGGCAAAACTTGAAAATGAAAGGAGTATACGTCCTAGTCCAGAAATAGATGCGTTCATGAAGGTCATAACTGAAAACTGCGTAAAGTGGTGCATTTAACTACTTTGCTTCAGTTGTAGGACCATCGACAAACTTTGGGTGCTTTCATCATTCAGCTTTTTCTACTTACAGGCATCGGCAATTGGAGGCACGCGACATAGCTTGGCAACAGACTATGTTTTGAGAGTTCTTGGCCTTGACATTTGCGCAGATACCCTTGTTGGTAGTGACATGGTCAGAGGTGTTTCTGGTGGTCAGAAGAAGAGAGTTACTACAGGTTACTGAATATATCTGACCATTGTGAAAATCTCTTCTTGCTGTCTTCCTTCCTTTGTGTATAATTTTCATGGTCTAGATTGTCCTTTCAATCGTTTCCTGGGTGTACAGTAAAATACATTCTTTTTAGATGTATCAGATCGTGATTCTTATCAGTTTCTTTTATACTAATACAAATATATTGAAAGTAAACTTCTTTTGTTTCTTAAACAGAAATCTTCGTGGAATTCTATAATTTAAGATGCCTCCTTTCTACTCATTGATGTAATTTAACTCTATAAGACCAACTACAGTTTCCTTCGAAATATTCAGGGGAAATGATCGTTGGGCCAAGAAAAACCCTTTTTATGGATGAAATATCTACCGGTCTTGACAGTGCAACAACATTTCAAATACTGAAATGCATCCGGAACTTCGTTCACCAAATGGAAGGAACGGTGCTGGTGGCACTTCTGCAGCCTGCACCTGAAACATTTGATTTGTTTGATGATTTGATACTATTAGCAGAAGGTCAAATTGTTTATCAAGGTCCCCGGGAGTATGTCTTGGAGTTTTTTGCATCATTGGGCTTTGTGCTGCCAGAACGGAAGGCAATTGCTGACTTTTTACAAGAGGTAACTATTCGATAATGGAGAATTCTTTTATAATGTTATATCTCTGGATGCTGGTTTCATTTCCCCATATTTCAGGTTTCTTCAAAGAAAGACCAAGCCCAATATTGGGCTGACAGCTCAAAGCCCTACGCCTTTGTTTCTGTTTCAGAAATGGCAAACGCATTTAAGCGTACAACAATAGGGAAGGGCATAACCGCTACTCTTTCCACTTCTTTTGATAAAGGGAAGGATTTTCCATCAGCTCTTGCAAATACAAGGTATGCTGTTACAAAGTGGGAGCTTTTCAAGTCCTGTTACGCTCGGGAACTACTTTTGATAAACCGCCATCGTTTCCTGTACATTTTCAGGACATGCCAGGTAAGCCATTTATGCTACTTTGCTCCAATGCTAAAATTTTAGTGTTTGCTTTACGTGACCGCAAGCCTTTTCAGTTTTCCCGAAAGGATCACCACTTCCTACTTATGGCTCTTAGTTAACAGTTTAATCTCCACAAAGCTTGAGTTACAGAAAATCTGTATCGGTTTGGAGTTCTGTAACACGATAAATAGTCATAGTTAGCATTCATAGAGTGACAGACGGCTTGCGAATGATTGCTCTGCTCACATAATGTCTACACAGCGGTCATTCTCAACTGGGGATTGTTATGGATCGAACATACAACAACAAAACTAAGCCTTTTCTCATACTGGATGAGCTCGGCTATATGATTATTTTTGTTTTCATACAGTTCGATCACGAATCTTTCTAATAGTTACATAAATTAGATCATTCTTTATTATTTTCTTCCAATACTTTTGTGATTTTTTTTTATATTTTCACAATCTAATTTCCCATACTTTCTTACCAAAACTTCTTTTCTTATCATTTTTATTTCTATCATGAAGAATAGATTGTTGAATTGCTCCTTTATAATATTTACCTTTTAATTTTAATGCTACTTTATTATCACATAAAATACATGATTCACATTTCTATATTAACTATATTAATTCTATTTTTAAAATCTACATCAATTTTTTAATAATAAATAACCATGCAGTATTCGAAGCCATCCTAAACCTTTTTGCTTTCTAATAACAAATGTGCTTCTTTTTAGAATAATTTACTGACATATGTGTTATGGATGGAACATATATCGTTAAAATTATTCTACAAAGAAACACAATTGTTATTAGAAAGCAAAAGGCTTGAGGACGGTTTTTATTAAGCTGGTGTGAGATCATCGAGGTTCAGTGATAATAGAAGGATCTCAGATGTGAGGATATATGAGAGATTCATGGATAGCCACTTTGTTAACAGCTATGATGGACGAAGAAACCTAATTACGTCTCGGATTTCATACCCATGGTCCTCAAATCCTCTGTATCCAAACTGAATCCTCGTAAGAGAGATTCAAAAACATTAAAGAAAGGACACCAAAAAGTTTATGACTTTTCTGTCCAATGTTCTTTGTTCAATCTTATATTTAGACGTTACACCTTCTTGGGTTTGCCCTTTTAGTTTGAACATCGGTACTAGCATCCTGTTCTATGAGAATGACCTTTTCATGTGGTGATGCCTTTCCAATTGCTTAACATTGACCTTTTCCAGGTTGCCTTCGTGGGGCTTGTCACATGTACTATGTTTCTGAGGACTAGGCTTCATCCTATTGATGAGATAAACGGGAACCTCTATCTCTCTTGCTTGTTTTTCGGTTTGGTGCATATGATGTTTAATGGATTCTCCGAGCTGTCTATAATGATATCTCGACTCCCAGTGTTCTACAAGCAGCGAAATAATTTGTTTTATCCAGCTTGGGCATTTTCAATACCTAGTTGGCTACTACGTGTTCCCTACTCTGTCACTGAAGCTATAATATGGTCGTGTGTTGTGTACTACACAGTTGGTTTTGACCCTAGTGCTGGCAGGTAACCTCTACATATCCCGTTATCAAGTTCGCGTCGCCAAGCACGGAAACCGTCTTAATCATTCAACTCACTGGGCGCCGTCTCATGTTTCAGATTTTTCCGTTACATGTTGCTCCTTTTCTCTGTGCACCAAATGGCACTTGGCCTTTTCCGGATGATTGGTGCTACCGCGAGAGACATGATTGTTGCCAACACATTTGGGTCAGCTGCATTACTTGTGGTGTTTTTATTGGGCGGGTTCATTCTTCCCAAAGGTCATTAATACGTTTACCTCTTTACTAAGACTTACTGGCTAATAAAGATGTTCATGAGATTCTTTAGCATTGGACACACTATCTTTGCTTTCTCTGTCGAAGGAGGTGAATTATTGATTCATATGTTATTTCCAGATGTGATCAAACCATGGTGGATTTGGGCATTTTGGTTATCACCATTATCATACGGACAACGTGCAATATCAGTGAATGAGTTCACCGCTCCACGCTGGATGAAGGTTTCCTATTTAAATTTTTTAGGATATTTGCATAAATCGCACTATTTACTGAAATTTGTCACTGATTTCTTTACAGAAACATGGGCTTTCACTCACCTATAGTATTCCAAATGCAGAAATCTTCTTACGGCAATGAGACAATTGGACATTATGTACTCCAATCACATGGACTACCTGAAAGTGGGAAATGGTATTGGATTGGGGTAGCTGTTTTACTATCATATTCTTTACTTTTCAACGCGTTGGTGACATTGGCCTTGCGCTATCTCAAGCGTGAGTCTCTCTCTGTGTGTGTGTGTGCAACATGTAGATTTTAATTTTTCAAAATTTGTCGCAGGAACTATGTTAGGTTATGTTGTTAAAACCAAGTAATCTAATAAAAATTACAAGAACATGTTTTTCTTTTGTCTTTATAACCTAAATGGAAATTATATTAACATTCTTTATTTTATCTATGTCTAATCTAATGAAAATTACATGAACATATTTTTCTTTTCTCATTATAATCTAAATGGAAATTAAAATAACATGTTTTATTTTATCTTCCTATAGAGGATTTAAATATAATTTGCTTAACAAGAAACCAGCTTTTTCCTTGGTCACTTCTGAAAGCATTTTTTGGCATGAAAAATTGATAGATTATAAATTATTAATTTTTAGAAGCTGCTGAAACCTGTCATATGACATGGCTAACAGGGGAGAAGACGTACCACTACTAACTAAGCCTTTTCCCATACTAGACGGGGTCAGCTACATGGATTCTTTGTTTCCATAAATCCCTATTGTGTGCCTTGTCGGCAGTTAACTCACAATGAGCTAGATCATTCTTTATTTATTTCTTTCCAACACTTTTGTAGTCATCCTCTAGCTCTTTTAATACTTTCCAAATTTACTTTTTCATACCTTCTTACATGTTCTTCTTTTGATCTTTACCATCTTAAACAATATTCTCTCATTTTATCCTCTATTGGTGCCACTCCTAATTTGTTTCTAATAACCTCATTATGTATACAGTCTTTTATTGTATGACCACTCATCCATCTCAACATCTTCATTTTTGTCACAGACATCTTTTGTACATGTTGATGATTAACTGCCCAATACTCAAAACCATAAAACATGGCAGGCCTAATTGTTGCTCTATAATATTTACCTTTTAACTTTAATGGTATCTTCTTATCACAAAGAATACCTGATGCTCCTCTCCATTTTAACCAATCAGCATTAATTCTATGTGTAACATCTCCATCAATTCTTCCATCACTCTAAAAAATTGATCCTAGGTATTTAAAACTTTCTTTTTGGGGGATGCAATATGTGTCAATTTTAATTTCTATATCCTCTGAAGTAACCAAATGATCAAACTTACATTCCATATATTTTGTCTTTGTTCTACCAAGTCGGAGGCCTTTACTTTTTGATGTTTATCTTCGTAGTTCCAATTTTCTATTAACTTTTTCCTTAGACTCCTTCATTAATACAATGTCATCTGCAAATAACATATACCAAGATACTTCATCTTGAATATGTTTTGTTAACTCATCAATCACCATTATAAATAAGTATGGACTTAAAGTTGATCCTTGATGTAACCCAATATTAACTTCAAAGGAGTCTGTCATTCCTTCATGAGTCCTCTCACATGTTTTTGCACCATCATACATGTCTCTTATAAGGTTAATGTATGTCAATGGGATACCTCTTTTTTCCAAAGTTCTCGAAAGAACCTCCCTTAGTACTCTATCATTGGTTTTTTCTAGATCAATAAATATCATGTGAAGGTCTTTCTTTTTTTCTCTAAAATGTTAGATAAGACATCTCAAAAGGTGAATCGCTTCAACAGTAGATCTGCCTGGCATTAATCCAAATTGGTTCTCTATTGTACTTGATACTTGTCTTAACCTATGTTCGATAATTCTTTCCTACAATTTCATAGTATGGCTCATTAACTTGATTCCTCGATAATTCGCACAATTTTGAATGTCTCCCTTGTTCTTATATATGAGGAGAAGAAGAAGAAAAGGATATGCATGTAAACTATATGTCACTCTAATATTATGAGAAGAAAGTCGGTACATCATGGTCCAGAAAGTGCTTTTACTAAATAAGCTAAACAGAATATTTAGGTCATGATCTGTGGAACACTAAAGAACATGGAAAATCCGGTGAGGAATATATGAAGCATGTCACCAGTGCCCTGGCAAAGTATTAATCTCTGTTTGCATCAAAGACTAACATGAACATGGATATTTCTTATTTCCTTTTCTTTGATATGCTTTGCTCATTAGAAAGTTGTAATCTTGTTTTCCATAGCTCTGGGGAATGTTCAGACCATTATTCTATCTGCTAGTAAGGAGGTAGGTTGTAAAGAGATGAATACCTTAGACGCTACTTCAAGGATGTCGGGCAGCGGTAATCCACATTTCTACTTGTTGAAACCTGTCCAATGGGTACAAGTAATTGGATCCGTAAATACTTTTTCTGTGTAAAATTTCAGAGGGAACTTATTCATCAAGTTCAGTTTCTGCTGTCGACAGCCATTCCAACAATAAAAGAATTGCAGAGAAGGGCATGATCCTACCTTTCCAGCCTTTATCAATGACTTTTCATAATATCAATTACTATGTGGATATGCCAAAGGTGAAAATGAACTGCTAATTATTGCTTCAGTTGGCATTTCATGTTTATTTGTTCATTATATTTTTGTTTGGGGTACTTAAGGAAATGAAGCAGCAAGGAGTGCCAGAAAGTAGATTGCAGCTTCTGTGCAACGTAAGTGGCATATTCAGGCCAGGGGTACTTACAGCTTTGGTTGGTTCAAGTGGAGCTGGGAAAACGACACTCATGGATGTTCTTGCGGGAAGGAAGACTGGAGGCTACATTGAGGGAGATATTAAGATATCCGGGTATCCAAAAAATCAGAAGACTTTTGCAAGGATATCAGGTTATGTTGAGCAGTCGGACATTCATTCTCCTCAAGTGACAGTTGAGGAGTCCTTATGGTTTTCTTCTTTGCACCATACATCAACCCAGCATTGATATATTTGAAGCATTTGATGCTCCGCCTTAAGATAGGGCTTCATAATATGTTAGCATGATTGCGTGCAGCTTCTTCTTATGAAACGTGGGGGGCAGGTGATATATGGTGGCTTGCTAGGGAGACACTCATCGATCATGATTGACTATTTTCAGGTGCTCTTTATGCCTTATTTTTCTCAAAGATGGTCCTACTTTGATGCTTGTCATGTCATTGGGAGAATATGTTCCAGTCTGTTTTCCTTCCCGTGAACTGACATCACTCCAACCAAGCAAGTGTATACTTGCAGTGCCATGCTCCTTACCATTGGATGTTTGATAGTATAAAGCCTGTTTCTCTTGTAGCATTGAATTACACTCTTGACTATTGATGTGTACTGTAATCAAATCCACTCTTGAATAGCTTCACAATGACCTTGACGGTCCCCACGAAGTGTTCAAACACACTAACTGTGCTTAAGTCCCCACGAAGCATGTCTCAAACGCTTCTCCACTGAGTCCACCAAATGAAAAACACAGCACAATTGAAAACTTTTTTTCCTTGAAACTGACCTTCAAAGCTCTATTTATTACACAGCACTGTGCTTTTACAGGCAGATATTTGAGAAATAGAGCAGCAATACTGAAGAGTAAACAGCCAGCCATAGGGCTGTCTGTCTGTCTCTTGGGAGACAGATGACTGTCCAATGGCTAGGGCCCTGGCAGTCTTGGCCCTTATGGACTGGTCCCAACACACTAATAGGGGCCCTATTAGTCCTGGTCCTAATACATGTTTTAACACCCCTCCTCAAACTGACACTAGAACAACTAATAGTTTGCTAGATACTGCTTGAAATTGAGGCACTGGAAGTCACTTAGTGAAGATGTCTGCAAGTTGATACTTTGTTTGCACGTATTGCAAGTCTAGATATCCTCATGGATACTCTTCACAAATATAGTAGCAGTCCATCTCTATTTGCTTCATGCACTCATAAAATGTGTTGTTCTGTGTAATATACATTGCACTCTTGTTGTCATAATATATCTCACGTGCAACTTCAAGGTTAACATATAAATCTCTCAAGAGTTGGATAAGCCATGTCAATTCTGCAATCGTGGTTGTCATCACTCTCTATTTAGCCTCTCTAGATGAGAGCGACTCCTTTTATTGTTTCTTACACTTCCACGAGATGAGAGTTACTTCAAAACACATAAAAATCTGTAGTGGAGTGTTTTTTATTGACATTACCTCCTCAATCTGCATCACTATAAGAAATTAGAATTAAAGGAACATAACAAGAGAGAAAAACTCCCCTATCAGTTGTATTTTTGGTATATCAGACAATTCTTATTACAGCCTCGCATGAGTTGTTGTTGGAGCATGTTAAAACTTACTTACAATGTGGAATATGTCAAGGCCCCAATCATTTACCTGTAAGGAGTAGGGTTTACTAGTGTGCTTCTCCATCTGTGGGTCTCAATTTTTTATTCAACACCTTTGGTGTTTCAACTATGATTCCGCATCTACAGAAAATATTTGTAGCAAACTTGGTTTGAGATAAGAATGTACCTCTATTATCTCGAGTTACCTCTATCCCAAGGAAATGACGCAATATGCCAATATCTTTCATTTAAAAATCTTTTTCAAAAAGTTGTTTCTATATCATGGATAGCCTTATCATCATCTTTGGTGATATATCATCCACATATAGTAGAAGTATCACAATACCTACTTTCTTATAAATAACACATTGTCAGTGTAGCATGGAGTGAACTCATGGTATGGTTAGACATAAATTCATTCATTTTGTCAAACCATGCTTTGAGAGTTTGTTTACGACCATAAATAGCTCTTCTGAGACACAAAACTTGATTTGTTGAAACATTAAAACCAGGGGGTTTCATGTAAAACTCTTCTTTAAGCCACACACTCAAGAAAGTGCTTTTAACATTTATTTATCCAATTTTCTAACTGTACTTAATGCAATGAGCATCCTAACAGTTGTTTTTGCTACATGAGCAAAGGTTTCTTCATAATCTGTCATATTCTATCCTTTTGCTACCAAACGAGTCTTATATCTTTCTATGGTCCCATCACTCCTAGTTTTTGTTTTATAAATCCACTTGTATTCTATGGCTTCTTAGTTTTGCGTTAGCCAACTATTTCTCATGTTTGAGCTTTTTTCAAGGCCTCTAATTCAGTGTTCATGGCCTCAATTTATTCTTGAGATTTTCACTTTTATATAAGTCTTGGGTTCCTTAATAGCTATTAGATTGGTCACAAGAGTTATATGAGTTGAAGAGGTCTCATAGGATACAAATATTTTCGAGTATATATTCTTTGTTGGACCTCAAGGGGGATCAACAATTTCAGGATTCCTTCTAGTAATGTATTCCTCGTAGGATGAAACAATATATCAAAATTGGGATAACTCGGTATCAATAGTTTTCCTTTCCTCCTCTTCTATTAAATTCATCTCATCATCAAGCATATCCATCAAAAAGAGATATTTCTTGTTAATAGAAGAGGTGGTAGTATCATTCTCAAAGTAAAACTCATTTTTGAAATTTTTTATTTTAGACACATATAATTTATCATCTTTTGGGTCATAGCACCTATAACCTTTTTTATTTATGCCATATCCTACAAACACACTTTCTATTGCACGAGAAGAGAATTATCTTCTTTGATGGTAAATTCAAAACACTTACATTAGGTGTGAATAATAAGGGTTTTTTCAAATAATTTTTCTGTAGGTGATATATTTTATAAAACAGGTTTAGGAATTCTATTTATTAAGTAGATAGACATCATAACAGCTTCTGCTCATAGGTTCTTTGAGACCTTATTAGTGATCATTAATGACCTAGTAGTTTTCATGATATGCCTGTTGGAGATCAAGCTCAAGATGAAGATCCTTAGTTTTATGTTTTGTAGTTGTAATTGATGTCTTAAGTGATTTGGATTTCAATGAATCAGTATCTGATCCATTGGAAATAGGTCATTAGTGTAGATTAGTGTCTTAAGTAGGGGTAAATGGGTCTTTTAAGTTATATCATCTGTACTATATAAACCCTAAACCAGTGTATTAGGGTTAATCATGTGTTTAATAAAAAAGAGAGGGACTGCGGCAGCCAAGGAGCGTTGACCACCTTCAACCTATACATGTGCAGTGCAGTTTTTGGGTTGATTTCGTTTAATATTATGGCATAAATCAACATGCTATCAGAGCTTATCTGTGAAAATATCGCAGTCCAAAGAAGGTTGCCTCTGGAAAGTGTTCGAGGTGATTGCCACGTCCACAACAACCTGTGAAACATCAAATCCAGTTAGACAAAGGTCAGTGAGAACCCTAGAAGTCAACCTGTGAGTGTAGAAATCTGCACAGTTAATTTGCATGGACTTTATTGGTTGGAATCACAAAGAAAAAAAAATTAGACGTGATCTACACAGTCAATGTGCACTGGCGTTATTGCTTGAACTCTAAACTCAGAAGTGTATATCTGTAATTCTGAACATTCTGGCAAGTCATTAAGGATTTCTCTTGGGATAGCGTGTTGTATATATATCACGCCCGCCCAAGTATAATACCAATGCATAACCCAAGGGTAATTCCTATCCAAGAAGCCTACAATATTCAAGAGAAAATCGACACAACACATCTGCACATTAAAGTCAGTCAGTACAACCAAGGAGGAAGCAGGTCTACTAAGCGGTTTCTTTAGTGATCAACATTCAAGAGTAAGTGAGAAAATCACTGGTGATCTACAAATCAAATAAAAGGATTATTAAAGACTTATAGGATCAGAAATGGACAGAAATAAAATGGCAGAAGGTTGCGACAATAATTCCTTGTACAAAGGAGAGGTTTCTCAGATTACAAATTTAAAATTAGACGAAAAAAACTACCTTAGTGGGCCAAATTTATTGAACTGTCTATAATGACAAGGGGGTGATGGGACTATCTCACTGGTGATATTCCCCAACCACCCACAATAGATCCACTTTATGTACGATGGCATAGGGAAAATACACTTGTCAGTGCTTGGCTCATACAATATATAGTACCTTCTATTGGAAGTACATTTATGCTTCTTGATTCTGCAAAAGACATTTGGCTAGCAGTTCAAGATGCACTGCAAAAGACATTATTTAAAGGATTCGGAAGTGAAGACAAGGAGGCCGATCTGTAAGCAAATATTATGCAGAACTAAGAGGATTATGGGAAGAATTGCATGTCTAATGAGAAATAAAATATCATAGTTGCATGCAAGAACGCAATAAAGAATTTAAGAACGGAAAATATTTGATCTTTTATGGGGCATTTCCTCCGAATATGAGGCAATTAAGAATAATATTCTCAACAGAGAAGAACTTCCTTCATTGAGCACTGTGTATTCTCTACTACTATGGTAAGAAGATAGAAAACGTTTACAGAATGAAACCAAGATTAGCCCAGATACCTCTACATTTATAGGAAATAATTTTTCTAACCCTTCTTTCTCTCGTGAAAGAGGAGGATATGGGCATGGCAGAGGTAGGACCACTAACTTCAGAAGAGAAGGACAAACTAACTTATTCTCACTATGAAAAATCAAGACATACAAAGGAAACTTGTTGGAAATTGGTTGGTAAACCAACTAATTATCAAAATAAGCCTAATGAAGCATATTTCTGCAATGATCAAGGTGACAAGCAAAATATGGAAAACAACTCAACTTCATTGGCTGATATGAAGAAAGAAATTGAGATGCTTAAGGCGCATCTAAGTGAAACTCCTTCTACCTCTTCAAGCATGGACCCTTAAGCTACGATAACATACCCATTCTCTTTTATGGTTAAGGGTAACACACTTATTTCTCCTTTCAGAACATGGTTATTGATTCAGGTGTCACAGATCATATGGTCAACTGTCGAAGTTTTTTTATGATTATGAGTTGACTCAGGACAAAATAAATATTAGATTGGCAGATGACTCTCACAAACCAATAGTTGGAAAAGGAAGTATTACTATACCTTTTGGAGTATTAAAGAATGTCCTATATGTTCTAAATATTTCAGTAAACTTATTGTCAGTATTTGCCATGACACAAGATCTGAACTGTCATCTAATTTTTTATTCTATTGGGTGTTACTTTTACGATCAGAGGACGAGGAAGATCTTTGGTCAGAGTAGTATGCGTAAGGGCCTCTACTTCTACAGTGAAATTAAGAGCGCAACTATGCAGTCAATAGTGATTACAGAGAAGGAGAAGATAGAGTTATCTTTGTAGCACCAGAGATCAAGACATTTACCATTATAAAAAATTAGGATAGTATTGCCTAAGTTTACTTCTTGTAAGGATTTAAATTTAAACTGTGAAACATGCCAGGAGGCAAAACATCATCGTGTTTTCTTTCCAATGAATGAAGAAAAATCCTCTAAACCTTTTGTGATTGTTCATTCAGATGTATGGGGCCTTGCTCTACGACTTCATTACATGGTTATAAATACTTTATTTGTATCATTAATGATTACACTAAGTTTACCATGATATATCTTATGAGAACTAAAGAGGAAGTAAGAGATATTCTTCCTATTTATTGTCAGGTTGTTCACACTCAATTTCAGCACAAAATTAAAATTATTTGCAGTGATAATGGAGGAGAATATATGTCTCACTCGCTTCATTCATATTTCTTAGATAAAGGTATATTGCACAAAACTTCATGCTCTCACTCTCCATAACAAAATGGTGTTTCTGAAAGGAAAAATAGACATATTCTTGAGGTGGCTAGAACACTTCTACTTGGGTACAAAGTTCCAAAGGTGTATTGGGTGAAGTAGTCTTAACAGCTATATATCTCATCAATCGCATGCCGAGCAAAGTTCTCCAAGGTAACACTCCTTTTCATTTATTATATCCCTTAATATAAGGCAATCTCATTTACTACTAAAAGTGTTTAGATGTACTTGCTTTGTTCATATATATCAAGGTATGAGAGATAAACTAGAGGTTCAATCATCTGATGACTACAAACCCCATGTGGTACCACTTTCTCTATCTGAAAATCAATCAAAAATTGAAAGGGAAGAAGAAGACATCCATCACTCACAAGGACATACATGGCGAGTTTATACAAGAGGTGAGAGAAAGGCCTTTCTTCCACATTAGCCTACTACTCAGAACCAAGATCATCATCTTGAATCAGACCTGACTCCTCCTTAGGTAATTCCAATACAAGAGGTGAGAGAAAGGCCTTTCTTCTACATTAGCCTACTACTCAGAACCAAGATCATCATCTTGAATCAGACCTGACTCCTTAGGTAATTCCAAGAGATACTATTATTGAAACTAATGATCTGCTAATTGCTCTTAGAAAAGGAAAACATAAAACTGCAAAGTATTCTCTCAATAAATTTGTTTCATACAGTAATTATCCAAAAGAATATCAGTTTGTCATGAATGCAGATAATATTTATATTCCCAGAACTTTTTTAAAAGTAGAACAACAGTCAGAGTGGAAGGCAGCTATGAAAGAAGAAATTGTAGCACTAGAAAAAAGCAAGCTAAAGAAGTCCCTATATGGTTTAAAGCAATCACCACGAGCATGGTTTGATAGATTTACATGCTTTGTAAAAGTGGACAAAAGTATATACAGTCAAGCGACATCATATCTATGTTTGTAAGGAGGTCAAGAATGGAACATTGCTATTCCGATCAGAGTACGTGATAACATCATCATTACTAGGGATGATATAGAAGGCATAACTATCTTAAAGAAACAACTCAATGCACTATTTGACTTGAAGGACTTGGGAAGATTACACTACTTCCTAGGCATTGAAATAATTCAGAATAAAGAATGTCTATTCTTAAGTCAGAGGAAATATATTTTGGATTTATTAAAAGAGATGAAAATGGAGGATTATCGAATATGCTCTACTCCAATTGAAATTACAAAGGAGATACAAATGATAGCTGAACCATATGATGATGTGGGTCGATACCAACGTTTGGTGGGAAAACTAATATATATCACCATTACTCGTCCAGATGTGAGTTTTGCAATTGTATATGTTAGTAGATGGATGCATTCCCCATCTAAACATCACATAATATAATATTTCATATCATCAAATACTTGAAATCTTCTATTACCTATGGTTTACGATACACTCCATATTCATCACTGGATATAGAAATTTACTCAGATATTGATTGGATAGGTTCCAAAACTGATAGAAAGTCTACATCTGATTATATGGTATGTCTAAGAGGTAATATAATATCTTGAAAGAGTAAGAAGCAATCAGTGGTGGCGAGATCAAGTGTAGAGGCTGAATATCGTGCTATCGCCCTTGATATGTGTGAAGGCTTATGGATGATATTACTTCTTGATAAAATTGGTCTAGGAATGAAGACTTCAATCAACTTTTACACTGACAGTAAAGCGACTCTTCAGATGGCATCTAATCTAGTTTTTCATGAGAGGATAAAACATATTGAAATAGATTGTCATTTCATCAGAGAGAAAGTATCTCAAGGAATCTTCAATATTCTTTATATACGTTCTAGAGACCAATTGACAGATATTTTCACCAAACCGATTTCCGTTAATGGGCTAAAGAAGACTCTAGTAAAGTTGGGTGTTTCAAATCTTCAAGACCCAACTTGAGGGGGTGTGTTGGAGATCAAGCTCAATATGAAGATCCTTAGTTTTATGTTTTCTAGTTCTAATTGATGTCTTAAATAATTTAGATTTCAATGGATCAATATCTTATCCATTGGAAATAGGTCATTAGTGTAGATTAGTGTCTTAAGTAGGGGTAAATGGGTCTTTCAAGTTATATCAACTCAACTATATAAACCCTAAACTAGTATATTAGGGTTAATCATGTGTTTAATAAAAAAGAGTGGTTGCGGCAATCAAGGGGCGCTAACCACCTTCAACCTATACATGTGCAGTGCAGTTTTTGGGTTGATTTCATTTAATATTATGGCATAAATCAACAATGCCAATGTTTTTATTCTGCCACACCATTCTGCTAGAGGGTTTTGGTACAAGAAGTTTGATTAATTATGTCATTTCCTTCTAGATAAGTTTCAAATTCTTTTAACATAAACTCTCTCCCAAAGTCAGATCTAAAAACTTTGATCTTTGAATTGAATCGCATTTTTCCATATTACAAAGTTTTTAAGGACCTAAGATTTTGTTTTCAATATCCTATACGTGGTAAAATCATTAATGAAAACTACATAGTATGTTACTCCACCCTTACAAATGCATGGTGTGGGTCCCTAGCCATTTGAGTGAACTCACTCAAAAGATTTATAAATGCAGGTTATTCTTTTTAAAAATGAAAGATATTTTATTTTTCTGAAATGACAATCATTGCAAAAGAATTCATCAACTTTCTTAATTCTAATTAAAGAATGGTTATATTTGACTAACATTTAGATGACTCAATCTTTTATGCACATAAATACATCATTTGAAAGAGAATTACATTAACCAAAATATTGCGTGTGTAAGTAGTCCATGACGTAAAGTCCTCCTTTCCTATGACAATGCTCAATTACCTTCTTTGATAGACAATCCTATACAATACAACCCTTAGATGAAAATGTGACTAAGCAATTACTATCAGACATTTGAGAAACTGGTTTAATTTGGGACCCAATTGAGTTTTCAAACAAAAAACTCTTTGTTTTAAGATCCACAAATTATCAATATTTAATTTAGTCTCATTAGAAATAAACACACAAAAATTAAGGGTTTTCTTTGAACATTTTTTTAAAAGATTTTCTTCATATGTCATATGAAAGGATGCACCCGAATCTAGAAACTAAGACATACCTTTCACTCCTTCGGAGCTGGAGCATACTACACTAATAGAGGGCTTCTCCTTTAGTTGTTCCTCTACTTGTTTTATCTTGCCTTGAAGTTTTTGAAGTTATAGGCTTTGATCTTCTCCCTCACTGGGGGTTGCAATCCTCCTCTTTAACTTTAGACAATTCTTTTGTACATATCCTAGTTCTGTGCAATAAAAGCAAGTTATCTCATGGTTGGATCCATGTTTCTTGAACTATGAAGGATGATAGGGTTAATTGTTTGTCCTTGGTCTAGAGGCATCAAGAACAACATTTTTTTGTTTCTTTGCTTCTTTAAGTTTGGTTTCTGCCATGATCATGTCAGCTAGAACTTCTTCCCTTGAGGGGAATGGTTTACGATGAATAAGGTTTGACCTGACCCCTTCGAATTCTTCTCTCATACTTTTGAGAAACTGATATACAAAGTTTTTATTTTGTTCACACTACCTTGAGTCAAGACAGCGTGTATACTTTTTTCATAGGCATGAAGTTGATTCCAAATATTCACAAATTCCATGAATGTTCATTTACGTTCTTGTCATTTTGGCATAATGACACAAGTTGGTCTCTTAATACATGTGAGCCACACCACTATGAACATGCACTCTTTTAAAAAACTTCCATTCTTTTTTGGCACTGGTGAAGTCCGCTAAAGTATCGCTTACATGTTCGCTAACATTGTTTATGAGGATCCATAAAATAGTTTTATATCCTCCTTCATATTCCTCTTTATGTTCTAGACTTGAATCAATAAAAGATTCGATTTTTGTTATGCTAATATAACCCTACAATTTTTTGAAATATAAATAAATTTTCATGGTTTTTGCCCATGTTTTATAGTTAGAGTTTGTTAGGTAGAAACTAAAACTCTTGTCTTCCCTTTTAAAGAAATCGAAAGAAATCAATAAATACTCTTACTTGAAAGGAAGAGTAGTCCACCAAATCCAAACTTTCTTGGCATGCTTCCCAAGGTAAAGATGCTCAACTAACGCCTTAACCTAATAGTCCCCATGAAGTGTCTCAAACACTTCTTCACAAATCAGTCCACCAAATGGAAAACACAACACCACTGAAAAACTTGCCTTTTTTCCTTAGACAGTGGCCCTTAAAAGCTCTATTTATTACAAACACTAATGTGCTTTTATAGGCAGATATTTGAGAGATAGAGCAGCAATACTGAAAAGTTAACAACCAGCCATTGGGCAGGTTATCTATCCCAACGGCTAGTTGGGAGACAGATGACTGTCCACAACAAATAGTAATACTAGCTGTTGGAATACGAGGGCCATTGATGGCCCTGACATTCCTGGCCCTTGTAGCCTTGTCCCAACACACTAACAGGGCCCTATTGACCCTGGTCTTATTATATGTTTTAACATGTGCATATATTTTCTTAGGTAAATTCTTATGATTAAGGGATCACTCTTGTATGGCTGGTCCCAGCTTGGATAAAAGAGTGTTGCGTTAAGCTTCTGGCAGCCAACGTAAAACTTTGTTAGATTGGTCTACCATGAATTCCAGATACAACAACAACACCTAAGCCTTTTCCCATACTAGACGGGGTCGGCTACATGGATTCTTTGTTTCCACATATCGCTATCGTGCTCCATGTTAGCAGTTAACTCACAATAAGCTACATCATTCTTTATTGTTTCTTTCTAATACTTTTGTGGTTGTCTTCTACCTCTTTTAATACTTTTCAAATTTACTTTTTCATACCTTCTTATAGGTTCTTCTTTTGATTCTTTCTATATGTCCAAACCATCTTAAATGATATTATGTCATTTTATCCTCTATTGGTGCCACTTCTAATTTGTTTCTAGTAACCTCATTATGTATACGGCCTTTTCTTGTATGACCACTCATCCATCTCAACATCTTCATTTGTGTCACAGACATCTTTTCTACATGTTGATGATTAACTAACCAACACTCAAAACCATAAAACATGGCAGGCCTAATTGCTGTTCTATAATATTTACCTTTTAATTTTAATGGTATCTTCTTATCACAAAAAATACCTGATGCTCCTCTCCATTTTAACCACCAGCATTAATTCTATGCGTAACATCTCCATCAATTCTTCCATCACTCTGAAAAATTGACCCTAGGTATTTAAAATTTTCCTTTTAGGGAATGCAATGTGTGCCAATTTTAATTTCTATGTCCTCTGAAGTAACCAAATGATCAAACTTACATTACATATATTCTTTCTTTGTTCTAGTAAGTTGAAAGCCTCTGCTTTCTAATGTTTCTCTCCATAATTCCAATTTTCTATTAACTTTTTCCTTAGACTCCTCCACTAATACAATGTCATCTGCAAATAACATACACCAAGGTACTTCATCTTGAATATGTTTTGTTAACTCATCCATCACCATTATAAATAAGTATGGACTTAAAGTTGATCCTTCATGTAACCCAATATTAACTTCAAAGAAGTCTGTCATTCCTTCGTGAGTCCTCACACAAGTTTTTGCACCATCATGCATGTCTCTTATAAGGTTAATATATGTCAATGGGATACCTCTTTTTTCTAAAGTTCTCCAAAGAACCTTCCTTGGTACCCTATCATAAGCTTTTTGTAGATCAATAAATATCATGTGAAGGTCTTTCTTTTTTGCTCTAAAATGTTCCATAAGACTTCTCAAAAGGTGAATCGCTTCAATAGTAGATCTGCCTGGCATGAATCCAAATTGGTTCTCTGTTGTACTTGATACTTGTCTTAACCTACATTCGATAATTCTTTCCCATAATTTCATAATATGACTCATTAACTTAATACCTTGATAATTCACACAATTTTGAATGTCTCCCTTGTTCTTATATATGGGTATAAGTGTACTCGCTCTCCATTCCTCGAGCATCTTTTGGTTTCTCCATATTTCATTAAATAGTCTTGTAAGCCAAGTGATTCCTATTTCTCCTAGTATTTCCCAAACTTCTATAGGAATATTGTCTAGACCTACCGATTTACAACAATTCATATGTTTAAGAGCATCTTTGACTTCATTCTTTTGAATACATCAGTAGAAATTGTGGTTTATATACTTTTTTGATTTGGCTAACTCTCCTAAGCTAATACTAACATCTTTATTTTCATTAAAAAGCTTATAAAAATAGTTTTTCTATCTATTTCTTATATCATCATTTGCCACTAGAATTTTTTCATCCTTGTCCTTGATACATCTAACATAATTAAGATCTTTAGTTTTCTTATCTATAGCCCTAACTATCCTAAAAATATCTCTTTCACCCTCTTTTGAGTTGAGTTTTTTTACATAAATCCTCTCAAATTTGAGCTTTTGCATCACTCACGACCTTTTTCGCTTCCTTCTTTGCTTTCTTATGAGCCTCTAAAGTTTCACAAGCTTTCTTAGCATAATGTAATTTGTAACATGCCCTCTTTTTCTTGATTTTATTTTGTACTACTTCACTCCACCACCAAGCTTCTTTTTGTGCCGGTACACCTCCCTTAGATACACCTAACACATCTTTCGCCACTTTCCTAATATGTATAGTCATATTGTTCCACATGTCATAAGGTGTACCAATATAATTTCAAACATCTCTTTGAAGGACTTTTTGTTTAAATATATCTTCTTTCTCGCTTTTGAGGTTCCACATTTAGTCTGAATAGCTCGATGCACTTTTTTCTTCTTTGTCTATTTTTTTATTTCTAAATCCATAACTAAAAGTCGATGTTGGGTGATTAAGCTTTCTCTTGGAATTACCTTACAATCTTTACAACACGCTCTAGCTTTTTTCTATAAAATAAAGTAATCAATTTGTGTTTGTGATAAGCCACTCTTATTAAGTAATTAAATGTTCATCTCATTTTTTGAAGATTGTATTGACTATAAAGATATCAAATGCCATAGCAAAATTTAAAATCTCCTTACCTTCCTCATTTATATCTCTAAAACCAAAGTTTCCATGAATACCTTGATATCCTAATGCCTCATTACCAACATGTCCATTTAAGTCTCCTCCTAAACAAATCATCTCCCTTTGTAGAATCTTTTGAATCACCTTATCTAACTCTTCTCCAAAAGTTGTCTTTATACTATCTTTTAGTTTTACTTGGGGTGTGTAAGCACAAACTATATTCAAATCCTCTGCTGCTAACACTAATTTCAACTTCATGATTCGGTCACCATACCGTTATATGTCTACTAAATCTTTATTTATGATAATACCAACTCCGTTTCGAGCCTTTTCTTTACCTGAGTATCATAATTTAAAACTTGTATCCTCTATCTCCTTTGCTTTTTCTCCAACCCATTTTGTCTCTTATAAACATAAAATATGAATCTTTCTCCGAATCATAGTATCTACCACCTCCATTAGCTTACCGGATAATGTTATGATATTCCAAGAACCGATACGAATCTTATTATCTTAAACTAGCTTTCTTACCCCCCGCATCCGTCCATATTCAAAATGTGAAGACCCTCTCTGAAAATTATTCACTACATTCGGGCGATAATGTAGCGGGACTAACTTCTTTATCCATACCCATCCATGATATGGGAAACCTCTTTGCAATTGATTCACTATATTCGGGCGAAAATATAGTGGCCCTTGCTTTCTTAAGACTTTGCAGCGTGTTGTTAGATGGGGATACCCCAAAGCAATGCTCATAATTTTTGTAACCTATGTTATAAAAATGTGACGAAGTTTTACGTTGGCTGTCGAAAGCCTAACACAACCCTCCTCCTTTATCCAGACTTGGGACTTGCAATGCAAAGGTGATCCCTTACATGGATCACATAGACAGGAAAAACCATACACTTTTCTCCTAGATCAAGTGAATGCAACAAATAGACAGAAAAACCATTATTGAAGCTCACATCAACAAGGAACACAGAAAGAGATCATTGACACGTGAGAGGATAGTGTCTATCACTCTATCTAATACATTATAGCAAAATTACCTTAATGCCTTTGAAACAGAACTAGATAAAGGAATAAAAAACCAAGTGAAAATACTGTGATAACATAGATTGATGTCATTAAGGTTGTTGCTTATCTACGTTTTGCTGAATAAATGATCTTTTGGTTCAGAAAAGCTCTCCGAGTACATTTATACATTTCCAAGAAAATAATACCAGAGTAGAAGTTTTCAAAAGTTAAATCCAGATTTCTATCCTATTACAATCTCTTCTTTATATTTTATATTCATCCTTCTTTAGAATGAAGAGATTTTTCGGAGAACACTTGTACCCTGAGTAACTGCCTCCTTCATATACTGTGCACGTTGATGATTATAGCATAATTCAAAGGCCAAAAAACGAAGCCTATTTCCTTCCTTGGTGATTCCGTTCAATAGCTTGGAATAGCAAAGCGCATCAAAACCAGGATATATTAAAAAATAAGGATAACAAGTCCACATGACAGGGAATAAAGATAGACCGTTAAGATGACTTGAAGGAGTTTCCTATGGAAGGGCAGTAAGTCTGAACAACAATAGTATAAAGTCACTAAGGCATTGTACAAGATGGTTTTATGTACACATGCAAACATAGTATGTACATCAGCATGCATAGGCAGGCACAGCATTTCAACCATGGATTCTAGATATTACAAGTATTTCATTGGATAGTTCCCTCTCAACGATGCACCATAGAATCTCAATGCAGTGAAAAGGAAGCAAGGGCCTCTATGCCTTCATCCTGATATAGTGTATCAATTACAAAGAGGATTCTCATATTATGAACATATGTGGGTAACAAAATTAATCTTACTATATTTTTAGTCGAATGTAGTAAACAAATTGTAAAGAGGGTCTCCTAAGTATCATTTCAGTTGATGATTTTGTTCACCTCTGAAATAATATTGTTCTTATTTCAGGTAAGACATCCACGGTAGCTGTATTTACCTAATATAACTGTGCTTCACTTGCTAGCAAAATAAAGAAACAGCAGAGACAATGATAACACGGTAACAAATTTAGATGCCTGGTTTCCTAATAAACCTGCCATCTGTCTCTCAGACTGCTTTTTTCAACAAGCTGATGATTCTCAAATCAATCAGGCTTCTTGTTTTGAGCACAACTATGGGATACAGAAACTTACCAACTCTGTGGTTTCTTACTGACAATAGTGCATGGAGATACAAGTAATCCTTACATGAAATATATATATCGGATCCATCTGCCTGTCAGATGGTACTCTTAACCAAAGCCGATCAATGAGGAGGCTGTTAATTCTACAAATCTATTATATCCGTACATATTGTTTGACAAAGTATAGTCTACCTGAGCTTTTGTTAGTAAAAACAAAATGGAGAATCGGCTGTTCAGGCTTGCACTGGCGGGTCTTTGGCTTTTGCGGTCCTCAGTAGGAGCTGAAACTTAGTAACTTTCGGAGCACGGCTTGTTGGCTTGGACTGATAGTCTGTAGGTTTAAGCCAACAGTCCAACAGACTGAGGTGATATGTGGAGGTAAAGATATGTTTTATCTCTATACGAAGACTGCTACGCAAGTTTGACCAACTTATTTTGTATGTCATCGGGTGTTAAATTAGCAGGTTCCAGTAAGATTTCTAGATTTTTTGAACTTGAGAAAGTTCAAAAAGCTACAAAGATGCATAACTATCTCGAATTTTTAATAGTTCTTTTGTTTTGAATACCTAAGATTGTACTGAGCACATAATGACTTTAGAAACAAAATTTCTGCAGTCAATAAACATGCCCTTTTTTCATTCTGTGATGTCTTTCGTTTATTATCTTATTTAGATCATATGAATTATACTGCATTTACCATCGTTAAGCTCTCAAATATTTCTTGGTTTGTTGCTAATTCGCTAATGTTTTCTGGCTCTATTAGGTCAGTCTGTTAGCTCACACATTTCATAAATTTCTGTGTCAAGGGAATTGACGATGTTCCTGCAATAGCTAATGGATATAATCCAGCCACTTGGGTGTTGGAGATTACAACTCCGGCAATGGAACACAAAATTGGTCATGACTTTGCCACTATATACAGAAACTCAAATCAGTTCAGGTAACTATGTTGAATTATTTAGCAATTTTTGCTGGAAACTATCTTATAATCCTACATATGTGGTTCCTAAAGTTTAAAATACTTCGGGTTACATCACTAGAGGTGATTAATGTTTGTGTCAGAGAAATTGAAGATCTTATTGAGAAGATGAGCGCACCTCCTGCTGGTTCAGAGCCATTGAAGTTTGATTCTGATTTTTCACAAAGCACTTTAACACAGTTCAAGATTTGCTTGTGGAAGCAAAATCTAGTGTACTGGAGAAGCCCAAAGTACAATGTCGTGCGATTGTTCTTCACTTTAACATGTGCACTGATATTTGGTTCAGTATTTTGGAACGTCGGATCTAGCAGGTAATTCACTTCCGTGGTGTCTTCATTCTCTACTTGTTTTTTATGGATCTTGCAATGGAGCAGTTCTCTCTGCTATAAGTTGAAGAAAACAAGCCAATAAGAATTCGAAAGCTGTTATGCAAATTATGGCCGCAGCAAGGAAGCATGCTTCTTTGGGTTCTATGTTGCATGTTTTCTTCCCCTAATTACGTTTCTCACATGCTATATGTGTTGCTATGTTGGAACCTTAATTTTGTTTCGCTAATGTTTTTCTTTTTACTTAGAAAAACAACGCAAGATTTATTCAATATTATGGGTGCACTCTATGCCTCTTGCTTATTCCTTGGCGTGAACAACGCTTCTTCAATACAGCCGGTGGTTTCAATTGAGAGGACCGTATATTATAGAGAGAAAGCATGTGGAATGTACTCTCCTTTTCCGTATGCGGCTGCTCAGGTAAAATTTCTATAAACTTTTAGAATTGGGAGAAGACTATGAAAGTATGCACATATGATATATCCTTGGAGAAAAATACATTGTAATAACTTAGTTTATTTATCATTAGGGGCTTATAGAGATTCCATACATCGCTGTTCAAACAATAATATTTGGAGCCATCACATACTACATGATAAATTTTGAGCGGACTATTGGTAAGTAGTTCAAAAAACTTTTATTGTGGCTTTGTGTTTACTCTTGAAATGCTGCTTTGTTGCTGCATATCCAATATCCAAGTGTGCCTGGCCATCTCTAATTAATTTTGTTGGCAAAATGTCGTGAATATTTCTCCACTAAATGGCATCATCGAACTCTAGGATCATCATTGTGGCAACTACAATTTAAAGTAGATTATAAGAAGACGACTCATGTGATTGTTAGTTTCCTTTAAAGGAGTAGTTGGTAGAGTTTGAGTGCAGATCACCTTCTGTCATCACAAGCAATTGATGATTAATACACTAACAAGCGTTCCAATCTCTTTGCAGAAAAATTCCTTCTCTACCTTGTTTTCATGTTTCTAACATTTACGTACTTCGCATTCTATGGGATGATGGCTGTTGGCTTGACGTCTTCGCAGCAATTGGCTGCCGTCCTGTCATCTGCATTTTACTCTTTCTGGAATCTTCTCTCTGGTTTTCTCGTGCCCAAACCCGTGAGTTGCAATGATTATGATAAATTTCTTGACACAAACAGTAAAGGTGTAGATAGGCAACATTACTCTCATCATGCATGTCTAATGCCTCTCTTTCTCGTTCCGGCAGTCGATCCCTGGATGGTGGATCTGGTTCTATTACATATGCCCTGTGGCGTGGACTCTGCGTGGTATCATAACCTCCCAGCTTGGAGATGTTGACACTGTAGTTGTTGGCCCTGGCTTCCGTGGACCGGTAAGGGTTTACCTCCAGGAACACCTTGGATACGGATCTGGGATGATTGGCGTCAGTGTGGCCGTCCTCTTAGGTTTCATTCTCTTGTTCTTCACAGTCTTCGCAACGTCGATTAAGATGCTCAACTTCCAAAAACGTTGAACATGAAACCAAAACCCACCCGGGGAGACTAATTGTGCCAACAGTCACCCACCGGGGATGACTCATTATTTTCTTTTTCATTTCTGTCGAGAGCAGGCACCGTATAAACGTAAGCCGGCTGCATTTGCAGCATCAGTTGATAGTATATGAAGAAAAAGTATAATCCTTTTTTATTATTCGTATGCTTACTTTCCTACAACTTATTCGCTAATATTTTTCCACAATTGGAATCCTGTGGAATGCGTAGTGCATGCTAGTTTGCAAGTCCAAGTATGTTGGTTTGTTGATCTTGCATTCACTCCCTAACATCTTGCATTCCCCTGACGATAACAGGGAAGGACGGGGTTTTCCTATAGAGACGACGCATGTGTGGGAGAAGAACATATCCCGAAGTCGAAACAAGTACCCGAAAGAAAGAAAATGGAAATTTATCCGCTGCTGATAGCGGATGACTCAATTCGAATGCGATCTTGTAGTGTGCATGTGTGAAGCACGTGGTGTGCCGTAGAACTAGATAAGGCTTAAGCAACAATCGCCAACAACAACAACAACCAAGCCTTTTTCCATACTAAACGGGGTCGCTACATGGATTCTTTGTTTCCACATATCCCTATAGTGTGCCATGTTAGCAGTTAACTCCCAATAAGCTAGATCATTCTCTATTCTTTCCAACACTTTTGTGCTCGTCCTCTACCCCTTTTAATACTTTTCAAATTTAGTTTTTCTAACCTTCTTACATGTTCTTCTTTTGATATTCTTTCTATATGTCCAAACGATGTTCTCTCATTTTATCCTCTATTGGTGCCACTTCTAATTTGTTTCTAATAACCTCATTATGTATACGGCCTTTTCTTGTATGATCACTCATCCATCTCAACATCTTCATTTGTGTCACAGACATCTTTTGTACGTATTGATGATTAACTAACCAATACTCAGAACCATAAAACATGGCAGACCTAATTGCTGCTCTATAATACTTACTTTTAATTTTAATGGTATCTTCTTATCACAAAGAATACCTGATGCTCCTCTCCATTTTAACCACTAGCATTAATTCTATGCCTAACATCTCCATCAATTCTTCCATCACTCTGACCCTAGGTATTTAAAACTTTCCTTTTAGGGAATGCAATGTGTGCCAATTTTAATTTCTATGTCCTCTGAAGTAACCAAATGATCAAACTTACATTACATATATTCTTTCTTTGTTCTAGTAAGTTGAAAGCCTCTGCTTTCTAATGTTTCTCTCCATAATTCCAATTTTCTATTAACTTTTTCCTTAGACTCCTCCACTAATACAATGTCATATGCAAATAACATACACCAAGGTACTTTATTTTGAATATGTTTTGTTAACTCATCCATCACCATTATAAATAAGTATGGACTTAAAGTTGATCCTTCATGTAACCCAATATTAACTTCAAAGAAGTCTGTCATTCCTTCGTGAGTCCTCACACATGTTTTTGCACCATCATGCATGTCTCTTATAAGGTTAATATATGTGAATGGGATACCTCTTTTTTCCAAAGTTCTCCAAAGAACCTCCCTCAGTACCCTATCATAAGCTTTTTTTAGATCAATAAATATCATGTGAAGGTCTTTCTTTTTTGCTCTAAAATGTTCCATAAGACGTCTCAAAAGGTGAATCGCTCCAATAGTAGATCTGCCTGGCATGAATCCAAATTGGTTCTCTGTTGTACTTGATACTTGTCTTAACCTACGTTCGATAATTCTTTCCCATAATTTCATAGTATGACTCATTAACTTAATTTCTCGATAATTCACACAATTTTGAATGTCTCCCTTGTTCTTATATATGGGTATAAGTGTACTCGCTCTCCATTCCTCGGGCATCTTTTGGTTTCTCCATATTTCATTAAATAGTCTTGTAAGCCAAGTGATTCCTATTTCTCCTAGTATTTCCCAAACTTCTATAGGAATATTGTCTAGACCTACCGATTTACAATAATTCATATGTTTAAGAGTATCTTTGACTTCATTCTTTTGAATACATCAGTAGAAATTGTGGTTTATATACTTTTTTTATTTGGTTAACTCTCCTAAGCTAATACTAACATCTTTATTTTCATTAAAAAGCTTATAAAAATAGTTTTTCTATCTATTTCTTATATCATCATTTGCCACTAGAATTTTTTCATCCTCGTCCTTGATACATCTAACATAATTAAGATCTTTAGTTTTCTTATCTATAGCCCTAACTATCCTAAAAATATCTCTTTCACCCTCTTTTGAGTTGAGTTTTTTTACATAAATCCTCTCAAATTTGAGCTTTTGCATCACTCACGACCTTTTTCGCTTCCTTTTTTGCTTTCTTATGAGCCTCTAAAGTTTCACAAGCTTTCTTAGCATAATGCAATTTGTAACATGCCCTCTTTGCCTTGATTTTATTTTGTACTACTTCACTCCACCACCAAGCTTCTTTTTGTGCCGGTACACCTCCCTTAGATACCCCTAACACATCTTTCGCCACTTTCCTAATATGTATAGCCATATTGTTTCACATATCACAGGGTGTGCCAACATAATTTCAAACATCTCCTTGAAGGACTTTCTGTTTAAATATATCTTCTTTCTTGCTTTTGAGGTTCCACCATTTAGTCCGAATAGCTTGATGCACTTTTTTCTTCTTTGTCCATTTTTTTATTTGTAAATCCATAACTAAAAGTCGATGTTGGGTGGTTAAGCTTTGTCCTGGAATTACCTTACAATCTTTACAACACGCCCTATGTTTTTTTCTACAAATAAAGTAATCAATTTGTGTTTGTGATTAGCCACTCTTATAACAAGAAGCAGGACTCACTTGCTTTGGCCTAATATAGTAGATGTGAAACAAACTATACAAAAGGATTTTAATGGGTCATGTTTCAAGCTTTCTAATTGCTCCAAAGCAACAGGAAGTTTTGGCTTTTAGAATTACGAGACTGCTGCAAAAGCTGGGCAACTTTCTAATCAGGATATACCTACCCTACATAGCCAAAGAACAAGCATATATATTAAAAGAACGATAACAGAAATGTACATCGAGTTATCCTAAGAAAACGGCTAAATGTTGAATGAGAAGTGTGCAAAAAAAATTAACAGTTCACTACTATGAGAAACCAAACATTGACCATAAATGAGTAACATTTACAATATGAAATTCGAATTAGAGACATCGATTAATGGAGTTGCCGTTTTAGTTGAAACCTTAAATCTGTAGCTCATATTGTGTATTTTGAATAAGGATTTCTCAAGAATGAGAATTTTTAAAAAGAACCTGTCGCCTTGTTCAAATTATGCAGAAAGTTTAATGAAATTATATGATTCTCTTTTGTTTCTTAACTTGAAGGTTTGCTTTATGATCCATCTCGTATTCGCTGAGCGCTTAAGGTTTCTTCACCATCTGTCGCGAGCTCGAGAGAAAGTGAAGAGATGAGTCGTAAAACGTAAGCCCTGCGCTTGACATGGTATGAGTCTCCACCAAATCGGTGACGCGGAACCCCCAAACTTTGATGGTGGATTCCTTCTTCATGTGGTTCTTGGAAGGTGCTCTCCTACCGTGATTATGATATGAGTCCGATCCGTTCTTATAATACATCCTCACCAAACGTAACCCCTGCGCAAATTCGAGTGTATTTGATAAACGTGAGACTCCAACCAGCTGAGTCAAAATTGGCAGCTGTACGAGCCGACTCCCTTGCGAATGGAGCTCGCAAATAAAGCCTAAAAAGGAAATTTCAGGCGGGGAGTTGGATGTGTCGAGGCAGGAACAGCTGCCTCCAATTCTCTATTTATCACCGTACCAACGTCCTATTGCTTATACACTCCACGGCTTTCGTCGAGCGCTTGGCATGGTATATAAAATATGTTCGGTTTCGGTTTCCGTTTTATAAAAAGTAAAATTGGAATTCATATTAGATTTCACCAATTCGAAACTGTCAAACCGATTAAGGACTGACGATGTTTATATGTACAAGACTATCCTTAAAATTTATTGCTGCAATGACTATAACTTAAGAATTCATTTCCAGACTAGAAATTCATTTTGAATTAGGTCCTAGTGTTTTCCTTCTTGTTTGCATTCCCATATAGAGCTTTTGGAGGACTGCTTTTTCTTTATGTATTTCATTATGTGAAAACTATTGTCAGGCACCGGCTGCGCTGCGTCTTATTAGCCTCATTTCACTTTTGAAAGCTTGTACACATGGATAACTGCAGCATGAATTTATCTTTCTCATTCTATATTTTTGCAAAGTGTAACGTGCTCTTTTATGTTCGCAGCACGTGAAAGATGAGGTAGCCCAGAGAACAGCCACGTGTCTTCAGGGCGTCTCGGATGGGATGGGGGCACCAGATCTTCAGACATCCCTCAAACACGAGCCCTTCAAAGCATCTTTTGCTAGAGTTGCTAAAACCCTTCATAGTGAGAAATGGAACTGCAACATGGTAGATACTTTTCTAGTGGATCAGATTAATTGTCAATTGGAGAGTCAGAGTGAACTGCTTGAGAATTCAAATGGAGCCATTTGCCATCTGTATCATGATGAAATTGGCTTACATACTATCAGTGGTTCTCCTCAGTAATCGAGGATTGGAATTTTCATTTGACAGCTAACCTACGTAGTAGCTGGTATTTGAAAGCACGAAAGAAGTGTTCACTGTCTTCTGTGGCTGTTACTAGATGTAAAGAAGCAACACTCCAGAAAAGTCCTTCACAGATCGAAAGGTTTCTTGCCTGTTTCATGTAATATACATGGTTTACCGGCTTCTATTCATCAAACTGCTAGCGTTGTTCGAGTGTCGCAAAAGTAATTTCCCTTTTAATTTTTTATGATAAATAAGTTTTTGGGCTTGACTTTATTTTGGGGCTTGATCGTGTGCCCATCTTGACTTAGATTTTTGGGCTTTATCATGCAATCATCTTGACTTGAATTTGAGCATGATCATATGCTCATCTTGACTTAGATTTGATTTTGTTTGGGCTAGTTACATGTGCAACCCATCTCGATTTGGTTTGAACTACTCGTATGAGCAACTGTAAACCACCAATTTTTTTTCAAAAGACTTTTTAGAATTTCTATTTTTTTTAAAAAAATTACAGTTATGGTTCTTTAAGGTTTTATTTCAAAGACACTTTAAACAAACCTATTTCCATGCCAAAATATTGTAAGAACTTCAAAATAAGCGTACTTTGAACCCTTTTGAAAAAAATCAAATTTTGACAAAAACCAAAAAATGACCACTCTACCTTCTTGACCAAATAAGCAGGATTTTATTATTTCAAATGGTTTTTTTCAAAGAAATAATGGTTTCTCGAAGAAACAAATGAAAATGAGACATGAGAACTAAACTCAAAAAATGTTTATAAAATGACAAATTTACGAACTTACAAAAACTTTGAAATTCAAAAACAAAACAAATCCAAAACATGACCCTAAAGACTCACGAAACTAAGGATAGTACTACACCAAATGACCCTACACCCATCAAAGGGTTAAAGCAGTTCGAGACCTACACCCATTAAAAGGTTCAAGCGATCTAAGACCCTATACCTGTGAAAGAGTTGAAATGGTTAAAATGGTAAATAGCTTGAAGCAAAAGTAGGTCATTCATACAAAGAACACTAGGGCTAAGACTTAGTTATACTCTAAAAGGAATATTTAAAGATTTTGTTAAAATTTGATATTTTTAAATATATCTTAAAGAAATAGTTTTTAAAAAAATATTTGAAACCATAAACGGAAATCTTACCTTCAAAGAGAACCTTATCACACGGAGCAAGATCTCGGGTGGGTAAGATGAAGGTAGAAAAGATTGGCCCAAAAGAAATAGAATTTGAAAAAGCACACCTCCAAATACATGCAATAGATTGAAGCAAACCAAAGTCGAGATGGGTTACACACGAGGAGAGCCTTAAAGATTTCTTTAAAATTTGATATTTTTAAATATATCTTAAAAGAAATAGTTTTAAAAAAAATATTTGAAACCATAAAAGAAAATCTTACCTTAAAAGAGAACCTGATCACGCGGAGCAAGACCTCGGGTGGGTAAGATGAAGGCAGAAAAGATTGGCCCGAAAGAAATAGAATTTGAAAAAGCACACCTCTAAATACATGCAATAGATTGAAGCAAACCAAAGTCGAGATAGCTTGCACACGAGGTGAGCCCAATCAGATCAAATCAAGATGGGTTGCACACGAGGTGAGCCCAACTCAATTCAAGGTGGGCTACACATGAGGCGAAACCAAACCAAGTCATGATGGGTTGCACATGCAACCAACCTATACCAAGTTAAGATGGGCTCATGATCAAGCCCAAAACTAAGTCAAGATGGGCTCATAATCAAGCCCAAATCAAGTCAAAGAGGGTTCATAAGCAAGCCCAACTCAAGTCAAGTTCAAGATGGGTGACACCTGCAATTAACCCACACTAAAGGCAAGTCATGATGGGTTGCACATACAACCAACCTATACCAACGTACGATGGACTACACATGCAACCTGCCTATAATCAAGTCAAGATGAACACATGATCAAGCCCAAAACCAAGTCAAGATGAGCTCATGATCAAACCTAAAATCAAGTCAAAATGAGCACACAATCAAGCCTTAGAACAAATCAAGATGGGGCTTAACATGATCAAGCCCAAATCAAATTTAACAACCCTAATTAAAATCAAATCAAAGGTGTTGGCCATCCAACCAATTAAGTTAAACCAAGGTAAGAATGAATTTGACTATGACAAGGAAAGTAAGTTCGATCAAGCTAAGACAAAGTGAACTTAATTGGGCCAAAGTGGACAAACCAAGACCATGAAGCAAGCCTTAATCAAGTCAAGTCATAGACCAACTATGAATCAAGCTAAGTCCAAGTGGAGGCGAGCCTACTCAAGACCGGCTACTACATGGGATGGGCTACACCAAAGGAGACCTTTGACCAAGACCGTGGACCACCCATGTGATCCCATGTGATTCCATGTAACCAACACCAACAATTTGGATTGGATCAAGTTTGGGCCAAAAATAACCAATCCTAATTCATGGAAGCCTCTAGGTAGATGCCAAGAAATATTTCTTCCCTATAGACTTCTCAAGAACCCTATAAATTCAGCCCTTAGGCTGGGTTTTAAAAGAAAAAAATTTGAGAGAGAGAAAGTCCAACAAAAGAGAGAGGAGAGGAAGAAGAAGGCGCAACCCAAGGAGGAATCGCCGGCCAAAGGAGAAGCCGTCCAAGCTCAAGCTTGCCTAAGGTTGGCCAAGTTTTCCCTTGTCCCTCATTTCCAATTCAATTCAATTTAATTCAAGTGTAATATTTTGGAGTTTTCATCTTTCATTTATTATAAAAATCAAGAGAAAGTGCTGCAAGTTCATGCTAAAGGCCATCGGTAAGAAGATCTCTAACTTATTTGAAATTCGGTTTTCTCTACCCCAATATAAGTCGTACTTATACTTCCTCATCTCCTCTATGCTTAAATATATTATAATTTCTTCTCCTCTTTCTTGATTGTCTCCAAATTAATTTAAGAAGCCATTAGAGGAACATTAGAAGCCACATTTTACATGCAATGATATAAGCATATAAATCACTCTTATGGTAGATTAAATATCTATAAGTTTGTGTGGGAGCGGTTAAGGGGTTATGATCACATATATATCCAAGAGAGTTATCCTTCTCGATAGAGATTCCTTGTGATTTTATATGTAGATGAGCTATCTCTCGAAACAAACACAAGTCCTCAATATAAATTTCTTTGTATGATCACTAATACATTAAGGATAAAATTGGATGCATCATTAGTTTCTAAAAAAGAGAGTCTAATTTCAGCATCTTGCATGTGTGTGATCCTCGAATTTTCCAGCCTTCATTTCTAATCAAAATATTTTGAAATTTGGTTTGAACGTTATATTGTCAGTCCCAAGCCTGGATAAAGGAGGAGGGTTGTGTTAGGCTTTCGACAGTCAGCGTAAAACTTCGTCAGATTTTTATAACATGGATTACAAAAATTATGAGCATTGCTTTGGGGCATCCCCACCTAGCGACGTGCTGAAGAGCCCGAATGCAGTAAGAAGTAAGCAAGGGCCACTACATTTTTGCCCGAATGTAGTTAATCAATTGTAGAGAGGGTTCTCACATTATGGACGGGTGTGGGTAAAGAAGTTAGTCCCGCTACATTGCCGCCCGAATGTAGTGAAAAATTTTCAGAGAGGGTCTCCACATTTTGATTATGGGTGGATGCAGAGTGTAAGAAAGCTATTCCTAGATAATAAGATTCGTATTGGTTTTTGGAATATCAAAACATTATTCGGTAAGCTAATGGAGGTGATAGATAATATGATTCAGAGAAAGATTCATATTCTATGTTTACAAGAGACAAAATGGGTTGGAGAAAAAGCAAAGGAGATAGAGGATATAAGTGTTAAATTATGGTACTCACGTAAAGAAAAGGCTCGAAACGGAGTTGGTATTATCATAAATAAAGATTTAAATGAGAGTGTAGTAGACACACAACGATATGGTGACCGAATCATGACGTTGAAATTAGTGTTAGGAGCAAAGGTTTTGAATATAGAATCTTATAGTGGAGTGAAGTAGTATAAAATAAAATCAAGGTAAAGAGGGCATGCTAAAAATTATATTATGCTAAGAAAACTAGTGAAACTTTAGAAGCTTATAAGAAAGCAAAGAAGGAAGCGGAAAAGGCCATTAGTGAAGCAAAAGCTAAGATTTGGGAGGACTTATATAAAAAACTCAACTCAAAAGAGGGTGAAAGAGATATTTTTAGGATAGCTAGGGATAGAAATAAGAAAACTAAAGATCTTAATTATGTTAGATGCATAAAAGACGAGGATGAAAAAATTCTAGTGATAAATGATGATATAAGAAATAGATGAAAAAACTATTTTTATAATCTTTTTAATGAATATAAAGATATTAGTATTAATTTAGGAGATTTAGCCAAGTTAGAAAAGTATATAAACCACAATTTCTACTGACGTATTCAAAAGAATGAAGTCAAAGAGGCTCTTAAAAATATGAAGAGTGGTAAATCGGTAGGACCAGATAATATTCCTATAGAAGTTTGAAAAATACTAGGAGAAATAGGAATCACTTGGCTCACAAGACTATTTAATGAAATATGGAATAACCAAAAGATGCTCGAGGAATGGAGAGAAAGTACACTTATACCCATATATAAGAACAAGGGAGACATTCAAAATTGTACAAATTATCGAGGTATCAAGTTAATGAGTCATACTATGAAATTATGGGAAAGAATTATTGAAAGTAGGTTAAGACAAGTATCAAGTACAATAGAGAACCAATTTGGATTCATGCCAAGCAGATCTACTATTGAAGCGATTCACCTTTTGAGACGTCTTATGGAACATTTTAGAGCAGAAAAAAAAAGACACTCACATGATATTTATTGATCTAGAAAATGCGTATGATAGAGTATCGAGGGAGGTTCTTTGGAGAACTTTGGAAAAAAGAGGTATCCAATTGACATATATTAACCTTATAAGAGACATGTATGATGGTGCAAAAACATGTGTGAGGACTCACGAAGGAACGACAGACTTCTTTGAAGTTAATATTGGTTACATCAAGGATCAACTTTAAGTTCATACTTATTTGTAATGGTGATGGATGAGTTAACAAAACATATTCAAGATGAAGTACCTTGGTGTATGTTATTTGGAGATGATATTGTATTAGTGGAGGATTCTAAGGAAAAGGTTAATAGAAAATTAGAACTATGGAGAGAAACATTAGAAAGCAAAGGCCTCCGACTTAGTAGAACAAAGACAGAATATATGGAATGTAAGTTTGATCATTTGGTTACTTCAGAGGACATAAAAATTAAAATTGGCACACATTGCATTCCCTAAAAGGAAAGTTTTAAATACCTAGGGTCAATTTTTCAGAGTGATGGAAGAATTTATGGAGATGTTACGCATAGAATTAATGTTGCTGGTTGGTTAAAATAGAGAGGAGCATCAGGTATTCTTTGTGATAAAAAGATACCATTAAAATTAAAAGGTAAATATTATAGAGCAGCAATTAGTTCTGCCATGTTTTATAGTTTTAAGTGTTGGTTAGTTAATCATCAACATGTACAAAAGATGTCTGTGACACAAATGAAGATGTTGAGATGGATGAGTGGTCATACAAGAAAAGACTGTATGCATAATGAGGTTATTAGAAACAAATTTGGAGTGGCATCAATAGAGGATAAAATGAGAGAACATCGTTTAAGATGGTTTGGACATATAGAAAGAAGATCAAAAGAAGAACCTATAAGAAGGTTAGAAAACTAAATTTGGAAAGTATTAAAAGAGGTAGAGGACAACCACAAAAGTGTTGGAAAGAAACAATAAAGAATGATCTAGCTTATTGGGAGTTAACTGCTAACATGGCACACGATAGGGATATGTGGAAACAAATAATCCATGTAGCCGACCCTGTCTAGTATGGGAAAAGGCTTAGTTTGTTGTTGTTGTTGTTGTTGGTTCGAACGTTATATACATACTTTTAACATCCAATAAACTCCACTTTTCATGAAGAATTGAAGCATATATCTCCATCATCTCGTATGAAAATATATTTTTACATGTTATACATCCCATCACTCATAAGAGGCCTACATCATCTCGAAAAGTGGTGATCTAAGTAGCAAGGTCTCTATGCCATAACAGGGCAATAACTAGCCATGCATATTAGCTAATTGATACCAAGGGAAGAAACTTGGTAGACCCGAAAAATGCTCAATATCTAAAGAAATATTATATTTAGTGTCTACCACAAATTCTTTTGAAATGATTTTGGTAAATGGATCTTCTTTGATTTCCTAAAGAAGGGACCATGTCGAATATATGCCTTTTAACTAGGAATTAATGCTTTATGAAAAGTAGAATATTTTCAAAATCGATTAATAACATTTCAAAAGTCATTGTTTTATAAGATAGGGCCTAGTTCAAAATAGCAAACTATTTTCAAATAGTATGTGCTATTATGAAATAGGGCATACTTTATTACACCGAGTATCTAGAGGGATAGTTGTTCCCCATCTCATTCTGTCCAAAAAATTGGAAAAGGCCCAATACCTCAAAAGTCAAAACAGAAAAAAAAAGCTACGAGTTCGTGAGGTCGGAATTGAGAAGATCTCTCGAATAAAATTTAGTGATAACTGCTGGCAGGAAAAGAGGAAAGAAAAAAAGGAAGAAAATAAACCTCCAATATAGAGGTCTTCTTATAAAAAAAGAAAAAGAAAATTGAAAGTTCAAAGAGCATTTTCTCAAAATCTTCTCTTCTTTATACAACGAGACACTTCAGAAGTGATCGTGAGAATTCTCCCTATACTCTTATAGCTTATCCTAAAAGAGAAAAACTTTTTATTATGATCCTAAAGTAGGAATACAACCTAATAATTTGGATCTCATTTTGATTGAGGATTAGGCCTTTTAGTGTGAAAAATAGAGTTTGAAAATATTGTTGAATTTTTCTAATAATAAAAACCTCTATAAAGTAATAGAGAATTAATATCAAAGTAAAGAGAAATATAGGAGATGAAAGTGAATCCCTTAACAAATCGTAGATGTCTCTAATACACTTGATTCATCTATTGCATCTCACACATGTCATGCCCATAGATGACCTTATTCATATATGATCCTTTCATTGGTCGACTACCATCCATGTAGAGTCATCTTTTGCTAGAAGTCATCTTTCCCACCAGAATTAAGATAACCCCAGTTTAAAAAGTGAATCCCTTAACAAAGAATGGGAACATTAATGAAATCTTAGCTCAACTCAAATCAACTCTAGCATTAAGAAAATATAATATTTTTTGGGTGTTATTCTTTGCTATTAACTAAATAAATTTGATTAATGATAAAGAGGGGTATTTGTTAACACCCAAAAATTTATCAAAATATTTTCTAGAATTTCTTTCTTTTAAAAAAATTATGGTTGTAGGTCTTTTAAGATTTTTTTCAACAAAGACACTTTAAACGAACCCATTTTCATGCCAAAAATTTATAGGAACCTCAAAATAAGTGTACTTTGAACCAAAATGAAAAAAATCAAATTTTGATAAAAATTAAAAAAATAATCACTCATTCTTGAGGCCAAATTTGCAAAAGGTTGTTGTTTTTTTAAAAGGAAAGGGCTAAAAAAGTTAAGATGAGACAATGGGAACCAAACATGCAAAATGTTTGCAAAGTGACCATTTTACAAACTTATAAAAATATTTGAAATTCAAAAAGATACAACAACAACAACTAAGCCTTTTCCCATACTAGACGGGGTCAGCTACATGGATTCTTTGTTTCCACATATCCCTATCGTGTGCCATGTTAGCAGTTAACTTACAATAAGCTAGATCATTCTTTATTGTTTCTTTCCAACACTTTTGTGGTCGTCCTCTAGCTCTTTTAATACTTTCCAAATTTAGTTTTTCATACTTTCTTAATGGTTCTTCTTTTTATCTTCTTTTTACATGCCCAAACCATCTTAAATGATATTCTCTCATTTTATCCTCTATTGGTGCCACTCATAATTTGTTTCTAATAACCTCATTATGCATACGGTCTTTTCTTGTATGACCACTCATCTATCTCAACATCTTCATTTGTGTCACAGATATCTTTTGTATATGTTGATGATTAACTAACCAACACTCAGAACCATAAAACATGGCAGTCCTAATTGTTGCTCTATAATATTTACCTTTTAATTTTAATGGTATCTTCTTATCACAAAGAATACCTGATGCTCCTCTCCATTTTAACCACCAGCATTAATTCTATGCGTAACATCTCCATCAATTCTTCCATCACTCTCAAAATTCAAAAAAATAAAATAAACAAAAAAAAGTCCAAAACATGAGACTCGCCAGATTGTGGACAGTCCCATACCAAGAGACCCTACACCTATCGAAGGGTTAAAGTCGTATGAGACCCTCCACCCATGTGACCGACAAACTTGGGCCAAATTGGATCAAGCATGGACCAACTCAACCAATGAAAAATTCTAGAAAGATGCTAAGAATATGATTGATCTAGAGACTTCTTGGAAAATCTATAAATACCAGCCTTGGGCTGGGATTCAAAGGGAGGCTACTTAGAGAGAAAATCAATAAGAGGCAAGAGAGGAAAGAGAGGGGGAAGAAGGAGACATCCAAGGGAGGAAGCAACCCAAGTCTGCGGCCAAGGAAGAAGAAGTCGCCCAAGAGGAAAATCCGGCCAGGTTTCTCTCATTTCTCCTTTTTCAATTCATTTTATTTTTAATATTTGGAGTCTTCATCTCCAATCTATTGTAAAGCAGAATAAAGTACTACAAATTTCTGCAAGAGGCTATCAATAAGAAGATCTACCACTTGTATGTCATTCGGATTCTTCTATCTCAATATAAGTTGTATATTATAGTTCCTCATCTTTCCTATGTTTAAATATATTATCATCCGTTCAACCCTTTTTTGATTGTTGCGATTGCCTCCAAATAAATCCAAGAAGCCACAAAAGGGACATTAGCATCCACGTTTTTCATGCAATGATATGAATATGTAAATCACTCTTATGGTAGATTAAACACTCATAAGTTTGTGTAAGGACAAACATTTGGCTATGATCATGTATATTTTTAAGAGAAAGAGAGATGTCTTGAGGATTTATATATAGATAAGTTTCTCCTCAAGCAAACACAAGTCCTCAACTAAATTTCTTTGAATGATTATTAACATATTAAAGATCAAATAAGATGTATCATTAGCTTATATAAAAAAAACTCCACATATTTCAGAATCCTACATGAACATTGTCTCATCCTCAAATTTTCTAGCCTTCATCTCTTAGTGAAATATTGTGAAATTTTGTTCAGAAGTTGTATACAACTTGTTAACATTTAGTAAAAGTTTTAAAAATTTTGAACTAATCCTATGCGGTGAGATAAAAGCATTTTAGTGAGCCTCTATATTTCAGTCATAGAAACTGTTTCGAATTTTAGGATAGCATTCGGGTAGGAATCTTCTTAGATTTAATTCTTGAATCCCTATAAAGTAACAAAAATATTAAAAACTCCTCTTCTGGAAAACATAACCAATTTTGTTTTACAAGCCATAAACTGGTTTTTGCCAAGTGAACAACATACTCATTTTGGAAAAGTTGTTTTGGTTGAAAATTGTTTTGAAAAATTTTGGATCAGTAGTCACTCTTCCTAAGCATCTAGGCTAGCCCTTGAGTGTCAGATCAAGAAGGCCTATGATGATAAAAATTTACCTATCTACAATTTCCAAATAGTCATAAAATCCTTTTACAAGTTTGAGTAAACTTGCTAGCACAGTCGCACATAATTTTTGCAAACGAAGTTTTAATTCGATATACGACAGAAAAAATTTGTTTACACGTGTTACACCACAGTTCAACCATCCTGCACCACGGTTGGGCCAGCTTGTTGCACCATGGTTGGGCCATCTTGGTGAATCACAGTTAGCTTGTTGTATCACGGTCAATTTGTTGTGTCATGGTTAGGCTAGCCTGTTGAACCACTCCCTAACCTAACTCACTTGAATTAGATGGACCTAGTTCCATCTAGTTACAAGCCCATCAATGACTCATGACTTTATCTATCACTTAGGTATCTTAATTATAAGTAGTCTAAGTTACCTAGTGTTGATGTACAAATGAGTCAAGTCCCAACACGAGACAACGCAACACTGTTATTTGCATGACCGAGTGATATCTCTTTGTGCCATACCTCCTAGCCTTTGCTCCATGAATTGATCCTTTACCTTTTCGGACCGCTTTAACCTTTTGATAGGTATAAGATCACTTGGTATAGAACCGTCCTTGATCCGGTGCATTTTGGGTTTTTTATCCAATGCTTTGGCATAGGCCTAAACCATCGTCAAATTTGAGTCTTCTAAGGTCCTGCTCCTTCTCCTTACCCGACACTTTTGTAGGTAAACCTTATTTTGGTTTCAAATACCCCTTTTTGACTTTAAAAACCCTTTCCTTCGTTCCAACCTGCTTTATGGATGCATGTCACTATAGTCTTTTCTTGTGTATGTTCCATCTCGGACCTTGTTTTGCCTCGGTATCTGCCCCCCTTTTGTTGAGGCACTCGACGCTTGATTTCCAGCCCTCCCTCAGGCCGTCCTGGAGTGAGGTATAAAGCAACACACCTCATAATGTTTGGTGCTTTGCTTGGATCCACACATGACATGAACCTTGACTGTCCCTCGTGCGTGATCACAAGTCTCCGAAGATGTGGTGCAAGCATTGCTTGTGTAATTCGTATAAAGTCACACCTGAGCATTACCGGATACTCATCCATGGTTGTCACCGCCATATCTAGTATCCTTGCCTATGGCCCAACTCTTAGCTTGCAACCCCTTTCAACTCCCTTCATAGAGCTCATGACTGCATTTACTAACTTTAGTCTTTGTGTGGTTGGCGTAACCTGTAAACCTGCCGTCTTGGCAACCAATGTTGAGACTAAGGAATGGATAGCACTCAAGTCCATCAATGCCCAGAACTTGTGCTTCCCGATCTTCACATCAACAAAACTCAAGGCACAATGCGGTTCCAATTGCATCGTGTTTAGCACTTGAAATGGTGTCACTAAAATCACTTCATCATCCGGTGTTTCAGTAACCTCCTCTACCGTAACTGGTTCTTGTAATTCAAGGGCTGATAACTTTGCTTTTTTCGGGCAATTTCTTAAGAGGTGGGACCCGTTTCATGCATATCAGGACCCTACTCCCTTTCCATTTCGATTTTCCCTAGAGGAAGAGTATCCTGGATTCTCTTCCTTACCTGACTGGTCTTCTCTCTACTCTTAAACGGTTTTCCCTCCTTCTTCTTAGGGTTGTCCTTGCCCGACTTTCTACCCTAAGATCCATAAGGACTCCACGGTTGCCATAGTTTCAAATATCGTGGTTGGACTTCGCCTTCTTAACTCAGTTTGAGCCCATGTTTGCAACCCTTCCTCAAAATAAAACATCTTGTCCACTTCACTCATGTCGTGAATGTCTAATATTAAGGAACTAAATTTTTGTACATACTCATGCAAGGACCAGTCTTGGTTATGTTTTTTAAGCTGCTCTCTAGTTCGCCTTAGGTGATTCGTAGGTGTGAATTGTACTTCGAGTTCATTTTTGAATTCACCCCAAGCAAAGATAGGGGAGCACCACCACCAATGTTGGATGTTTGTCAGGTTCTCCACCACAACTTGGTGTCCTTTTTTAAATAGAGTGTTGTCACCATTACCCTATCCAATTCGGGAACTTGGGTCACTCTAAGATATCGATCCATTTCCCATACAAAATTGTCTAAGGTCTTCTTGTCCAGGGTTCCATCATAATAACTTGGTTTGGGTAACTTAAGGAGGGTAGAGAAGAGCATATTACCTTTGCTGCCTGAATCTTACTTGACCGGTTGTACTCGGGTCTGTCTGTGTTGAATAGGTCGGTCCTTGGGTTGGTCCCATGACCTCCGTCATAGGAACCGACTATTGTTGTTATTGTTGCTACATGGAGTCAAGGCGTAACATCATTTGAGCTAACACCTGCTCAAGTGTCACCTAGTCAGATGATGCCTCGACTTTCCCAGCTTCTTTCCTTCCTTTAGCCATAGCTGTTGCTTACAATACACTTCCACAAGTGTTTGAAAACCCCTAAATTTTAGACTATTCCTACCCCAATTACAAATTATTACAACCGAGATTTACAGTCTCTTTGCCACAACAGAAAATTACAAACTCTATCAGAAACTGAACAGACCTGCAAATGGAATTCCGACACTTCCAGTAAAAGTGGCGATCCTTTGAAAAACTACAACATGTCTATGATTTTTTAAAGCAAATTTCACTCAACAATCCCACAAATACCCTAAAAAAGTAATTATATAAAAATCTCTATCACTGTCACCGATGTCTATGTCGGACTTCGAAAGAAAAATCATTTTGGGTATCAAACGATGTCCAAAAGTCATGATTTTTTATCCGTTGGACCCACACTTATCTATCTTTTTTCTGTTGATCATTTATTGAAATTCTTCGTCAGTTGTTCGAAAAATGGAATGCAAGTTACGCAAACTTTTCTGTCAGTTCAGTTCAATTGAGGTTTAGTATATTTTCTGCTGTCACCGGTATTTTTCACTGAATTTCGGTGAGATCTGATCACCATTGCAAGATTTTGTGTTAATCCAAAGAGTATATTGTGCAATAGACTCACTTTGCATAGAATGGAGGCTGGCGTACTTGTCTTAGACCAAAGCTCCCAACCAAATTGCCTGCAACCGCTATGCCTGTCCCAAACTAGTTTCACACTTCTGAACATGGGATTTTCTTATAGATCTTGAGCTGAATCGAGGCTTGAGAGGATCTAATACCAAATTATTACAAACTTAAGTCAAATATAGGCTTAATTGAGTCAACTTACCTTATGATAGCAAGTGGAACGGTTCCACTTTCAACCTTTCATCAAATTCTCGTGCGCAAGCCTATGTGCGTGTAGATCCTCTCTTTGGCTTCAATGACCAACATGGCAGCCTTCTTTGTCTTCCCCAATCTGTCTATACCCTTAGGATTCATGATGCATACTCACATAAGCACACACTGTTAGAGAATTGCAAGAAGAAGAATATTTACCATTGATTTGGTACAAACTTACAAAACCCGATGTTTCGGAACCTTCTGGACGTTAAACATCTTGCACCCTTCCTCCTCTCTCTAGCACACTCTCACACACTCTAGGCACTCTACTTGGGATGACCAAGATGCTTAAGACTACCAGCAAGTGACCTTTCTATAGGCCAAGTGTAGAGTTGGGCTGCCTTGGATATTCCAAGGAATATTTGATGGCACGCTGACACTAGGCTGGCACCATGTTGGCCCCATACTGGCTTTGTTACAAACTTAAGTCAAACCCAGGCTTAATTGAGTCAACATACCTTGTGATGGCAAGTTGAACCGTTGCAACCCATCTTTAAATTCTCGTTTGCAAGTTGACGTGTGTGCGGATCCTCTCTCTTTGGCTTAAATGACACACTTAGGATTCATGTATGCACACTCACACAAGCACACATAATTAGACAATTGCAAGAAAAAGATCATTTACTGTTGATTTCGTACAAGCTTATAAACCTGGTGTTCTGCTACCTCTTGGACGTTTACAAATCATGCACCCTTCCTTCTCTCTCTAGCACACACACACTCTAGGCAATCTGCTTAGGATCACCAAGATCTTCTCCAAACTGGCTTCCATCGCATCTGCCTCCTTGGCCCTTTTTATAGCCAAGGTGGGTGGCTAGTCAGCCAAGGGAATATCCTTTAGATATTCTCGGTCTGGCTGGCTCTGGGCTGGCAGCAACTGGTGCTACTTGGCTGGCACCGGACTAAGAATATCCAAGCTTGGGGCTGGATTTTCCATGCGCCCACTTGCTGCCCCTTGGCTGGCCTCTTGAGTGGCTAGCCAAGGTTGGTTAGGTGACCTCCAGCTGGTGCCCGACTGCCCCTTAGCTAGCCCCAGTTGGCCTACTTCTTTACCGATTCTACCAATGCCTTTAAGCCTGCCTTACCATTTTGGTCTTCTCTAGCTTGACCCTTTAGCTAGAGTAACACTTGGCCGACTACTCCTTGGTCCCAAACTCTTCTTGACACTCCCTTGGTCTACCCTAGCTGACCCACTTACCCAATATGGCTAGGTTGACCTATTACAAGTATGTTAGGTTCATGGGATAAGACATACAATATTTATTTGATCCAAACATGGACGGTCCAAGTGACTCACTCTTCGGCATCCACAACAACAACGTGCGTTCGTGCACTCCCCCATTGGCACTAGTGCTCCATCTCCACTTATTTGTGTGTGTCACAAAACTTTTCCAGAATGCTAGTGCCACACGACGATTCCCGATTTGGTGTGCCTATACACACAAATGACTCACAGAAGGACGCACATTCACCCACTTCAAAGGCATGCATGCGAGGAAGAAGGTAGAGCATACACACATGTAGGAGTTCACATACTCTTGTGTGAGCATAAGCCTCTCTTGGGTCTTGTGTTGTAATGGGGTTACACATTGGATCAGGATGGGTTTGGTTTGGGTCCTTGTAATCGAGGTGCTCTAGTGTGTAGTGTGAGCGCTCGGGTTAGCTAGGACTGGTTGGGTGAGTTAGTGGTTTTCTAACTAGGTTGGTTAGGGAGTAACTAACCAAAAATATCCATTGGAATATTCTTGGGCAGGTACCATATGGACCAACTCCACCTTGGCCTATAAATAGACCAAGGGAGGGCCATGGAAAGGCACTCGAGTACTTGGGTGAGTGAGTGCTACTTGGGGTCAGCCGAGTGAGTGCTACTCGGGTCCTTGGATATTTGGGGGATTCAGCCATGAGAGGGATGCTTCGAGAGAGTCTCGAGTGTCCAGATCTGGAGAGAGGTCAATCTCAGAAGTGAGTCACCCCAACCTGTCATTGTTAGTCGCTTAGTATCCTTTAAAATAAATGAGCAAGACGATTTTGTTCTAGGCAATTCTGCCAGCCACTTGCAACTGTGTGTGAGAGGTGTGCTTAGGTCTAGAAGAGAGGAGTGTGTGCGGTAGTAAGAGAAGCGAGATGCAGTGAAGGCTATCAACGCATAGGAAACTGTACGCACGTTGGATTTCAACCGCATGAATACGTTGAGTCAAACGAGAGTGTTTACCTATGACCACAGCCGTTCAAAACCTCCCTTCAGTTGGAGCGTGAAAAAAATGGTGTGACAAATTGGTATCAGAATTGAATTGCCTGATTTCAACGTCACAAATCGGTGGATCTGGAGTTCTTGTGACTCATTGCCGAATTTCAAAAAATTCTGGCATCGTTCGGTGGAAAAAGACCAGGTAAGTGGTTATTTTCTAGAAATTCTGGTGTTGTGTGCTGAGATCTGGTCATGGAGGAGTGTTCCTTTTAGATCCAACACATGATTGACGGAGTGAAGTCAATCGAAATAGATCGAAAAGTGAGAAACAACAGATTGATTTTTGTTGAGCAGAATTTGGGAAAGATTCTATAGATCTGCGAGATCCGATCAAATCTTGGCAAATTCGACCATAGAAACACTTGATTTGTGTGCTACACACCTAGATCAAAGTATGTGGAAGGCAGATCAGAACGGATCTAGCCAGATCTGAGTGGGAGAGGATCAGACCGGAGGAAGAAATTCCGACAAAAAATCAGTCTTTGTAGAAATTTCTCCAATAGCATGAACAAAGATGATTCTGGTTCTATGCCGAATTCGGTCCAAAGCTTTGATTAATTTCATAGATAATAGCTTGCTAGATTATTGTAGTGTGTTGTTGTACCAGAATCAGGGATGAGTTGGTGCAAATTTGAAAGTTGTTCAAGGCGAAACTGAATAGAAGCGTCTGTTCAATCACAACAAAAAACCTGAGAAAAACAGGTTGATTGAAATTCGATTTTCGAATGATTTTGTACTAAGATCTGTAAAATCCGTGGGAAGCTGAGTGTGTTACCTTTCCAATGGTAGTTCATTCGCTGAATTTGGATGTCGTTTCTTCCATCAAAGTAATTATACTTTGAACGTCCGTAAGCACGTCTCTATAGGCCTATATGAAACGCGATTTGCTGTAACAATTTTTCTGTTACATTTTCGATGCGTAAATCACATCGGGACACCTTCGAGGAGGGAGGCGTGTCTGACAAGGGCTCGTTGGAAGTGATATTGCAATAAGTAGCACAACAGATTGCCTCATTGAACGCCAAGAGCAACGTTCTGGCATAACAAGTCTTATAGATACAACAGGGACAATGGCGGAAGATGTACGTTTTACAGATGCTGAGACAAGAAAGGGATTGAGTCTCGTCTTGGATGAGTTTCATGCAGGAGCAACCTGTCATGTTGCCGGAAATGGAGATTCACATGCTCAAGAGTGGAGTTTTGTGCAGCCAATAGAAGAGCGTGAACAGGCACACCATTCTTTAACTTCTTTTTCTACTTTGTCATTGATGGATCCATGTGCAACTGAAGTAATCTGAAAGAGCGGGTGGACTGCGAACCTCGGAAGTGAGGTGTACTTAAACGCATTCTAAAGGCCATAAGATCGATTGAGGAGAACCGAGTAGTGGTAATGGAGATGGTAGGGAGAGGTATGTATGAAGCACGACAACTATCACACACCGGTGCTTAAGAGAGACCAAAAGGGGTCTTTCGAATGAGAGTAACTCATGTAGGATGGATGGAGAGCTATCTTGGGTATTGCAAAGACAGTCGAAGACAACCAAGTGGGCAGCCTGTAGGTGGAGGCAAATGGACAGAAAATAAGTACATCACCCAAATGAGAGGAAGAGTGAGAACGAGGTTCGGTTAAGGAAAGTGTCGAAGTGGAGTTGTCGATGGTGCTGGGGGAGCACACATCGGGATACCAAAGGCTCTAATATAGAGCACGAAATGTCAAGTTTTTGGGTGAGGATGGATTTTCTTAAAAGAGGCCGAAATCTCAAGGGGTCTCCCGAGCCAAGAAGAGACATTCTATAGGTTGGTTGGGTCCCGTACATGGGGGGCATATCCCAAGAGGTGCATGGGGCATATGGGGGTAATACCACGAGATGGGCGCATAGATGCACGCGCCAAATACAAGTCATGTTTCGATAGGGATCATGCGAAGACTTGTCGTCGGGCACCTCAAAGGAGCAAGGTTAGACGTTGGGACAAGAGTCGTTCTAAGGGGAACATGTTTGAGGTAATACACCACTAGAAAACCTCTCTAGATAATAAGGTGCGGCAGGGTGTAAGACACCAGCAAACGTCACATACCTAGTGGGTGATAGGCCGGTGTGTGGGCTAGAGGTCATCTAGGGAAGATAGGATCAGGCATCGGGTCAGGGCAGGACAGGGGTGCCAGCCGCAGGGAGTAAACCTCCCTGAGAAGAGAGATTGGCGTCTGTTAGCTAATGCTAGTTGTAGTGTGCCAAGACCAATGCTAGGGTAGAGTTGCAAGGGCAAGTAGCTAGTGCCATACGGGAACTAATGTCGATGCAGGGTGAGTTCCATGTGGACAAAGCAACACCTATGGTGTTGACAAGCCAGCGATGGAAGCCAAAGGTGGTTGTGGAGCCAATGACGAGGGTTGTGGGAAGTGCCTAGCCGGGAGAATGCCTTGAGTGAGGCACACGCTCACGAGACCTCGAGAGTGAGGTCTTCGTTGGCAAGAGGAGAGTTGTCATAAAACTTTTCAGATTGCTAGCACCACACAACGGTTCCCAATTTGGCGTGCCTACACACATGAACAACTCACGGAAGGGCATGCATTCACCCACTTCAGAGGTATGCATGCACGAAAGAAGATAGAGCGTTTACACGTGGAGGAGTTCACTTCCCTTGTACATACCGTGTAGATAGGGAGTGGAGCTTGTCGTTGGCTCTTGTGTGATCGTAAGCCTCTCTTGGGTATTGTGTTGTAATGGGGTTACACATTGGATTGGGATAGGTTTTTGTGCTCTAGTGTGTAGTGTGAACATTCGGGTTAGCTAGGACTGGTTAGGTGAGTTAGTTGGTAGTTAGCTAACTAGGTTGGTTAGGGAGTAACTAACCAAGAATATCTATTGGAATATTCTTGGATGGGTACCACATGGACCAACTACACCATGGCCTATAAATAGACCAAGGGGAGGGCCATGAAAAGGAACTCGAGTACTTGGGCGAGTGAGTGCTACTTGGGGTCAACCGACTGAGTGCTACTCAAGTCCTTTTCAACCGTGAGAGGGATGCATGGAGAGAGTCTCGAGTGTCCAGATCTGGAGAGAGGTCAATCTCAGTCGTGAATCACCCATGCCGAGTCATTGTGAGTCGTGTAGTATCCTTTGAAATAAATGAGCAAGACGATTATGTTCTAGGCAATTCTGCCAGCCACTTGCAACTTTGTGTGTGTAAGGTGTGCTTAGGTCTAGAAGAGAGGAGTGTGTGTGATAGTGAGAGAAGCGAGGTGTAGTGAACGCTACCGACGAGCAGGAAACTCTGTGCACACTGGATTTCAACCACACGAATGCACTGAGGCAGACGAGAGCGTCTACTTGCGATCACAACCATTTAAAACCTCCCTTCAATTGGAGCATGAAAAAAGCATGTGATAGTGTGTTGCATGCGTGCATGTCCCAATCATAGTTAGTGCCCAATGTTGGTGGTGTGTGTGTGCACCCTCCTAGTGATAGCACCCTGGAATTTGGGTTGTGATAGGCTTTGGCTTGTTAGTACCCGGCCTTACTACAACCTTCTAGTCCCTTCCCTACCTAGCCATGTTTACAAGCTAACCCAACCCACTCAATTGACTTAGGTTAGCTTAGTTACAAGTGTGCTAGGGTTGTACAAAGTTCCAAGGTGAAACAGAAGCTACCCCCAAGGGATAGGTGGTGACACTAGAGCGTGGTGCCTGGCACGCGTGCGACACCTGGTCGGTATGTTGCACACAACATCCTGACCTCACATCCAAGTGTCTTTGTTGACGCTCTAGCACTGGTTAGTGCTAGCCCTCTAGTGTCAGGTAAGTGTAGACACTCCAGCTCCCAACTTCATGTGTCAATGATAGCCCCCAACTTTAGTGAGTGTCGATGCTCTTCTTTGTTGCTCTATGACTGGTGTGCCGGGTGTGCATGGACGCATTACTCAAGGTCATGACATAAGGGAGGCATTAGACGCGCACATTCACCCTCCTGATGCTAGCGCCCAGAATTTTCATTGTGACAATACTCCATAAGGTCTCATTGGCGCCTAAACTCTCGATGTCACTCCCCTACTGAGTGTTGTCTGCCTTTGCCCTGCTACCTCCTCGAACATCCTGGCCTTAGTCAGTTCCCTCCTGGAATGCCTCCTCGATCGATACTTGGCGTTTACATCATCAGCGTACCCATCACGTGGCAATGCTCCCATGCATCCACATGTGCCTCTTGGGATTTGTACTCCACGCATTTAACTTGTCCTATCTGTGGCACACCTTCTCTTTGCTCATGTGCCACCTTGAGGATTTCAATCTTCTTGAAGGAGTTTCGTCCTCGCACGAACTCCCGACGGTTTGGACTCTCTCTTAGATCCCTCATCGTTTCGATGCCTGCACCACCAACAACTCTGATTTCTCCTTGGTACTCTCCTTGGCCGAATCCCCAACTTTTGCCTGCCTTCTCCTCTTTGCCTTTGGATGGTTGTGCAACTCCTTCGATGACTCTCCCTCCACCCTACATAAGGGTCTTTTACTTGAAGACTTTCGCAACAAAGAAGACCTCTTTCAGTTTAGCTTTGGCACTGAAGTGTGATAGCCACCACGCTTCACACTCATCTTCCTTTGTTCATTACCCACACTCATGCCATCTCCCTTACCACCTACCCGATTTTCCTTAACCAAAGTAATGGCCCGTAAGTATGCCTTAACTAGGAGGTTCGTAGTCTCCTCACTCACTAGAATTGGCTTGTTTGTATGAGTCTCCGACAATGACAAAATAGATAGAGAGTTGAGAGAAAAGAGTACTTGTCCATGCTAAATCTCAACATGTTGCTGGGTTGACCCCAATGGCTCTTGTGGTAGAGATTTTTGTTGTTGTTGGATAGTGGTGAGTTATTATTGCATTGTGTCTAAGTGCATCATCATTTGATGCAACACCTGCATGAGCACCATCCTCTCATGTGAACCCGACTTGGTAATTGTGGCTAAGCAGGATCTTTTCGCTTTAGACCTTTTTGAACCGATGCTCAAGAGTCATCCTAAGTACTTTAAGGATTCCAAATGAGTTGGTGATGTTTCAAATTCATGTGAAAATAGGGTGTTGAAAATGATAAACTAGTGCACTTAGTTTTCAAGTTCAAAACTCACAAGTTCTAAAAAACATAAATTGGTTCTATTTTCAGGACTTGTTTCTCGAATTGTTTTGAGTCACTTAGAGACCTCCAAAATTTAAATTTATAAGACAGAGCCTGAAATATGGAGATTCTAGGACATCTTTTGGTTTTGAATTTAAGATTGGGATGATGTAGAATTAATTCAGTAAAGTGCCTCTGATCAGACACCTGAAACTGTTCTGTCATAGAAATAGAGAGACCCAAATATAGGCTTATATCTCGATGCTAAGAGTTCAAATTTAATGCACTTGGTCTTGTTGGAAAGCTATGGATGTTAGCTTTTTAATAAACCAAGAATCACCGATTTTGACAACCTACAGACAGAGTTATGGGATGAATACTCAGGCTCTGTTGTAGAAAAATAGAATTGACAGACAATTTTCAAAAATTATCCTGATCTTACACAACTTTAATTACGTGGTTGCATGATCCTAAAATTCTTGAAAATTTTATTATAAATGGGCTTGTGTGTAGATACAATGTGCAAAATTTTATTGCATACAATAATCGTTTGTGGCTTCGGCTTGGCCGTTTCTGTGAGGATAGTAGGGTGATGAGAAGTGTTGAGTTATGCCATAGGTATTACATAACTTATCCATCTTCTCATTCTTGAAGGGTGTACCATTATCTAACATTAGGTCTCTCGAAACTCCCAATCAAGCCAAGATATTTTTCTTAATGAATGCCACTACATGTTGTTCTTGGACATTAGCTGAGGAGGTAGCTTCAACCCATTTAGAAAAATATTCAGTGGCTGCTAATATTAACCTATGTCCATTGGATGCAGTTGGGCATATTGGTCCTATGATATCAAATGCCCACACGGTGAAGGGCCATGGGCTTATAATGGAATGCATGGTGGACGATTGGATATGAATGGCATGTCCATGCACTTGACATTGATGACATTTCCTAACATGATCATGGCAATCTTGATTTAGGGTGGACCAAAAATAACCGACTCTAAGTATCTTCATGGTCATCATATTTGCATTGACATGGCCTCCACATTCTCCATCATGGAATTCATGCATTATGATCCTACCCTCATCAAGGTCTATACATCTCAACAAGATGCTGGTAAACTCTTTAGAAGAAGCAAATTCAGGAAATCCTCCATTTTCTAAAAAATTTTTAATGTCTTGAAACCGAGGTTTTCCCATGGAATTTTGGTCATTTTGACAAATCTCCAAATCGTGGGTGGATGGAGTGGGTGAGTGCCAAATTTCTAAGGATCGAGTTCCCATGGTGGGATCGACCCTTAGAGATGATCCTAAAGATGAGAGGGCATCTGCTATGGTGTTGTCCTCTCTACGTATATGGGTGAGCCTGCATGATTTGAAAGAATCAACAAATCTAGTGGCCAATTCGTGGTATGTTATGAGTTTTTCATTTTTGACTTGCCAAATTTTTGAAACTTGGTTTATAACAAGCATACAATCTTCAAAGACTTCAATACATGATGACCCTAGATTTTTCAAAATTTTTAGGCCTTGTATGTGTGCTTCATATTGAGCCATGTTATTTGAGCATGAAAAATCAAGTCGAATGGCAATTGGGATTTCTCCCTTGCAAGAGGATATGAGGACGATTCCTACCCACGATTTTAGGGTCTAGACTCGGCATGTCTTCATAGGTCTATGCAAATACATCAACATAGGATTTCAAAAATGCAATGAATATTTTTCTTTCATGCTCATGCAAACATGCACCTATTTTTATACACTTTGGGTTAGACTCACTCCCTAAGTTGATTTCTGGAAAATCCCCTTCTACGAAATTTGAAGGTTTTTTCAAGTCAAGGATTCTATGAAATTCAGGAAGCTAGGAGGCTTGATCTTCCTCATGGATGAGGGGATCTTTCTCCTTACTTTGATCATTCTCAAGCACTTTAATTTCTAGGGAAGTGTTAGGGAAAAGAGGGGTTTTATGAATGAATAACTTGGATGATTTTGGTTTGGGAATATATACAAGTTTAGAAGAACTCGAAAATGGGCTTTGTACATGGCCAATATTTGTGAAATTTTGGGATTTTTCAATTTTTTTGTCTTTTTCAAAGCAAAAGCTAGAATGACTAATATACAAGACTTAATTTTTAGGATTTTAGGATTTTTCAACTTTTTTGGCTTTTTTCAAACAAAGGCTAGGGGAATGAACATAAACAACTTTGTTTTTGGAATTTTCGGGTTTTTCAAATGTTTTTGGCTTTTGAAAGCTTTCTAAAAAATTTTGACTTTTCCAAATATATAATTTTTTTGGGTTTTTGTTAAAAGAGGGGTCTTCCATCAAACCTACAAAGAAAATGTCATGAATTAGACTCTAAACAAGAGGTCTAAGCCATAGGTCTCGGTGTTAGTGGGTTCTAGAGCACCCTTGACCAAGTGGTCTTAGGTGGTAACTCAGGGGGTATGGATGAAGTGTAGCCCAATCCATATCGACTTGGGTTAGGTGTAGGTAGGATGGGCTCTATCCTACCTTGGTTATGGGCTCCTAGACCTTGGTAAGGTGTGTATTTCATGTTTAACATCATGTTCTAAGACTTCTTGAGTTTTGAAAAATGCTTATAAAGTGGATGGCCTTAAAATATGGTATCATCCATATCATGGTTATACATTCGATTTATTTTACGTTTGTTTAGGAGATGAAGGTTTGGGATGGTGGAAGAGTTGAACTTCCCTAGGATACACACGACCCTAGGTTTGGATGACTTGGGCTTTGAATTGGGTGCCTCTAGGATATATGTGACCTTAGATAGCTTGGGATTAATCCTAGGTGCAACCCATTGTGCCCCTAGGGGTGGACGACTTGTGTTTATTTGGGTGCAAAGGGAAAACATGCTGGATCCCTTATAATTTGAAGAGGTATGGATTCCAAGGGAAACCATGATCGGTCCCTTGGTGGATTTATGAAGGTTTAGGAAAATCATGGCCATACGCTTGGGTTTATAATGCAAACCTAGGCTCAAGGAGATTTGTTTATACATGGTAGGATTAGGTGTACCTAGGATGTCGTTGCATGCCTTAGGAGTAACCATGCCTATCATATTTTTAACTTTATTTTGATCTTGTTTTTCCTTTTAAAATTATTTTTCTTAGTGCAGGACATTCGGCATACCTTGAAAATCCATATCCTTGGGCACATTTTGTGGGTATGTGGGTGCATGAGTGTGATTCGATACATCCAATATATATAAATGAATTGTCGATCCTACACTAAGAAGGGGAGGATCGAGTAGGGAGTTTGTGTGGGAATGAGTTTTGGGCATACCTTTTTCAAGCTTGTCTACCTTTTTATGGTGGGAGCAAGCATCCTTGCAGGCGTCCTGAGGTTGCTCTAGATCATATACGGCTTCAAGCTCCCGTTGCTTTGCGAGGTCTTAGATTTCATCCTCCAAGCCTACTTATGTCCAACACTCATTCTCTTGTGAAGTGGTGCTCATGGGATTGGAACCCATTGGAGCGAATATTTGTAGAACATGTGGAGTGATGTGGGGGAAGTGATCCTCATGCCTCACTCTGCTTATTTGCCTAAAAACGTGGACTTCATCTTCAACTTTTTGAATTTCAAATTTTTTATTTTCAAATCTTTTTTATTTTAGAAGATTTTTCATTTTTTTATCTTTCCAAACATAAAAAACTTTTTTTTGTTTTTCAATGAAAAATGGGGTGCTTGGAAGATGGGAAAGGTTAGATGATTCAATCTCAACACTTGCTGCATTTGTAGCCTCATTTCTTTCATCGGATTCTGGGCTCAATTTGGTTTTTTGGGTATGTTTTTTCTCTCTATGTACACAAGATGATTTTTCATAGGATCGATATGCCATAGCTATTTGGCTTAGGGTCTCGAGTTCCCTTTCAAGTTGCCTTGCTCTTTCTCTCAAGGAGGCAAGTTTTTCATCTCGAGTTTTAGAGGATTTCTTTGAGCTTTTGGAAAACTGATTTGAGAAATGTGATGAGGATTTCCTTAGCTTGTTTTCAAATGAATCATCTGAACTTGACATTGTTTCAAAAATCAGCTTATGCACAAGAGATATATTAACACCAAAGTTTTAAAATATTAGAGTTTTAAAAATCACTTAAACTTGGAATCCCAAAAGACTAAAGTCCCATCGGGTATGCCAATTCTATAGATATGAAATTTTCACTCGAAGCCTATGTAGAGACTTGAAGAGAAACTTTCAATTATATTTCATGCACGAGCGTGCCATCTAGTTTCTAAAAACTAGCAAAAGTGTGAATCCGACTTTGCGATTATAGCTAAACAGACTCTTTTCGCTTTAGGCCCTCTTGAACCGATCCTCAAGGGTAAGCCTAAGTGCTTAAAGATTCCAAATAGGTAGGTGATATTCCAAATTCATGTGAAAATAAGGTGTTGAAAAATGACAAACTAGGGCACATAGTTTTGAAATTCAAAACGTAGAAGTTCTAAAAAACAGAAAACTCTGTTTTCAAGACTTATTTCCCGAATTATTTTGAGTGCCTAAAAGACCTCTAAAAATCCAAAATTTTATGACTAAGCTAAAGATGTGGAGAGTCTAAAACATTTTTTGGTTTTGAATTCGGAATTAATAAGTTGCGGAATTAATTTAATGAAGTGCCTCTGCTCATACACACAAAACTGTTCTGTCACAAAAATACAAAGGCTCAAAGATGAACCTATATCTCGGTGCTCAGAGTTCCAAATTTAATGCACTTGGTCTTGCTGGAAAGCTATGGATGTCAGCTTTCCAATAAACTAAGGATCATTGATTTTAGACACCTATAGACAGAGTTTGGGATGAATACGTAGTATCTATTGCAGGAAAACCGATTGATAGACAATTTGCAAAATTTTCCCTAATCTTCCACCGTTTTAACTACATGGTTGCACGACCCTAAAATTCTTGAAAATTTTATTATGAGTGGGCCTGTGTATGTAGATATAGTGTGCAAAATTTCAAAGGAATTAGAGCAAGGGTTCAAAAATGAAAAATCAGACAATCAACATTTGTAATGATGCTGAAAATCAGTTTTTAGGTTTTAGAACATACGTGATGCAAAACTCACACGAATTAAAGTACAACAACACAACATCCTGAATCGAATTTAATTGTTAAAGGGAAATGAATTGAAATATATCTAATAGCTTAAGCATAGAGGGGATTAGAAGATATAGAATATTTATAGCATATAGAGAGGTAGAATCAAGAACTCAAACACATAGAGTGCATAAACAAAGGAAAGGAAAGTTTCAGCACATCTACTTCTATTCAATCATGGGAGGAGACAAAGTTCCATTAATACAACCCCTTTTCAATTGAATGATAAGAAGATATGGGGATTTAATCAAGTTAGAACCAACACTTGATTGCCAAGAAATTGGCCTCCAAAGATGGTGCTTGACCCTCACTTTCCCTGCTTTCAAATCGTTTTTCTCACCCAAACCCACAAGCATTGATCTTAATACCCTCTTCCCTCTCTAGGCTTCTCCCTAGTAGCCTAAGATCACTTACAACATGACCCAAGGTGCAACACTCTCTCAAGCAACTCCAAGATCTGCAGCCCCCCCTTGGCCTCTATTTATAGGCCAAGGGGGGCCGTTCTAGGCCCTTCCTTGGGGTGGGCAGCCCAAGATGCAATTTGATTCAATTCTTCGTGGTCTTCACGTGGAAGAGAGAGAGGAGTGGTCCCTTTTTGGTAAGCCATGGACCAACCCCATGTGGACTTGATTGGTGCACCTAGCCATGGCCGGTTAGGTGCTTGAGCCTTTACTTCCAATCGGTTCAAGTGGCTTGCATTTGTTGATTTCTTCACTTGATCAAGACTAGGTAGGAAGGTGATTTGATAAATTTTGGCCCAAGGATATAGGATGAACAAGGCCAGAAAAATCCAATATTGGTTGAATTAAAAACATTCAATTCAAACAAGGCTTGTTTAATTCAAGCTACTCATGTCTATTTTAATTGAGTTGGGTTTGATGAGGCCATCCCTGGCTCGAAGTGAGCTCCACCTATCAACCTCTTTCGGCCTGCTTTACTCCAATCTTCTAAGCTTTATACTTTTAACTTTAATTTGAAACCTTTTAAAATCTTTATTTTAAATATTTTAAATTTTCATTTTAAAGCCAAAGATTTTTAAAACAAGTCATCTTTCTAAGTTGGAGTATTTTTAGAAAAAAATTATTTTGGGTGTTTACAATGGGGGCACTAGCAAAGGTTAGCAGTAGTTGGCCGACGCCCCTAGCTGGTGCCAGGCTAGCTATGTCACAAACTTAAGACAAGCCAATGCTTAATTGATTTGACTTACCTTGTGACAGCAAGTAGAACCATTTCACTTTCAACCATTCTTCAATTTCTCGTGTGCAAGCCGATGTTCGCGTGGATCCTCTCTCTTTGGATTGAATGACAAATGCAAAAGTCTTCTCTTCCTTCTCCAATCCATCTACACCCTTAAGATTTGTGTATGTACACTCACACAAGCACACACGGTTAGACAATTACAAGAAAAAGAGTATTTACCATTGATTTGGCACAAACTTACAAAACCCGATTCCAGCACCCCCCGATGTTTACAAGTCCCGCACCCTTCCTTCTCTCTAACACACTCTCACACACTTTAATGCAACATTCCGACTTGGAAATAACGCCTTAAACTACTTTGGTTGGATATTGGCGTTTTCTTCTCTTTGTTGATCAAGATTTACAATTTGAAGTTTGTTATACCTTAGGCAAGTTCACTGTCTAGAGAAAGATTTCCTTCCTTACTTCACAGCAAAACATAACAATTAGTCACACAAATCACTCTACTTCATCCAACAGCAAAAAAATAAAGGATTCAGAAGTGGTAATGGTTTTAGTTGCTGGGGTGATGGGCTGAAACCAGGGGAAAGATTTATGGCAATGTTTTTTTTTCGACATGGTCTTATGACTTGGGTTTCTTTTAAATTGCTAGTATTTGTACCATCACTATATACATATGGTGCAGGTTTCAATGCTCACCAAAAGCCATTTGAAACTGCCTACCGTAATCTTGATTTCTGTTAATGATGTATTTCTAATGAGATGTATGAAGAAAGATGTCCTGCGGCACCGGTACATGCATTGGGATCGAGTACACTGGCCATTCACCAAAATGGTACTGATTTTTGAAGATGATTGGAAAACATAGGAATTCTTCGAAGGCCTAAACATAGTTGTTCTCTCATACAACAATTGTGGGGATCTTTTTCTTCTTATAATTAATTATTATATTAAGTTGTATGCACATAAGAAAATCATCTGGGGTTTTACTTAATATTTTTAAGAAAAACTGAGGTGTCTACATTTGGCTCAACTAAAAGGGATAATTAGGCTCAACATCTTTGGTAATCAAGCAGCGATGTTGGTTTACTAACTCGACCCCGAGGATTGGTCACACCAATCTAATCATCAAAACACTTCAATTACATTCGTCTTAATTACCTTAATTTAGGGGGTGTTCGCATGTGTTAGGATGTGAAAACGGATTTTTTCAAGTTACTCTGTTTCACGTACAACCCAAGTGACGAGGAAAACATTTACTGACGGTCCAAAACGACAGTAAAGAATGAAACAGGGGTGGCCATTATGCCCGTCACAATAAAGGTGTTTACACGTCGGAAAAATGCGCAAAACCATGTTTCACTGACGCACTGCCCGTCGGAATTGCTCTCCGTCGCTGTTTAGTGTCATTACTGAGGGCCCATCCGTCAGTGAATAGACTTCCGGAAGCTCGCCCCCCCTTCTCTTGCATCGTTCAAATTCGAAAAACTCCGCTACAACCGATTTTCATCTATGAACATTTTATTTGCCCCACCTTCCCTATCTATCTATGGTCATTTTCATCTTAGTCTATCCCGACTTTCCCATCTTCTGTAGGTAACCTAAACAAGTATTCCGGATCGCTTTCCTCCCTAATGCCAGCAGGATAGGATATGTCAACATGACATTCCAATGGAAGTCCGGATAACCTCTCACAAGGGATGGGAGGAGGATCAACACTATCCCAGAGATACTACACGTTTGTAAAGAGGAAGTCAGAATATAACAAAGTAATGGACAACATAACTGTTACACAAATGACGAAAAGGGAGAAAAGATTGCAATTCTTTTGTCAATACCTTCATCAGGACGGCTCCGTGTGACGGCAAACACCGAATTGCAACATCCCTGTAGGAATTATGCTCAAATTGCAGCTTTCCTATAGGAATTGAATTATGATACAACTACGTTGCTCTTTAATTAGCCGCACTGACTGCTTTGGCGAGCCGCATCGCTCGCCTGAGTTTTCGCACTCAAACCAGCTTTTCCCCTTCTCCCACTCCAAGACGAACCTTTCCTTTACCGCAGACGGCAGACGGGAGGCACGCCGTTTGGCTGCTCTCCGGAACAAGGATCAATCACATATCGGTTGCACATAGACGCCCCGTTGGCCTGAATGGTAACACTAAAAGGAGGAACGGCATACGAATGCGAATTTGCCGTTGGGCAGTTCAAGCATTCCATCCGATTCACAATTCCACCTGTCGAGGAAGAAAAACATGGTGGTTTCGTGTAATTAGGCGATGAAGGGGCAGAGTACGTGGAAGGGATAATAAGAGCAATCGATGAGGAAACTGAAGTTGGTGGCAGCGAAATCGAGTTTCAATAGCGGGGCAGCGTCGCCTAAGGTGAGGTTGTGGTCCGGCTTGGGGCAATCGAGGGAGGAGACCTCGCCGTCGACGAGACGGAGACGACTGGCATCGGCGTTGGTTTCCTTCACGACGTAAGGGTCGCCAAAAATCTTGAAGATCGGAGTGGTGGTGGTGCGATCGCATTCCACTCCGAATCCTCGGTAGCCACAGAGGTGAAGGTTGCTGGCTTGCGGGAGAAGGATTTGTGAGGTAGAAAGGGTACTTTATCTTAGTATCTCACAAAAGGGTTTGTGAGGTAGAAAGGGTACTTTATCTTGGTATCTCTCCACACTGTGATTCAGAGCAGTAATCGGAGAGAGAGAGAGAGAGAGAGAGAGAGAGAGAGAGAGAGAGAGAGAGAGAGAGAGAGAGAGAGAGAGAGAGAGAGAGAGAGAGAGAAACAGCAACAAACAAGCGGAAAAGACGAAGACGATGATTGTTGGGAATCATGGTAAAAGGTCGAGAGAAAAGAATAAGCGGTTTCAAAATGGTGTTGCTTTAGAGAGAGACTCAGAGAGCAGAACTGAAGGTGTATCACAAGCTATTTTATTATTTCAAATCTAACTTGAAATCCAGATACGCTCATATGAGACCCTACACAAACCAATTTTACTAAGACTAATTCCGTTACTATAAGGACGAAAGGTTTTGATTCGTCACTGTTTATGTCCTCGTACTGAGGTGAGCTTCACCAACTTATTTGTATCATAGTGAGACGACGAGAGAGATTAGAATGGAAGAAGAAATTTTCAAGTACTGGAAGAAACTCATAATTATAAAATGAGTCCATTAAGGAGAAAAAATAGGAGAGAGATCCACATCAAGCACCTAATGTCAGCATTCTTCATCATCTTGTCAAAGGACATGTATGCCAAGAGCTCAACAAGGTGAAGGAAATACTCCCAACCATCTTAGACGTTGTCTTAACAAGAGAAACAACACAACATACCAAACAGGAAAAATAGTACTGAATATCTAATGACTAATGTTGCACGGTGTTACCGCGAGCGGGGAAGCATTGTCACGGAAAACTGTACTGATGGTCGTGAACGACAGTAAAGAACGAAACAGGGGCGTCCATTATGCCCGTCACAATAAAGGCGTTTACACGTCGGAAAAATGCGCAAAATCATGTTTCACTGACGCGCTGCCTGTCGGAAATGTTCTCCGTCGCGGTTTCGTATCATTACTGAGGGTTCCGTCCGTCAGTGAATAGACTTCCGGAAGCTCGCTCCCTACCCTTGCATTGATCCACCCACAAACCACGTTCACCCTGCATGACACCCAGCAAAACATCGCACCAAATGACAGCACGCATGACACCCAGCAAAACATCGCACCAAATGACAGCACGCATGACACCCAGCAAAACATCGCACCAAATGACAGCACGCATCCCCAGACACAAATATGCAATATCCAACGGGCCTGTAGCCCAACCAAACCCAGTCCGACTCCCAAGGTTATATGGGACAGGCCCTCCTTCAAATATGGGGTTCTCAAACCACATGCATACCAAAGCATTGCACCAAATGACAACTCGTCCTCCCCCACACGCAATACCCAAAGGTTATGGGTATATAGGGTAGGCTATTTGGCGCCACTTCAAATATGGGCCAAAACTCTTAGGACCTGACTGACATCTCTAGCAGCATCTCACCACCTTCTCCTGTGTGGGCAACACTCCGTGAATTATAGGATGCTGCTTCCTGCAAGTGTAAGCGCCAGCATGAATCACGCCTTTCTGTGATTAACAGTACATGTAATTAAGAAAAAGCTCAAACAGCGTGCCCACATAGGTTTGCTCATTTGTGAATGAACAAGACCTACCAATGCCAAGATAGATATCACCTGTTCATATAATTCCCTTCCAGAAATTGGTACATCACTTCAGAATTGAGGGAACAGTGAATTATGAGTTTGTGACTCTGTTTGAACTGTCATAGGTTAAGCACCAAAAGCATATTTGGAAAATATTCGATGCACAATCTTGAAGCTGTTGAAAAATGTAGATTAAAAACATCAGAATCAGCGGAAGCAATTGGTTCCAACTCATAGAATTAAGAGTTTGTGACTCTGTTTGAACTGTAATGGGCTAAGCACCAAAAGACAATTTGGAAAATATTAATGTTGAACTAAGCTATGGCTCAAATTTCCTTCGATGCACAATCTTGAAACCACCCGCAGTTTTGTAGAAACCTGAGAGTATAAAAATGGAGAGAGATAGAGAGACAGACCTCCCATCTGTGGCGCAGTATGTGTCAAAGATTGCACCGGTGGTCAGTGGGTAATGAGGAACAGATTCATTTCTGGTCAGATAACTGGACAGGAATGGAGAGTTTGAAGGCAAAGTGAATAAGACCCTCCTGGGGGGAACAAGAGATGGTGGAGCCTCTCGTCAGATGGTGAGTTCCGTCAGCATATCCTTTTGGACCTTGATATCAGTTCCAACCACATGGGTCTCACATTTCTCTGGCTGTGCTCGCATAATAGTCCGTTGACCAACCAATAATTCAGGCGTGGACATCTTAGAGATTGTGAAATAGCAAGGGAGGGGACAACACGAATATGGAAGGGTACACGCCTGGGAGAGAGGCTGGAAGCAGATCCTAATACAATCACAGTCTAGTTTTCTTAATAGAGAAAGGTCCACGGTTGCATCTCATGAGAGTACAGAAACCAAGTATTCACACTATTAATACCCTTTCCAATGTTAATACTTACGACATTCAAAACTAAGGTCACGTGAATAACTCATAGACACACTTACGCACATTAAAGAAGACCACTAATGCACACTAAAATAATATGTCAATGACTTCTTTGTTAAAAAACAACAAATATGCAATTCAATGTCGATATATAACATTGCAAGTTTGATGCGAACAAAAAGCATAATAACCTCTTTTTATAGTTCTCGAAGGAAATTTTTTTTAAAATAGAACATGGAATTAAAAACTACCAGCAAGCCAAAGAGTAGGACACTCTTCTCCACAATCAAGAATACACTTTCTGAAAGTTTGTCACAATTAAACCTAAATCTGCAATAAATAAGAATACGTTTAATTATAAAACTAAAGTCAATGAAAAAATATAACAAAGATAAAAACAATGAAAAATTAAGCTTACCTTTATGTTCTAACTTTCCGTCTTTTCTCCCATTTTTTTTATACCTTTTTTTTTCTTTTTGATCCTTCATATTTTTTCTTTTTTGTTCTCTTTTTTCAACATTTTCTTATCATCATATTTCTTTTCTTTTCCTTTCACATCTACACCTACAAAAAGAAAAGATAGAGAAATTAGAGAAATTAGAATGTGCATAAAGATCTCATCTAGTGACATAATATAACAAATTATTTATACTATTTATACCGTTTTTAAAGTTAACACTTGCTACATTCACAACCAATGCCACGTGAACAACTAATTGACACACCTATGCACGTCACTTGGACACAATATCACTAATGCACATTAAGATAAAATATCAACGACGCCTCAGCTAAAAAGTAACAAATATGCACTTCAGTGTTCATATGTAATATTGCAAGTTTGACGCAAACAAAGAGCATTAAAAGCTTTTGTTATTGTTTTTCTAGGAAAAAAATTAACAAATTGAATATAGAATTAGAAATTACCAGCAAGCGAAAGGGTACGACAGTCTTCTCCACAATGTAGACTACGCTTTCCGAAAGTTTGTCACAATTAAACCTTAATCTGCAATAAACAAAATTATCTTTAATTGTGAAACTAAAGTCAATGATAAAATATAACAAAGAGAAAAACAACGAAAAATTATATTCACCTTTATGTTCTACGTTTCCCTCTTTTCTCTCCCATTTTCAATACTTCTTTTTTTTCTTTTCTTTTTTCCATCCTTTGCATTCTCTTTTTTTATTTTTTCTACTCTTTTCTTTTTTTTTCATCATATTTCTTCTCTTTTTCTCTTTCATCTACACCTGTAAAACAAAGTTTATAGAAATTAAAAGGCGCAAAAAGATCTCATCTCATCAGAGAACGTAACTAAGTATTTACACTATTCATACCCTTTCCAAAGTTAACACTTGCTACATCCAAAACTAATGTCACGTGAACAACTAATAGACACACTTATGCACATTACTTCGACAGAAGACCACTAATGCACACTAAGATAATATATTAATGACTACTCAGTTAAAAAGCAACAAACATGGAATTCAATGTCGATATATAGCATTGCAAGTGTGATGCAAACAAAGAGCATAAAAACCTCTTGTTATAGTTTTTCTAAGAATTTTTTTTTAAAATAGAACATGGAATTGAAAATTACCAACAAGCCAAAGGATATGGCACTCTTCTCCACAATAGAGACTACGCTTTCTGAAAGTCTATCACAATTAAACCTAAATCTGCAATGAATAACAATACCTTTAATTATAAAATTAAAGTCAATGATAAAGTATAACGAAGATAAAAACAACGAAAAATTAAGCTCACCTTTATGTTGTAAGTTTCCTTCTTTTCTCCCTCTTTTTCTATACTTCATTTTCTGCTTTATTTATTTGCTATATCTTTTCTTTTTTCTCATTCATGTTCTCTCTTTTTATTCTCTTTTTTCTCTCTTTTCTTTTCATCATATTTCTTCTCATTTCCTTTGACATCTACACCTATAAAAAGAAAAGATAGAGAAATTAGAATGTGCATAAAGATCTCAACATAACATAACAAATTATTTACACTATTTACACCCTTTCCAAAGTTAACACTTACTATATTCAAAACTAGTATGACGTGAACAACTAGAAGACACACCTATGCATGTCACTTGGACAAAAGATCACTAATGCACATTAAGATAATATATCAATAACGCCTCAGCTAAAAAGCAACAAATATAATGTTGATATGTAACATTGCAAGTTTGATGCAAACAAAGAACACTAGAACCTCTTGTTATAGCTTTTCTAGGAAAAAAAATTAAAAAATAGAATATGAAGTTAAATTACCAACAAGCGACAGGTAAGGACACTCTTCTCCACAAAGTAGACTACACTTTCCGAAAGTTTGTCACAATTAAACCTGAATCTGCAATAAATAAAATTATCTTTAATTGTCAAACTAAAGTCAATGATAAAATATAACAAAGACAGAAAGAACGAAAAATTATATTTACCTTTATGTTCTAGGTTTCCCTCTTTTCTCTCACCTTTTTCATATTTTTATTTCTTTTCTTCTTTTCTATTTTCCATCCTTCGCATTCTCCTTTTTTTTCTCCTCTTTCCTTTTTTAATCATATTTCTTCTCTTTTCCTCTTCCATCTACGCCTATAAAATGAAGTTTACAGAAATTAAAATGCGCATAAAGATCTCATCTCATGAGAGTACATAAACCAAGTATTCACACTATTCATACCCTTTCCAAAGTTAATACTTACTACATTCAAAACTAAGGTCACGTGAACAACTCATAGACACACTTATGCACATTACTTCGAAAGAAGAGCACTAATGCACACTAAAATAATATATCAATGACTTCTTAGTTAAAAAGCAACAAATATGCAATTCAATGTCGATATATAACATTGCAAGTCTGATGCGAATAAAGAGCATAATAACCTCTTCTTATAGTTCTCAAAAGAAAATATTTTAAAAATAGAACATGGAATTAAAAATTAGCAGCAAGCCAAAGAGTAGGACACTCTTCTCCACAATCAAGACTAAACTTTCTGAAAGTTTGTCACAATTAAACCTAAATCTGCAATGAATAAGTATACGTTTAATTATAAAACTAAAGTCGATGAAAAAATATAACAAAGATAAAAACAATGAAAAATTAAGCTTACCTTTATGTTCTAACTTTTTGTCTTTTCATCCACTTTTTCTATACCTTTTTTTTTTCTTTTTTATCCTTCACATTCTCTCCTTTTTGTTCTCTTTTTTCAACCTTTTCTTATCATCATATTTCTTCTCTTTTTCTTTCACATCTACACCTGCAAAAAGAAAAGATAGAGAAATTAGAATGTGCATAAAGATCTCATCTAGTGACATAATATAACAAATTATTTACACTATTTATACCATTTTTAAAGTTAACACTTGCTACATTAAAAACCAATGTCACGTGAACAACTAAATGACAAACCTATGCACGTCACTTGGACACAAGATCACTAATGCACATTAAGATAAAATATCAATGACGCCTTAGCTAAAAAGTAACAAATATTTACTTCAGTGTTCATATGTAATATTGCAAGTTTGATGCAAACAAAGAGCATTAAAATCTTTTGTTATAATTTTTCTAGGAAAAAAATTAACAAATAGAATATAGAATTAAAAATTACCAGCAATCGAAAGGGTATGACAGTCTTCTCCACAATGTAGAGTACGCTTTCCGAAAGTTTGTCACAATTAAACCTTAATCTGGAATAAACAAAATTATCTTTAATTGTGAAACTAAAGTCAATGATAAAATATAACAAAGACAAAAACAACGAAAAATTATATTCACCTTTATGTTCTAGGTTTCCCTCTTTTCTCTCCCCTTTTCAATACTTGTTTTTTTTCTTTTCTTTTTTCCATCCTTCGCATTCTCTTTTTTTTATTTTTTTCTACTCTTTTCTTTTTTTTCATCATATTTCTTCTCTTTTTCTCTTTCATCTACACATGTAAAACGAAGTATATCAAAATTAAAATGCGCAAAAAGATCTCATCTCATCAGAGAACATAACTAAGTATTTACACTATTCATGCCCTTTCCAAAGTTAACACTTGCTACATCCAAAACTAATGTCACGTGAACAACTAATAGACACACTTATGCACGTTACTTCGACACAAGACCACTAATGTGATGCAAACAAAGAGCATAAAAACCTCTTGTTATAGTTTTTCTAAGAAATTTTTTTAAAAATAGAACATGGAATTGAAAATTACCAGCAAGCCAAAGGATATGGCACTCTTCTCCACAATAGAGACTACGCTTTCTGAAAGTCTGTCACAATTAAACCTAAATCTGCAATGAATAACAATACCTTTAATTATAAAATTAAAGTCAATGATAAAGTATAGCGAAGAGAAAAACAACGAAAAATTAGGCTCACCTTTATGTTGTAAGTTTCGTTCTTTTCTCCCTATTTTTCTATACTTCATTTTCTGCTTTATTTATTTGCTATATCTTTTCTTTTTTCTCATTCACGTTCTCTCTTTTTCAACATTATATTTGTTGAAAAAGTGCGTCCAAACTACGCTAACGACTCCCGCTCATGTCTACGAAGTAATCCATTTGTGTGAACTAAAATGGTCTAATAAAAAACAGGTTGTATCCAGACACACCTAAAACAGCATAATCATGTTTGATACATAATCTTCTATAAATATCTTCACCGTTTAATTTTTGAAATTAAATGTTTTTTGCTTATCTTATTTTGCTTCAAATCTCTAATATTAATCGCACCCATTCAATGGTTGTGCGTATGGATTATTCTCTCCCTCTTTCTATGTCTATCTATATATTACTCACACGTATATGACATGGTTTGACCCAGGTTACTTCTAAATCTTTAAAATGGACTCCAATAATAAAAAAACTAGTGTCTACCTGGTTTTTACACGATATTCCACTCTTATCATAATGCAATCCTTCCATTTGATAATATCACCGTTTTGGATGTTCTAGTTTTTTCATCCAGTTGTTAATGATATTCTCAGTTTTGTTCGGGATTTAAGAGAATGGGGTCTGTTTTAGGGTAAGAACTTCAATGATATATTTTAATATATAAAAACTAACTTTATATTGAAAATTATATTTCCCAATATATTGTCATTTATGATATTTTATTCATATAATTCATACTTTAAAACAAGATCCAAGCAACAAATGGATCTCGTGCTCTTTATATGTTTATAAATCCATCATACCAATATCGTTTATTAATCACCTTCATGTGAAAACACCGTTGGTGATTCTTTCGACTATACAACAAGAATTGATTTGATCACCCAATGTCAATTGTAGGCCTGTGGTGGATGACTATGATAATTTGTTGTTGGGCTTCCTGCCATGTTTGTGGATCAAAGCTTCCTTACCCTTGTAGCTTGTATTTATGTTCGCCTAGGTTATATCAATGGTGCATAAATTTTAGGTCCAGTTAAAGTTGGATATAAAATGTATACACTATGAATATAACCTAGGATGTTACAACCTCAGGATCCAAATTTATGCTCAAAAGAACACCAACCTTGAACCATGTTCCATGACAAAGTGGTATTAGGATAAGAAGGGTCATCAACCCACTCCACGAAATTCTCCCTTCCTGTGGTGCATAAAGACAAAAATAAGTTTTTCTAGTAGAGAACCAAAGCTTGAAGTGAAGTGAAAGTCGTTGGGTGTGGCATCAAATGGATGCTAAACAAAAACTCTTTCATGCATATTGGGAAGTATTGTTCTTTATTACACATTAATATTTTCTTAAACATAAGTAGGTGACAGTGGAAATTATCCCAGATATTATTCTTCACTACAGAGATTTGCTGGTTGATATAGTGCCATCATTGTGTACTTTTCTATATCAGCTACCATAACATAAATAGAAATGCTCTGGTCTGCATGATTTATCAAATTTCACTCAAGAAGAAGGAAAAGGGAAGGCAAAGTCTCATTCCTTACTGAATTCTACCTAGACTTTGAGTTTACATTCTGCTCTATAGAATTTGTACCAAATATTGAGAAACGATTAACAGTCATGAAAAAGTATGCCTGTTTAGGCAACTACAAAATAGGGGCCAATCTGATACAATTACCATGCTGCCTCATTAGGAAAAGGAGGATGGCTTGAATGGAGTAGGAAATTTTCATATCCGCTGTAATTGTTACAAATTCTATTGCCTATGACTATTCCTCTTGCTGAATAAGTGTTTACAAAGATAAGACCAACAAAAATATGACCTCTGGTAGGTGGAGGACAAACATTTCTTAGAAACGAATAAAAATGTTGAGGCAACCACTACAAACAACAAATGAGAAGTTTTGTAGAGCAAAAAAAGGCAACAGTCCTGAAATACTGTTAACTTGGCTCAGCATCTGCTAATCAACACCCACCATCACCACCACAGCTAAGAAGATGGAAGTAACTGCCTGGAAAAGACAAACACAACCTAGGTATGCTTTGATCAGGCATAATGATATTCCATTACATGTGAAATGCTTTATCCCAGATAGATGTACATCAATCATATGATCTGTAGAATGAAAAAAGAAACATCGTCTATGAATGGTTCTGGTGCAAGAAGAATTCTTGATTATGATGATTGCCACTAGTTGCATTCAAATGGATGAAATTGTCTTAATAGACAACAACTGCTTTTCTAAGTTCATTGTCACCCACCCATACCATAACGTCATGACATAAAAAGGACGTCAAGGTAAAACTGTTACAATGATCACTGAAATCTTGTAGATTTTAACCCAAAATGACATTGAACTGAAATCGTAATTCACATGAACTTATCTGAATATTGTCATATTCATTTTTTGGGATGTCCATCAGGTATATTCAGATACGATATTTCCAATGAGGGTTAACATTTTAAAAACGGTCATCAGAGAAATTGTCAGAGACTGAGGATGGCTGTGTTAAGGTTAAAACTGTTCTTTGATGGAGTTAGTAGTCCGATAATTGAAAGTTTATAGCCATGTTAGTTGTGCAATGGGTCACAGGGACATCCTTTCATATGTTTGTACACAGTTTTATTTGTAGAAGTTTTCTGCAATACGGAAAAAAGAGTTCTACATGGGAGGCTTATTATGAGTCTTGGAAGAGAAATCTTGCAAAAATATCTTCTAAAAGACAAGTACAAGCTTACCTTCTGCAATTACAAGTGTCACTGGAGAAGAACCAAAGACGGTGTATGAGATATTGACTTCAGAACCTTCATTTAACTGGTATACCCATTCCTATGATGAATGAGAACCCATTGAAATGGAATGTACTACGTAAAGCTATTTCAAGACAAGAAACCAAACTAACGAATAATATTTGCCTTGTGAGCATTGGATGGAATATGTTCGTCAAAGACTTGGGACCAGGAGGCCTCCACGTTCATGGGAGGTGGCCTTGAAAAGCCATAAAGAATCGATCCAGGTGTATCATCCGCTTTCACCTGGAAGTAACAAGGGTAACAACATCAAAATGATTAGCCAGAATGTGAAGAGAAAAAAGGGGTAGAGGGGATTAGCAGTTTAGTCATGAACGACATATACCTTGATCTCTTGAACAAAGAAAGAATTAGCCCGGAGAAGGAAGGAGGAATGGGGCCCCAAGCTTAGGTCGAGAGATCCATAGAAACCAAGGATTAGCGTCATAGAAGCTGCTGCCGACGCATGACCACAGATTTATCCAAATGTCCATTCAGAGGAGAACGGTAATCAGAAAGTCAGGACATTCAAAATAGAAGAACAAGATAAAAGGGAGTACCGAAGAACCAAAAGGTAAGGAGAACCACTACGCACGACCAGGCTTCCTCTCGAATCTCAGAGTAATTGGATGCATCTCCCGGTCCCAAGGAAAGATTGACGCGATAAGACAACACTGGGTGAGGTTGGACAGAGCGGCGGTGGTGTGTGACGGTGGATGAAGTGGACAGAACAACGGGTTCATGTGAAGAAGTTGTAGGGGGACTCGTCTCCCTAACCCTAACATTGTTGTTACCGTTCGCGTTGGCTGTTTCTTCCATCCTGCAAGACAACATCAAGATATCGACAAACAGAAATACACAGACAGACAGACTCCCTCACACTCGCACACATACACACAGACCTCGTCGGGGAAGCCGCTGGACGCAACGATGAACATGGAATCATAAGAAGCAGTATGGAAACCGAAGCGGATGACGCATTTGCTCTTTCTCTCTCTCTCCATATCTCTTCTCCTCACCAAGCGGTCATTGAATCTCCAGTAGTCGGGAGGAGAAAACGCCATGACTGTCAGGTGGTCAGAACGTTAGCTTTACTCAGGATGCAGGCTCGAGGGCAGAACCTTGCATTTGCGGGGTCCAGAAACGGATTTACAAGCTCGACTTTTCTCTGAACGTTGTATGTCAGAACTATTTTTTTCCTTAGAGAAAATCTAAGAGGAATATAAAGATAATTGGAAGTCTTTAGTTACGTATTAGTTCATATGGTTTTCCTTGAGAGAACAATGTCTTCTGATGTTTTTCCTTATAAGTGGACTCTAAGCATATAATACTAATCCAAAATTTAAAGAGAAATATTCAAATTCAACGTCTCTATGATACCTTGTTGACTATCAAGTCAGTCCTGGTGTCACCCGAATATAACATGAAAGACTTAGCAACCTAGAAAATATTAAATTTAATATAACTTTAGTATTATTAAATTTAGCATACACAAATTAATAATATTAAAATTGTTAATATTTGTTTATATTTAAACTTAATATTTGAATATAATATTAAATATATGACAAGTGACAATTGACATTATAGATGATATGGCAAATGATGTTCATATGATAGGAGACTTGATATATTAATCAACTAATAGAAATTGGCATGATAAGTATCATGGTAGGTAACTAACAATTGATATGTCACGTTGAATTAAAGATAATTACATTAAGCATTTGTCACTAATTTTCGTGCATTCCATTGTGGGTTCTTATCGGTGAAGAGTCTTGCTACGTTCCCCTAATGCGTATGCAAAAAACATGACCTTTATTGATAATAGTGTGAGATCAGGAGCACCATGACGGTTAAGGCCATGCTCCAACTCAAAAGGACTCTTGTTGGTTGCTTGACTTGGAGATTGATTACAGGCAAACTCGGGTTGATGAAGAACTATATCTCATTATTTAAGATTCTTGCAACAAGTGCTCGCAGTAAGTTACCCAAGATTTGATTAGCAATTTTCGTTTTTCCATCGATTTGAGGGTGATGGAATGAGTTGAATTGAAGCTTAGAGCTAAGTTCCCTCCCAAAGTGCTGCATGAACTTAGAATCTCGATCAAGAGTTATTGTTTGTGATATTTCATGCAAATGAACTTCTTTGAAACATAAATTAGTTATTAAAGAGGCATCTAGTCTTATAGTAATGAATATGAAGCTTACTAGTTGTTGGAATCCAACGTTGCGTATGTCCTCCGTTAAGCCTTCCAAGTACACCTGCAGCGGAAATGGTGACTGTTTTCGTTTGATGTTTTCTCACAGACGAATCTTTCAGGGAGACTTTTGTGTATATTTGTTATATCTCACTGTATGCACTGCTCTTATTTATAGAGCAGTGCGTGCTCCACATCTCCGGGTTATCCTACTGGGCTTCTCTCATCCAGAGCATCCATATCCGGATTGTTACTGTGTTTTCTAGTAACAGTCTGGCTGTTACGAGTGCCTATTTGTAACTCCAGATACGGTAACGGTCTGGATGGCCAATCCAGCCGCTACCGTGCTAGGTTGCCGAGAATGGCCACTACGTAACATCTCCCACTTGGCCATTCAAGTCAAGTGTATTGACATACTGGTTTTCCTCCCACTTTTGTAGGATTTATCTAGTAATGTCAATTAATGATTTCTGATGCAATCACTACCCGTTGTGTGGTTATTTCCCTACACAACAATCAAACATACCTCAAACCTGTGTTTGTAACATGTTTTGAGAAAAATTCTTCTGTTATACCTTTAATCAAGGGGTCTACCAACATATCATTTGTTGGCATGTATGAGATGGATATTTTCTTTCTCATAACCATATCATGAACATAGTAGCATTTAACCATTATATGCTTGCTTTTTGAGCAATCAGCTTCACTCTTGATAAGAGAAATTGCTGCATTGTTATCACAGTAAATGACAACTGGCTCGTCGGTTATTTCCAACTTCAAATCACGTATGAAGCGGCTTATCCAGACAGCACTCGTTGCAACCATATAATAAGCTACATACTCAACTTTCTATGTATGCAATGCTACACAACCCTGTTTCTTACATGCCCAAGAAACAACACCACCTCCAAATAAGAATATTTGTCTCGAGGTTGATTTGTTGTCATCTTTGCTTCTAGCAAAGTCAGCATCTAACTATCCTACCACTTTCAGTTCATCTGCTTGAAAACATAGTTTCAAGTCTCTTGTTCCTTTCAGATATCTTAAAATTCTTTTTACAGCTATCCAGTATTGCCATTCAGGATTACTTTGATATCTACTTAGAAGACCAACAACAAAGCTGATATCAGGTCTTGTACACAACATAGCATACATCAGGCTACCCACAACTTGTGCATAAGGAACGTTATACTTATCGTCTCCTTCAACGGAACAATCAGCTTTACTAAGCTTAACCCCTTTTGCAACAGGTGTAACAACAGACTTGCATTCACCCATTTTAAACTTCTTGAGGATATAGTCAATATATCTATCCTGACTCAAGTATAAGAGTCTAGATTCTCTATCTTGAGAGATCTTTATACCTAGGATATAGGATGCTTCCCCCATATCCTTCATTTCGAACTTTGAGTTTAACCATGACTTGGTTTTGATAATCATCTTGTTGTCATTCCTAGTCAACAATATGTCATCTACATATAATGATAGGATGACAAAGTGGCTCCCACTGTTCCAGACATATACACAGTGATAAAGTTTATTACCCACAAACTGAAGTTCTATAATGACATTTTGAAAAGTCAAATACCATTGACGAGGTTACTGTTTCAGGCCATATAGGGATTTTCTCAACCTATGTACTTTATCTTCTTGGCCTTCAACCATAAATCCTTCGGGCTGCTCCATGTACATGATTTCATCTAAATCTTCATTTAGAAATGTTGTCTTTACATCTAACTAATATAAGTCCAAATCATAATATGTAGATATTGCCAAGATTATTCTTATAGATGCAAATTTCGCAATTGGAGAATATGTTTCAACATAATCTATCCCCTCTTTTTGCAAAAAACCCTTTGCAACCAACCTCGCTTTAAACTTGTCGATTGAACTATCGACTTTGTATTTCTTTTTTAGAACCCATTTATAGCCTATAGCTTTCCTTCATTTTAGCAAATCAGTCAATTCCCAAACTTAGTTTTTCTCAATGGATTCAATTTCCTCATCCATGGCTTTGCCCTAGTCTGTTGCTTCTGATTAGTTCATAGCTTGCTGATAAGTCAAGTTATCAGTCAACTCATTTAAATCCATCAAATTAAACACTTCTTATGCAAGATAAGTGAGATAATCTTTTAAGTAGGACGGAGTGGCCCTTGGCCTTTTATGTTCACGTAAGGTTTTGGTTGTTTCAGGAAGATCTTCTATGGGTTCAAATGATGATTGATCTAGGTCTACTAGATCATCAATGCATTCATCATTGTTTTCTAGGATGTCATTCTTAGTATCTTTTAAGAATTCAATATCTCTCATTTCTATCAGTCCATAGTAAAAACGATATCCCTTTGAACTTTTTGGATATCCAATGAATATATATCTTAAGGACCTACTGTCTAGCTTATCTCTAGACAGATCAATGATCTTTACATGTGCAATAGATCCCCACCTTCTAAGATGACCTAGGTTGGGTTTTCTTTCAAACCACATCTCATATGATGTAGTGAATATAACTTTACATGGTACTCTATTGAGTATGTAAACCGTTGTACTTACTGCTTCTCCCCAAAATATCTTTGGAAGAGAGGCATCAATCAACATTTACCTTGTTATATTCAACAAGGTTCTGTTATATCTCTTAGCTACACCATTTTGTTGAGGTGTCCTAGGCATTGTATTTTGCTTTGCAATATCAAAGTCTTTACAGAATTCAAGAAATTATGCAGAGGTATATTCACCACCTCTATCTAATCTTAAAACTTTGATTGAATGCCCTAATTGGTTTTCCACTTCCTGTTTATATTCTTTAAAAACTTCTAGTGCCTCAAATTTATATGCCAAAAGATATAAATACATATATCTTGAGTAATCATCGATAAATGTTATAAAGTAAACATTTCTGCGATGTGTCTTTACTCTAAATGGTCCACATAAATTCATGTGAATGACCTCCAAGAGGGTTGTTGCCCTTTTTGATTCATTGGAAAAAACTTTTCTTGTCATTTTTTTTTATATACAAGCTTCGTACTTGTTGAAAGTATTTTCCTCAAATTCATGCAATAAGTCAAAGTTGGATAATTTCCTCAACTTTTCCAGACTTATATACCCAAGGTGTTTATGCCACATATTCACATCAACATTAAAGATACACTCAATATAAGTAAAAGAACTTCCAATTTCATTATCACTTAATTTGAACAATCCATGCTCTACATCAAATTCCCCAGAGAATAATATTCTCTCATGTTTTTCCACAGTCACCTTACTAGGAATAAACCTGACCTCAAAACCTTTCTTTACTAAGGCAAGGATTGAGACAAGATTGTGCCTTATAGATGGAACAATTAATACATCAGTTAATACAATCGGTTTGCCTTGTACAAAGATTCTAAAGGACCTAGTACCCAAAACATCTAAGGTGTTGTTTCTCATGTACACTCGATGTTCACCTGGTTTGTATTTCTTTAGATCCATTGTCCCTTCCTTAGTCTTTGAGATATGTCAGGTAGCTCCGGAGTCTATCCACCAACCTGTCATCGGGCGGTCCGTGTACAAACATTATGATATCACGCAAATTATATCCTGCTTCTCTAACTATCCGTGTTGTGGGTTATTTCCTCTACTTTTCCAATTGCAACAATCCTTCTTGTAGTGTCTCATCTTTCTACAACTGAAACACTTGACCCGAGAAGCAGTTTCCTACGATTTCTTAAAATTTTAACCGCCCTTTTTGTTATTCTTGCCAAACTTTTTGTTTGATTTATTTTTCTTCTGGTTGGGTTTGGAGTTGTACCATATCTCATCTTCTACCACTAGCAATTTTTTTTCTTGTTTTTGTTCATATGTTCTTGCTTTATTGCTAGTTTTAGGGACAATTTTGAAAGGTTAATCTCTGGTCCTAACCTGAGGGCAGTGGTGACCATGTTCCATGATGGGGTAGACTATTCAAGATTGTTGATATTTGTATCGGTTGTAGGATGACTGACTTTGCCACATCTAGGTCCCTAGCCATTACTAACATGTGATTTACATGTTCTACTACGTTATCTCCTTCTCTCATTTTAAAGGAGGTATACTTCTGTAGTAGCAATTGCACATGTAGTTTGGTAGTTACGTCATACTTAGCTATTATTGAATCAAACAACTATTTTGCGGTCTTGTATTCTTCGAAGACCCTAATCAAGTCATCCTCCATGTATGTCAACACAACTATCCTTGCTATTGTGTCATCTTTTAAAAATGTTTTATACATTTCTATCTGTTGCTCAGTTGCGTCTGGTGGTGGCGAACGCATGATTTCCTTTAATACATATTCAACACCTTTAAGTGTTAGAGCAAATGCGATTCTCCTCTTCCATGTTTGGAAGTTCAAACCGTTCAGTTTTTCGGTTTTTGCCAATTCCGACATACATATTCTTGAATTCATTTTTATGTGTTTGGTAATTATAATAATTAGACGGTCTAAAAAGGAAACAAACAATAAGCAACAAACACACATAGTAGGAATCTTGTTAGAATGATGCATAATATCAGAAAAACAAGCTAAAAATAACTTATAAGCAACCTGGGATAAATTCACAATTTTTCCAAAAACTTCTGCCTTTAATATTTTTCAAAAAATACTAGGGGTAAAACTATAATTTTGATTATTTGTCTACTTTTGTAATTTTCTGAAAAGCTTAAGGATAGACTCGTAAAATTACTCTTGGTATTTCTGTAAAATTCATAACTAATCGGGGTTAAATCTATAATTTTAACTCTCAGTCCGAATATATAATTTTCTCAGTACAGGGACAAACTTGTCTTTTGACACAATGGCAGAAATGTAATAGTTTAAATCGGGAAGGGCAATAACATAAAATAATAGTCAGTATTTCATAATTTTCATAAACTGTCAGAGGGTAAAATCGACTTTTTGCTAAATAGGAATAAAACAGTCTTTTTACCTAAAAATATCTTGATGGAAAGATAAGGTAAAGGCTTATATACAAACAGTCTTTCTATACATTGACAAACAATCTTTCTATTATTCACCAATTAGCCCCTAAGAGAGCTAAGATAAGGTCTTCACTTACTCTATGAGCACGCACTAAAAAAAGAAGAATGAAAATAGAAAGAGTATTAACTCGAGATAAGATTACCAACTCAAATGGGTTAAAGGCTTATATAAAGGTTTAAATGTAGCTTTTGTATACCAATGAACCAACGAGAAAAAATGGTGCCTTTTAAAATGACTAATAGATGAAAGGGAGGTTCCCCTACGAAAATAAGTCAATGTATAGAAAGTTCCTTTTATTCAAAATGGTGAATAATAGTTGTACACAGAGCATTAGCTCAACAACAACGCACAGGGCGCGCTGAAGCTGCTGGTGGGGAGTTCGACTCCTAGGGGTACATGCGTGCGTGCATGTGTGTGTTAGGGCTTCGGCCTCCTCTTGTAACAAAAAAATGGTGAATAGTTTGAAGGTGAAATAAGCCAACGCATGCAACAGTTCTACCTAGAAAGTTGTTGCCCAAAAGAAAGCTAACAGACACAGAGTTCATTAGTTCCAAGTAGTTGATTGGATCCGGATTATGGATTGGACCCATTATGTGATTTGTCATATATCAAAAAACGTTCCCGTGCGGCCACCCCTTCCAGGTCAATAGATTCTTTGCATGTATACCCATTCCTATCTATGGTGTTCCTTAATTAAGGCGGTAGATTTCAATATTACAAACTTTCTAATAAATTAGTGAAATTTTAAGCATTTCGCTTTACCATATCGACCATTGATGTTATGATCTGGTATCCAATTTATTTTGTCAAGATCTATGCATCTAAAAGGCTTTTCGACTACTTTTACTCTACACTTGGTTATTGTGAATCAAAATTGGCAAAAGATTAGCAGTTCAATGTCAGTTTTATTAGAAAATATCGAGGTGTGGATTAAGGTATGGCAATGTTGACCCGACCTGAATGGGGTGGGAAATACCTAACCCAATCATATTCAAGTTTGGGTATGAGGATAATATGCTTCGATCCATACCCTGACTCCTACCCAAAATGTATATATATATATATATATATATATATATATATATATATATATATATATATATATATGTCTTTTTTCATAGTAGATGGAATCGGCTACATGAATTATTTATTTTCATAGAGCTTGATAATGTAAGCTAAATATTAAACAAATTGTTCTTGATAGAAGGGAGAATCCCATTAAGAATTGCATTAGGCATGCGATTTATAAGATGTACAATTGCTAATGTGGCTTCTCCCCAATAGACTTTACGGACATTATAATCAATCAATAAAGTTCTAGCCACCTCCAATATATGCTTATTCTTTCTTTCAAAGACACCATTTTGTTGTGAAGAGTAAGAACATGAAGTTTGATGTAATATGCCTTTACTTAAAAAGTATGAACGTAAGGAATTATTCATATACTCTCTCCCATTATTACTTCTAATAATTTTGATAGAATGCAAAAACTGATTCTTAATAAACTCATAATACAAGAGTAGAACATTAACAGCTTCATCTCTTGTTTTTAAAAGGTAAATCTCGATAAATCTAGTGCAATCATCTATAAATGAGACAAAATATCTATAATCATGTAAGGATGTAATAAAACATGACCCTAAATATTTGAATGGACAATTTCAAAGGGCTTTAAAGATCTAATTTCATTCAATGTAAAGGAAACACGATGATGTTTAGCTCTTTGAAATATATCACATCTCAAAATAAAATCATTACAACTCTTGAATTCAAGTAACAAAAATATGATCTTAGAGAGAGAGATGTCCCAATCATTGATGCCAAAGTGACAATTCTGTTTTCTGAATGAGATAAAATATCTATAACCATGTAAGGATGTAATAAAATATGGGTCCTAAATATTTGAATGAACAATTTGAAAGAGCTTTAAAGATCTAATTTCATTCAATGAAAAGAAAACACGATGATGTTTAACTCTCTGATAAGTATCACATCTTAAAATAAAATCACTACAACTCCTTAATTCAAGTAACACAAATATGATCTTAGAGAGAGGGAGATGTCTCAATCGTTGATGCCAAAGTGACAATTTTATTTTCTATTTTTCAGTAAGTAACAAGGTTCCTTCTGTTGTGGGCCTCCTCATAAAAGTATAGTCCTTTCTTTATGCTACCCTGACAACAGATTCTCCCCATCTTCAGTACAGTGAGTGAAATAAAATGTCATTGTATATTATAAGTCTTTAGATAAAGCATGAATAGAAAGTAAATTCACTGATAGATTAGGAATATGTAGAACACTTTTAAGCAGTCCAAGAGATATAATACTCTCTTTCCCAACTATAGGAGTATTTTATCTATCGACCATCTTAATATCAATGCCTCCATGAATCAATTGATAATCCTGAAAGTATCCTCTGGTTCCCACCATATGGTATGCAACACCCGAGTCAATAACCCAAATTCATATATTAGAAGTGGGAGAGTTACCTTGGACCATAAACGAAAATGGGTAAGCCATGGTGGCCTGTGGATATGTAGTAGTAGAAGTTGACGTTGTTTGAGAATCAACAAGTCTCGATTCTAGATCTTCTATCTTCCTCTCCATTTCAACTAAAGAATTTAGACCTTTCTCCATCACATTCTTTTTATTTTCGTCACTCACATAAGCTTTAGATTGCTGATTTTAGTTATAACTCGATCGATCAATCAACTGCCAATATGTCTCTCGAGTATGTCTACTTTTTCCATAGTGAGTGCATGAGAGTGTCTTTCTCATATGAAGAATATAGTATTCGGCTCTTCCTCTTCCATTATATCCTCCTCTTCTACCTCTAAGTCTAAGGGTAGGCAGAAAATTCTTTCAGCAAAGGGCACAGTTTCTGCACTAATATTTTTCCTTTTTTTTCTCTCAAGATATCGCCTGTCTTATTCTCTCAAAAGTAATGTATATACTATGCTAAGTAAGGGAAGGTCTTTCCTACTTAAGATGCTATTTTTTGCTACGTCAACATCTAAAAAATTACCCCATAATAAACTAAACACTTTCTTTTTTCAAACTCTTCATTTATTTCTTTCAAGTAGTTTTGACATTTTGTTTTTTAAATAAGAATGCAATTCCTCTCATAATCCTCGAACCTATACATAGTTTTTCCCCCTTATTGGTATTTGTGAATCTTCTCTATAATTTCATATTTCTTGGCGATGTTTTTCCTCTAAACATAGGTATCTTGGACAACTAGCCAAATCTCTTGAACTTATTTTAAGAACATAACCGTACTCACAATGGAGGCATCATTGATTAAATCAACCAAGAACTTACTAAAGCATTTTCTCTATACCACCTAGAGTAAGAAATCGGTAATACTGGGTGTGAGAATTTCTCCAATAAGGTATTCCCATTTTCCTCTAGCTAATACTGTGAGTCCAATAGATCTCGCCCACTGTAAATAATTTATGCCATCTAGTTTCAAATTTGTGATTTGGAATGCTTCTTATTTGTTTATGCTGGAATTTTCTGCAATTTCCAGTACTTCACTTTTTTCGTTATGATCGCCCCTTTTCTCTAGGCTGCAATATTTATATCTCCTTCAATTTCTTCTTCGTATCACTTTCTTGTTTGATGCACAATACCTTCTAATAAAGAATCTGGACTGCTTCTTGGTGAAAGCCCTAACTTCTTTTCTTCTGTGCGATCTCTAAGCACCCTAATCCAAATGATTAGGCTCTAATAAAGCACTCAAATCATCAAAAAATGCAACAAACATTATGGCTATTTGGATCGGCAATCTGCTCTCAATAGAGTCAGTGGTTAACTTATTTTTATTCCTCGGTGGTAAGGATTACACTTATATACACTTTATAACTTGAAAGACTATTCTATCCTTACTAAGTAATATACTCATTTCAGCTTAAGAAAAACTTTTTTGGTGTCCCTCATGTAGATATTGGATCTTTGAACTGATCTTGGTTGTAACTAAGCTTTTCAACAACTACAAAAACAACAAAGCCTTTTCTCATACTAGATGAGGTTTGCTACATGGATTCTTTGTTTCTACATGGCCCTATTATGTGTCATGCTAGTAGTTAACTCAATATAAACTAGATCATTCTTTATTATTTTTTTTCAACACTTTTGTGGTAGACCTCTTCCTCTTTTAACATTTTCACAATCTAATTTTTATATCGTCTTACGAGAGCATCCACAAATGTGTTGGAAAGAAACTATATAGAATGATTTAGTTTATATTGAGTTAATTGCTAGCATGGCACATAATAAAGCGTTGTGGAAACAAAAATCTCCTCGATTTGATGGTCGAGCCAAACAATCTATACCAATAACACTTATGAATGGTAAAGGAGAACCTACAATCCGTGCAATACCATTAAAAGAATGGAGTGATCTGGGGAGGAACAAGTATATACTTTACTGGCGACTACACGCGCCAGTAATGACCAAACTACTGACGTGCGGTCCGCCCGTCAGAATATAGTTATTAAACGACGGAAAAACCGCCCAAAACGCTTTCACTGACGCCTGGGCACGTCAGAATATGTCTCCGTCGCTGTTGAAAGATTCAGTAAGGGGCGCGTCCGTCAGTATTGCGTTCCCACGACGCAACCACGTGTATACAGCTTCGCAAGAAAAAACAAATTTTGTCGACCAACTCTACTCGGATTAATACAACTGTACATGACTGGTTGCTTTGCAAACAGATTCTTTTTATTATCCCACCCACCGCTTCCTTGAAAAAGGTCCATCAGCAATCGCAGTTACTTTTATGGTGAACTGAATAGTTGCTTTTTATTCTAGAATGGTCCTCAAGGCAGTGACAGCCGTGTAATTGGTCTGCTCTGATGCAGGGAAGACGGTTGCAACAGGTGGGAAAGATAATATACCCGAACCAACTTTTATAAATGTCGGTGTCCACCCACGTAAACTTGTGAGCTGATGTGCATCAAACTATGCGCATATATCTTCTTGTTGTGCAATGTTGATTATTTGATTCGTTCCATCTTCCACCAGAGCTCCAGTGCGCTTGGCCACAGCCTTACATAATATATATGCCCACAATACAGTTTCGCATCGTTACAAATAGATCATGCAATTACAGCATCAAGGAATAGCCTAAGAAGCTTAAAAAAATCCACCATGCGGAATTCACCGACTGAGTTATTATTGGACCTAAAATGTAGTAGATTTGTCGAATAATAATACCTCTCTCTCTCTCTCTCTCTCTCTCTATATATATATATATATATATATATATATATATATATATACGCACACAAAGAGAGGGAGAGGGGAATTGAGTTGACCGCAAAGTAATTTGACACAAATAGGATCCTACTGCACCTTAGCTTCAGATCATGAACTGAATCAAGTAAAACTGGGCTCTGCAAGAGTTTAACTGACCACGACCACCACTGGCTCGGTTTTTTTTCCCATGCCTTCGATTTTAGAACGTTTTGAGAACAAAAAAACAACAAAAAGAAATGTGGTCAATTTGACAAAACAAGAGGAATGGGGTTGGATTAGGGCACTGTATGGAATCCAAACACCTTGCCCGGTAAAGCTATGTGGATTTATACTAGAAGCCACAACACACACACACAACATTCTTTCTGCTTTCAGATTTGGATACTGCCATTCACATTCAACCCACGATCGATTCACAGGGCCACTGCTGATCACACAAGCAGATCAAGGTACGAAGTCCAAACAATTCCAAACGGCTAGAATCAAGATCAGGGTCGTTAGAGAGCATCAAGCAGAAAATTACCGTATTATCATGGCGGCTGATTCAGTTAACAGCGCTTTTACCGTTCCGCACCCACCTTCATTTGCCACCCCCGCCACCGCTTCGCATTCAACGATCGAAACCAAGCCCGCCATCCGCCGCCAAGATCACCACCTCCTCTGTCGGCCGCACCTTCCAGCCCATCGGTCAACCTCGACGATCGTCCCCTCTCGACGCTCCCCCATCACCGCCCGCCGTGGTCGCCCATCTGCTCAGCATTTTCTGGGTTAAACCCCCTTCCCCATCGTGCCCTATTCTTCTTTCATAAAAGGCTGGATCGGGTCCAGCTGAGCGGTTCCGATCCGTCTCATTCAGTCCGAAATATCAAGTTTCGTTTCTTGAGAATCCTCTTTCGCCTGGATCCAATTTTAACTTGATTAGAGCCAACTACGCGAAGGTTTAATTCGAGGTTGATCTGACCGGTTTGAATCCAAACCCCGTATACCTAGATGAACCCAAATCCAATTTCCCCATCACCTAAACACCAACCCATTCTTGAATCATGTCCAAAACCATTTAGAATCATTTTTACCTGCATCCAAAATCCAAATCATAAGCCATGTTCAATACCGACCCCTTCAAATCCAATTCCACAAGATCAGAATTATGTGTTGGATCTGGCCAAACAGAGACCCAATTTAACCTACTTAGTGAAACCCTCGGGCATTCATAACTTGAGATCAAATCTATAGAACCCAAACTGATATAAAATTGGATCCAATTTGATCTCGTGGCTCAAATTAGGTTTCGATTTACCTGCATCCAAAATCCAAATCATAAACCATGTCCAATACCGACCCCTTCAAATCCAATTTCACAATATCAGAATTATGTGTTGGATCCAGTCAAACAGAGACCCAATTTAAGCTACTTAGTGAAACCCAATCCTCGGGCAATCATAACTTGAGACCAAATCTATAGTGAAACCCAATTCATTTATTTATAATTTGACCAGTCCAAGGAAGTTGATAAACTAAAGGAAACACTTTTTAGGGTTTTGGAATTCGCTACTTCATATGTCGTAACAGAGTCATCGAACGCTTTCTGTGAATATCCCACTTACAATAAGTTTTTCTATATCTGATAAATATGCATACGTTTGGCTTTGGCCTTTTCCTTACACAAATTCATCAAAATTTACATGGATTTCAAACCCTGATTTTCATACAAAAACTCAAACCACGAGAGTATCATAAGTCGACCAACCATTTAGTTTTCCCACATGTACGATCAATGTTCCTTATCCAGGACTTCGCAGGCAGGTGCTTTTATATGTACAAATCTTCAGCAACACATTGTTGATACTAGTGCAAAATATAACATTCTGTGTCATTTTATTTAAATGGAATCACAATTAGAAACAAAGAATGCCACAATTATAAGCTTGTTCACAAAAGAGTTTTGACAAGAAAAATAGACCCTTGATTCACATATACGAAGAACCACAGGAAGGAGAAACATCAGCTGCCTGATCGCCGTGAGGAAGGGTGTGCGTTAGCGAACTTTTGAGACCCTGTGCAGCATCACGAACGGAGATTCAATTTATGTATTTACTACATTAAAGCATCAAATGCTGAACTGAAATCCAGATTTTTTTATAGCCAACCCCATCTAGTATGGGAAAAGGCTATATACGGTCGTTCCTTGTGTGATCACTCATCCATGTTTGCATCTTCATTTTTGCTACAGACATCTTTTGCACATGTTAATGATTAATTGTCCAACACTAAGAACTATAAATCATAGTAGATCTAATTGTTGCTCTATAATATTTACCTTTTAACTTTAATGGTATTTTCTTATCACACAAAATACCTCATACTCCTCTCCATTTTAACCAACTGACCTTAATTCTATGTGTAACATATCCATCAATTTTTTCAAAGTGACCTTAGATATTTAAAACTTTCCTTGTGAGAGATGCAATGTGTGTCAATCTTAATTTCTATGTTTCTAGTATCCAAATGACCAAACTTACATTTCATATATTATGTCTTTGTTCTACTAAGTCGGAAACTTTATTTTCTAACATTTCTCTCCATAGTTTCAATTTCCTATTAATTCTGCCCATGTAAGGGATCACTCTTACATAGTCAGTCCCAAGCTCGGATAAAGGAGGAGGGTTGAGTGAGGCTTCCGACAACCAACATAAAACTTTGTCGGACTTATCTGCCAAGGATCACAAAAAGAATATAAAAATTATTCTCACCATTTGGGATAAAGTGTCACTTCCCATGAAACACATACACCTACCAAAAGATGAACAATTGCCCTTATGAAACATGAGCATCATGATTTATACAAAAGTGACAAAGCCACTTCTAATGAACCAATCTCAGTTTTATGTCTGAATCTTGCATGACATCACAACTTACAAACATCAATATGACCATTAACATAGCCTTCAACAAGTAAAGTATGGATTGGAGTGCCTTCTGGACCTTCTCAGTATATGGCACACAATTCATTGTCTTTCTTTAACTACAAGAACAGAAAAGTTCTCAAATTTGCTTATCTTTCATCTTAATGGGCAACTAAAAGCAAGATAAGTTTGCAAAAGGGTATAATTGTTGGAAATAAATTGAATGATAATTTACTCGATCAATGCCATCAGTTTGGATTCAATTTAGGAAGTCAAAATCCATATTGACATTGTAAAAAAAATTCATTGCAAATACATCTAGCATGGATGTTGGTTTTGTTGAAGATTAATTTTTTTTGTAATTTGAATTTATGCATTTAACTTTTGTAATTGGGTCATTCAGATCTCATTGAATCATAATCTGATCCATTGGGAGTTAGTTATCATTAGATTTACTAATAAGGGCATCTCTATCTTCCAAGTTATAAATTTGTATTAGAAATACTCTAAGTATAATTATTTGACTTAAGCAAGAGAAATAAGAGAGAGAGGGTGTGGCATTCCATGGATTATAGCAAAACAAAAAAAGATTACAAAAAAGGAAAGGTATATTTCAACCCTAAAAACAGAAGGCAATCATCATGTCCTTAAAGAGAGAAAATGCTAGACTATGGTAAGAATGTTGGTTCAGACAAGGAGAAAGACTTTCAGATCACCAATTTGAAGTTGGATGATAGAAATTACTTACAATGGGCTAGATCTATCGAACTACCTGTGATGGTAGGGGAGTGATGGGATTATCTGACTGGAGATATTCTCATGCCTGATGTATATGATCCTTCATACTCTAGATGGTGTAGAGAGAACGCCCTCATCAGTGCATGGTTTAATCAATTCATGACACCATCTATTGTTAAAATCAATGATATTTAGTGAATTACTTACAAACTTACAGATTTCACAGATATGCCTGCGAGACTCTATGTTTCTATGCCTCTCACCTTAGTAGCTGCAGTCTCAAATTACTAAATAAAACCTAATGACTATTTAAAGGCTAATCTAACTTAAAAGACACAAATGCCCACACTAAGTACACTTTAATACCAAATTAGTATACAATGAAATAGGACCTGGACAAGTCCACCAACTAGGACCCGAATTTGATCTTTTAAAGAATTTGATTTTTCACACAGAATTTAATCTTTGAACATATGATCTTTTAACACTCCCCCTTAAGTTGGGTGAAAAAATATTCATAACACTCAACTTGATCAGCGTATCCAACAGACTGCTATAATTAATAGCTTTGGTAAGAAAATCTTCTCTTTGGTCTTCTAACTTTACATGAATCAATTTGAACTCTTGAAAAGATAAATTTTCTCTTATAAAATAACAATCAATCTCAATGTGTTTTATTCTCTCATATTGCACTAGATTAGTTGTCATTTGAATGACAACACTATTATCACAATATAACGGAATGTGAGATATTATGAAAAAATGCAACTCTAGAATTGTGATACGAGACATTTATCCTCACACGCCTAAGCTACCGCTCTATATTCTGCCTCAGTAGTAGATCTTGCAACCATTGATAGATTACCACCAAGTAAGGCTAGGTATCCTGTAGTTGATCTCTGATTATCAAAAGAACCAACCTAATCTGCATCTAAATATTTCTCTAAATTTAATTCGCTGGATCTTGAATATAATACACCAGCACTAGGAGTAAACTTCAAGTATTTGAATATCTGATAAACTGCATCCATGTGGTTCTTCATAGAAGAGTGCATGAACCAACTTACTACTCCATGTGCATATGAGATGTCAGGTCTTGTAATGGTCAAATAGATTAGTTTTCCAACTAATTTTTGATACTTATGTTTTGAAATGCAACACTATGTCCAAGGTGTAATTTGTGATTCACTTCTATAGGTGTCACATTTCTTACACTCAATCATATTTGTATTCTTCAGCAGATCCATTATATATTTCCTTTGAGTTAGAAATATACCTTTCACATAATATAGTACTTTTATTCCCAAAAACTAATGTAGTCTTCCTAGATCTTTTAAATCAAATAAGCTATACAATGTCTTTTAATCTTGAAATTTCTTTTGTCATCCCATAACAATTATGTCAACAACATAGATTATAAGGAGAGATAATTTCATACCTTTCTTGAAAAATATTATATGATCATTGACACTTCTTTGTTATGCCAAACTGCAAACATCTTCGCTGAATTTTTCAAGCCACGTACATGGTGATTGTTTAAGTCTATAGATGGCCTTCTGTAATCTGCACAATTTCCTTGAGTTTGTATTAATACAGGTACTTGGAAACAACTTCATATATACTTCTTCATTCATATTTTCTTATAAGAAGGTGTTTTTCACGTTAAGCTGCCATAAGTCCCAATTCTTCATAGAAGTAAGACCTAAAATCACTCGGATGGAGGTCAATTTTGCCACAGGTGCAAACGTCTCATTATAATCAATTTCGTAAAACTCACTTTTGCAACTAACCTTGTCTTATACCATTCAAGGTTCCATCTGATTTGTATTTGATGGTGTAGACCCATTTGCCACTAACGACTTTTCTGTTAAGAGTAAATCCACAATAGACCATGTCCGATTTCTGGTAAGGGCATTCAATTCTTCCTCCATTGTAGTGTTCCACTCTAGATATTTTTTTCTTCTTCAAACTCATAGTAGTTACTTAATCTCAACATTCATGACAAATCTTTTATAATTTTTAGATGTACAGTGATAGGAAATATATTGAGAAATAGGGTACTATGAATAGGATCTCTTACCTTTTCTAAGGGCTATGGGCACCTCCAAGTTGGTACTTTGGTCTCAGTAGTTGCATGCTACTCAAACCTTACAAATATGTTGTGTGGTCCTCTCTTATACACTAGAGTGTCCTTCAGAACAAAAACTCCTTCAATGCTGTCATCTTCATCTTCTTCAACTTGAGGAATAAGGGAAAAACTGATTTAAACTCTTCCTTTACTGGCTTTAACTGAGAATGAGTATACGAGACCTTGAAAGAATAGTAGAGAGTGGTTTCAAAAAATGGAACTTTCTATGGATAGGATCATAACACTTGTACCCCTTTTGTGAAGTACAATAACCAAGAAATATACATTGAATTGTCCAATGATCAAGTTTATCATGTCTTGGGATTGAACATGAACATAGCATGTGCATCCAAAGACTCAATGAGTAACACAAAAATATTTTGAGTCTTGTATAAGAGTTTTCAAGAGACTCGCACCATTGAGAGTTGTACTAGGCATTCGATTAATCAAATAAACAACCATTAAGATTTATTCTCCCAATAAGATTTAGGAATATTGCTTTCAAATAGAAGAGTGCGAGTCACTTCTAGAACATGCCAATTTTTTCTTTCAGCTACCCCATTTTGTTGAGATGTATTAGGACACGTAATATGGTTGTAGACGTGATTTTATTTCAAATCGTTTGGGATTCGAAATCAAACCCTCGAACTACGTCGGGTTGCGCAAGCGTGCCAGTTAGTTTACCAAAACTAACAAATTCTGATTTTCTGACTTCTAAGAACGATTGTGGACAAGTGAGATCTTTTCGACTTAGGCCTTCTTACCGGCGCTCAAGGGTCAGCCTAGACGCTTGAAACTTATTTGAATCCGTTAATTCGAGAAAGGAAAAACCAGATTTTCCAAAGTTTCAGATTTGTGCCTAAGTTCTTGATTTCTGAAAATTTTCAGATTCTGAAAGTTACAGAATCTGTTCAGTTCCAAAGACCTGTTCTTCAAATTTTTAAAAATACTTCTGATTCTCCAACAATTCTACAAATTTTACAGAATAGAGACACGTGTGTGTAGAATCAGAATATATTTTTATTTTATAATTTAGTTCTTTATTTTCTGAGAATTAAATACAGAATCAGAAACTGTTATAAAATTCGAAACAGTCCTGTTTCTGTGAATCAGAAGCTCAGAAAAACAGCAATATCTCAACGCTCAGATATCCAATTTCAATGAAATTTGTTGTGTTAGAAAGATACGATGTTAGGTTTTCAAAGAATCAAATTTCATCCAATTTCATTCAGTGGTTGCAGAGATATGGGCAAAAGAATAGAGGTCTATTACTGAACATTCTGTTTCTGTAAAATGCAATCTGGATTTTGTATAAACTTCACGGATCTAATTGGCTAGGCCACAGTTCATAACAATTCCTCAAAATTTTGTCTAAGAATGTCTGATATGTCTAGATTATTCATGAAAAATTTCGAAGCAATTGGCTTATCTGTTTGTCTATGAAAATTTCGTGATCAGACGCGTGTGCACAGACAGTTTCAGAAACCAGTTTTACAGAAATTTTCAGAAGATTCCTAACGTGATTCTAGGAACGATGTTCAACCTGTATCAGTCCTAATAAAGCATGGAAATCATACAAACATGGATTTTTGTTTCGTTCATGAAGGAATTATGCATGTTTGTATCGATATAGATCAAGAACATGGGCTCGTAGCCTCGATTCATATACAATTCTGTAGAATCTGTGGTTTTTTAGATTCGCATGAATTAAAACTAGTTTATGAAAGAATTCCAACCTGTATGATCGAGATGGAACGTAGAATAACTTCGTCGGGCGATCGTCGGACGTCAGAATCAGGCCGGCCTCCCTTCTTCCTCTTCCTTTCTCTCTCTCTCTCTCTCTCTCTCTCTCTCTCTATTTCTCTGAATTTTCGGACTGAATGTTCCTGTTTGCTGGTTCCTTCGGATTGATGCTTTGTGGTGACTGGAGGATTAATTTTCGGACTGATACTTTGCTCTGGCTGGTTCCTCCTTTTTGCAACACCTTTGAGGCTCCTTTTATAGGCCAAAGGATGCCTCTTTGGTACTGTCACTCATAAGGCAACCCGCCTTACATATTCTTGGTGAAATACGGTAAGACTTGCTGTACAGGGCGCTGTCTGTGGGAAGACGTGATTGGCAAGTGTAGCTGCTGCTCCTTTTTGCCTTGATCGGCTCCCTTTGGATGGCTTCTTTACTTGGCTGCACTTGGTTCCAATTAGGAAGATAGGTAGACCTGCTGCATTCCTTCCGATTTCTTGCTGAGTTTGATATATGTTATTTAGAAGAATATGGGACTGACCTTGGCTGAAATCGGGGCAGTAGCCAGGTTCAACTATAGTTGCAGAAATCGTTTGGAGCTGGCAAGGAATTTCCAAATGGAGGTATGCTGCAACTTCGGCAAGAGGTTGAAAACTTGCCAAACTCAATACAGTTGACTGCTTTGATAGGCAAGGTGCTGAATTCGGTAATTGTTTGGAGCTATCCACTTGCTGTTTTCCTTGCCTTGATTGACTCTGCATTCATTTGTAGGAAGAACAACCTTTTGGTAAGTGGTCTCAGCTTCCTTCTTAGATTTATCGCTCCATTTTCGTGATTCCCATCATTCCAATCGATGAGGTTGTTATCGGCTGAATCCTTCAGATCACATGGTAGCCCAAGACTTGTGCGTGGTGATACGAGTTTAAGAAAAGCAGTTACAACTTCACTCTCCTGTTTATCCTTGCAAGTCATAAATACATCTCGGATGCGGGCATCTCTCTTCCAAGGCATCGTTCAGTGCTTGCCTCTCAACTAATAACAGTGGAACTTGCTGCTCCACTTTCATATTTAAACCTTCATAAAAGTCCAGTATATCAAGGTACAGAGGATAGTTTGCCTTCTCTTCGATCCCACTTTCATGTTTCAATGCTTGAAATCTAGTTTGACTCTGATGCAGATGCAACCGCAAGGGAAGAAGAGACTCTCAACCTGTATTCTTCAAGTGGAATACAAGGATCTGGCTTAACGGATTCCAAACTCAAATTCACTGCTGCTGCATGGCTTTCTCTTGGGTGTTGTTTAGAATGGTAATAGCCCAGCACCATTTTCCATGGGGCATCTTTGCTGTTATCATATACATGAAGCTCCTAGATGGATACCAAGAGTTCTGAAACGTGGAGTTCTCCATCAGGAAAAATGTCACATTGAATGCTTGCCCCAAGGAGTGACAGTTCCAAACATTTAGTCAAGTCACGTCCACCTGTCTTTGAAGCATGTGAACTGTTGCTCTCAGAACTGGACCAAACACATCCTCCAAACATTTCCCATGTAGCATTCATATTGTCAAGAATAATCCGTCCTTTCCTCTTCAATTCTCCCTTGACTGAAGAAAACTTGTTAGAGCTTGAATCTGTATTACTGCCTCTAGGTTCTGTATGTCTTGAACAATACTGCATGTCTGGTACATGATTTTCTACTATGTGAAATGAGCCATCATCGTACTAGCCACTCCTGTCAATTTCCCCTTATCTGGAATAGCTTCACTTAGTGAAACATGAGAATGAATTCCTGAAGATTCTGATAGTACTCTTTACTTCTTCATCTATTTGGAAACTCGTCCAAAGGATGTCAGCATCTTTGGGTTCACCACTATGCCATCAAAACAGATCCTAGTTCATCCATAACATGCCATGCTGGAGTTTTTCTGGAATCATCAGTTCCATTCACCATAATGTTCTGGTCTTCCACTGCCAATGTCACACTGGATCTAACGTCTCCTCTTGATTTTGCAGGAATGCTCGAAGTTCTGGCATCAGTGGATTCTTCATGTGACGACCCAGGGCCGCTTCAACATGTTTCCCTTCGAACAACTCCAGTTGTGTTCTGCTTCTTTTTACCAGCGTGCAACTTCTGCATGAGCAGCCTTTAGCTGGGTGCCGCGAGTCTAGATATGACTTGTTGTATTGTATTTCAAGATGCACTTTGACAAGCTAACAGAAACACCTTTGTACAGCCCAGCCAGTTTAGCAATCGAACTGGATAAAACTGCATATTTGCCGTGAAAGTGGTGATGCAAATCCATGTTACATGTGTTTCTACAAAAGCGTTCAAGTAAGCCCATGTTACGTTTTTGAAAAACCAACCATCATGCTCGTTAGATTTCTTCCATGAGTGTTGGAATATTAACCTTATTCTTAACATAACAGTAACAGATGACAATGCCAAACTGATGCATATCGATACACTAATTACCTTGACAATCAAACATAACATGGACATGCTACGAAATACATTCGATACCAAACCTTTCTTTTCGGAAGCTATTGTTCTTGTTTCCATCTTTCATTTCCTTTGATAACATCAACTTCTCCCTCGGGCAACTGATTTCTTTCCGAATATGAACTTTTCTTTTTGGGAAGCTCACTTTCCCTTTTTGATGCCCGCTCTCCTTTTTGGGCACCCACTTGCCTTTTCACGTGTTAAATTGTCTTATAAATGCCTGTTTCTTTTCAAACGGCAAATTTAAAACAAATTTATCAACAAAAAACTTTTAAAGAAATGAAATCCTGCTTTTTCCATGCCGGGGGCAAAATTGTCATTTTCATCCAATCTTGTCAAAATTTGAAATTTTCAGAAAGGAAAGTATTCTTTCATCATTTTAAAGCTTCCATAAAATTTTGGTGCCGAAACAACTCGTTTAGTGCCTTTTTCCTTCGAAAACCCAAAATTACCAAAAATAACTACTTTCCTAAAAAAAGTAAAAATTTTAAAAGAAAATTTTGGGTGTTTACAGATGCCCCTCTTTGGCATTATCCCAAATTTATTTGGATAATGGCAAAGAAGAAAACACCCATTTGCTTTTCTTCCCAGATTTGCCTTGAGAGTATGGAATCATTCTTTATTCCATAACATCTATTTCCTTGGATTCTTAGCAAAAAGGGATTTGGTAAGAGCTCCTATCCCTAGGGCAATCATGCATGAACGACCACTTTATGAATGCATTCATGTGTGTTAATGAATAAAATGGATGTTTAAAGACCCATACCTTTGATTTGAGAACTTGAGAAGAAGCCTATGATGGCCAACTGCCCCAAGCAAGGGTCCCTGTTTCTTTTGATGTTTAAGATTTTCAAAATTCCTTTTTCAAAAAGAGAACTCCTTTTTGGTTTCTATCAAAAATGACTTACAATTTCTTACACTTCCCTTCACTCGGGTTTTAATACCCACTAATAAGTAGAGGTTTTATAGAAAGTTTTTGAATAACATTTCAAAGCTCCCTTTCTTACCTAACGAATTCTAATTCTCAAACAACATGAATTCAAATGAAATAGGTCATATTCCTATTCTAGGACTTTCAAGGTGAACTTTTCTCCATCGGGATGAGCTATGGGGATTTGGGAAAGAATTACCCGCGGTCCCTTCTGAAGTGTCCCAAGGTTTAAGGCAAAGAGACGGAAAATTGCTCTTTTGAGCTTTGGCTTTTCCTTTTTCTTTCTTTCTTTTTTTTTTTCTTTTTAAAGAGAAGACCTCTTTTGAAGAAGTTTTTGTATTCCCTCTATCTATTCGGAGAAAACTTCTTCTTGGAGGAGTTTTTGCATTCCCTTTTCCTTTTCTTTCAAAGAGAAGACTCCTTTTTAAGAAGTTTTTGTATTCCCTCGGTCTATTCGGGGAAGACTTCTTTTTCGAGGAGTTTTTGTATTCTCTTTTTCTTTTTCTTTTGAATATTGCCAATTTTCCTTTTTTGGAGAGAAGCGAAATGGAGAATACAACTCATCCCTTTAGATAATCAATCCAGCCAAGATTGTCCTATTTCCTAATAGCACCTACCATTTGAAAGCACCTTGCTATTTTGAATTAGGCCTCATTTGGTAAGTAAAAGATTTTTGACATATTACCAAATAATTTTTTGAAACTCCACTTTTCATAAAGTATCAATTCCCTAATTTGGAGTCACATAATCCATCTTTGGTCCTTCTTTCCAGAAATTTAAAAGAGTTCTATTTTCAAAATCTTTTCAAATGGAATTTAAAGTAGACCCCACACATAGTATTGGGCATTTATAGAATCTACTAATTTTCCTTCCTTAACATCAACTTACCAATATTGATGATGCCCCTTTGCAACATAGTGACCATCCTTGTGGGCTGCCATCTTCAAATGGAGTACGGGCTTCTTGTGAATGCATTATGTTATGCAAGATGCATTCCTATAATACAATGATAATGCATGCTTTATGATATGATAAATACACTCAATTTCTATGAAATGTATTTAAGGAATAATATCTCAATGCCCCTAGTTCAGAGGAAATGGCATGAGAACTCACATATTATGGCCGATCTCTATACGACATGACTGTTTTTCAATGTGATGCATGAAAGATATACACAACCTAAGTCTTGGCAATGCATGATATGATCCTTGGATGTATTTTGGGTAGGTTAACTCTCTAATGCATTTCTAGGAAACTCTTACTTACATACTTTGAAGCATTTTCCAAATCAACGATTTTATGGAATTTAGAAAGCTTGGAGGCTTGACCATCCTCATGGATGAGGGGACTTTCCTCCTTGCTTTGATCACTCTCAAGTTCTTGTTTTCTAGGGAAGTATCACAGATAAGAAAAGAAAGCATTTCTAAATCTTTTTTTTTTTTGGAAAATAATTTTTTTGGAGTTTTCAAAAATTTTCTGTTTTTTTTTGGATTTTTCAAAGAAAATAATAGAAGGGAAATCAAGAGAACTTTCTTTTTGAGAATTTTCTATTTTTTCTGATTTTTTTTTGTTTTTGGAGTTTCTAATTTTTTTTGGCTTTTTCTAATAAAAAGAGATCTTCCATCAAACCTGCAAAGAAAACACTACGAGTTAGACTCCAAATAAGATGTCTAAACCATAGGTTTCGGTTTTAGCTAGTTGTAGGGCACCCTTGACCCAATTGGTCTTAGGTGGTGGCTCAGGTGGTATGGGTGGGCTATAACCTAAACCATATTGTCCTTTGTTTGGTATGGGTATGATGAGTTCCAATCTACCTTGGTTCTTAGCTCCTAGGCCTTGGTAAGGTATATATCTCATGTTTAGTAACATATTCCAAGGCTTTTTAAGTTTTGAAAATTTGATATACAGAGGATGACCTTGGAATATTGTATCATCTATAACATGGTTGTACACTTGAATTTCATTGGTTATGTCTTGGAGATCTATGGATTTATGAGTGTTGGGCGAGTTGGACTCTTCTAATAGGTGGAGGGTCTTGATTGGGTGTGGCTCTCCTAGTAGGTGGATGGTAGGGTGAGGTGTACCTCGGCTATTGATACCTATCCTAGGGGTTACCAAATTTGAAATTTTATTTTTTTCATTTTGGAATTCTTTTTGGTGCTGAACATTCACCGTACCTTCCAAATCTACATCCTTCGACACATTCTGTGAGGTTGTGGGTACATGATGGTGATTTATATCTTGATAATCTACCGGTCCTACACAATGAATAGGAGGATCCAATGGAGAGTTTAGAGAGAGAGGAGTTTCAGGTATACCTTCTTCCTGCTTGTCTACCTTTCCATGGTGAGAGCAAGCTTCCTTGCAAGCGTCCTGAGGGTATTGTAGCTCCTGTAGGGCTTCGAACTCCCATTGCTTTGGTAGGTCTTGGACTTTATCTGCCAAACCTAAAGCTTGGTAGTTCCCTTCCCTTCTCTTACTATTGCCATTTTCTTTTCAGTCACCAACAAATTCTGTTAATCAGATTTGCGCTGCCATCTGCTCATCTCTAACCTTCACTGATGAGATTCGCTGCTTCCAGAGAATTGCTCTCCTTGTGGCCTATATTCCACACTAGTTCAATTCCTAATAGGATACTCCATAGCATTTGAGGGAGATCGTTCAAAGCCGCCTCTAATTCGCCTCCACAATCAGCTTTCCTTGGGCAACCTTCCGTATATATCCTTCATCAAACATAGCCTTATTGCAACACCGTCTCAATAACCATGTAATGTCAAAAGTTGTTTCTCAGCCCGCTTCATTACTAAGACGAAGACGAAGCTCGAGGTTAAACAACTATTCTTGTAAGTTTCATCTAAAAAAATTGTTGAGCTGTTTTGGCTTCAGGCCGAAGGTATTCTATGTATCTTGTTGCAATCATGCGGTATATGTGTCATCTCCCTCAGACTACTGGGAGATGTATGACTTGGAGAGAGATTTTCAAGAAAAGGTTAAATCCTTAACCACCTGCGACCTATTGGTTCTCTCTCCACCTTGTACCAGTCGTTGCGAGAAGCCCTTGTTGTGGAGAAGCCACCATATGTGTCGTGGGGCATGGCCCTTTCACAAGTCACCGCTGAAGTCACTAGCTACGACAGTCCCACCCATATGTCAGTCACCTCCTTTTCTCCTTATTCCTGTTTCTGCGACAACATTGTGCAAGTTCCCCAAAGTGATGTGAACCATGGTTCACTTAACCAAACACAGACCAAGTCCAACCCTAACCCATGGAACCATTTAATAAAATCTAATCTTAGTATGAAGTTTGAATTCATCGAAAATCATTAGACCCACATGACTAGGTCTCAAAATATGAGGATGCAAGTTGGCCGAGCCCTCGCGAGCTACTCCAACTCTACTTGAGAAAAGCTTGAACTTGTCTTTCTTTAGCATCCTGCCTCATTTTTCTCCCCTTTCTTGATGTTTGATCGATTAACCCGTCTCTCAAATATAGGAGACCATCAGTCTTGCTTGCCTATTATTCCACAAGTTTGATAAAAGCTAAAACGTCCTCATTGGTTTTCACACAAATATTAACTGTGTCACGTTCAATTAGGTCAAGCTTAATTGAGTCGAGCTCGAGTTGATTGAGTATGGCTCAAGGATCTAAGTTCAGTCGAGCTCGAACAGAACAATTTGCGTTTGAACTCGGTAGATTTGAAAGCAGACTTGACACCCAAGCTTGAGTCCCCAAAAGTTGATAAAAAACGAGTTAAAAGCCCTTCTCTCCCTTCACGAAATCTTAACTTTCCACAAGTTGATAAAAAAAGCATCCCTTTTTGAAACAAATTTGAAAAAAGGAATTTATAATCATCTGTGGAAAGAAAGCGTGGTTTCGAAAACTCGCTTGGAGAAGCCCAACACTTATGGGCTACCCACTATGGATAAAGGGGCAAAGCCCCACAAAATCGCCAATGTCCGGGTGGATCCAAGCCCGGCAACTGCTTCGAAAAATTTTGAAAAAATAGAAAATAAAAAGGAGAAAAACTTTCAAAAACCCTTTGAAAGACGGGAGTACACTCCACTGGGGCAACCTGTGTCGGAGGTCCTAGACCTCCTACTTGCCCAAGGAATGATCGAACTCCCCGAGATTCCTGAGGGAGTCACTTCCAAAGTTGGATTTTTAAACAGATTTTGCAAGTATCATCGGCTCAAAGGCCATGATACAAAGCGGTGTTTCTCCCTCCTAAATAAAATTGAGAACTTGATAGCAGAAGGTCGGCTCCAAGTCGCTGAGGAACCTGAGCCTGCCCAAGCTATCTTCAAAGAACCCTTCCCTAAGCATGCAAGTACCAATAGGAAGGGAAAAGAGGTATGTGCTCTCACGATTTCGAAGAGTCTAGCGCATGCATATGAGTTTGGTTTGTCTATTTGTGCATCTACTCTCATACTTCACAAAGAACCTGCCCAAGTAGTCATCCGGGGACCACCAAGAGTGTCCCTAGTTATGCCAGTTTTGAAAATTCAAAGTTCTCCAAAACTTTCGATTAGAGCCATGTTAAGTATGAACCCTAGGTTGATCGTGGGGGAGGTGACAAGATCCGGGAGGATCTATCAACCCCCACATCTGCAAAGTGCTAAAAAGGTGGTCAGTGTGCCTGGCCCCTCAAAAGCATGTATTCCTAGAGTTCCGCCAAAAGCAGACAAGGGAAATGTCGTGTTAAAGTTATATGATTTCGAAAACCATCTTTCAAAGATTCCTATCAACATGTCCATCCTAGAGCTAATACAAACTTCGCCTAGGCATAGACTCGTGTTAGAGAAAATTCTAGAAAGAGCAAAGGTTAGTTCGAACATAACCCCAGAATCCTTGTCTAACCAAGTGGCATCCATAGGAGCGAAAACGCCCATCGTATTCTCGGAAGTCGATGTAGAAAGACCCTACTAGTCCCATAACCAGGCCCTACATATCGAGGTGGTTCTGAATAACCACTCTCTGGATAGGTGCCTAGTCTATGGGGGAGGAGGGCTCAACATCCTTCCACTTCATGTGGTGAACCAAATCGAAGTCACATTGACATCCGTAAACCCAAGCCCCATTGTCATCACTGGATACGATGGGAATGCATCTAGACCACTAGAATCTATCGAACTCCCCATGAAAATGGGAGGGATAGCACACAAAACGGGAGGGATATCGAACTCCCCATGGAAACAGGAGGGATAGCACACAAAACGGGAGGGATAACGAACTCCCCATGGAAACAGAAATTAGATTCTCCAAACAATGTTATCTCATTATATATATCCAAGGAATCAGTAATTTGAAAACAAATTCTCACGACCAAAAAATATGCATTATATGGATGGATGAGTAAAGTTGCCAATTATGATGCAAACAAATATAATAATAACATCTTAAAATCTTGTTATAGTTTTCATTGGAAACGAAAAAATAAAAAACATAGAAAATGAAAATTACCATTAACCTAATGTTCAAGCCTCTTTTCTGCAAAATGGGGAATCTAATTTCGTCTTATAGTAAGGTAAACTTCCCACAATTAAACCTTAAATTGCAATGAAGAAAAATGGTTTCATTATAAAGCTAAAATTAAAGATTAAATATAACAAAAAAGAAAACAATTATGCTTACCTTTTTTTTTCTCTATTATAGGTTTTCTACTTCTTTTTTCCCTCCTTTTTTACACTTTCGCTACCTTCTTTTTTTCTTTTTTATTTGATTTTTCATTTTTTTCCTCATTATATTTCTTCTCTTTTCTTTTAAATATACACATGTCAAAAAAAAAAAAAGAAACAAAAATTAGATTATCCAAAAAAATGTTATCTCATTACACACTATATTCAAAGAATCACTAATTTGAAAACAAATTCTCACGACCAAACAAAATGCATTATATATATGGATGAGTATCGTTGACAATTATGATGCAAACAAATATCATAATAACATCTTAAAATCTCGTTACAGTTTCCTTGAGAAACAAAAAAATAAAAAACATAGAAAATAAAAATTACCATCAAGAGAATGTTTGGTCCTCTTTTTTGCAAAATGGGGACTCCACTTTCATCCTATAGTAAGGTAAACTTCTCACAATTAAACCTTCATCTACAATAAATAAAAATGATTTTATTATGAAGCTAAAATTAAAGATAAAATATAACAAAAAAGAAAACAATTATGCTTACCTTTAATCCTTTTTTACACTTTTACTTGCTTCCTTTTTTCTTTTTCAACTTTCAAATTCTTTTTTTCTATAATTTTCCTTTTTTTCCTCATCGTATTTCTTCCCTTTTCCTTTACGCATCCACCTCTGAAAAAAGAAACAGAAATTAGATTCTCCTGACAATGTTATCTCATCCCACACTATATCCAAAGAATTAGTAATTTGAAAACAAATTCTCACGACAAAAAAAATGCATTATATAGATGGATGAGTATCGTTGCCAATTATGATGCAAACAAATATAATAATATCTTAAAATCTCGTTATAGTTTCCATTAGAAACAAAAAAATAAAAAGCACATAAAATAAAAATTACCATCAAGCTAATGTTTAAGCCTCTTTTCTCCAAAATGGGGACTCCACTTTCGTCTTACAGGTAAACTTCGCAAAATTAAACCAGAAGCTGCAATGAACAAAAATGGTTTCATTATTAAGATAAAATTAAAGATAAAATATAACAAAAAAGAAAACAATTATGCTTACCTTTATTTCCTTCCCTTTATTGTAGGTTTTCTACTTCTTTTTTCCTTCCTTTTTTACACTTTCGCTTCCAATTTTTTTTTTCATTTGATTTTTCTATTTTTTCCTCATCATATTTCTTCACTTTTATTTTAGATATACACCTGTGAAAAAAAGATACAAAAATTAGATTCTCCAAAAAATGTTATCTCATCACACACTATATCGAAAGAATTGCTAATTTGAAAACAAATTCTCACGACCAAACAAAATGCATTAGATGGATGGATGAGTATCGTTGCCAATTATGATGTAAACAAATATCATAATAACATCTTTAAATCTCGTTACAATTTCCTTGAGAACAAAAAAATAAAACACATAGAAAATGAAAATTACCATCAAGTGAATGTTCGGTCCTCTTTTTTGCAAAATGGGGACTCCACTTTCATCCTATAGTAAGGTAAACTTCACACAATTAAACTTAATATGCAATAAACGAAAATGATTTCATCATGAAGCTAAATATAAAGATAAAATATAACAAAAAAGAAAATAAAGAACAATTATGCTCACCTTTATTTTTTTCTCCTTATTCTATGTTTTCTACTTCTTTTTCTCCTCCTTTTCTTATTTTTTCTTTTTTCCTTTTTTCATTTTTCAAATTCTTTTTTTTTTATCATATTTTTTCTCTTTTCCTCTTACATATATACCTATGAAAATAAGATACAAAAATTAGTTTCTCCAAAAAATGTTATCTCATCAAACACTATATCAAAGGAATGAGTAATTTAAAAACAAATTCTCACGACCAAACAAAATGTATTATACGGATGGATGAGTAATGTTGTCAATTTTGATGCAAACAAAGATCATAAACATATCTTAAAATGTAGTTGTAGTCTCCTTAAAAAACAAAAAAATATAGAAAATATAGAAATGAAAATTACCAGCAAGTCAAAGGGTATGCCTCTTTTCCACAAAATAGGGAATACACTTTCATCTTATGGTAAGCTAAACTTTTCACAATTAAACCTTAATCGGCAATGAAGAAAAAGAGTTTAATTATGAATCTAAACTTAAAGATAAAAAAGAAAACAAAGAACAATTATGCTCACCATTAGTTTCTTCTCCTTATTCTAGGTTTTCTACTTCTTTTTTCCTCCTTTTCTTACTTTTTCCTTTTTCTTTTTCTTTCTCATTTTTCAAATTCTCTTTTTTCATTTTTTCATCATATTTCTTTTCTTTCCTTTTATATACACCTATAAAAAAAATATTCAAAAATTAGTTTCTACAAAAAATGTTATCTCATCACACACTATATCAAAGGAATCCATAATTTGAAAACAAATTCTCACGACCAAACAAAATGTAATATACGGATGGATGAATAATGTTGCCAATTGTGATACAAACAAAGATCAATATAACATCTTAAAATTTAGTTATAGTCTCCTTAAAAACAAAAAATAAAAAATATAGAACATAAAAATTACCAGGAAGTCAAAGAGTAAGTCTCTTTTGTGCAAAATAGGGACTATGGTAGGCTAAACTTTTCACAATTAAACCTTAATCTGCAATGAGAAAAATGAGTTTAATTATTAATCTAAACTTAAAAGATAAAATATAACAAAAAAGAAATCAAAAAACAATTATGCTCCCCATTATATCTTTTTCCTTATTCTATGTTTTCTACTTCTTTTTTCCCTCATTTTCTCACTTTTTCCTTTTTCCTATTTTTCTCATTTTTCAAATTCTCATTTTTTCATCTTTTTCTCTTTTTTTATCGCATTTCTTCTCTCTTTTTTTTTTGCATATACACCTGTGAAAAAAGATAGAGAAATTAGTTTTTCCAAAAAATGTTTTTTACGCACGTATATATATATATATATATATATATATATATATATATATATATATAGTATTAAACTAGATACACACATAGGCATAAAACTAAAACAAAGCCTTTCCTAGGCTTTGCAGCTGTATTGGGTACTACTCTCTTTCAACTCTTTATAAATGGATTCAACTTAAGAACATCAAAAGGATCAACAAGCAGCAAAATGCAAGACCAACATAAGACATATTACACCTCGTCCTTTAAGAGTGATACTGATGTCACCTTTTATTCACATGGGCCCCACCGACTTGCTTGAAGAGGATCCGCAACCCTCCCGAAAACGTCACAATAAAGGAGGAGAATAGGAGTGGTTTATGTTGGAACCAAATCCACAACAAATGTTCTCTCGTAAGTCATCAATTGAGACTCTTAAAGGAGATACTTTGAAATTTGCCAACACCTTAGAATATCAAAGATCTCTTTCCCCTTCCACACAATACTTAATTCACCTCCTCCCATGCTCCCATACTCTTCTACGTGTTCCGTTAATAGAATTGTTTTGTAGTAGACATTAGTGTATATGCATTCAAACTATACAACTCATATGATATCACAGTAAATTTTCATTGTTATTATTAATAAATATAACATATGCAAGGGTGATAACTTGGGTTTGATCCAAGGCTTGAGAGGCATGAGCTGCACCACCCATACTCATGAACGATAAAAGGAAAACTTGGAAGTGAAGTACATGCTGTAGTGGCGGTCATACACGCCAGTAATTACAGGATATACTGGCGCTAGACGTGTCCGTCACCGAAAATATTTTATACGACGGTTGATGCACAAAATCACGCTTCACTGGCGGATACGTCCGTCAAAATTAACAACCGTCGCTGTTTAGCGAATTCACTGAGGGTCCTGTCCGTCAGTGAATGGATTCCCCGAACTCACCCACTTCCCGGTTCCTTGCACGGCCAAAAATTTGTCGCGCTTCTCCTTTTAGACATCAATTAAAGCTGATTATGATTCGAAGAACTTTATGACTTCTCACGTTTCATTTTCAACCTTTTATTTGCCCCAACTTTAACATTACATCAACCCCAATATTACGTACTCTTCAGTCGATCAGCAATCGCCATCCGCTTGCTCATCACATCAGAGTTACAACTGCAAAATACAACACTCAAAGTTATTTTGTATTTCACCTAATAGAGCAAATAGATCACGATTACAAACAAAGAGCACCACATTTATAAGTTAGCCGACCAACCCAAATGTGACCACTAAGACCAGCTTGTCGAACTCAAAAGAAAAAGAAAACGCAGCGTTTGCTATCTCAATTTTCATGCAAACTTAAATATTGACTGCTTATTTTATTTTCGTCCCAAATGGACACTAATTGAAAAACTAATCCTCGATCGGTTGGTGCTTCATGGTTTTGATGACGCTGACAGTTTCATCACAAACGTGCACGGCTACTCTACATAATAGAACCAAATTTGAAGACGTACTTATCATGTATTGGAGGGAATGGCGAAACTAACTACTGAGGGAGGGATTGGGATCGGCCATTGTCGATAGACAAGCTGGTGCAGTCAGTCAAGGGAACGCAGTTTACTGATTCAACTGTTCACACTACTGAGGCACTGGTGAAGAAACAGATCACCGAATAACTTATGTCCACATTAGGCATATGAACTGATACCACAAGGTTTTCCGAAACACAAGGATTCTCAAATTAAACAAAAGTTCGAGTCCAACCAACTGTTTATACATGTACTTATGTATGTACGAACGAGCACACATATACACACGCACACAGCAACGGATGGGTAAGAACAGTGTGGTCATTATTAAATGCAGATCTTAGATCTTAGTGTATGTATGTGCGAGACTAAATGAATAAAGCAACTATTTAAGTTTATGGAATACCATCAATAAGACATAAAACTAAATCTAGACCTTCCCCAAAATGATTCGGGTCAGCTACACGGTTATTAATTGTCGATGGGCTGAACGATCGTTTATGGAATATAGCGGCATTCAACTCTGGAGAAAGTTTCTCCCTTGACATATTTTCAGGACTTTGTTGTACTACTCTCCTCCAACTTCTTATACCTTTTGTAATGGAGATCATATTTGAACATCTCCCCATCCTCCATCCAAACCACCTTAATCCCATGTATTTTGTCGGAACATGCTGATGTTTTTCAGATTATAAATTCAAAAGCTAAAAGCATATTACGAGATGCAATTTAGTCCATATGTTCAGTGGACATAGAAACCAAGCCCAAGAAAAGAAAATATGTAACAATCTTGCACAGGTTCTCAAATCTCAGCCTACCATTTTCCAAATTCGTAGGTTCTCAAATCACACCAACAAAAGATATGACGTCAGTGCACAAAACGTTAGCAGTTTTCAGACTGTGATATATGTGTGTAGCCATCTCAGAAAAGAACGGAAGCCAAAACTAGGAAATCTGATTGCAGTCTTGCCTTAAAAGTTTTAAACTATCAGGGCATGTCTATTGGCCAGGTTATCATGATTTGGCACATAGGAAACAGAAATGTGGCCGAACACTTAAAGCAGCACAGAAGAAAATTGTAATTCAATACACCAACAAAAGTTGGCGACCCATACACAATGATGGTCCATCGTCAGAACACATCTCCCACCTGTGAAGAGCAAAAATCGTATGGTTAGTCGCAACTGCAGCACTTTAAGAAAGCAGCCGTTGCACACAGCAACTAATTAAAATGATAAAATCCAAAGCACCAGAATAATACAGAACGAAAAAAAAGAAAAAAGGAATGCAACATGGTGGATATCAAATTGAACATGTTCAACAGTACAAGTTGATTTTTCTAATGGATAGCTCCATATGGTGCTTCCTAACAGATGGCTCCAAGACCAAATCATGTCACATGCCCCTTGCAATAACCATGAGTATAGATAAAGTTCCTTCGCCATTCGAAACAACTTAGCAGGCAAATTAAGTGGCGGTCCTTGTTTCACCCTAAATCAGTGCACATACTCGAACGAGTTAACTGCGTCCCAATTGAAGGATAGAGGATTCGGGTTCATGTAGATGGCAAGAACACATAGCAATGTACACCATCACTAAAAGCAGTAGAACGTGCACCGTGAGGTAGCTGCCCCATGTGTTCCTGTTCCATTTAGAGACAGAGACAGGGAAGCGGGGGAAGTCGATGAAAAACAATTAATGAGACAGGGAAGCCGTGAAGGATCAGGAACGCACCAAGGGATTCAAGGCCACCAAGGTGCAATGCAGGGTCGTAATCGGTGATCACGACCGCACAGTCCTTGTCGCCCACGATGCCAAGAACCAAAAGGATCGTGAATCGAGCCAAGCCCTCTGAGTGACGTTCCACGCCATTGCTGCCCCCGATCTGATGCGGAGAACGACGACCCAAAATTGATCGATTTTTCTTGATTAGAAGACTTCCTTACTCAGCAAGGGTTTTCTAAGATTGCGGGAGAGAATTGCCTGCCGTTACCCCCAATTAGAGGGAGAGAGAGACAGAGAAGGTGGGGGGGGGGGGCAGTGACAGGGAAGCGGGGGAAGTCGATGAAAAACAATTCATCACACAAACCGATTTCGTAATTTTATTTTGTAATTACGCATCCAGGTATATGAGTCGAATCCCCAACGCCCGTTTTAAAACGTGATTTTCTCTTTCTTGTCTTCATTAGACCTCGTTCTTTAAGAGTGACACTGATGTCACCTTTTATTCACATGGGCCCCACCGACTTGCTTGAAGAGGATCCGCCACCCTCCCGAAAACGTCACAATAAAAGAGGAGAATAGGAGTGGTTTACGTTGGAACCAAAACCACAACAAATGTTCTCTCGCAAGTCATCAATTGAGACTCTTAAAGGAGATACTTTGAAATTTGCCAACACCTTAGAATATCAAAGATCTCTTTCCCCTTCCACACAATACTTAATTCACCTCCTCCCACGCTCCCATACTCTTCTACGTGTTCCGTTAATAGAATTATTTTGTAGTAGACATTAGTGTATATGCATTCAAACTATACAACTCATATGATATCACAGTAAATTTTCATTGTTATTATTAATAAATATAACATATGCAAGGGTGATAACTTGGGTTTGATCCAAGGCTTGAGAGGCATGAGCTGCACCACCGATACTCATGAACGATAAAAGGAGATCTTTGATATTTACTGAGGGTCTTGTCCGTCGATGAATTGATTGCCCTTATTTCCAGCTATTACAAAACTATTTTTAGACAAAATTACGAAAATATTTAGATATTTTTAGTTAAAAAGACTGTTTTTCCCTTATTTAGTGAAACGTCGGTTTTACCCTCCAGTAGTTTGTGAAAATTACGAAATACTGGGTTGTTGTTTTACATTATTGCTCTTTCTAGTTTAAATTATTATATTTCTGTCATAGTGTTAAAAGACAGATTTGTCCTTAGACTTTTAAGGAAATTATAGATTCGGTCTGAGGGTTAAAATTATAGATTTAACCCCGATCAATTATGAATTTTACAAAAATATCAAGAGTAATTTTACGGGTCTGTCCTTGGGTATTTTAGAAAATTACAAAAGTGGATAGATAGTTAAAAATATAGTTTTACCCCTGGTATTTTTTGAAAAATGTTAAAGACAAAAATTTTTGAGAAAATTACAAGTTTATGCCTAGTTACTTATGAGTTATTTTTAGCTCATTTTTATCATATTATGTATTGTTCTAACAAGATTCCTTATATGTGTATTTATTGCCATTTAATTGTTATAATTATCAAACACATAAAAATGAATTATATAATATATTTGTCAGAATTGACAAAAACCGAAAAACTAAACGGTCTAAACTTCTAAACATGAAAGAAAAGAATTTCACTTACTCTAACACTTCAAAGAGTTTATGAAGGAAACTATGCGTCCGCTACCACCAGATGCAACTGAGCAACAATATACATTTCTCAAAGATGACACAATTGCAAGGACATCATGTTGACATACATGAAGAATAACTTGAAAGGTCTTCAAAGAATATGAAACCGCAATAGAGTTGTTTGATTTAATAACAGCTAAGTATGATACAACTGCTAAAATACAGGTGCAGTTGTTACTATAGAAGTACAACTCCTTTAAAATGAGAGAAGGAGATAATGTTGTAGAACATGTAAACCACATATTAGTAATGGCTAAGGACCTAGCTGTGACAAAGTTAGTCATCATAGAACTAATGCAAATATTAACAATCCTAAACAGTCTACCCCCGTCATGGAACATGGTCACCACTACCCTGAGGTTAGGGCTAGAGATTAACCTTTGAGAATTGCCCCTGAAACTAGTAATAGATCAAGAACATATGAACAAAAACAAGAAAAAAAAATTACTGGTGGTACAAGATGAGATAGAGTCTAGCTCCAAATTCAATCAGAAGAAAAATAAACCAAACAAAAGGTTTGACAAGAATAACAACAACGATCAAAATTTTAAGAAACTATTTCTCGAGTTAAGTGTTTCAACTGTAGAAATATGAGACACTAAAAGAAGGATTGCCGCAACAAGAAAGGTGGAGGAAACAATGCACAACACGGACAATCAGAAAAGCAGGATATAATCTGCGTAATATTAGAATGTTTATACATGGACTGCTTGGTGACAGGTTGGTGGATAAACTCTAGAACTACTAAACACATCTCAAAGACCAAGGAAGGGGCAATGGATCTAAAGGAATACAAGTCAAGCGAACATAGAGTGTACATAGAAACCAACACCTTTTAAGATGTATTGGGTACTGGGTCCTTTTGAATCTTTATATAAGGCAAACTGATTGTATCGACTGATGTATTAATTGTGTCATCTATAAGGTATAATCTGGTCTCAGTCCCTATCTTAGTAAAGAAAGGTTTTGAGGTTAGGTTTATCCTTGGTAAGGTGACTGTGGGAAAACATGGGAGAATATTATTCTCTTGGGAGTTTGATGTAGAGAATGGACTGTTTAAGTTAAATGATAATGAAATTGAAAGTTCTTCTGCTTATTGATTGTACCTATAATATTGATGTGAATGTGTGACATAAACGCCTTCGACATATAAGTCTGAAAAAGTTGAGGAAATTATCCAACTTTGACTTACTGCTCAGATTTGAGGAAAATACTTTCAATAAGTGTAAAGCTTATATATAAGGAAAAATGATAAGAAAAGTTTTTTCCAAGGAATCAACAAAGGCAACAACCTTGTTGGAGATCATTCACACGGATTTATGTAAATCATTTAAAGTAAGGTCACATCGTGAAAAGGTTTACTTTATAATCATTATCGATGATTACTCTAGATATACATATTTATATCTTTTGGCACATAAATTTGAGGCACTAGAAGCTTTTAAAGAATATAAGCAAGAAGTCGAAAATCAATTAAGGCATTCAATCAAAGTCTTAAGATCAGATAGATGTGGTAAATATACCTCTGCAGAATTTCTTCAAATATAAAGACTTTGGTATTGCAAAGCAAAATATAATGCTTAGAACACCTCAACAAAATGGTGTAGCTGAAAGATATAACAAAACATTTTTTAATATGACAAGGTCAATGATGATTGATGTCTCTTTCAAGGATATTTTGAGGAGAAGCAGTAAGTACAATGGTTTATATACTCAATCGAGTACCATGTAAAGTTTTATTTACTACACCATATGAGATATGGTTTGCAAGAAAACTCAACCTAGATCATCTCAAGAGGTAGGGATCTGTTGCACATGTAGAGATCCTTGATTAGTCTATAGATAAGCTAGACAGTAGGTCTTTAAGATGTATATTCATTGGATATCCAAAAAGTTCAAAGGGATATCGGTTTTATCATAAGGACCACAGACTAATTGAAAGCAGAGATATTGAATTCTTATAAGATACTAAGAATGACATACTAGAAAATAATGATGAATGCATTGATGATCTAGTAGACCTAGATCAATCATCATTTAAACCCATAGAAGATCTTCTTTAAACAACCGAAACCTTAAGTAGACATAAAAGGCCTAGGGCCACTTTGTCCTACTTAAAGGATTATCACACTTATCTTGTAGAAGAAGTGTGTAATTCGGTGGATTTAGATGAGTTGACTGATAACTTGACTTATTAGCAAGATATGAACTCATCGAAAGCAACAGACTGGGGCAAAGCAATGGATGAGGAAATTGAATCTATTGAGAAAAACTAAGTCTAGAAATTGACTGATTTGCCAAAAGAAATGAAAGTTATAGGTTGTAAATGGGTTCTGAAAAGAAATACAAAGTTGATAGTTCAATCGACAAGTTTAAAGCGAGGTTAGTTAAAAAAGATTTTTCGCAAAAAGAGGGGATAAATTATGTTGAGACATATTCTCCAGTTGCGAAACTTTTATCTATAAGAATAATCCTGACAATATGTGCATATTATGATTTGGACTTACATCAATTAGATATAAAGACAACATTTCTAAAAAGAGATTTAGATGAAATCATATACATGCAGTAACCCGAAGTATTTATGGTTGAAAGTCAAGAAGATAAAATATATAAGTTGAGAAAATCCCTATATGGCCTGAAACAGTCACGTCCCCAATGGTATTTAACATTTCAACATGTTATTATATAACTTGGGTTTGTGGCTAATAAACTTGATCACTATGTATATGTCTAGAACAATGGGAGCTACTTTGTCATCCTATCATTATATGTTAACTAGGAACGACAATGAGATGATCAGAGTACCATAATTTAAAACATGTATTCTCAATCTCCTTTGCTTTTTTATCAAAACCAAGTCATGGTTAAACTCAAAGTTTGAAATTAAAGATATGGGGAAGTATCATATATCATGGGTACAAAGATCTCTCGAGATAGAGAATCTAGACTCTTATGCCTGAGTTTGGAGAGATATATGTACTATATCCTCAAGAAGTTCAAAATGGGTGAATGCAAGTCTTTTGTCACACCTGTTGCAAAAGGGGTTAAACTTAATAAGGTTGATTGTCTTGGTGAAGGAGACGATAAGTCTAACGTTCCGTATGCACAAGCTATGAGTAACTTAATGTATGCTATGCTGTGTACAAGACCCGATATCAGCTTTGCTATTGATCTTTTAAGTAGATATCAAAGTAATCCTGGATGATAACATTGTATAGTTGTAAAAAGGATTTTAAGATATATGAAAGGAACAAGACAACAAACCAACCTCGGGTCAAATATTCTTATTTGGAGGTGATGCTATTTCTTGGGCATGTAAAAAACAGGGTTGTGTAGCATTGCATACATAGGAAGGTGAGTATGTGGTTTGTTGTATGACTGTAATGAGTGTTGTATAGATAAGCCGCTTCATACGTGATTTGAAGTTGAAAATAATCGATGAGTCAATTGTCATTTACTATGATAACGCAACAATTACTCTTATTAAGAGTGGAGCTGATTGCTCCAAAAGCAAGTATATAATGGTTAAATAACACCGCAATAATTACTCTTATTAAGAGAAAAAAGCAAGCATATAATGGTTAAATACCACTATGTTCATGATATGGTTATGAGAAAGGAAATATTCATCTCATACATGCCAACAAATGATATGTTGGCAGATCCCTTGACTAAAGGCATAATAGAGGAACTTTTCTCAAAACATGTTACAAACATGGGTTTGAGGTATGTTTGATTGTTGTGTAGAGAAATAACCACACAACGGGTATTAATTGCAGTAGCAATTATGAAAGGACATTACTAGGTAAACCCTGCAAAAGTGAAAGGAAAACTAGTATGTCAATACACTTTGCTCGAATAAATAAGTGGGAGATGTTAGGTTGTAGCCATTATCGGCAACCCAACACATATTAGTTACTTGTATCTCAGGTTGAAGATACGGTGACTCGGGAAAAAAGGAGCATGCGCTGCTCTATAAATAAAAAGCAAAGCATAACGAATAGATAGATCAAGAGATCAATATCCTATGAAAAGTGAAAAACATCTTTTCCTAGAAAACTCCACTGCAAGGAAACCTAAAAAAAATCAGAATCACTCACCTTTTGTTTCACTGCAGGCGTACCTGAGAGAACCTGAAGGTAGACAACTGAAAGCTCAGAAGTAGTCAGAATCATGCAAAGGAATCAACACATATATATAAGTATTAAACTAGACACAAGCATAAAACTAAAACAAAGCCTATCCTAGGCTTTGTAGGTGTGTTCAATACTACTCTCTTCCAACTCTTTATAAATAGATTCAACTTAAAAACATCAAAAGGATCAACAAGCATCAAAATACAAGACCAACTAACATCTCCCACTTTGTCACTAGAGTCAACATGTCCTAGATGATGGTTCATTCATGCATCGGCCAGAGAAATGTTGGTCTATGTGCAACTATACCAATGTGACACACTCATAGTATGACATTGCATGATGGTTCATTGTCGCTTTCTCATAGGTTAGTAGTGACTACCAACTACTTATATCTCCCACTTTATTATGATCAACCTTTCATACACTGGTTGTGTCTCCCACTATTTTGGAGTTCTCTAAGTTGTATCATTTATGTAGTTGTCAGTAAATTACAACTTTTATTTGTTATGTAATTTTTTCATAATTAATATATTTTTCTGCATGACATATAACAAAGTGTATTTTCTCAACTTATACACTAGGTATCTCAAACTCATGTGAGTTACGTGTTTAGTAAAAAGATCTTTTGATATGTCTTTTGTTAAGGAGTCAGCCAACATATCATGAGTTGACATACAACATATAGTTAATTAATTTCTTTTGATCATATCATGAACATAGTGACATTTAACCATTATATGCTTGCTTCCTGAGCTATCAACTCCACTCTTAATAATAGTAATTGCTACATTATTGTCACAATAAAAGACAAATGACTCGTTAGTTGTGTCCAGCTTTAAATCGTATGAAGTAGCTTATCCAAACGGCACTCGTAATAGCCATATTGCAAGCAACATACTTAGTTTCTTATATATACAATGCTACATAACCTTATTTCTTGCAAGCCAAAGAAACTACACCACCTTCAAATAAAAATATTTGACTAGAAGTGGATTTACTATAATTTTTTCTCTCAACACTATCTCGAGAAATCTTTATACCGAGGATATAGGATGCTTCTCCCATATCTTTTATTTCAAACATTGAGTTTAACCATGACTTGGTTTTGATAATCATTTTATTATCATTCCCAGTCAATAATATGTCATTTACATATAATGATAAGATGACAAAGTGGCTCCCAGTGTTCCAGTCATATACACAGTAGTCAAGTTTATTAGCCATAAACCCAAGTTCAATAATGACGTTTTGAAAAGTCAAATACCATTAATGAGGTAACTGTTTAAGGCTATATAAGGAATTTTCAACCTAGGCCACTCTTTTTATTCATATTGTGCGAGTCCAAGTGGCTTGGCAGGGCAGGGCTTGACAGGGATGGGCAGGGCTTGGCTTGGGTTAAAGGCAGGAATCCAAGGCATACTGGAAGCAATCCATATATACTTTATCTTATTGGCCTTTAACTTTGTATCATTCGGGTTGTAGCATATATATGATTTCATCTAAATCTTCATTTAGAAAATTAATTTTTACATCTTAAGTCCAAATCATAATATGTTGATATTGTCAAAATTATTCTTATGGACACAAATTTCACAAAAAGAGAATATGTCTTAACATAATCTATTCTCTTTTTTACGAAAAAATCTTTTCAACCAACCTCACTTTAAACTTTTTAATTATTTCATCGACCTTACATTTCATTTCGAGAACTCATTTACATACTATAGCTTTTCATCCTCTTGATAAATCAGTTAGTTTTAAGACTTAGTTTTTTCAATGGATTTCACTTCTATTCGATCTCAAAACTTTGATTGTATGCCCCACTTGGTTCTTAACTTTCTACTTATATTATTTGAACATTTCAAGTTTCTCAGATTTATGTATATCGAGTAATCATCGATAAAGATTATAAATAAATCTTTCCTCGATGTGATCTTACTCTAAAATATCCACATAAATCAGTATGAATAATCTCTAGTAAGGTTGTTACCCTAATTATTTCTTTTGAAAATGATTTTCTAATAATTTTTCCTTATATAAAAGCCTCATACTTACTAAAAGTGTTTTCATAAAAACTAGGCAATAAGTTAAAGTTGGTTAATTTTTTAAACTTATATGACCCAAGCTTTTATGCCATATATTCATATCAATCACATAGACGCTATCAATATAAGTAAAAGAACATTCATTTTCATTTATATTGAGTTTGAATAATCCATTGCTCCCTCTTTTTCCTTTGAAATATGTCAGAGTCGATCCACCAACCAGTCACTAGACAGTTCATTTAAAGACACTAAAAAATGATAAAGATTATATCTTGTTTCTCTATTGATTGTTTCTAACATTTCTCTTGTTGTGGTAGTCCCTTTCATAGTGTCCCATCTTGTCACAGTTGAAGTACTTTATCGAGAAGAAGATTCTTATGATTTTTTAAAGTTTTGACTGTCCTGTCTTTTATTCTTATCAAATTTCTTATTTGGTTTATTCTTATCTTAGTTGTTTTTGGAGCTAGATCATAAGTCATCTTGAGCAACTAGCAATTTCTCCCTTTTGTTTTTATTCATATATTCTTCTTCAATTGCTAGTTTTAATGAGAGTTCTAAAAGGGTAAAATATGATTCAAGGCTAAGTGTTGTGATGATCATATTTTAGTAAGGAGGTAGATTATTTAAAATCGTGGGTATCTACATTGGTTTAAGAATGACTTACTTCGCTACAACTAAATTCTTATCCATTACCAATATTTGGTTAACATGTTTAACTACATTATCACCTTCTTTCATTTTATAAGAATTATATTTTTCAATGAGTAGTTATACATGCAGATTAGCTGTAATATCATATTTTGTGGTCAAATAATAAATAATTTTTTATCAGTCTCATACTCTTCAAAGATCCTAATTAAGTAATCTTTTATGTATGTTAACATTATGGTCTTTGTTATAGTATCATCTCTTATAAATATTTTATCCTTGTCTTTTTTTCATCTATTACAACTTGAGTAGGTAGTAAAACTATTTTCCTAAGTACATAATCAACTCCCTCTAAAGTTAAGGTCAGTGAGATTCTTCTTTTTAATGTTTAGAAATTTATGTCATTTAACTTTTTTGTCTTTGACAATTCAGACACACAAATTTTAGAAGTCATTTTTAATAATTTAGCAAAGACAACAAGTAGGGAGTCTGTATATTTTTTAAATAAGAAAATATAAAACACACATAAGATGAATTGATATAAGACATTTCATAAAGAATCAATAATAAAAATAGTCAAGCACCTAAATGCAATGTCCACAAATTCTAAATACTAAACTATAAATATTTTCAAGTACCGTATTGCAGTTTATTTAACACAGAGGTACATTTCTGAAAATATCATAAAACCAATGACAAAATAATAAAAGGTTGGTCACGTTATTTCTCATAAGGTACAAGGACAAACATATATTTTTCAGGTAGCGTGATGGATAATGTCATAGTGAGGATCATTTTCATAAAATCACCTAAATATCAGATTCTGTAAATCTGAAAATTAACCAAGGAAAAAATTGTAAAACTACATCATGGTTTTTCATAATTTTATAGACTATTAGAGGGAAGAAAAGACTTTTCACTTATACAAAAGTAAATCAGTCTTTTCATATCAAAATATCTAGTCATTTTGATAATTTTATCTCATGATATTTCATAATTTTGGTTTACCTATAGGAGCAAAATAATAATTTTGCTTCAAAAACAACTACCCTAGGTGATGCAGGAACGTGGTGTTTAAATGGAGGAGAGAGGGAGACCTGTGGAGAGAGAGAGAATGAGAGAGAGGGAACGAGAGGTCGCTGACAGTTCTATCGTCGTTGACCTGGCCTCCACTCCTCATCTTATTCCTTCTTCGATTCTTCTAGAAAGGAAAGGAGGCTGAGAGAGTTACCCATGGAGTGAAGGAGCGAGAGGTCTCCCATGATTTTGTCACGACTGGCATGAACCCCATTCCTCATCTTTTTCCTTCTTTCTTCTCCTTTCTTCCTCCTCTTTTTCTTCTTCGGTTATTACACAGATGAAGAGAAATAAAGAGAAAGGGAGAGAAGGTCACAAGGGTTCAGTAGCCATCGGTCTGGGCTCTCTTTCTTTTCTTTTTCTTCCTCTTGTCTAACCTCAACTACTTTCATGTTGTCTATACAGTTTTAGGTTTGCAACCTACCTAAGGCCGCTTTAGCGGGTGGGTTCCGGTTGTCGTATGCCTCAACTCCACAGATTGAAAAACTTTCCCTTTTATATTTTCCATCTCCTTTTTCTTATTATAAGAAACTTGGGTTGAAAAAAAATTCTAGCACTATTTTAACACTTTTCTCCCTTTTTTTAGAGTCGGCATACCTACTAAGGAGTCGTTGAAAGCTTTAAGGAGACTTTGATATTAGTGGAGTCAGTGGTTCTCTACACGTTAGTGATATGACCAATGGTTCTCTGCTTGTGATACAGTCAACAGTTGTTTGCATGTATGCTTCTCAAGGTTCTAATGTTTTAACATCGTTTATATGCCTGTACACGAAATTTTGGGTGCGGCGACACGACTAGGGTATATAATATTATATATTATATATAATATTCAAGCTATATAAATCAATCATAATACAACTAGTATTTGCTAATTTTGGGTGCACGTAGGTATCAATTAGCAAGTTCCCTCATAATGATCTGAAACTTAGAATGATTTTACGAGCTGCAAAATATCCAAGTTATGGATTCAAAGAGTTTCAAGATCTTTTGTAGGATATAGCATATACTAGTATTTGTGCTAGGATCCACTACTAGTGATGTCATACTCTTCTGTTCTATTGATTTGGCAATGTTCCTGGTCTTCAAATGTGTTTGGTGACAGAGATTATTCTGTGCAAAGGCATAAAGTATGGAGTCAAGGGTCCAATGAGATTGAGAAATAAGAAACCAATTGTCCGCACCCAAAATCATTCAAGCTAATATTGTATACAGCTACAATAGCAAGTACACAACTTTATATTAAAGCAAAACACATAAATGGTAAATAACTACTAATTTCATCATAATACATAATTCAATCTTCATTATCTGGACCATTTATCCGTGAGTTACAATTTTTTTTTGGTTCTTCTTGCCATGCCATACCAACATGGTGTCGGTGTCACACCAGTGTCGAGGTCGACACTCCATCCCTTAGAAGTGTCTGTGTAACTTAGGAAAATAGAGCCCTAGCATCTTAACTATAGGAGTTGTGAGTGTTGTATGTTTTATTTTAGTAACAAATAGTCATAGATAACCTTCTGGAGGCAGAGTAAATAAAAATAAGAGCAACAAATAGATCATAGAAGTTGGCCCATCTTGATGCTCATACTTTCATTCTTTTTCAGGAGACACTAGATTCAGTTTGATGAAGGAACCCTTGAGAGGCATTTCAAAAAGTTGTTGCCATTTCAATACTACTTAGAGATTGCTTATACTTTCACACTTAGAGATTGCTTATGCTAAGTATGGCTGACTTCCCAAGTTCACCTTCTCTATATTTTAGAACAAATTGTAAGGTACAATACAACCATTTCACCAAGAGCACAAAGGCTGTCATTTGCGTGGAATTCAACATAACAAGGAGTCATACATTCCTAAATCAACAAGTTGAACAAATACGGATAGACAAGCAACTGAGAGAGAGAGAGAGAGAGACTAGCATACCTTCAGTACGATGTAGAGAGGGATATACTAGACAACTTGTTCTCAGCGGTGAACATGCCAACTAGCTTGCTCAACCAAAGATTAGTTGATCTCACCTTGGTTAATGGAGAGAGACAACTGGAGCATGGTTGAGAGCGATTGTTGGGTGTGACACAGGGAGAGGGACTAGGGAAGTGAATAACCATGGGGGAGGGGGTTTCACAATATGGAGCTTATTATTTACATCCAGAGACGATGAGAATGAGGTTCAGGAGTGGGTCTTTTGCAAGATCTGCCCTACCCTCTGCTCTTCTAATGAATCAACGAGGATTATTCTCCAACTCTTTCGAAGGTTTTCAATTAATGGTTTTCTTTCTCAGTTTTGGACTATATCACATGGGTGCGGGTGCGGGATACCGTAAATTTCAAAATTTTTGGGTGCGGCGACACAGCTAGGGTATATAATATTATATATTATATATAATATTCAAGCTACATAAATCAATCATAATACAACTAGTATTTGCTAATTTTGGGTGCATGTAGGTATCAATTAGCAAGTTCCCTCATAATGATATGAAACTTACAATGATTTTACGAGCTGCAAAATATCCAAGTTATGGATTCAAAGAGTTTTGAGATCTTTTATAGGATATAACATATACTAGTATTTGTGCTAGGATCCACTAGTGATGTCATACTCTTCTGTTCTATTGATCTCGCAATGTTCCTGGTCTTTACATGTGTTTTGTGACAGAGATTATTTTGTATAAAGGCATACAGTATGGAGCCAAGAATCCAATAAGATTGAGTAATAAGAAACCAGTTGTTTGCACCCAAAATCATTCAAGCTAATATTGTATTCAGCTACAATAGCAGGTACACAACTTTATATTAAAGCAAAACATATAAATGGTAAACAACTACTAATTTCATCATAATATACAAATCAATCTTCATTATCCGGACCTATTTATCCATGAGTTACAAATTTTTATTTTTTATTTTTGCAAATATTTTTTTTGGCAACCGACACGGTGTTAGTGTCAATATCGCACCAGTGTCGAAGTCGATAATCCACTCCTTAGAAGTGTCTGTGTGACTTAGGTTTTGGATATATGGAGAACTAGAGAGAGAGGGAGATTTTGGTGTAACAGAGAGAGTTGGGTGCAACACAGAAAGAGGCAATGAGTAACGGGAAATCACTCATAAAAATATCGGTTGTCTGGTAATTTCGGTTCTGGATCCTTCGAAACCAAAACCTAACTGACAACTGATTTTTCATAAAATATTGGACCGAATCCAAACTGTTATTGGGACCGAACTGAACTAAGAGTTTTTGGTTCACTAATTTGGTTAATACCAAATTTTGCTCACCCCTATTGTAAAGCCACCAGTAAAATGCATTACACTGCTAATTTCTGGTTATAAATAAGAAGGAAGAAGGTTTTACAAAAGATATGTGAAAACTTGCTCCTTGAGAGCATCTTCCTGACCATGTGACTCTCACTCTCTTTCAAGCCATTCTCTTATTGATAGCCCTCTTCTCCCTTCTAGCTGCGAAAGGGCTAGTTTACACTAGGTGTATCATCACCTTCCTCCTTCATCTCTACCTATTCGATTTGTCTCTCTTGCCTCCTCTTATCTATGCCCAATTACTGTTTGATGATATTGTCATTTGATGGCTTGAGACAGTTGTATGCTTTTATAGTATGCATATTATTGTGGGTTTCGCCTTATGCTTATTATTGTGGGTTGTGGGTTTTCCTGATGCTTTAAACAGGATATTCCTCTAGCATTAATAACTTATCCAAAACTTACACTTCACTTCTGGTCTACTCACCATCAGGTCCACTTTTGCTATGCTTGCTCGCTAGAATATGATGAGCTTGATGGGAATGGGTGGTCTCTAAAGGTCTGATTCCAAACACAACCGAGAAAAATCACTGAATCAGTTCCATGGTCATTTAATCGGCCCCTATCATATGATGTTGCAGATACAACACTTGGTTGTGATATGGTGTCATACATGTCGAATTCCCTTTCTATACAATTTATACTGATATGCTGTCACATGTGTATAGGTGCTATGCGGGGCAAATTTCAAAAACCATCGGTCCAGAGACACAGCTATATAAGTATATTTTATACTTATTAGTGATTACAAAAGACCTATACATGCATCAAACCAGGTTACTGTCTTTGAAAAGTTTACTCACAAAGTAATATTTCAGTCAATATTCATGAAATTTCTTAGTCATGTATCATTAAAAATTATTTAAGGTACGAGTGGTAAGTCACAAGAAAAGTGCATTGTCTAGTGTTGGACAAAGGCAGTATCTTGGTGAAGTGTCTATGTGACATAGCTGATAGTATCATGCAATACAGCATAAACATGATACATTTAGGATATTTTCATATGAGAATTATCTTTTACCCCATGTGTTTATTACTTTCTGACCATGGGAGTTAACCATCCTATGGCCCCCCAACCTTCTAACCATGCAACCTGAGTTTTTTGGGATCCCTTGTTTACTGACCATGAGGTCCGGCTGTTTTGTGAGTCTTGAGTTTACTGGTAATCAAAGTGTTCTAGCAGGCGTGATCAATCTTTTCTTTGTGCCCTCTAGTAATAAACTTACGATTTACCATTTAGCACAATGCTACTGCAAGGAACTTAGAAACGCTACTGTCCATATTAATATTTTTTTCTTTCCAAATGTTATCTTAATTTGAGGACCTAAGAGTAGCCTGGTCTGTATACAATGTTTTTCTACTGACCTGAGATTCTTGCACTTTGCTGACAAGGGATATATGCTTATAGTTGTAGTATTTGTTTACCTCAGAATGTGGGAATTGTCTGAAATTGGAGTTATGTGAGATATAATTGTCTGAAATTTGCTGACAAGGGGATGTATGTTTGTGGTTGCTAGTCTTACTGATTGCAGGATAATTGATAATTTTATTGCTTGGTTACGTTTGATCTTGTCATGCGGTACATGATTGTTTCATGCCTGGGATCATGAAATGTTCTAACTTCCATGTGTTCCTTAGCTTGGATGCATTTCATGCTAATGATTCAGTTTGAGATCCAATATCCAGAATTCTTGTTATCAGCATCAACTAATTGCGGGAAAACCTAGTTCATGTCAAAAGAGTGCCACAATGTCGATGTCATTAAGTGGTGTTGTCAGAATGGGCGATTTGTTGGTCAAATGGATATTACTTTTTTTCCCAATTGTTGCTCAGTTGGATATTGCTTTCCTTTTCCATTTTAAGTACTGTATTTTTCCAAATTTAAATTATTTTGTAGTAATAAGTCCCCTTCTAAAAAAAGTTTGCTTTGTTTCACTCTAACAAAGTATTAGTTGTGCTACAAAATTCTGATAAAAATTGTCTCTTACTGCACGCACTAAAGCGGTATTGATAAAAAAACGTATCATTATGGGTGTTTCTGGCAAGTGGTTCAGGGTGCTGGTTGGCTTGAAGAAGACAGAGAGGTCGCAACATGCAGAGAAGAATGTGGGTGTGGTTGCTTCCACCACTTGTGAGAGTGCTTCTTTTGTTTAATGTTTTGAATGATTATTAAGTTATTGTCTCGGTCTACCATCTGATATTTAAAATAGTTCACTTTATTTTGCTAACACGAGTAAATTTTCCTGGCACTCACTTTTTCTCTCATATTTTCTTGCTATAGCTTCCCAAAAACTCATTTCATAATAGTTGACTGTGAAATTGGATAGATTTTATATGTCAGCAATTGGCAATGGGTTCATTCTTAACTATTGTTGTCATAGGAATTTTTTTATTATATTTAACACTTTTCAATTTGCATTTATGTCTCTGTTGTTCTTTTGTAAATGTAAAATTAGAATAGGTGAAACCCATCCGGCACAAGATACCTGGCTGGCTACTGTTAGCAGAAGAACCTGGCTGACGACTGCTAGAAAAAGTACCAATTATGGTGATTCTATGCATGCGCCAATGGTCACCTTCCAAATAGAACATGTGGTAACCATCGGTACAGTGGTTAGTGGTGGGCCAGAACACTTTGCTTTATAAGAATTTGATTTCTCCAATTACCATTGCTGCTCACTTGTGACACCCAAAGACATACGCGGATTATTATTGTCCAGCGCAATTATGTTAGTGAAATATCCTTGGTGATAATCTTATTTGTCACTGTTCCTGTTCCACCACATGTTGCTAGTCACGTCATGCCTCCTAGGCATACACCTTTCTTGGTTACACGCTTAGTGTTTTCTATCCTTGTTACGAAATACTTCCAACTCATGCTGAAATGTCGGCTTCAGTTTTTGGCACTGTATGTCTATCAACTTTTGCCATGTTGAATCCAGTCCTTTTTCTAAGGAAAAGCTATCTTCACCACCTGTATGGTCAGTCGTGATATTCTTGATTTGTTTTTCCTTCTTAATGTGTTATCAGAATGGTGCAGGCTTCATCTCGCTTGCTCTTTGGGCACCGTAAAAAGCATGCTGATGAAATTGACAAGACAAGTATGAAGGAAGAAAACCCTAATGATATTGTTCTGCAAGCAACTGAATCCAGTGTTCAGTGCAGCTCAAATGTCTTTACTGGATCACATAGCGCGTCTTCTGATAATCAACCAAAACAGTGTACTACAGAAGAGCAGGCTGCTATTTGCATTCAGACGGCTTTTCGAGCGTTTCTGGTAGGTTTAAAATTAAATCCTCATGTGTCTAGGAAATGGATAATAAGCTGAACTTTGTCAATGAACACAATTCTTGCTTTCAAGCATAGCAATTACTATTGCCACTGCCTGATGTTTCTACAATTTGAACTCTTTAGAGTTTAAGTTCCTGATATGGGCTATTTTAACAAATCCCGGTTTTGGATTATTGCCTAACCATATTTTGTTGGCAGAAAATGAAATTGGTGTTTTATGGACTTTGTATTTGGTACTGAGGCGGTCCTTGATTGTGCCTATCAGAAACATCATAAAATAGGAGGAGCTTGGTGGTGCACCTAAGTGCACATATTTAATGACTTGAGTTCTCTTTGTTTAAATAGTTCCTCCTATTACATATTCCACCTCCATATGATGCTAATGCACACACAATGAAGCTGGTGATACTTGCAATCCAAGTTAAACTAATGAAAGAATTGGTAAGTATCAAGTGTTTCATCTGAAATAGTGTTGAAGGCCATCATTAAAACATTCATAATGTATCTAAATATGGACTTATCTCTCTCTCTTGTGTGTGTGTGTTGTTAGTGTTCTCATTCCTTGTGGACAGCAGGGTCTGATACCTTGTGAGTGTTAATATAATATTGATATGTAACAAATATTTTGTTTTTAATCTTTTTTTCTGTTTTATGTAATTTTAGTAGGGACAACCAAGTCTTGGCTGTTTATGTTTGTTTGAGATTAGAAGATTTCATCTGACTGAAACTCGGAGAATCTCTTGATATTTCGTTACACTGTGAACCCCAGTTTTCTAGTCTCCATGGCATAGCCACCTCTATAGCTCTGTGAAGGTGGAGCAACATAAGACAGGGTGATTGCATGTCTGCAACCGAGTTTGTCTCATAGAGGCCATCCCAAGTGACCATGTATATATATATATATATATATATATATATATATATATATATATATATATATATATATACACACACACACACACCTCTATAGCTCTATCAAGGTGGAGCAACATAAGACATGGTGATTGCGTGTCTGCAACCGGGGTTTGTCTCATAGTGGCTGTCCCAAGTGACCATGTATGTATTTATATACACACATGTAAAATGAATAAATAGGAGTTAATATCATTTCAATTGCCATTGCAAAACAAAATAGTACTTTCTACATTGATTTTGGACTAATAGTGATTCCAAATAAACACAAATTCTGCGAGAAATCTGCTTATTCCTGGTAATGTGAGAAACCAACAAATAACTACTGTATTTATGTATGTATATTCTGGCAGTTATTATGGTCAATTTAAGAAACTTTTCCTAATCAAAATATCCTTAATTGGCATCATACCCTATATTTATGTATGTATCCAACAGGTTTTTACTTTTATGCAAAAAAATCTTTTCCAAATTAAAATTGAACAATACTACATTGCATCTAGCATAGATGTGTAGACTCGTGTATACCCAGACCAAGTTTTCTTGTGCATGTAGCAGGGTTCGCAAAGTAAATTTTCAGTCACCATTGTGCTCCATCTTGTATCCTATTAGCATTTAACTCCAAAAGAACACGGCATTTTATTCCAGCACTTTAGAGGCATTTCTCTGCGTCTTTTGAACTACTGGTTATCTAATTTCTCTTATATCTCATTGGAGCTTCATCTTTCTTCCCATCCAAATTTTTAAACCACCCGAAGTGGTGATACCAGACCAACTTTTTCCTTAGTGAACCATCTTTTTGTGGCCACAGTGTCACGCATCCACTCTACATCCTTATTTCTAATCCATCTCATACACATATGAGTGGGTGATTCGTGCAACACTTGATACCAGAATGCATTGCTGGTCTTTCCTCTTACAGAATATACCTTTAAATTTGAGCTTTTCTTCTTCAAACACAGAACATGTTCCTGATGGACCTCTCGGAAGAAGTATGATATCTTCATGGATCTTCTACTCTTTAGAACACTGATCCTAAGTGTTTTATAAGTTAAAATCATCTTATTAGGCTCTTCAGACTTCAAAAGGTCAGGTTATTTGTGGGTTGCAAATTTTGCTCTGTTTGTCTATATAATACTGTAATCACTTGAACTTGTTAAATTTTCTTAAAGGGAAATAGGATCGTTGCATCTTTATCTCACTTTGCATGAGAGATAAGGTCAGAGAGTTTCAAAGGTCGTCAATGTGAGTTTCTATGTAGATTGGCTTTGCAGATTTTCCTTGATAACATATCTTGAGTTTATTACAGGCGAGGCGTGCACTTCGAGCATTAAAGGGACTGGTGCGGCTTCAAGCCCTAGTTGTAAGAAAGCAAGCTGCAATAACGCTTCGAGCTATGCAAGCTTTAGTCATGCAAGCTTTAGTCAAAGTACAAGCTTGTGTCAGGGCAAGACGTGTTCGCATGGCACTTGAGAATCAGTTGGTGCAACAAAAATATCAGGAACAAATTGCACAAGATGCTCGAGTTCGGGAAGTAGAGGTAATGAAATAATGATTTTCTGGTTGACTAAATATCTATTTGAATCACATGCTATGTCGATGTTGAGAATCTCTCTTTGGTGATTTGTTCATCCCAAGATGGAAAAAAGAAAGTTCATCATACTTAAATGGAAGCATTTAAAATTCGATGCATGCTTCAAAGTTCTGAAGGTTTTCAATTAGGGCAGCTCCTCCTGATGTTCCAAGTCATGAAAAAAATCCTGCATACTTCTCATCAACGGCATCTTGCTAAAACGGTTTAAAACACCGACAACCTTCTATAACTTGCACAGCTAGAGCACTTCTGTGCTGTTTCCTTTGTTTATGATAGGTGGGAATGACAAGTTCTGTTTGTCATTGAACTTCCAATGTATGTATTTGTTCATATCCTAACTTTTTCAATCCTTTGCAATGTTTTTGTTATAAAATAATGTTTGTGATGGATGGAAGCAGGAAGGTTGGTGTGATAGTCTTGGCTCTGTTGAAGAAATTCAAGCCACGTTATTGAAGAGACAGGAAGCTGCTGCCAAAAGAGAGAGAGCCATGGCCTATGCTTTGACTCATCAAGTAAGTGATTGTAGGCAATTAGTTGTATGTAATAGTGCTTGCTGTTTAATATGCACTGCTATTTAGGAACTGGGTCAAACTATTTTGGCGTGGCCCTGGCAAAATCTCCTCCTTTACCTTTGCCATATCAACGATGTCTCTGGTGATAAGGTGGGAGAAACTGGATGATAACCGTTTAAAATGTGAGACCCCAAAAGTGTTGGATCAAGCAAAAAAACAATCTTGCTTTTCTAGAGTTAAATGCTAGCTTGACTGAACATTGTTCAGCTGGCCCCTTCTTGGTTTCTTCTATGTAATTGGCTGCCTTCTTTGTGCTTATCCACGCTAGATGGTTTTTCTTCCTGCTTCGTTTTCTATAGCCAGATCAAACTTGCTTCATTTTCTATGGCCAGATAAAGCTTAGTTTTGGCTTCATTTGCGTATCAACATTATCTGACGATATATTTGTTTTTGCCACCTCTTCCTTAACTTGGACGTTAGGATGAACTTTTCTTAGAAGCACCATTCTGTGATGCTCTATCACAAAGCATTCGTGCTTTCTATACCTGAAGGCCTCCACACATTCATGCTTTTTCTTCTACAGTGGCAAGCAGGATCGAGGCAAGCTGCAATGCCTGCAAGTTTTGAGCCAAACAAAAATAATTGGGGATGGAACTGGTTAGAACGCTGGATGGCTGTCCGTCCTTGAGAAAACCGCTTTGTGGAAATGAGTCTTGGAGATGGTGCAGTGAACAGCGAAAGTGGACCAGTTGATTTCTCTAGCAATGCTAAGTCTTCATCAAAGATTGCTGGCAAGAAACTTGGCCTCCAATCCACTAACTCCTACCTAAAAACACAACCTCCTCAAACCGATGAAAGTGGATCTTCATATGTCAAGTCTGCTGCCATGGTGAAAACAAAGCCAAAGTCTAACCCGCCCCTGGAGGAGCTGAGTGAAGCAGTTGATTGTGCTCAGAAAGTTGGTGTCCGTTCCATGAGCAACCCCAAAGAACGACCTAGACCAGCATATGTCAATATAAAGAAGCGGTTATCCATTCCCGACTCTGGTGCGTTGCTGATATTACTGTTAAGATCTTTGGTGGCATTTTTTTGTATTCCACGTGGTCTTAAAATATGTAGGAGACATAAGCCTCATTACTTTGAAAGATTAAAAATGGCATAAGATTCCATCACTGAAGTAGGTGTATGTTAATAAAACGTGAAGGAAATCAAAGATAAAAGAAACTTATTGCAAATAATTGGTTGTGGAATATGAAGTTATGAACATTTATACGATCGATTTAATGTTTTCATTTCAATATTAGAACACAATCTCCTTACCTTTTCTTCTTTTTGGGATAATAACTCTTTTCTTTGAATGTTTCTTGTTAGTAGATGGAGTCCGAACACCCACAATTCCGACTAGCAAGGTGGTAGTCAACTGGAAATCCAGCGTACAGAAGTCCACTGGTGATCGTACGAAGGCTAGTAATAAGGGTACTTTCAGTCGGAGGGATCCAGTTGATCGGGATGGATGACTTATAACAGTCTTGTGGTTGCTTCTAGTTTCCATTAGGTTTTTGGAGTGCTATTCCTATTGTGGCTTCTGCTCCCGTTTGTCAAGTTGTAAGCTAGTATATGTTTCATCAAGCATGGTGTGAGTTTCATCAAGCGTTCAGTATTTGAGGCATTGTTTCTAGTGGCAATAAGAGCAAGTCTGTTGCTAGTTGTAAATCCTTGTGTGTAAGTTGGGGGAGTGTGATCAGGGAGGTGAAAGAATTACTTTTTCTTTGTATTTATGATTCCCTTGTGCTTTTTTTGGTTACAAGGAGAGGCTGAAGCCTAGAAACACAAATACAGGCATGCACGCCCCAGCAGTTGAACTCACCATCAAGACGGTTCCCATAGTGATGTTTATGGCTTGTCCTGTTGCCTCCATATCCAACTCGTGTTCTTTTTCTGGTTGTTAATATGGGGGCACATGCCCAAGAAAACTCCTCAGAACAATTCATCCCTGGGCAATCTTTGTTAACGGTGCGGTTAATTTATCTGGTAGTGCACCATTCTCTAAACAAATATTTGGATCATGTAGACTCTGCATAGCCAAATTAGAAAGCACGGTAGTTCCCTTCCCTTCTCTTACTATTGCCATTTTCTTTTCAGTCACCAACAAATTCTGTTAATCAGATTTGCGCTGTCATCTGCTCATCTCTAACCTTCACTGATGAGATTCGCTGCTTCCAGAGAATCGCTCTCCTTGTGGCCTATATTCCACACTAGTTCAATTCCTAATAGGATACTCCATAGCATTTGAGGGAGATTGTTCAAAGCTGCCTCTAATTCGCCTCCACAATCAGCCTTCCTTGGGCAACCTTCCGTATATATCCTTCATCAAACATAGCCTTATTGCAACACCGTCTCAATAACCATATAATGTCAAAAGTTGTTTCTTAGCCCGCTTCATTACTAAGACGAAGACGAAGCTCGAGGTTAAACAACTATTCCTGTAAGTTTCATCTAAAAAAATTGTTGAGCTGTTTTGGCTTCAGCCCGAAGGTATTCTATGTATCTTGTTGCAATCATGCGGTATATGTGTCATCTCCCTCGGACTACTGGGAGATGTATGACTTGGAGAGAGATTTTCAAGAAAAGGTTAAATCCTTAACTACCTGCGACATATTGGTTCTCTCTCCACCTTGTACCAGTCGTTGTGAGAAGCCCTTGTTGTGGAGAAGCCACCATATGCGTCGTGGGGCATGGCCCTTTCACAAGTCACCGTTGAAGTCACTAGCTACGATAGTCCCACCCATATGTCAGTCACCTCCTTTTCTCCTTATTCCTGTTTTTGCGACAACATTGTGCAAGTTCCCCAAAGTGATGTGAACCATGGTTCACTTAACCAAACACAGACCAAGTCCAACCCTAACCCATGGAACCATTTAATAAAATCTAATCTTAGTATGAAGTTTGAATTCATCGAAAATCATTAGACCCACATGACCAAGTCTCAAAATATGGGGATGCAAGTTGGCCGAGCCCTCGCGAGCTACTCCAACTCTACTTGAGAAAAGCTTGAACTTGTCTTTCTTTAGCATACTGCCTCATTTTTCTCCCCTTTCTTGATGTTTGATCGATTAACCCGTCTCTCAAATATAGGAGACCATCAGTCTTACTTGCCTATTATTCCGCAAGTTTGATAAAAGCTAAAACGTCCTCATTGGTTTTCACACAAATATTAACTGTATCACGTTCAATTAGTTCAAGCTTAATTGAGTCGAGCTCGAGTTGATTGAGTATGGCTCAAGGATTTAAGTTCAGTCGAGCTCGAACAGAATAATTTGCGTTTGAACTCGGTAGATTTGAAAGCAGACTTGACACCCAAGCTTGAGTCCCCAAAAGAATTTACCTAAGTATGTTAAGGCCCTTGCCTCTAATCCTAGTATCAGAACCATTTAATCAAATCTTAATCGAGAACAACAAACAACAACAACAACTAAGCCTTTTCCTATACTAGACGGGGTCGGCTACATGGATTCTTTGTTTCCACAAATCCCTATTGTGTGCCATGTTAGCAGTTAACTCACAATAAGCTAGATCATTCTTTATTGTTTCTTTCCAACACTTTTGTAGTCTTCTTCTATCTCTTTTAATACTTTCCAAATTTAGTTTTTCTAAACTTTTTACACGTTCTCTTTTGATCTTCTTTCTATATGTCCAAACCATCTTAAATGATATTCTTTCATTTTATCCTCTAGTGGTGTCACTCCTAATTTGTTTCTAATAACCTCATTATATATACGGTCTTTTCTTATATGACCACTCATTCATCTCAACATCTTCATTTCTGTCACAGACATCTTTTGTACATGTTGATGATTAATTGCCCAACACTCATAACCATACAACATGGCAGGCTTAATTGTTGCTCTATAATATTTACCTTTTAACTTTAATGGCATCTTCTTATCACAAAGAATACCTGATGCTCCTCTCCATTTTAACCAACCAACATTAATTCTATGCGTAACATCTCCATCAATTCTTTCATCACTCTGAAAAATTGAACCTAGGTATTTAAAACTTTCTTTTTGAGGGATGCAATGTGTGTCAATTTTAATTTCTATATCCTTTGAGGTAACCAAATGATCAAATTTACATTCCATATATTTTGTCTTTGTTTTACTAAGTCGGAGGCCTTTGCTTTTTAATGTTTCTCTCCATAGTTCCAATTTTCTATTAATTTTTTCTTAGACTCCTCCATTAATACAATGCCATCTCCAAATAACATACACCAAGGTACTTCATCTTGAATATGTTTTGTTAACTCATCCATCACCATTATAAATACGTATGGACTTAAAGTTGATCCTTGATGTAACCCAATATTAACTTCAAAGAAGTCTGTCGTTCCTTCATGAGTCTTCACACATGTTTTTGCACCATAATACATGTCTCTTATAAGGTTAATATATGTCAATTGGATACCTCTTTTTTCCAAAGTTCTCCAAAGAGCCTCCATCGATACTCTATCATAAGATTTTTCTAGATCAATAAATATCATATGAAAGTCTTTCTTTTTTGCTCTAAAATGTTTCATAAGACGTCTCAAACGGTGAATCACTTCAATAATAGATCTGCCTGGCATGAATCCAAATTGGTTCTCTGTTGTACTTGATACTTGTCTTAACCTATGTTCGATAATTCTTTCCCATAATTTCATAGTATGGCTCATTAACTTGATACATCGATAATTCACACAATTTTGAATGTCTCCCTTGTTCTTATATATGGGTATAAGTGTACTTACTTTCCATTCCTCGACCCTCTTTTGGTTTTTCTATATTTCATTAAATAGTCTTGTAAGCCAAGTGATTCCTATTTTTCCTACACATTTACATCCTTCATATGTTTAAGAGCCTCTTTGACTTCATTCTTTTGAATACGTCGGTAGAAATTGTGGTTTATATACTTTTCTGATTTGGCTAACTCTCCTAAGCTAATACTAACATCTTTATTTTTATTAAAAAGATTATAAAAATAGTTTTTTCATCTATTTCTTATATCATCATTTGTCACTAGAATTTTTTCATCCTCGACATTGATGCATCTAACATAATTAAGATCTTTAGTTTTCTTATCTCTAGCCCTAGCTATCCTAAAAATATCTTTTTCACTCTTTTGAGCTGAGCTTTTTTATATAAGTCTTCTCAAATTTTAGCTTCGCTTCCTTCTTTGCTTTCTTATAAGCCTCTAAAATTTCACTATTTTTCTTAGCTAATTTGTAACATGCCCTCTTTGCCTTGATTTTATTTTATACTACTTCACTCCACCACGAAGCTTCTTTTTGTGCCGATACACCAACCTTAGATACACTTAGCACATCTTTTGCCACTGTCCTAATATGTATAGCCATATTATTCTACATATCACAGGGTGTATCAACATAATTCGAAACATCTCTTTGAAGGACTTCCTCCATAAATATATCTTATTTCTCGCTTTTGAGGTTCCACCATTTAGTCAGAATAGCTCGATGCACTCTTTTCTTCTTTGTCTATTTTTTTATTTATAAATCAATAACTAAAAGTCGATTTTGAGTGGTTAATTGAGAACAACCCTAAAATCATTGTGCAGAGCTGAACCTATATCCCAAATTTGAATTAAATCTGGTTACAGGTCCACGTCGGATACATTCAAATCTGACGAGTTAGATCCAAATATAGATCGGAACCCAAATATAAACCCTATCCCTTAGAGAGAGAGAGAGAGAGAGAGAGAGAGAGAGAGAGAGAGAGAGAGAGAGAGAGAGAGAGATGGCAGCAACGATGGGGTTGAGTCGGACAGCGAGAGCCATTAACATTGCGCCCCACCCGTTCCCCTGTTTTGAAAACCATCGGTGGCGTGAAGCTTCTAGCCTTAAGTTAAGGCTGACTGCATCCTTCTCTAGCACCAACACCAACTCGAAGCCTCAGCGGAAACTTATCCTCTACACTAAACCAGGATGTTGTCTATGCGACGGACTGAAAGAAAAGTTGGATTTGGTCTTCAAGTTGGACGACCCTGATTCTTTGCAACACGTTGACCTCCAGGTTGGGTTCTTCCATTCTTTTCCTGTACCCTTTGATTGATTCATTGAGAAACTGGCCAGCGATAGATCTCATTGTTTCGTGGTTTAGTAGGTTAGAGACATTACCAGACGTGTAGACGCGCGAAAATCCCCGCCTCTTCGTCCTTTTCAGGGCTTGGAGTAGATCTTCTCGTGTGTCTAAGGCCTATGTATACAAATAGGGCGTGCCAGCTAGCTTACTTAAGCTAGCGAAGATATTTTTATCACTGACTTCTAAACGTGGCGACTGTGAGCAAGTAAGCTCTTGTCGTCGCAGACTTTCTTGCACCGATGCGCAAGGGTCAGTCTGTACGCTTTTGCAAAAATCGAGTTTTGGGAGAGAAAGTCTACGAAGCGGTTCGAGGTGTCTATTTCGGGTCTTTAGGATGCGATTGCATATTTTAGATCACGTGGATTTGCACGTGCCTAAGTCTTTTCTTTTATCCCTTTTTGGGTCACCTAGTTTGTGTGTTATGAACACTCCACTACATGGGCGAATTCGAGCGGGGCTTGCTTTGATGCAATATGCGTCCTACCTCGTGGTATGGCGTAGATGCAATGCAAACTCACGCTACTCCAAAGGGAAAACCCGAAATGTAAAGACAATACTGAAGGGAAATAACAGAAGGGAAATAACCGAAGGGAAATAACCGAAGGGAGATATGTATATAGCTTATGTATATGAGCCCTTACTCGGGTCTTGCAAATAAGAGCGAAGGCTCAATGTGGGTGCGTGCTTGAATTGAAAGACTTACACACACGACATGAAATTAGACCCAAATATAAATTGCAGTATGGCCTTGACTAAGGTCTTGGGAGTAAGAGCGAAGGCTCAATGTGTGTGAAAGTGCTTGAATTGAAAGACTTACTCACACGACATGAAATGAAACCCAAATAGTATAGGTCGGCCCTTACTTGGGTCTTTCAAATAAGAGCGAAAGCTCAATGTGTGTGAGAGTGCTTGAATTGAAAGACTTACTCACACGACATGAAATGAAACCCAAATAGTATAGGTTGGCCCTTACTTGGGTCTTTCAACTAAGAGCGAAAGCTCAATGTGTGTGAGAGTGCTTGAATTGAAAGACTTACTCACACGACATGAAATGAAACCCAAATAGTATAGGTCGGTCCTTACTTGGGTCTTTCAACTAAGAGCGAAAGCTCAATGTGTGTGAGAGTGCTTGAATTGAAAGACTTACTCACACGACATGAAATGAAACCCAAATAGTATAGGTCGGCCCTTACTTGGGTCTTTCAACTAAGAGCGAAGGCTCAATGTGTGTGAGTGCTTGAATTGAAAGACAACGCACCCAACTTAAACAAAACCCTTCGAAAATGAAAGTATATATATACACTTATGTATTAGGGGTTGATTAGGCCCGTGTGTGTTCAAAATCGTGCACGACTAAGAGGGTGCACGTGTGTGCTTGTGTCAAGCCACGTTATTACAAGCGGGGGGAGACTATGCTCCGTTATTACAACCCCGTATCAAATTGAATCTCAAGCAAGTGTACAACTAAAGACCGAGTTTAGACACTTACGAGTAGCTGGTCCGTAGAGGTCTTGCTTGAGCGTGGGCTTGGCCTTGGGCTGCCAACGGGAGCTCCGCGAAGATAGGTGACCAAAGGTGCTGGCCGGCTGCAAGTGGGGCGCGGGATAGGCGCCTCGAAGGTGGCTGGTGGCAAGTAGATGTCGCCTCAAGGTAGGGGGTTAAAAGGGGCTAAATAAGTGGGTTTTTAGGGTCACTAGGGGAGTCGAGAGTTTAGGGAAGCTGGCCCTAAAGGAGGGTTTGTGGGAAGGCCGAATGGAGTATGATGGCTAGGTAGTGGCCAATAGTTTAGGTTATACTAGGTTCGGCTAGGCGAAAAGGGTGGTGGCAAAGACTAAGATGATGATAGGGTGGGTGGCTAGGAGTGGAGAGGTAGTAGAGAAGGGTTTAGGTAGGGTTAGAGAAGGCTTACCGGATGGGGAGAAGTGGCGGGTGGATGAAGAGAGAAGCCGGGTGTTGATGGGAGCTCGGCTGGTTCGGTTGGATGAAGGTGGTGGCGTCCGGCTGGGTGAGGTGGTGATGGATGGAAGAGGGAAGGTGGCGGTGCAGGTGGAGCTGGTGGAGCAGGTGGAGCAGGCGGAGGTGATGGAGAGTGGTCCCGGCTAGGTGAGGAAGTGGAGAAGGAGAGGGCCCGGCTGGGTGAGGTGAGGGTTTCCACTTGCAAAACCCGCCCCAAAAGGGGGGGTTTAAATAGGGGATGGGTAGGTCGGTTAGGGCTGGGCTTGGGGTAGTGGTTAGGTGGTTTAGGTAGGGTGGTATGTAGATAAGGTGGGCTGGAAAGGGTTGGGCCAGATATTTTAAAACTAGGGATTTGGGTAGATTGTGGGCTAAGGGTGGTTTAGGGGTTTAGGGCTAGGTTAGGTGGTTGGGTTTTAGGGTGAGGTTTAGTGAGCTAGGTTAGGTGATTAGGCTAGGTTTAGGCTAGGATTAGGGGTTATTAATCTAGGTTTAGGGAAGGATTAGGGAAGTGGGTTAGGTGATTAGGTTGGGATTAGGCCGGGATTAGGGAAGTGGGTTAGGTGATTAGGTTGGGATTAGGGGCGGATTAGGGGTTTAGGCTAGGATTAGTCATTTTGGGTTAGGTTTAGGTGAGGGAGCTCCCTTAGCATGGCCCATAGACCTTGATCATCCCATGTTGGTGCAGCCCTAGGTTAGGTAGCTAATTACAAGCTTAAACCCACTTAATTAGGCTAACCCACATGATTAAACCCAAACTTGACACACAAGTCAAGCTTAATACAACACTCTTGATATTTTTCATCCCCACTCTCTCTCATGCCCAATATCCCACGTGAATTTCAAGTGGGCCCCACCTCCATTTATGAGAAGGTGATGTGGGCCATGGATATGGATATTGGATTGGATCTCTGGATCCAAATCCAAATCCAAGTCCACATATGGGTTTGGATTGGAATCTGGATATATATGGTCCAGATCCAATCCAAACTGAACTCTGACTCCTTCGAGCTGGGTTCGAAACGGACGATTCGTGCGGGGCCTGACTGCATCAGTACTCCGTCTGCGTTGGGTCTTCGCCAACATGGTCGTCCACCTCCGTTTCTGCCTTCCGGAGATGACTTCAAATGATATTTTGATAAGAACAGGGTCTTGGACGTTCGAGATCCTGGGGGTGTGAATCAAATACAAGAGTTGCTGTGCCGGGCTCGACGTGTGCTCCGGTTTCGGGCTCTTCTTAGCTCTCCTGGTCCTGTCTTGATCGGGCCAAGCCGCTTTGGGGTTTCAAAAACGTGTTTTAACAGGTTTTCAAAAGCTATATTACATATTTTTGAAATATGAAGTTTAAAACATATATACAGGGTTGTCTGGAAGGCTCCTGGGTTTCCAGACTCAAAATGTCCCTTTGGGGCTGCTTATGTAAAACCAGATTTGTTTTAGGAAATTCGTGGGATTTCGGGGTGTTTACAGATGCCCCTCTTTGGCCTTGTCCAAATAGATTTGGATAAGGGCAAAGATGACAAACACCCCTTTTAATGTCTCCCTAGATCTAGCTACGAAGAATATGGGATCTTCCCATTTTAGCAAAATCTCAATTTACAAACTCTGGTAGGAGGAGATATCACGCCAAAGGGTTCTTCTATGGAATCTGGTCCTAAATGGGATCATGTTCATGCAAGTACCATGCGTGAAATGCAAATGACATGGGCGTGGTGCCAAGAGTGGCGACCTCCCAGAGACCAGATGTAGTCGAACTCTAGAGACCTACAAGGCCTGTTGCTCCAAGTGAGCAAATCCTATGCTGTTCGATGTTCGGTTTTCAAAACTTATTTACAAAAACTATTTACAAATGGGACAACTGTCTTGAGCCTCGATCCTAAGGATCTCGAGCTCTTCGTGCTTGCCCTTGTTTGAGTCTTAACACTTGCTTATCTAGCGGAGGTTTTATAAGAAAAATAAGCTTCATTTCAAATTCCTACGTCTTACTCGAAACGTCGAATTCTCAAACAAGATGAAATTCAAGTAAGTAAATCCTATTTTTACTTTAGGGTTCCTCGAAATGAACCGTGCTTTTAGCTTGGGATAAGCCAGGGATGGGAGAGAGATACCACGGTCCCTTCTGAAGCGTCCCGTGGTTTAAGGCACAGAAGGTGGAAAACTGCTCTTTTTGAGCTTTTTGGCCTCTTTTTCCTTTTTTTCATCGAGGGTCTCCCTTTGGGAGTATTTTTTCTTTAATCCCTCTTTTTCATAAGAGAATCGATTTTCCTTTTAAATTCTGGTTTCTTTCCTTTTGGAAAGAGACTTTGAATGGGAAATTCCCTTTTGTTTTGGGCCTTTGTTTTCCTTTTAGAAGGAGAAGAGAAGAGGGGAGGACTTATCCCAAGCCTACACTCGATCCATTCCAGATCAGCCTATTTAGAAATAGCACGTACTACTTGCAAGTATCTTGCTATGTTGAACTAGGCCTTTCTTTGTAAGAAGAAGAATTTTGAAATGTAACCACGATTTTGAAAACTCCACTCTTTCACAAGTGCGAATTCTCTCACTTAGGGTCACACGAGTTGCCTTTGCACCTTATTCACATGTCTCAGGGCAGCTATCCCTATAAAAGTTTTCAAAAAATGGAACTTAATCCAGATCCTACACATGATACTTCTTTAAGTATTGGATATTAATAGGATCTGCTAAATTCCTACCTTCTACATCGATCAACCAATACGAGTTGTTCGTAGTGGTTGCTCATACAACATAGGGTCCATCCCAGTTGGGGCGCCACTTGCCTAGGGGGTGTGGGCCACGATGGTGGATGGTTTTCAAGACCAAATCTCCCACTTCAAAGTGGCGAGGTCTTATGTGTTTGCTATAATGTCGGGCTATCCTTTGCCAGTATGCACGAGCATGATCCATGGCAAGGAGTCGCCTCTCATCTAGCAAATCTAGTTCGGCCATCCTACCATGCTGAAGCGTCTCTAGGGGGAGGTCGAGTGCTAGGGATGTATGAAATGAATGCAGTTGAGTATGAATGGGAAGAATGACATTTGTGCCATAGACCAACTCGAATGGTGTGGCATTCGTGGGAGTCCGGATGGAAGTCCTATAAGCCCATAAGGCTTCATCCAGCTTCTCGTGCTACATCCTACCCTTCTCTAAGGTTTTCTCAATAATACTAATGAGAGTCTTGTTTGTAGCTTCGGCTTGGCCGTTGCCTTGAGGGTAGTAGGGCGAGGAGAAGTGGTGAGTTATGCCATACGTGTTGCACAACTTAACCATCCGCTCATTCTTGAATGGGGTACCATTATCAGACACAAGGTCTCGTGGAACCCCAAATCGAGCCAAGATATTCCTCCAGATGAAAGCCACCACATGTTGCCCCATTACATTCGTTAGGGAAATGGCTTCCACCCACTTGGAGAAATACTCCGTGGCTGCTAAAATAAAACGATGCCCATTCGAGGCCTTTGGAAATATTGGGCCTACAATGTCAAACGCCCACATGGTAAATGGCCAGGGGCTGACCACGGAATGCAATGCAGATGAAGGGACATGAAGGGCGTGCCCATGCACTTGACACGGATGACACTTCCTAACATGATCGTGACAATCCTTTTTCAGGGTGGACCAAAAATAGCCCCCTCTAAGTATTTTCATCGCCATCATGTTGGCATTAACATGACCTCCACATTCTCCATCGTGGAACTCATGCATCACTATCCTAGCCTCCTCCAGGTCGATACACCTAAGCAGAATGCCGGTAAAACTCTTTTTGTATAAGACCCCACCCAGAATGGTGTATCGGGTCGAAATCTTACGAATGAATGCCTTATCTTTGGATGTGGCATCCTCGGTGAATCCCCCATTTTCTAAAAATTGTTTTATGTCATAAAACCAGGGTCTTTCAATGGACTCTGGGTTGTTTTGGCAAATATCCAAGTCGTCTGTGGATGGATGGGGCGCATGCCATATTTCCAAAGATCTGGTCCCTGAAATGGGATCGACCTTCAGGGCTGAACCCAAGGAGGAGAGGGCATCGGCGATGCCATTGTCCTCTCTTCCCACGTGTGTGAGCTTACACGACTGGAAGGATTGGACCAATCGAGTGGCCAACTCGTGATATGGAAGTAGTTTCTCATTACGTACCTGCCAAACTTTTAAAACCTGGTTTATGACAAGGAGCGAATCTCCAAAGACCTCGATGCATGATACCCCTAGAGTTTTCGAAATCCTTAAGCCTTGTATGAGTGCTTCATACTCAGCTACGTTGTTGGAACATTCGAAGTCTAAGCGGACTGCTATGGGCATCTCGCCCTTTTCAGGGGAGATTAGGATGATCCCGGCACCAGCCCCTCGTTGGTTTCGTGCCCCATCGAAGTGCATCTTCCACACTTGGTTTTCGAAAGAATTTGCCAAAATGTGGTTTCGAAAATGGTTTTGCAATATGCCTTCATCAGGCATTTCGACAAGAGTGGGATATGAGTCCTCTAAGGGGAATTCAGCCACGTAATCTGCTAGGGCTTGCCCCTTAATGGAGATCTGGTGATGGTATTTCAGGTCATACTCCATTAGAAGGAGTTGCCATTTGCCCAATCTACCCGTGAGAATGGGTTTTTCGAACAAGTGCTTGATTGGATCAAGCTTGGATACTATCCAGATCTCATGATCTAGGAAATAGTGTCTGAACTTCTGGCAGGCCCAGACTAGGGCCAAGCACGTCTTCTCCATGGCTTGATAATTTCGTTCATAAGCCAAGAGAGTTTTCGAAATATAGTAGATGGCATACTCCTTATGGGTGTCATCCTCGTACTGAGCCAATAGGGCTCCTAAAGCGTTTACATGCACGGAGATGTATAATAAAAGTGGTTTTCCTTGTTTTGGAGGATTCAAAACGGGGGGATTAACCAAGTATGCCTTCAGTCTTTCGAAGGACTTTTGGCATTCGTCATCCCATAAGAATTTCGTACCCTTCCTCAACAGTTTGTTGAAGGGTTCGCATCTAGTTGCCAGATTCGATATGAATCGGCGCACGGATTGTAATCGACCCTGGAGGCTACGGATTTGGGTGAGATTGGAGGGTGGAGCCATGTCTATGATGGCTCGACATTTAGAGGGGTCGACTTCTATTCCCCTTTGGCTCACCATAAAGCCTAGAAGCTTCCCTACCCCGAACACACATTTTTGAGGGTTTAGCTTTACTTTGTAAAGCCTAAGCCTTTCGAAAATCTTTTGTAAACATTCGATATGGGTGCATCGGGTTTTGGATTTCGCCAAGAGATCATCTACATACACTTCTACAAGCTCGTGAATTTGATCATGGAAGATCGTGTTCATGGCTCGTTGGTATGTTGCGCCGGCATTTTTCAAACCAAAGGGCATGACTGTATAGCAGTATGTGCCCCATGGGGTTGTGAAGGCGGTCTTACCCTGATCTCGTGGACTTAGTTTGATTTGATTATAGCCTGAATAGCCATCCATAAATGAAAACATTTCATGATTTGCAGTACTATCGACTATCAAATCTATGCTAGGTAAAGGATAATTATCCTTTGGAGTGGCTTTATTCAGGTTTCTGAAATCGATGCATATTCGAATTTTCCCATTGGCTTTCCGGACTACCACGATGTTTGACAACCAATCAGAATACGCAATGGGTTTTATAAATCCGGCTTTTAGCAGATCTTCTAAACCCTCTTTGACTTGCGTGTGTACATTCGGGTGTATTTTCCTAAGCTTCTGCTTTATGGGTTTTACACCTGCATCTAAGGGAAGACGATGCTCGACTATGCTGGGATCTATGCCCGGCATGTCTTCATACGTCCATGCAAACACATCTAAATAGGTTTGTAGAAATGCAATGAATGCTAACCTTTCAGTTTCATGCAAGCATGCGCCTATTTTGATGGTTTTGGGATTGGAATCATCTCCTAGGTTCACCTCTACGAAATCTCCTCCTACTGATTGGGAAGGTCTTTCAAAATCGAGAATTCCATGAAATTTTGGGAGCTCAGAAGTGGGATCTTCCTCAAGGGGATCCACTTCTGGGCTTTGATCATTCTCGTGGGCTATAGACCCGAGGGAACTTGATGCGTGATTTTCAAAATAACCTGGTTTTGTACTTGGATTTTCAAGTGATTTCGAAATTTTTGGTCTGGCTATGCAGACGACGCTTCTTTCGAAATCCTTTTCTTTTGCCAAAGTCTTACCAGGAGCAGCTATGTACAAAATCTTTTTGGTATTTTCCAAATTTTTGATTTTTTTTGGTTTTTGTAAAACAAGAACTTTGGGAACTATACAAAGCACTCTTTTTTCGAGTTTTTGTTTTTCCATTGTTTTTGGTTTTCTTATTTTTCGATTTTTTTTTATTTTAAGTTTTCAAATGTTTTTGGTATTTTAAAAAAAAAGGGATCTTCCGTCATACCTACAAAGGGAAAACACTACGGGTTAGACTCGGAATAGGAGGTCTAAATCGTAGGTTTCTTCTAAGACAGGCTCCGGGGCACCCTTGACCCAGGTGGTCACAGGGGGTGGCTCCGGCGGTATTCGGGGAGTATAGCCGATCCCATATCGGCTTGGGTTGGCCCTATGAAGGATGGGCTCTAGGAGACCCTGGTTTTGTGCCCCTAGACTTTTGTAGGGCGTGTAGCCCATGTTCAATAACATGTTCCACGACCTTTTGTTTTTTGAAAAGATGGGATATAAGTCGTGGTCCTGGAACATGCTATCGTCCATATTAGGCTCGTATGGCCTTTTGTCCAGGGGTTTTGGAAATAGGGAACGTTTGGGTTTTCCTAGGAGGATTAGAGTCGGGAGGGGGCCTGCTTTGGGCGGCCCCTTCACGCATACAACCTTCCTAGGGTTGTTCAACACGAGCCGAGGTGGCTCAACCATAATTTGCCCCAGGTTAGCCTCATGGGCCTAGGAGCTTGATAAACAAGGGGAGTTTATGATCCCCTGAAGCTGTGGGTGACTCTCACCTAGGATCACTACGACCTGGTCCCTAAAAGGGATCTTGATACACCTGTGGAAGGTGGATGGCACAGCGCACAAACTGTGTATCCAGGGTCTTCCCAGCAACAGGTTATAATGGGGGTGGATGTCCAAGACATGGAACACCCCCGTGTGTTCGATCCCTCCCGTTTCCATTGGGAGTTCGATGGATCCTAAAGGTCTAGACTTATTCCCATCGTATCCAGTGATAACGATGGGGCTTGGGTTTACTGAAGTCAAGGTGACTCCGATTTTGTACGCCACATGAAGTGGAAGGATGTTGAGCCCTCCTCCACCATCGACTAGGCACCTGTCCAGAGAGTGGTTGTTTAGAACCACCTCGATATGCAGGGCCTAGTTATGGGTTTCGTAGGGTCTATCTACATCATCTTCCGAAAAGGTGATGGGCGATTTTGCTCCTAATAAAGCCACTTGGGCAGACAAGGATTCCAGACTTATGTTCGAATCAACCTTGGCCCTTTCTAGAATTTTCTCTAAGACAAGTCTATGCCTAGGCGAGGTTTTGATAAGCTCTAGGATAGACATGTGAATAGGAATCTTTGAAAGGTGGTTTTCGAAATCATAAGGATTTAGGATGACTTTGTCCTTATCTGCTTTTGGCAGACCACTAGGGATACATGCTTTTGAGGGGCCAGGCACACTGACCACCTTTTGAGCACCTTGAAGGTGCGGGGGTTGATAGATCCTCCCGAATCTAGTGACTTCCCCCACGACCAGCCTAGGGTTCGCGCTAGACTTGGCTCTAAGGATGAGCTGAGGAGAACCTTGGATTTTCAAAACTGGTTTTACCGGGGTTTCCACTTTTGGTGGTCCCCGAATGACGACTTGGGCGGGCTTCTTGTATAGTACAAGGATGGGCACACAAGTAGGTCGACCAGGTTCTGGTTTTTGCGCTAGTTCCTTGGAAATGGTGAGGGTACATACCTCCTTTCCTTTCCCACTGCCACTGGCGTGTTTGGGAAAGGGTTCCTTGAAGATAGCTTGAGGTGGCTCAGGTTCCGCAGTGACCTGGAGCCGGCCTTCTGCTATCAAGTTCTCAATTTTATTTAAAAGAGAGAAGCAGCGTTTGGTATCATGGCCTTTGAGCCGATGATACTTACAAAATCGGTTTAAATACCCCCCTTGGATGTCACTCCTTCAGGGATTTCAGGGAGTTCGATCATGCCCTGGGCAAGTAAGAGGTCTAGGACCTCCGACACAGGTTGCCCCAGCGGAGTATACTCCCGTTTTTCAACCGGTTTTGAAAAATTGTGTTCTCTCTTATTTTCTAATTTTTCAAAATTTTTAGAACTGCCCGCCATGCCTGGATCCACCCGGACATTGGCGATTTTATGGGGCTTTGCCCCTTTGTCCGTTGTGGGCAGCCCATATGCGATGGGTTTTTCCAAACAGGTTTTTGGAACGGCACTTCCTTTCCATAGGTGATCGTATGTCCCTTTTCGCAAGTTGGTTTCGAAAAGGGAGGCCTTTTTGATCAACTTATGGAAAGTTGAAATCTCGTGGAGCGAGAGAAGGGTTTTTAACTCGCTTTTGAAATTATCCAGGATGAGTATTACTGCGCATCCTTATTATTGAGAAAGATATTTCAAAGCAACTTAACTTTAAACCCACATATAAGACTATAATACCACAATTTATAGGCATCTTTGCAAATGCTTTGGTAATTGTGATTGGAGATGAAAATTAAAGGTATAAAATCATTAGTATACTTGCAAAACAATGAGAAAAGTGGTGACATAAAGCTCATAGATAGTACTTAAAAGAAGTAGGCATATAGGCATCACATATATGCATATATTTTTATAAAAGATTAGGTGTTGGTGTTGCTATTCAATGCATTGCTTACATGAGAGATGATACATGTCCTAGTCAACATTAGAAGACAATGCTAAATATAGGTTTAATTATCGCTACTCAATCGAACGTGGAGTTGATACTTCTTTTTATGATAGGAACAACAATATTTTTGTTATTAGTGACACACACTCGAAAACCTATGGTTAGGGATGTATGGTATATGTGTTATCATCATGCATCACAATATTTTCTAGCAGTGAGCATAGTATCTTTCGTGATATATTATGTTATTATGACAATTCATAGATTTTTATATTTATTTTGTTCATATTTTCTTGTAGATGGACATGGTTGATGACTCACCGATGTCTCCTATCTTTCCATAATAGCAAGGTTATCACGATGAAAGCATTGAAAGTTTGCCAACTACCATTATAATTGAGATGATTACGAAACGATGGTGTATATGATGTCGAGGACGATGACTAAATGTAGCAAATATGCATGTAGTAAAAAATAAAATTGTCTTTCCTTTACATGCTCGGCATGTACTAAAGCTATTGTTACTATCTCCCATATCGCAATCATATGTTAATATCATAAATTAAGCACAAGAAAGTTAGTTTTAACAAAACTTCTAGTAGAATTACAATCCTTCATTTACTTGTACATGGAATAATGTATCACATTGTCTAACTGGAATAGATTGAACAAGATGTAGCTAAGCACTAGAATCTCGCACATAAATCAATGGGTGTACCATTCCATGTATAACTCCTCACACTCGTACAAGTACAATGTTGGGACTCCAAAATGCTCAAGCTCAAAACAATATGAGTGTCAAGTTTCCCATGTTACATCATGTGACTCATATTATACCTTATATGTGTGTGACTTTGTAGGCCTCTTTGTAATGAAAGGTCTTTTTGTTGCTACTAAGATGCCTTGATGCTGACCAAACTGATAAACTACGTGATCTAACATATAAGGTTCTACAACATCTATACAACGAATGCATCTGTGATATCTCATTAGCTTGTATGAATTACCATCTATGTATTTTATAAAATTATATGATTGTCAATCAATCTACATTACACAATATAGTAAGTAAGTATATATAATATCTGAATATAGAACATTCAAAATACCTTACGTGCACTCATCAAGTCTAACTGCATAAGATATTGAGTTAGTCAATCAATAAGATATTATGTGTGGCACACACTATCCATCCATCGATTTACTTATGATTCTTCATCCTATCATTCAGGTTACATAGCTACTCTTAAGGCTCAGAAATACTCATAAATGCATGCTTGAAATTAAAACATATACTTGTTAATTTTGGAAGAAGCTAGAAATTTAACTAACAAAAATAATAATAATATAAAAAATTTTCGTAAAGCAAAGAAGTATGTTCATTAAGTTGGTGTGCTTCTATTTGTGATGTGTTCTCACTAATGTAGTTGCACTCTAGGCATAACTATCAACCCTCCTACATTCGTGTGCCACCGGATTCATAAGTATTACGAGCACCATATCTCTAGACTTATCTTAATATAATATATACTCTAGTTGGTACAACATATAACATAGGGTTTTATTTTCATTACTCACTCTCCTCCTAGCAAAATTAGTTTGGATCACTTCAAAGTTAATAGCCTTGGATTTAATCTTAAAGACAACTTCATCGATAACCATTTCCAGTTTCTAATCATTATCTCCTTTATTAAGGCAACTAGTTGCCCCCATTGAAAGGTCGAGTAACTCATGAAGTGTGATAGTGATCTCACTCCATGGCATATGGAAGTTGTTTGTGTCTGGTTGCTAATGCTTGACAAAAGCAGTTAACAATGTATGATCTATCATCTCGTAGAGTAAATTCGCTTGTCCAATAAACCCACTCCTCTTTGAGTTCAACCCAATTTCTGGGCCTAACATGTGTGCTCTTAACTGATCATGCTCTACCCACCATGTAATGTGTATGAGTGGTTATTATTTTTCATATTGCCGATGATTATATATTTACATAGTATATTAAAATAGAGTATTTCTAAACAATTTTAATTAATATATTTAAAATATATGTTCATCTCAAATCTTATATGGATGTAATTTTGGCAGATTAGAACATCCCTTATACTATGCAATATTGATTTAAGCATGTGAGGATGATGTATCCATCACGTATTTTGAAGGGCTAGCTTCATTTTCTCCTCGTTGTCGTCTATGTGATCATATTTCATACACCATCGTATTATGTTTCCTAATTACACCCTTGTACTCATGTCCCATCAATCATATTTATATATTAAAAATCGTTAATTAGTAAAGTTGCATACCTAAAGGGAGATGCGCCCGTAGTGCCTCCCTAAAGAGGGAGACATGCATGGGCCGCTAGACACACCCATAGTGCATCTCCATTTCGAGGGAGGTATAGCCCAAGCATGTCTTTCTTTGAGAGAGAGGAGGCACAGGCGTGTTTTCAAAACACGAAATGCCATAATTTATTCATTTTTTTATGCCCAAAAATAGCTAAAAATATATAGAAACAAATAAAAATCAATAAAACAATACAAAATCAATAACATATCTCAATATATCGATAAAACTACTTCTAATCGGCTCTAGGAATCATAAAAGCCTTTGGCACGCTCGCTCCTTTTGTTTTTTTAGTTCTTCCAAAATCAATAAAAAAATTCAATCCATTTTTTTCTGTAGAAAACGATGTAGATCTCCTCTTACATAAAAACTCATCTTTTGTGTTGGGAGAGTAATTTTGTAATTATCATAAATATTTAAGAGTAATTTGATAAAAAGAAATTTGGAGTGTGTATAGTAAAAAGAGTGTGAGGATATAAAAAAGGCTGAGCCTTTTTATAAAAGGTTCCTTTTGGCTTGTCGAGGGTTCAAGCTAAGTTGTTCTTGCATCGAATGAAGTGATATCATACAGGGGCCATTTCAAATATCTCAGCAGAAGGCCACGACAGTGCCACGACAAGATGATCATTACTGTTATCTTCTTTATTGACATTTCATAATCTAATCTTTTTCGGGGATCCCTTTTTTTGTTTACTATTTTTATGTTGCTCTTCGGGGCACTTTTGTATCTTGAAGTTCCTATGTTCGATAGAAGACCAGGCTTTGTATCATATGAAGAAATTGAACCACATGCACGAGTTCTTGGCCTTCGATCTGTTTGGGGCACGCCCCTAGGAGCCAGGGTCTATGAATGGAATCGTGCATCCTAGTCTCGTCCCCCCTGAATTCTGCCCATGCAAATGGTGACATTGAGCATCAATACCCCATGGCCATCAGATTTGAGACTACACACAACATGCTAGTCATACTGTCAACTCTGTGAGCAATTTATTTGTAATTATATCCTTTGAAGGTTCTTTCCTTAAGAAAACGAAAAATAAACTTTTGAGTGTTGAGGAATTTGGGGAAAAAGTTGCAAAAGTAGTACGAATCTAAATATCCTCAAAGCGTCGTCAAAGAAGAATTGTTCAGAATCATGATATATAAGATCAAAGAAGAATTTGGCACACACTCTACTTTCTTTTCAGAGAAATAAAAGGTACAGCCATGTCAACCTTTCCTCTCTAAACAGCTCGCCGAGCTTGTTGAAGCTTCTCACTTTGTAACCCCACCCCTTTCTGGAGCCAAAGTGTGCTGCTAAGGCTTGCATTTCGGATAAACAGCTACGAACCATCTCGATTTCATTAACCAAATGCACACATAGGAGGCCATGGGGAGGTACGAGGTTCTTGAGGACCAAGGATGGAGTCTTGAAGCCACCTGGCAGCACTCGTCCATCATGCATTTTTGCACATTGCATAGTTCCTAACCATAAAGCAACTCATCAAAGAAGGGTAAGCAGAATAAAGACAAATACAAAGAATGCAACTTAGTATGTAAGCGAGTATATAAGAATAAAAGTGCAACAGCTTCCAATATAGTATATCTAGAATACAACAGGAATAGTATTCAAGCAGACATCACTAGCAGGAAGGGGATGTGGCAACTTGATGAAGCCAAACAAGTCAGTGGTATTTGTTTAAGAGCACATCAATGAGTAAAGAGGAACTCTTTTAGATACAACTGCATTCATACCAGCACCCTTGGATGACATTTTGTCTTGCACAATTTGAGAAGAAAGATAGTTCGTGTAAAGAGGTATGCATGGTATCTGACATGATATGGGAGATGATAAAATTATAATTGAGTCGTCCAATAGAAGCATTTATTTGGAGAACAGAAATTGTCAGCGGAATGTACTCTACAAGTTTGACAACAGAAAAGGAAAAAGGGCAAAAACTGGGCCCCAGTCACTGTGGAAGGGCATCAAGATTTCGCCACTTTATAAGGTCCCTTAAGTGACTTCTCCATTCCCTTGGCAATGTTTCAAACTTGTTCTGAGCATGTTGAGCACAAACTCAACGACCTGATAATGGATTCATATACTTTGATGCCATTAAGGTAGACAGATTCGTTCAAAAACTGAAAAGGACAAAGTGAAGAGTAGGGTTAAAACAAAAATGAGTTACAATTTATCCAGAAACCATGAGATAGATCAACTAACCTCATTATGCTCATGGAGTAAGATGGGAGTGTTTCTCATGGGTGAGAAACCAAGCGTGGGTAATCCATTTCCCTCATATAACGGGCATCGGTGGTAGATGCTAAATTCTCAGGCTTTGAGAGCTTCCCACCTGATGCAGTCACAGCTTTTTTGAACATTACCCACCAGGGATTTAATTCGTTGGCCACAGTGACTAGAGGATGCCCATTTTGATCCCTTAAAGGTCCACTTTCAATAAGCTATATGATTAAGCATCATCAGTAAAATCTTGAAATTAACCAGATAAAGAAACTATTAGAATAACACATCAACAGAAAAAACTAATAGAAACATTGTAGATAATGGGTTGAGTTTGCATGCTACTGGAAGAACTCAAAAGACCTGGGTTTCTACTATCCTGTTCCAAAGATAAGTTTGTTAACCGTCCTTCTCTTAACTGAAAATTGCAGCGTTTCATTTATTACTAATGCAAAATCAATCGGGGTATCGTTAGCTTCGAAGATGCAACAGAAACGGCAAAAGGATCATCATTGTGCCAGACAATCTTCAATGACAGACACTGCATAATTGACTAGAAGTTAAAATTTTCTATTACGAAATTTTCTATTACGACCCAACATGACCATCACAAGGTAAGTTGAAGCATGTATGAGGACATATACTGAAGCCTCAGTGAATTGAAGACCAACGGGCAGTTGGCATAATGAAACTGAAGTAGAAACAAAGGCTCAACTCTAAGAGTGAAACTAGAGTCAGCGAGGCACATAAGCAAAGTAAACCTAAGAAGGTGAAGCTCTTAGTGGGTATATCACATTGGGTGCTTAAACTGTCATGCATGAAGCTTCCATCCAAAATTATATGTTAAATCTTAACATGAAATGGGCATGAATGAGTGGACCAGAAATCTGCAGTTTGAAGTAGAAGATGTCTCTCCTTGAGCGGCTGCCTCTCTCTTCTTAACGAACACATTACATCGAGTCTTGATAGGGTTTCTCCTTTTTATAACAGTCTACTTTATTCTATATTACACAACTGACATTAATGAAAAGCAATTTAAAGAAACCTTTAAATCTCCTAACTAATTGTACATGGCCATATATTGCATTTGCTATGTAAGTTGAGTAGATATACCAGTTGTCGGATAAAACCTATTGAGAAGCTCTAGACAGAGTGCTTCACTATGTAAAGGAAACAATTTTCCTTGGACTATATTACAGTAAACATCCTTTAGTTCTTGAAAGATTTAGTGATGCTAGTTGGATAACAAAGAATTCTGAGAGTAATGTGGTCACTTGGTATGTGTTTATTGTGGGTGGTGGCGATATCACCTGAAAATCTAAGAAATAGACTATTTTACCTCGTTCTAACTTTGAGGCAAAACTATGTGCTTTGGATAAGACTGGATTGAAAGTTGAATGACTTAAGGGACTTATATCCAATTTACCTACTATAAAGAAGTCACTTCCTATAATTTTAGTACATTGTGATATCATAACTATAAGTCCCTTAAGTAAACCTAAGAAGGTGAAGCACTTCCTATAAGTCCTTTAGAGTGCTTAACTATAAGTCAACGAGGCACACTAAGCAAAGTAAACCTAAGAAGGTGAAGCTCTTAGTGGGTATATCACATTGGGTGCTTAAACTGTCATGCATGAAGCTTCCATCCAAAATTATATGTTAAATCTTAACATGAAATGGGCATGAATGAGTGGACCAGAAATCTGCAGTTTGAAGTAGAAGATGTCTCTCCTTGAGCGGCTGCCTCTCTCTTCTTAACGAACACATTACATCGAGTCTTGATAGGGTTTCTCCTTTTTATAACAATCTACTTTATTCTATATTACACAACTGACATTAATGAAAAGCAATTTAAAGAAACCTTTAAATCTCCTAACTAATTGTACATGGCCATATATTGCATTTGCTATGTAAGTTGAGTAGATATACCAGTTGTCGGATAAAACCTATTGAGAAGCTCTAGACAGAGTGCTTCACTATGTAAAGGAAACAATTTTCCTTGGACTATATTACAGTAAACATCCTTTAGTTCTTGAAAGATTTAGTGATGCTAGTTGGATAACAAAGAATTCTGAGAGTAATGTAGTCACTTGGTATGTGTTTCTTGTGGGTGGTGGCGATATCACCTAAAAATCTAAGAAATAGACTATTTTACCTCGTTCTAACTTTGAGGCAAAACTATGTGCTTTAGATAAGACTGGATTGAAAGTTGAATGACTTAAGGGACTTATATCTAATTTACCTACTATAAAGAAGTCACTTCCTATAATTTTAGTACATTATAATACCATAACTATAATTGCTAAGGTTAGTAGTTTCAAGTACAACAAAAAGCAATGGAGACACATCCAAGTCAGACTAAAGTCTGTAAGGGCTCTTGTGTCTGTTGGAGTTATTGTTGTAGATTTTATTGAATCCAAAGATAACACATTTGATTCTTTGACTAAAGGTTTATTAATAGCCTTAGTTGAGAAATCTAGGTTGGAGATGGGATTGAAACCCATGATTTATTCACAAATAGTGACAACCCAACTGTAAACACCCCGAAACCCAAAGATTTTGCAAAAACCAACACTTGGTTCGAAAATCAGCTCAAAAAGCCAAGTCTGGAATTTTTGAAAACTCAGGAGCTCAAAATACTTCAAACCTCTGTTTTCCAACCCCGTTTAAAACATGAATTTCTCAAAGACGAACGAAAGTCCCATTTTTGCAAAAGCCCAGACGAACAGGTGAAGCCTGGCCCAAAGCAGCTTAAAAAGAGATTCAAAAGCTCGAAAGTCAGCCTAGCCCGATGAAAAGCAAATTTCAAAGACAAAAGAGGAGCCCATGCCACAAGCGGACTTCAAGTCCGAAGCATCGAAGGCCAAGCTAAAAGTACCCCTGAAATCACAAGCAATCCAAATCTGAAGCAGTGAAAATCAGTTAAAACGGAGTCCAGAAAGGTGAAAAGGAGCTCGGACGACGAAATTGAGAAAAACCCAGCATAAGACGGAGCGTTGATGAAGTCAGGGCCCGCACAAAACGTCCGGTTCGAAACGCCAAGAAGGACTGAAGAAGAGAAAATTTTGGATCAAATCTGGATCCAAATATCCAGATCCAAGATCCAGATTCAAATAAGATTTGGATTGGATCTGGATTTTAGAACCAATCCAGGATCCATATCCAATCTCCTTGCCTATAAAAGGACATGAGGGGGGCGGGGGTCTCAGATCCTTTTCATGTGAAAATTTTGGTGGGTGGAGAGAGAAAGAGAGAGAGAGAGAAGCAAGTCAAAAATTGTAGGCTTAACTTTGCTTTTTGAGTGTGGGCTTGAGCCTTGTGGCCAAGGGCTTAGTGTGGGCTGCACCTTGAGGCGTGGATGAGCTGCAAATGGCGAGGAAGTGGTTGCGTGGAGGGAGCTTGGACCTAGCTTGGCTGTAACCAAAGGTTAGTCCCTAGTCAACCTTAACCCCTCTTTGTCCTAACCCTCTAAACCACCCAATACTGCACCCATTTAAACCCATCTAGCTCGGCCAAGTGCTGGCCGAGCCTTGTTTAGAATCCACTAAAACCTAGTCCCCTTAACCCATTAAACCGCACTCATTTAAACCCACCTAGCTCGGCCAAGTGTTGGCCGAGCCTTGCTTAGAACAACCCTAAACTACCTAAAACCTTAACCCACTAAGGACCACCTAACTCGGCCAAAGTGCTGGCCGAGCATTGCCTAAGACTTTAGCTTAGAAACCTATCTAAAACCATTCCTAAAACTACCCAGCTTGGCCACAATCTGGCTGAGCCATTCCCTTAGGATCCCATTTGAATCCTACCTAAACTCGATCCCCTAAGAACCACAAGAGCTCGACCAAAGTGCTGGCCGAGCCTTTCCCTTAGGATCCCACTCAAACCTTACCTAAAACAAATCCCCTAAAACCTATCCAGCTCGGCCACCCTTTGGCCGAGCATTCCCTTAGAACATCTCTTTAGGATCTCGCCTAAATCACCCACAAGACACCAACCCTTGACCCTCCTTGCTGGCCGAGCCCAACCAAGGACTAAACTTAAACACTCGAGCCACCCTTGGCTCGAGCCATATCCAAAACCCCCAATACCTCAAACCGAGCCCACCATAGTCCTAAACCAAAATCAGCCAAGTCGCTTGGCCAACCACCTCCCAGCTTTTTAACCTAACCTAGATCTAAACTAGGACCAACCTAAACCTATCCCCTGCACCAAGGAAGACGGATCCAAGTGACGAGAGACCACCTGTAAGTTTTAACTTTGGTCTTTTTACATTGCTCCAAATTCAATTAAATTCGTATGAGGTTGTAATAACGGAGCTTGTCTCCCCCCGGATGTAACATATGTGCTTGATACACGAACACACACGTGCACTTGAGCCTTTCCGCTCTTAGCTGCACACTTTTGCACACAAACGGGCCTTGACAACCCCTAAGATATAGCTCTATTTATATAAATTCAGTTGTATGGGTTTACATTCAAGTTGTGTGAGTTGTCTTTCATTTTACGCACTCAAAGCACTCACTCACATCGAGCCTTTCCGCTCTTACATATATATGTATTTCCTTTTCAGCTGGGTTTTAAATTCAAGTTGCATGAGTTGCCTTTCAATTTATACACTCAAAGCACTCACTCACATTGAGCCTTCCTGCTCTTAAGATATAACTATATATTTTCTTTCCGCATCTAAGATATAGCCATATTTTCCCTTCTGCAATTTCCCTTCTGCTATGTCTTTAAATTATGGGTTTTCCCTTCAAGTTGTGTGAGTTTGCATTGCATATACGCCACACTCGAGATAGGGATCATATTTGCATCAAACCATCCTGAGCAAAATCGTGTAGAACTTGCCAAAATCGAGCACTTAATGCACACACCTACACGCCTAAAACTGGCTAAAACCCAAAGACAGAGGAACGTGTAGACCCCATGAATAAAATATGCAATTTGACAAAAGCCAATTGATCAAACACTTTCATACTTTTCAAAAAGGTCATATTTGTTCAAAATCGAGTTTTCCTAAGCGTACAGACTGACCCTTGCGTATCGGTGCAAGAAGGTCTGCGACGAAAAGATCCCACTTGTCCATAATCACCCCAAAAGTCAGATATTTTCAAATTTTACTTCGCTAGTTTGAGTAAGCTAGCTGGCACACCCTAAAAGCGAACGTAGATTGCGAAAAGATTCACTCCAGGCCTAAGAAACCCAGAGTCGAAGATTTTCCGTGTCTACACCAACCTAACTAAACAGAGATCCCATGAAGTAGGTTAAATGTGGTAGTAATAAGTTGTTGGATGAATAAGATGACACTTTGCATTATGTGAAACTTTTAGCATCTATGTGTTTGTCCCCTATAAACCTAAAGTATCATGATTGTAAGTTTAGTAAGAGATTATTGTCTTAATGAGATTGAAACTTAGGACAGGATGCTAACAGTACATCCTTTGAGATGCCCATTAATGCATGACTGCAATAGAAGAATTGGGTTAATCCTTGAAGTCAATCATGATATATGATATAGATGCATGACCATTAATGCATCACCCCTACAGATCATATCGTAGCCTTTTGTTATGTTGTTAACAATAGACACCTTTACACCCAAGGTTAAAGTTCAAGACGTATGTTTGCCTAGTTCCTACAAGGGTAATATTGGATAACTAAGGTAACGGTTAAAACCAGAATCTACCGTTACTGAAAACATAATATGATGGTTGGATTAGGACATTTTTACACTTAAAGACTTTGTGGGGGATTGTTGGATTTAATGCACATTTAATATACGTTTAATGCATGTTAGTATCTCTATATATTTAATTAATATATGTAAAAGTCCTAAAATATAAAAAAGTAAAATATGAGAGACTTTTGCAAAAGATGATCAAGAGGTTACAAAGTTTAGTCCCTATATTGATAGATGTAAAACACATATCATTTTATATAGTTAGTAGCTCATGAACGTTACTTAAAAGAGCTTGGGGAGGACATGTTATATCACATAAGCATGCGCACATGCATCGGACTGGGCTTGGCCTTGGGCTTGTGGCTTGGGTTTGGGATTGGGTATTGATCTATCTTTTTGCATAAAAAACTTTTGATATAATGACAAAAGTTGCACGATTACAGATAGGGATTAGATAGGGTGGTTCCGGATAAGGTGGGCAGTTACAGATAAGCCGGGAGGGTTAAGGATAAAGCGTGCATCGTTTGGATTGGATCCAGGATCCGTGATCCATACATCCACCTATAAATAGGTGATCCTCTCTCTCTCTCTCTCCCTGTGGTTATGCCTTTCTTCTCGTGGTGTTGCTATTGTCCCTGTGCTTGTAGGTGATCCCTCTTTCTACTCCAGCCATAGGCGACTGAGTTGTGTTTAAGGTCGACTCGTAACTAGGTATGTAATTTTTGAGTTGTGTGTGCATTTTATCTTAGGAGGAAGGCATAGGTACCCGTACGTACTAATAGCAGGACATTGATTTCTCTAAGGCAAGTCCACAAGAGCGATTCACACAGATCAGTTTTTTTTATTTTGCTTCTGTTTTGTTTTTCATACGACTTGATTATAGCTTATTTTGGATCTACTACTATTGTTTATAATTGAGGCATATTTACACTTGTATATTATGTTATTATGCATATATGTCTACTGTTTTTCCCAACACTTTGAATTAGAATCGGGTCAAAAACTCAACAGCCTCCTCGTTTTGGGTCACCTCAGGTTGATGATCCATGAAGAGCTTGATAGGATCAGAATATTTTGGTGGTATCTCCGTTCATACAACTTGTATTGATACGTTGCTTGATGTGTCAGAAAGACATAAAGCTATGTGACAAACCAAAAATCGATTGATTCTTATAATAATTAAGTTTTTGGTAAACTTCAATCTTATCAATATTGAGTCATCTCTTAATAGGGTCTACTTATTTTTATTATAACTTTCTTATTTCAGCTTTGTCTTATATGATTCTTAATTTCTCAAAATGAAGACTTGAGCACCTTTTCAAATTAAAAAATAGTTGATTTTGACTAGAATCGAATGAATTATATTCTTTCTTCAAAAATTTATACTTAGTCAATTATGACTTAGATTACTTTCTTTATATCTTAGTCGTCCGAACTTATATTTGAGTGATACTTAATTCTTTGAAAAGTGGACAAAATAAACTCCAAGTCTAAATATTAGAGAAAATTCACTTAAAGATGGATTTTTAAAGAACTTTATAACGTGAGGTACATTTTCCCACCAGAGAAAAAAAGAGGAGAAAGGATTTCTTATTGACTAAAGAAAAAAAAGAACAAAAGAAAATAAAATAAAATGAACGATAGGTCACGGTGAGCAGTGACAGGTGGCTTTAATTACTGTTCTTCACTTCTACGGACGGTTCATTGGCTTCTCAAAATGTAATACCCATGGAGTGGCTTTTTGAGTTCTTTGTATGTATCTACATTTATGGTGAGAATGGCTCCTTTGTTCTCCGTCGGATTTTTAGCGAATCATATACCGATAGCTCCGAGGTTAAAACCCAGAGAAAGCACGACCATCAGTACAAAACAACATAGAAACTCGGTATATACCGCAATGCAGTCCAGGCAAACAATATATATGAAAACTCTACGGAAGAAAAGAGAGAGAAAGAAAAAAAGCCTTTCACTCTCCCTTGCAACTCAACGGTGTATTAGCTTAACCCACGATCTTGATGGACTTCCTCCCTTAGCAAGGAGATGCACTCCCAGTTTGTTGGAGCTTGCCACTCATTCACATGTAGAGTTGGTCACCAACCATTGATGGACTGGACGATAACTCCTTCCTCCTTTAGCAAATCATAAAGTGAGATGCACGTACTCCCAATGCTTCTGGGCTGGAGCTCAAGCTTGGCTCCCACTCGACTAGAACGAGACAAGACAAGTCAATCTTGAGCAACTCAACTCACTTGCACCGTTACGTCCACCTTTTAAACCCGATTCACTAGTTATAAGAAGGAATCTTAACATGCAAATTATACCGGAAGTCAATTGATGGATTACATATAAAAAAAGGAGATAGCTGCATGTGTAGTTGTGCAACCTTGTAAGATTCTCCAAGTAGGTAGGTAGGTACCTGCTTAATGTCGTGGTATATGTATGTTATCAACAATAATTAAACCTATATATATATATATATTAATGTTATTCTCCCTCGAATGCCAAGGTTTTTATAGATTTTCCCTATTTTTTAATGAAGAGCTGGATCTTTAATTGGCATAACCCAGATTGGAACGAGATTGACTTAGCGGATGATAAGCTTTCTCGTTGAATATGTTGGGACGTGGCTTCCAAAAGAATAAGAACATTGCTTGTCTAATGTGAGAGTATACACAAATTTATTCGTCTCAATGACCGTGAGCATAAAAAATCTCACATCATGGCAAGGCCCTTCTTACATTTGCGTTCTCGTACAAGAAACTGTCGGCCCCAAACAATCATGAAACGTGAGAAGGGTATCTTCCAACAATGAAATGTGGGAAGGAGGGTTATTTTCTTATATTTTATGAGTTATTTTATAAAAGATAAGATTTATATAGTAAACTGTTTTTGCTTTTTGAAAAAGATACAAGCATCTCCTCGATAAACATAAAATAGCTTTAACGGACAACTTAGAGCGAAAATCACGAGAAATGAAAAAGTCACATGAAAAGTAATAAAGAAAAGGATAACAAACATGAAAACAAGCTTTCTGTGAAAACCTTCTGTGAGTAACCGTACCCTTTCTCTTCTTCTTTCACGGCTCTTCACTTCTTCTCCCTCTGAGAGCATTTTTTGCTTTTGCATCACTCATGACTCTATTATGATTCGAATGTACTACTACCTCCAACATTGATATCAAAGCTATGTTATTAGGCCTCTAGAAAGAAAATAGTACACAGTCAATATACAAATATAACGAGAAAAGAGAGAAGACTTCAAAATTTTTTCAACGTAAGAAATCTTTTTTGAAACTTTTTTAGAGAGGAGTAGAAATTAGAATATGAAGAGAAACTGTTACCTTACCTCATCAACAACCAAATGAAAGAACCAACTATTTATACTAGTAAAATATGATCGCTATGCAAAAGACAAAATAAAATATCACATTTTTTTAACCATCCCCAAGTAAGAGATGAAAAGCACTAATTCTTATCACTGCAGAAAATGATTCGTAACATGGCAAGTTTGGATGCGTAACATGCTAAAATTGATCCAGATAAAGAGCATAATAACCTCTTATAAAAGAAGATTACCAGCAAGCTCATGGTAGACCTTTATTCTGCAAAATAACAACTCATCTTTAAGGGTAGCATTTTTCACAATAAAAATTGAATCTTCAACCAAAAAAAATCTTCAATAACAAAACTCTAGTTAAAGATAAAATATAATAAAAACAAAGAATAATTATGCTCACTTTATGTTCATTCCTTGATTCTACTTTTTCTTTTTGTTTTTCCCTTTACTTCTTTTTTTCATTTTCATTGTCATTCTTTAAATCTTCTCTTTTTTTATTTTCACTTTCTTCTTTTATGTATTCTCTTTTTTTAATCATATTTCTTCTTCTTTTCTTTTCATATCCTTCCTTCTACTACTATCATCTATACCTATAAAAAATAGTTTAAAAATAAGAATATGCATAAATAAAATACCAAAGAATATTATTTAACCATCACAAGGTAAGCAATGAAAAGCAATAATTCTCATCACCATAGAAAATGCATTATCTCGATATGTAAAAAGACAAGTTTCATGTAAAAAAAGAGCACAATAACCTCCTATAATAAGGTTATAGTTTGATTAACAAACAAAAAAAGAAAAAAATAGAACATACAAATGAAAATTACCAACATACCAACTCGTAGGTTAACTATTCTTTCCTTTTGTAGTAAGACAACCCTTTTCACAATTAAACTGGAATCTCCAATGAACAAAAATATCTTTAAGTATGAAACTATAGTTGAAGATAAAATATAACAAAAGCAAAACAAAGAATAATTATGCTCATTTTTCTCTTTTAGTTTTTCATTCTTCAAATTTTTTATCTTTTTATTTTTCTCTTTTTAAAATGAGGTATAGAAATTAGAATGTGAAGAGAAACTGTTATCCTATCTCATCAAAGATCAAAAGAAAGAACCAACTATCAAAAGACAAAATAAAATATAAGAATAATTTATTTAACCATCACCAATTAAGAGGTGAAAAATACTAATTCTCGTCACAGTAGAAAAATAAACGTAACATGGCAAGTTTGGATGTGTAACAAAGCAATTGTGATGCAAACAAAGAGCATAATATCCTCTTATAACCATATCATAGTTTCATAAAGAAACAAAAAAGAAAATTACGGGAAAACTCATGGTAGGCCTTTCTTCTACAAAATGGAAACTCCTCTTTGAAAGGTAGCCTTTTTCACAATGAAAATTGAATTTGCAATCAACAAAAATATCTTAAATAACAAAGCTATAATTAATGATAAAATATAACAAAAAAGAAAAATAATTTTACTCATTTTTATGTTCGTCCCTGGATTATACCTTTCTTTTTGTTTTTCCTTTTCTTCTCTTCTTTTTTTCTATTGTCATTTTTCAAATCTTCTCTTTTCTTATTTTCCCTTTTTCCTTTTTTGTATTCTCTTTTTTCTTCCTTTTATCATATTTCTTCTTCTTTTATTTTCATATCCTTCAATCATCTATACCTATAAAAAAATAGTACAAAAATAAGAATATGCATAAATAAAATACCAAAGAATATTATTTAACCATCACAAGGTAAGCAATGAAAAGCAATAATTCTCATCACCATACAAAATACATTATCTTGATGTATAAAATAGCAAGTCTCATGCAAACAAAGAGCAGAATAACCTCCTACAAGTTTGCTTAACAAAAAAAAAAGAACATACAAATGAAAATTAGAAACAAACCAAATCGTAGGCTAACTACTCTTTCCTCTTGTAATAAGACAACTTTAAGTTGGCATCTCCAATGAACAAAAATATCTTTAAGTATGAAACTATAGTTGAAGATAAAATATAACAAAAAAACAAAATAATTATGCTCATTTTTCTTTTTCAATTTTTCATTATTCAATTTTTCTCTCTTTTTACTTTTTTTTCTCTTTTCTCGTTGAGGGGCAGAAATTAGAATGTGAAGAGAAAATGTTATTGTATCTCACCAAAGACCAAAAGAAAGAACCAACCATTTATGCTACTATAATATGTCCTCGCTGCAAAAGACAAAATAAAATATAACTCATTTATTTAACCATCACCAAGTAAGAGGTGAAAAGCACCAATTCTCGTCACCGTAGAAATTAACCATCTCCAAGTAAGAGATGAAAAACACCAATTCTCATCAGTGTAAAAAATGAATCATAACATGACAAGCTTTGATGTATAACATGGCAACTATGATGCAAAGAAAGAGTATAATAACTTCTTATAATAAGGTTATAGTTTCATTAAGAAACAAAAAAGAAAAGTACCAGCAAGCTCATGGTAGGCCTTTGTTATGTAAAATACTAACTCTTCTTTCAAAGGTAGCCTTTTTCACAATGAAAATAATATGCAATGAGTAAAACATCTTTAATAATAAAACTATAGTTAAAGATAAAATATAACAAAAACAAAGAATGATTATGCTCACTTTATATCCATCCCTTGATTCTACCTTTTCTTTTTGTTTCCCTTTTCTTCTCTTTTTTCTATTGTCATTTTTAAATCTTCTCTTTTCTTATTTTCTCATTTTCTTTTTTGTTTTCTCTTGTTTTCTTTTTATCATATTTCTTCTTCTTTTATTTTCATGTCCTTCCTTCTACTGTCCTCATCTATACCTATAAAAAAGATATAGAAATAAGAATATGCATAAAAAATATCAAAGAATATTATTTAACCATCATAAGATAAGCAATGAAAAGTAGTAATTCTCATCACTATAGAAAAGGCAAGGTTATAGTTTGCTTAACAAACAAAAAAAGAAAAAAATAGTACATACAAATGAAAATTACCAACAAACCAACTTGTAGGTTAACTACTATTTTCTCTTGTAGTAAGATAACATTTTTAACAATTAAATCGGAATCTGTAGCAAACAAAAAGAATGTGATATAAGATAAGAATATAAGAAGTGAAAGGCAGTAATTCTCATCACCATTGAAAATAAATTATCTCGACACGTAGTGTGATGCAAACAAAGAGCAATATAACCTCTTATAATCAGGTTATAATTTCTTTAGCAAACAAAAAAAGGAAAATAGAACGTATAAATGAAAATTACTAACAAGCCAACCGGTAGACTAACTACTCTTTCCTCTTATAGTAAGATAACCTTTTTCACAAGATAACTGGAATCCCCAATGAAGAAAAATATCTTTAAGTATGAAACTATAGTTGAAGATAAAATATTACAAAGGCAAAAAGAAAAAATAATTATGCTCTCTTTTTTCAATTTTTCATTCTTCATATTTTCTCTCTTTTTACTTTTTATTTTTTCCTTTTTTCAATGAAGTGGAGAAATTAGAATGTGAAGAGAAATTATTATCATATCTCATCAAAGAGCAAAAAAAAGAACCAACCATTTATACTACTATAATATGTCCTCAATGCATAAGATAAAATAAAATATAACTCATTTATTTAACCATCACCAAGTAAGAGGTGAAAAGCACCAATTCTCATCACCATAGAAAATGAATTGTAGCATGGTAAGTATTGATGTGTAACATGGCAAGTTTGATGCAAACAAAGAGCGTAATAACCTCTTATAATCAAGTCGTAGTTTCATTAAGAAATAAAAAATAAAATTACCAGCAAGCTCATGGTAGGCTTTTGTTTTGCAAAATGAAAACTCTTTCAAAGGTAGACTTTTCCACAATGAAAATTGAATTTGCAATCAACAAAAACATCTTCAATAATAAAACTATAGTTAAAGATAAAATATAACAAAAATAAAAAAATAATTATGCTCACTTTATATCCATCCCTTAATTCTACCTTTTCTTTTTGTTTTTCCTTTTCTTCTTTTCTTTTTGTATTCTCTTCTCTTCATGTGCAACAATCACAAAAGGCCCATAACCATTTTTTCTGGATAACGAATCTAGTGATTTATGAGATAGTACAAGCTTGTCCATTGTTTTTGAATTGAACATCTTTTACATAGAAGGGAGACAAACACTATAGAAGAAAAAAAAATTCTACCTTAACAACTTGGCCTTTTCTCGAGCAAACCTTTGGGAGATGTTCTCCACCGCCCATATGCCCTTAGAGGATAAATTGTTCGCTGATCTATTCCCTCACCCACTTCGTTAGCAGCGAGAACTACTACGAAGCATCGAAAAGGCAATGAGTCTTCTATCAATTTCTTTGTAGGATAACCGTAACTCATAAGAGATACATGCAATACTACATGGCGAAGGAGAGAGGAGAACAAATCATCTCTAAGGAACAGATAATACATGCACAAGAACCATAATAGAACTAAACAATCAATGAATTAAGAACATATCAATAAATTCAGTGGTCAGGGATTCAGAGAATAGAGATACTGAGTTTGCACTTGCTAGAGTTTCTTCTTATTCCTAGAAAAATATAAGCAAGATTTTCCCATCGTATATCTGGCAACTAACCAAGCAACCCCAAGATTTAAGATCTCATCCACCTTTTCAAGCTTATTATTTGATTCCACATGCAAGAACACGAAATTTAATGAATCGAATGGGTTAGTCCAATTCACTTCCACAAATTTGTGTATCGTTTCACCTCAGCAACAGAGCAACTATTACCCTGACAAACATTGCAAGCAGAGAATTGCATCAACATTCATATCCAACAAAGTATTAATAGACCAAGGTCGAGAGAATGGGATCATCCACACTTTCAGGTATTGCAACTCATACTCATATTAGACTGAATGCCAGAAAGCAAAAACCCTCATATATATCATAGACCACCCCAAATATTCTCCACTAGCTAGAATGCCCTTGCTTAGCTCTAACTTCGAAACTCACCACACCAAACTAGTACCCCAAAATGTACATGATAACTAAAAAATATCTTTCGCTTTTCTCTTCAATAGATGCTATTAATGTTTATTTTTAAGTATGCATCAATATGAATCCAAAAAGCTAGAGATTGATCAACAAGATCCCAAACATAAAAAATATCAAGAAAAAGAACTGTACACAAAAAACAAACACAAAGGCATATAAATAAATAAATAAATACATATATAGATACGAATGGGATTACCGGAGTCGAAAGCAATGATTCAAGGAAAACCCCGTCATAGGTACACAACGTTGAAACATGCAAAAAGCGATATAATTGAACCATTTTTAAAGAAACCACACATCCTACGAAATACAAAAGCTAAACTCCAAGAGTAGAGTTCCCGAATATCAAAGGCAACAACTGAAGAAGTAATCAAACCATAGGTATACAATACAACAAGTATTGCGCAGATCCATGCCTTAAAACTATTTTTAAGGAATGCTACTCAAATTTTATTATTTGAATTTCTCGACTTTCATGTTCTTTTCCGAATATAACTTTGAAAACATATAATAGGACACATAGATCCGCATAAATACAATGACTATAGATCCGCATAAATACAACGACTAGACCTACAAATCCATAACACATGATAGGGACACAACATCACGTATTCAGAAATTAAGAACCGCAAAGCTGAGAGATCTCAAGGATGAACTGTTTGTTTTATGAAACCTCGCTACAAAAATGCAAGTATTAAGCCTTCGATGGAGATCAAATGGTTGTTCATGTACCTTTATCTTTGGAAGCTCATCTCATTTTCATACCAACCCAAGATATGCTTATGGGACTCTATGTATTAACGATGGAGAATCATAAGGTATTTGTCTGTAACCCCTACCAAAATGAAAGAATGAATCATAATAACTATAAGTATAGGAAAGGGAAAGAACCCTATTTTTGTAGTTCCTACGATGCACTTGGGGCTTATCGGCAGAAAGGGATCGATTTATATAGTACTTTATGGCTACGGTGGCAACTAGAAGTGTAAAAGAAGGAATACTTTGTATATACATTCCGTACATGCCTGAAACTTATTATTATTTTCTTTATAAGTTATTTAAACTCCATCAGATTTATCCTATGCCTACGATTCTCTCACTTTGGCAACTCTTTAACAATAACCCATTTGAAGTTTTTTAACTGGATACTGGGAAAGCTTAGGTAGATTGTGTTGATATTATTTTATTCGTTTATTGTGTAACACTTGTAGAGCGCGTGGAATTATATCAAAAAGGGTGATCGCTCCATTGCTCTTTTGTCATCGGCTTTATTCCTTTCAAAATTTGGCTAATGTCGTTCTCGGAGAAATCCACGCCTTAAGGTCAGCAATCAAGTATTTCTTTTGTTTTAAACAAGAAAAGTACATGATCTTGATTTTTTGGAGTTAAATGTGTGCCTATGTTTCTCCCCGAATCAGTTGGAACGAAACACGAAAACATGATCTTAATATGTTGAGTTAAATGCTAATATGATAGAAGGTAAGGGCAACGAAGAATCCTGTAGCCAATTCCATTCATGATGGTATAAGGCCAGGTTTTGGTTGGCATCCAAACACTTTAATTCCGTGGTTGATCGGCCAAACAGACATCTTCACTAACTCATAAATGCTCCTCCTCCCTAGTTATCAGTCTCTCTCCATGGACCTTCCACCACGACGATGGTGGGACCATCTGATTCGAACTATCGAATGATCATTCAGTCACAGTGAGCCACGTTGCGCTATGTGATTAGCAAGTGTGTGATAAGATCTGCCAACCGTCGATCCTACGTATGATCTCAAGTCATCAAGTTATGGCCTGCTTCCTGCCATATCTTCGTTGTAACTGCTTTCTCTTTGATGATGAGTTCATTCAAGTTGGCGACAGTTCCCTGCTTTGCATATGGGCTACCAAGATCACTCGGGGAGAATCTGTTGCTGCTGCCGTATCATCGAGAAGCTGCCCATGAAAAACAAAGGGCAAAAAAACTCAGTGAACAAATCATCAACATGCCTGATCTGATCCCTACATCATGGAATTCTGTTATGCTCTTGATAACTCCAAGACCAGCTATGCAGTCTAATTCGTTTTAAGCCGGAATTTAAAAGTCACATTATGCCACAGATACTTGGTGATTCTCATGGGTTGCATATAGAAACGCCCGAACAATGGGATTGCTAGGTAGGCCTTTCTTCTTTTCTACTGTAGTATCGCATAAGATAACACCCTCCAAAAATAACTTAAAATAGAGCACAAAGTACTTAAAGAAATCAAATCAGTTTACTGCAGGCAATATACCACACATGGTAGTGGGATTTGCTCGAAATAGGCAAGAACATTTAACCTTGGAAGAAGTTACAATGCCAAATAAGCCGATTCTTGGCAAGCAATTTATAAAAAAACTATCCAAACAGATAATGAACAGATGTCCTCAGTGCAATTATGTAACTTGCAAAACACCTCGGTATGCACAAAGAAGGCCGGATGCGCGAAACTATGACCTGTATAAAGTAGCAAAACTCATCCCTGATTGATGGATGAACTTGAAGAACTTGGAAGGTGCCATGCAACTCACCTTCAAATGCAGCACCTACCGGCCCTCTCCTCAAACCAACCCACATTTAACGAGAACGCCATGAAATTGAAGACCCAGCTGCAGACTCGACAAGCCAGAGCAAGCCTTGAAAACTCAATATCAGGACTAACAGACAACGTCTTGTGTCTCTTCCTAAAATTGGCTATGTTTATTAATGCTTAACCTATATTTTCAGGTCAGGAGGCATCTCAGGCCTCGGTTACTGAACCGATTGGATGAGATCGTGGTCTTTTTTGTCTCACGATCAATTCCGGAAAGCGGCGAGGCTGCAGATGAAAGATGTTCTGGATATTGTGATAGCACAATCATATGATCCAGTAGTACAGCTTCATGAATTCACTAGTACTTGTATTAGAGGGTTTTCTACTCCATCATAGAGAATGGTGATCCTTCGTCTCTTAGGTTTATAGTGCTCATCCAATACGAAGGTGGCTAGCTCAACTGTATATGATGCTGACTCGACGGTTTATCTAGAAGATGTGCCGGAATGGATTTCTACGGAAAAATTTACTCATAAATGGGGGAGCTTTGTACTGCTCAAGCCTGGCTATTATCCGAATTTGAATCATCCGCAAGTTTCACCAAAAGAAGCACAATTCACCTTGAGTTCATTCGGTTTATTATTCGTTCGAAGCTTACTTATCACAGATCCAACGATAGGAGCCAGGAAGAGACTACTTGACAAGACCTTAGCTGCCTGCCTTTATTCCCGAGTCAAAGTAGCTACGCTACAGTAAGCGTGGGCAATATCAGGGTTTCCATGAACGAGAAGAATGATGAAATTGCGTAGAAGCCTACATGAAGCTGAAATATGACACATCAATAACATCATTACCGACGTAAAAACCCGCCAATTCTGTTCCTGGGGTCACGGCTAAAGATTATTTGCTAACATCTTTGGATAATCTGTGTATAATCTTAATTGAGTTTTATCAATTAAGCCAATGAATGTCCGGTGTTCTTACCATAACTACCATCTTAATTGAGTTTTATCAACTTATCCGAGAGCATCTAAAGCTATTTATCCCAAAAGAAAACAAAGTCTAATCCAAAGACTCAATGTTGGGAACGAATTCAAATGTCCGACATCATTTCACAAAGTGTTGATGGGTTGGTCAAGTTCGTTCAAAACATGGTGACTCAAATAGTTGTCTACGACGAGAACTGATTCATATCAGAGTGAATCTTTGGATTTTGTTTTCAACGTTATGATCATCCACCTTGGGTGGGGCCTTCAAGATACAAACTAGGAGGGATGCCAAAGATGGCTCCGATCATGCAGAGCCACACCACAAATTTCCGTCTCAAGTTCCCATACGAGCAAAATCACCACTCAGAAAACCAACTAGAAAACCCAAGGAAGAAATAAAATAACCTATCAACCATCCATATTACAAACTTCATCATCGAAGTTGGTGATCATTTTATACATATATATAGAGAGAGAGAGAGAGGGACACAAACACGCTTTTTATATGTATGTGATATGTATGCGTGTCTGTATGTATAATATGTACATACTTTCTATATGACACCTTTTTAAGTACTATTTTAAAATGAAGCATAACAGTGAAACCATAAGAAGAACCACTAAAACTAAATTCATCTAATGCACAAAGCATTGGACCGATCGATCCTAGGGTCTGAACTTCGGCATGTACGAGCTTCGATGGCCTTGTTTGTCTACTAGTTCTCAACCAAAACCAAGAAGATAAAAATCTTCCTTTTATTTCATGGGTAGTAATGAATCATGACCAACCTGGAATAAGGAGATGAACTATTTTCCTAGACAGTGGGCACGCTACAGATTGCATTTCGTAAGGCTTTGAAGTGGATCACCTAGACAAGTGAGGCATTCGACGCCTTTGTTCAAATAGCCCCTAGTTGAATAGGGAAAAAATAGTAGCCATTGCGTTGAATGCCCAGGGGGGTGTGCTAATAAATAAACCTAGCTGCCGCTGGTGAAAGTATCGTGGGATTCGAACAGCGTAGGGTTTAAAATCACTGTTGCACAATTATTTCCTCTACTTTAACCCCAGATTACGTAGATCAAACTGCAGCGCAAGCATGATATCAACCAAGGACTCAACAAGTCTCATAAAACCAGCAGAGGAAAGCACCCAGAATGTCAGATCCACGCAAAACCTAACACACAGAGGAGCCGAACTATCCACCAGCATGTGTCTCTCAAGTAGGAGACCCACCATTTAACTCTGTCCCTTACCAATAAAAACTAGCAACATATCCCTCAGAGATGTACTATTGCATATCAAGTCAAAAACTAAACATATCCCTCAGAGATTACTATTGCATATCAAGTCAAAAACTAGACGTCAAACAAATAAAAAATAACTCCCGATCAGGTTGGGGTTGCAAGGGTCGAGTCAATATTGCCATTCATAATGGTTCATTCTTATATAACAATAGATTGCATGCATCATCTTTGATGTGAAACTACGAGAGATACACATGTATGTATGGTAAAGTGAATAAGCATCTCAGAGTGATTACCTTAACAATATACTTCAAGATGAAGCTATGGTGACAACCCCGAACAGAACTGTGGTCGGATTTCTTAAAAAATCACTGCACGGAAGCTATGAAAAAGATAGAGAGAAAGATCAACATAAAATGGAGATAAAGGATAAAGAAACAATACAACTGTTAACCTTTTTTGGCTGCAATGACAAAACGTTTACTGTTTTGGCGATGAAGCAGCCCACTCCATGCAAAAACCAACCTGCACAAATGAAAAAGGGTAAAACAAACGCTGGTAAACCCATGAAAAATTATAACTGCACAAACTAAAGCTGGAATTGGCTAAATCTAGGTTGATATTTCAAACCCAACCTAAACCTATTAATAGAACACTTGGTGTTTTGGGTCGATTCTATTTAATTCCAACAAACCCAAATCACTTGCACTCGGTTTATGTGAAAGATTCATACCTGACCCAAATCCACTGTTCACAAATTATGGGTCAAGTATGCATTTGCACGTACAAACAGTAACGGATACCTGTTCACCAAGTGCATCCCACCTCTTGGCATGTGCTGATGCATCCTCTGCAAGTGCATACACAATCATTAGCCCAATCAGACATGTGCACAAATTACATATATACATCGAAATACCAGGTGAAGTATAAAAAAAGTCATCACAAACAACGCATAGACACTGAGAAGCCCCACTTAATGCACTCTCTGAAAACCCAAGTAGATCTGCTACATCTTGGTGCGCTCCCTACTTGTCAAAAGTAACATGTGAAAGAGAATACAAGTATACAAAGCAGCAAAGCCAAATAAAGCCCAAGTTAGCACGCACCCCTGAAGCACCACCAAAATGAAAACATTGTGTAAATGGGAGGATACATGAGAGCCTTCTGTTACTTTAGATTGCATGTTACCCCAGTTGGGTGGGGCGCAACTGGACTTCTCATGCATACACCAAAGGGATATATGTATATGGGCTTCAATATGCATTATGTTGGAGCAGCCCAATAACATATAATCAAATTTTAATCCTATGCATTCCACTACAAAGATGTTGAGATTGCAAGGAAAGAATACATACATAATGAGATTATTAGAAATAAATTGGGAGTGACACCAAGATGATAAAACGGAGAAAATCGTTAAGATAGTTTGAAATGTGGATACGGTGACCAAAAGAAATCTCCAGGTTAAAGGTATGAAAAACTAGATTGTGAAAATGTTAAAAGAGGACCATGAAGACCATAAAAGTATTGAAAAGAATCTAGTTTATAACTCCTAGCATGACACATGATAGGACCCTATAGAAACAAAAAATTCCATGTAGCGGACCCCAACTAGTATGGAAAAAGGCTTAGTTGTTGCATTCCCCTGCAAGGAACAGAAGCTTACCAAACAGATTAGCTCAGTGTCAAAACATATATCCACAAACCCTATATTCTTAGGGTGGCAAAAGAAAGTTCAACAGACCAAGTTCCGAAAGGATTTAAAAGTTGCTAAAGGATTGGATTTAGAGCTTGTGACTGATTATGTGGGTTATCATATGTAAAAGGGAATGAGATTATAAGTACCAATCTGAGAGTGTATTCACTTGCAGTGGTGTCACTACATGGTCGGGTTGCCTGAACCCCCTTCAAGGCAGATGCCAAATCAAGAGTGGTTCTAAGACAACGATGAAGCATCTCGAACAACTAGCATGAAAAAAATGTCACCACAAAGGAGATCAGGTCGAGAAACTAAAAGCAAAGATCAATGGAAAGAAATCCATTCAACTGCTTTCGACTTCAATGGAATAGCCCGAAACCCAGAAGGAATTCAACAGCAAATTACTTGTCAATAGGAGCAAATACAAGTTGTGACCATGCATTTGAATCAACTCCACCATAAAGCTGCATGAAGTTCACATGAAAGAAGCCTGATTCTTTACCACAAGAAAACCATTATCTACAACTACCCAAAAAAGCATTATGCAATGCTTGATCGATAATAATGGCAGGCACCTACGCACCTGTAACAATATCCCTTGTCACACCAATTTACTTGTAGCAAATAGATATCCGTTGAGACAACAACTAAGATGGACGCTTCTAAAATTTAGACTTGTAATACCAGCTCTAACTAAAAGAATGTGTACCTCTGCTTGATCGACCCCATGAGAGCCAAAGGTAAAGTGACCTGCCCACCGGGAAACACTCCAATCCTTAAAGCAGAAATCCCTTGGCACAATTGACCCACTCAAATGGTGCTCTTCGAGAAAAAACAAGCAATAATGGGGCACTTCCTACACAAAGTAAAACAGACCCACAATAGTAAAAAACACAAGGGTACATAGGTAAAAAGTCATTTTAAAGCAGTATATAAGCACCGATATTCAAATAGGAGAAGATGGTTAGCAAAACAAAAAATCTATGTCCATGATAGGATTCAGATGCCATTGTAAATTATGGGCACTAGCAACATGTGTAAATCATAGACAAAATCAAAGTTGAAGCTGCATAGATGCTTTAGCACAGAGGATGCCATGACCAGGAGCACATAACGCTGGGGAACCACCGAGAAGTTTGCTTGGAGAAGAATTCATAATAATGGCCACGTCCTCCACGCAAACGCTACACAATGAGACCATCCACCACCACCAAACCCACCTAAAGCATTATTGAAGCCCCTGCATACAATTTATTGAAAACAAGACATAACGAAGCCAAACTTACAAAGGAAACAGAAAATAAGGTTCATCTTTTGAATGGAACAACCCCACTTAATCTCTGACAATACACTTGTCTGATGTGACACAATGCCTATTCATAAATGTTAGAGTAACATGACTTCTCACGTTGCAGAACACACACTTAGTTATAAAAGAACAACACCATGGATGAAGGTGCTTACCGCAAGGGTCATTGTCTGAGCAAGGATTTTATATGTCTCATCAATAGGAGCAAATACGAGCAATGACACCAAGCCTGACACTCAAAAGAGCTTATGGAGTACGTTTTGTTCTCTTTTCATTTTCTCCCTTCTTTTCTTTTGGTTATTTTTCACTTTGCCATTTTTCTTCTGTTTTCCTTTTCTTCTTTCCTCCTTTTCTTATTTTTTTCCTTTTACATGTTTTGGCTCATCCTATGTTGATTTTTGACTTCCCAAACAATGCCTTCCTTTTTCATCGAGTACTTTATCAAGTACTATCTCTTGCAGACCATGTGTACTTTCTAACATGTCAAGCCTGTGCTGGTTCTCGAAGGTAAGCAGAGGAAAAGCCTGCAGAAGAAACAATGGATTTCCAAGCCACAGAAGCCAGAATAGTTTACATGCTAAAAGCTCTACACTCGATCACATTGGGATAATAGACACTCGTAGTTTACACTTGTCAGTGAAACATGGTTGCACATCAGCATGATCACGCAGAAGCTTTAAAACAGATTCACTGGCTTGGCCATTTGGCCTCAAAAGTTCCATTCAGGTGTGCAACTGCAACCTACAAATTAAGACATAAAAGTAATATTTAAATGTCTAAGAAATAACTTAAAGTTGTAAAGAAAAGTAGTTTCCTTGCATCTATAGACATGATTGGCGTTCACCCTTTGAGCATGTCATTAACACCTAAAAGAGTCACTGAAAAGCCACTTCAAAACAACTAGTGAATTCATTATCTAGATACAATTTTAATTTCATATGGCCTTTAAGCATATGATTGGCGTACACACTTTGAGCATACCTATTTTAAACAACCTAGTGCACCAATAGCCTGGGATCAGAAATGAACTCATGCACATGCATACTTCCACCATCGTATATCCTCACACTAGCAAGCAGTTCTGCTGCTTGACATTGTATGGTCGTCAAACTGCAAGTAAACAAGAACGGATTCCTATTCATAAAACGACAACCAAAATAGAATATCACAAACTGAACAACAGAAGAGTGACAGAACTTACATTCGCGCTTTGCATTTGACTCTCCCATTTCATTTTTGCTTCCCCTTGTCTTATACTTTGCTTTTCTATTTTCTCCATTATTTCTCTTTTTTACTCCATTTCATTTCTTCCATCTGTTTTTCATTTTTCTTTTTCTTCTTTTTCTCTTTTTCAACCCTTTTTCTATTTATCTTTTCATCTCATTTCTTCACTCTTTTTTATGTTATCTTCTTCTCTCTTTTTTTCTTCATCAACATCATCCCTTGGCAAGCAAAGATTCATTTATAAAATTGAAGTTCAAAATAAAATGTGATAAACTCACTAACAGACAATTAATTGTACTTACATTTTCTCTGAGTCTTCCTTCCTTTTCACTAGGAAAAAAGAGTTTGTAACGCCTTGCTGTATTTCTGATGCAGCGAGCAAGGCATACCCACGAGTTGATGAACCTACCAGAAAAGAGCATGTTATTAACAGTTGAAAAGTCACTGCAGAACAACTAGCAAATTCAGTATCTAGATACAATTTTCACTTCAACTAGTACAAACATGATTGGCGTACACCCTTTGAGCATACCTGTTTTTAACAACCCAGTGCAGCTAGGATCAGAAATGAACTCACGCACATGCATACTTTCACCATCATACATCCTCACACTGGATGCAAGTAAACAAGAACAGATTTCTATTCATCAAACTCACAACATCTACACCTCTAAAAAGGAAGCGCAAAGTAAAACACTAAAGAATATTATGTAACAATCATAAGATGAGAGGTGAAAAACACTAATTCTTATCGCCACAAAGAATGGATTATGTGGGATGTGTAACATGTTAAGTGTGATGCAAACACAAAGAGCATGATAACCTCTTATTATTGTTTCCTTAAGAAATAAAAAAATAGAACATATAAAAAAAAATTACCGATGCCTCTTTTCTCCAAAACAACAACTACTCTTTCCTCATGGTAAGGTAACATTTCCATAATAAAACCAAAATTCGCAATAAACAAAAATATCTTAAATTATGAAACCGGAGTTAATGAAAAATATGAAAAAGACAAAAACAAAGATTAATTATGCTCACTTTTATGATCTTTCCTTCAGTGTTTGTTTTCTCTTTTCTCCATCCTCTATTATACGCTTCTCTTTCCTTTTGCTTTTTTTCTTTTCCGTGTGCTCCTTCAAACTTTATTTTCATAATATTTCTTTTTTCCTCCAACTTCTAATATCTACACCTGTATAAAAAGGAATAAGAGGTGCATAAACTAGAATGTAAAGAAAACTCTTATCTTGTCTCATCAAACACAAAGAGAAAGAACCAACTACTTATATAATATGCTCTTCATGCAAATGGCACAAAATAAAACACAACACAATAGGACTCACTAGTTAACCATCACAAATTCTTATCACCATAGAAAATGCATTATCTCGATGTCATATGGCCAGTGTGATGCAAACAAAGAGAACAATAACCTCTTATAATCAACTTATAATTTCTTTACTAAAAAAAAAATAGAAGATAGAGATGAAAATTACCGATAAGCCAACTCGTACATCTCGTTTCTACAAAAGTGGACATTCCACTTTCCTCTTATAGCAAGGTAATCATTTTCAAAATTAAACAGGAATCTATAATGAACAAAAATACTTTTAATTATGAAACTAAAGTTAAAGGCAAAATATAACAAAGATAAAAATAAAGAATAATTAAGCTTACTTTGATGTCCTCTTTCTAATTTTTTTCTTTTCTCCATTCTCTTTTATACTTTTCTTTTCTTCTCTTCTTTTCTTTTTCATTCCTCAAATTTCCTCTCTTTTTACTTTTTTTCTCTCTTTTTCTCCTTTGCATATAATATTTCTTCTTCTTTTTCACGTTTATCCTTCTACTGTGAGAATCTATATCTGTAAAAAAAAATGTAAGAAATTAGAAGGTAAACAGAAACAATTATCAAATCTCACAAAATACCAAAAGAAAGAACCAAATAATTATACTACTACAATATGGTCTCGACAAAAAAGACAATAAAATATAAGACTCATTATTTAACCCTCAAGTAAGCGGTGAAAATCACTACTCATCACCATAAAAAATGCATTATATGGATGTGAACATGGAAAGTGTGATGAAAACAAAGAGCATAATAACCACTCATGATCACGTAATAGTTTCCTTAAAAAAGAAAATAAAGAACACAAAAAAAATAGTTATTCTCACTTTTATGTTGTTCCCTTTAAGCCTATGTTTTCTTTTCCTTTTCAACCTTCTATTCTTTCTTTTCCGCCTTTTTTATTCCTCAAATTATTTTTATGTGTTCTTTTTTCTTTTAATCATATTTTCTCTTCTTTTCTTTACTCACAAGATCTACACCTCTAAAAAATGAAGCGCAAAAGTAAAACACTAAAGAATATTATATAACAATCAAAGGTAAGAGGTGCAAAACACTAATTTTTATACAAACAACAACAACAACAACTAAACCTTTTCCCATACTTGACGGGGTCGGCTACATGGATTCTTTTTTCCACATATCCATAATCGTGTGTCACATTAGCAGTTAACTCACAATAAGCTAGATCATTCTTTATTGTTTCTTTCCAACACTTTTATGGTCTCCTCTATCTCTTTTAATACTTTCCAAATTTAGTTTTTCATACCTTCTTATATGTTCTTGTTTTGATCTTCTTTCTATATATCCAAACCATCTTAAATGATATTCTCTCATTTTATCCTCTATTGGTGTCACTCCTAATTTGTTTCTAATAACCTCATTATGTATACGGTCTTTTCTTGTATGACCACAAATCAATCTCAAACATCTTCATTTTTTTCAGAGGCATCTTTTGTACATGTTGTTGATGATTAACTGCCCAACACTCATAACCATAAAACATGATAGGCCTAATTGCTGCTCTATAATATTTACCTTTTAACTTTAATGGTATCTTCTTATCACAAAGAATACCTGATGCTCTTTTCCATTTTAACCAACCAACATTAATTCTATACGTAAAATCTCCATCAATTCTTCCATCTCTGAAAAATTTGACCATAGGTATTTAAAACTTTCCTTTTTGGAGACGCAATGTGTGCCAATTTTAATTTCTATGTCCTCTGAAGTAACCAAATGATCAAACTTACATTCTATATGTTGGAAAACGTGGTTGCGCAGCGGAGATTGAATATCACAAAAATAATAATATAGAGTGAAGAGAAAACATGTGAGATCAAAGTGGGGAGTGAGATAGAAAAATAAACAAAATAACCAAAATGCCCTTAGTACTACAGACAATTATAATAATACCTAAAACATCAAATTTACTAAAACTGATTCTAAAATCAAATTCTTAACACCCCACTCAAGTTGGGAGTGAGATACTTAGAACTCCAAACTTGCCAAAAAATTGTTCTTTCTTCACCACACATGCACGAGCGATCTCTTTGAGGCTTCTGTAAAACAACTTGAATGGGTAAACGAACCTTTAATGGGTGTTGGTTGCTCCCTCTCTCTTTCTTCTTCTCCATAAAGTGATTTGGCAGCTACACTTCAAAAGTCATATTTTTTTACTTCTTGAGAAAGTTGATCTTTTGTTATAGGAGGTACTACTCCACCATACACACTTCACACAGCTTTTTCGGCGCCCCTTCACATGGTGGTTGTTGCCGATGTGTTGGTTGGGTGTCATCTCTCTATAACTCAAATAGCAGAATACACACTTCTGCTCATACTAGTTGGTATGCGCCCCTTCACATGGTGATTGCAGCTACTTTTCCAACCCTCTTGTCTGTTTACTTCAATAACTCAAGGTTTTAATTTTCATGCTTCTTGGTGATACTGTCACATTCTATACCAACAAATTTCTGCCTCTTCTATGATTTGATTTTTTATGCATGTATAGTGAAAAAGACTGATTTTCTGCATTCAATTTTTTCTTCTAATTTCAATTCTGTTGTTTTTCCAATGAAGGTGATCTACTTTATATCTTCTACAATCTTTTTTCTAAATTTGCAGTCCTCTTAACATTTCCTCAAACACTTGATGTATAGGTAAATATCTCTCTTAGGATTGAATCAAACACTTCACGTGAATAGAGAAATTTGAAGTTGCAGACCCTATCTCTTCCCATTCAAACTTCTCAAATCGTTGCTCCACATAATTAAGTGTGCTTTCTGTTTCTCTTTTACTTCATGTTTAGCGATAACCTCAGTTGTTTTCCTCTGAATGACCTCTCTCTCCACACATTCCTTTGCAAAGGCTGCTTCTCTTTCAACAGCTTCACGCTTTTGCTTCTCATACTTAGCAAGTTCCATAGCCTTCTCTTCTTCTGTGCTCACAACCTTGCGAGAAGTTTTGGGTGACTCATCTACAGCCATCTTAAACATCTATTGGACATGACGAAGCTCAATTTTCAGTTTTTCAAGCTCATTAGTGATTTGGCTGCTTAACAATGATGAATCTGTTGTGGTACTTGATGCAGCAAGGGTTCAGCGTAATTCATCCCACCACCAAGCCTAATTCCAAATACTTTAGCTGATACATACAAAGTATGGTATTATGAATCTTTGGATTTATAAGGAATCACATGGTTGCTACATACTTCTAGGAATGGGGAAGATACATACAAAGTATGGTATTATGAATCTTTGGATTTATAAGGAATCACATGGTTGCTACATACTTCCAGGAATGGGGAAGCTGAATCATGTCCATGCTTCCTACCCTTGAGTCTCTTGATCCAGAAATCAGCCCTCATTTGGGAACATCTATCCCCAGGCAACATAGATCCATCTTTACCATGAGTTCCACCCGTTCTAGCATCTGATACATTTCCCTCTGTATATACACACATAGTCTACCTGACACATAGTCTACCTAAACATTGTTCCATCGCAGGATGGATTAGACAACTACGGCTCGCATGTGCATTTCATCAAACAGTTGACGTGCAGAGTTAACATCCTCTTGGGCATTTCATCAAACATGTGTTCCAAGTCTAGAAGTACCTCTCAACATGAAGGAATTTGAACCTCAAGCCAGAAAAGGCAATCTTAAATATCATTTATCGTGTGAAGAATCCTGATAGTTCATCGTGCAGCCTCACAATATAAGTTTCAGTTAAGGAGTATGAACAGCCCACAAAAAGAGAATCATGTAAAAAGATTCTAGTGTAGCAAAAATCACCATGTTCTACATGAGATTTTTAGCAATATCACACTTCATATGAATTTTCCATGTGCCCGCCGTTCAAGCACTTCTCAATCACTTCATCGCATAGCTCAAGTGCCGTTTCCAGATTTCCATCGTTGAAATTTAGATCAATGAACATGGCATAAATGTTGTGTTTAAGGACATGGCCTTGCATTCTCATCTCATCTAGAAACCTGACAGCTTCTTCCACTCTCCGCCTTTTACAGAGGCCCTTGATGATGGCATTATAAGTGCTGGCATTGAGTTTCAGTCCCTCCTGAACCATTTCACCATGCAAATAGCACATTAAAAGTCACGACTGTTGGCTGAAGATCCTTGGTATCAACCACTTTCAGTCGTGCAATACTTGAGACCACCAGTTTTGGTGGTTTCTGAACCTTCCATATGTTCTATCGAATTTGCCGCCACCTTTTAGTGCTTTCAGCGATCGAAATATGCTATGATACCATGTTGGAAAACATGGTTGCACAACGGAGATTGAATATCACAAAAATAATAACATAGAGTGAAGAGAAAACATGAGAGATCAATACAACACAAAAGGACTCACTAGTTAACCATCACTAATTCTATCACCATAGAAACTCCATTATCTCGATGTGTTATTTTATATGGCAAGTGTGATGCAAACAAAGAGAACAATAACCTCTTATAATCAATTTATAGTTTCCTTATTAAACAAAAAAATAGAAGATAGAGATAAAAATTACTGATAAGCCAACTTGTACGCCTCATTTCTACAAAAATGGATACTCCACTTTCCTCTTATACGTAACCTTTTTTAAAATTAAACAAGAATATGCAATGAACAAAAATACTTTTAATTATGAGACTAAAGTTAAAGGCAAAATATAACAAAGATAAAAACAAAGAAAAATTAAGCTTACTTTGATGTCCTCTTAAGTCTACATTTTTTTCTTCTCCACTCTCTTCTGTGCTTTTATTTTTTTCTCCTTTTATCTTTTTCATTCTTCAAATTTCTCTTTTTCTTTCTCATTCTTCAAATTTTCTCTTTTCTCTCTCTTTTTTTCTACTTTGCATATCATATTTCATCTTTCTCTCTTTCACGTTTTTCCTTTTACCACGTTTTTCCTTCTACCGTGAGAATCTACATCTGTAAAAAAAAGTGGCAAGAAATTAGAAGGTAAAGAGAAACAATTATGATATCTCACACAATATCAAAAAAAGAACCAACTAACTACACAACTATAATATAGTCTCCATAAAAAAGGGGATAAAATATAGGACTCACTATTTAACATCATGAAGTAAGCGGTGAAAATCACTACTTCTCATCACCATAGAAAATGCATTATATGGATGTGAACATGGCAAGTGTGATGCAAACAAAGAGCATAATAACCACTCATGATCACGTAATAGTTTTCTTAAAAAAGAAAATAAAAAAGAGCACATAAAAGAAAATTACCACCAAGCTCACTCGTAGGTCTCTTTTCTCCAAAATGACAACTCTAACAAGGTAACTTTTTCTACTCTTAATTAGTTTTACATACGATTTTAAAGAAGAAACTCCTTATCATCACGTGTACTTTTATGAGATTCGTATCGGAAGGATGAAGATTTTATCATTTTAAGCAAAAAAGTATTTCCTACTGCCTTTAAGGAATAAAGTGTTATCTAAGACCTAGAGAAAGAACCAACTATTTACACAATTACACTCTATAGTCTTTGCAATTAACATAAAAGAATACAACTCCTTATTTAAGAACTAATTCTCATCACCGTGATAAATGCTTCTGTTAATATGTAATAGGGTACGTGGGCCCTTAGGGCCCACTCCATCATGGCCAAAGGCTGGCCCTGGCCACTGGTGGTCCCCAACGGCTACTAGCCGTTGGGAGCACCCCCAACCGTTGGATTCCAACAGCTAGTGTTGGCCGGCCAGCACTAGCCAACTATATTGCCTCTCTTGCTTCTTTGCTTCATGCCTTCTTCTCCTTGTAATGTCTATAAATAAGACACTATTTCATGAATAATATTATGCAGTCTTGCACTGCTGCTTGACTTGTTGTGTATGTACTTCCGCTCTTGTTAATCATTCTTGAAGATAGACATTCGTGAGTGAATGTCATTTGACTCTTGGCGACTTGGTGATATTGATTCGTGCCGCATCAACCTTTGATCATCGATAATTATTTACATAGTATCATAGCCTCGGATTGAAGAAAACGAGTGCATCAGGAAGCGTGCCGAAAGTGCGAAAGTTGAAGACTTGCATCAAACTTGAAGTTAGTCCAAAATATTCATTTTTTGCATAAATGGAAGGCAAAAATGAGTCGTTTAGATGCATTCTAGACCCGAAAAGTTATCAAAGTTGGGCTAGAAAAATGAAAAAATATTTTTTATTAAAAGATTTTTGGGATTACATTGATGGAACTATAAAGGAACCAATTTTGGACATTGATGGCTTAGATGATGATGAAATCATCAAAGCACATGAGAAATTCAAAATCGATTTGAAATTATGGGAAAAGATGAATGCAAAAATCACATGGATTATTTGTCAAAATGTAGATGAGAAACTTAGAAATCGGATTAATGCTTTTGAAAATGCGTTTGAAACTTGGGAATATTTGAAAAAGCTTCATTCTCAAGATGATTTTGTCTTTCAAATTGATCTCATGGAAAGAATGATTATACTCAAACAAGGGAATCTTATTAGGTACTATCACAATGAATTTTCGGAACTATGGACTCAATTAAGAAGTTTTGACAAATTTGAAAAACTTCACAAATTAGACGAATTTCAAGAATTTTTGAAAAATCAATATTTTTTCTTGTTTATGCGTGGTTTGACTGATGAATTTGAAAACATTAGATCAAGCCTTATACATAGGAAACTTAAACCTAGAGGGGATACCTTTCTAACCAATCTTGTTATAGAGGAAACAAGATTAAAAAACATGCATGTGGCCAAAGAAGTCGTACTTACCGCATCAAGACCCGGAGCAAATTTGAAGACTTACAAGCCTCCACATGCCAAGAACAATGAAGGCCCATTCAAGAAGCCCACGGGACCATGGCCTAACAAGGATACAATTTGTCATTATTGCAAGGAAAGTGGACACATTAAAACCACTTATCCTCTACTTCGGAAAAGGGGAGGGAACGTGGGAACCGTGAAAGAAGGAGGTGTCTTGCCCAACAACATCAAAGCATACATATAAGAAATTTTTAAAGAAAAAGCAAGCATCTCCGGGAATGCTCTAGCTACTTCGCAAGGTATGTCTTGGTTTCTAGATTACGGTGCCTCTTTTCATATGACAAGAAGATACAAAAATTAGAATGTGCATAACGATCTCATTCAACGAAATAACATAACGAATTATCTACACAATTTATACCATTTTCAAAGTTAACACTTCCTACATTCAAAACCAATGTCACGTGAACAACTAATAGACACACCTATGCACGTCACTTGACACAAGATCACTAATGCCCATTAAGATAATATATCAGTGACACCTCAGTTAAAAAGCAACAAATATTCGATTTAATGTTGGTATGTAATATTGCAAGTTTGATGCAAACAAAGAGCATTAAAAGCTTTTATTATATTTTTTTTGAGAAAAAAACTTTAAAAATATATATAGAATTAAAATTTACTAGCAAGCGAAAGGCTATGACACTCTTCTCCACAATGTAGTCTACGCTTTCCGAAAGTTTATCACAAATAAACCTTAACCTACAACAAAATAAATTATCTTTTATTGTGAAGCTAAAGTCAATGATAAAATATAACAAAAACAAAAACAACGAAAAATTATATTCACCTTTATGTTATAGGTTTCCCTATTTTCTACAAGGATTAGATTGAAGATTATATAAGGATTTTAAATAGATTGATTTAGCAAAAATTGACCGCATTATTATTGATCATCCCTATTAATTTAAATTACTTATTTATTGCATAAGCAGACTCAAATCGACGACCATTTTTATGTGTGCATTGGAAAGCTAACACAATACGACTTAAGCACTTCTCACGTTGAAAGAGGAAACAATTAGGTCAGTCCTAGGCGAAAAAACTTTCAAATTAAATACGAACAATTTATCAAAAGTGGGTAGAGTTCGATGAATGAGAACTGGGATCAGGAGACCCACCTAAGTGGTGGCAAAGGGGGAGTGGTTTGACAGCACTCGTGCACTTAGATAGACCGAAAGTCACGGTCCGCTGTAACGCCTGTAATGTATGGGAGCAATTTGACTTGAAGATTAATGAATTTTACAGCCCAGCTGTACGCAGGGCCGCCCGCCTGGTGTAACACTAGTATGGGATTCGCATTTGTACTGTTAGTCACATAGTTGCTACGCAAACTATTTTTCATTAAGGTAGATGCGTGGATGCACTGTTCTTGGATTCTAGTTCAACTTTATGGGTTTAGGTGATTAATGTTTCTATTTCATATATTTAGTGTGTTTATTTGTAGCTCTTTTCTTAATCCGAGTTCTAAATCAATTAATTTGGAGGGATTGTTGGTGAGGTATAGGTGTGATGATGGAAGAAAAAGGGTGGAGTAGAACTTAGGATGGGTGTAATTCACATCGTTGACGGGGTTCAATCGGGCGAATAGACGTGATGAAAGCAGAGGTGGGCGAGGGGAGGTGGTGTAATTTGGTGAGTTACGTGGATAGGATGTCTTTTCTTTTTACCTTGAATTCTCAAGATATTAGTGGGTTCACGTTAATGCTGCTGAAGTGGTTGGTCAAAGAGGTCAGTGTAATCATACGAGGTGAAGATCAAAGCACGATCGAGGGTGAAGGTTCTGAAGACTGGTTGGACCATGAGAATCATTGAATGCTCACTTGATTAATTATCTCATATCAGGAGGTTTGAGGAGGCAGATGGCTATAAAGGGTTTTGCCTCGAAATCAACGAGCAACAACATTATGCATATCTATGTGTGTTTCTCTACATTGAGAGGAATTAGATTAAAGTACACAAAGTTTTTAAAAAGGCTTTTTGGCTTAGCTAGGTTCAACTCTCTTGGGATTGGATTGAATAGGAGTCGATTTGGTGAACAAATCAAAAACAGAATTTTTCTTTGGATGGACGATGCGTGTTACGGGAACGTGAGGACGGTTGAGAATCGTGATTGGGTAACTAATAGCCAGTGGAGAATCAAGGCCATGTGGGTGCGTATAGAGCTGTTGCGTGAGATGACTTACGGGTGCTTGAATGTCAGCCGCATTAGAAATTGCGTAAAAGTAACACAAAGTGAGCTTTTGGAGTCAACAGTACGATTGTTTCTGCTAAGGCGTACAGTTGAGCCGCAAGAGATAACGTACACGACTACCAAAACAAGTATGTCTAAGTGAACCGAGGCTAAGGCACCGCGGACGCAAGCTAATGTTTCTTCGCTGATGTTGGTGTCGTAACTTGAAAAAAGTACATCAATAGAAGAACTTTTGATAGTCTATCCCAGACTTGCTGGGATTCATTAGTAAGATTTTTCCTAACAGTTTTTTTCAAATTTTTTTTTTTTTTTTTCTTTTATTTTTTTTTTTTAGGGACTAAGGTAGCTTATTGAAATTTTGGTACAGCAATGTCCCTGCAAAAGACCAACAATGTGTCAACAATAAGATTTGGCCATTGAATTTTACTTCTTTAATTTAATTTTTTTGATTTGGACTTAATGTTTTCCCTACAGTAAGGACATAGCCCCCAGTAACAGTGGGGGAGTAAAGGCCGCGCCAAAAAGTAAACAATACTCAGGGAACCATCTTGTTTTCTTTAGGCCTTAGATCAAATTTAACTAGTAGTTGGGTTCATTTTATCATCAACAATATGTGTAAAGTATATAGAACTCTTCATTCAGTCTTGCAATTAATAACATTTCATGGGCATTTCTTCATCATTTTCAACACTTTATTTTTTCATCTTTATATTGGGGTTCATTCTGGGTTAAAGAACATTTGTATCAATATGAGATGTCAGCTAGTTTTCAACCCTTTATTCCAATCTCCCGCAATTAAACGTTAGATAGGGCTAGGCCTTTTTAAACATTTCCATGTCAAGTTATGTTTTATTTATATATTATATGATTGCATTTTTTTTCTTCATATTGTGTTTCAGAATATTTACTTTTTTAATTGCGGTATCTAATTAATTTAGTTTATTTAAACTTTAATTAAGTTTCAATGAATTATAGAAGAGAAAGATTTTTAAAATTTTTTCTGGATTCTTTATGTTTTCAATTTTTAAATACTTTTTTTCATTTTTTCAGATTTTAGGCTTATGCTTCTTTTTTTACTTCATTAGCCTATTGCTTTCTCTAGAAGCTTTTTATGCGGGGTAAAATCCGCCATACTTACCAATGTTATGATATAAATATGGGTAGTATCTTATCAACCTATTTCCAAAATCTTATAGTGCCCGCCCCAAATCTTATTTATGGATAAGCATATATGACTTGTACTGTACTAGTCTCAATGTAGGATATTGTAATGTTAACCGATTATTTGTAGGATAAATGCGTGACAAAGCAATTTAATATAATAATGTAAATTGCAAAGAGTCGATGCTACGGAAATGAAATTAACGCTTGATACAGTGAGCCATTATGCGATGCACCATAACTTGCACTGGCAATTCGCACGTGAAACACCAGGCGCACATTGTATGCGTTATATAAAATGCATGGAGCCGATTTTTTAATTAATTAAGTATCATGCATGGAGCCATTTTTCATGCTACTTTATACACTTTATTTTCAATGACGAGCCGATACGTTGTACACCGTAAATTAATAATATCATCTAGAGCCGTCAAGCGTTTGCTTCAATAATCAAACAAAATTAATTTAATGTTTGACAATGGCAACCGCTATTCCCGTATTGAAAACTTAGCAAAGCAACCGAGTACAGGAATTTAAAAAGAAAATAGACAACCTTAGCTTCACCAAAATTTAAATGACGCGCATCAATTGACAATCAAGGCCCCTAATTTAAACTATGGTCAATGAAGGGACCGAGTTTGAATAAATGACAAAACTAAACAAGTCAAATTGGTGAGTTGCAAAGTAACTTAATTCTCAAACTCAACAACTTTTTCTCATTAATTCGATAAATGGACTCTTTGGACTTTTCAAAAAAAATACGGCATTTTATTTTTTCATCTTTAAACTCTTTGTTTTTCTTTGTGTGTACTTTTTTTAACTGATCAATAATCAGTATAAATTGTGAACATTCCCATCATGCAGAGTCTTATTAGATAAAAAGAAAACCGTATTATTTGTAGACATAGGGCACGTAAGAATCGATGTAAAGAAATGAAGAATCTTCGTGCTCTAAAATTTAGCATTAATGAGGATCCTTTCAAAAGAAAGTCGAAGTGGTAGTGGATAATACCCCATTGTAAAAGGATCAGCTTTATAGATGCGCTCAAAATGTTTCATATCCACCGAGAATACGAGACTACCGTCTTTATATTTTAAATGTTAAGCCATTATGCGCTCAATGTAATATCAAATGCATGGAGCCATGTATGTAAATTATAAATGCATGGGCCGATGACATCTGAAAAATTGGTTGTATAAAATGTCCACGGGATTAAATGCGCTCAATAAATATCAATGCATCGTGAATGCGCTCAAACGTAAATAAGTATACACCTATATTCGATGCGCTCCAACAAAGCAATTTAAAAATTGAGTATTATGTGCAATTGATGTCCCATCAATTTAATGGGTCACGCTTGGTGTAGTAGTGGTCCCGTAAATATAAAAATTTGATTAAGTAAGTCTTATCTAAATTATAAAAGATTAATGTGCAATCGAAAGTTCCGAATTTTAATGATAATTAATTCTCGAAATTCTAAATGTGTCAACTGGGCTACTAATCCGTCCGAAAAAGAGAAATATAAAAAGGCAATAGCACTCTTGACACAGTAAAGATTTGTCATTCTTTTTAAAGGTTTTCATTTTCTAACTTCATTTAATTGTTTATTCTCTCCTCTTACTTTGACTTTCCAAAAGCTTTGTTTCGACTACTATTATCGATCCAAAAGCAATCTTTTCTTTTGTTTACAAATCAGCTTTAAAAGATTTTGATACTTTTCAAACTGGTTGATAAGTCATATGTCACGTGGGAATCCTCTCTTTAATGAATAAAATAACACATAGATGAAAGTTAAAAAATCGAACCAATGGACGACTTCATCAAAATTAAAGTCATGTACCAATGCAAAACCCATTAATATTCACTGTGCGGATGGTGTGCACTCGTTGGAAAAACCCAAGAGAAGCTTCAAAGGTGCTCTTCACGTGATCCACGTCTTTCCTTTTAGGTAGCGTATAGGTAATTCTCCTTATCTTTCTAGGAAAATATTAACTTTGTTTTCCACGTCTAGACAAAAAGCATACAAATTTTGAGATAAATTTCAAGTCAGTAATATTTTCACATAAATCCGGTTATAAAATTTGATTTTGTAGAATTAATTTTACCCCAATTTCAGTTTTGTAAAAAAAAAAGCCTAAAGATGTCCCTCGCAATCACTTGATAACTCAACACTATTGCAGAGCTAACTGAATTTCCTTCAAAAGGCATCTTAGAGAATAGGTCAAATCTAAGTTCAAAGTATGTTTGCTAAGCATGGCCAAGGTACCAAGACAAGAAAATTAAACTTATACAGTGTAATTGTGTTACATGGAAATCGAATAAAAGAATGCAATGCAAAATGCACAATTAGTGACAACTTGCCAAAAACTTGGTGCTAACAGGCTTCAAAAGTTTCCAAGTCAATCTTTCTACAGTCGAACATAATGCACTAGTAGTCTCGAAGTTAGTGGAATATTTGCTTAGACTTAAAAAATTGTACCTGGGTATTTCCCAACAAAGCAAATGATTGGTTAATAAACGAATTAACTTATACCGGGGTCAGCTGATGTGATGTAGCCCTTTCGAATCTTGCATAGTTTTCGCCTATAAATGAGCTTTTGTTTAATTCGTCTTACCTAATTCTTCCTTTAATTTATTATATAAAAGGATCTAAGGAAAATTGATACATCGAATTTGCCCAGAGAATACCTTTAAAGTATATGCTGATAGATGTTATCAGGAATAATAAAAATTATGTAATGTGTTTTTACTGACCGAAGCATATACGTAAATTGTCTACACTCATCAAGATTCCATAGACAATATTCTAATCGAATTTTAAAAGGAATTTAAAAAAACCGAAACATGTACTTTGACACACACTTGTTCATGCTTAATGAGAATGACTGTACATAAATAATTTAATATTACAAAGGATATTTTTAGCATATTTTTTAATATATTGAATAGTAAATCTAATCACTTAAATTTGAAAAGGGCTATTTGAACTTTATGTATATATGATCTTGAGTCCTTAAATTCGACAATATATTAACTCAAAAAATTACTATCGCGTAAATAATTAAAATTAAATATTGCTTAATCAAGTGACATGAATTTGATCTCGTGGTATATCATTCTCAGTGATTTCTGCTAAATGTCTTCCTGTTAAGTCAAAAGCACTGTTCACATAATATTTTTCTTCAAATTTAATTTTAATTTTGACTACATTATTACTTATTTAAAACATGCTTTAGCTATGAAATCAAATTGATTACTGTTGATTTAAAAATTTTGGCTTACCGACTTAGTTGTCAAAGGTCTTTAAAATATTTTATTTATTTGATATAATGTTTAATATAACTAAAGAACCTATTTTTTTTACCAACAGTGATTACACCAAGAATTAGGAAAGATTCCCTTACCTAATTATCAAATTTATTAACTGTTTAGAAGAACTATGGCAATTGTGGGGACCAGCCTTTTGTGAATATACGATTAATAGATTAGTGATAAATGTCTTAATTCTTGAATAGTTCTTTTTTTTTAGAATGCAATGAATTGAACATACTTAGATGACTTCAAACATTAACTACCACAAAATACAAAGTATAAATGAAAATGACCAACAAAGTTCAGATAAATAAAATTTTGAGTAAATTTAGTACCATAACATGGACAAGGTCGAGTGGAAACTCAAGTGTAGAAATATCTTATCAATATCTTATTTTAAAAAGACAATTATTGTAATTATTTTACGAACATAGCTCAAGCTGAATATAGAACGTTCTAAAGATGAAGAAATAGGATTGCTCCAATGAAGTCTGTGCAATATATCAAGCATGAAATCTTAGTTGTAATAATGAATCACATTGTCTAAATCCTCATAATCTTTTCAAACCGAAATTCATTCGCAACATATCACTTACGGATGGAGAATATATTTTAAGAAATTCTATAGGCTTTGATATTCAATAATTACCAGCTAAAAGTTCAAACATTTAATATGTTATAAACACATAAGAGAAATGTATTTAGAATACTTCTTTGTAAATTTGGGACCATTTTAAATTCATGGTCTATTATAATAAAATGTCAAATCAACAATATTACCCATGACACAATCAACCTTTACTTTGAATTAACATAGTGTGAGAAATCCTTGTCAACTTAGATTTTATTATCATCTTAGAAATAAAACGATTTCAATAAAAGCATTTGACAAATTAAAATATAATGAAAAATTAAATTATCGCGTTTTATACTTATAATAAAAACTAGACATCTTGAATTTCAAATTTTGATTGTCTCAAATTTTCGTAAATTTTAGAATTTATGAGACAAAAGCATAATGCACACCAAGCTCGGGACATTATTATCAGTTTTATTTTTTCATTTTCCTCGAAGAAGCGCACCCTTGACTTCCCTCTTTTCTCCTTTTCAGCACCCAAACCGTTTTCTGTTTTCTTTTCTTTTCTTCTATTGTGCACATGCCTGAAGTGACACAACCTGCCCACCTATTGCTTCAAATCCTCCTCTCCTTTTACAAAGCTGCTTGTTTTTAATTTGGAATTTGATTTTTAAAAAATTTGATTGGTCTGACTTATTTTTTTATAAATTCTAAAGAATTAAAATAAATATTTATTTAAAATATTTTAAAGTAAATAATAAATTAATTTAAAAATATATATTAATTCTAATAATTTTTATTCATATTCTAATATTTTAATCTAATAATAAGATATTTAAAAAATGTTTTATATACTCATTAACCTTCATTCCAAGCATTGCATGAGAAATTACTTACACAAAAAACTTTTAATAATAGAACATGGAATTGAGAATTAAAAATTACCAGCAAGCGAAAAGGGAAGGACACTCTTCTCTACAATGTAGACTATGCTTTCCGAAAGTTTGTTACAAATAAACCTTAAACTGCAACAAATAAAATTATCTTTAATTGTGTTGATAAAGTCAATGATAAAATATAACAAAGCCAAAAATAACAAAAAATTATATTCACTTTTATGTTATAGGTTTCCCTATTTTCTCTCCCCTTTTTCATACTTTTTTTTTCTTTTCTCTTCTTCCTCTTCTTCCTCCTTTCTTTTCTCCTTTCTTTCTCCTCCGCCTTCGCTCATACAAATGAGAACAAGAGCGAGAGGAAGGAAAAAAAATATCCCATAAGCCATGGTAAAAGGCTCTTAAAGAGCCATGACTCATTTAACAAAATGATATTTTCAAAGTTAATAGACACACTTATGCACATTACTTGGACACAAGACCACTAATGCACACTACGATAATATATCAAGGACGACTCAGTTAAAAAGCAACAAATATGCAATTCAATGTCGATATATAACATTGTAAGTGTGATGTAAACAAAGAGCATAATAACATCTTCTATAGTTTTCCGAAGAATATTTTTTTAAATAGAACATGAAATTGAGAATTACTAGCAAGCCAAAAGGTAGGACACTCTTCTCCAAAACGGACACTACACTTTCTAAAACTAAAGTAAATGATAAAATATAACAAAGACAAAAACAACAAAAAATTATATTCACCTTTATGTTTTAGGTTCTCACGTTTTCTCTCCCTTTCCTATACTTCTTTTTTTTTCGTTTCTCCATCCTTCGCATTCTCTCTTTTTCGTCTCCTCTTTCTTTTTTTCATCATATTTCTTCTATTTTCTCTTTTATCTACACCTGTAACACGAAGTATATAGAAATTAGAATGCGCAAAAACATCTCATCCAATGAGAGAACATAACAAAGTATTTACACTATTCGTACCCTTTTAAAAGTTAACACTTTACATCCAAAACTAATATCACGTGAACAACTAATAGACACTAATGCACACTAAGATAATATATCAATGACTCCTCAGATAAAAAGCAACAAATATGCAATTCAATATCGATATATAACATTGTAAGTGTGATGCAAACAAAGAGCATAATAACCTCTTCTTATAGTTTTTCGAGGAAAAAAAATTTAATAATAGAACATGAAATTGACAATTAAAAATTACCAGCAAGCGAAAAGGGAAGGACACTCATCTCTACAATATAGACTACGCTTTCTGAAAGTTTGTCACAAATAAACCTTAAACTGCAACAAATAAAATTATCTTTAATTGTGAAGCTAAAGTCAATGATAAAATATAACAAAGACAAAAACAATGAAAAATTATATTCACCTTTATGTTATAGGTTTCCCTATTTTCTCTCCCCTTTTTCATACTTTTTTTTTTCTTTTCTCTTCTCCATCCTTCGCATTCTCTCTGTTTTCTTCTCCTCTTTTCTTTTTTCATCATATTTCTTCTCTATTTTCTCTTTCATCTATACCAGTAAAAAGATGTATACGGAAATTAGAATAATCAAAAAGATCTCATCTCGTGAGAGAACATAACCAAGTATTTACACTATTCATATCCTTTTCAAAGTTAACACTTGCTACATCTAAAACTAATATCACGTGAACAACTAATAGACACACTTATGCACATTACTTGGACACAAGACCACTAATGCACACCAAGATAATATATCAATAACTCCTCAGTTAAACAACAACAAATATGCAACTCAATGTCGATATATAACATTGTAAGAGTGATGTAAGCAAATAGCATAATAACTCCTTCTTATAGTTTTCCTAAGAAATTGTTTTTCAAAATAAAACATGGAATTGAGAATTACCAGCAAGCCAAAAGGTAGGACACTCTTCTCCATAATGGACACGACACTTTATGAAAGTTTGTCACAATTAAACCTAAATATGCAATAATAACAATACATTTAATTATAAATTTAAAGTCAATGACAAAATATAATAAAGATAAAAGCAACAAAAAATTAAGATCACCTTTATATTATAAGCTTCAGTCTTTTCTCCCTCTTTTCTATACTTTATTTTTTGCTTTATTTATTTACTTTATTCTTTCTTTTTCTTCATTCACATTCTCTTCTTTATTCTCTTTTTCTCTCTTTTATGTTTTTCTTATGATGGTATTTCTTCACTTTCCTTTTCACATCTACACCTGTAAAAAGAGAAAATACACATATTACAATGTGCATAAAGATCTCATCCACTGAAAAAACATAACAAATTATTTACACTATTTATACCGTTTTCAAAGTTAACACTTGCTATATTCAAAACCAACGTCACCTGAACAACTAATAGACACACCTATGCATGTCACTTCGATACAAGAGTAGTAATGCACATTATGATAATATATCAATGACGCTTTAGCTAAAAAGCAACAAATATGCAATTTAGTTTTGGTATGTATATTGTAAGTAATTAAATGTTCATCTCGTTTTTTGAAGATTGTATTGACTATAAAGAGATACCTTCCTCGTTTATATCCCCATAACCAAAGTTTCCATGAATCCCTTGATATCCTAATGCCTCTTTACCGACATGTCCATTTAAATTTCCTCCTAAACAAATCATCTCCCTTTATGGAATCTTTTGAAACACTGTATCTAACTCTTCCCAAAAAACTGTCTTTATACTATCTTCTAGTCCTACTTGGGGTACGTAAGCACAAACTATATTCAAAACCTCTGCTCCTAACACTAATTTCAATGTCATGATTCGGTCACCATATCGTTGTATGTCTACTACACTCTCCTTTAAATCTTTATTTATGATAATACCAACTCCATTTCGGGCCTTTTCTTTACCTGAGTACCATAATTTAAAACCTGTATCCTCTATCTCCTTTGCTTTTTCTCCAACGTCTCTTGTAAACATAAAATATGAATCTTTCTCCGAATCATAGTATCTACCACCTCCATTAGCTTACCCGATAATGTTCCGATATTCCAAGAACCAATATGAATCTTATCTAGGACTAGCTTCCTTACCCCCCGCATCCGTCCATAATCAAAATGCGGAGACCCTCTCTGAAAATTTTTCATTACATTCGGGCGGCAATGTAGCGGGACTAACTTCTTTACCCACACCCGTCCATGATGTGGGAACCCTCTCTGCAATTGATTCACTACATTCGGGCGAAAATGTAGTGGCTCTTGCTTACTTCTTACTGCATTCGGGCTCTGCAGCACATCGCTAAGCGGGGACGCCCCAAAGCAATGCTCATAATTTTTGTAATCCATGTTGTAGAAATCCGACGAAGTTTTACGCTGGCTATCGGAAGCCTAACACAACCCTCCTCCTTTATCCGGGCTTGGGACCACTAATGCACACTAAGATAATATATCAATGAGTCCTCAGTTAAAAAGCAACAAATATACAAATTAAATATCGATATATAACACTGTAAGTGTAATGTAAACAAAGAGCATAATAACCTCTTCTTATAGTTTTCCTACGAAAAAGAATTTAAAAATAGAACATGCAATTGAGAATTAAAAATTACCAGCAAGCGAAAAGGGAAGGACACTCTTCTCTACAATGTACACTACGCTTTCCGAAAGTTTGTCACAAATAAAAACATAATCTGCAACAAATAAAATTATCTTTAATTGTGAAGATAAAGTCAATCACAAAATATAACAAAAGACAAAAACAACGAAAAAATTATATACACCTTTATGTTCTAGGTTCTTATGTTTTCTCTACCTTTCTATACTTCTTTTTTTTTCTTTTCTTTTCTCCATCCTTCACATTCTCTCTTTTTTGTCTTCTCTTTCTTTTTTTCATCATAATTCTTCTATTTTCTTTTCTATCTACACCTGTAACACGAAGTATATAGAAATTAGAATGCGCAAAAACATCTCATCTAATGAGAGAACATCAAAGTTAACACTTGCTACATTCAAAACTAGTATCACGTGAACAACTAATAGACACTTATGCACAATACTTGGAAACGAGACCACTAATGCACACTAAGATAATATATCAACGACTCCTCAGTTAAAAGGCAACAAATATGCAATTCAATATCGATATATAACATTGTAAGTGTGATGCAAACAAAGAGCATAATAACTCCTTATAGTTTTCCTAGGAAAAAGAATTTAATAATAGAACATGGAATTGAGAATTAAAAATTACCAGCAAGCGAAAAGGGAAGGACACTCTTCTCTTTGCAGAAATAAACCTTAATCTTCAAGAAATAAAATTATCTTTAATTGTGAAGCTAAAGTCAATGATAAAATATAACACTGACAAAAACAACGAAAAATTATATGCACTTTTATGTCATAGGTTTCCCAATTTTCTGTCTCCTTTTCCTTACTTCTTTTTTTTTTTCTATTCTCCACCCATAGCATTCTCTCTCTTTTTTTCTCCTTTCCTTTTTTTCATCATATTTCTTCTCTATTTTATCTTCCATCTATACTTGTAAGAAGATGTATACACAAATTAGAATAATCAAAAAGATGTATACTGAAATTAGAATAAGCAAAAAGATCTCATCTCATGAGAAAATATAACCAAGTATTTACACTATTCATACCCTTTTAAGTTAACACTTTACAACCAAAACTAATATAACGAGAACAACTAATAGACACACTTATGCATATTACTTGGAGACAAGACCACTAATGCACACTACGATAATATATCAATGACTCCTCAATTAAAAAGTAACAAATATGCAATTCAATGTCGATATATAACATTGTAAGTGTGAGGTAAATAAGGAGCATAATAACCCCTTCTTATAGTTTTCCTAAGATTTTTTTTTTAAATAGAACATGGAATTGAGAATTACCAAAAGTCAAAAAGTACGAGACTCTTCTCCATAATGGCCATTACACTTTCTGAAAGTTGACACTCTTCACAATTAAACCTAAATCTGCAATAATAACAATACATTTAATTATAAATTTAAAGTCAATGACAAAACATAATAAAGATAAAAACAACAAAAAATTAAGCTCACCTTTATGTTATAAGCTTCTGTCTTTTCTCCCCCTTTTCTATACTTTATTTTCTGTTTTATTTTTTCTTTTTCTTTTTTATTTTTTTTCTTTATTTTCCATATCTTTTTTTTTGTCCCTCTTTTCTTTATTTCTTTTTATTTTGCCATTTTTAGCCCTTTAACTATTGCTTTCCTATTGAAAGAACAATTTAGTTTTCAATTTTAAGATCGAGACGACTAATGGAAAAGACCAAATTTAGTTTTCCGTGCTTCGAGTGATCGAAACAAAACAAAGGTAAGCCAGTCCTCGATCAACAAATGAACTCCAATGGCCAGCTGATGCCTCTTTCAATGCATACTCTCGATAGGGCCCGATCGCCTGGCGAGAAATGAAGTGATAATCAACAAAAAGAAAATGCCAAGTGAAATTAAAATGCATGATAGGCGTGCAGCAAAAATAACTACGCCAATGCATTTAACTTTGAGCCACTCTACTCCAATTAGTTACTGCAGCTTCTTGAAAAAATTAATGACATTGGGCAATCGAACATACCATTGAAATTTAAAATGATGCATAGTAGTTGCAAATTTAAAATTCAAAATACGGAGCGGTATGAGTCCCAATTAATTAAAATTGACAATGGATGGCGATTGTGTAAATTTAATTGATGGGCAACTGAGTCGTCAAAACGTAGTAAAAGCATAATGTAATGGAGCATTTGAGTCCCCGAAATTTAAAAGACAAGCCGCAATCGAGTACCAGAGAGGTAAAGACAAGGAATTAAAAAAACAATGGAGCAATTGATGGCCAAAAGGTAAAGACAGAATTAAAATGACAGAGCTGAGCAAGTTTTCCTTTTAATTGGAACCTAAGATTCTTTTGGTGAATGTTCAATAGGCAAGTGCCATTAGACAGAGAATTAAAAGACAATAGCTTACGAAGCAACTAAATGCTTGATAAGGAATTTACGTCAAAGAGTAATGAGCAGAGCTGATGCGCTGCAACAAAATAAATAACAACGGTGAGTCCGAGAAATTGACCTTGGGATTGACAATAAAAGTATGTAGTGACAGAATTGAAAGATGTGATAGACGAGCTGAGTGCTACATTTCAAAGTTGAAGAATGGATGAGCCGGCGCAGAACATCGTAAAAGATCAAAGTTGGCAATCGAGTCTCCGGAACATTTAAATGACGATGAAGCGGCCCGAATAGTTCACTTAAAATGATAATGATACGATCGACGTCATCGAGTCAAATTGCAACGGGCAATCGAAAATTCGAATGAATCGATTCGGCACCACGTTAAATATGCATGAATTATTGCAGTCCAAAGCTCGAATAAAGACACTGGCTTATCATGAATCCTAGAAATTAAAATCGACAATGTGGCAAGTCCCAATTTCAATGACAATGAGCAATCGCTTGAGTTCGAAATTTAAATGACAATGGGCAAGCGCAGTCCCAAAATTTAAATGACAATGAACAGGCGAGTCCCAAAAATTTGTCCCAGTGGCAATGATGGCGGAATCTGAATGAAAGAGCGAGGAATCTTCGCTCTTCTTGACCAGATTTGCCTTTCTACGCTCGACTTAAATGACAAGTAGGAGAATAAGAATCCTTGAGATCTTTTAGAGATTTTTTTCTTTTTTACTTGAAAGTCTTTTTTTCTATACTTTCTTTTCTTTTTTTTCCTTTAGGCTTTGAAGCGGATACTCTAGATGAGTGTAACTTTTGTCTCGCTTTTTTCAAATTTTCTAAATGTTAAAATGACAACAACCTTTCATTGAATCCAATGCGACTCACTTTGAAAGCTTTGTACCACGTGGCCAAGGCTAGGGGTCTATGAAGGAACATGATATAAGGTTCAAGCAGTATTCCTTAATTCTTCTCGGGGTAGGATCCTTGGCCAAAACTAAAAACTTAAATCCAGCTTTCTTTTGCCTTTCTAAGCACACCTTTCTTCTACTGTTCAACTATTTCCTCCCATTCACGATGAACCATTGCTTGGATCGATTCCTTGAGAATTCTCTTTTGCCATTCTGTTTAACCTTGTCTCTTTTTTAGTTGATTCCCCCTAACTCCAGCTTGATAACTCGGGCCCTCGTCGTTGCTACTTCCTTCAACACTCTTCTCTTAATCCTTTCTTGCACACTCTTTTTGCCTTTTCTTTTTGTACAACTAAATGCAAACAAATGGTGCCCCCTTGTATACATCACATCACATTCAAAATTGTCTCATGCTATTATCCTGGGGTGTAGGGGTGATCCTTATCCAAGGTGTCGTCAAAGCCAAATTTTTCCAGATAAAAGTAGCGAGGGATAATTCATATTGCCCTAACTTTTGTAAAATGAAAAATGGCACTCTTCTACTGCATCAAATCATGATTATTTTTTCATCACTTTAATTTTTGACAATTTTTTAGTGCAACTTTTTGTAATTAAGCTTCTTTATCCCTTCTTTCTACTGATTCAACTCCAATGCTTTTTTTTCTTTTCTTTTCTCCATCCTTCGCATTCTCTCTTTTTTGTCTCCTCTTTCTTTTTTTCATCATAATTATTCTATTTTTCTCTTCTATCTACACCTGTAACACGAAGTATATAGAAATTAGAATGCGCAAAAACATCTCATCTAATGAGAGAACATAACAAAGTATTTACACTATTCATACCATTTTCAAAGTTAACACTTCTACATCAAAAAATAATATCACGTGAACAACTAATAGACACTTATGCACAATACTTGGAAACAAGACCACTAATGTACACTAAGATAATATATCAATGACTCCTCAGTTAAAAAACAACAAATATACAATTCAATATCAATATATAACATTGTAAGTGTGATGCAAACAAAGAGCATAATAACTCCTTCTTATAGTTTTCTTAGGAAAAAGAATTTAATAATAGAACATAGAATTGAGAATTAAAAATTAACAGCAAGCGAAAAGGGAAGGACACTCTTCTCTACAATGTAGACTATGCTTTCTGAAAGTTTATCACAAATAAACCTTAATCTGCAACAAATAAAATTATCTTTAATTGTGAAGCTAAAGTCAATGATAAAATATAACACTGACAAAAACAACGAAAAATTATATTTACCTTTATTTGATAGGTTTCCCCATTTTTTCTCCCCTTTTTCCATACTTCTTTTTTTTCTTTTCTATTCTCCACCCATAGCATTCTCTTTTTTTTTCACTTTTCCTTTTTTTCATCATATTTCTTCTCTATTTTCTCTTCCATCTTTACCTATAAAAAGATGTATACAAAAATTAGAATAATCAAAAAGGTCTCATCTCTTGAGAGAACATAACCAAGTAATTACACTATTCATACCCTTTTAAAAGTTAACACTTGCTACATCCAAAACTAATATTACGTGAACAACTAATAGACACACTTATGCACATTACTTGGACACAAGACCACTAATACACACTAAGATAATATATGAATGACTCCTTAGTTAAAAAGCAACAAATATGCAATTCAATATCGATATATAACATTCTAAGTGTGGTGCAAACAAAGAGCATAATAACCTCTTCTTATAGTTTTCCTAAGAAAAATAATTTAATAATAGAACATAGAATTGAGAATTAAAAATTACTAGCAAGCGAAAAGGGAAGGACACTCTTCTCTACAGTGTAGACTACGCTTTTCGAAAGTTTGTCACAAATAAGAGTTAATCTACAACAAATAAAATTATCTTTAATTGTGAAGCTAAAGTCAATGATAAAATATAACAAAGACAAAAACAATAAAAAATTATATTTACCTTTATGTTATAGGTTTCTCTATTTTCTGTCCCCTTTTCCTTACTTTTTTTTTCTCTTCTCTATCCTTCGCATTCTCTCTTTTTTTTCTCCTCTTTCCTTTTTTCATCATATTTCTTCTCTATTTTTCTTCCAATAGAAAGATGTATAAATAAATTAGAATAAGCACAAAGATCTATCTCATGAGAGAACATAACCAAGTATTTACACTATTCATACCCTTTTAAAAGTTAACATTTGCTACATCGAAAACTAATATCACGTGAACAACTAATAGACACACTTATGCACATTACTTGGACACAAGACCACTAACACACACTAAGATAATATATCAATGACTCCTCAATTAAAAAGTAACAAATATGCAATTCAAGTAAATGTGATGTAAACAAAGAGCATAATAACCCCTTCTTATAGTTTTCCTAAGAAGTTTTTTTTATATAGAACATGAAATTGAGAATTACCAGCAAGCCAAAAGGTAGGACAGTCTTCTCCATAATGGACAGTACACTTTCTGAAAGTTTGTCACAAATAAACCTAAATCTGCAATAATAACAATACATTTAATTATAAATTTAAAGTCAATGACAAAATATAATAAAGATAAAAACAACAAAAAATTAAGCTCACTTTTATGTTATAAGCTTCCGTCTTTTCTTCCCCTTTTCTATACTTTATTTTCTGTTTTATTTTTTTGCTTTATTTTTTTCTTTTTCTTCATTCACATTCTCTCTTCTTTATTCTCTTTTTCTCCCTTTTCTGTTTTACTTATTATCGTATTTCTTCACTTTTCCTTTCACATCTACACCTGTAAAAAGAGAAAATACACATATCACAATGTGCATAAAGATCTCATCCAATGAAATAACATAACAAATTATTTACATTATTTATACCGTTTTCAAAGTTAACACTTGCTATATTCAAAACCAATGTCATATGAACAACTAATGGACACACCTATGCATGTCACTTGGATATAAGATTAGTAATACACATTATGACAATATATCAATGACGCTTTAGCTAAAAAGCAACAAATATGCAGTTTAGTTTTGGTATGTATACTGTAAGTTTAATGAAAAGAAAGAGCATTAAAAGCTTTTGTCACACTTTTTCTAAGAAAAAAACTAAAAAATAGAATATAGAAACAAAAAATTACCAACAAGCGAAAGCTAAGGTACTTTTCTCCACAATATAGACTACTCTTTCCGAATGTTTGTCACAACTAAAACTTCATTTGCAATAAATAAAATTATCTTTAATTATGAAACTAAAGTCAATGATAAAATATAACAAAGACAAAAATAACGAAAAATGATATTGACCTTTATGTTATAGGTTCTCATGTGTTATCTCCCTTTTCTATACTTCTTTTTTTCTTTTCCTTTCTCCATCCTTCGCATTCTCTCGTTTCTGTCTCCTCTTTCTTTTTTTCATCATATTCTATCAACACCTGTAACACGAAGTATATAGAAATTAGAATGCGTAAAAACATCTCATCTAATGAAAGAACATAACAAAGTATTTACACTATTCATACCCTTTACAAAGCTAACACTTGCTACAACCAAAACCAATATCACGTGAACAACTAATAGACACACTTATGCACGTTACTTGGAAACGAGACCACTAATGCACACTAAGATAATATATCAATGACTCCTCTGTTAAAAAGCAACAAATATGCAATTCAATATCGATATATAACATTCTAAGTGTGATGCAAACAAAGAGCACAATAACCTCTTCTTACAGTTTTCCTATGAAAAAGAATTTAATAATAAAACATGGAATTGAGAATTAAAAATTAACCGCTAGCGAAAAGGGAAGGACACTCTTCTCTATAATGTAGACTACGTGTTCCGAAAGTTTGTCACAAATAAACCTTAATCTGCAACAAATAAAATTATCTTTAATTGTGACGCTAAAGTCAATGATAAAATATAACAAAGACAAAAACAACGAAAAATTATATTCACCTTTATGTTATAGGTTTCCCTATTTTCTCTCCCCTTTTCAATTCTTTTTTTTTTTTTTTTGTTCTCCTTCCTTCACATTCTCTCTTTTTTTTCTCCTGTTTCCTTTTTTTCATCATATTTCATATCTATTTTCTCTTCCATCTATACCTATAAAAAGATGTATACAAAATTAGAATAATCAAAAAGATCTATTCTCATGAAAGAACATAACCAAGTATTTATACTATTCATACCATTTTCAAAGTTAACACTTGCTACATCCAAAACTAATATCACGTGAACAACTAATAGACACACTAAGATAATATATCAATGACTCCTCAATTATAAAGCAACAAATATGCAATTCAATGTCAATATATAACATTGTAAGTGTGAAGTAAACAAAGAGCATAATAACCCTTTCTTATAGTTTTCACAAGATTTTTTTTAAAAATAGAACATGGAATTGAGAATTACCAACAAGCCAAAAGGTAGGACACTCTTCTGCATAATGGACACTACACTTTCTGAAAGGTTGTCACAATTAAACCTAAATCTGTAATAAATATATTTACTTATAAATTTAAAGTCAATGACAAAATATAATAAAGATAAAAGCAACAAAAAATTAAGATCACCTTTATATTATAAGCTTCAGTCTTTTCTCCCTCTTTTCTATACTTTATTTTTTGCTTTATTTATTTACTTTATTCTTTCTTTTTCTTCATTCACATTCTCTTCTTTATTCTCTTTTTCTCTCTTTTATGTTTTTCTTATGATGGTATTTCTTCACTTTCCTTTTCACATCTACACCTGTAAAAAGAGAAAATACACATATTACAATGTGCATAAAGATCTCATCCACTGAAAAAACATAACAAATTATTTACACTATTTATACCGTTTTCAAAGTTAACACTTGCTATATTCAAAACCAACGTCACCTGAACAACTAATAGACACACCTATGCATGTCACTTCGATACAAGAGTAGTAATGCACATTATGATAATATATCAATGACGCTTTAGCTAAAAAGCAACAAATATGCAATTTAGTTTTGGTATGTATATTGTAAGTTTGATGCAAAGAAAGAGCATTAAAAAATTTTGTTATACTTTTTTTAAGAAAAAAACTAAAAAATAGAATATAGAATTAAAATTTACCAGCAAGCGGAAGCTAGGACACTCTTCTCTATAATATAGACTAACCTTTCTAAAAGTATGTCACAACTAAACCTTCATATGCAATAAATAAAATTATCTTTAAGTGTGGAACTAAAGTCATTGATAAAATATAAAAAAGACAAAAACAACGAAAAATTATATTCACCTTTATGTTCTAGGTTCTCATGTTTTCTCTCTCTTTTCTATACTTCCTTTTTTCTTTTCTTTTTCTCCATCCTTCGCATTCTCTCTTTTTTGTCTCCTTTTTCTTCTTTTTCATCATATTTCTTCTATTTTTCTTTTCTATCTACACCTATAACATGAAGTATATAGAAATTAGAATGCGCAAAAACATCTCATCTAATGACTCCTAAGGTAAAAAGCAATAAATATGCAATTGAATATCGATATATAACATTGTAAGTGTGATGCAAACAAAGAGCATAATAACCTCTTCTTACGGTTTTCCTACGAAAAATAATTTAATAATAGAACATGGAATTGAGAATTAAAAATTACCAGCAAGCGAAAAGGGAATGACACTGTTCTCTACAATGTAGACTACGCTTTTCAAAAGTTTGTCACAAATAAGCCTTAATATGCAACAAATAAAATTATCTTTAATTGTAAAGATAAAGTCAATGATAAAATATAACAAAGACAAAAACAACAAAAAATTATATTCACCTTTATGTTATAGATTTTCTTCTCCTTTTCCATACTGATTTCTTTTCTTTTCTTTTCTCCATCCTTCGCATTCTTTCTTTTTTTTTCTCCTCTTTACTTTTTTTTCATCATATTTCTTATCTATTTTCTCTTCCACGTATACCTGTAAAAAGATGTATACAGAAATTAGAATAATCAAAAGGATCTCATCTCATGAGAGAACACAACCAAGTATTTACACTATTCATACCCTTTTCAAAGTTAACACTTTCTACATCCAAAACTAATATCACGTGAACAACTAATAGACACACTTATGCACATTACTTGGACACAAGACAACTAATGCACACTAAGATAATATTATTTACACTATTTATACTGTTTTCTTCATTCACACTTGCTATATTCAAAACCAATGTCACCTGAACAACTACTAGACACACCTATGTGTGTCACTTGGATACAATATTAGTAATGCACATTATGATAATATATCAATGACGCTTTAGCTAAAAAGCAACAAATACGAAGTTTAGTTTTCGTATGTATATTGTAATACACTATTAGTGCACATTACTTGGACACAAGACCACTAATGCACACTAAGATAATATATCAATGACTCCTCAGTTAAAAAGCAACAAAATATGTAGTTCAATGTCGATATATAACATTGTAAGTGTGACGTAAACAAAGAGCATAATAACCCCTTCTTATAGTTTTCCTAAGAATTTTTAGCAAGCCAAAAGGTAGGACACTCTTCTCCATAATGGACACTACACTTTTGAAAGTTTGTCACAATTAAACCTAAATCTGCAATAAATACATTTAATTATAAATTTAAAGTCAATGACAAAATATAATAAAGATAAAAACAACAAAAAAATTAAGCTTACCTTTATGTTATAAACTTCCGTCTTTTCTCCCTCTTTTCTATACTTTATTTTTGCTTTATTTATTTGCTTTATTTTTTCTTTTTCTTCATTCATATTCTCTCTTCTTTATTCTCTTTTTCTCCCTTTTCTATTTTTCTTCACTTTTCCTTTCACATCTACACCTGTAAAAAGAGAAAATACACATATTACAATGTACATAAAGATCTCATCTAATGAAAAAACATAACAAATTATTTACACTATTTATACCGTTTTCAAAGTTAACACTTGCTATAATCAAAACCAATGTCACGTGAACAACTAATAGACACACCTATGCATGTCACTTCGATACAAGATTAGTAATGCACATTATGATAATATATCAACGACACTTTAGCTAAAAAGCAACAAATATGCAATTTAGTTTTGGTATGTATATTATAAGTTTGATGCAAAGAAAGAGCATTAAAATATTTTGTTATACTTTTTCTAAGAAAAAAACTAAAAAATATATATATAGAATTAAAAATTACCAGCAAGTGGAAGCTAGGACACTCTTCTCTACAATATAGACTAAGCTTTCCAAAAGTATGTCACAACTAAACCTTCATCTGCAATAAATAAAATTATCTTTAATTGTAAAACTAAAGTCAATGATAAAATATAACAAAGACAAAAACGACAAAAATTTATATTCACCTTCATGCTCTAGGTCCTCATGTTTTCTCTTTCTTTTCTATACTTCTTTTTTTTCTTTTCTTTTCCCCATCCTTCGCATTCTCTCTTTTTTGTCTCCTCTTTCTTTTTTTTCATCATATTTATTCTATTTTTCTCTTCTATCTACACCTGTAACACGAAGAATATAGAAATTAGAATGCGCAAAAACATCTCATCTAATGAGAGAACATAACAAAGTATTTACACTATTCATACCCTTTTGAAAGTTAACACTTGCTCCATCCAAAACTAATATCACGTGAACAACTAATAGACACTTATATGCACATTACTTGGAAACAAGACCATAATGCATAATCTGCAACAAATATGCAATTCAATATCGATATATAACATTGTAAGTGTAATGCAAACAAAGAGCATAATTACCTCTTCTTAAAGTTTTCCTAGGAAAAAAAATTTAATAATAGAACATGGAATTGAGAATTAAAAATTACCAGCAAGCGAAAAGGGAAGGACACTCTTCTCTACAATGTAGACTACGCTTTCCGAAAGTTTGTCACAAATAAGCCTTAATCTGTAACAAATAAAATTATCTTTAATTGTGAAGATAAAGTCAATGATAAAATATAATACAGACAAAAACAACGAAAAATTATATTCACCTTTATGTTATAGGTTTCCTTATTTTCTCTCTCCTTTTCGATACTTTTTCTTTTCTTTTCTTTTCTCTATCCTTCGCATTCTCTCTTTTTTTTTCTCCTCTTTACTCTTTTTCATCATATTTCTTATCTATTTTCTCTTCCACCTATACCTGTAAAAAAATGTATACAGAAATTAGAATAATTAAAAAGATCTCATCTCATGAGAGAACATAACCATGTATTTACACTATTCATACCCTTTTAAAAGTTAACACTCTACATCCAAAACTAATATCACATGAACAACTAATAGACACACTTATGCACATTACTTGGGCACAAGACAACTAATGCACACTAAGATAATATTATTTACACTATTTATACCGTTTTCTTCATTCACACTTGCTATATTCAAAACCAATGTCACCTGAACAACTAATAGACACACATATGCATGTCACTTGGATACAGGATTAGTAATGCACATTATGATAATATATCAAAGACGCATAAGCTAAAAAGCAACAAATATGCAGTTTAGTTTTGGTATGTATATTATAAGTTTGATGCAAAGAAAGAGATTTAAAAGCTTTTGTTATATTTTTTCCAATAAAAAAACTAAAAAATAGAAGATGGAATTAAAAATTACCAGGAAGCGAAAGCTAGGGCACCCTTCTCCATAATACAGACTATGCTTTCCGAAAGTTTGTCTCAACTAAACCTTTATCTGCAATAAATAAGATTATCTTTAATTGTGAAACTAAAGTAAATGATAAAATATAACAAAGACAAAAACAACGAAAAATTATATTCACTTTTATGTTTTAGGTTCTCATGTTCTCTCTCCCTTTTCTACACTTCCTTTTTTTCTTTTCTTTTCCCCATCCTTCGCATTCTCTTTTTTTTGTCTCCTCTTTCTTTTTTTCATCATATTTCTTCTATTTTTCTCTTCTATCTACACCTATAACACGAAGTATAGAGAAATTAGAATGCGCAAAAACATCTCATCTAATGAGAGAACATAACAAAGTATTTACACTATTCATACCCTTTTAAAAGTTAATACTTGTTACATCCAAAACTAATATCACATGAACAACTAATAGACACTAATCCACACTAAGATAATATATCAATCACTCCTCAGTCAAAACGCAACAAATATTTAATTCAATATCGATATAGTAAGTGTGATGCAAACAAAGAGCACAATAACCTCTTCTTATAGTTTTCCTAGGAAAAAGAATTTAATAATAGAACATGGAATTGAGAATTAAAAAATACCTGCAAGCGAGAAGGGAAGAACACTCTTCTCTACAATGTAGACCACGCTTTCCAAAAGTTTGTCACAAATAAGCCTTAATCTGCAACAAATAAAATTATCTTTAATTGTGAAGATAAAGTAAATGATAAAATATAATACAAACGAAAACAACGAAAAATTATATTCACCTCTATGTTATAGGTTTCCCTATTTTCTCTCCCCTTTTCCATAGTGATTTCTTTTCTTTTCTTTTCTCCATCCTTCGCATTCTTTCCTTTTTTTTTCTCCTCTTTACTTTTTTTTCATCATATTTCTTATCTATTTTCTCTTCCACATATACCTGTAAAAAGATGTATACAGAAATTAGAATAATCAAAAAAGATCTCATCTCAAGAGAGAACACAACCAAGTATTTACACTATTCATACCCTTTTCAAAGTTAACACTTTCTACATCCAAAACTAATATCACGTGAACAACTAATAGACACACTTATGCACATTACTTGGACACAAGACAACTAATGCACACTAAGATAATATTATTTACACTATTTATACCGTTTTCTTCATTCAGACTTGCTATATTCAAAACCAATGTCACCTGAACAACTACTAGACACACCTATGCGTGTCACTTGGATACAATATTAGTAATGCACATTATGATAATATATCAAAGACGCTTTAGCTAAAATGCAACAAATATGAAGTTTAGTTTTCGTATGTATATTGTAAGTCTGATGCAAAGAAAGAGCATTAAAAGCTTTTGTTATATTTTTTCTAAAAAAAAATAAAAAATAGAATATAGAATTAAAAATTACCAGCAAGCGAAAGCTAGGGCACCCTTCTCCACAATAGAGACTATGCTTTTCGAAAGTTTGTCACAACTAAACCTTTATCTGTAATAAATTAATTATCTTTAATTGTGAAACTAAAGTAAATGATAAAATATAACAAAGACAAAAACAACGAAAAATTGTATTCACCTTTATGTTTTAGGTTCTCATGTTTTCCCTCCCTTTTCTATACTTCTTTTTTCTTTTCTTTTCTCCATCCTTCGCATTCTCCCTTTTTTGTCTCCTCTTTCTTTTTTTCATCATATTTCTTCTATTTTTCTCTTTTATCTACACGTGTAACACGAAGTATATAGAAATTAGAATGCGCAAAAACATCTCATCTAATGAGAGAACATAACAAAGTATTTACACTATTCATACCCTTTTAAAAGTTAACACTTATTACATCCAAAACTAATATCACATGAACAACTAATAGACACTAATCCACACTAAGATAATATATCAATCACTCCTCAGTTAAAAAGCAACAAATATGCAATTCAATATCAATATATAACATTGTAAGTGTGATGCAAACAAAGAGCACAATAACCGCTTCTTATAGTTTTCCTAGGAAAAAGAATTTAATAATAGAACATAGAATTGAGAATTAAAAATTACCTACAAGCGAGAAGGGAAGGAAACTTTTTTCTACAATGTAGACTACGCTTTTTGAAAGATTGTCACACATAAACCTTAATCTACAACAAATAAAATTACCTTTAATTGTGAAGCTAAAGTCAATGATAAAATATAACAAAGACAAAAACAACGAAAAATTATATTCACCTTTATTTTATAGGTTTCCCTATATTCTCACTCCTTTTTCATACTTTTTTTTTATTCTGTTCTCCATTCTTCACATTCTCTCTTTTTTTTTCTCCTCTTTCCTTTTTTTCTTCTTATTTCTTCTCTATTTTCTCTTTCATGTATACCTGTAAAAAGATGTATACAAAAAGGAGTCTTATGAAGACTTGCTGCCCCAAGTGAGCTAGTCTTATGTTGCTCGATGTTCGAGGATTTTCTAAACTTGTTTTTGAAAGAGGAAAGCTCCTTTTAGCTTCAATCCTAAGGATTTCAACTTTTCATGTTTTCCCTTTATTTGATTCTTGATACTCGCTAATCTAGCGGAGGTTTTATTCGAAATCAAGCCATATTTCAAAATTCCTATGCCTTACTTAGATATCTAACTCTCAAACAAGATGAGATTCAAGTAAGTAAATCCTATTTTTACTTTAGGGTTCCTTAGAATGAACCTTTCTTCACCTTGGGATAAGTCACAGGGATGGGAAAGAGTTTACCACGGTCCATTCTGGAGTGTCCCGTGGTTCGAGGCACAAAAGCGGAAAACTACTCTTTTTGAGCTTTTCAGCCCTTTTTCTATTTTTTCCGTAGAGAGTCTCCCTTTGGAACTATTTTTTATTTATTCCCTCTTTTCCATAGAATACACGATTTTTCTTTTGATTCAACTTTCTTTTGGGAAAGAGACTTTGCAGGGATTTCCCTTTCTCTTTTTAGCCAAGTTTTCCTTTTGGGGAAGAGAAGAGAAATGGGGAAGGACTTATCCCAAAGATCTACTCGATTCATCCCATATCAGCCTATTTAGAAGTAGCACGTACTACTTGCAAGTAACTTGCTATTTTGAACCAGGCCTTCTTTTGTAAGAAGAAGGATTTTTGAAATGCGACCCATTGGTTTTGGAAAACTCCGCTTTTTTACAAGCAATCGAGTCTCTCATTCAGGGTTGCACGATTTGCTTTGATCCTTAATCACGAAGTTTCAAAAGGAGGTTTTCAAAATATTTTTGAAAATAGGGCTTAGCTTAGACCCTACACATGATATTTTTTCAAAAATTGAGCATTCATAGGGTCTGCTAAGTTCCTACCCTCAACATCGACTAGCCAATATGCATTGTTCGTGGTGGTTCTACATACAACATAAGGGCCATCCCACTTGGGCCGCCATTTTCCAAGTGGATGTGGGCCACAATATTGGATGACTTTGAGCACAAGGTCTCCAACTTTGAAGTGGCGAGGTCTCATATACTTCTCATGGTGTTGGGCTACCCTTTGCCGGTATGCATGTGCATGGTCCATGGCAAGGAGCCTTCGCTCATCTAACAAGTCAAGCTCGGCCATTCTAGCATGCTGTAGCGTCTCTAGGAGAAGGTCGAGTGCAATGGATGTATGAAATGAATGAATTTTGGTATGAATGGGGAGAATGGCGTTTGTGCCATAGACCAACTCAAATGGCGTGGCATTTGTGGGAGTTCGGATGGAAGTCCTATAAGCCCATAAGGCTTCATCCAGCTTCTCATGCCACGTCCTACCCTTCTCTAAAGTTTTCTCAATAATGCTTATGAGAGTCTTATTTGTGGCTTCGGCTTGGCCGTTGCCTTGAGGGTAGTAGGGCGATGAGAAGTGGTGAGTTATGCCATATGTGTTACATAACTTAACCATCCTCTCATTTTTGAAGGGGGTACCATTGTCGGACACAAAGTCCCTTGGAACCCCAAAGCGAGCCAGAATATTTTTCCTAATGAATGCCACTACATGTTGCCCCTAAACATTTGTCAAGGAGGTAGCTTCAACCCACTTGGAAAAGTATTCAGTGGCTGCTAGTATGAACCTATGCCCATTTGAAGCATGTGGAAATATTGGTCCTATGATGTCAAGCGCCCACATGGTGAATGGCCAAGGGCTGACCATGGAATGCAATGAGGATGACGGGGTATGGATGGCGTGTCCATGCACTTGACATGGGTGACACTTCCTAACATGGTTATGGCAATCCTGCTTTAAGGTGGACCAAAAATAACCTGCTCTAAGTATTTTCATTGCCATCATATTGGCATTTACATGCCCTCCAAATTCTCCATCGTGGAATTCATGCATTATTATCCTAGCCTCCTCCAGGTCGACACACCTTAGTAAGATGCTAGTGAAACTCTTTTTGTAAAGAACCCCTCCCAAAATCGAATATCGGGTAGAAATTCTTCGTATAAAAGCTTTGTCTTTGGACGAAACGTATTCTGAAAATCCTCCATTTTCTAAGAACTCTTTAATGTCTTGAAACCAAGGTTTTTCAGTATCAGTTTGGTTGTTTTGGCAAATCTCAAGATCGTGTGTGGATGGAGTGGGTGAATGCCATATTTCCAAGGGTCTGGTTCCCAAAGTGGGATCGATCCTTAGGGCTGAGCCCAAGGAGGAGAGGGCATCGGCCATGCCATTATCCTCTCTTCCTACGTGTGTGAAAGTACACAATTTGAATGACTCAACTAGCTTGGTGTCCAACTCGTGGTATGGAAGAAGTTTTTCGTTTTTGAATTGCCAAATCTTTAATATTTGGTTTATGACATGTAAAGAATCTCCGAAGACTTTGATGCATGATGTCCCTAGAGTTTTCGAAATTTTTAAGCCTTGTATGAGTGCTTCATACTCGGCGGTATTGTTGGAACACTCGAAATCTAGGCGAATGGCTATGGGAATTTTTCCCTTTTTAGGGGATATGAGGACGATGCCTGCCCCTGCCCCTCTTTGATTTCGTGCCCTATCGAAGTGCATTTTCCACACTTGGTTTTCATTTAAACAATTTGATAAAATATGATTTTGAAATTGGTTTTGAAATATGCCTTCATCGGGCATTTTGTCAAGTGTGAGATATGCATCTTCTAAAGGGAAGCCCCTCTTTGGTTTCATGCCCTATCGAAGTGCATTTTCCACACTTGGTTTTCATTTAAACAATTTGATAAAATATGATTTTCAGCATTTTGTCATGAGTGTGAGATATGCAAAAAGTCGTCTTGGACGAACGTATTTGAAAATCCTCCGTTTTTTCTAAGAACTCTTTAATGTCTTGAAACCAAGGTTTTTTAGTATCACATATAGTCGGCTAGGGCTTGCCCCTTGATGGAAGTTTGATGGCAAAATTTTAGGTCATACTCCATCAAGAGGAGCTGCCATTTACCTAGCCTACCTGTGAGATAAGTTTTGAAACAGATGCTTGATTGGATCAAGCCTAGACACTATCTAGATCTCATGATCTAGGAAGTAGTGTCGAAATTTCTGGCTGGCCCACACCAAGGCCAAGCAAGTCTTCTCCATGGCTTGATAATTTCGTTCATAAGCCAAAAGAGTTTTCGAAATGTAATAGATGGCATACTCCTTGTGGGTATCATCCTCATATTGAGCTAGCAATGCACCCAAAGCATTCGCATGCACAGAAATATAGAGTAAAAGAGGTTTTCCTTGCTTTGGAGGGTTTAAAACAAGAGGATTAACCAAATATGCTTTTAGTCTTTCGAAAGCCTTTTGGCAATCATCGTCCGATACGAATTTCACCCCTTTTCTCAAAAGTTTGTTGAAAGGTTCGCATATTGTAGCGAGGTTTGAAATAAACCTGCGAATTGATTGAAGGGGACCCTGGAGGCTACGAATTTGCGTAAAATTGGAGGGTGGAGGCATGTCTGTGATGGCTCTACACTTAGAAGGGTCAACTTTTGTGCCCCTTTGGCTCACCATAAAGCCCATGAGCTTATCGGATTCTACTCCGAAAACACATTTTTGAGGGTTTAGCTTTACTTTGTAAAGCCTAAGCCTTTCGAATTTTTTTTGTAAACATTCGATATGGGTGCATCGAGTTTTTGATTTAGTCAAAAGATCATCCACATATACCTCCACGAGCTCATGAATTTGATCATGAAAGATCGTAGTCATGGCTCTTTAGTAGGTGGCGCCGGCATTTTTCAAACCAAAGGGCATGACTGTATAGCAATACATGTCCCATGGTGTGGTGAAAACAGTTTTAGCCTAATCTCTTGGGGCTAATTTGATTTGGTTATACCCTCAATAGCCATCCATGAACGAAAACATTTCGTGATTTGCAGTACTATCAACTATCAAATCAATGTTAGGTAAAGGAAAGTTATCCTTTGGAGTGGCTTTGTTCAGGTTTCTAAAATCGATGCATATTCGAATTTTCCCATTGGATTTTCGAACTACAACAATATTTGACAACCAATCAGAATACGCAATGGGTTTTATAAAACCAACTTTTAGCAGATCTTCTAAACCCTCTTTAACCTGCGCATACACATTCAGATGAATCTTTCTAAGATTTTGCTTTATGGGTTTCGAATCCGAATCTAGGGTTAGCCAATGCTCTACGACTCTTGGGTCTATACCGACATGTCTTCATACGTCCATGCAAACATATCGATGTAGGTTTTCAAGAATGTAATGAATGATGATGCTTTATGCTGATGCAAACATGCGCCTATCTTAATGTGTTTGGGCTTTGTTTCACTCCCTAGGTTGATCTCTATGAAATCCCCTCCTATAGAATTCGAAGGTTTTTCAAAATCGAGAACTTTATGAAACTCGGGGAGCTCGACAGTTGAATCCTCCTCAAGGAGAAGGGGATCTTCTTCCGTGCTTCGATCATTCTCGAGAATATTGAATCCTAGGGAATTTGAACTCGATGCATGGGTTTTGAAAACACCTGGTTTTTGACTTGGAATTTCAACGGGTTTCAAAGCTTTTGGTTTTATTATGAAGACAACTTTCTTTTCAAAATCCTTGACTTTTTTCAAATTTTTACCAGGAGCTGGTACATACAAGATTTTGTTTTTTGGAATTTCTAATTTTTTGACTTTTTTGGATTTTGGCAAAGCTAAGACACTTGAAGCTATACAAACAACAATATTTTTGGTTTTTGCACAAATTTCTAATGTTTTTGGTTTTTGAGGTTTTCCAAATTGTTTTTGAATTTCGAGATTTTTCAATTTTTTTGATTTTTGGTTTAAGAAGGGATCTTCCATCATACCTACAAAGGAAAATGCCACAAGTTAGACTCTAAATAGTAGGTCTAAATCGTAGGTTTCTGCTTCACTAGGTTCCAGGGCACCCTTGACTTAGGTGGTCACAGGTGGTGGTTCTAGTGGTATTTTGGGAGTATAGCCGATCCCATATCGGCTTGGGTTGGTTCTAGGCAGTATGGGCTTAAGAAGACCCTGATTTTGTGTCCCTAGACTTTGGTAGGGCATATATCCCATGTTCAATAGCATGTTCCACGATTTTTTGTTTTTTGAAAATTTTTGATATAATTCGTGGTTCTGGAACTTGCTATCGTCCATGTTATGCTCGTATGGCTTTTTATCTAGGGGTTTTTGGAATAGGCGACTCTTGGCCTTACCTAGGATGGTTAGGGTTTTGAGTGGGCGAGCCTTAGGCTGTCCCTTGATGTATAAAACTTTCCTAGGCTTTGGAAGGACGAGCTTGGGTGGCTCGACCAAGACTTGCCCTAGGTTGGCCTCGTAGGCTTGAGAACTTGAAAAGCATGGGAAATTCTATATTTCCTGAAGCTGAGGGTGTCTCTCACCTAGAATTACCACGACTTGATCTTCAAAGGAGATTTTTACACACCTATAGAAAGTGGACGGCTCAGCAAGCAGGCTGTGTATCCAGGGCCTTCACAGCAATAGGTTGTAGTGGGGGTGGATGTCCAAGACATGGAACACCCCCATGTGGGCTATGCCCCCTGTTTTCATGGGTAATTCTGTGGATCCTAAGGGTCTAGATGCATTCCCATCGTATCCAGTGATCACGATGGGGCTTGGGTTCATGGAGGTCAAGGCGACTCTGATTTGATACACCACGTGGAGCAGAAGGATGTTGAGACCTCCTCCCCCATCAACTAGGCACCTGTCCAGAGAATGGTGATTCAATACCACCTCGATATGTAGGGCCTGGTTGTAGGACTCATAAGATCTTTCGATATCCTCTTTTGAGAACACGATGGGCATTTTTGCACCTATAGACACCACTTGGGTTGACAAGGACTCCGGGGTTATGTTTGAGCTAACCTTGGCTCTTTCTAGAATTTTCTCTAAAACAAGTCTATGCCTAGACGAGGTTTGTATCAACTCTAGGATGGACATGTTAATTGGAATCTTTGAAAGATGATTTTCAAAATCATACAAGGTTAAAACAACTTTATCTTTGTCCGTTTTTGGTGAGATCCTAGGAATACATGCTTTTGAAGGGTCAGGTATACTGACCACTTTTTTAGCATTTTGTAGATGCGGGGGTTGATAGATCCTTCCAGACCTGGTCACTTCTCCTACGATCAACCTAGGGCTCATGCCTATGATGGCTCTACTTGTGTGCTTTGAAGCACCTTGGATTTGTAAAATAGGTTTAACCGGGTGCGGGACTCTGCTCTCCCCTGACTACTATTGGGGCGATTTTCCTATGAAGGATGAGAGATGGTGCACAAGTAGAAAACCCAGAATGATATGCACGCGCTAGACTCTTTGAAATCATTAAAGCACATACCTCTTTGCCCTTCCCACTGGTACTTGCGTGGTTGGGGAAGGGTTCTTTGAAAATAGCTTGGGTAGGCTCTGGTTCCTCAGTGACCTGGAGTCGGCCCTGCGCTATCAAGTTCTCAATCTTGTTGAGTAGGGAAAAACATTACTTTGTATCATGGCCTTTGAGCCGATGATACTTGCAAAATCGATTTAAGAACCTCCATTTGGAAGTGGTTCCCTCGGGAATCTCAGGGAGTTCGATCATTCCTTGGGCAAGTAGGAGGTCCAGGACCTCCGACACAGGTTGCCCTAATGGAGTATACTCCCGTTTTTCAAAGGGCTTTTGTAATTTTTTCTCTTTTTTATTTTCAAAATTCTCAAAATTTTTAGAAGTGCTCGCCGGGCTTGGATCCACTCGGACATTTGCAACTTTGTGGGGCTTGGCCCCTTTGAACATTGTGGGTAACCCGTAAGTTTCGGGTTTTTCCAAGCGAGTTTTTGGAACAACACTCCCTTTCCACAAGTGATCGTAGACTCCTTTCTTTAGATTTGTTTCGAAAAGAGAAGCTTTCTTGATCAACTTGTGAAAAGTTGAGATTTCATGTAGGGAGAGAAGAGTTTTAACTCACGTTTCAAATTATCGAGGATGAGCATTGTCGCACATCCTTCTGATATTGGCTCTCTCACTTGCCCCAGGAGGGACCTCCATCGAACGATGAATGCATGTACATCCTCGTTCGCCGCTTGTTTTGTATCCCTCAAAGTATTTAAAGTTGGCGTAACTTCTACGTTATGCGAAAACCTTTACATAAAGCAGTTCGCTAACTCTTCAAAAGTTGCGAACTGACTCAAATCGTAAGAAGCGAGCCATTTTGAAGCAATTCCTTTGAGGAAAAGGGGAAACCAATAAATCCACTTCATCGAGCCCTTCTTTTTCTTGTGGGCTCGACGAGAAAAGAGTTGTAAGTGAGATCTAGGATCTCCCGTGCCATCATACCGATGGAAATTCGGTATTTCGTCGTCACTATCTGTTTTGTAATCCAGAGGAAGGAAATCAGATAGGGCGTACATTTTTTTCTCTTTATTTTGCCCTTTTAGCAGCTGTTGTAGGGCTTTACGGTCCTTGTAGGTGAAGGACTCGTGGTATTGGTTTCCCTCCATAGCGGAGGTTTCCTTGGGTTTGCGAGTTTTTTCAAACTTCTTTTTAGACTTTGCTGGTTTGCCATGAGACGAATACGAATCAGCTGCCTCGGCCTCTTGGCTAAGTGCAACAATCTTGGCTTCAAATTCTTTTCGCAAATCCTCGATTTCTTCTTTCCTGTTTCTATTTTTCGAAAATCTCTTTGAGTGAGAACTTGATGTGTTGCAGGCCAGGGTGTGTGGCATTGGATAGGGCGCACAGCAGGTTGGTGCACGCAGCGGGGCGGCGCCTAGCGCTAAGGCGTTGGGCGCTAGTGCGGGGTGCGCTGGGCGTCTGGGGGCGCGACAGGCGTTTGAGGGGCGCGACAGGCACGGTTGGCTCACGATCGGCCGGAGTGAGGTTTTTAGGGTTTTAGTTTGAGTCGGTGGGGTTAGGTTAGGTCCGGTTTGGTTTAGTTAGGTTTAGTTAGGTTCAGTTGGGGCTCAGTTAGGGTTAGGTTGGTTCAAGTCTAGGCTAGTTTAGGGCTAGGTTTACCTCTTGGAGCCGGTCCTTCTTGGTTGAGCCCACTCCCATGTGCGGTTGCAGCCTCCCTTGATCAAGCCCACCTTGTTGCAGCCCACTTAGTCCACTAGGCTTGACCCACACTCACCCTTGAGCCAACATGGCTTGAACCACTCTCTCACTCTCTCTCCTCCCCAAGCAAATTCACGTGAGCTTTTGGGGACCCCCTCACTCCTTTTTATAGACAAATGAGGTGGGTCTTGGATATGGGTCTTGGGTTTGGATCGTGGAATCCATGTCCAATCCAAACACTATTTGGATCTGGATCTTGGATCTCAGATATTTTGAGATCCATATCTGATCTAAATCCAACATTTTTATGGATATGGATCTAGATATTTTTTTTTCAAATTTGATCCAATCCAAATACTATTTGGATCCAATCCAAATCCAAACACTATTTGGATATAGATCTGGATATATATATGGTCCAGATCCAATCCAAATTTTCTCTGGATGGTCCTTCTTGGCTTTTTGAGGCGAACGTTTTGTGCGGGCACTGGCTTCATTAGCGCTCCGTCTGGTGCTGGGTTTTTCCCAACTTTGTCGTCCGGACTCTATCTCGCCATTTTGGACTCCGTTTCTACTTAATTTCGCCATTTCTGGCTCAAATTCATGCTACTTGGGTGGATGTATTCGATTTGGCTTCTAGGTGTGCCAGGCTTGCATTCTGCATCGGGCCTGGGCCTTTCTTTCACCTTTTGACGCTGACCTTTATCTGGCTAGGATGGTGCTTTTGAGCTTTTGTACCTATTTTTGAGGCTGCTTTGGATTTAGCCCTTTTAAGCTGCTTTATGGGCTGTTTTTCTTTTCTTCAAGTGACATTTTGTCACAACCTCTACCACGGAATGCTCCACATCCTCATGTAGAGTGAAAATTTGTCTTACTCAAGAGTGCATTCTGCTCTAGATTAATGATGGTTTTCTTCAACAAAATTCTATAATCTTCTTCTCTTAGCAATAGGGAGTAAATTATGCCTAGAGAAGGAATTTCTTCTCTACTCAAAATATTGTTCATAATTGAATCATACTCACTATTTTTGCCCTATAGTAAGTAAAAAATCGTCTATTTTTTAGATTCAGTTGTCATTGATCTTGAGCATGCAACACATTTTATAGATGTATAGAACTATAATTCATCCCATAAGCCTCTTAACTCTACATAGTAATCACTTACGGATTGTAGACGTGCGAAAATCCCCGCCTCTTCGCCTCTTTCGGGGGCTTGGAGCGGATCCTCTCGTGTGTCTAAGGCCTATGTATGCAAATAGGGCGTGCCAGCTAGCTTACTTAAGCTAGCGAAGATATTTTTAACACTGACTTCTAAACGTGGCGACTGTGAGCAAGTAAGCTCTTGTCGTCGCAGACCTTCTTGCACCGATGCGCAAGGGTCAGTCTGTACGCTTTGCAAAAATCGAGTTTTGGAGAGAAAGTCTACGAAGCGGTTCGAGGTGTCTATTTCGGGTCTTTAGGATGCGATTGCATATTTTTAGATCACGTGGATTTGCACGTGCCTAAGTCTTTTCTTTTATCCCTTTTCGGGCCACCTAGTTTGTGTGTTATGAACACTCCACTACATGGGCGAATTCGAGCGGGGCTTGCTTCGATGCAATATGCGTCCTACCTCGTGGTATGGCGTAGATGCAATGCAAACTCACGCTACTCCAAAGGGAAAACCCGAAATGTAAAGACAATACTGAAGGGGAAATAACAGAAGGGAAATAACCGAAGGGAGATATGTATATAGCTTATGTATATGAGCCCTTACTCGGGTCTTGCAAATAAGAGCGAAGGCTCAATGTGGGTGCGTGCTTGAATTGAAAGACTTACACACACGACATGAAATTAAACCCAAATATAAATTGCAGTATGGCCTTGACTAAGGTCTTGGGAGTAAGAGCGAAGGCTCAATGTGTGTGAGAGTGCTTGAATTGAAGTACTACACACACGACATAAATGAAACCCAAATATAACTGCAATAAGGCCTTTACTAAGGTCTTGGGAGTAAGAGCGAAGGCTCAATGTGTGTGAAAGTGCTTGAATTGAAAGACTTACTCACACGACATGAAATAAAACCCAAATAGTATAGGTCGGCCCTTACTTGGGTCTTTCAACTAAGAGCGAAAGCTCAATGTGTATGAGAGTGCTTGAATTGAAAGACTTACTCACACGACATGAAATAAAACCCAAATAGTATAGGTCGGCCCTTACTTGAGTCGTGTTTTGAGTACACAACACTAAAGCATTCAAGATATTTATATGATCGAACCATATTTAAGGAAACAACATACTCACCGAAATAAAAAAACCTGAACTATAAGAGCTCTGATTTGGGTCATAATACAAAGAATTGAAGTAATCAAGCTCAAGGTGAACAACGGAAGAAGAATTGTGCTCATCTATGCCTTCAAACAATTTTTAAGAAATACAACAACCCAACAGAATTGAGTCAAAGGTACACAACATCAAGCTAAAGGAACCTGCATATCCACCAAAATACAAAACTAGACCTAAGATTAGTGTCCATGGTTATAAAGGTAAAGACTTGAAATAATCAAGCTATAAGCACACAAAGCTATAGCATTAAGGTCCCCGTGCAAATATAATATCGAGAAAACATTGAAGATATTGTATCACAAGTTGAAAGAAAAAGAATTTAGACCTTTCTCCATCACATTCTTTTTATTTTCGTCACTCACATAAGCTTTAGATTGCTGATTTTAGTTATAACTCGATCGATCAATCAACTGCCAATATGTCTCTCGAGTATGTCTACTTTTTCCATAGTGAGTGCATGAGAGTGTCTTTCTCATATGAAGAATATAGTATTCGGCTCTTCCTCTTCCATTATATCCTCCTCTTCTACCTCTAAGTCTAAGGGTAAGCTGAAAATTCTTTCAGCAAAGGGCACAATTTCTGCACTGATATTTTTCCTTTTTTTTCTCTCAAGATATCGCCTGTCTTATTCTCTCAAAAGTAATGTATATACTATGCTAAGTAAGGGAAGGTCTTTCCTACTTAAGATGCTATTTTTTGCTACCTCAACATCTAAAAAATTATCCCATAATAAACTAAACACTTTCTTTTTTCAAACTTTTCATTTATTTCTTTCAAGCAGTTTTGACATTTTGTTTTTTAAATAAGAATGCAATTCCTCTCATAATCCTCGAACCTATACATAGTTTTTCCCCCTTATTGGTATTTGTGAATCTTCTCTATAATTTCATATTTCTTGGCGATGTTTTTCCTCTAAACATAGGTATCTTGGACAACTAGTCAAATCTCTTGAACTTATTTTAAGAACATAACCGTACTCACAATGGAGGCATCATTGATTAAATCAACCAAGAACTTACTGAAGCATTTTCTCTATACCACCTAGAGTAAGAAATCGGTAATATTGGGTGTGAGAATTTCTCCAATAAGGTATTCCCATTTTCCTCTAGCTAATACTGTGAGTCCAATAGATCTCGCCCACTGTAAATAATTTATGCCATCTAGTTTCAAATTTGTGATTTGGAATGCTTCTTATTTGTTTATGCTGGAATTTTCTGCAATTTCCAGTACTTCACTTTTTTCGTTATGATCGCCCCTTTTCTCTAGGCTACAATATTTATATCTCCTTCAATTTCTTCTTCGTATCACTTTCTTGTTTGATGCACAATACCTTCTAATAAAGAATCTGGACTGCTTCTTGGTGAAAGCCCTAACTTCTTTTCTTCTGTGCGATCTTTAAGCACCCTAATCCAAATGATTAGGCTCTAATAAAGCACTCAAATCATAAAAAAATGCAACAAACATTATGGCTATTTGGATCGGCAATCTGCTCTCAATAGAGTCAGTGGTTAACTTATTTTTATTCCTCGGTGGTAAGGATTACACTTATATACACTTTATAACTTGAAAGACTATTCTATCCTTACTAAGTAATATACTCATTTCAGCTTAAGAAAAACTTTTTTGGTGTCCCTCATGTAGATATTGGATCTTTGAACTGATCTTGGTTGTAACCAAGCTTTTCAACAACTACAAAAACAACAAAGCCTTTTCTCATACTAGATGAGGTTTGCTACATGGATTCTTTGTTTCTACATGGCCCTATTATGTGTCATGCTAGTAGTTAACTCAATATAAACTAGACCATTCTTTATTATTTCTTTTCAACACTTTTGTGGTAGACCTCTTCCTCTTTTAACATTTTCACAATCTAATTTTTATATCGTCTTACGAGAGCATCCACAAATGTGTTGGAAAGAAACTATATAGAATGATTTAGTTTATATTGAGTTAATTGCTAGCATGGCACATAATAAAGCGTTGTGGAAACAAAAATCTCCTCGATTTGATGGTCGAGCCAAACAAGAGGAACAAGTATATACTTTACTGGCGACCACACGCGCCAGTAATGACCTAAACTACTGACGTGCGGTCCGCCCGTCAGAATATAGTTATTAAACGACGGAAAAACCGCCCAAAACGCTTTCACTGACGCCTGAGCACGTCAGAATATGTCTCCGTCGCTGTTGAAAGATTCAGTAAGGGGCGCGTCCGTCAGTATTGCGTTCCCACGACGCAACCACGTGTATACAGCTTCGCAAGAAAAAACAAATTTTGTCGACCAACTCTACTCGGATTAATACAACTGTACATGACTGGTTGCTTTGCAAACAGATTCTTTTTATTATCCCACCCACCGCTTCCTTGAAAAAGGTCCATCAGCAATCGCAGTTACTTTTATGGTGAACAGAATAGTTGCTTTTTATTCTAGAATGGTCCTCAAGGCAGTGACAGCCGTGTAATTGGTCTGCTCTGATGCAGGGAAGACGGTTGCAACAGGTGGGAAAGATAATATACCCGAACCAACTTTTATAAATGTCGGTGTCCACCCACGTAAACTTGTGAGCTGATGTGCATCAAACTATGCGCATATATCTTCTTGTTGTGCAATGTTGGTTATTTGATTCGTTCCATCTTCCACCAGAGCTCCAGTGCGCTTGGCCACAGCCTTACATAATATATATGCCCACAATAGAGTTTCGCATCGTTACAAATAGATCATGCAATTACAGCATCAAGGAATAGCCTAAGAAGCTTAAAAAAATCCACCATGCGGAATTCACCGACTGAGTTATTATTGGACCTAAAATGTAGTAGATTTGTCGAATAATAATACCTCTCTCTCTCTCTCTCTCTATATATATATATATATATATATATATATACGCACACAAAGAGAGGGAGAGGGGAATTGAGTTGACCGCAAAGTAATTTGACACAAATAGGATCCTACTGCACCTTAGCTTCAGATCATGAACTGAATCAAGTAAAACTGGGCTCTGCAAGAGTTTAACTGACCACGACCACCACTGGCTCGGTTTTTTTCCCCATGCCTTCGATTTTAGAACGTTTTGAGAACAAAAAAACAACAAAAAGAAATGTGGTCAATTTGACAAAACAAGAGGAATGGGGTTGGATTAGGGCACTGTATGGAATCCAAACACCTTGCCCGGTAAAGCTATGTGGATTTATACTAGAAGCCACAACACACACACACAACATTCTTTCTGCTTTCAGATTTGGATACTGCCATTCACATTCAACCCACGATCGATTCACAGGGCCACTGCTGATCACACAAGCAGATCAAGGTACGAAGTCCAAACAATTCCAAACGGCTAGAATCAAGATCAGGGTCGTTAGAGAGCATCAAGCAGAAAATTACCGTATTATCATGGCGGCTGATTCAGTTAACAGCGCTTTTACCGTTCCGCACCCACCTTCATTTGCAACCCCCGCCACCGCTTCGCATTCAACGATCGAAACCAAGCCCGCCATCCGCCGCCAAGATCACCACCTCCTCTGTCGGCCGCACCTTCCAGCCCATCGGTCAACCTCGACGATCGTCCCCTCTCGACGCTCCCCCATCACCGCCCGCCGTGGTCGCCCATCTGCTCAGCATTTTCTGGGTTAAACCCCCTTCCCCATCGTGCCCTATTCTTCTTTCATAAAAGGCTGGATCGGGTCCAGCTGAGCGGTTCCGATCCGTCTCATTCAGTCCGAAATATCAAGTTTCGTTTCTTGAGAATCCTCTTTCGCCTGGATCCAATTTTAACTTGATTAGAGCCAACTACGCGAAGGTTTAATTCGAGGTTGATCTGACCGGTTTGAATCCAAACCCCGTATACCTAGATGAACCCAAATCCAATTTCCCCATCACCTAAACACCAACCCATTCTTGAATCATGTCCAAAACCATTTAGAATCATTTTTACCTGCATCCAAAATCCAAATCATAAGCCATGTTCAATACCGACCCCTTCAAATCCAATTCCACAAGATCAGAATTATGTGTTGGATCTGGCCAAACAGAGACCCAATTTAACCTACTTAGTGAAACCCTCGGGCATTCATAACTTGAGATCAAATCTATAGAACCCAAACTGATATAAAATTGGATCCAATTTGATCTCGTGGCTCAAATTAGGTTTCGATTTACCTGCATCCAAAATCCAAATCATAAACCATGTCCAATACCGACCCCTTCAAATCCAATTTCACAATATCAGAATTATGTGTTGGATCCAGTCAAACAGAGACCCAATTTAAGCTACTTAGTGAAACCCAATCCTCGGGCAATCATAACTTGAGACCAAATCTATAGTGAAACCCAATTCATTTATTTATAATTTGACCAGTCCAAGGAAGTTGATAAACTAAAGGAAACACTTTTTAGGGTTTTGGAATTCACTACTTCATATGTCGTAACAGAGTCATCGAACGCTTTCTGTGAATATCCCACTTACAATAAGATTTTCTATATCTGATAAATATGCATACGTTTGGCTTTGGCCTTTTCCTTACACAAATTCATCAAAATTTACATGGATTTCAAACCCTGATTTTCATACAAAAACTCAAACCACGAGAGTATCATAAGTCGACCAACCATTTAGTTTTCCCACATGTACGATCAATGTTCCTTATCCAGGACTTCGCAGGCAGGTGCTTTTATATGTACAAATCTTCAGCAACACATTGTTGATACTAGTGCAAAATATAACATTCTGTGTCATTTTATTTAAATGGAATCACAATTAGAAACAAAGAATGCCACAATTATAAGCTTGTTCACAAAAGAGTTTTGACAAGAAAAATAGACCCTTGATTCACATATACGAAGAACCACAGGAAGGAGAAACATCAGCTGCCTGGTCGCCGTGAGGAAGGGTGTGCGTTAGCGAACTTTTGAGACCCTGTGCAGCATCACGAACGGAGATTCAATTTATGTATTTACTACATTAAAGCATCAAATGCTGAATTGAAATCCAGATTTTTTTATAGCCAACCCCATCTAGTATGGGAAAAGGCTATATACGGTCGTTCTTTGTGTGATCACTCATCCATGTTTGCATCTTCATTTTTGCTACAGACATCTTTTGCACATGTTAATGATTAATTGTCCAACACTAAGAACTATAAATCATAGTAGATCTAATTGTTGCTCTATAATATTTACCTTTTAACTTTAATGGTATTTTCTTATCACACAAAATACCTGATACTCCTCTCCATTTTAACCAACTGACCTTAATTCTATGTGTAACATATCCATCAATTTTTTCAAAGTGACCTTAGATATTTAAAACTTTCCTTGTGAGAGATGCAATGTGTGCCAATCTTAATTTCTATGTTTCTAGTATCCAAATGACCAAACTTACATTCCATATATTATGTCTTTGTTCTACTAAGTCGGAAACTTTATTTTCTCACATTTCTCTCCATAGTTTCAATTTCCTATTAATTCTGCCCATGTAAGGGATCACCCTTACATAGTCAGTCCCAAGCCCGGATAAAGGAGGAGGGTTGAGTGAGGCTTCCGACAACCAACATAAAACTTTGTCGGACTTATCTGCCAAGGATCACAAAAAGAATATAAAAATTATTCTCACCATTTGGGATAAAGTGTCACTTCCCATGAAACACATACACCTACCAAAAGATGAACAATTGCCCTTATGAAACATGAGCATCATGATTTATACAAAAGTGACAAAGCCACTTCTAATGAACCAATCTCAGTTTTATGTCTGAATCTTGCATGACATCACAACTTACAAACATCAATATGACCATTAACATAGCCTTCAACAAGTAAAGTATGGATTGGAGTGCCTTCTGGACCTTCTCAGTATATGGCACACAATTCATTGTCTTTCTTTAACTACAAGAACAGAAAAGTTCTCAAATTTGCTTATCTTTCATCTTAATGGGCAACTAAAAGCAAGATAAGTTTGCAAAAGGGTATAATTGTTGGAAATAAATTGAATGATAATTTACTCGATCAATGCCATCAGTTTGGATTCAATTTAGGAAGTCAAAATCCATATTGACATTGTAAAAAAAATTCATTGCAAATACATCTAGCATGGATGTTGGTTTTGTTGAAGATTAATTTTTTTTGTAATTTGAATTTATGCATGTAACTTTTGTAATTGGGTCATACAGATCTCATTGAATCATAATCTGATCCATTGGGAGCTAGTTATCATTAGATTTACTAATAAGGGCATCTCTATCTTCCAAGTTATAAATTTGTATTACAAATACTCTAAGTATAATTATTTGACTTAAGCAAGAGAAATAAGAGAGAGAGGGTGTGGCATTCCATGGATTATAGCAAAACAAAAAAAGATTACAAAAAAGGAAAGGTATATTTCAACCCTAAAAACAGAAGGCAATCATCATGTCCTTAAAGAGAGAAAATGCTAGACTATGGTAAGAATGTTGGTTCAGACAAGGGGAAAGACTTTCAGATCACCAATTTGAAGTTGGATGATAGAAATTACTTACAATGGGCTAGATCTATCAAACTACTTGTGATGGTAGGGGAGTGATGGGATTATCTGACTGGAGATATTCTCATGCCTGATGTATATGATCCTTCATACTCTAGATGGTGTAGAGAGAACGCCCTCATCAGTGCATGGTTTAATCAATTCATGACACCATCTATTGTTAAAATCAATGATATTTATTGAATTACTTACAAACTTACAGATTTCACAGATATGCCTGCGAGACTCTATGTTTCTATGCCTCTCACCTTAGTAGCCGCAGTCTCAAATTACTAAATAAAACCTAATGACTATTTAAAGGCTAATCTAACTTAAAAGACACAAATGCCCACACTAAGTACACTTTAATACCAAATTAGTATACAATGAAATAGGACCTGGACAAGTCCACCAACTAGGACCCGAATTTGATCTTTTAAAGAATTTGATTTTTCACACACAATTTAATCTTTGAACATATGATCTTTTAACACTCCCCCTTAAGTTGGGTGAAAAAATATTCATAACACTCAACTTGATCAGCGTATCCAACAGACTGCTATAATTAATAGCTTTGGTAAGAAAATCTTCTCTTTGGTCTTCTGACTTTACATGAATCAATTTGAACTCTTGAGAAGATAATTTTTCTCTTATAAAATAACAATCAATCTCAATGTGTTTTATTCTCTCATATTGCACTAGATTAGTTGTCATTTGAATGACAACACTATTATCACAATATAACGGAATGTGAGATATTATGAAAAAATGCAACTCTAGAATTGTGATACGAGACATTTATCCTCACACGCCTAAGCTACCGCTCTATATTCTGCCTCAATAGTAAATCTTGCAACCATTGATAGATTACCACCAAGTAAGGCTAGGTATCCTGTAGTTGATCTCTGATTATCAAAAGAACCAACCTAATCTGCATCTAAATATTTCTCTAAATTTAATTCGCTGGATCTTGAATATAATACACCAGCACTAGGAGTAAACTTCAAGTATTTGAATATCTGATAAACTACATCCATGTGGTTCTTCATAGAAGAGTGCATGAACCAACTTACTACTCCATGTGCATATGAGATGTCAGGTCTTGTAATGGTCAAATAGATTAGTTTTCTAACTAATTTTTGATACTCATGTTTTGAAATGCAACACTATGTCCAAGGTGTAATTTGTGATTTACTTCTATAGGTGTCACATTTCTTACACTCAATCATATTTGTATTCTTCAGCAGATCCATTATATATTTCCTTTGAGTTAGAAATATACCTTTCACATAATATAGTACTTTTATTCCCAAAAACTAATGTAGTCTTCCTAGATCTTTTAAATCAAATAAGCTATACAATGTCTTTTAATCTTGAAATTTCTTGTGTCATCCCATAACAATTATGTCATCAACATAGATTATAAGGAGAGATAATTTCATACCTTTCTTGAAAAATATTATATGATCATTGACACTTCTTTGTTATGCCAAACTGCAAACATCTTCGCTGAATTTTTCAAGCCACGTACATGGTGATTGTTTAAGTCTATAGATGGCCTTCTGTAATCTGCACAATTTCCTTGAGTTTGTATTAATACAGGTACTTGGAAACAACTTCATATATACTTCTTCATTCATATTTTCTTATAAGAAGGCGTTTTTCACGTTAAGCTGCCATAAGTCCCAATTCTTCATAGAAGTAAGACCTAAAATCACTCGGATGGAGGTCAATTTTGCCACAGGTGCAAACGTCTCATTATAATCAATTTCGTAAAACTCACTTTTGTAACTAACCTTGTCTTATACCATTCAAGGTTCCATCTGATTTGTATTTGATGGTGTAGACCCATTTGCCACTAACGACTTTTCTGTTAAGAGTAAATCCATAGTAGACCATGTCCGATTTCTGGTAAGGGCATTCAATTCTTCCTCCATTGTAGTGTTCCACTCTAGATATTTTTTTCTTCTTCAAAACTCATAGTAGTTACTTAATCTCAACATTCATGACAAATCTTTTATAATTTTCAGATGTACAGTGATAGGAAATATATTGAGAATCTGTGAATAGGATCTCTTACCTTTTCTAAGGGCTATGGGCACCTCCAAGTTGGTACTTTGGTCACAGTAGTTGCTTGCTACTCAAACCTTACAAATATGTTGCGTGGTCCTCTCTTATACACTAGAGTGTCCTTCAGAACAAAAACTCCTTCAATGCTGTCATCTTCATCTTCTTCAACTTGAGGAATAAGGGAAAAACTGATTTAAACTCTTCCTTTACTGGCTTTAACTGAGAATGAGTATACGAGACCTTGAAAGAATAGTAGAGAGTGGTTTCAAAAAATGGAACTTTCTATGGATAGGATCATAACACTTGTACCCCTTTTGTGAAGTACAATAACCAAGAAATATACATTGAATTGTCCAATGATCAAGTTTATCATGTCTTGGGATTGAACATGAACATAGCATGTGCATCCAAAGACTCAATGAGTAACACGAAAAGATTTTGAGTCTTGTATAAGAGTTTTCAAGAGACTCGCACCATTGAGAGTTGTACTAGGCATTCGATTAATCAAATAAACAACCATTAAGATTTATTCTCCCAATAGGATTTAGGAATGTTGCTTTCAAATAGAAGAGTGCGAGTCACTTCTAGAACATGCCAATTTTTTCTTTCAGCTACCCCATTTTGTTGAGATGTATTAGGACACGTAATATGGTGAAGAATGCCATACGTATTAAAATATTCTTTGAATTTTTCACTCACAAACTCCCCGCATTATTAGAACGAAGGATTTTTATAGTAGCATTAAACTAAGTGATGATAAATATGTGGACCACAGGAAAAATAGTTGAAACTTCGACCTTAAATTTTATTAAATAGGCAAAAGAAAGGTGAGTACAATCATCAATAAAGGACACAAAATATTGATGGCCTGTGATAGAAAAAACATAGCAAGGATGCCAAATATCAGAATGTACCAATTCAAATGGTTGAGATCGCCTAGACTTATTAACTTGATAGGAAACCCTATCATGTTTTGTTTGCTAACAAGCATCACATTCAAGGGTTACATTATTGGACTCAACATGGAAACCCAGAATGACATAACCTATTTTGCAAGCATGTCATAGTTTGATATCTTCTTCACATGATGTTGTGGCTGATGTAGTAAGAAAGGAACCACTTGTTGAGGGAGTCTCCATGATGTAAAGCCCTCACTGTAGTCTACCAAGACCAAAGACCTTTGTCTTCAGATTGAAAAACACAACCAAATGGAGAGAAGGTGATAGAACAATTTATATTTTTGGTAAGAGAGCTAGTTGTAAGAAGATTCACAGGAAAACTTAGAACATGAAGTATATTAGACAAGGTGGATAGAGAGGTTTGTACACTGCCTTTACCCATGGTATGCGTATGAGAGCCATCACCAAGACGAATAGGTTCTTGAGAATGAATAGATGTGTACTCTGATAAGAGAGATCGGTGGCCTACCATGTGGTACGTAGCCTAGAATTAATAATCCAATCTAGAGAATAAATATTACCCTTGGAGATGGTCGAGTGATGCACCATAAGAGGTTGAGAAGAAGAGGAAGTCGAAGTCTAAGTGTTGTCACTAAACCGAGACTCAAGACCTTCAAGTCGTTTCATAAGATCTTGGAGTTGTTCAGGATTGGATGATTATAAATATGACAAGTGAGCAAAGCTTTCATGATTTCTAGCATATTCTGGTTTACCAATTAGTTCTCATCAATAATCTTTCATATGTAGTGATTTTCCACTGTAGACACGTGAAAATTTTCACTCTGGGTTCTTAGGCCTGAAGTGAACCTTTTTCGTGTCTAAGTCGCTTTAGGGCGTGCCAGTTAGCTTACTCAAACTAGCGAAGTATTTTTGAAATATCTGACTTATGGGGCGACTGTGGACAAGTGGGATCTTTTCGTTGTAAACCTTCTTGAACATGTGCTCAAGAGTCGGTTTAAATGCTTTAGAAAATATCGATTTTAAATAAGCATGGACTTTTGAAAGGAGTATGAAAGTATTTGAGCAATTGTATGCCTATTTGCAGATTTTATTTACGTGGGGTTGCACGTATTTAAGTCTTTCGATTTTATCTACTTAGGCGGGATGTGTGTGCATCAAGTGGCCTAAGATTGGCGTGTTTGCACGAGGTATTCGGGGCTTCTTTTGATGCAAGTATGCGCAATATCTAGAGTTTGGTGGATATGCTATGCAACTCACAAAACTTGAATGTAAAACCCGAATTTGAAAGACATAGTTGAAGGGAAATACCCAAATTGAATGCAACTCACACGACTTAAATGTAAATTTCGGAAGGGAAATTGCAAAAGGGAGATGTAGATATAAGAGCGGAAAGGCTCAATGTGTGCGTGTGTGTTGTGTATAAATTGAAAGACAACTCATGCAACTTTGGAATGTAAAACCCCACTCGACTTAAATGTAAAGTGTGGAATGGGAAATACATATATATATGAGCCCGAAGGTCGTCAACGTGTGCGTGTGTGTTGTATATAAATGTAAAGATAACTCACACGACTGAAATTTAACAACCCGGAATGTAAAGGCGTACACAGCTAAATTGGAAAAACTCACGTAACTGAAAGTATATAGATAGGGCTATATCTTAGTGGCTGCAAAGGCCAAAAAGGTGTGTGAGTGCTTGATCAAGTACTCGAGTGATTGTGTGTGTATGTGTGGAAGCTTAAATGACGAACTCACACAACTTGAATATAACAACCCCAAATCAAATTGCAATTAATACGACTCTTATTAGAGTCTTGGGAGTAAGAGCGAAAGCTCAATGTGTGTAAGTGTGGAATTGAAATACGACGCACACAACTTGAACGTAACAACCCCAAATCAAATTGCAATATAGCTCTTATTAGAGTCTTGGGAGTAAGAGCGAAAGCTCAATTGTGTACGTGGGTGCTTGGTGTACGAGATAAGAGCTAAGGCTCAAGTGCACTTGTGTGTCTCGTGTACGAGATAAGAGCTAAGGCTCAAGTGCACGTATGTGTCTCGTGTGTCAAGCAACAATATTACATCCCGGGGGGAGACAACGCTCCGTTAATACAACCCCATATCCGAATTGAATTAAGTATAAAGCAAGTTAGCGTAAGAGATGAAGTTTAGACACTTACAAATAGCTGGTCCGTCTTCACTTGCTCGTGCTTGGGCTTGTGTCCACTTCGGGCAGCCAAGAGGGGTCTCCCTAGGTGGCCTTTAGAGAGGTTGAGTGGGCTTAGGGAAGGTCACGGCAACAAGGGGGGTTTGCCTAAGGTAGGTCCTAGGGAAGGCTCGTGGGTTTTAGACTTAGGAGAACCTATGTTCGGTCAAGAAGAGGTCACGGTCCTAAGTGGTGGCCGGAGTGGTTGGCTAAAGCTGGCTAAGGGCAACAAGACAGTCGGTGCTGCAGGCCGGGGTGTCTGGCATTGGACAGGGCACACAACAGGTCGGTGCACGCAGCGGGGCTATCTCGCCATTTTGGACTCCGTTTCTGCTTAATTTTGCTATTTCTGGCTCAGATTCATGCAGCTTGGGTGGATGTATTTGATTTGACTTCTAGGTGTGTCGGGCTTGCATTCTAAATCGGGCCTGGGGTTTCCTTTCGCCTTTTGACCCTAGCCTTTATTAGGCTAGGGTGCTGCTTTTGGGCTTCTGCACCTGTTTCTGAGGCTGCTTTGGATTTGGCCCTTTTGAGCTGCTTTATGGGCTGCTTTTCGATCAGGCGTCGTCTTCCATGCTTTACTTGTTCGTCTTTTGCTTTTTGGCAAAATGGGACTTGGCTCGAGTTTAAGGAATCCATATTGGATACGGGGTTTCAAAACAGAGTTTTAAAGCTTTTGGAAGCTCCTGGGTTTTCGAAAATCTCAAATCTGGCCTCTTGGATTGATGTTCAAACTAGGTGTATATTTTTGCAAAATCATGGGACTTTGGGGTGTTTACAAATGCCCCTCTTTGGCATTATCCAAATTTATTTGGATAATGGCAAAGATGACAACACCCTTGTTTGCTTTCTCTTTAGATTTGTCCTCAAGAATATGAGATCGTCCCAGTTTTGAGAAAACATTTTCTTTAAGCCCAGTAAGAGAGGATTTTTGCCAAAGGGGACTTTGCCTAAGATGGTGCTAGTCCTAAATGGGATTGATGCAAGTATCTATGCATGAATATGGATGAGTGGTATGGGATGATATGCTAGGAAGTATGGTCTGCTAGAGACTTATTGTAATGGTCGAACTAGGGAGTCTTATGAAGACCTGCTGCCCCAAGTGAGCTAGTCTTATGTTGCTCGATATTCGAGGATTTTCTAAACTTGTTTTTGAAAGAGGAAAGCTCCTTTTAGCTTCAATCCTAAGGATTTCAACTTTTTGTGTTTTCCCTTTATTTGATTCTTGATACTCGCTAATCTAGCGGAGGTTTTATTCGAAATCAAGCCATATTTCAAAATTCCTATGCCTTAGACGTCTAACTCTCAAACAAGATGAGATTCAAGTAAGTAAATCCTATTTTTACTTTAGGATTCCTTAGAATGAACCTTTCTTCACCTTGGGATAAGTCACAGGGATGGGAAAGAGTTTACCACGGTCCATTCTGGAGTGTCCCGTGGTTCGAGGCACAAAAGTGGAAAACTGCTCTTTTTGAGCTTTTCAGACCTTTTTCTATTTTTTCCGTAGAGAGTCTTCCTTTGGGACTATTTTTTCTTTATTCTCTCTTTTCCATAGAATACACGATTTTTCTTTTGATTCAACTTTCTTTTGGGAAAGAGACTTTGCAGGGATTTCTCTTTCTCTTTTTAGCCAAGTTTTCCTTTTGGGGAAGAGAAGAGAAACGGGGAAGGACTTATCCCAAAGATCTACTCGATTCATCCCAGATCAGCCTATTTAGAAGTAGCACGTACTACTTGCAAGTAACTTGCTATTTTGAACCAGGCCTTCTTTTGTAAGAAGAAGGATTTTTGAAATGCGACCCATTGGTTTTGGAAAACTCCACTTTTTCACAAGCAATCGAGTCTCTCATTCAGGGTTGCACGATTTGCTTTGATCCTTACTCACGAAGTTTCAAAAGGAGGTTTTCAAAATATTTTTGAAAATAGGGCTTAGCTTAGACCCTACACATGATATTTTTTCAAAAATTGAGCATTCATAGGGTCTGCTAAGTTCCTACCCTCAACATTGACTAGCCAATATGCATTGTTCGTGGTGGTTCCACGTACAACATAAGGGCCATCCCACTTGGGCCGCCATTTTCCAAGTGGATGTGGGCCACAATATTGGATGACTTTGAGCACAAGGTCTCCCACTTTGAAGTGGCGAGGTCTCATATACTTCTCATGGTGTTGGGCTACCCTTTGCCGGTATGCATGTGCATGGTCCATGGCAAGGAGCCTTTGCTCATCTAACAAGTCAAGCTCGGCCATTCTAGCATGCTGTAGCGTCTCTAGGGGAAGGTCAAGTGCAATGGATGTATGAAATGAATGAATTTTGGTATGAATGGGGAGAATGGCATTTGTGCCATAGACCAACTCAAATAGCGTGGCATTTGTGGGAGTTCGGATGGAAGTCCTATAAGCCCATAAGGCTTCATCCAGCTTCTCATGCCACGTCCTACCCTTCTCTAAAGTTTTCTCAATAATGCTTATGAGAGTCTTATTTGTGGCTTCGGCTTGGCCGTTGCCTTGAGGGTAGTAGGGCGATGAGAAGTGGTGAGTTATGCCATATGTGTTACATAACTTAACCATCCTCTCATTTTTGAAGGGGGTACCATTGTCGGACACAAAGTCCCTTGGAACCCCAAAGCGAGCCAGAATATTTTTCCTAATGAATGCCACTACATGTTGCCCCTGAACATTTGTCAGGGAGGTAGCTTCAACCCACTTGGAAAAGTATTCAGTGGCTGCTAGTATGAACCTATGCCCATTTGAAGCATGTGGAAATATTGGTCCTATGATGTCAAACGCCCACATGGTGAATGGCCAGGGGCTGACCATGGAATGCAATGAGGATGACAGGGTATGGATGGCGTGTCCATGCACTTGACATGGGTGACACTTCCTAACATGGTTATGGCAATCCTGCTTTAAGGTGGACCAAAAATAACCTGCTCTAAGTATTTTCATTGCCATCATATTGGCATTTACATGCCCTCCAAATTCTCCATCGTGGAATTCATGCATTATTATCCTAGCCTCCTCCAGGTCGACACACCTTAGTAAGATGCTAGTGAAACTCTTTTTGTAAAGAACCCCTCCCAAAATCGAATATCGGGTAGAAATTCTTCGTATAAAAGCTTTGTCTTTGGACGAAACGTATTTTGAAAATCCTCCGTTTTCTAGGAACTCTTTAATGTCTTGAAACCAAGGTTTTTCAGTATCAGTTTGGTTGTTTTGGCAAATCTCAAGATCGTGTGTGGATGGAGTGGGTGAATGCCATATTTCCAAGGGTCTGGTTCCCAAAGTGGGATCGATCCTTAGGGCTGAGCCCAAGGAGGAGAGGGCATCGGCCACGCCATTTTCCTCTGTTCCTACGTGTGTGAAAGTACACGATTTGAATGACTCAACCAGCTTGGTGTCCAACTCGTGGTATGGAAGAAGTTTTTCGTTTTTGAATTGCCAAATCTTTAATATTTGGTTTATGACATGTAAAGAATCTCCGAAGACTTCGATGCATGATGTCCCTAGAGTTTTCGAAATTTTTAAGCCTTGTATGAGTGCTTCATACTCGACGGTATTGTTGGAACACTCGAAATCTAGGCGAATGGCTATGGGTATTTTTCCCTTTTCAGGGGATATGAGGACGATGCCTGCCCCTGCCCCTCTTTGGTTTCATGCCCTATCGAAGTGCATTTTCCACACTTGGTTTTCATTTAAACAATTTGATAAAATATGATTTTGAAATTGGTTTTGAAATATGCCTTCATCGGGCATTTTGTCAAGTGTGAGATATGCATCTTCTAAAGGGAAGTCAGCCATATAGTCGGCTAGGGCTTGCCCCTTGATGGAAGTTTGATGGCAGAATTTTAGGTCATACTCCATCAAGAGGAGCTGCCATTTACCTAGCCTACCTGTGAGATAAGTTTTGAAACAGATGCTTGATTGGATCAAGCCTAGACACTATCTAGATCTCATGATCTAGGAAGTAGTGTCGAAATTTCTGGCTGGCCCACACCAAGGCCAAGCAAGTCTTCTCCATGGCTTGATAATTTCGTTCATAAGCCAAAAGAGTTTTCGAAATGTAATAGATGGCATACTCCTTGTGGGTATCATCCTCATATTGAGCTAGCAATGCACCCAAAGCATTCGCATGCACAGAAATATAGAGTAAAAGAGGTTTTCCTTGCTTTGGAGGGTTTAAAACAAGAGGATTAACCAAATATGCTTTTAGTCTTTCGAAAGCCTTTTGGCAATCATCGTCCGATACGAATTTCACCCCTTTTCTCAAAAGTTTGTTGAAAGGTTCGCATATTGTAGCGAGGTTTGAAATAAACCTGCGAATTGATTGAAGGGGACCCTGGAGGCTACGAATTTGCATAAAATTGGAGGGTGGAGGCATGTCTGTGATGGCTCTACACTTAGAAGGGTCAACTTTTGTGCCCCTTTGGCTCACCATAAAGCCCATGAGCTTATCGGATTCTACTCCGAAAACACATTTTTGAGGGTTTAGCTTTACTTTGTAAAGCCTAAGCCTTTCGAATTTTTTTTGTAAACATTCGATATGGGTGCATCGAGTTTTTGATTTAGCCAAAAGATCATCCACATATACCTCCACGAGCTCATGAATTTGATCATGAAAGATCATAGTCATGGCTCTTTGGTAGGTGGCGCCGACATTTTTCAAACCAAAGGGCATGACTGTATAGCAATACATGTCCCATGGTGTGGTGAAAACAGTTTTAGCCTGATCTCTTGGGGCTAATTTGATTTGGTTATACCCTCAATAGCCATCCATGAACGAAAACATTTCGTGATTTGCAGTACTATCAACTATCAAATCAATGTTAGGTAAAGGAAAGTTATCCTTTGGAGTGGCTTTGTTCAGGTTTCTAAAATCGATGCATATTCAAATTTTTCCATTGGATTTTCGAACTACAACAATATTTGACAACCAATCAGAATACGCAATGGGTTTTATAAAACCAACTTTTAGCAGATCTTTTAAACCCTCTTTAACCTACGCATACATATTCGGATGAATCTTTCTAAGATTTTGCTTTATGGGTTTCGAATCCGAATCTAGGGGAAGACAATGCTCTACGACTCTTGGGTCTATACCCGACATGTCTTCATACGTCCATGCAAACACATCAATGTAGGTTTTCAAGAATGTAATGAATGATGATGCTTTATGCTCATGCAAACATGCGCCTATCTTAATGTGTTTGGGCTTTGTTTCACTCCCTAGGTTGATCTCTATGAAATCCCCTCCTATAGAATTCGAAGGTTTTTCAAAATCGAGAACTTTATAAAACTCGGGGAGCTCGACAGTTGAATCCTCCTCAAGGAGAAGGGGATCTTCTTCCGTGCTTCGATCATTCTCGAGAATATTGAATCCTAGGGAATTTGAACTCGATGCATGGGTTTTGAAAACACCTGGTTTTTGACTTGGAATTTCAACGGGTTTCGAAGCTTTTGGTTTTATTATGAAGACAACTTTCTTTTCAAAATCCTTGACTTTTTTCAAATTTTTACCAGGAGCTGGTACATACAAGATTTTGTTTTTGGGAATTTCTAATTTTTTGACTTTTTTGGATTTTGGCAAAGCTAAGACACTTGAAGCTATACAAACAACAATTTTTTTGGTTTTTGCACAAATTTCTAATGTTTTTGGTTTTTAAGGTTTTCCAAATTGTTTTTGAATTTCGAGATTTTTCAATTTTTTTGATTTTTGGTTTAAGAAGGGATCATCCATCATACCTACAAAGGAAAACGCCACAAGTTAGACTCTAAACAGTAGGTCTAAATTGTAGGTTTCTGCTTCACTAGGTTCCAGGGCACCCTTGACTTAGGTGGTCACAGGTGGTGGTTCTGGAGTTATTTTGGGAGTATAGCCGATCCCATATCGGCTTGGGTTGGCTCTAGGCAGTATGGGCTCAAGAAGACCCTGATTTTATGTCCCTAGACTTTGGTAGGGCATATATCCCATGTTCAATAGCATGTTCCACGATTTTTTGTTTTTTGAAAATTTTTGATATAATTCGTGGTTCTGGAACTTGCTATCGTCCATGTTATGCTCGTATGGCTTTTTATCTAGGGGTTTTTGGAATAGGCGACTCTTGGCCTTACCTAGGATGGTTAGGGTTTTGAGTGGGCGAGCCTTAGGCTGTCCCTTGATGTATAAAACTTTCCTAGGCTTTGGAAGGACGAGCTTGGGTGGCTCGACCAAGACTTGCCCTAGGTTGGCCTCGTAGGCTTGAGAACTTGAAAAGCATGGGAAATTCTATATTCCCTGAAGCTGAGGGTGTCTCTCACCTAGAATTACCATGACTTGATCTTCAAAGGAGATTTTTACACACCTATAAAAAGTGGACGGCACAGCAAGCAGGCTGTGTATCCAGGGCCTTCACAGCAATAGGTTGTAGTGGGGGTGGATGTCCAAGACATGGAACACCCCCATGTGGGCTATGCCCCCTGTTTTTATGGGTAATTCTGTGGATCCTAAGGGTCTAGATGCATTCCCATCGTATCCAGTGATCACGATGGGGCTTGGGTTCATGGAGGTCAAGGCGACTCTGATTTGATACACCACGTGGAGCAGAAGGATGTTGAGACCTCCTCCCCCATCAACTAGGCACCTGTCCAGAGAATGGTGATTCAATACCACCTCGATATGTAGGGCCTGGTTGTAGGACTCATAAGATCTTTCGATATCCTCTTTTGAGAACACGATGGGCATTTTTGCACCTATAGACACCACTTGGGTTGACAAGGACTCCGGGGTTATGTTTGAGCTAACCTTGGCTCTTTCTAGAATTTTCTCTAAAACAAGTCTATGCCTAGACGAGGTTTGTATCAACTCTAGGATGGACATGTTAATTGGAATCTTTGAAAGATGATTTTCAAAATCATACAAGGTTAAAACAACTTTATCTTTGTCCGTTTTTGGTGAGATCCTAGGAATACATGCTTTTGAAGGATTAGGTATACTGACCACTTTTTTAGCATTTTGTAGATGCGGGGGTTGATAGATCCTTCCAGACCTGGTCACTTCTCCTACGATCAACCTAGGGCTCATGCCTATGATGGCTCTACTTGTGTGCTTTGAAGCACCTTGGATTTGTAAAATAGGTTTAACCGGGTGCGGGACTCTGGGCTCTCCCCCGACTACTACTTGGGCGATTTTCCTATGAAGGATGAGAGATGGTGCACAAGTAGAAAACCCAGAATGATATGCACGTGCTAGACTCTTTGAAATCATTAAAGCACATACCTCTTTGCCCTTCCCACTGGTACTTGCGTGGTTGGGGAAGGGTTCTTTGAAAATAGCTTGGGTAGGCTCTGGTTCCTCAGTGACCTGGAGCTGGCCCTGCGCTATCAAGTTCTCAATCTTGTTGAGTAGGGAAAAACATTGCTTTGTATCATGGCCTTTGAGCCGATGATACTTGCAAAATCGATTTAAGAACCTCCATTTGGAAGTGGTTCCCTCGGGAATCTCAGGGAGTTCGATCATTCCTTGGGCAAGTAGGAGGTCCAGGACCTCCGACACAGGTTGCCCCAATGGAGTATACTCCCGTTTTTCAAAGGGCTTTTGTATTTTTTTCTCTTTTTTATTTTCAAAATTCTCAAAATTTTTAGAAGTGCTCGCCGGGCTTGGATCCACTCGGACATTTGCAACTTTGTGGGGCTTGGCCCCTTTGAACATTGTGGGTAACCCGTAAGTTTTGGGTTTTTCCAAGCGAGTTTTTGGAACAACACTCCCTTTCCACAAGTGATCGTAGACTCCTTTCTTTAGATTTGTTTCGAAAAGAGAAGCTTTCTTGATCAACTTGTGAAAAGTTGAGATTTCATGTAGGGAGAGAAGAGTTTTAACTCACGTTTAAAATTATCGAGGATGAGCATTGTCGCACATCCTTCTGATATTGGCTCTCTCACTTGCCCCAGGAGGGACCTCCATCGAACGATGAATGCATGTACATCCTCGTTCGCCGCTTGTTTTGTATCCCTCAAAGTATTTAAAGTTGGCGTAACTTCTACGTTATGCGAAAACCTTTACATAAAGCAGTTCGCTAACCCTTCAAAAGTTGCGAACTGACTCAAATCGTAAGAAGCGAGCCATTTTGAAGCAATTCCTTTGAGGGAAAGGGGAAACCAATAAATCCACTTCATCGAGCCCTTCTTTTTCTTGTGGGCTCAACGAGAAAAGAGTTGTAAGTGAGATCTAGGATCTCCCGTGCCATCATACCGATGGAAATTCGGTATTTCGTCGTCACTGTCTGTTTTGTAATCCAGAGGAAGGAAATCAGATAGGGCGTACATTTTTTTCTCTTTATTTTGCCCTTTTAGCAGTTGTTGTAGGGCTTTACGGTCCTTGTAGGTGAAGGACTCGTGGTATTGGTTTCCCTCCATAGCGGAGGTTTCCTTGGGTTTGCGAGTTTTTTCAAACTTCTTTTTAGACTTTGTTGGTTTGCCATGAGACGAATACGAATCAGCTGCCTCGGCCTCTTGGCTAAGTGCAACAATCTTGGCTTCAAATTCTTTTCGCAAATCCTCGATTTCTTCTCTCCTGTTTCTATTTTTCGAAAATCTCTTTGAGTGAGAACTTGATGTGCTGCAGGCCAGGGTGTCTGGCATTGGATAGGGCGCACAGCAGGTTGGTGCGCGCAGCGGGGCGGCGCCTAGCGCTAAGGCGTTGGGCGCTAGTGCGGGGTGCGCTGGGCGTCTGGGGGCGCGACAGGCATCAGAGGGGTGCGACAGGCGTTTGAGGGGCGCGACAGGCGCGGTTGGCTCACGATCGGCCAGAGTGAGGTTTTTAGGGTTTTAGTTTGAGTCGGTGGGGTTAGGTTAGGTCCGGTTTGGTTTAGTTAGGTTTAGTTAGGTTCAGTTGGGGCTCAGTTAGGGTTAGGTTGGTTCGAGTCTAGGCTAGTTTAGGGCTAGGTTTACCTCTTGGAGCCGGTCCTTCTTGGTTGAGCCCACTCCCATGTGCGGTTGCAGCCTCCCTTGATCAAGCCCACCTTGTTGCAGCCCACTTAGTCCACTAGGCTTGACCCACACTCACCCTTGAGCCAACATGGCTTGAACCACTCTCTCACTCTCTCTCCTCCCCAAGCAAATTCACATGAGCTTTTGGGGACCCCCTCACTCCTATTTATAGACAAATGAGGTGGGTCTTGGATATGGGTCTTGGGTTTGGATCGTGGAATCCATGTCCAATCCAAACACTATTTGGATCTGGATCTTGGATCTTGGATCTCGGATATTTTGAGATCCATATCTGATCTAAATCCAACATTTTTATGGATATGGATCTAGATATTTTTTTTCAAATTTGATCCAATCCAAATACTATTTGGATCCAATCCAAATACTATTTGGATCCAATCCAAATCCAAACACTATTTGGATATAGATCTGGATATATATATGGTCCAGATCCAATCCAAATTTTCTCTGGATGGTCCTTCTTGGCTTTTTGAGGCGAACGTTTTGTGCGGGCACTGGCTTCATTAGCGCTCTGTCTGGTGCTGGGTTTTTCCCAACTTTGTCGTCCGGACTCTATCTCGCCATTTTGGACTCCGTTTCTACTTAATTTCGCCATTTCTGGCTCAAATTCATGCTGCTTGGGTGGATGTATTCGATTTGGCTTCTAGGTGTTCCAGGCTTGCATTCTGCATCGGGCCTGGGCCTTTCTTTCACCTTTTGACGTTGACCTTTATCTGGCTAGGATGCTGCTTTTGGGCTTTTGTACCTATTTTTGAGGCTGCTTTGGATTTAGCCCTTTTAAGCTGCTTTATGGGCTGTTTTTTCTTTTCTTCAAGTGACATTTTGTCACAACCTCTACCACGGAATGCTCCACGTCCTCATGTAGAGTGAAAATTTGTCTTACTCAAGAGTGCATTATGCTCTAGATTAATGATGGTTTTCTTCAACAAAATTCTATAATCTTCTTCTCTTAGCAATAGGGAGTAAATTGTGCCTAGAGAAGGAATTTCTTCTCTACTCAAAATATTGTTCATAATTGAATCATACTCACTATTTTTGCCCTATAGTAAGTAAAAAATCGTCTATTTTTTAGATTCAGTTGTCATTGATCTTGAGCATGCAACACATTTTATAGATGTATAGAACTATAATTCATCCCATAAGCCTCTTAACTCTACATAGTAATCACTTACGGATCTCAACCTTTGCTTAGATCTCTGAATTTTTTCAAGAATCTAGTATTCTTTTGCAACATTTTTTTAATCTAGAGTATGCTTCAGAAATAACTCTCCATATTTGTGATGCAAAGTATAAGTACATAAACGTATGACTGATATTGGAGACATAGACTAAAGAAGCCAAGATAAGATTGGACATCCTCTTTATGTCACTTAGGATAGGTCACATAGTGTTCAACTGTACATGAAACCTGTCGAGTCAAGTGAGGCCATCTCCTTGCCAAGATAACCAATTCAACAAATCTCTATCATTCCAGAAAATTTCGCCCATCTAACTTAATATTTGTGATGAGTTTGGAAATCAAACAAAGGAAATGAGATTTCTGGCCCTTTTTCTTTTTCTACCATCACTTAGACTGAATTTCAGGATTCTATAATAATTCTTTACTAACAATGGAAGAACAAGGATCTGAACGCGTTTGGTACAAAAAATCGTTTATGTTGCCACTTCAATTTCACTCCACGAGGCAGCGATTAAGCCATATAGGCCTTAATACCATGTTAAAATGAATGCTATTTATTGAATCAGAGAAGAAAATGTATTTACAACTTGCATATTTCGTAGATCTGCCTATGAGACTCTAGGTTTTTGCGTCTCTCACCTTTGTGCTTTGATCAAACCCTAATGAGGCAAACTGCTTTCTAATGGAAAAGAAGATTCATAACCTTATCTCGAAGAGCAATGACTCACAATGATAACGTGACGAGCTTGATACCCAAGGCATGCATTTGGCTTTGGCCTCCCCATTGTACTAAAAGAAAAATTATACGCAGCACTCATCGATCGTGTCCCACTTTTAAACATATACCTGGCATGTGATAATTTAATAAAATTGCAAATTTGCTTGGGTGATTCCCGGTATTTAGGGGTACCTAGTGTTAAGGAAAGCTGTGTAATGAAGGTCTGGGTCGTGTAGATATATATTCATGTCCTTTTGAGTCCTATGTCATCTTAGAAATAGTTAATACTTACTAGGGGTAGATTAGGAAATTAAGTTAGATAGGGTATTAATAGGTGATTAGGGTTTAGTTAGAATCAACAAGGAAAAGTGCAGGGCGGCAACACAAGAGGGCCGACTTCTAGCTCTTGGGCAGATTGGAGGAATGCCTCCAATCTGCGGTATTTTGTAAGTGGTTTCTATTGGATTAATAAATATTTTTCATGCTAACATGGTATTAGAGTCTGTTTGACATTTTTTTTATGATTTGATTGAAGACAATCAGTAAAAAACGTGTTTTATAGAAGCACTTGGACAGAAATTCGATTTTGGGTTCTTCAATCAACGTGAATCTACTATTGAATCCTTGAAGACTTGACATTAGACATTGTGAATCTGATTATTTCATAGATTTGATTTGTGCATCGAATTATTTCAGAATCTTTTATTGAAAGAGTGAAATTAGGAAAAATCGGGTGGAGCATATTGATCTATTGATCAATAGTGAATCTTTTTTTGGTAAAATCAAGTGGATCGTTGATATTGATTCAATCGGCTCGCCCATTGTGGATTATTTCTTGCATCACGTGGATTGCTTTAAGTCGTCTTTGTATATATTGATGCACTTGCTCCATTCAAGAGACTTCCTTGTTTGAAATCAGTGTGTGCGACTGGTGCATATGTCAGAAAACTGAATTTTTGGGTATCTTCATTGCAAGGATATAACTTTAAGCCTCTACTTTTTATACATTGAAGAAGGCCTCCTCCCCTTCTAATTTGTCAAAGTACTAGATTTAGATTTCAGCTTCAGACTTAATTAAGTTGTGTTTCAGATTTTCTAATCAATGGCTGGCAAAGGTAAAGTTATTGACAGTTCCTTTCATACAGGCGAACAATCTAGCTTATTAGAAAAAACAGAAAATCTTTAGATTACAATGACTAAATTAGATAGTCGAAATTATATGGAATGGGCAAGATCTATAAAAATTCTGCCCATGTAAGGGATCACCCTTGCATTGCCGGTCCCAAGCCCGGATAAAGGAGGAGGGTTGTGTTAGGCTTCCGACAGCCAGTGTAAAACTGCGTCAGATTTTTACAACATGGATTACAAAAATTATGAGCATTTCTTTGGGGCGTCTCCGCCTAGCGACGTGCTACAGAGCCCGAATGCAATAAGAAGTAAGCAAGGGCCACTACATTTTCGCCCGAATGTAGTGAATCAATTGCAGAGAGGGTTCCCACATCATGGACGGGTGTGGGTAAAGAAGTTAGTCCCGCTACATTGTCGCCCGAATGTAGTGAAAAATTTTCAGAGAGGGTCTCCGCATTTTGATTATGGACGAATGCGGGGGGTAAGGAAGATAGTCCTAGATAATAAGATTCATATTGGTTCTTGGAATATCGGAACATTATTGGGTAAGCTAATGGAGGTGGTAGGTACTATGATTCGGAGAAAGATTCATATTCTATGTTTACAAGAGACAAAATGGGTTGGAGAAAAAGCATAGGAGAAAGGATACATGTTTTAAATTATGGTACTCAGGTAAAGAAAAGGCTAGAAACGGAGTTGGTATTATCATAAATAAAGATTTAAAGGAGAGTGTAGTAGACATACAACGATATGGTGACCGAATCATGATGTTGAAATTAATGTTAGGAGCAGAGGTTTTGAAAATAGTTTGTGCTTACCCCAAGTAGGACTAGAAGATAGTATAAAGACAGTTTTTTGGGAAGAGTTAGATAAGGTGTTTCAAAAGATTCCACAAAGGGAGATGATTTGTTTAGGAGGAGATTTAAATGGACATGTCAGTAAAGAGGCATTAGGATATCAAGGGATTCATGGAAACTTTGGTTTTGGGGATATAAACGAGGAAGGTAGGGAGATTTTAAATTTTGCTATGTCATTTGATCTCTTTATAGTCAATACAATCTTCAAAAAACGAGATGAATATTTAATTACTTATAAGAGTGGCTTATCACAAACACAAATTGATTACTTTATTTGTAGAAAAAAAGATAGAGCGTGTTGTAAAGACTGTAAGGTAATTCCATGAGAAAACTTAACCACCCAATATCGACTTTTAGTTTTGAATTTATATATAAAAAAAATGAACAAAGAAGAAAAGAGTGCATCGAGCTATTCGGACTAAATGGTGGAACCTCAAAAGCGAGAAAGAAGATATATTTAAACAGAAAGTCCTTCAAGGAGATGTTTGGAATTATATTGGAACACCCTGTGATATGTGGAACAATATGGCTATACATATTAAGAAAGTGGCGAAAGATGTGTTAGGGGTATCTAAAGGGAGGTGTACCAGCACAAAAAGAAGCTTGGTGGTGGAGTGAAGTAGTACAAAATAAAATCAAGGCAAAGAGGGTATGTTACAAATTATATTATGCTAAGAAAAGTAGTGAAACTTTAGAAGCTTATAAGAAAGCAAAGAAGGAAGCGAAAAAGGCCGTTAGTGAAGCAAAAGCTAAGATTTGGGATGACTTATATAAAAAACTCAACTCAAAAGAGGGTGAAAGAGATATTTTTAGGATAGCTAGGGCGAGAGATAAGAAAACTAAAGATCTTAATTATGTTAGATGCATAAAAGACGAGGATGAAAAAATTCTAGTGGCAAATGATGATATAAGAAATAGATGGAAAAACTATTTTTATAATCTTTTTAATGAAAATAAAGATGTTAGTATTAGTTTAGGAGATTTAGCCAAGTCAGAAAAGTATATAAACCACAATTTCTATCGACGTATTCAAAAGAATGAAGTCAAAGAGGCTCTTAAACATATGAAGAGTGGTAAATCGGTAGGACCAGATAATATTCCTATAGAAGTTTGGAAAATACTAGGAGAAATAGGAATCAATTGGCTCACAAGACTATTTAATGAAATATGGAAAAACCAAAAGATGCCCGAGGAATGGAGAGCAAGTACACTCATACCCATATATAAGAACAAGGGAGACATTCAAAATTGTGCGAATTATCGAGGTATCAAGTTAATGAGTCATACTATGAAATTATGGGAAAGAATTATCGAACATAGGTTAAGACAAGTATCAAGTACAACAGAGAACCAATTTGGATTTATGCCAGGCAGATCTACTATTGAAGCGATTCACCTTTTGAGATGTCTTATGGAACATTTTAGAGCAAAAAAGAAAGACCATCACATGATATTTATTGATCTAGAAAAAGATGGACAGTTAAAATTGGCACACATTGCATTCCCCAAAAGGAAAGTTTGAAATACCTAAGATCAATTTTTCAAAGTGATGGAAGAATTGATGGAGATGTTACACATAGAATTAATGTTGGTTGGTTAAAATGGAGAGGAGCATCAGATATTCTTTGTGATAAGAAGATACCATTAAAATTAAAAGGTAAATATTATAGAGCAGCAATTAGGCCTGCAATGTTTTCTGGTTCTGAGTGTTGGGCAGTTAATCATCAACATGTACAAAAGATGTTTGTGACAGAAATGAAGATGTTGAGATGGATGAGTGGTCATACACGAAAAGACCGTATACATAATGAGGTTATTAGAAACAAATTAGGAGTGGAACCAATAGAGGATAAAATGAGAGAACATCGTTTAAGATGGTTTGGACATATAGAAAGAAGATCAAAAGAAGAACCTGTAAGAAGGTTAGAAAAACTAAACTTGTCCCCATCGGAGAAGCGGTTGACCGCGGCGTCGATAGGGTGACTGGAGAAGACACAGGACCATCAATCGACGATCTCTTCGTCAAAGTTGGTCGCGGCTTCACCGGCTTTATATCAAAGGCCGATGAGACCGAGCCCAGCGGCAGGCGTGGCCTAACGGCCTGCGGCTCTTGCAGGAACCTCCCCGGGGTGCAAACGGGACGGCGGAAGATACAGGCAGGCTCGCCACCGGCAGAATTGCTGCAGGAGGAAACGCTTTCCGTATCTGAGGCTAGATCCAATGGAACGAAGCCGTCGGACGTGTCTGCCGTGCCGCCAGAGTCGGAGTTCACCCTACCGTCGAACGAAGACCGCCTCTCGTCCACTGACCGTTGCAAAACCCTAGTCACGGGATCCCGGCCAAGCTTGTCAGTGAAGTCCATGCTTCCAGATGCGAGATCTCTAGCAGGGTGCGCAGAGAAGAAGAGCATGAAGAATATACAGGTTAAATTAAGAGCGTGAAGAGAATGAAACGGCGGAATGGAGATCAGATCGGAATGGAATGGATCTGCCCTTTCTGTTTCAAGTGGGAAAGAGGAGGGGAAATTAGAGGAGAAGACCAGGGATAGCACCATCCCGTGGCCTTCTCATCGGCCGCGTCTTGCTCTTCTTCGCCCTAGCACAGAGAGAGACACACACACACACACACACAGAGAGAGAGAGAGAGAGAGAGAGAGAGAGAGAGAGAGAGAGAGAGAGAGAGAGAGAGAGAGGGCCTGTGTGCAAGGCGACGATCGAAATTTGCTCGGAGAAGAGAAAGCGCGCCATGGAGACTGGAGCCTGACCGAAAATGGAAAGTTACTGATCGAAAATGGAAAGTTGCAGAACCCCCAATAACAGAAAAGCGCGTCCAAATGAGTAGCCCGGTAGCCTGAGATCACATCCTATATCGAGCGCCCGGGAAATGTAAAGTTCCGGAGCCCCATTTAACACAAAAGTGCGTCCAAACTACGCTAACGACTCTCGCTCATGTCTATGTAAGTAATCCACTTGTGTGAACTAAAACAGTCTAATAAAAAACAGGTTGTATCCAGACACACCTAAACCATATATATTATATATAAGCATAATCATGTTTGATACACTAATCTTTTATAAATATCTTCACCGTTCAATTTTTGAAATTGAATGTTTTTTGCTTATCTTATTTTGCTTCAAATCTCTAATATTAATCACACCCGTTCAATGGTTGTGAATATGGATTATTCTCTCCCTCTTTCTGTCTATCTATATATTACTCACATGTATATGACATGGTTTGACCCCGGTTACTTCCAAATCTTTAAAATGGACTCCAATAATAAAAAAAACTAGTGTCAACCTGTTTTTGACAAGATATTCCACTCTTGTCATAATGCACTCCTTCCATTTGATAATATCACCGTTTTGGATGTTCTAGTTTTTTCATCCAGTTGTTAATGATATTCTCAGTTTTAGGGTAAGAAGTTCAAATATATTTTAATAATAATAACTGACTTTATCTTGAAAATTATATTTCCCAATATGTTGTCTTTTATGATAATTTATTCATATAATTTATACTTTAAAACAAGATCCATGCAACAAATGGATATCGTGCTCTTTATGTGTTTATAAATCCATCATACCAATATCCGATATTAATCACCTTCATGTGAAAATACCGTTGGTGATTCTTTCGGCTATACAACAAAAATTCATTTGATCACGACAATGTCAATTGTAGGCATGTGGATCAAAGCTTCCTTTCGGGGAATGCAATGTGTGCCAATTTTAATTTCTATGTCCTCTGAAGTAACTAAATGATCAAACTTATATTTCATATATTCTGTCCTTATTCTACTAAGTCGGAGGCCATTGCTTTCCAATGTTTCAAATAACATACACCAAGGTACTTCATCTTGAATATGTTTTGTTAACTCATCCATCACCATTATAAATAAGTATGGACTTAAAGTTGATCATTGATGTAACCCAATATTAACTTCAAAGAAGTCTGTCGTTCCTTCATGAGTCCTCACACATGTTTTTGCACCATCATACATGTCTCTTATAAGGTTAATATATGTTAATGGGATACCTCTTTTTTTCAAAGTTCTCCAAAGAACCTCCCTCGGTACCCTATCATAAACTTTTTCTATATCAATAAATATCATGTAAAGGTCTTTCTTTTTTACTCTAAAATGTTCCATAAGACATCTCAAAAGGTGAATCGCTTCAATAGTAGATCTACATGGCATGAATCCAAATTGGTTCTCTGTTGTACTTGATACTTGTCTTAGCCTACGTTCGATAATTCTTTCCCATAATTTCATAGTATGACTCATTAACTTGATACCTCGATAATTCGCATAATTTTGAATGTCTCCCTTGTTCTTATATATGGGTATAAGTGTACTTGCTCTCCATTCTTCGGGCATCTTTTGGTTTTTTCATATTTCATTAAATAGTCTTGTGAGCCAAGCGATTCCTATTTCTCCTAGTATTTTCCAAACTTTTATAGGAATATTATCTGGTCCTACCGATTTACCACCTTCATATGTTTAAGAGCCTCTTTGACTTCATTCTTTTGAATACGTCTGTAGAAATTGTGGTTTATATACTTTTCTAACTTAGCTAAATCTCCTAAACTAATACTAACATCTTTATTTTCATTAAAAAGATTATAAAAATAGTTTTTCCATCTATTTCTTATATCATCATTTGCCACTAGAATTTTTTTCATCCTCATCTTTTATGCATCTAACATAATTAAGATCTTTAGTTTTCTAATATCTAGCTCTAGCTATCCTAAAAATATCTCTTTCACCCTCTTTTGAGTTGAGTTTTTTATATAAGTCCTCGCAAATCTTAGCTTTTGCTTTACTAACGGCCTTTTTCACTTCCTTCTTCGCTTTCTTATAAGCTTTTAAACTTTCACTATTTTTCTTAGCATAATGTAATTTGTAACATGCCCTCTTTGCCTTATTTTATTTTGTACTACTTCACTCCACCACCAAGCTTCTTTTTGTGCCGGTACACCTCCCTTAGATACCACTAACACCTCTTTCGCCACTTTCCTAATATGTATAGCCATATTGTTCAACATATCATAGGGTGTGCCAACATAGTTCCAAACATCTCCTTGAAGGACTCTATTTAAATATATCTTATTTCTCGCTTTTGAGGTTCCACCATTTAGTCTGAATAGGTCGATGCACTCTTTTCTTCTTTGTCCACTTTTTTATTTGTAAATCCATAACTAAAAGTCGATGTTGGGTGATTAAGCTTTCTCCTGGAATTACCTTAAAATCTTTACAACACGCTCTATCTTTTTTTCTACAAATAAAGTAATCAATTTGTGTTTGTGATAAGCCACTATTATAAGTAATTAAATGTTCATATCATTTTTTAAAGATTGTATTGACTATAAAGAGATCAAATGCTATAGCAAAATTTAAAATCTCCCTACCTTCTTCGTTTATATCCCCAAAACCAAAGTTTCCATGAATCCCTTGATATCCTAATGCCTCTTTACCGACATGTCCATTTAAATCTCCTCCTAAACAAATCATCTCCCTTTGTGAAATCTTTTAAAACACCTTATCTCACTTTATACTATCTTCTAAGCACAAACTATATTCAAAACCTCTGCTCCTAATACTAATTTCAATGTCATGATTCGGTCACCATATCGTTGTATGTCTACTACACTCTCCTTTAAATCTTTATTTATGATAATACCAACTCCATTTCGGGCCTTTTCTTTACCTGAGTACCATAATTTAAAACCTATATCCTCTATCTCCTTTGCTTTTTCTCCAACCCATTTTGTCTCTTGTAAACATAGAATATGAATCTTTCTCCGAATCATAGTATCTACCACCTCCATTAGCTTACCCGATAATGTTCCGATATTCCAAGAACCAATACGAATCTTATTATCTAGGACTAGCTTCCTTACCCTCCGCATCCGTCCATAATCAAAATGCGGAGACCCTCTCTGAAAATTTTTCATTACATTCGGGCGGCAATGTAGCGGGACTAACTTCTTTACCCATACCCGTCCATGATGTGGGAACCCTCTCCGTAATTGATTCACTACAACAACAACTAAGCCTTTTCCCATACTAGACGGGGTCGGCTACATGGATTCTTTGTTTCCACAGATCCCTATCGTGTGCCATGTTACTGTAATTAATTCACTACATTCGGGCGAAAATGTAGTGGCCCTTACTTACTTCTTAATGCATTCGGGCTCTACAGCACGTCGCTAGGCGGGGACGCCCAAAAGCAATGCTCATAATTTTTGTAATCCATGTTATAAAAATCCGACGAACTTTTATGCTGGCTATCGGAAGCCTAACACAACCCTCCTCCTTTATCCGGGCTTGGGACCGGCAATGCAAATTCAAGTTTTTTTTTATTTCAGTGGATGAAAAAGAAACAATACATCCACTGAAGAAAAAAAACTAGTTTCTAAGAAAAGAAAAGAATCTTCGATCATAAATGCAAAGAATAGGAGTAAAATAGGTATTGTTACATAACACAAGAATTCATCCCTACATTCAGATTATTTTTAAGGAGTGTTATTCTATCTTCCATGCAAAACAAAATTTAAATACACAAATTGCTGAAAAAACAACGCAAGTGATTAATGGTGATGTCCAGTTTGAAAGCAACGACCCACCAAAATCGAGTAACATGTTCGCAATAACGAAGCTTCGTATATCCCTATGATTATTAAAGAAACAACAAATCCACCAAAATACTATAATTAAACTCTAAGATTAGTGTTCTCCATCATAAAGGCAAGGACTTCAAATAATCATGCCACAAGTGCCAACAAAAGAAGTATCACACTCATGTTGGACTTAAGACCATTTATAAGGAATGTATTCTCATTATCGACAAAACAAAATTTAAATGAACAAATCGGTGAAAATATTATAAGTGAAGAATGATAATCCTCAATTTAAAACAAACGGCCCAACAAATACGTTTTTTGAGTACACAACACTAAAGCATTCAAGATATTTATATGATCGAACCATATTTAAGGAAACAACATACTCACCGAAATAAAAAAAACCTGAACTATAAGAGCCCTGATTTGGGTCATAATACAAAGAATTGAAGTAATCAAGCTCAAGGTGAACAACGGAAGAAGAATTGTGCTCATCTATGCCTTCAAACAATTTTTAAGAAATACAACAACCCAACAGAATTGAGTCAAAGGTACACAACATCAAGCTAAAGGAACCTGCATATCCACCAAAATACAAAACTAGACCTAAGATTAGTGTCCATGGTTATAAAGGTAAAGACTTGAAATAATCAAGCTATAAGCACACAAAGCTATAGCATTAAGGTCCCCGTGCAAATATAATATCGAGAAAACATTGAAGATATTGTATCACAAGTTGCAAGAAAAAGAATTTAGACCTTTCTCCATCACATTCTTTTTATTTTCGTCACTCACATAAGCTTTAGATTGCTGATTTTAGTTATAACTCGATCGATCAATCAACTGCCAATATGTCTCTCGAGTATGTCTACTTTTTCCATAGTGAGTGCATGAGAGTGTCTTTCTCATATGAAGAATATAGTATTCGGCTCTTCCTCTTCCATTATATCCTCCTCTTCTACCTCTAAGTCTAAGGGTAGGCTGAAAATTCTTTCAGCAAAGGGCACAGTTTCTGCACTGATATTTTTCCTTTTTTTTCTCTCAAGATATCGCCTGTCTTATTCTCTCAAAGATAATGTATATACTATGCTAAGTAAGGGAAGGTCTTTCCTACTTAAGATGCTATTTTTTGCTACCTCAACATCTAAAAAATTATCCCATAATAAACTAAACACTTTCTTTTTTCAAACTTTTCATTTATTTCTTTCAAGCAGTTTTGACATTTTGTTTTTTAAATAAGAATGCAATTCCTCTCATAATCCTCGAACCTATACATAGTTTTTCCCCCTTATTGGTATTTGTGAATCTTCTCTATAATTTCATATTTCTTGGCGATGTTTTTCCTCTAAACATAGGTATCTTGGACAACTAGCCAAATCTCTTGAACTTATTTTAAGAACATAACCGTACTCACAATGGAGGCATCATTGATTAAATCAACCAAGAACTTACTAAAGCATTTTCTCTATACCACCTAGAGTAAGAAATCGGTAATATTGGGTGTGAGAATTTCTCCAATAAGGTATTCCCATTTTCCTCTAGCTAATACTGTGAGTCCAATAGATCTCGCCCACTGTAAATAATTTATGCCATCTAGTTTCAAATTTGTGATTTGGAATGCTTCTTATTTGTTTATGCTGGAATTTTTTGCAATTTCCAGTACTTCACTTTTTTCGTTATGATCGCCCCTTTTCTCTAGGCTGCAATATTTATATCTCCTTCAATTTCTTCTTCGTATCACTTTCTTGTTTGATGCACAATACCTTATAATAAAGAATCTGGACTGCTTCTTGGTGAAAGCCCTAACTTCTTTTCTTCACTGCGATCTCTAAGCACCCTAATCCAAATGATTAGGCTCTAATAAAGCACTCAAATCATAAAAAAATGCAACAAACATTATGGCTATTTGGATCGGCAATCTGCTCTCAATAGAGTCAGTGGTTAACTTATTTTTATTCCTCGGTGGTAAGGATTACACTTATATACACTTTATAACTTGAAAGACTATTCTATCCTTACTAAGTAATATACTCATTTCAGCTTAAGAAAAACTTTTTTGGTGTCCCTCATGTAGATATTGGATCTTTGAACTGATCTTGGTTGTAACCAAGCTTTTCAACAACTACAAAAACAACAAAGCCTTTTCTCATACTAGATGAGGTTTGCTACATGGATTCTTTGTTTCTACATGGCCCTATTATGTGTCATGCTAGTAGTTAACTCAATATAAACTAGATCATTCTTTATTATTTCTTTTCAACACTTTTGTGGTAGACCTCTTCCTCTTTTAACATTTTCACAATCTAATTTTTATATCGTCTTACGAGAGCATCCACAAATGTGTTGGAAAGAAACTATATAGAATGATTTAGTTTATATTGAGTTAATTGCTAGCATGGCACATAATAAAGCGTTGTGGAAACAAAAATCTCCTCGATTTGATGGTCGAGCCAAACAATCTATACCAATAACACTTACGAATGGTAAAGGAGAACTTACAATCCGTGCAATACCATTAAAAGAATGGAGTGATCTGGGGAGGAACAAGTATATACTTTACTGGCGACCACACGCGCCAGTAATGACCTAAACTACTGACGTGCGGTCCGCCCGTCAGAATATAGTTATTAAACGACGGAAAAACCGCCCAAAACGCTTTCACTGACGCCTGGGCACGTCAGAATATGTCTCCGTCGCTGTTGAAAGATTCAGTAAGGGGCGCGTCCGTCAGTATTGCGTTCTCACGACGCAACCACGTGTATACAGCTTCGCAAGAAAAAACAAATTTTGTCGACCAACTCTACTCGGATTAATACAACTGTACATGACTGGTTGCTTTGCAAACAGATTCTTTTTATTATCCCACCCACCGCTTCCTTGAAAAAGGTCCATCAGCAATCGCAGTTACTTTTATGGTGAACTGAATAGTTGCTTTTTATTCTAGAATGGTCCTCAAGGCAGTGACAGCCGTGTAATTGGTCTGCTCTGATGCAGGGAAGACGGTTGCAACAGGTGGGAAAGATAATATACCCGAACCAACTTTTATAAATGTCGGTGTCCACCCACGTAAACTTGTGAGCTGATGTGCATCAAACTATGCGCATATATCTTCTTGTTGTGCAATGTTGATTATTTGATTCGTTCCATCTTCCACCAGAGCTCCAGTGCGCTTGGCCACAGCCTTACATAATATATATGCCCACAATAGAGTTTCGCATCGTTACAAATAGATCATGCAATTACAGCATCAAGGAATAGCCTAAGAAGCTTAAAAAAATCCACCATGCGGAATTCACCGACTGAGTTATTATTGGACCTAAAATGTAGTAGATTTGTCGAATAATAATACCTCTCTCTCTCTCTCTCTCTCTCTCTATATATATATATATATATATACGCACACAAAGAGAGGGAGAGGGGAATTGAGTTGACCGCAAAGTAATTTGACACAAATAGGATCCTACTGCACCTTAGCTTCAGATCATGAACTGAATCAAGTAAAACTGGGCTCTGCAAGAGTTTAACTGACCACGACCACCACTGGCTCGGTTTTTTTCCCATGCCTTCGATTTTAGAACGTTTTGAAAACAAAAAAACAACAAAAAGAAATGTGGTCAATTTGACAAAACAAGAGGAATGGGGTTGGATTAGGGCACTGTATGGAATCCAAACACCTTGCCCGGTAAAGCTATGTGGATTTATACTAGAAGCCACAACACACACACACAACATTCTTTCTGCTTTCAGATTTGGATACTGCCATTCACATTCAACCCACGATCGATTCACAGGGCCACTGCTGATCACACAAGCAGATCAAGGTACGAAGTCCAAACAATTCAAAACGGCTAGAATCAAGATCAGGGTCGTTAGAGAGCATCAAGCAGAAAATTACCGTATTATCATGGCGGCTGATTCAGTTAACAGCGCTTTTACCGTTCCGCACCCACCTTCATTTGCAACCCCCGCCACCGCTTCGCATTCAACGATCGAAACCAAGCCCGCCATCCGCCGCCAAGATCACCACCTCCTCTGTAGGCCGCACCTTCCAGCCCATCGGTCAACCTCGACGATCGTCCCCTCTCGACGCTCCCCCATCACCGCCCGCCGTGGTCGCCCATCTGCTCAGCATTTTCTGGGTTAAACCCCCTTCCCCATCGTGCCCTATTCTTCTTTCATAAAAGGCTGGATCGGGTCCAGCTGAGCGGTTCCGATCCGTCTCATTCAGTCCGAAATATCAAGTTTCGTTTCTTGAGAATCCTCTTTCGCCTGGATCCAATTTTAACTTGATTAGAGCCAACTACGCGAAGGTTTAATTCGAGGTTGATCTGACCGGTTTGAATCCAAACCCGGTATACCTAGATGAACCCAAATCCAATTTCCCCATCACCTAAACACCAACCCATTCTTGAATCATGTCCAAAACCATTTAGAATCATTTTTACCTGCATCCAAAATCCAAATCATAAGCCATGTTCAATACCGACCCCTTCAAATCCAATTCCACAAGATCAGAATTATGTGTTGGATCTGGCCAAACAGAGACCCAATTTAACCTACTTAGTGAAACCCTCGGGCATTCATAACTTGAGATCAAATCTATAGAACCCAAACTGATATAAAATTGGATCCAATTTGATCTCGTGGCTCAAATTAGGTTTCGATTTACCTGCATCCAAAATCCAAATCATAAACCATGTCCAATACCGACCCCTTCAAATCCAATTTCACAATATCAGAATTATGTGTTGGATCCAGTCAAACAGAGACCCAATTTAAGCTACTTAGTGAAACCCAATCCTCGGGCAATCATAACTTGAGACCAAATCTATAGTGAAACCCAATTCATTTATTTATAATTTGACCAGTCCAAGGAAGTTGATAAACTAAAGGAAACACTTTTTAGGGTTTTGGAATTCACTACTTCATATGTCGTAACAGAGTCATCGAACGCTTTCTGTGAATATCCCACTTACAATAAGATTTTCTATATCTGATAAATATGCATACGTTTGGCTTTGGCCTTTTCCTTACACAAATTCATCAAAATTTACATGGATTTCAAACCCTGATTTTCATACAAAAACTCAAACCACGAGAGTATCATAAGTCGACCAACCATTTAGTTTTCCCACATGTACGATCAATGTTCCTTATCCAGGACTTCGCAGGCAGGTGCTTTTATATGTACAAATCTTCAGCAACACATTGTTGATACTAGTGCAAAATATAACATTCTGTGTCATTTTATTTAAATGGAATCACAATTAGAAACAAAGAATGCCACAATTATAAGCTTGTTCACAAAAGAGTTTTGACAAGAAAAATAGACCCTTGATTCACATATACGAAGAACCACAGGAAGGAGAAACATCAGCTGCCTGGTCGCCGTGAGGAAGGGTGTGCGTTAGCAAACTTTTGAGACCCTGTGCAGCATCACGAACGGAGATTCAATTTATGTATTTACTACATTAAAGCATCAAATGCTGAACTGAAATCCAGATTTTTTTATAGCCAACCCCATCTAGTATGGGAAAAGGCTATATACGGTCGTTCCTTGTGTGATCACTCATCCATGTTTGCATCTTCATTTTTGCGACAGACATCTTTTGCACATGTTAATGATTAATTGTCCAACACTAAGAACTATAAATCATAGTAGATCTAATTGTTGCTCTATAATATTTACCTTTTAACTTTAATGGTATTTTCTTATCACACAAAATACCTGATACTCCTCTCCATTTTAACCAACTGACCTTAATTCTATGTGTAACATATCCATCAATTTTTTCAAAGTGACCTTAGATATTTAAAACTTTCCTTGTGAGAGATGCAATGTGTGCCAATCTTAATTTCTATGTTTCTAGTATCCAAATGACCAAACTTACATTCCATATATTATGTCTTTGTTCTACTAAGTCGGAAACTTTATTTTCTAACATTTCTCTCCATAGTTTCAATTTCCTATTAATTCTGCCCATGTAAGGGATCACCCTTACATAGTCAGTCCCAAGCCCGGATAAAGGAGGAGGGTTGAGTGAGGCTTCCGACAACCAACATAAAACTTTGTCGGACTTATCTGCCAAGGATCACAAAAAGAATATAAAAATTATTCTCACCATTTGGGATAAAGTGTCACTTCCCATGAAACACATACACCTACCAAAAGATGAACAATTGCCCTTATGAAACATGAGCATCATGATTTATACAAAAGTGACAAAGCCACTTCTAATGAACCAATCTCAGTTTTATGTCTGAATCTTGCATGACATCACAACTTACAAACATCAATATGACCATTAACATAGCCTTCAACAAGTAAAGTATGGATTGGAGTGCCTTCTGGACCTTCTGAGTATATGGCACACAATTCATTGTCTTTCTTTAACTACAAGAACAGAAAAGTTCTCAAATTTGCTTATCTTTCATCTTAATGGGCAACTAAAAGCAAGATAAGTTTGCAAAAGGGTATAATTGTTGGAAATAAATTGAATGATAATTTACTCGATCAATGCCATCAGTTTGGATTCAATTTAGGAAGTCAAAATCCATATTGACATTGTAAAAAAAATTCATTGCAAATACATCTAGCATGGATGTTGGTTTTGTTGAAGATTAATTTTTTTTGTAATTTGAATTTATGCATTTAACTTTTGTAATTGGGTCATACAGATCTCATTGAATCATAATCTGATCCATTGGGAGCTAGTTATCATTAGATTTACTAATAAGGGCATCTCTATCTTCCAAGTTATAAATTTGTATTAGAAATACTCTAAGTATAATTATTTGACTTAAGCAAGAGAAATAAGAGAGAGAGGGTGTGGCATTCCATGGATTATAGCAAAACAAAAAAAGATTACAAAAAAGGAAAGGTATATTTCAACCCTAAAAACAGAAGGCAATCATCATGTCCTTAAAGAGAGAAAATGCTAGACTATGGTAAGAATGTTGGTTCAGACAAGGGGAAAGACTTTCAGATCACCAATTTGAAGTTGGATGATAGAAATTACTTACAATGGGCTAGATCTATCAAACTACCTGTGATGGTAGGGGAGTGATGGGATTATCTGACTGGAGATATTCTCATGCCTGATGTATATGATCCTTCATACTCTAGATGGTGTAGAGAGAACGCCCTCATTAGTGCATGGTTTAATCAATTCATGACACCATCTATTGTTAAAATCAATGATATTTATTGAATTACTTACAAACTTACAGATTTCACAAATATGCCTGCGAGACTCTATGTTTCTATGCCTCTCACCTTAGTAGCTGCAGTCTCAAATTACTAAATAAAACCTAATGACTATTTAAAGGCTAATCTAACTTAAAAGACACAAATGCCCACACTAGGTACACTTTAATACCAAATTAGTATACAATGAAATAGGACCTGGACAAGTCCACCAACTAGGACCCGAATTTGATCTTTTAAAGAATTTGATTTTTCACACAGAATTTAATCTTTGAACATATGATCTTTTAACACTCCCCCTTAAGTTGGGTGAAAAAATATTCATAACACTCAACTTGATCAGCGTATCCAACAGACTGCTATAATTAATAGCTTTGGTAAGAAAATCTTCTCTTTGGTCTTCTGACTTTACATGAATCAATTTGAACTCTTGAGAAGATAATTTTTCTCTTATAAAATAACAATCAATCTCAATGTGTTTTATTCTCTCATATTGCACTAGATTAGTTGTCATTTGAATGACAACACTATTATCACAATATAACGGAATGTGAGATATTATGAAAAAATGCAACTCTAGAATTGTGATACGAGACATTTATCCTCACACGCCTAAGCTACCGCTCTATATTCTGCCTCAGTAGTAAATCTTGCAACCATTGATAGATTACCACCAAGTAAGGCTAGGTATCCTGTAGTTGATCTCTGATTATCAAAAGAACCAACCTAATCTGCATCTAAATATTTCTCTAAATTTAATTCGCTGGATCTTGAATATAATACACCAGCACTAGGAGTAAACTTCAAGTATTTGAATATCTGATAAACTACATCCATGTGGTTCTTCATAGAAGAGTGCATGAACCAACTTACTACTCCATGTGCATATGAGATGTCAGGTCTTGTAATGGTCAAATAGATTAGTTTTCCAACTAATTTTTGATACTTATGTTTTAAAATGCAACACTATGTCCAAGGTGTAATTTGTGATTCACTTCTATAGGTGTCACATTTCTTACACTCAATCATATTTGTATTCTTCAGCAGATCCATTATATATTTCCTTTGAGTTAGAAATATACCTTTCACATAATATAGTACTTTTATTCCCAAAAACTAATGTAGTCTTCCTAGATCTTTTAAATCAAATAAGCTATACAATGTCTTTTAATCTTGAAATTTCTTGTGTCATCCCATAACAATTATGTCATCAACATAGATTATAAGGAGAGATAATTTCATACCTTTCTTGAAAAATATTATATGATCATTGACACTTCTTTGTTATGCCAAACTGCAAACATCTTCGCTGAATTTTTCAAGCCACGTACATGGCGATTGTCTAAGTCTATAGATGGCCTTCTGTAATCTGCACAATTTCCTTGAGTTTGTATTAATACAGGTACTTGGAAACAACTTCATATATACTTCTTCATTCATATTTTCTTATAAGAAGGCATTTTTCACGTTAACCTGCCATAAGTCCCAATTCTTCATAGAAGTAAGACCTAAAATCACTCGGATGGAGGTCAATTTTGCCACAGGTGCAAACGTCTCATTATAATCAATTTCGTAAAACTCACTTTTGCAACTAACCTTGTCTTATACCATTCAAGGTTCCATCTGATTTGTATTTGATGGTGTAGACCCATTTGCCACTAACGACTTTTCTGTTAAGAGTAAATCCACAATAGACCATGTCCGATTTCTGGTAAGGGCATTCAATTCTTCCTCCATTGTAGTGTTCCACTCTAGATATTTTTTTCTTCTTCAAAACTCATAGTAGTTACTTAATCTCAACATTCATGACAAATCTTTTATAATTTTCAGATGTACAGTGATAGGAAATATATTGAGAAATAGGGTACTATGAATAGGATCTCTTACCTTTTCTAAGGGCTATGGGCACCTCCAAGTTGGTACTTTGGTCTCAGTAGTAGCTTGCTACTCAAACCTTACAAATATGTTGCGTGGTCCTCTCTTATACACTAGAGTGTCCTTCAGAACAAAAACTCCTTCAATGCTGTCATCTTCATCTTCTTCAACTTGAGGAATAAGGGAAAAACTGATTTAAACTCTTCCTTTACTGGCTTTAACTGAGAATGAATATACGAGACCTTGAAAGAATAGTAGAGAGTGGTTTCAAAAAATGGAACTTTCTATGGATAGGATCATAACACTTGTACCCCTTTTGTGAAGTACAATAACCAAGAAATATACATTGAATTGTCCAATGATCAAGTTTATCATGTCTTGGGATTGAACATGAACATAGCATGTGCATCCAAAGACTCAATGAGTAACACGAAAAGATTTTGAGTCTTGTATAAGAGTTTTCAAGAGACTCGCACCATTGAGAGTTGTACTAGGCATTCGATTAATCAAATAAACAACCATTAAGATTTATTCTCCCAATAGGATTTAGGAATGTTGCTTTCAAATAGAAGAGTGCGAGTCACTTCTAGAACATGCCAATTTTTTCTTTCAGCTACCCCATTTTGTTGAGATGTATTAGGACACGTAATATGGTGAAGAATGCCATACGTATTAAAATATTCTTTGAATTTTTCACTCACAAACTCCCCACATTATTAGAACGAAGGATTTTTATAGTAGCATTAAACTAATTGATGATAAATATGTGGACCACAGGAAAAATAGTTGAAACTTCGACCTTAAATTTTATTAAATAGGCAAAAGAAAGGTGAGTACAATCATCAATAAAGGACACAAAATATTGATGGCCTGTGATAGAAAAAACATAACAAGGATGCCAAATATCAGAATGTACCAATTCAAATGGTTGAGATCGCCTAGACTTATTAACTTGATAGGAAACCCTATCATGTTTTGTTTGCTAACAAGCATCACATTCAAGGGTTACATTATTGGACTCAACATGGAAACCCAGAATGACATAACCTATTTTGCAAGCATGTCATAGTTTGATATCTTCTTCACATGATGTTGTGGCTGATGTAGTAAGAAAGGAACCACTTGTTGAGGGAGTCTCCATGATGTAAAGCCCTCACTGTAGTCTACCAAGACCAAAGACCTTTGTCTTCAGATTGAAAAACACAACCAAATGGAGAGAAGGTGATAGAACAATTTATATTTTTGGTAAGAGAGCTAGTTGTAAGAAGATTTACAGGAAAACTTAGAACATGAAGTATATTAGACAAGGTGGATAGAGAGGTTTGTACACTGCCTTTACCCATGGTATGCGTATGAGAGCCATCACCAAGACGAATAGGTTCTTGAGAATGAATAGATGTGTACTCTGATAAGAGAGATCGGTGGCCTACCATGTGGTACGTAGCCTAGAATTAATAATCCAAACTAGAGAATAAATATTACCCTTGGAGATGATCGAGTGATGCACCATAGGAGGTTGAGAAGAAGAGGAAGTCGAAGTCTAAGTGTTGTCACTAAACCGAGACTCAAGACCTTCAAGTCGTTTCATAAGATCTTGGAGTTGTTCAGGATTGGATGATTATAAATATGACAAGTGAGCAAAGCTTTCATGATTTCTAGCATATTCTGGTTTACCAATTAGTTCTCATCAATAATCTTTCATATGTAGTGATTTTCCACTGTAGACACGTGAAAATTTTCAAGGCCTGAAGTGAACCTTTTTCGTGTTTAAGTCGCTTTAGGGCGTGCCAGTTAGCTTACTCAAACTAGCGAAGTATTTGTGAAATATCTGACTTATGGGGCGACTGTGGACAAGTGGGATCTTTTCGTTGTAAACCTTCTTGAACATGTGCTCAAGAGTCCGTTTAAATGCTTTAGAAAATATCGATTTTAAATAAGCATGGACTTTTGAAAGGAGTATGAAAGTATTTGAGCGATTGTATGCCTATTTGCAGATTTTATTTACGTGGGGTTGCACGTATTTAAGTCTTTCGATTTTATCTACTTAGGCGGGATGTGTGTGCATCAAGTGGCCTAAGATTGGCGTGTTTGCACGAGGTATTCGGGGCTTCTTTTGATGCAAGTATGCGCAATATCTAGAGTTTGGTGGATATGCTATGCAACTCACACAACTTGAATGTAAAACCCGAATTTGAAAGACATAGTTGAAGGGAAATACCCAAATTGAATGCAACTCACACGACTTAAATGTAAATTGCGGAAGGGAAATTGCAAAAGGGAGATGTAGATATAAGAGCGGAAAGGCTCAATGTGTGCGTGTGTGTTGTGTATAAATTGAAAGACAACTTATGCAACTTTGGAATGTAAAACCCCACTTGACTTAAATGTAAAGTGTGGAATAGGAAATACATATATATATGAGCCCGAAGGTCGTCAACGTGTGCGTGTGTGTTGTATATAAATGTAAAGATAACTCACACGACTGAAATTTAACAACCCGGAATGTAAAGGAGTACACAGCTAAATTGGAAAAACTCACGTAACTGAAAGTATATAGATAGGGCTATATCTTAGTGGCTGCAAAGGCCAAAATGGTGTTTGAGTGCTTGATCAAGTACTCGAGTGATTGTGTGTGTATGTGTGGAAGCTTAAATGACGAACTCACACAACTTGAATGTAACAACCCCAAATCAAATTGCAATTAATACGGCTCTTATTAGAGTCTTGGGAGTAAGAGCGAAAGCTCAATGTGTGTAAGTGTGGAATTGAAATACGACGCACACAACTTGAACGTAACAACCCCAAATCAAATTGCAATATAGCTCTTATTAGAGTCTTGGGAGTAAGAGCGAAAGCTCAATTGTGTACGTGGGTGCTTGGTGTACGAGATAAGAGCTAAGGCTCAAGTGCACTTGTGTGTCTCGTGTACGAGATAAGAGCTAAGGCTCAAGTTCACGTATGTGTCTCGTGTGTCAAGCAACAATATTACATCCCGGGGGGAGACAACGCTCCGTTAATACAACCCCATATCCGAATTGAATTAAGTATAAAGCAAGTTAGCGTAAGAGATGAAGTTTAGACACTTACAAATAGTTGGTCCGTCTTCACTTGCTCGTGCTTGGGCTTGTGTCCACTTCGGGCAGCCAAGAGGGGTCTCCCTAGGTGGCCTTTAGAGAGGTTGAGTGGGCTTAGGGAAGGTCACGACAACAAGGGGGGTTTGCCTAAGGTAGGTCCTAGGGAAGGCTCGTGGGTTTTAGACTTAGGAGAACCTATGTTCGGTCAAGAAGAGGTCACGGTCCTAAGTGGTGGCCGGAGTGGTTGGCTAAAGCTGGCTAAGGGCAACAAGACAGTCGGTGCTGCAGGCCGGGGTGTCTGGCATTGGACAGGGCGCACAACAGGTCGGTGCATGCAGCGGGGCTATCTCGCCATTTTGGACTCCGTTTATGCTTAATTTTGCCATTTTCTGGCTCAGATTCATGCTGCTTGGGTGGATGTATTTGATTTGACTTCTAGGTGTGTCGGGCTTGCATTCTAAATTGGGCCTGGGGTTTCCTTTCGCCTTTTGACCCTAGCCTTTATTAGGCTAGGGTGCTGCTTTTGGGCTTCTGCACCTGTTTCTGAGGCTGCTTTGGATTTGGCCCTTTTGAGCTGCTTTATGAGCTGCTTTTCGATCAGGCGTCGTGTTCCATGCTTTACTTGTTCGTCTTTTGCTTTTTGGCAAAATGGGACTTGGCTCGAGTTTAAGGAATCCATATTGGATACGGGGTTTCAAAACAGAGTTTTAAAGCTTTTGGAAGCTCCTGGGTTTTCGAAAATCTCAAATCTGGCCTCTTGGATTGATGTTCAAACTAGGTGTATATTTTTGCAAAATCATGGGACTTTGGGGTGTTTACAAATGCCCCTCTTTGGCATTATCCAAATTTATTTGGATAATGGCAAAGACGACAACACCCCTGTTTGATTTCTCTTTAGATTTGTCCTCGAGAATATGAGATCGTCCCAGTTTTGAGAAAACATTTTCTTTAAGCCCAGTAAGAGAGGATTTTTGCCAAAGGGGACTTTGCCTAAGATGGTGCTAGTCCTAAATGGGATTGATGCAAGTATCCATGCGTGAATATGGATGAATGGTATGGGATGATATGCTAGGAAGTATGGTCTGCTAGAGACTTATTGTAATGGTCGAACTAGGGAGTCTTATGAAGACCTGCTGCCCCAAGTGAGCTAGTCTTATGTTGCTCGATGTTCGAGGATTTTCTAAACTTATTTTTGAAAGAGGAAAGCTCCTTTTAGCTTCAATCCTAAGGATTTCAACTTTTCGTGTTTTCCCTTTATTTGATTCTTGATACTCGCTAATCTAGCGGAGGTTTTATTCGAAATCAAGCCATATTTCAAAATTCCTATGCCTTACTTAGACGTCTAACTCTCAAACAAGATGAGATTCAAGTAAGTAAATCCTATTTTTACTTTAGGATTCCTTAGAATGAACCTTTCTTCACCTTGGGATAAGTCACAGGGATGGGAAAGAGTTTACCACGGTCCATTCTGGAGTGTCCCGTGGTTCGAGGCACAAAAGCGGAAAACTGCTCTTTTTGAGCTTTTCAGCCCTTTTTCTATTTTTTCCGTAGAGAGTCTCCCTTTGGGACTATTTTTTCTTTATTCCCTCTTTTCCATAGAATACACGATTTTTCTTTTGATTCAACTTTCTTTTGGGACAGAGACTTTGTAGGGATTTCCCTTTCTCTTTTTAGCCAAGTTTTCCTTTTGGGGAAGAGAAGAGAAACGGGGAAGGACTTATCCCAAAGATCTACTCGATTCATCCCAAATCAGCCTATTTAGAAGTAGCACGTACTACTTGCAAGTAACTTGCTATTTTGAACCAGGCCTTCTTTTGTAAGAAGAAGGATTTTTGAAATGCGACCCATTGGTTTTGGAAAACTCCGCTTTTTCACAAGCAATCGAGTCTCTCATTCAGGGTTGCACGATTTGCTTTGATCCTTACTCACGAAGTTTCAAAAGGAGGTTTTCAAAATATTTTTGAAAATAGGGCTTAGCTTAGACCCTACACATGATATTTTTTCAAAAATTGAGCATTCATAGGGTCTGCTAAGTTCCTACCCTCAACATCGACTAGCCAATATGCATTGTTCGTGGTGGTTCCATGTACAACATAAGGGCCATCCCACTTGGGCCGCCATTTTCCAAGTGGATGTGGGCCACAATATTGGATGACTTTGAGCACAAGGTCTCCCACTTTGAAGTGGCGAGGTCTCATATACTTCTCATGGTGTTGGGCTACCCTTTGCCGGTATGCATGTGCATGGTCCATGGCAAGGAGCCTTTGCTCATCTAACAAGTCAAGCTCGGCCATTCTAGCATGCTGTAGCGTCTCTAGGGGAAGGTCGAGTGCAATGGATGTATGAAATGAATGAATTTTGGTATGAGCACAAGGTCTCCCACTTTGAAGTGGCGAGGTCTCATATACTTCTCATGGTGTTGGGCTACCCTTTGCCGGTATGCATGTGCATGGTCCATGGCAAGGAGCCTTTGCTCATCTAACAAGTCAAGCTCGGCCATTCTAGCATGCTGTAGCGTCTCTAGGGGAAGGTCGAGTGCAATGGATGTATGAAATGAATGAATTTTGGTATGAATGGGGAGAATGGCGTTTGTGCCATAGACCAACTCAAATAGCGTGGCATTTGTGGGAGTTCGGATGGAAGTCCTATAAGCCCATAAGGCTTCATCCAGCTTCTCATGCCACGCCCTACCCTTCTCTAAAGTTTTCTCAATAATGCTTATGAGAGTCTTATTTGTGGCTTCGGCTTGGCCGTTGCCTTGAGGGTAGTAGGGCGATGAGAAGTGGTGAGTTATGCCATATGTGTTACATAACTTAACCATCCTCTCATTTTTGAAGGGGGTACCATTGTCGGACACAAAGTCCCTTGGAACCCCAAAGCGAGCCAGAATATTTTTCCTAATGAATGCCACTACATGTTGCCCCTGAACATTTGTCAGGGAGGTAGCTTCAACCCACTTGGAAAAGTATTCAGTGGCTGCTAGTATGAACCTATGCCCATTTGAAGCATGTGGAAATATTGGTCCTATGATGTCAAACGCCCACATGGTGAATGGCCAGGGGCTGACCATGGAATGCAATGAGGATGACGGGGTATGGATGGCGTGTCCATGCACTTGACATGGGTGACACTTCCTAACATGGTTATGGCAATCCTGCTTTAAGGTGGACCAAAAATAACCTGCTCTAAGTATTTTCATTGCCATCATATTGGCATTTACATGCCCTCCAAATTCTCCATCGTGGAATTCATGCATTATTATCCTAGCCTCCTCCAGGTGGACACACCTTAGTAAGATGCCAGTGAAACTCTTTTTGTAAAGAACCCCTCCCAAAAAAGCAATATCGGGTAGAAATTCTTCATATAAAAGCTTTGTCTTTGGACGAAACGTATTCTGAAAAATTACCAGGAAGCGAAAGCTAGGGCACCCTTCTCCCAAAAACGTATTCTTAATGTGCAATGGATTAGTAATGCACATTATGATAATATATCAAAGACGCATAAGCTAAAAAGCAACAAATATGCAGTTTAGTTTTGGTATGTATATTATAAGTTTGATGCAAAGAAAGAGATTTAAAAGCTTTTGTTATATTTTTTCTAATAAAAAAACTAAAAAATAGAAGATGGAATTAAAAATTACCAGGAAGCGAAAGCTAGGGCACCCTTCTCCACAATACAGACTATGCTTTCCAAAAGTTTGTCTCAACTAAACCTTTATCTGCAATAAATAAGATTATCTTTAATTGTGAAACTAAAGTAAATGATAAAATATAACAAAGACAAAAACAACGAAAAATTATATTCACTTTTATGTTTTAGGTTCTCATGTTCTCTCTCCCTTTTCTACACTTCCTTTTTTTCTTTTCTTTTCCCCATCCTTCGCATTCTCTTTTTTTTGTCTCCTCTTTCTTTTTTTCATCATATTTCTTCTATTTTTCTCTTCTATCTACACCTGTAACACGAAGTATAGAGAAATTAGAATGCGCAAAAACATCTCATCTAATGAGAGAACATAACAAAGTATTTACACTATTCATACCCTTTTAAAAGTTAACACTTGTTACATCCAAAACTAATATCACATGAACAACTAATAGACACTAATCCACGCTAAGATAATATATCAATCACTCCTCAGTTAAAACGCAACAAATATTTAATTCAATATCGATATAGTAAGTGTGATGCAAACAAAGAGCACAATAACCTCTTCTTATAGTTTTCCTTGGAAAAATAATTTAATAATAGAACATGGAATTGAGAATTAAAAAATACCTGCAAGCGAGAAGGGAAGAACACTCTTCTCTACAATGTAGACCACGCTTTCCAAAAGTTTGTCACAAATAAGCCTTAATCTACAACAAATAAAATTATCTTTAATTGTGAAGATAAAGTAAATGATAAAATATAATACAAACGAAAACAACGAAAAATTATATTCACCTCTATGTTATAGGTTTCCCTATTTTCTCTCCCCTTTTCCATAATGATTTTTTTTTTTCTTTTCTCCATCCTTCGCATTCTTTCCTTTTTTTTCTCCTCTTTACTTTTTTTTCATCATATTTCTTATCTATTTTCTCTTCCACGTATACTTGTAAAAAGATGTATACAGAAATTAGAATAATAAAAAAGCTCTCATCTCAAGAGAGAACACAACCAAGTATTTACACTATTCATACCCTTTTCAAAGTTAACACTTTCTACATCCAAAACTAATATCACGTGAACAACTAATAGACACACTTATGCACATTACTTGGACACAAGACAACTAATGCACACTAAGATAATATTATTTACACTATTTATACCGTTTTCTTCATTCACACTTGCTATATTCAAAACCAATGTCACCTGAACAACTACTAGACACACCTATGCGTGTCACTTGGATACAATATTAGTAATGCACATTATGATAATATATCAATGACGCTTTAGCTAAAATGCAACAAATATGAAGTTTAGTTTTCGTATGTATATTGTAAGTCTGATGCAAAGAAAGAGCATTAAAAGCTTTTGTTATATTTTTTCTAAAAAAAAATAAAAAATAGAATATAGAATTAAAAATTACCAGCAAGCGAAAGCTAGGGCACCCTTCTCCACAATAGAGACTATGCTTTTCGAAAGTTTGTCACAACTAAACCTTTATCTGCAATAAATAAATTATCTTTAATTGTGAAACTAAAGTAAATGATAAATATAACAAAGACAAAAACAACGAAAAATTGTATTCACCTTTATGTTTTAGGTTCTCATGTTTTCCCTCCCTTTTCCATACTTCTTTTTTCTTTTCTTTTCTCCATCCTTCGCATTCTCCCTTTTTTGTCTCCTCTTTCTTTTTTTCATCATATTTCTTCTATTTTTCTCTTTTATCTACACGTGTAACACGAAGTATATAGAAATTAGAATGCGCAAAAACATCTCATCTAATGAGAGAACATAACAAAGTATTTACACTATTCATACCCTTTTAAAAGTTAACACTTATTACATCCAAAACTAATATCACATGAACAACTAATAGACACTAATCCACACTAAGATAATATATCAATCACTCCTCAGTTAAAAAGCAACAAATATGCAATTCAATATCGATATATAACATTGTAAGTGTGATGCAAACAAAGAGCACAATAACCTCTTCTTATAGTTTTCCTAGGAAAAAGAATTTAATAATAGAACATAGAATTGAGAATTAAAAATTACCTACAAGCGAGAAGGGAAGGAAACTCTTTTCTACAATGTAGACTACGCTTTTTGAAAGTTTGTCACACATAAACCTTAATCTACAACAAATAAAATTACCTTTAATTGTGAAGCTAAAGTCAATGATAAAATATAACAAAGACAAAAACAATGAAAAATTATATTCACCTTTATTTATAGGTTTCACTATATTCTCTCTCCTTTTTCATAATTTTTTTTTTATTCTGTTCTCAATCCTTCACATTCTCTCTTTTTTTTTCTCCTCTTTCCTTTTTTTCTTCTTATTTCTTCTCTATTTTCTCTTTCATGTATACCTGTAAAAAGATGTATACAAAAAATAGAATAATCAAAAAGATCTCATCTCATGAGAGAACATAACCAAGTATTTATACTATTCAAACCCTTTTCAAAGTTAACACTTGCTACATCCAAAACTAATATCACGTGAACAACTAATAGACACAATTATGCACATTACTTGGACACAAGACAACTAATGCATACTAAGATAATATTTCAATGACTCCTCAGTTAAAAAGCAACGAATATGCAATTCCATGTCGATATATAACATTGTAAGTGTGATGTAAGCAAAGAGTATAATAACCCCTTCTTATAGTTTTCCTAAGAAATTGTTTTTAAAATAGAACATGGAATTGAGAATTACCAGCAAGCCAAAAGGTAGGGACACCCTTCAATTTCTTTCTTTTTTTTATTCTTTCCTTTTTTCTTCTCGTCATATTTCTTCGCTTTCCCTTTTAGATATATACCTGTAAAACAAGAGATATAGAAATTAGACAATATAGAAAGACGTTACCTTATCATAAACGATAACAAAAAACCAATATTTTTGCAAAGTAATTATCATTACCACATAAAATGCGCTATTTGGATGTCTAACATTGCCAAGTATGATGCAAACAAGGAGCATAATAACATCTTAAAATTTGGAACAAAAAAATAGATAAAATATAAAATATAAAAAAAAGATTACCACTAAGCCAAAGGGTAGGCCTCTTTTGTGCAAAATGGGGACACCGGTTTCCCCTTATATTATGTAAGCTTGTCAAAATTAAATCTTAATCTGCAATGAATGAAAATATTTCACTATCAAACTAAATTAACTGATTAGATATATAAATGGCAAAAACAATAAACAATTATACTCACCTTTCTGTCATTCCCATTTATTTTAGGACTCTTTTCTTTTCTTCGTCTTCTATATTTTTTTCAATTTCATTTTTCAAATTCTCTCTTTCTTCTTCTTCTTTTTCTTTTTTCTTCTTTTTCTTTTTTCTTCTTTTTCTTTTTTCATCATATTTCTTCTCTTTTTCTTTTCCGTATACACCTAAAAAAATGATATGCACAAGTTAGACTCTCTCGTGATAGTTTTCCTTAAAAATAAAAATATAAAAAGATACAGATCATAAAAATTACCAACTAGACGAAGGGCACTCCTCTTTTCTTCAAAATGGGAACTAAACATTCTTCTTATAACAAGCTAAACTTGTCACAATTAAACTTAGCCGAACGGCACTCCTCTTTTTTACATATATACCTGTAAAAAGAAGATACATAAGTTAGAGTCTATCGTTATAGTTTTCCTTAGAAACAAAAAAATAAAAACATGGGATATGAAAAATACTAACAAGCCAAACAACATGCCTCTTTTCTGCAGAATGGGGACTAAACCTTCCTCTTATAGTAAGCTAAATTTGTCACAATTAAACCTTAATCTGCAATCAACAAAAATGGTTTAATTATATAGCTAAACTTAAAGATAAGATATAATAAAAAATGAAGAAAATTATACTCACCTTTATGTTATTCCCTTTAATGTAGGTTTTTCACTTCTTTTCTCCTTCTTCTTCTACACTTTTGTTTTCTTTTTCATCCTTCAATTTCTTTCTTTTTTTTTTTTCTTTCCTTTTTTCTTCTCGTCATATTTCTTCGCTTTCCCTTTTAGATATATACCTGTAAAACAAGAGATATAGAAATTAGACAATATAGAAAGACGTTACCTTATCATAAACGATAACAAAAAACCAATATTTTTGCAAAGTAATTATCATTACCACATAAAATTCGCTATTTGGATGTCTAACATTGCCAAGTATGATGCAAACAAGGAGCATAATAACATCTTAAAATTTGGAACAAAAAAATAGATAAAATATAAAATATAAAAAAAAGATTATCACTAAGCCAATGGGTAGGCCTCTTTTGTGCAAAATGGGGACACCGGTTTCCCCTTATATTATGTAAGCTTGTCAAAATTAAATCTTAATCTGCAATGATTGAACATATTTCACTATCAAACTAAATTAACTGATTAGATATATAAATGGCAAAAACAATAAACAATTATACTCACCTTTCTGTCATTCCATTTTATTTTAGGACTCTTTTCTTTTCTTCGTCTTCTATATTTTTTTCTTCTTTTTTTCAATTTCAATTTTCAAATTCTCTCTTTCTTCTTCTTGTTTTTCTTTTTTCTTCTTTTTCCTTTTTCATCATATTTCTTCTCTTTTTCTTTTCCGTATACACCTACAAAAATGATATGCACAAGTTAGACTCTCTCGTGATAGTTTTCCTTAAAAATAAAAATATAAAAAGATACAGATCATAAAAATTACCAACTAGATGAAGGGCACTCCTCTTTTCTTCAAAATGGGAACTAAACTTTCTCCTTATAACAAGCTAAACTTGTCACAATTAAACCTAGCCGAAGGGCACTCCTCTTTTTTACATATATACCTGTAAAAAGAAGATACATAAGTTAGAGTCTATCGTTATAGTTTTCCTTAGAAACAAAAAAATAAAAACATGGGATATGAAAAATACTAACAAGCCAAACGGCATGCCTCTTTTCTGCAGAATGGGGACTAAACCTTCCTCTTATAGTAAGCTAAATTTGTCACAATTAAACCTTAATCTGCAATCAACAAAAATGGTTTAATTATATAGCTAAACTTAAAGATAAGAGATAATAAAAAATGAAGAAAATTATACTCACCTTTATCTTATTCCCTTTAAATATAGGTTTTTCACTTCTTTTCTCCTTCTTCTTCTACACTTTTGTTTTCTTTTTCATCCTTCAATTTCTTTCTTTTTTTTTTCTTCTTTCCTTTTTTCTTCTCGTCATATTTCTTCGCTTTCCCTTTTAGATATATACCTGTAAAACAAGAGATATAGAAATTAGACAATATAGAAAGATGTTACCTTATCATAAACGATAACAAAAAACCAATATTTTTGCAAAGTAATTATCATTACCACATAAAATGCGCTATATGGATGTCTAACATTGCCAAGTATGATGCAAACAAGGAGCATAATAACATCTTAAAATTTGGAACAAAAAAATAGATAAAATATAAAATATAAAAAAAAGATTACCACTAAGCCAAAGGGTAGGCCTCTTTTGTGCAAAATGGGGACACCGGTTAACCCTTATATTATGTAAGCTTGTCAAAATTAAATCTTAATCTGCAATGAATGAAAATATTTCACTATCAAACTAAATTAACTGATTAGATATATAAAAGGCAAAAACAATAAACAATTATACTCACCTTTTTGTCATTCCCTTTTATTTTAGGACTCTTTTCTTTTCTTCGTCTTCTATATTTTTTTCTTCTTCTTTTCAATTTCATTTTTCAAATTCTCTCTTTCTTCTTCTTCTTTTTCTTTTTTCTTCATTTTCTTTTTTTATCATATTTCTTCTCTTTTTCTTTTCCATATACACCTACAAAAATGATATGCACAAGTTAGACTCTCTCGTGATAGTTTTCCTGAAAAATAAAATTATAAAAAGATACAGATCATAAAAATTACCAACTAGACGAAGGGCACTCCTCTTTTCTTCAAAATGAGAACTAAACTTTCTTCTTATAACAAGCTAAACTTGTCACAATTAAACCTAGCCGAAGGGCACTCCTCTTTTTTACATATATACCTGTAAAAAGAAGATACATAAGTTAGAGTCTATCGTTATAGTTTTCCTCAGAAACAAAAAAATAAAAACATGGGATATGAAAAATACTAACAAGCCAAACGGCATGCCTCTTTTCTGCAGAATGGGAACTAAACCTTCCTCTTATAGTAAGCTAAATTTGTCACAATTAAACCTTAATCTGCAATCAACAAAAATGGTTTAATTATATAGCTAAACTTAAAGATAAGATATAATAAAAAATGAAGAAAATTATACTCACCTTTATCTTATTCCCTTTAAATGTAGGTTTTTCACTTCTTTCCTCCTTCTTCTTCTACATTATTGTTTCTTTTTCATTCTTCAATTTCTTTCTTTTTTTTTTCTTTTTCCTTTTTTCTTCTCGTCATATTTCTTCGCTTTGCCTTTTAGATATATACCTGTAAAACAAGAGATATAGAAATTAGACAATATAGAAAGATGTTACCATATCATAAACGATAACATAAAACCAATATTTTTGCAAAGTAATTATCATTACCACATAAAATGCGCTATATGGATGTCTAACATTGCCAAGTATGATGCAAACAAGGAGCATAATAACATCTTAAAATGTGGAAAAAAAATAGATAAAATATAAAATATAAAAAAAAGATTACCACTAAGCCAAAGGGTAGGCCTCTTTTGTGCAAAATGGGGACACCGGTTTCCCCTTATATTATGTAAGCTTGTCAAAATTAAATCTTAATCTGCAATGAATGAAAATATTTCACTATCAAACTAAATTAACTGATTAGATATATAAAAGGCAAAAACAATAAACAATTATACTCACCTTTCTGTCATTCCATTTTATTTTAGGACTCTTTTCTTTTCTTCGTCTTCTATATTTTTGCAAAGCGTACAGACTGACCCTTGCGCATCGGTGCAAGAAGGTCTGCGACGACAAGAGCTTACTTGCTCACAGTCGCCACGTTTAGAAGTCAGTGTTAAAAATATCTTCGCTAGCTTAAGTAAGCTAGCTGGCACGCCCTGTTTGCATTGCAATTAATACCCGTTGTGTGGTTATTTCTCTACACAATAATCAAACATACCTCAAACCCATGTTTGTAACATGTTTTGAGAAAAGTTCCTCTGTTATGCCTTTAGTCAAGGGATCTGCCAACATATCATTTGTTGGCATGTATGAGATGAATACTTCCTTTCTCATAACTATATCATGAACATAGTGGTATTTAACCATTATATGCTTGCTTTTTTCTCTTAATAAGAGTAATTATTGCGGTGTTATTTAACCATTATATACTTGCTTTTGGAGCAATCAGCTCCACTCTTAATAAGAGTAATTGTTGCGTTATCACAGTAAATGACAATTGACTCATCGATTATTTTCAACTTCAAATCACGTATGAAGCGGCTTATCTATACAACACTCATTACAGTCATACAACAAACCACATACTCACCTTCCTATGTATGCAATGCTACACAACCCTGTTTCTTACATGCCCAAGAAATAGCATCACCTCCAAATAAGAATATTTGACCCGAGGTTGGTTTGTTGTCTTGTTCTTTTCATATATCTTAAAATCCTTTTTACAACTATACAATGTTGTCATCCAAGATTACTTTGATATCTACTTAAAATATCAATAGCAAAGCTGATATCGGGTCTTGTACACAGCATAACATACATTAAGTTACTCATAGCTTGTGCATACAGAACATTAGACTTATCGTCTCCTTCACCAAGACAATCAACCTTATTAAGTTTAACCCCTTTTGCAACAGGTGTGACAAAAGACTTGCATTCACCCATTTTGAACTTCTTGAGGATATAGTACATATATCTCTCCAAACTCAGGCATAAGAGTCTAGATTTTCTATCTCGAGAGATCTTTGTACCCATGATATATGATACTTCCCCATATCTTTAATTTCGAACTTTGAGTTTAACCATGACTTGGTTTTGATAATCATCTCATTGTCGTTCCTAGTTAATAATATGTCATCTACATATAATGATAGGATGACAAAGTAGCTCCCATTGTTCTAGACATATACATAGTGATCAAGTTTATTAGCCACAAACCCAAGTTATATAATAACATGTTGAAATGTTAAATACCATTGGCGACGTGACTGTTTCAGGCCATATAGGGATTTTCTCAACCTATATATTTTATCTTCTTGACTTTCAACCATAAATACTTCGGGTTACTACATGTATATGATTTCATCTAAATCTCTTTTTAGAAATGTTGTCTTTATATCTAATTGATGTAAGTCCAAATCATAATATGCACATATTGTCAGGATTAATCTTATAGATGAAAGTTTCGCAACTGGAGAATATGTCTCAACATAATTTATCCCCTCTTTTTGCGAAAAACCCTTTTTAACTAACCTCGCTTTAAACTTGTCGATTGAACTATTAACTTTGTATTTCTTTTCAGAACCCATTTACAACCTATAACTTTCATTTCTTTTGGCAAATCAGTCAATTTCTAGACTTGGTTTTTCTCAATAGATTCAATTTCCTCATCCATTGCTTTGCCCCAGTCTGTTGCTTTCGATGAGTTCATATCTTGCTAATAAGTCAAGTTATCAGTCAACTCATCTAAATCCACCGAATTACATACTTCTTCTACAAGATAAGTGTGATAATCCTTTAAGTAGGACAAAGTGGCCCTAGGCCTTTTATGTCTACTTAAGGTTTCGGTTGTTTAAGGAAGATCTTCTATGGGTTTAAATGATGATTGATCTAGGTCTACTAGATCATCAATGCATTCATCATTATTTTCTAGTATGTCATTCTTAGTATCTTATAAGAATTCAATATCTCTGCTTTCAATTAGTCTGTGGTCCTTATGATAAAACCGATATCCCTTTGAACTTTTTGGATATCCAATGAATATACATCTTAAGGACCTACTGTCTAGCTTATCTATAGACTAATCAAGGATCTCTACATGTGCAACAGATCCCTACCTCTTGAGATGATCTAGGTTTAGTTTTCTTGCAAACCATATCTCATATGGTGTAGTAAATAAAACTTTACATGGTACTCGATTGAGTATATAAACCGTTGTACTTACTGCTTCTTCTCAAAATATCCTTGAAAGAGACATCAATCATCATTGACCTTGTCATATTAAAAAATGTTTTGTTATATCTTTCAGCTACACCATTTTGTTGAGGTGCTCTAAGCATTATATTTTGCTTTGCAATACCAAAGTCTTTATATTTGAAGAAATTCTGCAGAGGTATATTTACCACATCTATCTGATCTTAAGACTTTGATTGAATGCCTTAATTGATTTTCGACTTCTTGCTTATATTCTTTAAAAGCTTCTAGTGCCTCAAATTTATGTGCCAAAAGATATAAATACGTATATCTAGAGTAATCATCGATAAAGGTTATAAAGTAAACCTTTTCACGATGTGACCTTACTTTAAATGATTTACATAAATCTGTGTGAATGATCTCCAATAGGGTTATTGCCCTTGTTGATTCCTTGAAAAAAACTTTTCTTATCAATTTTCCTTATATATAAGCTTTATACTTATTGAAAGTATTTTCCTCAAATCTGAGCAGTAAGTCAAAGTTGGATAATTTCCTCAACTTTTTCAGACTTATATGTCGAAGGCGTTTATGTCACACATTCACATCAACATTATAGGTACAATCAATATAAGCATAAGAACTTTCAATTTCATTATCATTTAACTTAAATAGTCCATTCTCTACATCAAACTCCCAAGAGAATAATATTCTCCCATGTTTTCCCACAGTCACCTTACCAAGGATAAACCTAACCTCAAAACCTTTCTTTACTAAGATAGGGACTGAGACCAGATTGTACCTTATAGATGACACAATTAATACATCAGTCGATACAATCAGTTTGCCTTATATAAAGATTCAAAAGGACCCAATACCCAATACATCTTAAAAGGTGTTGGTTTCTATGTACACTCTATGTTCGCTTGATTTGTATTCCTTTAGATCCATTGCCCCTTCCTTGGTCTTTGAGATGTATTTAGTAGTTCTAGAGTTTATCCACCAACCTATCACTGGGTAGTCCATGTACAAACATTCTAATATTATGCAGATTATATCCTGCTTTTCTGATTGTCCGTGTTGTGCATTGTTTCCTCCACCTTTCTTGTTGCGGTAATCCTTCTTTTAGTGTCTCATCTTTCCACAGTTGAAACACTTAACTCGAGAAATAGTTTCTTAAAATTTTGACCGTTGTTGTTGTTATTCTTGTCAAACCTTTTGTTTGGTTTATTTTTCTTCTAATTGAATTTGGAGCTAGACTCTATCTCATCTTGTACCACCAGTAATTTTTTTTTCTTATTTTTGTTCATATGTTCTTGATCTATTACTAGTTTCAGGGGCAATTCTCAAAGGTTAATCTCTAGCCCTAACCTCAGGGTAGTGGTGACCATGTTCCATGACGGGGGTAAACTGTTTAGGATTGTTAATATTTGCATTAGTTCTATGATGACTAACTTTGTCATGGCTAGGTCCTTAGCCATTACTAATATGTGGTTTACATGTTCTACAACATTATCTTCTTCTCTCATTTTAAAGGAGTTGTACTTCTATAGTAACAACTGCACCTGTATTTTAGTAGTTGTATCATACTTAGCTGTTATTAAATCAAACAACTCTATTGCGGTTTCATATTCTTTGAAGACCTTTCAAGTTATTCTTCATGTATGTCAACATGATTGTCCTTGCAATTGTGTCATCTTTGAGAAATGTATATTGTTGCTCAGTTGCATCTGGTGGTAGCGGACGCATAGTTTCCTTCATAAACTCTTTGAAGTGTTAGAGTAAGTGAAATTCTTTTCTTTCATGTTTAGAAGTTTAGACCGTTTAGTTTTTCGGTTTTTGCCAATTCCGACAAATATATTATATAATTCATTTTTATGTGTTTGATAATTATAACAATTAGATGGCAATAAATACACATATCAGGAATCTTGTTAGAACAATACATAATATGATAAAAATGAGCTAAAAATAACTCATAAGTAACTAGGCATAAACTTGTAATTTTCTCAAAAAATTTTGTCTTTAACATTTTTCAAAAAATACCAGGGGTAAAACTATATTTTTAACTATCTATCCACTTTTGTAATTTTCTAAAATACCCAAGGACAGACCCGTAAAATTACTCTTGGTATTTTTGTAAAATTCATAATTGATCGGGGTTAAATCTATAATTTTAACCCTCAGACCGAATCTATAATTTCCTTAAAAGTCTAAGGACAAATCTGTCTTTTAACACTATGACAGAAATATAATAATTTAAACTAGAAAGAGCAATAATGTAAAACAACAACCCAGTATTTCGTAATTTTCACAAACTACTGGAGGGTAAAACCGACGTTTCGCTAAATAAGGGAAAAACAGTCTTTTTAACTAAAAATATCTAAATATTTTCATAATTTTGTCTAAAAATAATTTTGTAATAGCTGAAAATAAGGGCAATCAATTCATCGACGGACAAGACCCTCACTAAATATCAAAGATCTCCTTTTATCGTTCATGAGTATCGGTGGTGCAGCTCATGCCTCTCAAGCCTTGGATCAAACCCAAGTTATCACCCTTGCATATGTTATATTTATTAATAATAACAATGAAAATTTACTGTGATATCATATGAGTTGTATAGTTTGAATGCATATACACTAATGTCTACTACAAAACAATTCTATTAACGGAACAGGTAGAAGAGTATGGGAGCGTGGGTGGAGGTGAATTAAGTATTGTGTGGAAGGGGAAAGAGATCTTTGATATTCTAAGGTGTTGGCAAATTTCAAAGTATCTCCTTTAAGAGTCTCAATTGATGACTTACGAGAGAATATTTGTTGTGGTTTTGGTTCCAACATAAACCACTCCTATTCTCCTCCTTTATTGTGACGTTTTCGGGAGGGTGGCGGATCCTCTTCAAGCAAGTCGGTGGGGCCCATGTGAATAAAAGGTGACATCAGTGTCACTCTTAAAGAACGAGGTCTAATGAAGACAAGAAAGAGAAAATCACGTTTTAAAACGGGCATTGGGGATTCGACTCATATACCTGGATGCGTAATTACAAAATAAAATTACGAAATCGGTTTGTGTGATGAATTGTTTTTCATCGACTTCCCCCGCTTCCCTGTCACTGCCCCCCCCCCCCCCCCCCCCCCCACCTTCTCTGTCTCTCTCTCCCTCTAATTGGGGGTAACGGCAGGCAATTCTCTCCCGCAATCTTAGAAAACCCTTGCTGAGTAAGGAAGTCTTCTAATCAAGAAAAATCGATCAATTTTGGGTCGTCGTTCTCCGCATCAGATCGGGGGCAGCAATGGCGTGGAACGTCACTCAGAGGGCTTGGCTCGATTCACGATCCTTTTGGTTCTTGGCATCGTGGGCGACAAGGACTGTGCGGTCGTGATCACCGATTACGACCCTGCATTGCACCTTGGTGGCCTTGAATCCCTTGGTGCGTTCCTGATCCTTCACGGCTTCCCTGTCTCATTAATTGTTTTTCATCGACTTCCCCCGCTTCCCTGTCTCTGTCTCTAAATGGAACAGGAACACATGGGGCAGCTACCTCACGGTGCACGTTCTACTGCTTTTAGTGATGGTGTACATTGCTATGTGTTCTTGCCATCTACATGAACCCGAATCCTCTATCCTTCAATTGGGACGCAGTTAACTCGTTCGAGTATGTGCACTGATTTAGGGTGAAACAAGGACCGCCACTTAATTTGCCTGCTAAGTTGTTTCGAATGGCGAAGGAACTTTATCTATACTCATGGTTATTGCAAGGGGCATGTGACATGATTTGGTCTTGGAGCCATCTGTTAGGAAGCACCATATGGAGCTATCCATTAGAAAAATCAACTTGTACTGTTGAACATGTTCAATTTGATATCCACCATGTTGCATTCCTTTTTTCTTTTTTTTCGTTCTGTATTATTCTGGTGCTTTGGATTTTATCATTTTAATTAGTTGCTGTGTGCAACGGCTGCTTTCTTAAAGTGCTGCAGTTGCGACTAACCATACGATTTTTGCTCTTCACAGGTGGGAGATGTGTTCTGACGATGGACCATCATTGTGTATGGGTCGCCAACTTTTGTTGGTGTATTGAATTACAATTTTCTTCTGTGCTGCTTTAAGTGTTCGGCCACATTTCTGTTTCCTATGTGCCAAATCATGATAACCTGGCCAATAGACATGCCCTGATAGTTTAAAACTTTTAAGGCAAGACTGCAATCAGATTTCCTAGTTTTGGCTTCCGTTCTTTTCTGAGATGGCTACACACATATATCACAGTCTGAAAACTGCTAACGTTTTGTGCACTGACGTCATATCTTTTGTTGGTGTGATTTGAGAACCTACGAATTTGGAAAATGGTAGGCTGAGATTTGAGAACCTGTGCAAGATTGTTACATATTTTCTTTTCTTGGGCTTGGTTTCTATGTCCACTGAACATATGGACTAAATTGCATCTCGTAATATGCTTTTAGCTTTTGAATTTATAATCTGAAAAACATCAGCATGTTCCGACAAAATACATGGGATTAAGGTGGTTTGGATGGAGGATGGGGAGATGTTCAAATATGATCTCCATTACAAAAGGTATAAGAAGTTGGAGGAGAGTAGTACAACAAAGTCCTGAAAATATGTCAAGGGAGAAACTTTCTCCAGAGTTGAATGCCGCTATATTCCACAAACGATCGTTCAGCCCATCGACAATTAATAACCGTGTAGCTGACCCGAATCATTTTGGGGAAGGTCTAGATTTAGTTTTATGTCTTATTGATGGTATTCCATAAACTTAAATAGTTGCTTTATTCATTTAGTCTCGCACATACATACACTAAGATCTAAGATCTGCATTTAATAATGACCACACTGTTCTTACCCATCCGTTGCTGTGTGCGTGTGTATATGTGTGCTCGTTCGTACATACATAAGTACATGTATAAACAGTTGGTTGGACTCGAACTTTTGTTTAATTTGAGAATCCTTGTGTTTCGGAAAACCTTGTGGTATCAGTTCATATGCCTAATGTGGACATAAGTTATTCGGTGATCTGTTTCTTCACCAGTGCCTCAGTAGTGTGAACAGTTGAATCAGTAAACTGCGTTCCCTTGACTGACTGCACCAGCTTGTCTATCGACAATGGCCGATCCCAATCCCTCCCTCAGTAGTTAGTTTCGCCATTCCCTCCAATACATGATAAGTACGTCTTCAAATTTGGTTCTATTATGTAGAGTAGCCGTGCACGTTTGTGATGAAACTGTCAGCGTCATCAAAACCATGAAGCACCAACCGATCGAGGATTAGTTTTTCAATTAGTGTCCATTTGGGACGAAAATAAAATAAGCAGTCAATATTTAAGTTTGCATGAAAATTGAGATAGCAAACGCTGCGTTTTCTTTTTCTTTTGAGTTCGACAAGCTGGTCTTAGTGGTCACATTTGGGTTGGTCGGCTAACTTATAAATGTGGTGCTCTTTGTTTGTAATCGTGATCTATTTGCTCTATTAGGTGAAATACAAAATAACTTTGAGTGTTGTATTTTGCAGTTGTAACTCTGATGTGATGAGCAAGCGGATGGCGATTGCTGATCGACTGAAGAGTACGTAATATTGGGGTTGATGTAATGTTAAAGTTGGGGCAAATAAAAGGTTGAAAATGAAACGTGAGAAGTCATAAAGTTCTTCGAATCATAATCAGCTTTAATTGATGTCTAAAAGGAGAAGCGCGACAAATTTTTGGCCGTGCAAGGAACCGGGAAGTGGGTGAGTTCGGGGAATCCATTCACTGACGGACACGACCCTCAGTGAATTCGCTAAACAGCGACGGTTGTTAATTTTGACGGACGTATCCGCCAGTGAAGCGTGATTTTGTGCATCAACCGTCGTATAAAATATTTTCGGTGACGGACACGTCTAGCGCCAGTATATCCTGTAATTACTGGCGTGTATGACCGCCACTACAGCATGTACTTCACTTCCAAGTTTTCCTTTTATCGTTCATGAGTATGGGTGGTGCAGCTCATGCCTCTCAAGCCTTGGATCAAACCCAAGTTATCACCCTTGCATATGTTATATTTATTAATAATAACAATGAAAATTTACTGTGATATCATATGAGTTGTATAGTTTGAATGCATATACACTAATGTCTACTACAAAACAATTCTATTAACGGAACCGGTAGAAGAGTATGGGAGCGTGGGAGGAGGTGAATTAAGTATTGTGTGGAAGGGGAAAGAGATCTTTGATACTAAGGTGTTGGCAAATTTCAAAGTATCTCCTTTAAGAGTCTCAATTGATGACTTACGATAGAACATTTGTTGTGGATTTGGTTCCAACATAAACCACTCCTATTCTCCTCCTTTATTGTGACGTTTTCGGGAGGGTCGCGGATCCTCTTCAAGCAAGTCGGTGGGGCCCATGTGAATAAAAGGTGACATCAGTATCACTCTTAAAGGACGAGGTGTAATATGTCTTATGTTGGTCTTGCATTTTGCTGCTTGTTGATCCTTTTGATGTTCTTAAGTTGAATCCATTTATAAAGAGTTGAAAGAGAGTAGTACCGAATACAGCTGCAAAGCCTAGGAAAGGCTTTGTTTTAGTTTTATGCCTATGTGTGTATCTAGTTTAATACTTATATATATATACGTGCGTAAAAAACATTTTTTGGAATTTCCAAAGATCTGGTCCCTGAAATGGGATCGACCTTCAGGGCTGAACCTAAGGAGGAGAGGGCATCGGCGATGCCATTGTCCTCTCTTCCTACGTGTGTGAGCTTACACGACTGGAAGGATTGGACCAATCGAGTGGCCAACTCGTGATATGAAAGTAGTTTCTCATTACGTACTTGCCAAATTTTTAAAACCTGGTTTATGACAAGGAGCGAATCTCCAAAGACCTCGATGCATGATGCCCCTAGAGTTTTCGAAATCCTTAAGCCTTGTATGAGTGCTTCATACTCAGCTACGTTGTTTATATCCTCACACTCTTTTTACTATACACACTCCAAATTTATTTTTATCAAATTACTCTTAAACATTTATGATAATTACAAAATTACTCTCCCAACACAAAAGATGAGTTTTTCTCTCTTACCCCGTGAATCAGATTCCCGCTTTCTCTCATCAGTCTTCACTTCCTGTTCCACTGTACGGATGTAAGAGGAGATCTACATCATTTTCTACAGAAAAAAATGGATTGAATTTTTTAATTGATTTTGGAAGAACTAAAAAAACAAAAGGAGCGAGCGTGCCAAAGGCTTTTATGATTCCTAGAGCCGATTAGAAATAGTTTTATCGATATATTGAGATATGTTATTGATTTTGTATTGTTATAATCATCGGCAATATGAAAAATAATAACCACTCATACACATTACATGGTGGGTAGAGCATGATCAGTTAAGAGCACACATGTTAGGCCCAGAAATTGGGTTGAACTCACAAAAAGGAGTGGGTTTATTGGACAAGCGAATTTACTCTACGAGGTGATAGATCATACATTGTTAACTGCTTTTGTCAAGCATTAGCAACCAGACACAAACAACTTCCATATGCCATGGAGTGAGATGACTATCACACTTCATGAGTTACTCGACTTTCAATGGGGGCAACTAGTTGCCTTAATAAAGGAGATAATGATTAGAAACAGTAAAGAAATTTAGGTGATATGTTGGAAATGGTTATCGATGAAGTTGTCTTTAAGATTAAATCCAAGGCTATTAACTTTGAAGTGATCCATACTAATTTTGCTAGGAGGAGAGTGAGTAATGAAAATAAAACCCTATGTTATATGTTGTACCAACTAGAGTACATATTATATTAAGATAAGTCTAGAGATATGGTGCTCCTAATACTTATGAATCTGGTGACACACGAATGTAGGAGGGTTGATAGTTATGCCTAGAGTGCAACTACATTGGTGAGAACACATCACAAATAGAAGCACACCAACTTAATGAACATACTTCTTTGCTTTACGAAAAATTTTATATTATTATTATTTTTGTTAGTTAAATTTCTAGCTTCTTCCAAAATTAACAAGTATATGTTTTAATTTCAAGCATGCATTTATGAGTATTTCTGAGCCTTAAGAGTAGCTATGTAACCTGAATGATAGGATGAAGAATCATAAGTAAATCGATGGATGGATAGTGTGTGCCACACATAATATCTTATTGATTGACTAACTCAATATCTTATGCAGTTAGACTTGATGAGTGCACGTAAGGTATTTTGAATGTTTTATATTCAGATATTATATATACTTACTTACTATATTGTGTAATGTAGATTGATTGACAATCATATAATTTTATAAAATACATAGATGGTAATTCATATAAGCTAATGAGATATCACAGATGCATTCGTTGTATAGATGTTGTAGAACCTTATATGTTAGATCAGGTAGTTTATCAGTTTGGTCAGCATCAAGGCATCTTAGTAGCAACAAAAAGACCTTTCATTACAAAGAGGCCTACAAAGTCACACACATATAAGGTATAATATGAGCCACATGATGTAACATGGGAAACTTGACACTCATATTGTTTTGAGCTTGAGCATTTTGGAGTCCCAACATTGTACTTGTACGAGTGTGAGGAGTTATACATGGAATGGTACACCCATTGATTTATGTGCGAGATTCTAGTGCTTAGCTACATCTTGTTCAATCTATTCCAGTTAGACAATGTGATACATTATTCCATGTACAAGTAAATGAAGGATTGTAATTCTACTAGAAGTTTTGTTAAAACTAACTTTCTTGTGCTTAATTTCTGATATTAACATATGATTGCGATATGGGAGATAGTAACAATAGATTTAGTACATGCCGAGCATGTAAAGGAAAGACAATTTTATTTTTTACTACATGCATATTTGCTACATTTAGTCATCGTCCTCGACATCATAGACACCATCGTTTCGTAATCATCTCAATTATAATGGTAGTTGGCAAACTTTCAATGCTTTCATCGTGATAACCTTGCTATTATGGAAAGATAGGAGACATCGGTGAGTCATCAACCATGTCCATCTACAAGAAAATATGAACAAAATAAATATAAAAATCTATGAATTGTCATAATAACGTAATATATCACGAAAGATACTATGCTCACTGCTAGAAAATATTGTGATGCATGATGATAACACATATACCATACATCCCTAACCATAGGTTTTCGAGTGTGTGTCACTAATAACAAAAATATCATTGTTCCTATCATAAAAAGAAGTATCAACTCCACGTTCGATTGAGTAGCGATAATTAAACCTATATTTAGCATTGTCTTCTAATGTTGACTAGGACATGTATCATCATCTCTCATGTAAGCAATGCATTGAATAGCAACACCAACACCTAATCTTTTATAAAAATATATGCATATATGTGATGCCTATATGCCCACTTCTTTTAAGTACTATCTATGAGCTTCATGTCACCACTTTTCTCATTGTTTTGCAAGTATACTAACGATTTTATACCTTTAATTTTCATCTCCAATCACAATTACCAAAGCATTTGCAAAGATGCCTATAAATTGTGGTATTATAGTCTTATATGTGGGTTTAAAGTTAAGTTGCTTTGAAATATCTTTCTCAATAATAGAGAGAGGATTACGACTGCTTAAAGAGGATCGCCCCATCTCCAGAGAAGCATCACGTCCTCAACCATGTGTCCACCCATGTCTTCCTGTATGCGAGAAGGCCCTGCTTGCATGCTCGTAAACCAACAAGTCCTGCTTCATAGGCTGGTTAGATGGTCTCTCTTTGGGACGAAGAATTGGTGGTTCATGTAAGTTACTCTACTTAAAGCTCAATTGTTCATCTAACATTTTAACAAGTTTCTTGCATTTTGGATGATTATATAACTTCCTCCAAATAGTCTCCATTGATGCCACTTGATTCTCTTGTGACCTACAATAACTATGGTATCATCCTCTATGTATAACTTCTTTCAAAATGGATCAAAACTTAATAATTCTATAGAAGAACCACGCTTATGTAAGAGGATAAGCTCGTGATAGACTATATAAATAACACAAATTACACCAATACGTGCCTATATTTGAACCTACCAACTCCCATACAATTCTAATCTTTTAGAATAAGTTCAAGAGCACGTTGTGATAATCTTTTGTCATGTCAACGTAATGCATATTTAGAGTTCTTGATTGCTCGAATGACTTCTTCAATTCTGTAATCTATAATTCTATCAACGAATATAACTATTTCTAAATTGAGTCAAATATGCCATTTGAGGTACCAATAAACCCCTTCAACCTTTCATGAGTACTTTTTACTCTAAAAAATATGAATATATAGTTATTATGTATTTGAAGAATAGTAAATAATATAAATACATTGGAAGAGAGAAATTCTCATACCTATTAGTTGTATGAGTATTATAATGAATGATTTCATCTTTCCATGATAAGATAATTCTCTCTTTGTATGGGTCTAACTACTATTCTTTAACGTATGAGAGTAAATCAAATTTTTTTCACTTTAATTCCATTACCTCCACTGTATCTTGATAATTGCTTTCATTTAGTGAGTTGACTATCTTCCTTCAACTTACGGCAAATGCATTCATAATCTTTTTATTTCTTGTCAACTTTACAATAAAAACCTCAATATTTTTGTATATATTGTTTACACAAGAAGTGTTTTGTATATGATGTTTTTTTAATGGCATTAACCAAAAGTAGATCACAATCACTGTAGATAATACACAACATTTTATCTGGAGTACATAACTTTCTCACACACCTCAACACCCTACATTCAGATTATTTTTAAGGAGTGTTATTCTATCTTCCATGCAAAACAAAATTTAAATACACAAATTGCTGAAAAAACAACGCAAGTGATTAATGGTGATGTCCGGTTTGAAAGCAACGACCCACCAAAATCGAGTAACATGTTCGCAATAACGAAGCTTCGTATATCCCTATGATTATTAAAGAAACAACAAATCCACCAAAACACTATAATTAAACTCTAAGATTAGTGTTCTCCATCATAAAGGCAAGGACTTCAAATAATCATGCCACAAGTGCCAACAAAAGAAGTATCACACTCATGTTGGACTTAAGACCATTTATAAGGAATGTATTCTCATTATCGACAAAACAAAATTTAAATGAACAAATCGGTGAAAATATTATAAGTGATGAATGATAATCCTCAATTTAAAACAAACGGCCCAACAAATACGTGTTTTGAGTACACAACACTAAAGCATTCAAGATATTTATATGATCGAACCATATTTAAGGAAACAACATACTCACCGAAATAAAAAAAACCTGAACTATAAGAGCTCTGATTTGGGTCATAATACAAAGAATTGAAGTAATCAAGCTCAAGGTGAACAACGGAAGAAGAATTGTGCTCATCTATGCCTTCAAACAATTTTTAAGAAATACAACAACCCAACAGAATTGAGTCAAAGGTACACAACATCAAGCTAAAGGAACCTGCATATCCACCAAAATACAAAACTAGACCTAAGATTAGTGTCCATGGTTATAAAGGTAAAGACTTGAAATAATCAAGCTATAAGCACACAAAGCTATAGCATTAAGGTCCCCGTGCAAATATAATATCGAGAAAACATTGAAGATATTGTATCACAAGTTGCAAGAAAAAGAATTTAGACCTTTCTCCATCACATTCTTTTTATTTTCGTCACTCACATAAGCTTTAGATTGCTGATTTTAGTTATAACTCGATCGATCAATCAACTGCCAATATGTCTCTCGAGTATGTCTACTTTTTCCATAGTGAGTGCATGAGAGTGTCTTTCTCATATGAAGAATATAGTATTCGGCTCTTCCTCTTCCATTATATCCTCCTCTTCTACCTCTAAGTCTAAGGGTAGGCTGAAAATTCTTTCAGCAAAGGGCACAGTTTCTGCACTGATATTTTTCCTTTTTTTTCTCTCAAGATATCGCCTGTCTTATTCTCTCAAAAGTAATGTATATACTATGCTAAGTAAGGGAAGGTCTTTCCTACTTAAGATGCTATTTTTTGCTACCTCAACATCTAAAAAATTATCCCATAATAAACTAAACACTTTCTTTTTTCAAACTTTTCATTTATTTCTTTCAAGCAGTTTTGACATTTTGTTTTTTAAATAAGAATGCAATTCCTCTCATAATCCTCGAACCTATACATAGTTTTTCCCCCTTATTGGTATTTGTGAATCTTCTCTATAATTTCATATTTCTTGGCGATGATTTTCCTCTAAACATAGGTATCTTGGACAACTAGCCAAATCTCTTGAACTTATTTTAAGAACATAACCGTACTCACAATGGAGGCATCATTGATTAAATCAACCAAGAACTTACTAAAGCATTTTCTCTATACCACCTAGAGTAAGAAATCGGTAATACTGGGTGTGAGAATTTCTCCAATAAGGTATTCCCATTTTCCTCTAGCTAATACTATGAGTCCAATAGATCTCGCCCACTGTAAATAATTTATGCCATCTAGTTTCAAATTTGTGATTTGGAATGCTTCTTATTTGTTTATGCTGGAATTTTCTGCAATTTCCAGTACTTCACTTTTTTCGTTATGATCGCCCCTTTTCTCTAGGCTGCAATATTTATATCTCCTTCAATTTCTTCTTCGTATCACTTTCTTGTTTGATGCACAATACCTTCTAATAAAGAATCTGGACTGCTTCTTGGTGAAAGCCCTAACTTCTTTCCTTCACTGCGATCTCTAAGCACCCTAATCCAAATGATTAGGCTCTAATAAAGCACTCAAATCATAAAAAAATGCAACAAACATTATGGCTATTTGGATCGGCAATCTGCTCTCAATAGAGTCAATGGTTAACTTATTTTTATTCCTCGGTGGTAAGGATTACACTTATATACACTTTATAACTTGAAAGACTATTCTATCCTTACTAAGTAATATACTCATTTCAGCTTAAGAAAAACTTTTTTGGTGTCCCTCATGTAGATATTGGATCTTTGAACTGATCTTGGTTGTAACCAAGCTTTTCAACAACTACAAAAACAGCAAAGCCTTTTCTCATACTAGATGAGGTTTGCTACATGGATTCTTTGTTTCTACATGGCCCTATTATGTGTCCTGCTAGTAGTTAACTCAATATAAACTAGATCATTCTTTATTATTTCTTTTCAACACTTTTGTGGTAGACCTCTTCCTCTTTTAACATTTTCACAATCTAATTTTTATATCGTCTTACGAGAGCATCCACAAATGTGTTGGAAAGAAACTATATAGAATGATTTAGTTTATATTGAGTTAATTGCTAGCATGGCACATAATAAAGCGTTGTGGAAACAAAAATCTCCTCGATTTGATGGTCGAGCCAAACAATCTATACCAATAACACTTACGAATGGTAAAGGAGAACTTACAATCCGTGCAATACCATTAAAAGAATGGAGTGATCTGGGGAGGAACAAGTATATACTTTACTGGCGACCACACGCGCCAGTAATGACCTAAACTACTGACGTGCGGTCCGCCCGTCAGAATATAGTTATTAAACGACGGGAAAAGCGCCCAAAACGCTTTCACTGACGCGTGGGCACGTCAGAATATGTCTCCGTCGCTGTTGAAAGATTCAGTAAGGGGCGCGTCCGTCAGTATTGCGTTCCCACGACGCAACCACGTGTATACAGCTTCGCAAGAAAAAACAAATTTTGTCGACCAACTCTACTCGGATTAATACAACTGTACATGACTGGTTGCTTTGCAAACAGATTCTTTTTATTATCCCACCCACCGCTTCCTTGAAAAAGGTCCATCAGCAATCGCAGTTACTTTTATGGTGAACTGAATAGTTGCTTTTTATTCTAGAATGGTCCTCAAGGCAGTGACAGCCGTGTAATTGGTCTGCTCTGATGCAGGGAAGACGGTTGCAACAGGTGGGAAAGATAATATACCCGAACCAACTTTTATAAATGTCGGTGTCCACCCACGTAAACTTGTGAGCTGATGTGCATCAAACTATGCGCATATATCTTCTTGTTGTGCAATGTTGATTATTTGATTCGTTCCATCTTCCACCAGAGCTCCAGTGCGCTTGGCCACAGCCTTACATAATATATATGCCCACAATAGAGTTTCGCATCGTTACAAATAGATCATGCAATTACAGCATCAAGGAATAGCCTAAGAAGCTTAAAAAAATCCACCATGCGGAATTCACCGACTGAGTTATTATTGGACCTAAAATGTAGTAGATTTGTCGAATAATAATACCTCTCTCTCTCTCTCTCTCTCTCTCTCTCTATATATATATATATATATATATATACGCACACAAAGAGAGGGAGAGGGGAATTGAGTTGACCGCAAAGTAATTTGACACAAATAGGATCCTACTGCACCTTAGCTTCAGATCATGAACTGAATCAAGTAAAACTGGGCTCTGCAAGAGTTTAACTGACCACGACCACCACTGGCTCGGTTTTTTTCCCATGCCTTCGATTTTAGAACGTTTTGAGAACAAAAAAACAACAAAAAGAAATGTGGTCAATTTGACAAAACAAGAGGAATGGGGTTGGATTAGGGCACTGTATGGAATCCAAACACCTTGCCCGGTAAAGCTATGTGGATTTATACTAGAAGCCACAACACACACACACAACATTCTTTCTGCTTTCAGATTTGGATACTGCCATTCACATTCAACCCACGATCGATTCACAGGGCCACTGCTGATCACACAAGCAGATCAAGGTACGAAGTCCAAACAATTCCAAACGGCTCGAATCAAGATCAGGGTCGTTAGAGAGCATCAAGCAGAAAATTACCGTATTATCATGGCGGCTGATTCAGTTAACAGCGCTTTTACCGTTCCGCACCCACCTTCATTTGCAACCCCCGCCACCGCTTCGCATTCAACGATCGAAACCAAGCCCGCCATCCGCCGCCAAGATCACCACCTCCTCTGTCGGCCGCACCTTCCAGCCCATCGGTCAACCTCGACGATCGTCCCCTCTCGACGCTCCCCCATCACCGCCCGCCGTGGTCGCCCATCTGCTCAGCATTTTCTGGGTTAAACCCCCTTCCCCATCGTGCCCTATTCTTCTTTCATAAAAGGCTGGATCGGGTCCAGCTGAGCGGTTCCGATCCGTCTCATTCAGTCCGAAATATCAAGTTTCGTTTCTTGAGAATCCTCTTTCGCCTGGATCCAATTTTAACTTGATTAGAGCCAACTACGCGAAGGTTTAATTCGAGGTTGATCTGACCGGTTTGAATCCAAACCCCGTATACCTAGATGAACCCAAATCCAATTTCCCCATCACCTAAACACCAACCCATTCTTGAATCATGTCCAAAACCATTTAGAATCATTTTTACCTGCATCCAAAATCCAAATCATAAGCCATGTTCAATACCGACCCCTTCAAATCCAATTCCACAAGATCAGAATTATGTGTTGGATCTGGCCAAACAGAGACCCAATTTAACCTACTTAGTGAAACCCTCGGGCATTCATAACTTGAGATCAAATCTATAGAACCCAAACTGATATAAAATTGGATCCAATTTGATCTCGTGGCTCAAATTAGGTTTCGATTTACCTGCATCCAAAATCCAAATCATAAACCATGTCCAATACCGACCCCTTCAAATCCAATTTCACAATATCAGAATTATGTGTTGGATCCAGTCAAACAGAGACCCAATTTAAGCTACTTAGTGAAACCCAATCCTCGGGCAATCATAACTTGAGACCAAATCTATAGTGAAACCCAATTCATTTATTTATAATTTGACCAGTCCAAGGAAGTTGATAAACTAAAGGAAACACTTTTTAGGGTTTTGGAATTCGCTACTTCATATGTCGTAACAGAGTCATCGAACGCTTTCTGTGAATATCCCACTTACAATAAGATTTTCTATATCTGATAAATATGCATACGTTTGGCTTTGGCCTTTTCCTTACACAAATTCATCAAAATTTACATGGATTTCAAACCCTGATTTTCATACAAAAACTCAAACCACGAGAGTATCATAAGTCGACCAACCATTTAGTTTTCCCACATGTACGATCAATGTTCCTTATCCAGGACTTCGCAGGCAGGTGCTTTTATATGTACAAATCTTCAGCAACACATTGTTGATACTAGTGCAAAATATAACATTCTGTGTCATTTTATTTAAATGGAATCACAATTAGAAACAAAGAATGCCACAATTATAAGCTTGTTCACAAAAGAGTTTTGACAAGAAAAATAGACCCTTGATTCACATATACGAAGAACCACAGGAAGGAGAAACATCAGCTGCCTGGTCGCCGTGAGGAAGGGTGTGCGTTAGCGAACTTTTGAGACCCTGTGCAGCATCACGAACGGAGATTCAATTTATGTATTTACTACATTAAAGCATCAAATGCTGAACTGAAATCCAGATTTTTTTATAGCCAACCCCATCTAGTATGGGAAAAGGCTATATACGGTCGTTCCTTGTGTGATCACTCATCCATGTTTGCATCTTCATTTTTGCTACAGACATCTTTTGCACATGTTAATGATTAATTGTCCAACACTAAGAACTATAAATCATAGTAGATCTAATTGTTGCTCTATAATATTTACCTTTTAACTTTAATGGTATTTTCTTATCACACAAAATACCTGATACTCCTCTCCATTTTAACCAACTGACCTTAATTCTATGTGTAACATATCCATCAATTTTTTCAAAGTGACCTTAGATATTTAAAACTTTCCTTGTGAGAGATGCAATGTGTGCCAATCTTAATTTCTATGTTTCTAGTATCCAAATGACCAAACTTACATTCCATATATTATGTCTTTGTTCTACTAAGTCGGAAACTTTATTTTCTAACATTTCTCTCCATAGTTTCAATTTCCTATTAATTCTGCCCATGTAAGGGATCACCCTTACATAGTCAGTCCCAAGCCCGGATAAAGGAGGAGGGTTGAGTGAGGCTTCCGACAACCAACATAAAACTTTGTCGGACTTATCTGCCAAGGATCACAAAAAGAATATAAAAATTATTCTCACCATTTGGGATAAAGTGTCACTTCCCATGAAACACATACACCTACCAAAAGATGAACAATTGCCCTTATGAAACATGCGCATCATGATTTATACAAAAGTGACAAAGCCACTTCTAATGAACCAATCTCAGTTTTATGTCTGAATCTTGCATGACATCACAACTTACAAACATCAATATGACCATTAACATAGCCTTCAACAAGTAAAGTATGGATTGGAGTGCCTTCTGGACCTTCTCAGTATATGGCACACAATTCATTGTCTTTCTTTAACTACAAGAACAGAAAAGTTCTCAAATTTGCTTATCTTTCATCTTAATGGGCAACTAAAAGCAAGATAAGTTTGCAAAAGGGTATAATTGTTGGAAATAAATTGAATGATAATTTACTCGATCAATGCCATCAGTTTGGATTCAATTTAGGAAGTCAAAATCCATATTGACATTGTAAAAAAAATTCATTGCAAATACATCTAGCATGGATGTTGGTTTTGTTGAAGATTAATTTTTTTTGTAATTTGAATTTATGCATTTAACTTTTGTAATTGGGTCATACAGATCTCATTGAATCATAATCTGATCCATTGAGAGCTAGTTATCATTAGATTTACTAATAAGGGCATCTCTATCTTCCAAGTTATAAATTTGTATTAGAAATACTCTAAGTATAATTATTTGACTTAAGCAAGAGAAATAAGAGAGAGAGGGTGTGGCATTCCATGGATTATAGCAAAACAAAAAAAGATTACAAAAAAGGAAAGGTATATTTCAACCCTAAAAACAGAAGGCAATCATCATGTCCTTAAAGAGAGAAAATGCTAGACTATGGTAAGAATGTTGGTTCAGACAAGGGGAAAGACTTTCAGATCACCAATTTGAAGTTGGATGATAGAAATTACTTACAATGGGCTAGATCTATCAAACTACCTGTGATGGTAGGGGAGTGATGGGATTATCTGACTGGAGATATTCTCATGCCTGATGTATATGATCCTTCATACTCTAGATGGTGTAGAGAGAACGCCCTCATCAGTGCATGGTTTAATCAATTCATGACACCATCTATTGTTAAAATCAATGATATTTATTGAATTACTTACAAACTTACAGATTTCACAGATATGCCTGCGAGACTCTATGTTTCTATGCCTCTCACCTTAGTAGCCGCAGTCTCAAATTACTAAATAAAACCTAATGACTATTTAAAGGCTAATCTAACTTAAAAGACACAAATGCCCACACTAAGTACACTTTAATACCAAATTAGTATACAATGAAATAGGACCTGGACAAGTCCACCAACTAGGACCCGAATTTGATCTTTTAAAGAATTTGATTTTTCACACAGAATTTAATCTTTGAACATATGATCTTTTAACACTGCCCCTTAAGTTGGGTGAAAAAATATTCATAACACTCAACTTGATCAGCGTATCCAACAGACTGCTATAATTAATAGCTTTGGTAAGAAAATCTTCTCTTTGGTCTTCTGACTTTACATGAATCAATTTGAACTCTTGAGAAGATAATTTTTCTCTTATAAAATAACAATCAATCTCAATGTGTTTTATTCTCTCATATTGCACTAGATTAGTTGTCATTTGAATGACAACACTATTATCACAATATAACGGAATGTGAGATATTATGAAAAAATGCAACTCTAGAATTGTGATACGAGACATTTATCCTCACACGCCTAAGCTACCGCTCTATATTCTGCCTCAATAGTAAATCTTGCAACCATTGATAGATTACCACCAAGTAAGGCTAGGTATCCTGTAGTTGATCTCTGATTATCAAAAGAACCAACCTAATCTGCATCTAAATATTTCTCTAAATTTAATTCGCTGGATCTTGAATATAATACACCAGCACTAGGAGTAAACTTCAAGTAGTTGAATATCTGATAAACTACATCCATGTGGTTCTTCATAGAAGAGTGCATGAACCAACTTACTACTCCATGTGCATATGAGATGTCAGGTCTTGTAATGGTCAAATAGATTAGTTTTCCAACTAATTTTTGATACTCATGTTTTGAAATGCAACACTATGTCCAAGGTGTAATTTGTGATTCACTTCTATAGGTGTCACATTTCTTACACTCAATCATATTTGTATTCTTCAGCAGATCCATTATATATTTCCTTTGAGTTAGAAATATACCTTTCACATAATATAGTACTTTTATTCCCAAAAACTAATGTAGTCTTCCTAGATCTTTTAAATCAAATAAGCTATACAATGTCTTTTAATCTTGAAATTTCTTGTGTCATCCCATAACAATTATGTCATCAACATAGATTATAAGGAGAGATAATTTCATACCTTTCTTGAAAAATATTATATGATCATTGACACTTCTTTGTTATGCCAAACTGCAAACATCTTCGCTGAATTTTTCAAGCCACGTACATGGTGATTGTCTAAGTCTATAGATGGCCTTCTGTAATCTGCACAATTTCCTTGAGTTTGTATTAATACAGGTACTTGGAAACAACTTCATATATACTTCTTCATTCATATTTTCTTATAAGAAGGCATTTTTCATGTTAAGCTGCCATAAGTCCCAATTCTTCATAGAAGTAAGACCTAAAATCACTCGGATGGAGGTCAATTTTGCCACAGGTGCAAACGTCTCATTATAATCAATTTCATAAAACTCACTTTTGCAACTAACCTTGTCTTATACCATTCAAGGTTCCATCTGATTTGTATTTGATGGTGTAGACCCATTTGCCACTAACGACTTTTCTGTTAAGAGTAAATCCACAATAGACCATGTCCGATTTCTGGTAAGGGCATTCAATTCTTCCTCCATTGTAGTGTTCCACTCTAGATATTTTTTTCTTCTTCAAAACTCATAGTAGTTACTTAATCTCAACATTCATGACAAATCTTTTATAATTTTCAGATGTACAGTGATAGGAAATATATTGAGAAATAGGGTACTATGAATAGGATCTCTTACCTTTTCTAAGGGCTATGGGCACCTCCAAGTTGGTACTTTGGTCTCAGTAGTTGCTTGCTACTCAAACCTTACAAATATGTTGCGTGGTCCTCTCTTATACACTAGAGTGTCCTTCAGAACAAAAACTCCTTCAATGTTGTCATCTTCATCTTCTTCAACTTGAGGAATAAGGGAAAAACTGATTTAAACTCTTCCTTTACTGGCTTTAACTGAGAATGAGTATACAAGACCTTGAAAGAATAGTAGAGAGTGGTTTCAAAAAATGGAACTTTCTATGGATAGGATCATAACACTTGTACCCCTTTTGTGAAGTACAATAACCAAGAAATATACATTGAATTGTCCAATGATCAAGTTTATCATGTCTTGGGATTGAACATGAACATAGCATGTGCATCCAAAGACTCAATGAGTAACACGAAAAGATTTTGAGTCTTGTATAAGAGTTTTCAAGAGACTCGCACCATTGAGAGTTGTACTAGGCATTCGATTAATCAAATAAACAACCATTAAGATTTATTCTCCCAATAGGATTTAGGAATGTTGCTTTCAAATAGAAGAGTGCGAGTCACTTCTAGAACATGCCAATTTTTTCTTTCAGCTACCCCATTTTGTTGAGATGTATTAGGACACGTAATATGGTGAAGAATGCCATACGTATTAAAATATTCTTTGAATTTTTCACTCACAAACTCCCCGCATTATTAGAACGAAGGATTTTTATAGTAGCATTAAACTAAGTGATGATAAATATGTGGACCACAGGAAAAATAGTTGAAACTTCGACCTTAAATTTTATTAAATAGGCAAAAGAAAGGTGAGTACAATCATCAATAAAGGACACAAAATATTGATGGCCTGTGATAGAAAAAACATAACAAGGATGCCAAATATCAGAATGTACCAATTCAAATGGTTGAGATCGCCTAGACTTATTAACTTGATAGGAAACCCTATCATGTTTTGTTTGCTAACAAGCATCACATTCAAGGGTTACATTATTGGACTCAACATGGAAACCCAGAATGACATAACCTATTTTGCAAGCATGTCATAGTTTGATATCTTCTTCACATGATGTTGTGGCTGATGTAGTAAGAAAGGAACCACTTGTTGAGGGAGTCTCCATGATGTAAAGCCCTCACTGTAGTCTACCAAGACCAAAGACCTTTGTCTTCAGATTGAAAAACACAACCAAATGGAGAGAAGGTGATAGAACAATTTATATTTTTGGTAAGAGAGCTAGTTGTAAGAAGATTCACAGGAAAACTTAGAACATGAAGTATATTAGACAAGGTGGATAGAGAGGTTTGTACACTGCCTTTACCCATGGTATGCGTATGAGAGCCATCACCAAGACGAATAGGTTCTTGAGAATGAATAGATGTGTACTCTGATAAGAGAGATCGGTGGCCTACCATGTGGTACGTAGCCTAGAATTAATAATCCAAACTAGAGAATAAATATTACCCTTGGAGATGGTCGAGTGATGCACCATAGGAGGTTGAGAAGAAGAGGAAGTCGAAGTCTAAGTGTTGTCACTAAACCGAGACTCAAGACCTTCAAGTCGTTTCATAAGATCTTGGAGTTGTTCAGGATTGGATGATTATAAATATGACAAGTGAGCAAAGCTTTCATGATTTCTAGCATATTCTGGTTTACCAATTAGTTCTCATTAATAATCTTTCATATGTAGTGATTTTCCACTGTAGACACGTGAAAATTTTCACTCTGGGTTCTTAGGCCTGAAGTGAACCTTTTTCGTGTCTAAGTCGCTTTAGGGCGTGCCAGTTAGCTTACTCAAACTAGCGAAGTATTTTTGAAATATCTGACTTATGGGGCGACTGTGGACAAGTGGGATCTTTTCGTTGTAAACCTTCTTGAACATGTGCTCAAGAGTCGGTTTAAATGCTTTAGAAAATATCGATTTTAAATAAGCATGGACTTTTGAAAGGAGTATGAAAGTATTTGAGCGATTGTATGCCTATTTGCAGATTTTATTTACGTGGGGTTGCACGTATTTAAGTCTTTCGATTTCATCTACTTAGGTGGGATGTGTGTGCATCAAGTGGCCTAAGATTGGCGTGTTTGCACGAGGTATTCGGGGCTTCTTTTGATGCAAGTATGCGCAATATCTAGAGTTTGGTGGATATGCTATGCAACTCACACAACTTGAATGTAAAACCCGAATTTGAAAGACATAGTTGAAGGGAAATACCCAAATTGAATGCAACTCACACGACTTAAATGTAAATTGCGGAAGGGAAATTGCAAAAGGGAGATGTAGATATAAGAGCGGAAAGGCTCAATGTGTGCGTGTGTGTTGTGTATAAATTGAAAGACAACTCATGCAACTTTGGAATGTAAAACCCCACTCGACTTAAATGTAAAGTGTGGAATGGGAAATACATATATATATATATATATATGAGCCCGAAGGTCGTCAACGTGTGCGTGTGTGTTGTATATAAATGTAAAGATAACTCACACGACTGAAATTTAACAACCCGGAATGTAAAGGCGTACACAGCTAAATTGGAAAAACTCACGTAACTGAAAGTATATAGATAGGGCTATATCTTAGTGGCTGCAAAGGCCAAAAAGGTGTGTGAGTGCTTTATCAAGTACTTGAGTGATTGTGTGTGTATGTGTGGAAGCTTAAATGACGAACTCACACAACTTGAATGTAACAACCCAAATCAAATTGCAATTAATACGGCTCTTATTAGAGTCTTGGGAGTAAGAGCGAAAGCTCAATGTGTGTAAGTGTGGAATTGAAATACGACGCACACAACTTGAACGTAACAACCCCAAATCAAATTGCAATATAGCTCTTATTAGAGTCTTGGGAGTAAGAGCGAAAGCTCAATTGTGTACGTGGGTGCTTGGTGTACGAGATAAGAGCTAAGGCTCAAGTGCACTTGTGTGTCTCGTGTACGAGATAAGAGCTAAGGCTCAAGTGCACGTATGTGTCTCGTGTGTCAAGCAACAATATTACATCCCGGGGGGAGACAACGCTCCGTTAATACAACCCCATATCCGAATTGAATTAAGTATAAAGCAAGTTAGCGTAAGAGATGAAGTTTAGACACTTACAAATAGCTGGTCCGTCTTCACTTGCTCGTGCTTGGGCTTGTGTCCACTTCGGGCAGCCAAGAGGGGTCTCCCTAGGTGGCCTTTAGAGAGGTTGAGTGGGCTTAGGGAAGGTCACGGCAACAAGGGGGGTTTGCCTAAGGTAGGTCCTAGGGAAGGCTCGTGGGTTTTAGACTTAGGAGAACCTATGTTCGGTCAAGAAGAGGTCACGGTCCTAAGTGGTGGCCGGAGTGGTTGGATAAAGCTGGCTAAGGGCAACAAGACAGTCGGTGCTGCAGGTCGGGGTGTCTGGCATTGGACAGGGCGCACAATAGGTCGGTGCACGCAGCGGGGCTATCTCGCCATTTTGGACTCCGTTTCTGCTTAATTTTGCCATTTCTGGCTCAGATTCATGCTGCTTGGGTGGATGTATTTGATTTGACTTCTAGGTGTGTCAGGCTTGCATTCTAAATCGGGCCTGGGGTTTCCTTTCGCCTTTTGACCCTAGCCTTTATTAGGCTAGGGTGCTGCTTTTGGGCTTCTGCACCTGTTTCTGAGGCTGCTTTGGATTTGGCCCTTTTGAGCTGCTTTATGGGCTGCTTTTCGATCAGGCGTCGTATTCCATGCTTTACTTGTTCGTCTTTTGCTTTTTGGCAAAATGGGACTTGGCTCGAGTTTAAGGAATCCATATTGAATACGGGGTTTCAAAACAGAGTTTTAAAGCTTTTGGAAGCTCCTGGGTTTTCGAAAATCTCAAATCTGGCCTCTTGGATTGATGTTCAAGCTAGGTGTATATTTTTGCAAAATCATGGGACTTTGGGGTGTTTACAAATGCCCCTCTTTGGCATTATCCAAATTTATTTGGATAATGGCAAAGACGACAACACCCCTGTTTGCTTTCTCTTTAGATTTGTCCTCGAGAATATGAGATCGTCCCAGTTTTGAGAAAACATTTTCTTTAAGCCCAGTAAGAGAGGATTTTTGCCAAAGGGGACTTTGCCTAAGATGGTGCTAGTCCTAAATGGGATTGATGCAAGTATCCATGCGTGAATATGGATGAGTGGTATGGGATGATATGCTAGGAAGTATGGTCTGCTAGAGACTTATTGTAATGGTCGAACTAGGGAGTCTTATGAAGACCTGCTGCCCCAAGTGAGCTAGTCTTATGTTGCTCGATGTTCGAGGATTTTCTAAACTTGTTTTTGAAAGAGGAAAGCTCTTTTTAGCTTTAATCCTAAGGATTTCAACTTTTCGTGTTTTCCCTTTATTTGATTCTTGATACTCGCTAATCTAGCGGAGGTTTTATTCGAAATCAAGCCATATTTCAAAATTCCTATGCCTTACTTAGACGTCTAACTCTCAAACAAGATGAAATTCAAGTAAGTAAATCCTATTTTTACTTTAGGATTCCTTAGAATGAACCTTTCTTCACCTTGGGATAAGTCACAGGGATGGGAAAGAGTTTACCACGGTCCATTCTGGAGTGTCCCGTGGTTCGAGGCACAAAAGCGGAAAACTGCTCTTTTTGAGCTTTTCAGCCCTTTTTTTATTTTTTCCGTAGAGAGTCTCCCTTTGGGACTATTTTTTCTTTATTCTCTCTTTTCCATAGAATACACGATTTTTCTTTTGATTCAACTTTCTTTTGGGAAAGAGACTTTGCAGGGATTTCCCTTTCTCTTTTTAGCCAAGTTTTCCTTTTGGGGAAGAGAAGAGAAACGGGGAAGGACTTATCCCAAAGATCTACTCGATTCATCCCAGATCAGCCTATTTAGAAGTAGCACGTACTACTTGCAAGTAACTTGCTATTTTGAACCAGGCCTTCTTTTGTAAGAAGAAGGATTTTTGAAATGCGACCCATTGGTTTTGGAAAACTCCGCTTTTTCACAAGCAATCGAGTCTCTCATTCAGGGTTGCACGATTTGCTTTGATCCTTACTCACGAAGTTTCAAAAGGAGGTTTTCAAAATATTTTTGAAAATAGGGCTTAGCTTAGACCCTACACATGATATTTTTTCAAAAATTGAGCATTCATAGGGTCTGCTAAGTTCCTACCCTCAACATCGACTAGCCAATATGCATTGTTCGTATTGGTTCCACGTACAACATAAGGGCCATCCCACTTGGGCCGCCATTTTCCAAGTGGATGTGGGCCACAATATTGGATGACTTTGAGCACAAGGTCTCCCACTTTGAAGTGGCGAGGTCTCATATACTTCTCATGGTGTTGGGCTACCCTTTGCCGGTATGCATGTGCATGGTCCATGGCAAGGAGCCTTTGCTCATCTAACAAGTCAAGCTCGGCCATTCTAGCATGCTGTAGCGTCTCTAGGGGAAGGTCGAGTGCAATGGATGTATGAAATGAATGAATTTTGGTATGAATGGGGAGAATGGCGTTTGTGCCATAGACCAACTCAAATAGCGTGGCATTTGTGGGAGTTCGGATGGAAGTCCTATAAGCCCATAAGGCTTCATCCAGCTTCTCATGCCACGCCCTACCCTTCTCTAAAGTTTTCTCAATAATGCTTATGAGAGTCTTATTTGTGGCTTCGGCTTGGCCGTTGCCTTGAGGGTAGTAGGGCGATGAGAAGTGGTGAGTTATGCCATATGTGTTACATAACTTAACCATCCTCTCATTTTTGAAGGGGGTACCATTGTCGGACACAAAGTCCCTTGGAACCCCAAAGCGAGCCAGAATATTTTTCCTAATGAATGCCACTACATGTTGCCCCTGAACATTTGTCAGGGAGGTAGCTTCAACCCACTTGGAAAAGTATTCAGTGGCTGCTAGTATGAACCTATGCCCATTTGAAGCATGTGGAAATATTGGTCCTATGATGTCAAACGCCCACATGGTGAATGGCCAGGGGCTGACCATGGAATGCAATGAGGATGACGGGGTATGGATGGCGTGTCCATGCACTTGACATGGGTGACACTTCCTAACATGGTTATGGCAATCCTGCTTTAAGGTGGACCAAAAATAACCTGCTCTAAGTATTTTCATTGCCATCATATTGGCATTTACATGCCCTCCAAATTCTCCATCGTGGAATTCATGCATTATTATCCTAGCCTCCTCCAGGTCGACACACCTTAGTAAGATGCCAGTGAAACTCTTTTTGTAAAGAACCCCTCCCAAAAAAGCAATATCGGGTAGAAATTCTTCATATAAAAGCTTTGTCTTTGGACGAAACGTATTCTGAAAAATTACCAGGAAGCGAAAGCTAGGGCACCCTTCTCCCAAAAACGTATTCTTAATGTGCAATGGATTAGTAATGCACATTATGATAATATATCAAAGACGCATAAGCTAAAAAGCAACAAATATGCAGTTTAGTTTTGGTATGTATATTATAAGTTTGATGCAAAGAAAGAGATTTAAAAGCTTTTGTTATATTTTTTCTAATAAAAAAACTAAAAAATAGAAGATGGAATTAAAAATTACCAGGAAGCGAAAGCTAGGGCACCCTTCTCCACAATACAGACTATGCTTTCCAAAAGTTTGTCTCAACTAAACCTTTATCTGCAATAAATAAGATTATCTTTAATTGTGAAACTAAAGTAAATGATAAAATATAACAAAGACAAAAACAACGAAAAATTATATTCACTTTTATGTTTTAGGTTCTCATGTTCTCTCTCCCTTTTCTACACTTCCTTTTTTTCTTTTCTTTTCCCCATCCTTCGCATTCTCTTTTTTTTGTCTCCTCTTTCTTTTTTTCATCATATTTCTTCTATTTTTCTCTTCTATCTACACCTGTAACACGAAGTATAGAGAAATTAGAATGCGCAAAAACATCTCATCTAATGAGAGAACATAACAAAGTATTTACACTATTCATACCCTTTTAAAAGTTAACACTTGTTACATCCAAAACTAATATCACATGAACAACTAATAGACACTAATCCACACTAAGATAATATATCAATCACTCCTCAGTTAAAACGCAATAAATATTTAATTCAATATCGATATAGTAAGTGTGATGCAAACAAAGAGCACAATAACCTCTTCTTATAGTTTTCCTTGGAAAAAGAATTTAATAATAGAACATGGAATTGAGAATTAAAAAATACCTGCAAGCGAGAAGGGAAAAACACTCTTCTCTACAATGTAGACTACGCTTTTCAAAAGTTTGTCACAAATAAGCCTTAATCTGCAACAAATAAAATTATCTTTAATTGTGAAGATAAAGTAAATGATAAAATATAATACAAACGAAAACAACGAAAAATTATATTCGCCTCTATGTTATAGGTTTCCCTATTTTCTCTCCCCTTTTCCATAGTGATTTTTTTTCTTTTCTTTTCTCCATCCTTCGCATTCTTTCCTTTTTTTTTCTCCTCTTTACTTTTTTTTCATCATATTTCTTATCTATTTTCTCTTCCACGTATACCTGTAAAAAGATGTATACAGAAATTAGAATAATCAAAAAGCTCTCATCTCAAGAGAGAACACAACCAAGTATTTACACTATTCATACCCTTTTCAAAGTTAACACTTTCTACATCCAAAACTAATATCACGTGAACAACTAATAGACACACTTATGCACATTACTTGGACACAAGACAACTAATGCACACTAAGATAATATTATTTACACTATTTATACCGTTTTCTTCATTCACACTTGCTATATTCAAAACCAATGTCATCTGAACAACTACTAGACACACCTATGCGTGTCACTTGGATACAATATTAGTAATGCACATTATGATAATATATCAATGACGCTTTAGCTAAAATGCAACAAATATGAAGTTTAGTTTTCATATGTATATTGTAAGTCTGATGCAAAGAAAGAGCATTAAAAGCTTTTGTTATATTTTTTCTAAAAAAAAATAAAAAATAGAATATAGAATTAAAAATTACCAGCAAGCGAAAGCTAGGGCACCCTTCTCCACAATAGAGACTATGCTTTTCGAAAGTTTGTCACAACTAAACCTTTATCTGCAATAAATAAATTATCTTTAATTGTGAAACTAAAGTAAATGATAAAATATAACAAAGACAAAAACAACGAAAAATTGTATTCACCTTTATGTTTTAGGTTCTCATGTTTTCCCTCCCTTTTCCATACTTCTTTTTTCTTTTCTTTTCTCCATCCTTCGCATTCTCCCTTTTTTGTCTCCTCTTTCTTTTTTTCATCATATTTCTTCTATTTTTCTCTTTTATCTACATGTGTAACACGAAGTATATAGAAATTAGAATGCGCAAAAACATCTCATCTAATGAGAGAACATAACAAAGTATTTACACTATTCATACCCTTTTAAAAGTTAACACTTATTACATCCAAAACTAATATCACATGAACAACTAATAGACACTAATCCACACTAAGATAATATATCAATCACTCCTCAGTTAAAAAGCAACAAATATGCAATTCAATATCGATATATAACATTGTAAGTGTGATGCAAACAAAGAGCACAATAACCTCTTCTTATAGTTTTCCTAGGAAAATGAATTTAATAATAGAACATAGAATTGAGAATTAAAAATTACCTACAAGCGAGAAGGGAAGGAAACTCTTTTCTACAATGTAGACTACGCTTTTTGAAAGTTTGTCACACATAAACCTTAATCTACAACAAATAAAATTACCTTTAATTGTGAAGCTAAAGTCAATGATAAAATATAACAAAGAAGAAAACAATGAAAAATTATATTCACCTTTATTTTATAGGTTTCCCTATATTCTCTCTCCTTTTTCATACTTTTTTTTTATTCTGTTCTCAATCCTTCACATTCTCTCTTTTTTTTTCTCCTCTTTCCTTTTTTTCTTCTTATTTCTTCTCTATTTTCTCTTTCATGTATACCTGTAAAAAGATGTATACAAAAAATAGAATAATCAAAAAGATCTCATCTCATGAGAGAACATAACCAAGTATTTATACTATTCATACCCTTTTCAAAGTTAACACTTGCTACATCCAAAACTAATATCACGTGAACAACTAATAGACACAATTATGCACATTACTTGGACACAAGACAACTAATGCACACTAAGATAATATTTCAATGACTCCTCAGTTAAAAAGCAACAAATATGCAATTCCATGTCGATATATAACATTGTAAGTGTGATGTAAGCAAAGAGTATAATAACCCCTTCTTATAGTTTTCCTAAGAAATTGTTTTTAAAATAGAACATGGAATTGAGAATTACCAGCAAGCCAAAAGGTAGGACACCCTTCAATTTCTTTCTTTTTTTTATTCTTTCCTTTTTTCTTCTCGTCATATTTCTTCGCTTTCCCTTTTAGATATATACCTGTAAAACAAGAGATATAGAAATTAGACAATATAGAAAGACGTTACCTTATCATAAACGATAACAAAAAACCAATATTTTTGCAAAGTAATTATCATTACCACATAAAATGCGCTATTTGGATGTCTAACATTGCCAAGTATGATGCAAACAAGGAGCATAATAACATCTTAAAATTTGGAACAAAAAAATAGATAAAATATAAAATATAAAAAAAAGATTACCACTAAGCCAAAGGGTAGGCCTCTTTTGTGCAAAATGGGGACACCGGTTTCCCCTTATATTATGTAAGCATGTCAAAATTAAATCTTAATCTGCAAGGAATGAAAATATTTCACTATCAAACTAAATTAACTGATTAGATATATAAATGGCAAAAACAATAAACAATTATACTCACCTTTCTGTCATTCCCTTTTATTTTAGGACTCTTTTCTTTTCTTCGTCTTCTATATTTTTTTCAATTTCATTTTTCAAATTCTCTCTTTCTTCTTCTTTTTCTTTTTTCTTCTTTTTCTTTTTTCATCATATTTCTTCTCTTTTTCTTTTCCGTATGCACCTACAAAAATGATATGCACAAGTTAGACTCTCTTGTGATAGTTTTCCTTAAAAATAAAAATATAAAAAGATACAGATCATAAAAATTACCAACTAGACGAAGGGCACTCCTCTTTTCTTCAAAATGGGAACTAAACTTTCTTCTTATAACAAGCTAAACTTGTCACAATTAAACCTAGCCGAAGGGCACTCCTCTTTTTTACATATATACCTGTAAAAAGAAGATACATAAGTTAGAGTCTATCGTTATAGTTTTCCTTAGAAACAAAAAAATAAAAACATGGGATATGAAAAATACTAACAAGCCAAACGGCATGCCTCTTTTCTGCAGAATGGGGACTAAACCTTCCTCTTATAGTAAGCTAAATTTGTCACAATTAAACCTTAATCTGCAATCAACAAAAATGGTTTAATTATATAGCTAAACTTAAAGATAAGATATAATAAAAAATGAAGAAAATTATACTCACCTTTATGTTATTCCCTTTAATGTAGGTTTTTCACTTCTTTTCTCCTTCTTCTTCTACACTTTTGTTTTCTTTTTCATCCTTCAATTTCTTTCTTTTTTTTTTCTTCTTTCCTTTTTTCTTCTCGTCATATTTCTTCGCTTTCCCTTTTAGATATATACCTGTAAAACAAGAGATATAGAAATTAGACAATATAGAAAGATGTTACCTTATCATAAACGATAACAAAAAACCAATATTTTTGCAAAGTAATTATCATTACCACATAAAATGCGCTATATGGATATCTAACATTGCCAAGTATGATGCAAACAAGGAGCATAATAACATCTTAAAATTTGGAACAAAAAAATAGATAAAATATAAAATATAAAAAAAAGATTACCACTAAGCCAAAGGGTAGGCCTCTTTTGTGCAAAATGGGGACACCGGTTTCCCCTTATATTATGTAAGCTTGTCAAAATTAAATCTTAATCTGCAATGAATGAAAATATTTCACTATCAAACTAAATTAACTGATTAGATATATAAATGGCAAAAACAATAAACAATTATACTCACCTTTCTGTCATTCCCTTTTATTTTAGGACTCTTTTCTTTTCTTCGTCTTCTATATTTTTTTCAATTTCATTTTTCTGAATCTCCGAAGAATATGCCAGTTATTCTTAATAATATGGTCAAATAATCAAAACTTTAATAAGACACTTTCAACTTTTTTTCTTTCCGTAATCTAAAATCTCTTTGCAAAAATTTTAACCCTTGAAGGAATGATGGATTAGCCTTTCTTTTTTCTTTACTTTCTTATCTTGCAACTAACAACTTCTTCAATAACAAATTCTTTAGATTTTTTTCATGTTTTCTTTCTTTTTTTTGACAACAATTTTTTCTTTCTTTTTTTCTTTTCTTCTTTTTCATGCATGACTCTTTTTTTTTTTTTTATCTGGATCTTTTGATTGACTTCTTTTTTTTTTTTTTTTTTTTTTTTTTTTTTTTTTTTTTCTCTGCATATGTTAGTCTCTTTTTTTTCAAGTAAGGTTTTTTTTTTCTTTCTTCTCAAACATTAAAATTTGAAAAGGGCTTTGCCTTTTTCTAAATTCTTTCTTTTTTAGGGGACATACACTTTAATATTATTCTTTTATATATTAAGAGTCTTAACTTCGATGTTTTTTTCTTCTTCTTCTTCTTATATTCTGATTGAAGCGTCAACCTTAAAAGAAAAGAAAATACAGATCTTACAATAAAATAGCACACATAGCTTCAATGAGCTACATTTTCTTTTTTATTTTTTTTCTTCATGCTCATTCCTGTAAATTGGTGCCGGTCAATAATACATGCACCTTCTTCATTCTTCATTGCTGTTCTTAGATAATCACAAGCAATACACTTTGCACTTATACCTACAGTACATCAATTAATTAAGTATGTTGCTTGTTATCTATTATTGTTGTAAACAATTTTTTTTTTCTTTGACATCCTGCACCTACTGAATTTCACTGTTAAAAAGTAAAAGAAGGAAACAAATGGCAAATACAATGGATTATGAAAAAGCCATAATTCCTTTTCATAAATACTCCAACTGGCTTCAAAAAGGCTTCTGATACATTGACTCAAAAGAAGGAGAAAGATATGACGCAGTAAATGATACCTACTATGCATCTACCAATACATATAGTTCGAATGAAATGCACATAAGTGTATAGTATCAGCTTTAGATAATCCAAAGAACAAATCAAGAAAAGCATAACATATCTTTTTCGTAGTCTAAGTTGAGTTAGGAAAAGAAACTCAGGTAATCTTGTCAAAATTAAATCTTAATCTGCAATGAATGAAAATATTTCACTATCAAACTAAATTAACTGATTAGATATATAAATGGCAAAAACAATAAACAATTATACTCACCTTTCTGTCATTCCCTTTTATTTTAGGACTCTTTTCTTTTCTTCGTCTTCTATATTTTTTTCAATTTCATTTTTCAAATTCTCTCTTTCTTCTTCTTCTTTTTCTTTTTTCTTCTTTTTCTTTTTTCATCATATTTCTTCTCTTTTTCTTTTCCGTATACACCTACAAAAATGATATGCACAAGTTAGACTCTCTCGTGATAGTTTTCCTTAAAAATAAAAATATAAAAAGATACAGATCATAAAAATTACCAACTAGACGAAGGGCACTCCTCTTTTCTTCAAAATGGGAACTAAACTTTCTTCTTATAACAAGCTAAACTTGTCACAATTAAACCTAGCCGAAGGGCACTCCTCTTTTTTACATATATACCTGTAAAAAGAAGATACATAAGTTAGAGTCTATCGTTATAGTTTTCCTTAGAAACAAAAAAATAAAAACATGGGATATGAAAAATACTAACAAGCCAAACGGCATGCCTCTTTTCTGCAGAATGGGGACTAAACCTTCCTCTTATAGTAAGCTAAATTTGTCACAATTAAACCTTAATCTGCAATCAACAAAAATGGTTTAATTATATAGCTAAACTTAAAGATAAGATATAATAAAAAATGAAGAAAATTATACTCACCTTTATGTTATTCCCTTTAATGTAGGTTTTTCACTTCTTTTCTCCTTCTTCTTCTACACTTTTGTTTTCTTTTTCATCCTTCAATTTCTTTCTTTTTTTTTTCTTCTTTCCTTTTTTCTTCTCGTCATATTTCTTCGCTTTCCCTTTTAGATATATACCTGTAAAACAAGAGATATAGAAATTAGACAATATAGAAAGATGTTACCTTATCATAAACGATAACAAAAAACCAATATTTTTGCAAAGTAATTATCATTACCACATAAAATGCGCTATATGGATGTCTAACATTGCCAAGTATGATGCAAACAAGGAGCATAATAACATCTTAAAATTTGGAACAAAAAAATAGATAAAATATAAAATATAAAAAAAAGATTACCACTAAGCCAAAGGGTAGGCCTCTTTTGTGCAAAATGGGGACACCGGTTTCCCCTTATATTATGTAAGCTTGTCAAAATTAAATCTTAATCTGCAATGAATGAAAATATTTCACTATCAAACTAAATTAACTGATTAGATATATAAATGGCAAAAACAATAAACAATTATACTCACCTTTCTGTCATTCCCTTTTATTTTAGGACTCTTTTCTTTTCTTCGTCTTCTATATTTTTTTCAATTTCATTTTTCAAATTCTCTCTTTCTTCTTCTTCTTTTTCTTTTTTCTTCTTTTTCTTTTTTCATCATATTTCTTCTCTTTTTCTTTTCCGTATACACCTACAAAAATGATATGCACAAGTTAGACTCTCTCGTGATAGTTTTCCTTAAAAATAAAAATATAAAAAGATACAGATCATAAAAATTACCAACTAGACGAAGGGCACTCCTCTTTTCTTCAAAATGGGAACTAAACATTCTTCTTATAACAAGCTAAACTTGTCACAATTAAACTTAGCCGAACGGCACTCCTCTTTTTTACATATATACCTGTAAAAAGAAGATACATAAGTTAGAGTCTATCGTTATAGTTTTCCTTAGAAACAAAAAAATAAAAACATGGGATATGAAAAATACTAACAAGCCAAACAACATGCCTCTTTTCTGCAGAATGGGGACTAAACCTTCCTCTTATAGTAAGCTAAATTTGTCACAATTAAACCTCTTTTCAAATTCTCTCGTTCTTCTTCTTCTTTTTCTTTTTTCTTCTTTTTCTTTTTTCATCATATTTCTTCTCTTTTTCTTTTCCGTATACACCTACAAAAATGATATGCACAAGTTAGACTCTCTCGTGATAGTTTTCCTTAAAAATAAAAATATATAAAACTCTTGAAAAAAAAAAGAATTAAAATATAACTCCTACGTCAAAACTAGGCGCGAGAACCTTCAATATACATTTACAAAGAAAAATGTAAACCAAACATGCACTAATTCTACTCATTATTCTAGATTTCTGTCCAAATCATTACTAAAATTACAAAAACGTCACTTTTTGCCGATATGAAGACCCATTAAACTCCATTCCCAAATGAAAAATTATCGTCTTATATTCTTTTTGAGATATAAATATTTATATTTTTAAAAAAAATGTGATTGAGTAAAAAATAATAAAAAAGTATATATAATAAATAATATTAAACGGTATATAAAATATATATATATATTATTTGATATAAGACTATAAAAATTATTTCAAATAACTTTCTTTTTTTTCTTTCTTTCTTCTTCTTCTTCCTCTTCTTCAAAATCTTCTTCTTCTTCTTCTTTCTTTTAAATTCTTCCTTTCTTTCTTCTTCAAACTTCTTTCAATTCTTCTTTCTTCAATAGACACTACTTTCTTCTTCTTCTTTCTTTCTTTAAATCAATCTTGGAGCTTCTTCTTCTTCTCTCTCTTCCTTCGGACCTCTACCTTTCTCCAGCTTCCTTCTTCTTGCTTCTGAACATCTTCTTCTAAACACCACTTCTTTCTTCTTGCTTCTTCTTTGTAAATATCTTTCTTCTTCTTTCCTCTTGATAAAACAGCACTAACTTCATTTTGTCAAGAACAACTTCTTTCTTTCTTTCGTCTTTCAGTCTTCTTCTTCTTCTTCAATCTTCTTCTTCTTCTTATCTTCTTCTTTCTTTCTCGGCACAGGCTTCTTCTGACTTCTTCTTCTTCTTCTTCTTCAATCTTCACTTCTTCTGGGTCTTCGTTTTTTCTTCTTTCTTCTTCTTTCTTCTTTTTTTTTTTCTTTCTTCCTTTCTTCCTTCCTCCTCTTCCTCTTCTTTCTTCTTCTTCTTCTTCTTCTTCTTCTGAGAAGACATGTTCTTCTTTCTTCTTCTTTCTTCCTTCTTCTTCTTCTCTTCTTTCCTTCTTTCTTCTTATTCTTACTTCTATTCATTCATTTTCTTCTTGTCCTCTTATGTTCTTCTTCTTTTATATGTAATAAATCCCCACGTCCCGGCATAAATTCAAGTAAAAGCGTATAACTGACTTTTTTAAACTTCTTTTTTCTTCTATTCTTATTATCTTCTTAAATAATTTGCTTAAGTTACATTGATTCTTATTGCCCTTCTTCTTCTTGTTCTTATTTCGGACTTGCTTTTTATCATTAAGTAACGCGAACTAAAATGTACTTCCCATTAATTGTGGTATTAAAATTCAGGAACTTGCTTCCATTGACTTCTTCTTCTTCTTCTTGGAAGTCTTCAAATGCTGGCGTGCGCTTCTTCTTCTTGGCAATGCATTTCTTCATGGTATACATGGAATAACAATTCTTCTTCTAAAGCTAAACAGTCTTCAGAGATAGATGATTCTTCAACATCTTCTTTTTTTTTTTTTTTTTTTTTTTTTATGCCTTTCCTCAGATTAACAATTTCTTAGTTTCTTCTTCTTTTTTCAATTTTAAAGTCTTCTTCATGCGGTCGCAAAAGCCCATCCACTTCTTTACTTCTTCCTCTTATAGTCTGACTAGGCCGTTGATCAACAATTTTTTTTCTTCTTCTTTTACTGGGCATAGAATGCATTTCTTAATTCTCACCAAAGTAACTTCTGTACATTCTTCTTCGCTCAACCAGTTCCTCTTCTTCTCTTCCTTCTTCTTCAATCCATTCAATTAAATGGCCGAGGCTTCTTCACTTCATTCTTCTTCTTCTTCAAGGGCTTCATCTTTATTCCTTCCGAACATCTTCAAATGTAGAATATGAAGCTTCGTCTTCAAGCAATTCAATGCTTCTCCAAATTCTCACCCTTATACAGGTATCCAATCTGCTTCAACTGACAGTCCAACTTCATTCTGGGGTGGTGAGCCTTCTTCGCTTCTTCTGTCTTCTTCTTCAAGCATGGCTTCTTGCTTCTTCTTCATGCAAACCTTTCTTCCTGAGTACCCAATGATTATGATCTTCTTCTTCCAAAATCATAAGTCTTAGGTCTTCTTCTTAAGGACAATTCTTCTTCTTCTTCTTCTTCCCCAAAAATTAAATGACTTCTTGGTATCTTATTCTAGAAATTCTCTTCTTCTCTCAATGGAGCAGGCTTTTCTTCTTTCTTCTTCTTAAAGGCTTCTTTCATAGAATAAAAATTCTTCTTCTGATGGAATAAGCATCTTCTTCAAAAAGATTCTCTCTTCTTCTTCTTCTTTTTCTTCTTTCTTCTTCTTCTTCTTCTTCTTCTTCTTTCTTCTTTTTCTTCTTCTTGCTTCTTCTTTCTTCTTCTTCTTCTAGTGATAAGCTTCTTCTTCACAGAAATTCTTCTTCTGATCTTCTGAGTCGATTAAAGCGATGGTAGCTGAAGCCAAAAATTCTAAAAGCGATAAATGACTAAACTTCATTAAAAAATTCTTCTTCTTCTATCTTCTTCTTCACAAAACAAAAACTTCTTCCTTTCTTCTTCTTTCTCACGTCCTCTCTCTTCCATACTATTCTCTCTCTCCTCTCTTCTCTCTCTTGCTTCTTGTTTCCTCTTCTTCTTCTTATATCTTTCTTCTTCTTCTTCTTCTTCTTCTTGCTTCTTTCTAAATCTTCTTCTTCTAAAACATTTTTTTCTTCTTCTTCTTCTTTTTTTCTTTTCTTCTTCTTCTTCGCTCGGAAACTTCTTTCTTCTTAACATTCTTCTTTCTTCTTCTTCTTCTTCTTTTTTCTTTCAGCTCTTTTTCTTCAAGAAATGGGATTCTTCTTCTTTTTTTTCTTTCTTCTTGAAGAAAATTTTGCCCGATTTTTCTGTGTCTTCTTCTTAGTTGATTTCTTCAAGCTTTCTTGACTTCTTCTTCAGTCTTCTTCTTCTTCGTTGCTTACTTCTTCTTCGAACTTCTTCTTCTAATCTTCTTCAAAAATTTTGCCCAGGTATGGCCAACTTTTTACTTCTTCTTCTTCTGTCTAGCTTCTTCTTCTTCTTCAATTCAGTTCTTCTGATCTTAGATTACTTCTTGAGTGTCTTAGACTTCTTCTTCTTCGAGATTCTTGCTTCCGTCTCCTTTTTGCTTTAACTTTTTTTAAATTTTTTTTTTCAGTCTTCTTCTTCTTCAGACTTCTTTCTTCTTCTTCTTCTTCTTCTTCTTGCTTCTTCTTTTGCTTTTTCTTTCTTTTCTTCTTCTTCTTTCTTTTTTGGGCTGAGTCTTCTCTTTATCGATTGGGATTTTAGATCTCTTGATCAGAATTGATCAAATAAATTACCCATTAGATGTCAAATCATGGTGTTGTACTCGTAGTCACTTCCCTGACGTTATGTCACAGTGACTCATGAAAAGCCAAAGAATTGGAACTATGGGAAATAGCAGACATACCGACTACGGTGTCAGCTCCTCACACTTCGAAGCTTTGACTTTGTCCTTACAAAGATATTAGAATCCAACAATAACGGATTAAAGGCAGGGAATCAAAAATATGAATCAAGAGAAATTTGCCACTAAAAAAAATTCAAGTTCAATAAGTCAAAGGTCGATCAAGCTGGACGTACATTTAATTATCAACACACCCCACTTAATTCTTCTAACTTGTAACTTTCGACGCAAAGCCACTGGAGATCATTACTCATCTTTCCATCACAAATGTTACACAATTAGACTCACAAGGTAAAAATTTCTTCTAAAAGACAATACCATACGACTTGTTCGATCAATGAAGAAGCGATCTTATATTTCCAAGTTCACATACAAAGACAAGAATCATGAGATAAGACTTCATCTTTACCTCTGTAACTCAGACCAGCAAGTATACTTCGAAGTAGGAAAAAAAACATGAGTATAGGTGTAATAGATGCTCACAGTGAATAAATCATGATACCGGTCTAATCGATCAAAAAGATGTTTAAATAGAACATAATTAACAAATGATATAACAAATTCTCAAATTCAACCCAATATTCTCATTATTCTTCACCAACAACAATCTTTTTCTTTTTTTTTTCTTTTTTCTTTCTTACTCAAAACACGTACATTTTTTATGAGGACTTTCAACTATTAGCATGCGCAACCTTAGGCTTTTCAATCAACCAATAGTAGATGCTCCAAAGAAATCAACTTGTTATGTCAATTAGGCAAGCCAAAGATATCCATATTCAGAGCTCAAATAGGGCAACTAAGAGATTATTTTATCAATAGTCAACTCGAGAGTTAAGAAAGAATTAAGTTTGAGAACATTGCCTTAATCATATTCAAGCATAGCGTAGATGAATTATTAAAGTTTGTTCTCTACGGAATGATCAGCAAGTATCTAGCGTAATGTTCAATCAAGAGAAAGACTCACATCAATTAGATTCTCAAGAATGGCGTTGAAAACTTGATATTACAGAAATGTACCAAGAGCAAGTGCACTCTCTCATTGGCACATAGACTTGAAGTTCCGCCACCTCGATCCCACGAGGTATAAATGATAATCCACGTAGATTCGCTAAAATTTTGCTATCTGCATAATATAAAGCAAGAGAAATGTTCAACCTGTAGCAAATGCACCCAAACATATTAAAGAAAACAATAGAACAATCAAGCTTTTAATGTATAATCGACAATCTAGACGAGTACTAGAACGCAGTTCAACTTGAACTCAATTGAATAACAAGTCAATGCTTTCATCTTATAATATACAGAATGGGTTCATAACGTGGTTTTCTTTTAATTACATTAATCTTCTTGAAGTATTCCTGATCAAATTCTTCTTCTTAAATATTTTTTCTAAGTGGAACTTATCCTTTGAAATGGAAAATTTAGTTGAATTCCTTAGAGGTGCTTAAGTTTCATATTCAAGAACAGGTTAACTGATTTTCTTAATGACTAGAATCTTCTTCTTCATTCTTCACGTCAGAAAAATTAAATGTCTTCTTCTCATTCTTCTTCAATCTAATCTAAAGCTTCTTCTGAGTGCATCTTTTTCTCTTCTTCTTCTTCTAATGTGATTCACTCACTCAAAGAAATTTGACTTTAAATGTGGTCCTTCCTCTAAAGCGATCGTTAGATCCTCACAGAGAATTAGTTCTATCATTCCTTCGATCCATAGTTACTCTCATCATAACCAAGCATTTCACTTTAATCAAATTCTTCTTTCCTTCTCAATCCCAACAAATTCTTCTTGAATTTCTTCTTTCTGCCTTTTAGCCACTACCTCTTTTTGAAGTTTTCTTACTCTTTCAATTCAATCCGTCCTCTTTTTTTTTCTTCTTCTTCTTTTTTTTTCTTATTTTCTTTTACTTTTTTTTCAAACTTCTTCTGGGCTTCTTCTTCTTCTTCTTCTTCTTTTTTTCTTTTCTTCTTCTTTTTAAAAAGAAAAGAAAAAAAATTCTCTTTTCTTTCTTTTTTAAGCACATCGTCTTCTTTTTCACAGCCAGTTGTTTTTTGTCTTGTCCTTCAATTCTTGTCTATCTATAGAGCAAAATTAATTGTAACTTAACTTTTCTTCAGCCGATGAAAACTTCACTTGTTTCTTTTTTACGCAACCACGCCATAAGAAACGCTTGTAGCAACATTTTTTTTTTAAGCGACGAAAAACTTGTTGTTTGTGGCGCGTCAGCATTTTTCTTCTTCGAATGTGGAACTTTAATTCACCCGCTGTTGCATTGCTTTTTTTACCTTTTTTTTTTCTTTTTTCCAAGACACAAAAACTTCTTCTTCCGTCTGCTAGTCAATCATTGAAAAATTCTCTTCTTCACAAACACTTCTTTCAACTCTCTTTTTCTTCTATCTTACTTTTTTCTTTTCTTCTTCTGTAACGGTCCTTTTAGGCTAACTCACCTGGATTACTGTTTTGGCTTTCTCTTCTCTTCTGTCGGTTCTTTTTTTTCTCACAACTCATCCTTTCTTTATTTAATATTCCGAAAAGGAGATCATAGACACTTTTCTCCTTATCTTTCCCATTGAAGTGAGTGGTTCTTCGAGTACTTTTTTCAATTTAGCGGCTCTTAACCACTTGCTCTGGAACTCAGTCTCATTCTTGAAGACTTAAGAATAGTGTCAGATTCTGGCAACGCTGATCTTCTTACACTTCATTAGGCTTTTTCATTCTACTTCTATCAGCATTCGACTGCAATTAACGATTCAAAAACCAGAATGCGCTTTATGGCTGAATCAATGCCGGTGCCGCTGCCAATACAAGCAAGAGTCATTTAACGGTTCTTCCAATGATTTTAAATGAAAAATAACTTGTAACTTCTTCTTGCTTCTTCTGCAAAAAAACGTCTTTTACATTTTTTTTTTTTTTCGTTTTAATGTTTGATTCTTCTTTTTTTTCGACTAAATGGGAATTTTTTCTTGAAACATTTTTTACTATCTTAGAGTCTTCGGCTTTTTCAATCTCTCTCTCATGTCTTCAGATGAATCTTTCTCTTCTAGTGCATATATCGACGAGAACTAATTTCAGCAACTTCCTTTCTTTTCTTAACTTGGTTCACACTTAACAGTTTCTTTTGATATAAGCGATTTTTATCTTTCTTCTCTTTTGTTTACAGTGCTGCTTCTGCCATCAACATAAAATGGAAAATAAATAAAAAAGCAATCTCTAAAGAAATAATTTTTCTCACTTTTCTGTTGTAACGCGCTCGGAATCTTCAATTTTCATTGCTTTGCCCGTTCAGTAGCAATTTCAAATTTTTCTTTTTCTTTTTAACTTTTTTCTTTTTTCTTTTTTCAAACTTTTCTTTTTAATTCTCTTTCTTCTTCTTCTTATTTCATAATAAACAACAACCGTTCTTTCTCACTTTTCTTCAACTGAGTCATTACATATATATATATATTAAAGTTAAAATTTAACCTTTATTTATATGTATAATAAAGACCTTAACTTATTATTTCTTTACCAATATTATTAATAAGGATTACTTTTGATCTCAATGCTTTCTTCGAAATACATGAAGTATGGGTATCTTGCTTAAGAACACTTATTTGGTTTTTATAAATCTCTTGTTCTCTTTCTTCTTGGTTCAACAAGTGCACTATATGGCAACGGCAAACGGCTTTTTTGGCAACATCAATTTAAAAAACTCACTTGAAGAATTTTTTTTTTAGATTTTTTTATGAAAAATAAAAATTAAGGCTTTCTAAACGCGCGGCAACACTTGTAGCTAGCTTCTAAGAAAGAATTTTTTCTTTTCTTCTTAATTTATCATCTTCAATTCTAATTCTTAGTGTTGCAACGCGAAAATTCTACGTTCTAATTCTATATACTTCGGCAACGACTTTAATAAAACAGGCCTATGAACGAAGTAATAAAAAATCCTCTTAAAACAGCGGCATTACATTTCTATCTTTTTCTTAATAAATCAAATACAACTTCTTAACATCATCTTCTTTTTTTTTTTGGATTATTTTTCAGGTTTTTTCTTTTCTTTTTTTTTTTCTTCTTCTTCTTCTTTCTTCACAAAATTTTTAACTTTTTTTTTTCTTCACACATTCAAGCCATTTTTTTTTTTCTTCTGCCCCAACAACCCCCCCAAACATTTTTTTCTTCTTCATTCTTTCATACATATGTCCATCTTCTTCTTCTTCTTTTTTTTTTTTTTTTTTTTTTTACATTTTTTTTTTTTTTTTTTCTTTTTCTGTTTACAGCAAGCATTCAAGCTGGGCTTGCTTGCTTTTTTCTTTTGCTGCACACACAGCATTTTTACAAAATGCAAGGAAGGCTGTATCACATCTTCTTTTCTGCGCTTCTTCTTCTTCTTCTTCTTCTTGTTTGCTTTTCTTTTTTTTCTTCTTCTTTTTTTTCTTCATTTACTTCTTCATAACGTTAAACAACATTTTTCTTTGCTTTCTTTCTTCAAGGCTTTTTTTTTTTTTTTTTTTTTTTTCTCTCCATTTCTTCTTAACAACTTTCTTCTTCTCACCATTTTTTTCTTTACACATTTTTTTTTTTTTTTAAATTTTTTTTTTTTTTTTTTTTTTTTTTTTTTTTTTTTTTTTTTTTCACACATTTTTTTCAATTTCTTCTTCTTCTTCATTCTTCTTTTTTCTTTTTTTTTTTTTTTTTTTTCACAATAAATGTTTTTTTCTTCTTTTCCATTCTTCATGCACAATTCACCTTCTTCTTCTTTCTTTACTTCTTTTTTTTTTTTCTTCTTTTTTTTTTTTTTTTTTTCTTTTCTTCTTCAATGCACTTCACATTTTTTTTTTTTCTTCTTCTTCTTTCCAAATTACATTCTTCACTGCATAATTTTTTTTGTTCTTTTTTTTTTTTTTTCTACATTTTTTCTTTCACATATTTACTTCTTCTTCTTCTTCACACTTCATTTTCTTTTTCATTTTTTTTTTTCTTCTTTTCATTTTTCTTCTTCTTTTTTTTTTTTTTTTTTTTTTTCTTCATTCTGCACACAATTTTTTCTTCCACTTCATTCTTTTCTTCTTCTTCTTCACTTTTTCTTCATTAAAAATACACACACGATTTTTTTTCACACACATGATATTTTCTTCAATTCAGCATCAATTAAATGTTTTTTTTTTTTTTTTCTTTTTCCACAATATTTTTCTTTTTACTTTTTTTTTCTTGATTACTTCACATTTTTTTTTTCTTTTGCTTCTTCTTCTTTTTTTCTTCACTTCTTTTCTTCTTCTTCTTTTTGCTTTTTTTTTTTTCATTTTTCTTCTTTTTTCTTTTTTTTTTTTTCTTTTCTTCTTCTTCTTCTTCTTCTTCTTCTTCATTCTTCTTCTTTTTTCTTCATTCTTCTTCATCTTTTTGATTTCACACACATTTTCTTCTTATCACATTTCTTTCCTCACATTATTTTTTCACATTTCAATTATTTTTTTTTCATTTATTTTTTTTTTTTTACATTTTTTTTTTTTCTTCACATTTTATTTCTTCTTCTTCTTTTTCATTTTTTTTTTTCACAGCGCTTCATTTATTCACGCAAGCTTATTATTCTTCTTCTTCTTCTTCTTCTTTTTTCTTATTTTCTTTTCTGATTTTTTCACAAAATATTTTTTTTTTTCACATATATTTTTTCTTCTTCTTCATATTATTCTTTTAATTTTCTTCTTCTTCATTTTCTTTTTTTTTCTTTTTTTCCATTTCTTTTCTTTATTTTCTTCTTCTTTTTTTTTTTTCATGCAAATCATATCTTTTTTTTTTTTTTTCTTCTTTTTTTTTTTTTATTTTTTTTTTCTTTTCTTCTTTTCTTTTTTTTCTTCTTCAAATTTTTTTTTTTTTTTTTTTTTTTTTTTTTTTTTCAAGAAAATTTTTCACCAATTTTTTTTTTTTTTTTTTTTTTCTTCTTCTTTTCTTTTTCATTTTTTTTTTTTCACATTTACAGCTTTCCATTTCAAGGACACAAATTATTTTTTTTTTTCTTCAATCCACATTTTCACACTTTCATTCTAAATGCCTTCTTTTCACGCCTTCCTTTTTTTTTAAATTTTTGACATGTTACACATGCTTTTCTTCTTCTTCATTCTTCGCATAAGCGAAAAAAACTTCTTTTCTTTTTTTTTTTTTTTTTTTTTTTTAGTTTTTTTTTCTTCTTTTTTTTTTTTTTGATTTTTTTTCTTCATTTTTGTTTTTTTATTTTCTTCTTCAAATTTTTCTTCTTCTTCATTTTAATTTTTTCTTCTTCTTCTTTTTTTTTTCATTTTTTTCATTCTTTTTTTTTTTTTTTTTTTTTTTACGCATTAAATTACATGCCAATTTTTTTCTTCTTCAATTTTTTCTTCTCATATATTCTTCTTCAAATTTCTTCATTTTTTTTTTCATTCATTTACCATTTTTTTTCACAGTGCACGTAAAAAAAAACTTTTTATTTTTTTTTTTTCAATTCTTCTTTTTTTTTTTTTTTTTCTTTTCTTCTTCTAATGATTTCATTCTTTTCTTCTTCATTTTTTTTTTTTTTTTTTTTTTTTTTTTCTTTTTTTTTTTTTTTTTTTTTTTTTCTTTTTTTTTTTCTTCACATCAATTTTTTTTTCTTCATTCTTTTCATTTTTTTTTTTCTTCATTCATTTTCTTCTTTTTTCAAATCATCGTTTTTTTTTTCAAGACATTTTTTTTCTTCTAATCATTATTCTTTTTTTTCTTCACCTTCTTCTGTTTTATTTTTTCATGTTTTTTTTTTCTTCATTTTTTTACGTATTCTTCATTAAGGAAATGCTTCCCTTAATATGTTTTCGTTTTTTTTTCATTTTTTTTACATGTCATTTTTCTTTACAGCATTTCATCATGTTTTTTTTCAGCTGTGCCACGCCATGCTCTGCATTTTTTTTTTTTTTCTTCTTTTCAACATCTAACAACAATTTTCTTTTAATTTTCTTTCACTAAAGACTTTTTCATTTTTCTTCTTCTTCATATTCTTCTTTTTTCTTTTCATTCACATATTTTTTTTTTTTTTTTCTTTTACTTCTTCTTCTTTTTTTACATTTTTTTCTTCCTTTTTTCTTCATTTTTTTTTTTTTTTTTTTTTTTTTTTTTCTTATTTTTTTTTTTACGCCATGCTTTTTTTTTTTTTTTTTTATTATGTTTTTTTTCACATTTTCTTTATTTTTTTTTTTTTTTTTTTATTTTTTTTTTAATTTTTTTTTTATCAAGATTTCTTCTTCTTCTTCGATTTTTTCTTCAAAAAACATATTACTTTTTTCGCTTTAAAAATTTTTTTTATTAAATATTAACAAATAGTCTTCTTTTTTTTCATTTTACAAAAATCATGTTTTTAAAATTTTTTCTTCTTCATGTTTTTTGATGGCTTATATTACTTTTATTTTTTTTTCATTCTTCTTCTTTCTTACAATTCAAGCGTTTTTTTTTCTTTTTTCTTCTTCTTCTTCTTCTTTTTCAGAAAGCGACATTTTTTTTTTTTTTTTCATGTTTCTTTTTTTTTCTTTTTTTTTTTTTTTTTTTTTTACATCTTCTTCTTCTTTTTCTTCTTCTTCTTCTTCCCTTCTTCTATACCTTTTCTTCTTCTTCTTTTTTCTTTTTTTCATCAAGCGTTCATCATTTTTTTTCTTACAGCGATCAGCACACACGCAAATTTTTTTCATTTCATCTTGTTTACTTCTTCTTTTCTTCACATTTAAAACTTGTTTTTTTTTTTTCTTCTTCACTATTTCTTCACATCACTTATTTTATTTTTTAATTAAATTTTTTTTTTTCTTCTCATTCAATTTTTTTAACATTTGCCACCATTTTTTTTTCATTTTCTTTTTTTTTCATTTTCAATTTTTTTTTTTTTTTTTTCTTCTTTTTTTTTTTCTTGAAATGCCATTTATCATTTTTTTTTTTCATCTTTTTCTTTCTTCATTTCATTCATTATTCTTTTTTTTTGATCACAGCCCATATTAGACCTAAAATAAGTTTGTTCAAATTAGAATTGTTTTTTTACAAATATTTTTTCTACATTTTTTTTCATTTTCGATTATCTTTTTTTTTTTTTTTTTTTTTTTTCTTCTTCATAAACTTCCTATTATTTTTTTTAACTCATTGGAAAGAAAACTCAAAAAAAGCTCTTGCAAATCGTCGGAAAGAGTTAATTCCAAAAATTAAACAGATTCACACTTCAGTTTTCCAAGAATCAATGCATGCCATCGAAGAGCCCTCCAATAGTTTTTTTTTTTTCATCTTCTGATTATGGATTTTTTTTTTTTCATTTTTTCATTCCTTTTTTTCTTCAGGTTGAATTTTTTTTTTCTTATTTAATTATCACGTTCCATTCATTCACTTCATCTTTTTCTGGCTTTAGGCGTTTTTTACTTCCATCATTCAAGACATACGCAGTGCTTTTTTTTTTTTTTTTTTATCTTTTTCCTTTTTTCTATTACATTCTTCTTTTCATTATTATTCATGCCATGTTTTTTACGTTGCACTGCATTTAATTGGAAACGATTTTTCTTCATTTTCATTATCACCCGATCTAATTTTCTTTTTTTTTTTCATTACTTTTTTTTTCATTCATTACATCTTCTTTTTTTTTTGCCTTGTTTTCATTATTCATTCATTATTATTGACATTTTCATGTATTAGGCTTTCTCCTACTTTTAAAAACATTTATTTGCTTTAAAAATACAGGTTTTTTTCATTTTCTCGAACTTATTTTTTTTTTTTTCATGCTATTAATTTATTTTTTTTCATTTTGATTGCCATATTTTGCTACATTATTTTTTTTTTGAGATTTAATCGATTACATTATTCTTTTTTTTTTTTTTATTCGATTTCTTCATTTATTGAGCAGCGCTATTTTTTTTCATTATAAAGAATTTTTTTTTTTCATTTATTTAAATACTTTTTATATTTTTTTGATGATCTTTTTTTTTTATAGATTTTTATTATTTTTTTTTTTTTTTTTTCATTTTTTTTTTTTTTTTCTTTTCTTCATTTTTTTTTTTTCCATTTTCATTCACTAGATTCTCAATGTATTATTAAGGATTGTTTCATAATGCGTTGACCAAATTTACATTATTTTTCAATTTTCTAGAGAATCATATGTGAAGACGAGAATTATAGTTTCTTCAGATACTTTTTCGTCTATTCATATTTTAAAAGATTTTTCAAAATTCATTCTTCATGAAAATTTATTTATACTTTCTAAATCATTTGCGTTTTCATACGCATTATTTCTCACTTTCTTCAAGA